>JARHVA010002588.1:360000-1677500 GCA_037957365.1 Torreya grandis
CTATACATAGATATTTTCCATAGAAAAACTTATTTAAAAAATAAAAATTCTGTAATGGCTCTATGTATGTGTAGATGTTGAAGAATCTACCCTGTAGACCTAACTATTGCATAATAGAAGGGCTAGTGTTATATATATATATATATATATATATATATATATATATATATATATATATATATATATATATATATTATCATGAAAGCGTGTTTAACAACTTATGGTTTATGTCATGTTTTTCTAAGAGTGTCAATGATATGAGTTTCAAACTTCACTTTTGATAAATAAAGAGGTTTTATCTTTTCACTCCAAAATAATCACAGTCATGAGAGACTATGTGATTGATAATTAAGGCCTATTATTTGAAAGACAAAAATATTAGTTCATGATGATCTAATCTTGCATAACTTGTTAATCTCCAACTTAAGATTTAATGTGTGAGATTATGTATACCGTGAAATAAAATAGTGTTGTGATGATCTAATAATAATCTTACTTAGTAAATAATAATAACAACAACAACAATGAGAAAATTTTCTTGGGAAATCTTGTGGAGCACACATTTTTTAATTAATTTTGTTAATTAAAAACATAATATTTAAATGGGTTTAAATAAGTTATCTCATGCATATAAAAAACTATGGGTACAATGCATCTTCCAGGGAGGTTAATTAATTGGAAAGATTTTCATTTATGGGAGTTGGTTAAAACTTAAATGTTATTGTTGCCTCTTTTTTATCATGCCTTGGTTAGAATAATTAATAAATATTAATTTAATATTTTTTTAGGCCTTGGGAGAGGATCATTTTGATTCGGTTTTGGGAGAGAGTTCCATTCTTTTGGTATTCAAAACTTTGCAATAAAAAAATGTTTATTTAAAACCTCCAAATAGGTGCAAATTTTATAATTATTCCTCCCCTTCCCGATAAGTGCAATAAGGATATATAGATTCTATTTACAGACAAGAGCAAAGTGGGGATAAAATATTTTAGACTTGGATCTGTAAAAGGCAGCCATGGCATGGAGGAGGAGTTGTGAAGGAGGATGCCAAGTAAGGATAATGGGATGTTGTAGAGGTATTCATGTATAAATAATCTATAGAAAAATAGCATGAGAGAATAAATATTAATGTTTAGTGAATTATTAGGATTGGTAAGAGAAAATATTGTAATGTTATAGCATTATATGGTTAAAATGTAGTATAAATAGGATGCAATTAATAGATGTGGCAAAAATTTAAATAATATGGGCACATATTAAATATATACAAGGCTTATATGTAATTTATTTAACATATAAATTATGTGTAGTTGGTATTATGAAATGGTAGTAGAATATTAAAGTTATTTATTGAAAAATTCTATATATGTTAGGCTCTACAAGAGTTTTACTTTTACCATTTTGCTAAATGCTTAAGGAGTTTGTAGGAGGACTTGATTAACTTAAGAAGTTGGATATTAAAAAAAACCTATGTTGTCCCATCTCTTGGAGAAAACCTATTTTATTTATTGACCAAGAGTCTTAACTTAATAATCAATGCCTTTATTCTTACTTAATAATAATTTTTATCTATTTTTTAATTATGCTTGGATAGAAGTTCTTGAAAGGGAATTAAAATCATAAACTTGTCTCAGAGTATCAAACATATTATTATCTTGATAAGCTTCGACCTCTTAAATTTAATTATAATGATACATTCAAATCATTATTCTATGAAAGAATATAACCCTTCTTGAGGTCTATAATCTTGCTTGGATTAGTGGATAGGTTGTGAATGTATCTTCTTTATTTTAAAAGGGCTTTAATATCTTGTCAATTATTTTCCATGGATAAAAGTTAATTCTTAGTTATACATAGTCTTGTATTTAATAACTCTTGAATTATTTAGTTATTTTAAATGCTAATTATTTAGTTATTTTAAAAGTTGGAAGTATCATTATATTTTTCGGTGGGTTGGAATAAATATTGATACTTGTACTTTATAATGGAAAAACTATTTTTATATAAGATGAAGATTATGATGGGTGAATTATAATTTTAGTTGTGATATTTTTTTATTTAATTTAATAAAATAATTTAGTTATTTAATTACCACCATGTTGAAAATTGTGGTGGGTGAATTATAATTTGTGTTGTGATAATTTTATTCACTTCTAAGTAAAAGAATTTAGTTATTTAATTACCATGTTTGAATACTTGGTGGGTGAATTATAATTTTTTGGTGGGTGAATTATAATTCCTAAGAAATGATTATTGATTCTTTTTTATGACAATGGTGATTGATGAAGGATTTAAATAGTACATTATCTACATACCAACAAACTAAATCATAATAAAAATGTTTTGAGATTTATGGCTCTCAGTGTTACAAAATGAAACTTTGCTCCTTGAGGATAGAAACAAATATCCTCAGCTAAATTCTATCTGAATCTTTATTGGAAAAAAAAAAGTTTCACTGTTAACAATAAAACTAAGAAAAATTGTTTTTGCCACATTTGTGTAGAGAAATTGATTCAAACTTATCCTACCTCATAACAGTTATGTGCCCAATCTCTAATATATATGCATAAAACTATTGAAAAATACAGATCTTTTTTATCCCACAAAATTAACAAAATAAATATTTCATTATGTGAAATCAATTAAAATAATAATTTTATATAATAACGTTACCACAAATTTTAACTATATATATAGTATTAATTATAACCATTAATTATGAATTTGTTCAAAAATATTTTAAAAATAAAATAGAAATTATTATGTATTTTTATTAAATTTATATTTATAAAGACTAAAAGAACGATAAAAACTATCTATCTTCACATTATTTCCCTAATTTACAAGAGAAGTATGCAAAACTCATCCACACATTATATTTAAGAAATTATTGATCACATGACGTGTCGTGCAACTTTAGATTGTACTATTTAGAGAGAAGATACACAGTTATAGCTAATTAATTTTGGAAATATATGTTGTTACTATACACTTTAGCTTGCAGGAGGTTATGTCATTTTGGAAATAATTTGTACCAGTCATGTGAGGTGTTTATATTTTATTTGTGGATTTGATTTTCATTCATAAACAAGCAACATTGGTAAACAATTAGCATTCATAAACAAGCAACATTGATAAACAATTAGCATTGACAAACAAGAGGAAACAATAACTATATACAAATGTATGAAAAAATATATAACAATTTGAAAACATATGTACTTATATTTTGTCCTCAAATCAGATAATGTAATAACTTATAAATGTATAAGGACCATTTAAAGACTTCCATACAGAGACTAGCATATGCCATATTTAATATCGATTATTTTCTTGCAAGGTTAATTTATCTTTTAATATGTTGTCAATTTATTATCTATGTTAATATGAAATTTATAAAAAAATATTAAATCAAAATATATCAAGTCGACACTCTTAATGGGTTCACTAATAAGAGAATGAATCTCAAATTGGGGATTCTACAAAATATGCAAAGTGATACTTCCAAGATTTATGTGCTAAGTGATTATATCATTGATATAAGGCCCATCCTTAATAACTTTACATGAAGGAATTGCTTACCAATAGAAACACTTGGTTACGATGCAATCCATATCATCAATTGAGATTATTATCTTAACCACATGTAATAAGAGATATTAATATCACTTGTAACATTTAAGTATCATGAAAAAAATAAATGTAAAAATTTTAATCATAATCTCCTAAGGTAATGTCAAACATAGAGATCGCTTTAAAGAATCCCCCCAATAGATACCCTCCCTGGAGTAATAAAGCTGAATTTTTAGAGGCCCTACCATAACTAAAATAGAAAAGTAGAGTGTTCTTAATTCTTAAGGGAATTTTACCATTCAAATATAAGACCCACAAAGCTAAAAAATTATTCCTTTAAATTCATTTTTATAATTAGTGGTAACATATTTGATTGTGACATACATAATTTATTATTTATTTTTTAGTCATCTTATTTTTTTAACTAGCCATCATTATCTAATTTTATAAGTAGCCATTTTTATGTATGTAAATTAAATCATAATGAAACTTTCAATAATTTATAATATTGATTAATACTTGGCATGGTAAGTACTCTCTACCAAGAGAGAGCCCTCAATTCATTGCTTCTACATACATTTTTTTGTTCCTTCCTACTTCCCATGAAATAACCCAATATTATAAACCTAACACATATAATGGCAATACCATAAATAAATAAAAATAGTTGTCATAAACTAACATGTATGCCCTCTTGAGTCCCCATAAACTATATAATATAATTACATGTTGGGCATCTCAAAATATATAATCTAGCATCATTGGTAACATATTGTGGTGCTAGTACGAATGATGGTGTATGTTGTTCCTTATTTTTGTTCAAATCTAACTCGACAAGTGGTAAAAAAGTCTCATTAATAGTGTGATATGACTCCATAAATGATAAAACCATGCTATTAACATTGGATGAATCACCACCTCTAGCTAGTTTACCCCACCTTGGAATTTATTTCACCTTCCTAACTTCGCTCCCTTGCTTTATTCCATCATTCCTTTCTCTATCAATGGGCACCACTATGTGAATCTCAAGTAGTTTGTGTCATTTCCTTATATACCATCTTGTGCAATCCATTGCACTCTCCCATATTTTCCCATGTGCCCTCTCTCTTCCAATCCCCTACACACTCATTTTTCTCCTCTATCCATCTCTTTTTGCATAATTAATTTGTTTTCTTGTATATATTTTTCAATATAATAGTTATTTTTTAATATTTATTTATTTCTAATATTTACATTTTTATTTGTTAATATCTTTTTTTTTTAAATTTCCACATCATTTCATTTCTATTTTTTTATAAAGGTAAGCTATGAGTTATGAAAGGTACCAAAACCTTATTACAGATTCATGGCTCTCAATGTTACAAATTGACACTTTGCTCCTTGAGGATAGAAACAAAAACCCACAGCTAAATTACATCTGAATCCTTATTGGAAAAAAAAAGTTTCACTATTAACAATAAAACTAAGAAAAATTGTTTTCACCACATTTGTGTAGAGAAATTGATTCAAACTTATCCTACTTTATAATAGTTATGTGCCCAACCTCTAATATATATGCATATAGCTATTTAAAAATATAAATCTTTTCTATCCCACAAAATTAACAAAATAAATATTTCATTATGTGAAATCAATTACAATAATAGTTTTGTACAATAACCTTACCTCAGATTTTAAATATATATATCTATATCATTAGTTATAACCATTAATTATGAATTTATTCAAAAATATTTAAAAAACAAAATAGAAATTATTATGTATTTTTATTAAATTTATATTTATAAAGCCTAAAAGAATGATAAAAACTATCTATCTTCACAGTATTTCGCTAATTTACAAGAGAAGTATGGACAACTTATCCGCACATTATATTTAAGAAATTATTGATCACATGATGTGTCGTGCAACTTTAGATGGTACTGTTTAGAGAGAAGATACACAGTTATAGCTAATTAGTTTTGGAAATATATGTTGTCACTATACACTTTAGCTTGCAGAAGGTTATGTCATTTTGTTCAACAATTTGTACCAGTCATGTGAGGTGTTTATATTTTATTTGTGGATTTGATTTTCATTCATAAAAAAGTAACATTGATAAACAATTAACATTGGAAAACAAGAGGAAACAATAACTATATACAAATGTATGAAAAAATATATAACAATTTGAAAACATTTGTGCTTATATGTTGTTCTCAAATCAGATAATGTAAAAACTTATAAATGCATAAGGATACTAATAAAACTTCCATACAGAGACTAGCACATGCCATATTTAGTATGGATGATTTTCTAGCAAATTTAAGTTATCTTTTAATAATGTTGTCAATTTATTGTCTATGTTAATATAAAATTTATAAAAAAATTAAATTAAAATGTATCTAGTCAGCACTCTTAATGGGTTCACTAATTGGAGAATTAAGCTCAAATTGGGGATTCTTCAAAATATACAAAGTGATACTTCCAATATTTATGTGCTAAGTGATTATATCATTGATATAAGGCCCATCCTTAATAACTTTACATGAAGGAATTGCTTACCAATAGAAATACTTGGTTACGATGCAATCCATATCATCAATTGAGATTATTATCTTAACCACATGTAATAAGAGATATTAATATCACTTGTAACATTTAAGTATCATGAAAAAAATAAATGTAAAAATTTTAATCATAATCTCCTAAGGTAATGTCAAACATAGAGATCGCTTTAAACAATCCCCCCAATAGATACCCTCCATGGAGTAATAAAGCTGAATTTTTACAGGCCCTACCATAACTAAAATAGAAAATCAGAGTGTTCTTAATTCTTAAGGGAATTTTTCAATTCAAATATAATACCCACCAAGCTAAAAAAATTATTCCTTTAAATTTTTTTTTAGAATTAATGGTATTGTATTTGCTTGTGACATACATAGTTTATTATTTATTTTTTAGTCATCTTATTTTTTTAACTAGCCATCATTATCTAATTTTATAAGTAGCCATTTTTATGTATGTAAATTATATCATAATGAAACTTTCAATAATTTATAATATTGATTAGTACTTGGCATGGTAAGTACTCTCTACCAAGAGAGAGCCCTCAATTCATTGCTTCTATGTACATTATTTTGTTCCTTCCTACTTCCCATGAAAAAACCCAATATTATAAACCTAACACATATAATGGAAATACCATAAATAAATAAAAATAGTTATCATAAACTAACATGTATGCCCTCTTGAATCCCCATAAACTATATAATATAATTACATATTGGGCATCTCAAAATATATAATCTAGCATCATTGGCAACATATTGTGGTGCTAGTACGAATGATGGTGTATGTTGTTCCTTATTTTTGTTCAAATATAACTCGACAAATGGTAAAAAAGTCTCATTAATAGTGTGATATGACTCCATAAATGATAAATGTTATTAACATTGGATGAATCACCACCACTAGTTGGTTTACCCCACCTTGACATTTATTTCACATCCTTAACATCATGTACATACTTTTCCTTAACATCGACAGACTGCCTCACAAATGACATTGCATGTCTATGAAGTGTGATCAGCTTCTCATCTCTTACACAAATAGTATTAGACATTTGGTCATACATTATTTTAAACTTGCTTTCAACAACCACATTCTCTATATTCTAATAAGAAAGAGTCATAAGACCATGAAGAAGAGCTACATAATATGAATCATTCAATTTGATACCATTAGTAATTGAATCAGAATTAAAGGTAATCACTTATTTATTCTGACCATAAACAATATATACATATTTAAAACATGCATTACTTGTATCATATCAAACATCTATACACAACACACATATGTTGTCCATAATCTTATGCAAATATAGAAAAAGCTTAGCAAACATAAATATGCATAAATAAGGGGCATTGATAAAAAGAATTAGCATTGACTAACAAGGGGCAATGATAAACATATGCAAACATTTGAAAAAATAAAAAATAACTATAAAAAATATGCACTATTATGTTTCCCAGAATCTTATGCACACTTTATCTTTTATTGTTTCTTTTCTTTGTCTTTTTCTATTATTTTTTATTTTTTTAATCTTTTTCTATCACTTTTGAGTCCTCAAGTATATTCCTATAGGTGCCTTTGTTTCTATCATTTTTTTTTTGCATATTTATCCAACATGTCTATTTTTCCTCTTACGATATTTATCTGTGCTTCTTGATTTCAAGAATTAGATTAAAGGTGTGTCCCCAATTTTTTCCTCCCTTTTCGTGTAGCCTTTATGGACAAATTTGATGATGTGTTTCCAAGTTTGCATCTTTGAAGAGTTCATTTAGTTTTTTTCAGTCCATTTCTTCTATTTCATTATCATTTTGTTCATCTTCCACCAAATTTTATACCTCCGACAAAATTTCTCCTCATTAAATTGAATATGTTCCAAGAAGATCAAATCTTGGGATCGGGTTCTACAAATTATGAGGTTCAACATTGAATTTTATTCAGCTACCTTTACTAAATGCTATAGGGAAATAAAGCTATTTTTTAGGGTCCACTAGTGTCTTTGGGAACCAAATCCACTTTTGAATATTCGATATTTTTAGGAGCTTAAAAAATGCTCTCTACTGGCCATTGATCCTTTTATTTTCTCATTTTAAGACAATCTCTTACAGAATGGCCATGAGAATGACAAACATAGCACCAAAAAGTATTTTAATAATTGACCCCCTACCTTTTAACCCTTGTTTCAAACCTTAATAGGATTGACTAGAGGTGTGGTTATGTCAGGGAGATCCTTACACATTATGACATAGACAAATAATAAACAGGTTTTGATAGATTTCATGATACAAATATAATTCCCCAATTTGTCTCCCTTTTCCTCAAAAACTTGTGGGCTCCAAAATTATGTTGTTAACCCATGTAATAGATTCCAAATGGGTAACATGAGATAAGACTTCTTGCTTTGGGTCAAAGGTATCATCCCATGGGCACATACACTTCTTGATTCCCTATATTTCTCTATATTTATTACTCTAAGGATGGACACACATATGGTTTCTAAAATGTCAGTTATAAATATTTCCAACATGAAGAATCTAGAAGTATTTTATTCCAATTCATTCTCTTGTCTCCCTTGCACCCCATGTCTCCTACTCACGTTCCTACCTTCACTCCTTTCCTTTATTCCATCCTTCCTTTCTCTATCAATGGGCACCACTATGTAAATATCAAGTAGTTTATATAATTTCATTATATGCCCTCTTGTGCAATCCATTGCACTCTCCCACATTTTCCCATGTGCCCTCTCTCTTGCAATCACCTACACACTCATTTTTCTCCTCTATCCATCTCTCTTTGCAAAATTGATATGTTTTTTGTGTATATTGTTCAAAATAATAGTTATTTTTTAATATTTACTAATTTATATTTATTTATTTCTAATATTTTTATTTTTATTTTTTAATATCTTTTGTTTGTAAATTTCCACATCAATTCATTTCTAGTTTTTTATAAAGGTAAGCTATGAGTTATGAAAGGTACCAAAACCTTATTAGAGATAGATACAAATATAACATGTTACCCAAATTGAGAGTGTAACAACCAATAAAAAATAGACTTGGTCCACTAACACCAACATGTCCATAAAATAGAGTGACAACAAAAGAAATAGAAAGAAATGACAAAAAGTCAATGAAAACATAGGGACCAACCAGAGAAGACTTAAACCCCTCAAGGTCACACAATCCTTCTACCACTTCCCAATCTCCTTTCAGGCCTTGAATTTTATCAACAATAGGAACATCTTTGGGAATTCTAGTTCATTCTACATGTTTACATTTCTTCCCCCTCATCTTTGACCCAAGCCCTACCTACCACTCAATATCATTAGAGCAATATGTGAAGTTCCTTATAGTGGCCTTACAAATGGCAATAACATGTTCCACACTCTCTTCTTCATGAACTAAACCTCCCCCTCCATCTTAGCCAAAAAAAAATTATTATTCTCCACTTCTTCCCTAATTTTGTAAACAAAATTAAATAATTCCCACTAATCTCCTTCCCCAGGAAAAACCTTATTGTTACATTTATCCACAAGATCTTTCATCACTTTCAACTCTTTCATCATTTTGTTATTTTCATTAAAGAGACCCTTAAATGTGCTCATTTGGACTCTAAGGGCACTTTCTAATTTGTTAATTATGTCATTTTGGTCCTTCATTCTCACCTTCTTCTTGGCTCCTTTAGGCTCAGAGGTTATTTTCATAAACTCTACACTATCAAATTTTAAATCTTCTATATATAGTTACTCAAAGTGGGGAGCCCCATAGATTACAAAAGTCTCCACATCCATAAGGTTTTCAAACTGAGGTGATAACTTCATCTCTTTTCCCCTATATTTCTTAAGAAACTAAATTTGGATTAACACCTATTTAGAAGGTTGGTCTATATTCAAGGAAACAAACTTAGATGGAGATTCATCCCCAATATTAGGCTCACCAGGGGCAGGAGATCATTTTAGAGGATTGGAAACTTTCCAAAAACACTAAATTTTTAAATCTCGATACCCCTCTCACAATGGTTTTGGGTGATAAGGTGGGATGACCATTTAGAACTTGAAGCACCGAGGCTTCCAAGGAGCACAAAATGAAAAAGGAATACTAAGAAAATTTTTCTGCCTAAAATAGTTGAGCATAGAGAAGTGATAAGAAAAAATCTTTCCATATCTACCATGTAAAGTGATGTACTTCATAATAACAATACAAACCTTTCCCCCATGGATTAGGAAGCAAAGCCCTGAGAATATCATCCTCTAATGCATGAATTTTTTTCTAAATCATCGAAGAAGGCATTAATTTCTTCATTCGTGTGCCTCCTATCTTTGAAGCTATTGAGTCCCTTAGTCATCATACCTATCACCTTAGAAATATATTCCTCATAAATATCCATATTATCCCCTCTCATGCAAACTGTCCTATCATTCCATGCCTTTGCAAAATCCTCTAAAATTCTTGAATCATACCATTTAACTTTCTACATATAATTAATTGGTCAAGCCTGCTTTTCTAAGAATGTTTTAAAGGGTTGTGTTGCATTAAAACTATTACAAAAATATTACTAGTTATTTTTGTATACTTGTTTGGGAGATGTGGGTCCCCACTAAGATCAGGAGTTCTCTAGACTTCCGTTAGAATCAATCCTTACATGGTATCTTCTATTATTTATGAAATCTTTCCTTAGAATAATTTTTAATGAATCCTTGGTGGATTTTTGCTGCAAGATTGGTTTTATCTCCCTTTACTTTATATAGGTCTACTAGTTTTGGGGCCCATTCAGGACCCTATTGGTTTTCTACCATTTAGTTTAGGTTATTATTTGGGGGTTGTATTACTTTTAATATGAGTGGTGTTTAATTTTATTGGATTAAGGTCCCTAAGGGATCTCAAAGCTTCTCTTTCTCCCTTATGAGAGAGTGTGCACCCACTGTGATTAGGATTGATGTGAACTCTTTATGTATTCATTCCTTACAACGATTCTTAGATTCCTTATGGAATATTTTTCCAATTGGATTGGGCATGAATCTCAAATAGATTCTTGCATTCTCTTTTTGAGAACTAGACCTCCTATTGTGCTCAGATTGGTTCCTAATATAGTTAAAATTGGATTCTTTAGTTCTGTTCGAGACTTGGGCCTCTACTTATTTTATCCATGTTGGATTTTTCACTAGTTTATTGCATCTTTATGGATACCTAGGCCTCCCTTTGTGCCTAGGCATGATGTCAGGATGCATGACACATACCATCATCATGCATAGCCTTCATCACATATTATTATAATCATAATATTATGGCCACTACAACTTAAGCATGTGCATTTAATCAGATTGAATATAATCACAAGTCCACTTACAAATGCAAATGATCTTATCTTGAACATAGTCTAAAATTTATTTCATAATCAAATGTATCCACACTGACCTTATTTTTATTTCAAATCTATCATTTAAGGAAATTAACTTAAAGTAACCTTGAAGTCAAATGTAGCATCCCACTTAACTTTAACCCCATTATCACACAAAAAATTGGATCTAGACCAAGATTAGCCTATTGTTGCAATTAAATTCACTTTAGTAATCTAGTTAAATACACTTTTAGGGACATTTTTTGAAGTCACTGATATGCATTAACAACATTGGAAGTGATGAATTCATTGAAGTCATCCTAAAGCTAGAAAAAAATGTCACCCATACATCACCTAAGTAACGTTGGCATATCTGGTTTTTATAAAACATTAGGCCATCTTTAGGTTAATATTGTATTCATGTAATTTAATGTCGATTCTATTAAGGAAGTTTATGAGCAGCATGATACTTTACCTATTATTGATGTATGTTGCTTTGTGTGTGTGCATTATGAATAATTTTTTGAAGAATTTGGATCATTAGAGCATAATATAGATTGTTATAATACATATCCAGTTGTGTGATGTGAAAAGATATACATAATAAATTTAGTATTATAATACCTCAAATTATCCTTCCAATTCTCAACTCTTTTTAGGATCACCTATGTCAAGGACTACAATTATTAATTATTATTTAACTATATTGCTTAAGTGATAAGGATACCCTATTTGGAAGGATTTGCCCCACTTATAATTGTGATTGGTACCCTTGAAAAAATAATACCTCACATTGAAACACTTTAATGGACTCGCAATGGCAAAGTAAACATAACAAAATTAGAAAATAAAGCATTATTTTCAATAAAAACAATGAATATATTTAATATACATGGGATCAAATTAATCAATATAATTTTAGCATGAGAATCATCCATCATGAAATCATTTGGTTTCCATTCCACCATGTGATAATGTGCACTAACCACTAGCTTTTGCATCCACGATGTCAAGTCTAGAATAATAGCCAATGACATCAACACCCATGCAATAGGAAATCTATTATGCATACTATCAAATACAATAAGTATTTACAACATAAAATACATTAAAAAACATAAACATAAGTCTTATACAATAACAAGTGTGAAGTTTTAAATTTGGATATCCATAAATAACTTCTATGAATTTGTCCCATATGTGAAGTCCATTAAAAGTATATTATTATGTGCATACTTCAACATCTACCCATGTTGTTGAGGAAGTTGGAGGCTTAACAAAAATGGTTTCTCTTCCATTCTTATTTTTTCAAATTTGTTACAGACAAATAATTTTTCAATATTTTTAGTGACAAATATCTAACACTGTCTGCATCATTAGGCTCAAATTTCTATTTTACTATTTTCAACCTACTCTAAATATTTTGGATGCTATATTTAGTTATGAAATCATCCCTCTCCATCTGACATTTTAACAATGTAATATTTTCACATACGTTGTCATGATGCTTTAAGTGAAAAATTTCAAGGGTCAGGGCCAATAATAGCAATCTCTCCACCTAATCCTTCAATGTATGACTAATGAATAGAGCCAAAGTACAATGACTACTCCTAAAGTCATCGATCTCTTGACTATTTCAAACCATGCCTCACTAATCCATATGGCCAACATTTTTATACGTAATCAAAGTATGTTCATGTATCCTTATCAACAAACAAATTAAAAAATGACCTTGGCATCCATGATACAAATGGTTACGGCCATATCAGCTGCCAATACAAAAACCTTCACAACATTTTAAATATCATAATGTGAATCATATTTGGCCAGATAATCCTTAGTCCATACTACACTAATAGCTATATAAAACATACATAAATTAGATTTTAAACAAAAGTCCAATTCATATTTAAAAATAAATCTATTACAAGACTATTGGAGATATCTACCAGTGCTAACTTTTTACAAGTCATATGGTATAGGATGGAATGTACTATAATCATTATGGAAGGTACTAGATACCCTAATCTCTTACATTCACCATTTAAGAAGTCTTCTATATGATCTCTTTATATACAAGAAATAATATCTTTATCATTTCCCATATTGTACTCCACCTCACTCCACTCAAATTCATTGGAAGAGAACTCCCCAGGACGTGGATTTCACATTGTAATAGATAATAATCTCTTCCACTTGGACGTCATCTATGAAACAACCAAGCCAAAATAAAATAGACATATTAGTTTATGCATAAACAAGGGGCATTGATAAACAATTAGCATTCATAAACAAGTAACATTGATAAACAATTAGCACTCATAAATAACCAACATTGATAAAACATTAACATTCACAAACAAGGGGAAACAATAACTATATGCAAATGTATGAAAAAATATATAATAATTAGAAAACATATGCACTTATGTGTTGTCCTCAAATCATACAATGTAAAAAACTTATAAATACATAAGGACCATTTAACAACTTTCATAGAGAGAGTAGCACATGTCATATTTAGTATGGATGATTTTCTTTCAAAGGTATATTTTAATAATTTTGTCAATTTAATGTCTATGTTAATATAAAATTTATAAAAAATATTAAATCAAAATATACCTGGTTGGCACTCTGAATGGGTTCAATAATAAGAGAATGAAGCCCAAATTGGGGATTCTACAAAATGTGCAAAGTGATACTACCAAGATTTATGTGCTAAGTGATTATATTCTTGATACAAGGTCCATCCTTAACAACTTTACATGAAGGAATTACTTACCAATAGAAACACTTAGTGATGATGCAATCAATATCATCAATTGAGATTATTATCTTAACCACATGTAAGAAGAGATATTAATATCACTTGTAACATTTAAGTATCATGAAAAAAATGGAAGTAAAAATTTTAATCATAATCTCCTAAGGCAATGTCAAACATAAATCTTCCTTGAAAGAAATAGATACCCTCCCTAGAGTAATAAACAAGAATTTATAGAGGCCCTACCGTGACTAAAATAGAAGTAGAGTGTTCTTCATTCTTAAGGAAAGTTTTCCATTCAAACACAAGACCCACCAAGCTGAAAAATTATTCCTTTAAATTCATTTTTAGAATTAGTGGTAACCTATTTGCTTGTGGCATACATAGCCTATTATTTATTCTTTTGTCATCCTTAATAACTTTACATGAAGAAATTGTTTACCAATAGAAACACTCAGTGATGATGCAATCAATATCATTAATTGAGATTATTATCTTAACCACATGTAAGAAGAGATATTAATATCACTTGTAACGTTTAAGTATCATGAAAAAAATGGATGTAAAAATTTTAATCATAATCTCCTAAGGCAATGTCAAACATAAATATTCCTTGAAATAAATAGATACCCTCCCTATAGTAATAAATAAGAATTTATAGAGGCCCTACCATGACTAAAATAGAAGTAGAGTGTTCTTAATTCTTAAGGGAAGTTTCCCATTCAAACATAAGACCCACCAAGCTGAAAAATTATTCCTTTAAATTCATTTTTACAATTAGTGGTAACCTATTTGCTTGTGGCATACATAGCCTATTATTTATTCTTTTGTCATCCTTAATACCTTTAGATGAAGGAATTGTTTACCAATAGAAACACTCAGTGATGATGCAATCAATATCATCAATTGAGATTATTATCTTAACCACATGTAAGAAGAGATATTAATATCACTTGTAAAATTTAAGTATCATGAAAAAAGTGGATGTAAAAATTTTAATCATAATCTCCTAAAGCAGTGTCAAACATAAATATTCCTTGAAATAAATAGATACCCTCCCTAGAGTAATAAACATGAATTTATAGAGGCCCTACCATGACTAAAATAGTAGAGTGTTCTTAATTCTTAAGGTAAGTTTTCCATTCAAACATAAGACCCACCAAGCTGAAAAATTATTCCTTTAAATTCATTTTTAGAATTAGTGGTAACCTATTTGCTTGTGGCATACATAGCCTATTGTTTATTCTTTTGTCATCTTAATTTTTTAACTAGCCATCTTTCACTAATTTTATAAGTAGCCATTTTTATGTATATAAATTAAGGCATAACAAAACTTTCAATAATTTATAATATTGATTAATATTTGACATGGTAAGTACTTTCTACTAAGAGAGAGACCTTAATTCATTGCTTCTACATACATTCTTTTGTTCCTTCTTACTCCCCGTGAAATAACCTAATATTATAAACCTAGAACATATAATGGAAATACCATAAATAAATAAAAATAGTTGTCATAAACTAACAAGTATTCCCTCTTGATTCCCCATAAACTATATAATATAATTACATGTTGGGTATCTAACAATATATAATCTGGCATCATCGATAACATGTCCTGGTGCTAGTACCAATGATGGTGTATGTTGTTCCTTATTTATGTTAAACTCTAACTCAACAAGTGGAAAAAAAAAGGCTCATTAATAGTGTGTTGTGACTCCATAAATAACAAAACCATGCTATTAACATTGGATGAATCACCACCACTACTTGGTTTACCCCACCTTGACATTTATTTCACATCCCCAACATCATGTGCATATTTTACCTTGACATCAACAAACTGCCTCACAAGTGATGGTGCATGTCTATGAAATGTGATCAGCGTCTCATCTCTTACACAAATATTATTAGACATATGGTCACACATTATTTTATAATTGCTTTCAACAACCACTTTCTCTATATTCTAATAAAAAAGAGTCATAAGACCATGAAGAAGAACTACATGATATGAACCGTTCAATTTGCTATAATTAGTAATTGGATCAAAATTAAAGGTTATCACTTATTTCCTTTTACCAAAAACAATATATACATATTTAAAACATGCATTACTTGTATCATATCAAACATCTATACACAAGACATATATGTTATCCATAATCCTATGCAAAAATATAAAAATACTAGCAAACATAAGTATGCATAAACAAGGGGCATTGATAAAAAATTAGCATTGACTAACAAGGGGAAATGATAAACATATACAAAAATTTGAAAAAATAAAAAATAATTAGCAAAAATATACACTGTTATGTTTCCCATAATCCTATGCACACTTTATCTTTTCTTTTTCTTTCCTTCTTTTCTTTTTTCTTTTCTTTATCTTTTTCTCTGTCACTTTTGAGTCCTCAAGTCTAATTCTATAGATGCCTTTGATTATATCATTTTTTATTATGCATATTTATCTAGCATGTTTGATTTTCATCTTTGATTTCCTCTTACTATATTTATTTTTGCTTCTTGATTTTGAGAGTTAGATTGAAGGTGTGTACCCAGATTTTTCCTCCCCTTTTGTGCAGCCTTTATGGCCAAATTTGATGATGTTTTTCCAATTTTGCATCTATGAAGAGTTCAATTATTTAATGTAAATCCATTTCATTGTCATTTTTTTCACCTTCCTCCAAATTCTCTTCATCCTTTGACTGAATTTCTCCTCATTAAATTGACTATGTTCCATGAAGTTAAAATCTTGGGGAGAGGTTCTAAAAATTAAATTGAATATGTTCCATTCTACCATGTTACAATGTGCACTAACCACTAGCTTCAACATCCACTATGTCAAGTCTAGAATAATAGCCAACGACATCAACACCCCTACAACAAAAATTCTATTATGCATACTATCAAATACAATAAGTGTGTACAACATGAAATAAATTTAAAAACACAAACATAATTATTATACAATAAAAAGTGTGAAGTTTTAAATTTGGAGATCCACAAATAATTTATACAAAAATGTCCCATACATGGAGTCCACTAAAAGTATACTTTTATGTGCATACTTCAACATCTACTCACGTTGTTGAGGAAGCTTGAGGCCTAAGACAAAGGGTTTCTCCTCCATTCTTATTTTTTCAAATTCGTCATAGACAAATAATTTTTCAATATTTTTAATGAAAAATTTCTAACACTATATGCATCCTTAGACTAAAATTTATATTTTATTATTTTCATCCTATGCTAAATATTTTGGATGTTATATTTAATTATCAAATCATCCCTCTTTATCTGACTTTTGAATAATGTAATATTTTCATGGACCATGTCATGATACTTTAGGTGAAAAAGTTTAGGGGTTAGGCCCAACAATAGCAATCTCTCCACCAATCCTTCAATGTATCACTAATGAATGGATCCAAAGTACAATGACTACTCCTGAAGTCATTGATCTCTTGACTATGGTAAACCATGCCTCGCTAATCCATATGGGCCACATTTTTATATGTAATCAAAGTATGTTTGTGTATCTTTATCAATAAATAAATTTAAAAATGATGTTGGCATCCATGATACAAATGGTTACAACCATATAGGTTACAATACCAACCTTCACAACATTTGAAATATCATAATGTGCATCATATTCAATCATATAGTCCTTAGGCCATACTACACTAATAGTTATACAAAACATACATAAATTATATTTTTTAAAAAAGTACAATTTGTATTTAAAAATAAATCTATTATAAGACACCATACCCACAATATTTATTGGAGAAATCTATCAATCCTAACTTTTTGTAAGTCATATGGTATAAGATGGAATGTAACATCATTAATATGGAAGGTATTGGATACCCTAATCTCTTACATTCACCATTTAAGAAGTCTTCTATATGATCTCTTTGTATACAGGCAATAATATCTTTATCATTTCCCATGTTGTACTCCACCTCGCTCCACTTAAATTCATTGGAAGAGAACTCCTCAAGATGTGGATTTACACTGTAATAGATTATAATCTCTTCCACTTGGATGTCATCTATGAAGCAAGTAATCTAAAAAAAATAGACCTATTAATTTATGCATAAACAAGGGGAATTGATAAATGATTAGCATTCATAAACAAGAAGCATTGATAAATAATTAGCACTCATAAACAAGCAACATTGATAAATAATTAGCATTTAAAAGTAAGAGGAAACAATAACTATATGCAAATGTATGAAGACAGTATAACAATTAGAAAACATATGCACTTATATCTTGTCCTCTAATCAGATAATGTAACAACTTATAAATGCATAAGGACCATTTAACAACTTCCATATAGAGACTAGCACATGCCATATTTAGTATGGATTATTTTCTTATAAAGTTATCTTTTAATGATGTTGTCAATTTATTTTCTATGTTAATATAAAATTTATAAAAAAATATTAAATCAAAATATATCTAGTCGGCACTCTTAATGGGTTAACTAATAAGAGAATGAAGCTCAAAATTGGGGATTCTACAAAATGTGCAAAGTGATACTTCCAATATTTATGTGCTAAGTGACTATATCATTGATATAAGGCCCATCCTTATTAACTTTACATGAAGGAATTGATTACCAATAGAAATACTTGGTTACAATGCAATCCATATCATCAATTGAGATTATTATCTTAACCACATGTAATAAGAGATATTAATATCACTTGTAACATTTGAGTATCATGAAAAAAATAAATGTAAAAATTTTAATCATAATCTCCTAAGGTAATGTCAAACATAGAGATTGCTTTAAAGAATACCCCCAATAGATACCCTACATGGAGTAATAAAGCTGAATTTTTAGAGGCCCTACCATAACTAAAATAGAAAAGTAGAGTGTTCTTAATTCTTAAGGGACTTTTTCCATTCAAATATAAGACCCACAAAGCTAAAAAATTATTCCTTTAAATTCATTTTTAGAATTAGTGGTAATGTATTTGCTTGTGACATACATAGTTTACTATTTATTTTTTAGTCATCTTTTTTTTTTAACTAGCCATCATTACCTAATTTTATAAGTATCCATTTTTATGTATGTAAATCAAATCAAAATGAAACATTAAATAATTTATAATATTGATTAATACTTGGCATGGTAAGTACTCTCTACCAAGAGAGAGCCCTCAATTCATTGCTTCTACATACATTATTTTGTTCCTTCCTACTTCCCATGAAATAACCCAATATTATAAACCTAACACATATAATGGCAATACCATAAATAAATAAAAATAATTGTCATAAACTAACATGTATGCCCTCTTGAGTCCCCATAAACTATATAATATAATTACATGTTGGGCATCTCAAAATATATAATCTAGCATCATTGGCAACATATTGTGGTGCTAGTACCAATGATGGTGTATGTTGTTCCTTATTTTTGTTCAACTTTAACTTAACAAGTGGTAAAAAAGTCTCATTAATAGTGTGATATGACTCCATAAATGATAAAACCATGCCATTAACATTGGATGAATCACCACCACTAGTCGGCCCCACCTTGACATTTCTTTCAAATCCCTAACATCATATACATAGTTTTCCTTAAAATCCACAAACTGCCTCACAAATGACATTGCATGTCTATGAAGTGTGATCATCTCCTCATCTCTTACACAAATAGTATTAAACATTTGGTGACATATAATTTTAAACATGCTTTCAACAACCACATTCTCTATATTCTAATAAGAAAGAGTCATAAGACCATGAAGAAGAGCTACATAATATGAATCGGTCAATTGGCTACCATTAGTAATTGGATCACAATTAAAGGTAATCACTTATTTCCTTTGACCATAAACAATATATACATATTTAAAACATGCATTACTTGTATAATATCAAACATCTATACACAAGACATATATGTTATCCATAATCTTATGCAAATATAGAAAAAGATTAGAAAACATAAATATGCATAAACAAGGGGCATTGATTAAAAAAATTAGCATTGACTAATAAGGGGAAATGATAAACATATGCAAACATTTGAAAAAATAAAAAATAATTAGCAAAAATATGCACTGTTATGTTTCCCATAATCCTATGCACACTTTATCTTTTTGTTTTTATATTCTTTTTTCTTTTTTTATCTTTTTATATCACTTTTGAGTCCTCAAGTAAATTCCTATAGGTGCCTTTGTTTCTGTCATTTTTTTTTTTACATATTTATCTAGCATGTCTGATTTTCCTCTTACTATATTAATCTATGCTTCTTGATTTTGAGAGTTAGATTAAAGGTTTGTACCCAATTTTTTCCTCCCCTTTTGTGTAGCCTTTATGGCCAAATTTGATGATGTTTTTCCATTTTTTCATCTTTGAAGAGTTCATTTAGTTGTTTTTAGTCCATCTATTCTATTTCATTATCATTTTGTCCATCCTCCTCCAAATTATCTTCCTCTAACAGAATTTCTCCTCATTAAATTAAATATATTCCATGAAGTTCAAATCTTGGGATTGGGTTCTACAAATTATGAGGTTCCAAAATTTTTTAAAGGACAATTTCATTAGATGCAACTTGACATTGGCCTTCAACATTAAGAGTATCAATAATAGGGTTTAACATTGAATTTTATTCAGCTACCTTTACTAAATTTTCTAGGGAAAAAAAGCTATTTCTTAGGGTCCACTAGTGTCTTTGGGAACCAAATATGCTTTTGACTATTTGATATTTTTAGGAGCTTAAAAATTTCCTTCCAGTAGCCATTGATCCTCTTATTTGCTCATTTTTAGACAATCTCTTACAAAATGGCCATGAGAATGACAAACATAGCACCAAAAAGTATTTTAATAATCGATCCCCTACTTTTTTACCCTAGTTTCAAATCTTAATAGGACTGACTGGAGGTGTGGTTGTGTCAGGGACATCCTTACACATTATGACATAGACAAATAATAAATAGGTTTCAATAGATTTCATGATAAAAATATAATTCCCCAAATTATCTCCATTTTACTCAAAAACTTGTGGGCTCCAAAATTATGTTGTTAACCCATGTAATCGAATCCAAATGGGTAACATGAGATAAGACTTCTTGATTTGGGTCAAAGGTATCATCCCATGGGCACATACACTTCTTGCTTCCCTATATTTCTCTATATTTCTTACTCTGAGGATGGACACAAATATGGTGTCTGAAACATCCATTCAAAATATTTCCAACATGATGAATCTAGAAGTTTTTTTTCCCAATGCATTCTCTTATCTCCCTTGCATCCCATATCTCCTACTCACCTTCCTAGCTTCGCTCCCTTGCTTTATTTCATCCTTCATTTCTCTATCAATGGGAACCACTATCTGAATCTCAAGTAGTTTGTGTCATTTCCTTATATACCCTCTCGTGTAATCCATTGCACTCTCCCACATTTTCCCATGTGCCCTCTCTCTTACAATCCCCTACACACTCATTTTTCTCCTCTATCCACCTCTCTTTGCAAAATTGATTTTTTTTTTGTGTATATTTTTCAATATAATAGTTATTTTATAATATTTATTTATTTCTAATATTTACATTTTTATTTGTTAATATCTTTTGTTTGTAATTCTCCACATCGTTTCATTTCTATTTTTTTATAAAGGTAAGCTTTGAGTTATGAAAGGTACCAAAACCTTATTACAGATATATACAAATATAACATGTTGCCTCAATTGAGAGTGTAATAACCAATAAAAATAGACTTGGTCCACTAACACCAATGTGTCATTAAATTAGAGTGACAACAAAATAAATAGAAAGGAATGACAAAAAGTCAATGAAAACATAGGGACCAACCAGAGAAGACTTAAACCCCTCAAGGTCAAAAAATCCTTCTACCACTTCCCAATATCCTTTCAGAACTTGAATTTTATCAACAAGAGGAACATCTTTAGGAATTCTAGTTTATTCTGCATGTTTACATTTCTTCCCCCTCATCCTTGACCCAATCCCTACCTACAACTCAATATCCTTAGAGCGATATGTGAAGTTCCTTATAGTGGCCTTAAAAATGGAAATAACATGTTCCACACTCTCTTATTCATGAACTAAACCTCCCCCTCCATCTTAGCTAATTTTTTGTTATTATTCTCCACTTCTTCCCTAATTTTGTAGAAAAAATTAAACAATTCCCACTAATATCCTTCCCCAGGGAAATCCTTATTGTTACCTTTATCCACAAGATCTTTCATCACTTTCAGCTCTTTCATCATTTTGTTATTTTCATTAACGAGACCCTTTAGTGTGCTCATTTGGACTCTAAGGGCACTTTATAATTTATCAATTATGTCATTTTTGTCCTCCATTCTCGCCTTCTTCTTGGCTCCTTTAGGCTCAGAGGTTATCTTCATAAACTCTGCACTATCAAATTTTAAATCTTCTATATATAGTTACTCAAAGTGGGGAGCCCCAAAGATTTTAGAAGTCTCAACATCCACAAGGTTTTGAAACTTAGGTGATAAATTCAACTCTTTTCTCTTATATTTCTTAAGAAACTAAATTGGGCTTCACACCTATTTAGAAGGTTGGCCTAGATTCAAGGAAACAAACTTAGAAGGAAATTCATCCCCAATATTAGGCTCACCAGGGGTAGGAGATCATGTTGGAGGATCGAAAACTTCCCAAAAACACTAAATTTTTAAATCTCGATACCTCTCTCACAATGGTTTTAGGTGATAAGGTGGGATGACCATTTAGAACTTGAAGCACCGAGGCTTCCAAGGAGCACAAAATGAAAAAGGAATACTAAGCAACTTTCTATGCCTAAAATAGTTGATCATAGAGAAGTGATAAGAAAAATGCTTTCCAAATATTCCATCTAAAGTGATGTATTTCATAATAACAGGACAAACCTTGCCCCCATGGATTAGGAAGCAAAGCCCTAAGAATGTCATCCTCTAAAGCATGAATTCTTTCTAAATCATCAAAGAAGGCATTAATTTCTTCATTCTTATGCCTCCTATATTTGAAGATCCTGAGTCCCTCAGTCATCATACCTATCACCTTAGAAATATATTCCTCATAAATATCCATACTAACCCCTCTCATGCAAATTGTCCTATCATTCCATACCTTTGCAAAATCCTCTAAAATTCTTGAATCATATTGTTTAACCTTCTCCATATAATTAATTGGTCAAGCCCCCTTTTCTAATAATGTTTTAAAGGGTTGTGTTGCATTAAAACTATTACAGAAAGATGGTTCCTCCCTTACAATATCACCACCCATCTTAATTACATTAAACAAGTTATCTTCACTTGACTCTCTTTATACCTTGAAGTTGAAGATAATTCTCAAGGTGGCCTAGGTAGTATTCAATAAACATATTGAAAGCATAAAATTCCTACTTAGTGACTTGAGGTGATTACAATCCCATACCTTCTCATTAATTATTAGGATATCTTGCTTGTAATCCACATGAAACAAACTTTCAATGTAAATGATTTTCAAATCATCAATATTACTAGTTATTTTTGTCTACTTGTTTGGGAGACCCAGGTCACCACTAGGATCAGGAGTTCTCTAGACTTCCATTATAATCAATCCTTACATGTTATCTTTGATTCTTTATGAAATCTTTCCTTAGAAGAATTTTTCATGAATCCTTGGTGGATTCTTGCTACAAGATTGGTCTTATCTCCCTTTACTTTATATAGCTCTACTAGTTTTTGGGCCCATTCAGGACCCTACTAGTTTTCTACCATTTGGTTTGGGTTATTATTTGGGGGTTGTATTAATTTTAATATGAGTGGTGTTCAATTTTATTGAAGTTCCCTAAGGTATCTCAAAGCTTCTGTTTCTCCCTTATGAGAGAGTGTGCACCCACTGGGATTAGGATTGATGTGAACTCTTTGTGGATTCATTCCTTACAAAGCTTATTAGATTCCTTATGGAATATTTTTCCAATTAGATTGGGCATGAATCTCGAATGGATTCTTGCATTCTCTTTTTGAGACCTAGACCTCCTATTGTACTCAAATTGGTTCCTAATATAGTTAAAACTAGATTATTTAGTTCTGTTCGAGACCTGGGCCTCTGCTTATTTTATCCAAGTTGGCTTTTGCACCAGTTGATTACATATTTATGGATACCTAGGCCTCCCTTTGTGCCTAGGCTAGTTTTAGATCCAGTTAAATATCATATTAGTGATTTATTTCTTATCAGTATCAGTTAGGTTCCCCTAAGAACCTTGATAGTTATTTCTAAGACTTGGGCCTCTCACTCCATTAGTACAAGCTAGTTTTTAGTCCATCCAAAATTGAATGTCTCCTACATCATTTGAAAGTAGTTGTTTTAGAGACCTAGGCCTCTTACTTCATTAGTCCAGCCTGGTTTTTAGTCCATCTAAAATCAATGGCTCCCACTCTAATCAAAAGTGCATGTTGCTCTTTTCGCTATTATTTCATCTTTTAGTTAGGTCCCTTATGTTATTTTCTTTGTTGTTTCCTTTTTTAGCATGGTAATTTTTATCTTCTCATTAGTTATTTCTTTCTATAGCTTGTTTATTTCAGGGAGAGACCCAGACCTCTTGATGTGTCTGAACTATATTCCACACCAATCAAAGGTGGGTTTACCTTAATCTAAACAAAAAAATCAAATCATAGGTAGAAATTACTTTTAAATATATGGATCTCACCCTTGCAAACCAACCTTTATGCCATGATGACACAAATAACTATACATAGATATTTTCCATAATAAACATTATTTAAAAAATAAACATTCTAACGGCCTACCCATGTTTTTGATATTATTTCAGAGGTCGTACGGGATCATTTGAGGATCCAAAATTATGATTTAATGATTTTTTTGGGTTTTTTCTATTTTTAAAAAGTGTATATTTTTAGAATCAAAAGTAAAATTTAGTTGAACTTCATCCCATTGTCTAATTATAGTGTTTAGGATATTTCAAGAGATTTTTGGGCTATTTTGGGTGCTTTTAAAAATAGGCATTTTTTTTGGATTTTAGTTTTTTTCTAATTTTACATGTAAACTCTAATTTCTAAGTTGAGCCTTATTCAAGCATGGTTTGGTTTTGTCATTATTTCAACTAATTAGTAAGAATCAATTTATGAGTATTGTTTCAAGATCTTGGCCTATTGGTAATTTTCTTGTTCTTGTTAGTTTTTGGGTTCATTACTCTGCAGAAACTAGCCTTCATAATCGTTCACTCTATCAATACAAAGATGGTGATTACTTGCCATAATTCATAGACTAGAGATAGAAAGGGGTTATAAGAGGTGTTAAAAACTAATGCAAATGTGGTAAGCTTCCTACCATTGATTTTACTAAAAAAATATTTTATGAAACGTATGCTTTACTCAAATGGGTTTTTGTTTCATGTTTCACATGATCTTGTTGGGCTTTCTCAACAGTTGCTACAGTTGAAAGAGTTAATCAGATAGTGACTACGAAATTGATATCTTTGTCTGAGTAACAACTAGTGGATATTGTCACTGCTAATGATGGTTGTGATGGAGATTGAATGAATAATGCATTTAATTTTATTATGGATAATGTTGGTATTGACACAGAGGTTGGTGACCCTTACAAAGCTTAATAGGGCATTTGAAATAAGAATGTAGTGTGTTATTAACCAGTCAATTTTCATATTTAAATCAAGTTTACTTTGATTTTTTGGTTATGAAAGTGTTAATAGATACAAATATAACATGTTGCCCCAACCGAGAGCTAAAAAACCAAAAAAAAATAGACTTAATCCACTAATAACAAGGTGTCCTTATAATATAATGATAGCAAAATAAATAGAAAGAAATGATGAAAAGTTAATAAAAACATAAGGCCCAGTCAGAGAAGACTTAAACCCCTCAAGGTCACACAATCCTTCTACCACTTTCTAATCTCCTTTCAGGCCTTGAATTTTATCAACAAGAGGAACATCTTTGGGACTTATAGTTTATTTCACATGTTTACATTTCTTCCCCCTCATCCTTGACCCAAGCCCTACCTATGACTCAATATCCTCAGAGTGATATGTGAAGTTCCTTATAGTGGCCTTACAAATGGTAATAGCATGCTCCATAGTCTCTTCTTCATGAACTAAACCTCCCCCTCCATCTTAGCCAAATTTTTTTTATTATTCTCCACTTCTTCCCTAACTTTAGAAAAAAAATTAAACAATTCCCAGTGATCTCCTTCCCTAAGAAAATCCTTATTGTTACCTTTATCCACAAGATCTTTCATCACTTTCACCTCTTTCTTCATTTTGTTATTTTCATTGAAGAGACCCTTCAGTGTACCCATTTGGACTCTAAGGGCATTTTCTAATTTGTCAATTATGTCATTTTGGTCCTTCATTCTCACCTTCTTCTTGGCTCCTTTAGGATCAGAGGATATCTTCATAAACTCTGCATTATCAAATTTTAAATCTTCTATATATAGTTACTTAAAGTGGGGAGCCCCAAAGAGGTCAAAAGTCTCCCCATCCACAAGGTTTTCAAAATTAGGGGATAACTTTAGCTCTTTTTCCCTAGATGTCTTAAGAAACTGAATTGGGCTTGACACCTGTTTAGAGGATTGGCCTAGATTCAAGGAAACAAACTTAGAACAAGATTCATCCCCAATATTAGGCTCACTAGGGGCAGGAGACCATTTTGAAGGATTGGAAACTTCCCAAAAACACTAAACTTTTAAATCTTGATACCCCTCTCACAATGGGTTTGGGTGATAAGGTGGGATGACAATTTAGAACTTGAAGCACCAAGGCTTCCAGGGAGCACAAAATGAAAAAGGAATACTAAGCAACTTTCTATGCCTAAAACAGTTGAGCATAGAGAAGTGATAATTAAAAAGCTTTCTAAATCTACCATCTAAAGTGATGTACGTCATAATAACAAGAAAAACCTTACCCCATGGATCTGGAAGCAAAGCCCTAAGAATGTCATCCTCTAATGCATGAATTATTTCTAAATCGTTGAAGAAGGCATTAATTTCTTCATTCTTGTGCCTCCTATCTTTGAAGATATTGAGTCCCTTAGTCATCATACCTATCACCTTAGAAATATACTCCTCTCAAATATCCACATTAACCCCTCTCATCCAAACTATCCTATCATTCCATGCCTTTACAAAATCATCTAAAATTATTGAATCATACCCTTTAACCTTCTCCATATAATTAATTGGTCAAGCCCCCTTTTCTGAGAATGTTTTAAAGGGTCGTGTTGCATTAAAAATATAATATAAAAAGGGTTCCACCCTTAAAATATCACAACCCATCTTAACTACCTTCATCAAGTTATCCTTACTAGTTGCTCTTTATACGTTGAAGCTGAAGACAATTCTCAAGTTAGCCTGGATAGTATTTAATAAACATATTGAATGCACAAACTTCCTACTTAATGACTTGAGGTGATTATAATCCCATCCCTTATCATTAATTATTAGGATATCTTGCTTGTAATCCACACAAAACAAACTTTCAATGTAAATGATTTTCAAATCATCAATATTACAAGTTATTTTGGTCTACTTGTTTGGGAGACCTAGGTCCCCACTAGGATCAGGAGTTCTCTAGACTTCCATTGGATTCAATATTTACTTAGTATCTTTGATTATTTATGAAATCTTTCCTTAGAATAATTTTTCATGAACCCTTGGTGGATTCTTGCTACAAGATTGGTCTTATCTCCCTTTACTTTATGTAGCTCTCCTAGTTTTGGGGCCCATCTAGGACCCTGTTGGTTTTCTACAATTTGGTTTGGGTTGTTCTTTGGGGGTTGTATTACTATTACTATGAGTGGTGTTAAACTTTATTTGATTAAGGTCCCTAAGGGATCTCAAAGCTTCTCTTTCTCCCTTATGAGAGAGTGTGCACCCACTGGGATCAAGATTGATGTGAACTCTTTATGAATTCATTCCTTACAAAGCTTCTTAGATTCCTTATGGAATATTTTCCAATTGGATTGGGCATGAATCTTGAATGGATTCTTGCATTCTTTTTTTGAGACCTAAACCTCTTATTATGCTTAGGTTGGTTCCTAATATAGTTAAAATTGGACGCTTTAGTTCTATTTGAGACTTGGGCCACTGCTTCTTTTATCCAAGTTGGATTTTGCACCAGTTGATTACATATTTATGGATACCTAGGCCTCCCTTTGTGCCTAGGCTAGTTTTATATCTAGTTAAATACCAGATTGGTGATTTATTTCATTTTAGTATTAGTTAGGTTCCTCTAAGAACCCTGAAAGTTATTTGTAATACCTGGGCCTCTCACTCCATTAGTACAAGCTATTTTTTAGTCCATCCAAAATTGAATGTCTCCTGCATCATTTGAAAGTAGTTGTTTTAGAGACCTGGGTCTCTTACTCCATTAGTCTAGGCTAGTTTTTGGTCCATCTAAAATTGACTATCTCCCACTCTAATCAAAAGTGCATGTTGCTCTTTTCACTATTATTTCGTCTTTTAGTTAGGTCCCTTATGCTCTTTTATTTGTTGTTTCCTTCTTTCTCATGGTACATTTTATCTTCTCATTAGTTATTTTTTTCTATATCTTGTTTATGTCAGGGAGAGACCTAGACCTCATGATGTGTCCAAATTATATTCCACACCAATCAAAGGTGGGTTTACCTTAATCCAAACAAAAATATCAAATCATAGGAAAAAATTACTTTTAAATATATGGATCTCACCCTTGAAAACCAACCTTTATGTCATGATGACACAAATAACTATACATAGATATTTTCCATAATAAACATTATTTAAAAAATAAACATCGACCTAAAAATTCCTACATGCCCAATCTATGGTCTCTTTCCATCGAACTATCAAAATTATATGATGTTTAAAACCCATAAATTTTCAACATAAAGATAGAGTTCTACCACAAATCTTATCAGAAAAAAATTATACCAATGTCAATAAAAATTTTAGACAAATAAAATATTCTCACTATATATACATAAAAGACTAATTCAAGGTTAGCCAGCGTGACAATGGTTCTATGCCTAATTTCTAAACTATGTGCATTGATCTATCAAAAAAATTGGCCCTTCATAAATTAAAAAATATATTTTACACAACAGACTTAACACTGACAAAAATATAAATCATTTCAAGATTTATGCCTCTAACCATTACATTTTATAGTTTTCTACCACAAGAACAAAGATAACTATCCACATATATTTTCCACCATATATGTTATTAAAAAATATTGATATTAGTGTCACCAAAAAAATTGAAACAAACATTGTATTCTCAATGCACTCACATGATAGTCATTGGATGCCCAATCTCTATTATATTCGAGGTGAACCATAAAAACTACATAATGTTTCAAACCCACAACCTATTCTTCAATAAATATTAATAAGATCCATATATCTTGAAATGATTATTGATTATTTTTTATGACAATGGTGATTGAATAAACATGTGTGTGTGTGTGTGTGTGTGTGTGTGTGTGTGTGTGTGTGTGTGTGTGTGTGTGTGTGTGTGTGTGTGTGTGTGTGTGTGTGTGTGTGTGTGTGTGTGTGTGTGTGTGTGTTTGACTGTACAATAATATAATGCCTCATGTTATATAATTAATTTTTAATATACAAAAAATTATATGGTCTATGAGTGTTTTTATCCCTAATCCTCCATTAATGTAGCCACTGCTATCATGGAGCTCTGATGCATTATGCATGAAAACCACTTGTGGTGGAAGATTTGGTCATGAGAGACTATGTGATTGATAATTAAGGCCAATTATTTGAAAGACAAAAATATTAGTTCATGATGATCTAACCTTGCATAACTTCCTAATATCCAACTTAAGATTTAATGTGTGAGATTATGCATATAGTGAAATAAAATAGTGTTGTCACGATTTAATAATAATATTACTTAGTAAATAATAATAATAATATTTATAATGATAATAATAAATAAATAAAATAATGAAGAAATTTTCTTGGTAAAGCTTGTGGAGCACACATTTTTTTTAATTAATTTTGTTATTGTCTTTTGTGGGCACATTTCTTGAAAAGAGAGGAAGTTCAGTAAAAACATATGTAAATGGGTTTAAATAAGTTATCTCAGGCATAGAAAAAACTATGGGTACAATGCATCTTTAGGGGAGGGTAATTAACTGGAAAGATTTTCATTTATGGGAGTTAGTTAAAACTTAAATGTTCTTGTTGCCTCTTTTTTATCATGCCTTGGTTAGAATAATTAATAAATATTAATTTAATATTTTTTCTAGGCCTTGGGAGAGGATCATTTTGATTTGGTTATGGGGGAGAGTTTTATTCTCTTGGTATTTGAAACTTTGTAATAAAAAAATATCTTTATTTAAAACCTCCAAATAGGTGCAAATTTTATAATTATTTCTCCCCTTCCGGATAAGAGCAATAGGGATATATAGATTTTATTTAAAGACGAGAAAAGTAGGGATAAAATATTTTAGACCTGGATCTATAAAAGGCAGCCATGGCAGGGAAGAGTTGTGAAGGAGGATGCCAAGTAAGGATAATGGGATGTTGAAGAGTTATGTTATCTATCCAACTTTGATAGGAAACAAATCAAAATGAAGTGAGGAACTGAGTATTCTTTTAATTGAATATTACACAAAGGATTGAATCCTTGAGGTGTTAATCTTCCATGTGGTTTAGGAATAGAGGAATGTAAAAACAAGTTAACCATGGTTGAAACCAACCTAAAATAAATTAAGATCCTTCTCATGTATAAATTTCTTGAACGTATCCATCTTGTTGATGGCTTGTGCTACCAAGTACTCAGCATTCACTAATTATGGTCAATATTCATAAACTATCCCTTAATACATGAAAGGATATAAATTAACCATGACATTTACTATTGACAACAAACAAATTGTAATATTTGTTAAGGGGATTCATTTCCTTTCTATCATATTATTTTTATATGTATGTGGATATTATTTATTTTTTTTAAATGTTAGTCATGATTTTTTTTCGGTTTGTGGTGAGGACATGTGCAACACATTGACATGAAAATTCCTACATGCCTAATTTATCATCTATATGCATCAAATTATCAAAATTAAATGATGTTTAAAATGCATAACTTTCCACCATAAAGATAGAGTTTCACCACAAATCTTATTAGAAAAAAATTATACCAATGTCAATTAAAAAACCTTAGATAAACAAAATAATCTCACTACATATACATAGAAAAAATATTCAAGGTTAACCACCCTGACAATGGTTCCATGCCCAATTTCTAAACTGTGTGCACTGATCTATCAAAAAATTAGGCCTTCACCAAAAAAAAAATAACTTTTACACAAGAGACTTAACACTGACAAAAATACAAATCATTTCAAGATTTATGCCTCTAACCATTACATTCCATAGTTTTCTACCATAAGGACAAAGACAACTATCTACGTATATTTTCCACCATAAATACTATTAAAATATATTGGTATCAATGTCACAAAAAAAATTGAAATAAACAGTATAGTCTCAATGCACTCACATGACAATCACTAGATGCTTGGATCTCTATTCTACGTGTGATGAACCATCAAAACTAGAAAATGTTTGAAAGCCACAACTTATTCTTCTATAATTCCTAAGAAGATCCATGTACCTAGAAATGATTATTGATTATTTTTTATGACAATGGTGATTGATGAAGGATTTAAATAGTTTTGCATTCATTTTAAAAAATAAAAATATTACATTATCTACATACCAACAAACTAAATCATAATAAAAACGTTTTGAGATTTATGGCTCTCAGTGTTAAAAATTGGCATTTTGATCCTTGAGGATAGATACAAATATCCTCAGCTAAATTCCATCTAAATTTTTATTGAAAAAAAAAAGTTTCAATGTGAACAATAAAACTAAGAAAAATTGTTTTCTCCACATTTGTGTAGAGAAATTGATTCAAACTTATCCTACCTCATAATAGTTGTGTGTCCAATCTCTAATATATATGCATAGAACTATTAAAAAATACATATCTTTTTTATCCCACAAAATTAACAAAATAAATATTTCATTATGTGAAATCAATTAAAATAATAATTTTCCACAGATTTTATATAATGATATATATATATATATATATATATATATATATATATATATATATATATATATATATATATATATATAAAATTAATTATAACTATTAATTATGAATTTATTCAAAAACATTTAAAAAATAAAATAAAAATTATTATATATTTTTATTAAATTGATATTTATAAAGCCTAATATTTATTGTAAATTAGAATTTATAAAAATTATTATATATTTTTATTAAATTGATTTCTAATATAATAGTAAAATTTTAAGGTCACAAAGTATAGATTACTTGGTATTGGTAGTGTGTAGAGGTAGTCTTGATGTGGGTTCTAATCTTGACTTACCCCGTGGTGTGGGGTGAGAGCCTGCTCCACATCCCTTGGAGGTTATAGGGTAAGACACAAAAATAAAATAATACTAATTATAAATTTGACACAACATTCAAAAGACACTTTAATGATCAAATTTTATGCTCATTAGCCATTAATTTCATTAAATTTATTGGCTATATAAATTGTTGTAATTCTGATTAATGGTTTTTATTTTTTATTTCAGCATGGGGAGTTTAACATTTGTTCAAATGTTATGTGCACTACTATTTCTAATGTGTATTTGGGGATCCTCCTCTTTCTCCTCAAGTAAATTTTCTGTGATAGGATATGTTGCCATAGACTCGGCCTCTGATGAAACGATCTCCATAATTTATGAACAATGGTTGGCAGAGCATGGTAAGGTGTTTAATGAAAATGAGCTTGACCAGAAGCAAGTTTGATTTCACACATTCAATCACAATCTGCTATACATTGATGCCCATAATAGAAGCAATGAATCTTATTCTCTGGGACTAAATGAGTTCTCAGACTTCACCCATGATGAATTTAGGAGTATGTATGTCGGTACCTTGTTTCCTACTATCTCTACAGAAACTAGCCTTCATAATAGTTCTCTCTATCAATATAGAGATGATGACAACTTACCAAAATTCATAGATGAGAGGCAAAAAGGCACTGTAACAGATGTTAAAAACCAAGGTAGTTGTGGTAAGCATCCTACCATTGATTTTAGTAAAAAATTATTTTATGAAACTTATAAGCTTATGTTTTGGTCAAATGGGTTTTTGTTTCATGTTTCACAGGATCTTGTTTGGCTTTCTCAGCAGTTGTAATGGTTGAAGGAGTTAATCAGATAGTGACTGGGAAATTGATATCTTTGTCTGAACAACAACTAGTGGATTATGCCACTGCTAACAACGATTTTGGTGGAGGTTGGATGAATAATGAATTTTATTTTATTGTGGATAATGGTGGTATTGACATAGAGGCTGGTTACCCTTACAACGCTAAACAAGGCATTTGTAATGAGAATGCGATGTGCTACTAACCAATCAATTTTCTTATTTAAATCAAGATTACTTAGATTTTTTGGTTTTGAACTTGTTAATAAAGTTTCCTTAACTTTTAAAACATTATAGGATTTAAATGTTTGTGTATGAAGAGGTTAGCCTCTATAATTTTGAATTTTTTATGGTTCTCTAGTAATAAATATATGGTTTAAATAGATTTTTTTTTTTTAAATGTAGAAAAATATAGTAATAATTGATGGCTATCAAGATGTAACTCGCAATGATGAGAAATATTTACATAAGGCTTTAGCACATCAGCTAATCAGTGTGATTATTGATTCTTCTTCAAATGATTTTTAGAATTACAAATTTGTAAGTTTTTTTTAGATTAATGTAGAACTAATTTTTTTTATTTTTTTTAAATTTTAACAAATATTATCTTATATTTTTTACTAAATAACTCTTTTTTAAATTTATTTTGGATAATAGGGCTTTTTCACTGGTACATGTGGAACACGAACGATTCATGTAGTGGTGCTAGTAGGTTATGGTTCAGATGGTGATAATGATTATTGGATTGCAAAGAACTCATTGGGTACAACCTAGGGTGAAAATGGATACATCATGATTCCAATAAATATTGGGATTGTAGAGGGGAAATGCAAGATTGCACAATGACCATCATATCCAATAAAAAATGAACCCGATCCTTCAAACCTTGTTCATTTTCATATTTAGTAAATAGAATAAACATTTTAATAATATATAAATAATGTATAATAAAGCCATGTTTATCATTGTTATTTACTATAGCTTTTGTGATAAATGAAATGATTTGGTTCATATATATCTATGTGAGGATATATTAAAATGGTCATATTTTCAATGGAAATATAACTTTAAATATAAATACTCTTATGTGCCTTTTTGTGAAGATTAGAATGCGAGAGTTAAATTAAGTATGCATGTCTCTAAAATGGATTAAATAACATATTATAATAGTGAATACTAAGCTTCCTCAAATTAAAATGTTTTAATTAATATTTTTATCAGTATCATTTATAAATAATTGTTGCATGATACTTTGAAGGATTTGTGTGAAAGAGATGTGTCCTCATCTTACTTTAATTATTGGTCATTAATGTTAAAAAACTAAATTTATTATTGTGTTTTCTATGTAACATTATTATACTACAAAATTTCATATGTATCAACATATAATGTTTTTGTGATTGACATAAAAATAATTATGTTATTATTTTTATGTTTTTTATATAATCATAATATTAAGATATAGATTTTGATTTTAAATTGTAATAAGAATTTTTATAAAAAAATAATTTTGTTAAATAATATACATAAAATAGTAATATATCAATTAATTAATTAATTTAATAATTGGAGAAAGGATGACTATTTAACATTGAAAATCTCATCCAAATGTGACATATAGTTGACTTAGAAAATTTGTTTCAAATAGATATTTTTGATATAGAAGTGGATGATGTCTAAGCCATATAAAAGCTCTTGAAAAAAAATTAAACATTTGTTAAACCCTTTTCTAAATATGTTCTCCTAATTCTAGTATTCAAAATCCATCATCAAAATCTTGCACATTCACTCCTATCACTTGTTAAATATAAATTCTCCTTCTTGCCAAATAAATAGCAAGCAATATCTAAAAATTGTAAGGAATAAAATATATTTTGGTGTTTGTGTTATATGAACGAATAGTAAAACTTTGTTGTGATTTGTCAAGCCCCTAAAAATAAAAATATAAAAAATAACACAAACACTTGAGTTCTTCAAAGAATACTCAATTGAATGCGGATAACAGACATTATGATAGATTCTATAATCCAATGCATCCACGGACCTCTCATGAGCTAAGTTCACTTTTAAATGTTATGAACAAATCTGAGGGGATGATGTCAGGGTTAAAGACACATAACATCATCATGGATAACCTAGATCACATATTATTTTAATCATAATATTATGGCCACTACGAATTAACCCTATATATTTAACCGGATTAAATCTAATCACAGCTCCACTTACAAATGCAAATGATCTCGTCTTGAACACATTTTTAAATAAATTTCATAATCAAACGCATCCTCACCAACCTTATTTTTATTTCAAAGGTAGCATTCAAGGAAATTAACTTAAAGTAACCTTGACGTCAGATGTAGCATCCCACTTAAAGTTAGCCCCATTATCACACTAAAAATTAGATCTAGAGCAAGATGAACCTATTTTCATAATTAAATTCACCTCAGTAATTGATTTAAAGACACTTTTAGGGACATTTTTAAGTTCACTAATATACCTTAACAACATTGGAAGTGATGAATTTATCGAAGTCATACTAAAGCTATAAATAAATGTCACCCCAACATCACATATGTAACATTAACATGTGTTTATTTTTGCAACATTAGGCCATTTTTAGGTGGCCATTATATTCATGTAATTTAATGTTGATTGTATTAACAAAATAACATGAGCAACATGGTACTTTATTTATTATTGATGTATGTTTATTTGTGTGTGCGCATTATGAATACTTTTGTGAAGTATAGGGATCATCAGAGCATAATATAGATTGTTATAATGCATAACCAATTATGTGATATGAAACAATCTACATATGAAATTTATTATCATGATACCTCAAGTTATCCTCCAATTCTCAACTCTTTTTAGGATCTTCAATTTCAAGGATTTCAATTATTCATTCTTATTAAACTATATTGCTTTAGTGATAAGGATACCCTATTTCGAGGGATTGCCTCCGCTTTGAATTGTGATTGGTACCCTTGAAAAAAGAACTCCTAGGATAAAAATGAAACACTTTTCTTGGTATAGTCAAGCTCCCATGAGTGTGTTGAATATATTTGTAAGCTAGTGGGAGTGGTGAATATATTTGTAAGCTAGTGGTTAGCATTTGCTTGGAAGGAAACTCTTAAGAAAAAGGAATAAAATGTTAAAGATTTGCCAATTATTCTATTCTCTATAAAAAATAGAACTTATTTGGTTGAGATTAATTTTATACTTAATTTAATACACACAAATAATGTGCAACCTTATGTTTATAAATAGATTCTGACTCTCTAACTAGGTTACATTGTATTAAGATTTTTAGTATTGAGCATAGGCCCGAATCCTGTCTATTGAGCTAATGCTAGTAAGTTTCAAGATACACCTAACTATCAACTAAATATAAATCTTGATAAGGCTTAGAGGAGATAACATTAAATTTTATTGAGGTTCTAAAATGATAAAGTTACTTCCCTGCATAAGGTTGTCATCATGCCTTATTATTAAGGGACCAAGGATTAAGAACATGATCAATGGAGTGGTCTTTCCATGAAAGTGATGCTTTTTTGAATACCTATCCATTATAAAATGGAAGTGACACTTTCATGCATGCCATAAATCATTTTCAAAAGGACACTCAATGATGTTTTCGGTAGTTGATAATAGAAACATTTATTATACTCCCATGGAGATAATGTTAAGACAGTGCGACAAAATGAATTTATTTGCATTAAAAATAGACTATGACTATGGTTATGGAATTTTTTTATCCAATCCAAGTGTTAAACTTCAATCCTTTAAGAATTTTTGTCTTGATATGAGACTTTATCAAAAAAATTGGTTGTGCTTTGAGGTGTGTTTGAAGGGATGTGTGAGAATTTTAGCTATTAAATGTTATGTAGGTGTTTATCTAAAAAACATAAATTCATATTAGGACTATTATAGCTCAAATAAAGTGTTTATGAGCTTGTGTTATATTATCATTAAGTACTTTTTTCTTATAATAATGTAATAATGATAATAAATTTGTTTCATGAATTTATGTTGTGATTTGGGTATATGGTATGTTTTAAGAAGACCTAAAACATATATTTTAGAAAAACCAATAGTCTAATTTTATATAAGGGTCATTTTAGGTTGGTAATATGTTAGAATAATTTGATATATTTGTTATGTTTATAACCCTATTATAATCCAAAAACCCTGAGAAGCACCATGAATGTTCCATTTCTTCAAAAAAGACATGAAAACCTATCTAAAACCCCTTTCTAAACTCTATTGCCATCTTAAATAACTAAAATTTAGTATTACTAGCAACAAAAATATCAAATCAAGCTAAAAAAAAGTTTCTCCTCAATGGGATAAAAATTGAAGTGAAGACAAGCAAGAAAGGGAGTGAAGGGTGGGTCTGAGAACCAATGTGCAGGGGAAGAGGATGGAGATAGTGAGAAGGACATGGATGATGTTAAGATGGACACTTTCACAATGATGGCAGTGGGATTTTTTTATGGAGGGCATTCAAAATCTTTATACTCTCTCACCCTTTTCCAGTGGGCCTAGTCGGTCAATAGATAGTCAGAGGTGATGCTCACATGGTAAGAAGTTGGATTGTGCTCAGAAGTCATAGCAATGGCCAATTTGGATGGATGTTTGGTTAAGATCTGTTAAGTATGGGTTCCTTAATAATTATATTAATAGTTTTATTGATTGGGTTATTTGCTCTTAAAAAAAGAGGGACGTGATTAGTCAACTTTATGGCTTTTCCCTCAAATCTAGGACCTTGTGCCTCCCATAACCTAGATTTGATTCCACTTCACTCATCTCCCCACAAATATTTGGGGATTGGATTATCTTAGAATCAAATTTCTTTGTTCTATTTGTCTTTGAGAAACCCAAGTCAAGTTGTATTTTTGTCTGGAAGCCTATGCAGTTGGGAGCTTGGACCGTTAAGGTATGGTTTGTCCCTATCAATAACCTATGCGTAGGGTTTCAATCCATTTCTTGGTTAAGATCTGGTATTATCCTTTTCAATATAGGAGGGTTAGCCCCTATGGAAAGTAAGCTATGTTTCAAGTTTTTCTTGAAGGCTTTTTATCTAATATGTAGAGAGGGAAACCTCATAATAGTGGAAATATTGAGTAAGGTGATGCAAATCTTAGTTCAACACTTGAAGTTCTGATCTCTAGCCTAGTCTCAATTGGTGTCGAAGGGGTTCTTAGAACTCTTCTTTTTGTATTTTTGGTTTTTATGGGTTTTCACTTTTAATTTAGGGGAAGTTTTAAATCTACTCCTATCACACTTCAGGGCTATTCGATGATATCTATCTGATTCTTAAAAAATTTCTCTTCAGGTGGAGCGAAGACTCATTTAATGTAAATGATTTTCAAATCATCAATCTTATGGGTTATTTTGGTTTGGTTGTTTGGGAGACCTGGGCCCCCACTAGGCTTAGGAGTTTTGTGGACTCCCAGTAGAATACATCCTTACACAGTCCCTTAGATTCCTTATGAAATCTTTCTCAAGATGAATTTTTCATGAATACTTTGTGGATTCCTGGTACAAGATTGGTCATAGCTCCCTTTATTTTATGGAGATATACTGGTTTTGGGCCTCATTCAAGACCTTGCTAGTTTTCTTCCATCTAGTTTGGGATCTTCTTTGGGGACTCTGTTGGTTTTTCTATGAGTGGTGTTCAAATTTGTGGAGTAAGGTTCTTAGGGGATCTCAAAGCTTCTCTTTCTCCCTTATGGGAGAGTGTGTACCCATTGGGATCAGAAATGTTGTGAATTCCCTATTAACTCATTACTTACAAAGCTTCTTAGATTCCTTATATAATCCTTTTCCAGTTGGACTGGTCGTGGATCTTGAGTGGATTATTGCATTCTCTTTTGGATACCTAGACCTCCTATTATGCTCAAGCTAGTTCCCCACCTAGTTAAAATTAGATTTTTGGTTTTTGTTCCAACCAAAATTGAATGGCTTCATCATCATTTGAAAGCGGTTGTTTTAGAGACCTAGGCCTCTTACTCCATTAGTCCAAGTTGTTTTTTGGTCCATATAAAACCAAATGGATCCCACTCTAGCCAAAAGTTTGTGTTTCTCTTTCTACTATTATTTTTTCTTCTAGTTGGGTATATTCTACTCTTTTCTATGTTATTTCCTTCTTTAGCATGGTCCTTTTTGTCTTCCTAGTTAGTTGTTTCTTTCTATACCTTGTTTATGCCAGGGAGAGATTCGGACCTCGTGATATGTCCAAACTGGATTCCACATCTTTTAAAGGTGGGTTTACCTTAATCCAAACAAAAATATAAAATCATTGGCAAAAATTATTTTGAAATGTATGGCTCTCCCCCTTGCAAACCAAACCTTTATGCCATGATGACACAAATAACTATACATAGATATTTTTCATAACAAAACTTATTTAAAAAATAATCAATGACCTGACAATTATTACATGCCCAATCTATGGTCTATATACGTTGAACTATTAAGATTACATGATGTTTAAAACCCATAGCTTTCCACCATAAAGATAGAGTTCTACTGTAAATCTTCTTAGAAAAAAATTATACCAATGTCAATAAAAAAATTTAAACAAATAAAATATTCTCACTACATATACACAAAAAAATTATTCAGGGTTAGCCACCCTAAAAATGCTCCCATGCCCAATTTCTAAACTATGTGCACTAATCTATCTAAGAAGTTGGGCCTTCACAAAAAAAATAATAGCTTTTACATAATAGACTTAACACTAACAAAAATACAAATCATTTCAAGATTTATGCCTCTAACCATTACATTTCATAGTTTTCTACCACAACAACAAAGCAACTATCCACATATATTTTCCACCATAAATTTTATTAAAAAATATTGGTATCAATGTCACCAAAAAAATTGAAACAAACAATGTATTCTCAATGCACTCACATGACAATCACTGGATGCCCAATCTCTATTCTATTCATGGCGAACCATAAAAACTACATAATGTTACAAACTCATAACCTATTCTTCTATAAATATTAAGATCCATATGTCTTGAAATGATTATTGATTCTTTTTTATGACAATAGTGATTGAATAAGGATTTAAATAGTTTTTCATGCATTTTAAAGAATAAAAATATTACATTATATATGACCAACAAACCAAATCATAATAAAAAATGTTTTGAGATTTATATCTTTCAACATGACAAATTGACACTTTATTCATTAAGGATAGAGAAAAATATCCACAGATAAATTCCATCACAATCCTTATTGAAAATAAATGTGTTACCAATAAAACTAAGAAAAAAAATTGCCACATTCACACAGAGAAATTGATTCAAACTTAACCCACCTCACAATGGTTATGTGCCCAATCTCTAGTGTATATGCATAGAGCTATTAAAAATTATAGGACTTTCTATCCCACATAATTAAAAAAATAAATGTTTCACTATAAGAACTCAATTAAAATAATGGATTTGTACAACATCATTACCACATTCTTTTTAAATGTCCTTAATTATGAATTTATTCAAAAATAATTAAAAAATAAAATAAAAATTATTATATATTTGTATTAAATTTGTATTTATAAAGCCTCAAAGAATGATAAAAAAATATCTATCCTCATATTCTTTCCCCCGTATAAATAAATTATCCTCATATTGTGTATGTTTTCAAGGTCCACAAGTAACTAGTCATTTAAGAAATTATTGAGGTGGGTTCATGATCACGTGACGTGTCATGCAACTTTTGACTGTAGCATGTAAATGGTATGATTTGAAAACAAGATACATATCTACAATTAATTAATTTTGGAAATATATGTCACTACTGTACATTTTATCTTGCAGGAGGTTGTATTATTTTTGAAATAATCTACTCCAGTCATTTCGGGAACTTATGTCTTATTTGTAAGTTCGATTCCTATGTCTTATTATGTCAAATGCCTCTCTATTGGAGCAAAACCCCTTAGATTTGTCTCACATGTGACCTAAAAAAATAAATTTTTTTCCTCCCAGAGGTTATAGGGTAAAACCCAAAAATTAAAAAATAATAATTGTAAATTTGACACATAAGTTTCGAAAGATAAATGATATAATTTCATGCTTTCTAGCCATTAATTTCATTACAGTCATTGGCTACATAAATTGTTGTAATTTTAATTAATAGTTTTATATTTTATTTCAGCATGGGGAGTTTAAGATTTGTTCAAATATTATGTGTGCTACTATTTATGTTGTGTATTGGGGAATCCTCCTCTTTCTCTTCAAGTATTTTTTTTGTGATAGGATATAACACTACAAATTCTATCTCAGATGAAACATTCTTCATAATTTATTAACAATGGTTAGTAGAGCATGGTAAGGTGTACAAGGAAAATGATCTTGACCAGAAGCAAGCTTGATTCCACACAATCAAGCACAATGTGTTATACATGTACACCCATAACAGCAAAAATGAATTCTATTCTCTGGGACTAAATGAGTTCTCAAACCTCACTAATGCTGAATTCAGGAGTATGTATGTTCGTACCTTGCTTCCTACTATCTCTATAGAAACTAGCCTTCATAATAGTTCTCTCTATCATTACAGAGATGGTGATAACTTACCAAAATTCATAGATTGGGGGTAGAAAGGGGTTGTAATGGGTGTTAAAAACCAAGGCAACTATGGTAAGTATCCTACCATTGATTTTATTAAAAAATTGTTTGATGGAACTTATATTTTGGTCAAATAGGTTTTTGTTTCATGTTTCACATGATCTTGTTGGGCTTTCTTATTAGTTACATCAATATAAGGAGTTAATCAGATTGTGACTCAGAAATTGATATCTTTTTCTGAGCAACAACTAGTGGATTGTGTCACTGCTAACACCAGTTGTAATAGAGTTTGGATGATTAATACATTTAATTTTATTGTAGATAATGGTGGTATTGACATAAAGGTTGGTTACCCATACAAAGCTAATCAAGGCATTTACTATGAGAATGTGGTGTGTTTTTAACCAATCAATTTTCTTATTTCAATCAAGTTTACTTTGATTTTGAGATTTTGTTTTTTAATAAAGTTTCCTTAACTTTTGGAACATTCTACGAAAAAAGTTTACACATGAATGGGTTAACCTTTGTAAATTTGATTTGTTTAACATTCTCTAATAATAAATATATGGTTTTGATAGATTTTTTATTTTTATTTTTATAGAACATAGTAATAATTGATGGCTATCAAGATGTATCTCGCAACGATGAAAAATATTTATAGAAGGCTATATCACACCAGCCAATCAATGTGACTATTGATTCTTCTTCAAATATTTCTATCATTACAAATGTATAAGTTTTTATTAGATTAATGTAGAACTGATTTAAAAAATAATTTTTTTTATTTGCGACAAATTATTATCCTATATTTTTGACTAAACAACTCTTTTCCAATTTTATTTTGGATAATACGGCTTGTTCACCGGTACATGTGGAATACAAACGAGTCATGTGATGGTGTTAGTAGGTTACGGGTCCGATGATAATGATTATTGGATTTTTAAAAATTCTTGGGGTATAGCTTGGGGTGAAAATGGGTAAATCATGATTCCAAGAAACATTAGGAGTTCAAAGGGGAAATATGGGATTGCCCAATGACCATCATATCCAATAAAAAATGAACCCAATCCTTCAAACCTTGGTCTTTTTTGTATTTAGTAAATAGAATAAACATTTTAATAAGATATAAATAATCTATAATAAAGCCACGTTTATCAATGTTACTTAGTATAGCTTTTATGATAAACGAAAGGATTTGGTTCATATATATTTGTGTAAGGATATATTAAAATGGTAATATTTTCAATGGAAATATAACTTTACAATGAAATGCTCTTATGTGCCTTTTAGTGAAGAGTGCAATGAGAGAATTAAATTAAGTACACTTGTCTCTAAAATGGATTCAATAGCATATTATAATAGTGAATACTAAGTTTCATTAACTTAAAATGTTTTAATTAATATTTTTATTAATGTCATTTATAAATTATTGTTGTGCATGATACTTGAAGGATTTAAGTGAAAGAGATGTGTCTTCATTTTACCTTAATTATGGGTTATTAATGTTAAAAAACTAAATTTATTATTGTGTTTTCTATGTAACATTATTATATTAGAAAATGTAATATATACCGACATATAATTGAAATATAAAAATAATTGTGCTATTATTTTATGTTTTTTATATAATCATAATATGAAGATATAGATTTTGATTTTAAATTGTAATAAAAATATATATAAATATTTAATTTTGTTAAATAATATACATAAAATGATAACATATCAATTAATTAATTTAATAATTATAGAAAGGAGGATTATTTAACATTAAAAATTCACATCCAATTTATGAGATATAGTTCACTTAGAAAATTTCTTTTAAATAGATAATTTTTTATATGGCAGTGGATGATGTGTAGACCATACAAATGCTCTTGAAAAAAAAAACATTTGTGAAACTATTTTTTGATTGTAATCTCCTAATTATAGTCTTCAAAATCCATGATCAAAATCTTGCACATCCACTCCTATATCACTAGTTAAATATAAATTCTCCTTCTTGCCAAAATAATAGGAAGCAATACCTAAAATTGTAAGGAATAAAATATATTTTGGTCCTTGTGTTATATGAGGGAATAGTAAAACTTTGCTATGATTTCTCAAGCTCCTAAAAATAACAACATCAAAAACAACACATAAACTTGAGTGTTTCAAGGAATACTCAATTAAATGCAGATTAAAGACATTACGACATATTTTATAATCCCATGCATCTGTGAACCTATCATGAGCTAATTTCACTTTTAAATCTTACGAACAACTCTAAGGGCATGATGTCAGAATGCATAACCCATAACATCATCATGGATAGCCTACATCACATATTATTTTAATCATAATATTATGGCCACTACAACTTAAGCATGTGCATTTAATCAGATTGAATATAATCACAAGTCCACTTACAAATGCAAATGATCTCATCTTGAACACAGTCTAAAATAAATTTCATAATCAAATGCATCCATACCAACCTTATTTTTATTTCAAATCTATCATTCAAGGAAATTAACTTAAAGTAACGTTGAAGTCAAATGTAGCATCCCACTTAAATTTAACCCCATTATCACACTAAAAATTGGATCTAGACCAAGATGAACCTATTGTTGCATTTAAATTCACCTTACTAATTTAGTTAAATACACTTTCAGGGACATTTTTTGAAGTCACTAATATACATTAAAGATATTGGAAGTGATGAATTCATTGAAGTCATCCTAAAGCTAGAAAAAAATGTCACCCCTACATCACCTATGTAACATTGGCATGTGTGGTTTTTATACAACATTAGGCCATCTTTAGGTTAATATTGTATTCATGTAATTTAATGTCGATTCTATTAAGGATGTATATGAGCAGCATGGTACTTTACCTATTATTGATGTGTGTTGCTTTGTGTGTGTGCATTATGAATAATTTTGTGAAGAAGTGGGATCATCAAAGCATAATATAGATTGTTATAATATATATCTGATTGTGTGATGTGATACAATCTACGTATGAAATTTAGTATTACGATAACTCAAATTATCCTTCCAATTCTCAACTCTTTTTAGGATCACCCATGTCAAGGACTACAATTATTAGTTCTTATTTAACTATATTGTTTAAGTGATAAGGATACCCTATTTGGAGGGATTGTCTCCACTTATAATTGTGATTGGTACCCTTGAAAAAAGAATACCTCACATTTAAACACTTCATTGGACTCGCAATGCTAAAGTAAACATAACAAAATTAGGAAATAAAGCATTATTTTCAATGAAAACAATGAATATATTTAATATACATGGGCTCAACTTAATAACAATAATTTTAGCATGAGCATCATCCATCATGAAATCATTTTGTTTCCATTCCACCATGTGATAATGTGCACTAACCACTAGCTTCTACATCCACGATGTCAAGTCTAGAATAATAGCCAATGACATCAACACCCATGCAATAGGAAGTCTATTATGCATGCTAACAAATACAATAAGTATGTACAACATGAAATACATTGAAAAACATAAACATAAGTCTTATACAATAACAAGTGTGAAGTTTTAAATTTGGTTATCCACAAATACCTTCTACAAATTTGTCCCATATGTGGAGTCCACTAAAAGTATATTATTATCTGCATACTTCAACATCCACTCACATTGTTCAAGAAGATAGAGGCCTAAGATAAAGGGTTTCTCCTCCATTCTTATTTTTTCAAATTTATCATAGACAAATAATTTTTCAATATTTTTAGTGAAAAAAATCTAACACTATCTGCATCATTAGGCTCAAATTTCTATATTACTATTTTCATCCTACTCTGAATATTTTGGATGCTATATTTAGTTATGAAATCATCCCTCTCCATCTGACCTTTAAACAATGTAATATTTTCACAGACCATGTCATGATGCTTTAGGTGAAAATTTTCAAGGGTAAAGCCCAATAATAGCAATCTCTTCACACAATCCTTTAATGTATCACTAATGAATGGAGCTAAAGTACAGTGACTAATCCAGAAGTCATCAATCTCTTGACTATTGCCAACCATACCTCACTAATCCATATGGCCCACATTTTTATATGTAATCAAATTATGTTCATGTATCCTTATCAACAAACACATTAAAAAATGACCTTGGCATCCATGATACAAATGGTTACAGCCATGTCAGTTGCCAATACCAACATTCAAAACATTTGAAATATTATAATGTGTATCATATTTGGCAAGATAATCCTTAGGCCATACTACACTAATAGCTATATAAAACATACATAAATTGGATTTTAAACAAAAGTCTAATTCGTATTTAAAAATAAATATATTACAAGACTATTGCAGATATCTACCAATCCTAATGTTTTGCAAGTCGTATGGTATAGGATGGAATGTATTATAATCATTGTGGAAGGTACTGGATACCCTAATCTCTTACATTCACCATTTAAGAAGTCTTCTAAATGATCTCTTTGTATACAAGCAATAATATCTCTATCATTGCCCATACTGTAATCCACCTCACTCCACTCAAATTCATTGGAAGAGAACTCCCCAAGACATGGATTTCGCATTGTAATAGATAATAATCTCTTCCACTTGGACGTCATCTATGAAGTGAGCAAGCCAAAAAAAATAGACATATTAATTTATGCATAAACAAGGGGCATTGATAAACAATTAGCATTCATAAATAAGCAACATTGATAAACAATTAACATTGACAAACAAGGGGAAACAATAACTGTATGCAAATGTATGAAAAAATATATAATAATTAGAAAACATATGCACTTATATGTTGTCCTCAAATCATACAATGTAGAAACTTATAAATACATAAGGACCATTTAACAACTTCCATACAAAGACTAGCACATGTCATATTTAGTATGGATGATTTGCTTGCAAAGGTATCTTTTAATAATATTGTCAATTTAATGTCTATGTTAATATAAAATTTATAAAAAATATTAAATAAAAATCTATCTAGTTGGCACTCTTAATGGGTTCAATAATAAGGGAATGAAGCCCAAATGGGGGATTCTAAAAAATGTGTAAAGTGATACTACCAATATTTATGTGCTAAGTGATTATATTCTTGATACAAGGTCCATCCTTAATAACTTTACATGAAGGAATTGTTTACCAGTAGAAACACTCAGTTATGATGCAATCAATATCATCAATTGAGATTATTATCTTAACCACATGTAAGAAGAGATACTACTATCACTTGTAACATTTAAGTATCATGAAAAAAATGGATGTAAAAATTTTAATCATAATCTCCTAAGGCAATGTCAAACATAAAGATTCCTTGAAAGAAATAGATACCCTCCCTTGAGTAATAAAGATTAATTTTTAGAGGCCCTACCATAAATAAAATAGAAGTAGAGTGTTCTTAATTCTTAAGGGAAGTTTTCCATTCAAACATAAGACCCACCAAGCTGAAAAATTATTCCTTTAAATTCAATTTAAGAATTAGTGGTAACTTGTTTGCTTGTGGTATACATAGTCTATTATTTATTTTTTTGTCATCTTAATTTTTTAACTAGCCATCTTTAACTAATTTTATAAGTAGCCATTTTTATGTATGTAAATTAAGGGATAAAAAAACTTTTAATAATTTATAATATTGGTTAATATTTCACATGGTAAGTACTTTCTACTAAAGAGAGCCCTCAATTCATTGCTTCTACATACATTATTTTGTTCCTTCTTACTCCCCGTGGAATAACCTAATATTATAATCCTATCACATATAATGGAAATACCATAAATAAATAAAAATAGTTTTCATAAACTAACAAGTATGCCCTCTCGAGTCCCCATAAACCATATAATATAATTACATGTTGGGTATCTAACAATATATAATCTGGCATCATCGACAACATGTCCTGGTGCTAGTACCAATGATGGTTTATGTTGGTCCTTATTTTTGTTAAACTCTAACTCAACAAGTGTAAAAAATGTCTCATTAATAGTGTGTTGTGACTCCATAAATAACAAAACCATGCTATTAACATTAGATGAATCACCACCACTACTTGGTTTATCCCACCTTGACATTTATTTCACATCCCCAACATTACATGCATATTTTACCTTGACATCAACAAACTGCCTCACAAGTGACGGTGCATGTCTATGAAATGTGATCAGCTTCTCATCTCTTACACAAATATTATTAGACATTTTGTCACACATTATTTTACAATTGCTTTCAACAACCACTTTCTCTATATTCTAAAAAAAAAGAGTCATAAGACCATAAAGAAGAACTACATAATATGAACCGTTCAATTTGATATCATTAGTAATTGGATCAGAATTAAAGGTTATCACTTATTTCCTTTGACCATAAACAATATATACATATTTAAAACATTCATTACTTGTATCATATCAAACATATATACACAAGACATATATGTTATCCATAATCCTATGCAAAAATAGAAAAAGACTAGCAAACATAAGTATGCATAAACAAGGGGCATTGATAAAAAATTAGCATTTAGTAACAAGGGGAAATGATAAACATATACAAACATTTGAAAAAATTAAAAATAATTAGCAAAAATATGCACTGTTATGTTTCCCATAATCCTATGCACACTTTATCTTTTATTTTTTCTTTTCTTTTTTCTTTTCTTTATCTTTTTCTCTATCACTTTGAGTCCTCAAGTATAATTATATAGATGCATTTGTTTCTTTCATTTTTTATTTTGCATATTTATCTAGCATGTTTGATTTTCCTTTGATTTCCTCTTACTATATTTTTTTGTGCTTCTTGATTTTGAGAGTTAGATTGAAGGTGTGTACCTGGTTTTCCCCTCCCCTTTTCTATAGCAGTTATGTGATATGAAACAATATACATATGAAATTAATTATCATGATACCTCAATTTCTCCTCAAATTCTCAACTCCTTTTAGGATCACCAATGTGAAGGATTTCAATTATTAATTCTTATTAAACTATATTGCTTTAGTGATAAGGATACCCTATTTTGAGGGATTTCCTCTGCATAGAATTGTGGTTGGTACCCTTTCAAAAAGAACTTCTAAGATAAAAATGAACCACTTTTCTTGGTATAGTCAATCTCCGATGAGTGTGGTGAATATATTTGTAAGCTAGTGGTTAGCATTTGCTTGGAAGGAAACTCTTAAGAAAAAGTAATAAAATGTTAAAGATGTGTCAATTATTCTATTATCTATAAAAAATAGAAATTCTTTGGTTGAGAGTAATTTTATACTTAATTTATTACACAAAAATAATGTGAAACCTTATGTTTGTAAATTGATTCTGACTCTCTAACTTGTTTACATTGTATTAAGATTTTTAGTATTCAGCATAGGCCCGAATCATGTTTGTTGAGCTAATGCTAGTAAATTTCAAGATACACCTAACTATCAACTAAATCTAAATCTTGATAAGGCTTAGATGAGATAACATTAAATTTTATTGAGGTTCTAAAATTATAAAGTTACATCCCTCCATAAGGTTGTCATCATGCCTTATTATTAAGGGACCAAGGATTAAGAACATGATCAGTGGAGTGGTCCTTCAATGAATGTGATGATTTTGTGAATCCCTACCCATTATCAAATGGAAGTGACACTTTCATGCATGCCTTAAATAATTTTTGAAAGACAATCAATGATGTTTTTGGTAGTTGATAATAGAAACATTTATTATACTCCCATGGAGATAATGTTAAGACATTGCGATAAAATGAATTTGTGTGCATTAAAAATAGACTATGACTATTGTTATGGAATTGTTGTATCCAAGCCAACTTTTTAAATTCAATCCTTTAAGAACTGTTGTCTTGATATGAGACTTTATCAAAAAAAATGGTTGTGCTTTGAGGTGTGTTTGAAGGGATATGTGATAGAATTTCAGCTTTTAAAAGTTATGTAGGTGGTTATTTAAAAAACATAAATTCATATTAGGGTTATTATAACTCAAATAAAGTGTTTATGAGCATGTGTTATATCTTTATTGAGAACATTTTTATTATAATAATGTAATAATGATAATAAATTTGTTTCATGAATTTATGTTGTGATTTGGGTATATGGTATGTTTTAAGAAGACCTAAAACATATATTTTAGAAAAATCAATAGTCCAGTAATATATAAGGGTCATTTTAGGTTGGTAATACGTTAGAATAACTTGAGATATTTGTTATGTTTATAACCCTATTATAATCCAAAAACCCTGAGAAGCACCATGAATGTTCTATTTCTTCAAAAAGGACATGAAAACCAATCTAAAACCCCTTTTCAAACTCTATTGTCATCTTAAATAACTAAAATTTTGTATTAGTAGCAACAAAAATATCAAATCAATCTGAAAAAATTTCTCCTCAATGGGAGAAAAATTGAAGTAAAGACAAGCAAGAAAGGGAGTGGGGGTGGGTCTAAGAACCAATGTGCCAGGGAAGAGGATGGAGACAGTGAGAAGGACGTGGATGATGTTAAGATGGACTCTTTGACAATTATGGTAGTGGGAGTTTTTTATGGAGGTTATTCAAAATCTTTATACTCTCTTGTGCTTTGCTAATGGGCCTAGTCAGTCAATAGATAGTCAGAGGATGATGCTCACATGGTAGGAAGCTAGACTGTGCTCAGAAGTCGTAGCAATGGCCAATTTGGATGGATGTTTGGTTAAGATATATTAAGTATGGGTTCCTTAATACTTAAATTAATAGTTTTTTTTATTGGGTTATTTTTGCTTGTAAAAGGAGGGACGTGATTAGTCAACTTTATGGCTTTTCCCTCAAATCCAAGACCTTGTGCCTCCCACAACCTAGATTTGATTCTGCTTCACTCATCTCCCCATAACTGGTTGGGGATTGGATTATCTTAGAATCAAATTTATTTGTTCTATTTGTCTTGGCGAAACCCAAGTTGAGTTGTTTTTTAATCTGGAAGCCTATGCAGTTGGGAGCTTGGACCGTTAAGGTATGGTTTGTCCCTATTAGTAACCTATGCATAGGGTTTCAATCCATTTCCTAGTTAAGATTTGGTATTAGAATTTTCTATATAAGAGGGTTAGCCCCTGTGGAAAGTAAGATATGTTTCATGTTTTTCTTGAAGGTTTTTTATCTAATATGTAGTGATGGAAACCTCATAATAGTGGAAACATTGAGTAAGGTGATGCAAATCTTAGTTCAACACTTGAAGTACCAATTTAAAGAAAATAAGCTTCAATGCTCAAATTTTTCAAGAGCTATTAAAAAAACCTCAGGTTTTTCAAGAGACCGTCTCGAGCTTAGTCTCAACTGGTGTCGAAGGGGTTCTTAGAACTCTTGTTTTTGTATTTTTGGTTTCGATGGTTTTTCACTTTTATTTTAGGGGAAGTTTTAGATTTAGTCCTATGGCACTTCAGGGTTATCTAATGATATCTATCTAATTCTTAAAAAAATTCTCTTTGGGTGGAGTGAAGACTCATTCGATGTAAATGATTTTTAAATCATCAATCTTACAGGTTATTTTAGTTTGGTTATTTGAGAGACCTAGGTGCCCACTGGGCTTAGGAGTTTTGTGGACTCCCAGTGGAATCCATCCTTACATAGTCCCTTGGATTCCTTACAAAATATTTCTTAAGATGATTTTTTCATGAATACTTTATGGATTCCTGCTACAAGATTGGTCATAGCTCAGTTTATTTTATGGAGATCTACTGGTTTTGGGCCCCATTCAAGACCTTGCTAGTTTTCTACCATCTGTTTTGGGATCTTCTTTGGGGACTCTATTGCTTTTTCTATGAGTGGTGTTCAAATTTGTTGGAGTAAGGTCCTTAGGGGATCTCAAAGCTTCTCTTTCTCCCTTATGAGAGAGTTTGTACCCATTAGGATCAGAATTTTTGTGAATTCCTTATTGATTCATTGCTTACAAAGCTTCTTATATTCCTTATGGAATCATTTTATAGTTGGATTGGTCATGGATCTCGAGTAGATTCTTGAATTCTCTTTTGGATACCTAGACCTCCTATTATACTCAAGCTAGTTCCCCACCTAGTTAAAATCAGTTGTTTGGTTTTGCTCTAGACATGGGCCTCTACTTCTTTTATCCAAGTTAGCTTTTTTACTAGTTTTTTACAGTGTTATAGAGACCTAGGCCTCCCTTTGTGCCTAGGCTATTTTTGGATCTAGTCAAATATCATATAGGTGACTTCGTTCTCATCGATATCAGTTAAGGTACCTTAGGAACCCTGATAGTTCTTTCTAATACTTTGGCCTCTCACTTAATTAGTCCATGTTAGTTTTTGGTCCAGCCAAAACTGAATGGCCCTTGCATCATTTGAAAGCAGTTGTTTTAGAGACTTGGGCCTCTTACTTCATTAGTCTAGGTTGATGTTTGGTCCATTTAAAACCAACTGGATCTCACTCCATGGAAAAGTGCATGTTGCTCTTTTCACTATTATTTCTTCTTTTGGTTGGGTCCCTTTTTCTCTTTGTTATGTTATTTCCTTCTTTAGCACGGTCCTTTTTGTCTCTTGGTTAGTTGTTTCTTTTTATATCTTGTTTATGTCAGGGGGAGACCCGAACCTCCTGATGTGTCCAAACTGGATTCCATAATTGTTAAAGGTGGGTTTACCTTAATCCAAATAAAAATATAAAATCATAGGTATAAATTATTTTGAAATATATGGCTCTCACCCTTGCAAACCAAACGTTTATGCCATGATGACACAAATAACTATACATAGATATTTTTCATAACAAACCTTATTTAAACAATAAACATTAACCTGACAATTCCTACATGCCCAATCTATGGTCTATATACATCAAACTATCAAAATTACATGATGTTTAAAACCCATAACTTTCCACCATAAAGATAGAGTTCTACTGCAAATCTTCTTTAAAAAATTTTACCAATGTCAATTAAAAAAAATTTAGACAAATTAAATATTCTCACTACATATACATGGAAAAAATATTCAAGGTTAGCCATCCTGAAAATGGTACCATGCCCAATTTATAAACTATGTGAACTAATCTATCAAAAAAATTGGGCCTTCACCAAAAAAGATTAACTTTTACATAATAGACTTAACATTGATGAAAATATAAATCATTTCAAGATTTATGCCTCTGACCATGACATTTCATAGTTTTCTACCACAAGCACAAAGATATCTATCCACATATATTTTCCACCATAAATATTATTAAAATATATTGGTATTAGTGTGACTAAAAAAATTGAAACAAACATTGTATTCTCAATGCACTCACATGACAATCATTGGATGCCCAATCTCTATCCTATTCATGGGGAACCATAAAAACTACATAATGTTTCAAACCCACAACCTATTCTTCTATAAATATTAAGAATATCCATATATCTTGAAATGATTATTGATTCTTTTTTATGACAATGGTCACTGAATAAGAATTTAAATAGTTTTTCATGAATTTTAAAGAATAAAAAATATTAGATTATCTATTTTTTATTAGATAGGTTAATATATTAGTTTTGAAAGGCCCTACAGCTTTATACAAAGGAGAAAACTAAAAATAAACATTAAAGCTCTGATGGGATGCCTCAGTAGTAGCAACTAAGTTGGTAGCAAGATCTCCACACAACATGAACTTCCACCAAAAAAATAAAAACAAAAAGTTACCAGGAAACATATGTGAAGTTTCCACCAAACTTATCCTGGGGACCTGACCCCTTTTTTTATTATTCAAAAAATTATCACATGGTCCCCCCAAAGAAAGAGACATACATGGAAGTTGGGTCATTGCTTTTCTTCCTTTTTTCATTTTTAACCACTGACCATCCTTCCTTGTCTTTAGCCTAAAAGGATGACAAGACTTGCTCAACTAGGACATAAGGCTGGGATTTGTTTTCTAGTGATGCCCCTGGATTAGTATCTACCCTGGAAGGATCCAGATCTGGGATCTCCTTCAATGAGGAAGCTGGGATTGACACAACCTTTTTTGGAGATATTAAATCAACCAATAGTTCTTCTCCATAGTGTGACAAGCTTTTTGGATCTTTATTTGAAGCAGGGGAAGCAAGGGATTCATAAGAAGAGGTAGAATCCTCGCTATCAATAGCCCATTCTTCATCTACAGTAAGCACCATAAGGTTTTTGGGGATAAAATCTTTTCACCAGGAAGAATATTTCTTTTTTTTAGGAGGCAACAATTTTTGGTCAAATGCTCAGTGCCAAAATAACTATGACAATGAAACAATAAACCTATGTATTTAATAGTTTGAGACCGATCTCCAACTTGCAGGATGATTTTTTTTGGAAAGTTCTTGGAGGTATCAATGTTTACCAAAATCCTAACAAATATAGTGAGTACAAAAATATCAGTATCTAGATGTATTTACAAACACCCACCTAGGGATCTACCAATAGCCTTCAGGCTAGATTCAATCCAAAACTAAAATGAACCTAGCTAGGTTTAATATGCAAAGGTTCAATAAGGGGATTGAAGGTAGGAGACCATGGTTTTGTGAGCAAGGGGTGGTAATTTAAGCTCTAGGCTAGGTCCTAAATCTTGTCCATATCCTCAATATTATGAAAAACAATAATAAATAAACCTTTAGCACAAAAGAAGATATCAAGTTTACCAAAGAGAAAGGGTTTTTAGTGCTTCAAGATCTAGTTGATAAGACCTTAGAGCTTTGGCCATAGATCCAAAAATCTACAGATGATACCTGTTGGTTGAATATTTTGTCTATCAGCGTACTGGTAAACAAAATAGGTCTTATCAACCAAAGCAAGAAGATTAGTCGTCCTAATGTGTAAGTTTATCACATCAGAAGGAGACTGCTCTCTCCTCTCATCAAGGGGAGGTTCCCTATGGATATGTTATGTATATGTATAAATAGAAAATAATACTCAAGGGTAAGACCAGACATCCATCTCTCTTTCTTCAGAGATGATGTATATAAAACAAAGGAAAAACTCAAGAGAATGACAGACAGCACTCCTCTTCTTTCAGAAGAACTGTTCAACCAGCCACAAGAATACTCCTGGATATAAAAGTAGAATATGACTGAAAGTGTAGGAACCAGTAAATCAAGACATAGCACAAAGTCTGCATCTGAAATACTCAAGAGTGATATACAAAGGGAAATGAAAGCTCAAAGTCTTCTCAAAGTCCTTTACACATCAATGAAAAAGCAAACACACTGAAGGCAGCTATGGGGGCACAAAGTCTCTCCACAGTTGATTCTTCAGGACACCTTCCTGACTAATTTACTAATCCTGCTTATTAAATTAATGAAACAGAAAAGATATCACAGTACAAAGTTTGAAAAAGTCCTTTGTTTTCATTAACAGAATATGATGAATAGACTGAGCACAAAGTCTCAATGATGCCTCTCAATTTCGGCAAAGTTTCATTCAGATTATCAAAAAGAAGATGCTTTTACAATGAAAGAAAGTCCCTTATATAGCCATTTCAAGGACTCAGGAACAGTAATACATCATGATCCGTTGGGAAATGTTAAGAAGACAAGCTCAAACTTTGGGGCATTTTACCCATTTGATTTTCTCAATGTAGATAAACAAGTCGTGCAATTGAAAGATTACAACTTTCAATGTCCACCTGGTGATCTGATCTTGTCTTCATCGTTCCTCTTTTCCAGATTAATTGAATTGAGCCCTGTATTCATCCATTGTTCTGCCTTTCCTCACTTTCAGCTAGTTTTTGTCTTGAATTCTAGAAATGCATTTGGGTGTGTAAACTAAAGGCTATTTTACTGTCTTTAAAATTGACGTTTACATGCCCGTCAATATGCTTCCAATGGCTAGTCAGCTATGTTGAATTTGATGTTTTTGTGGGCGTCACCTCTTGGTCTTCTTTTGGCTTTTGGATTTTTGCTTAGCACTTTTCTAAATTGGACATACCCATTTGGGCCTTGAGAAATGATCCTTGTTGAGCCCTTTATTTTGACCACCGAGAGTCCCCTGCAAGGGCACCTACCCTTTGGGGTCCCTCAGCAGCCCTTTGTTTTATCAATCTCCACGAACAAATATTTCCCCAGGCTTTTATTTTGGTAGTCCTCTCAGACATTTCCCTGGGGATTATTTCTGGGTGTTTGACTTAAAAACACCCTGCGGGTAATTTTACAGACAATTGTCCTGCAAAAAATTCCCGTGGACAAAAAGTCTAGGTAAAATTCTCGCAGACAAAATGTCTGTGGAAATTGGTTTCACCAAGTATTTGAACAAGTCTTCGGATTTCTTTTGAAAATTTGAAGGCTGTTTTGATCGATGAAGTGTCCTCCATAAGGGCACTTATCCATTGAAAAAGTTCCCTTCAGCATTGAACCGCCCCTTTGAACTTGGCATTGAACCATTAATTGAACCGGTTCAAAGGTTCAATCAAGCGCGCCAAGTTCTTATGAACCAAAAAGCAATGAACTATTGGATGAACTTTGATGTTGAACCAATCGATTGAACCAAGGCTTTGAACCAAAATGGTTCAAGCTGATGGTTCAATGAATAAAACAGGCCAATAAACTAAGCATTGAACCAAATATTTGAACTTGCCTTTGAATTGATAGTTGATCCATTTGATTGAACCTATTCATTGAACCAGTTTAACAGTTCAATGAAGCACACCAAGCACCTTTAAAACAAAGTCGATGAACCATTTAATGAGCCAAATGATTGAACCAAGTGAATGAACCTGTTGTTGAACATTTCTGTTGAACCTAGATGTTGAACCAAATTTTAGTTCAATGATTCAAACAAGGCTTTGAACCGACTAACGAACTAAATGGTCGAACCAAGAGACGTTGAAACAAAGGGAATGAACCATCTGAGTGAAATAAAGCATTGAATTGTTTGGTTGAACTAAGCCATTGAACTGTTCATTTGGTTGAACTAAGCCATTGAACCATTAACCCATTGAACCTGCCATTGAACCTTGAACCCGTTGAACCTTTGAAACAAAGTGGTTCGATGGTTCAACGGTTCAAGCCACCTTGATTTGGTTCAATGTTTGGAAGTCGATGAACCAATTGAAACGATTAAACTTTGAACCTTGATGAAGTGCTTAACTCTTGCCAAAGACATTGAACTTGCTACTGGTGTTTGCTGATGGAGATTTCTGTTTGAACCAAGGCATTGAAACAATCCCAAAAAATGACTAAGTATTTGAAAATCGATTCCTTTTGACTGAAACCACCTGCAAATAATCTTTGAATCTGTATAAATGAACCTGCTTGTAGAATCTAAAGATACATAGTTTGTAGATTTTCAACATGTAAAATCCATTAAACTTGATTTGCAAAGTCTGTAGATTTTTTGAGAAGCTTTGAAAATGAGAAATCTGAATATCTAAGACAAATTTTGAAAATGGAAGATACAATTTTGGTCTGTAAGACCAAAATAATTTAAATGTTGTCCTAAAAATGAAAGTTATTTTTGGGGGACAACAGTTGGCTCTAGTTGGGGAACTTCTATCAATTGCAAAATGAATTGAAAGGAGTAGAATCCAAAATCTCTAGTGTCTTCAAGTGTACCATTGGGCTTCAGAGTCATGCTTTCCAAAAATGAAAGGCATCAAAAATGAAAATAAACAAAACAAAATAGAAATTAAACTGTACAAATATACATATATACAGAGGCAATGATCTGATACTTCAAGAATTGAAGTGTTTCAGATGCTGCCCATTATGGGGTAGAGAAAAGAGCATGCCATCTTAGTATTTCAACAAAAACTGTTTTCACCCATGTGCTGATGAATTATGAATGGGCCTCTCCAAAGTGAGTCAAACTTTCCATGCATCCCTTTTGGCTCTCTTCTTTTGTCCCACAATAAAACTTTATCCCAAATCTGGAAATCACAATTTTTGGCCTTCTGATCAAAAAGTTTCTTTATCGAATTTTGATGAACAGCAATTCTATCCACCACCATGGTTCTTTGTTCTTCCAGCTGATTCAGGCACATGATTCTTGTGTCAAGAGAGCTCTCATATATCTGATCTTCAATAGCCTTCACCAATTTCAAGGCTGGTAACTCTAAAGTGATTGGTATCTCAGAATTAATCTCGTAGAGAAGTTGAAAAGGAGACATACCAATTGCCCTTTTTGGCGTGATCCTGTCAGCCCACAGAGCGTCCACCAATACTTTGTGCCACGTCCTTTGATTACCATCTGCAAGTTTCTTGATAATAGTTACCAAATTTTTATTGTTGGACTCAACTTGTCCATTCCCTTGCGAAAAATAATTAGAAGAATGAGAGAGCGTAATTCCATAATAAAAATATAATTATGTGATTTCTTGAGAGGTGAAACACGTTGCATTATCAGTAACAATTTTGAGTGGGACTCCAAATCTAGAAATGATATTCTCTTTCAAGAAGTTGCATACAACTTCTAAAGTAGCATGCTTTGTCAAGATTGCTTCTACCCACTTAGTGAAATAATCAATCACTGTAAAGACATAATCATGTCCAGCACTTGAAGATGGATTTATTGTCCCAATAAAATCGAGTCCCCACTGCTGGAAAGTTTCCTCTATGATTACTGGCTTGAGAGGCAGCGCAGCCAACTTGGGTTTTCCAATAAATTGCTAGCAAAGTTCACATTTCCTTACCTATTTATGTGCATCTTGGAAAAGAGTCGGCCAATAATACCTAGCTCGCAAAATTTTGTGAGCAGTCACAAGGGCAGAAAAATATCCTCCACATGCTAAATTGTGGAAAGATTTCAAGAGCTGGATCTGCTATTCTTTATCTACACAGCGAAGGAAAACTCCATCTATGCTTCTTTTGTATAGGCCGGTGTCCCAAAGGACAAAATTAGCAGCTTTTAATCTGATAGTTCTCCTCTCTTTAAAAGACAAATGAGCAGGACATTCTCCATAAGTCAGAAAATATGCAATATATGAGTACCATTCATTGGTAGTAGAAACAAAAAGGACTATTGGTGCATTTTCAACCTCAGTTTCTTCACACTGTGTATCTTTTAGCTTATTATCAGCCATTAATTGACAAAGGCCTTTACCTCTGACCAACTTTGTTGGCTTGATATCTAGATCAAATTCTTGGATCTTTGCAATCCAGTTACCTCTCTTTGTGCCAAACTCCTGCTGAGTTAATATAGATTCGACTTTACTGTAAGGAACTAAGGCAGTAGTATGTGAATTCAGAATATAGAAGTGAAAGTGTTTGACTAATTTTACCAAGGCATAAGCATGCTTCTCTATATTCGAATACTTCATTTCATGAGTTTTTAGAGGGCAGCTCATGAAAGAAATAGGAGATTCCATACCTTCTTTATCTTGTTGGACAAGAATCGCTGAAAGAGTATGCTCAGACGCATAGCTGTATATAATGAAATCTTTGTGGTAATCTAGGGAGACCAAGGTAGGGGCATGAGCAATAGCAATCTTGATATCTTGAAATGCTGCTTTGCCTTCTTTGGTCCAGCTGAAGGTAGTCTTTCCTTTCGTCATGTTTACAATGTGTCTTGTCTTCTCAACAAATTCGGAGATGAATCTCCATAAGAAATTTAATTTTTCAAATAAAGAGTGAACAACATTCTTACTTACGGGCAAATTCAACTCTTGGATAGACTTGACTCTATCTGAGTCAATCTTTATGCCTTCCTTGGACACAATGTGTCCAAGGAGTTTCCCTTCTGTCACTCCAAAAATAGACTTCTTAGGATTCAAAGAAATACCATTCTGTCAACAGCGCTCCAGCACTTGTTACAAATGGCGTACATGATCTGATCGATGCTTTGAAAAGATAGTTAAATCTCAAGATATACAACTATGAATTTGCCAATTTCATCTTTAAAAGCCATGTCCATAGCTCTCTAGAAGGTAGTGCTAGCATTTATTAATCCAAAAGGCATTCTTTTGTATGCAAATGTACCCCAAGGTGTGATGAATGCAGTCTTGTGTTGGTCAATTTCAGCAACTTAAACTTGGTTATAGCCTAAAAAGCCATCCAGCACTGATAACATTTCTGATCCTGTTACTGTTTGAAGCACTTGGTCCATGATTGGCAAAGGGTAATTGTCTTTCAAAGATGACTGGTTTAGATTTTGAAAATCTACATCAATGTAGATTTCACCATTTTTCTTCCTTACCAGAACTATGTTCACAATCCATGTAGAATGATGGATTAGAAAAATAATCTTAGCATTTAACATTTTTTGAATCTTAGACATAATTGTACCTAAAATCTTTGGATTGTATTGTCTGGATTTCTGATTGTAAGGCATTGAATCAGCCTTAAGAGGAATATGATGGCAGATTTCATCAGGTCTGAGAGACTTTAGATCTTCGTATGAATATGCCAAGACATCAATGTATTGACGGAGCAAAGAAGTGACTTTGAACTTTTTCTCAGGTGTACAGCACTTACCAATGTTGACTATTTTTGGATTTTATTTTTGGTCAAATTCACTTGGTCAAAACCTTGAGAGATATTTGAATCTATCTATTGTTGCTTGACGAATCTATCATGCTTGTCGAACAGCTTCTCAAGAAAAACTAGGCCTTTAGGAATTTTGTTTCCTTTCAGCTATATAAACTCTTCATTTACATCTGAACTGGATTTAGAAATTAATTTAGACTTTTGAGATTCGATGCCTTCAAAATACAGTTGTTCAAAATTGTCTTTTCTTTCCAAGAAGGCAATGATCTAATAATCATCATTGAAAATTTGCCAATGATCAGCATTGTTAGGAACACTCGGCCTATAGACCAGCTCAATGGTATATTTGGCTTCTTTAAAATCAGAATGAGGAACTAAAAGATTTTCTAAAACAGCAAGTGCATCAGCTCTATCATTGGATTCTCTTGGAATGGAAGAAATGTTGAAAGCATCAAAGCTTTCAATTTGGTCCCAAACAAGATTATGGTAATGGCGCAACTTCTCATTCTTGGTCTGATATGAATTTCTCACTTGGCAGACTCCTAATTCAGCATCCCCTTTAGCATGAAGAAACTTGACACCTCTTTCTTGAGCAGCCTTCATGCCTAGCAACAGTGAATCATATTCAATTGTATTATTTGTATTGCTAAATTGTAACTTATAGGATGAAGGGAACATATCTCCTTGAGGAGATATCAAGACAATTCCAGCTCTAGAACCAGTAGAGGAATAACTACCATCAAATTCTAGAGTCCAAATCTCATCAGATACTCTCTTTACTTTAGATTTTCCCTCATTAGAGATGGAGGGTCTTTCTTCCTGATCTATATATAAAAATTAATTACCCATACCTACGGATTCAAAGAAAATTTGAGCTTCAGGAGCTGACATCTTGGTAACTACATACTTTACTTCCTTTTCAGGAAGTAATCTTTTCATCACGCCTTGGACAGGGATCCTTGCCTCAGATAGATCCATGTTCAGTTTTCCTCCCACGTCTTTATAGAAATTCCATCCAAGCAAAATACCATAAGATGTTGGGACGTCAGCAACTAATACAGTCATTTTAATTCTCTTGTTCAGAAAGGCTATGAATGCAAATTGGGCATCTTTGATTTGCCCCAGCAATGGCACTTGCTCGTTCTCCATGGAGAAATTTGTCAAATGTCTTGGTCAATGTGAGACCAAGAGACTCAGCTACTTTGGTAGGCATGACATTGTCAGATGCGCCTAAGTCTATTATACAGTTACTCAGCTTGTGGCCATTGATTAACAAGAAAACATAGAAGGGTTCTATTTTTCCAGGAGCAGCTAGAGGAGTAATAATCAGATTATTTGGAATAGGCGTATTCATTAAAGAATCAAAAGTTACTTTTTTGGCCTTTTATCCTGCAGGGACAGTCTAATTTTTAACATATTGGACCATCTTGTTTAGTTAATCTAGATTGGACTGCAAGTACTCAAATTCAGACATCTATATTTTTGTCTTTTTAACATGGTCAATTATATCAAATGGATGAATCAAGCTAGGTACAGAGAAAGGTACTTCAGCTTTCTGAGTTTTCAAAGGGATGGGAGGTGGGCTAGTTTGCAAATTATAAGTAGAAGGGGAAGGCGCAGCAGATGTATTTAACTTTTGAGTAATGACTGGATCTTTTGGTTGAAAGGGAAGAGCTATTCCATGCTTGACAATTATGACTGCTAGTTTTGGTTGTTCTTCTGTCTTTTTTTTATCAACCTGCTTAACTGATTGGTTTTTAGACCTGGTAAACACTGCATATGATCCATCTGAAGCTTCTCCTTTACTTTTGGGTTCATCCTAATAATTTAGGAAACCAATGTGGGAGTAGCCAGCTAATTTTTTTAACTGTCTTCAATGATATCAGCATCATTTTCTTGATTAAATTTAGGCTGATAAGAAAATTCTGATTCTATCTCAAGATATCCCATTATTGAATTAGTCGGAGGAGCTTCCAAGGCAAGTTTTCCTTATGGAGGAGGAAGGCGATTTTGTTGTCTTTGGTTTCTAGTAACATTGCCCTGATATGACTGATTAGGGAATGTCCTTTTGTATGTAGGAGTAGAAGACATTCCTTGAGCTATTTGCTTTTTGAGAGCAAGGAGCTCATTTGCTCATTTCTGCACCATTAGATATGTGGTGCTTGTAGATGCAAATTCAGAAGATGATGAAGTTCTATTTCTATTGGGATCTCTTTTTATTTTCCTTACTAAAATGAGATCATCTTCTACTTCAGTGGCCAAAAGTTGAGCTGCAGTGAGATCTATGTGGCCAGCACGTCTCAAGAGGAGACTGACTTCAGGTAGCTCAGAATTAATGAAAAAGCATTTGAGATTCTCAGCTGTAGGTCTAGCAATCATAGGAATTCTATTTCTAAACTTGTCAAATTTAGCTATGAAGTCTCTCATAGGCTCATGTGGCTTTTTTTTCATTTGTGTCAGTTGAGCTAGAAGTGTATGTGTATCTTTTACAAGGTTGAATCTGGCTTCAAACTTAGATTTCAAGGTATTCCAATCAGTCACAGATCGAGCCTATAAATGGTAAAACCAATCTACAACAGAACCTTGTAGTGTTTCAATAAAAAGCCTGACTGCTACATCTTCAAATTCTACTCTGATTACTCCACAAGCTATATTGAATGCTGCAATGTGTTCATCAGGATGAACTTTGCCATCACCGTATAATTTAGGGAAATTCTTCCTAGATTTGTGTGGAAGCTCATGCAGAGGAGTAAGATTGAGAGGACCAAAAGTGTTACCCCAAGGGCCTTGAACTACCATTATAGGAGGGAAGCTCTTGGTTCGTTGGAGATGAGATGGTGAAGGAAACAGATCAAAATCACTTTGTTGTACCAGTTTGAACACATGATCAATGACACCTTTAGCCCTTTGGCTTCGTGTATACCTTAAATCTGCCAGATTGTAAAACAAAAATGGAAAAGATTTGACTTTGATTCAGTTAAAGCTTGAGGCTTTAAACTGTGTGTTCTTTTCCTGTGGTGTGAAGGTGAATGGAATGGATAGACTATAAATGGATAAAGGATAATTCTCCAATAGAGTCACCAAAAACTGTTGGTTGAATATTTTGTCTATTAGCGTACTGATAAACAAAATAGGTCTTATCAGCCAAAGCAAGAAGATTAGTCATCCTAATGTGTAAGTTTATCACATCAGAAGGAGACTGCTCTCTCCTCTCATTAAGGGGAGGTTCCCTATGGATATGTTATGTATATGTATAAATAGAAAATAATACTCAAGGGTAGGACCAGACATCCATCTCTCTTTCTTCAGATATAATGTATATAAAACAAAGGAAAAACTCAAGAGAATGACAAACTGCACTCCTCTTCTTTCAGAAGAACTGTTCAACCAGCCACAAGAATACTCCTAGAAATAAAAGCAGAATATGACTAAAAGTGTAAGAACCAACAAATCAAGACACAGCACAAAGTCTGCATCTGAAATACTCAAGAGTGATATACGAAGGGCAATGAAAGCTCAAAGTCTTCTCAAAGTCCTTTACATAGCAATGAAAAAGCAAACACACTGAAGGCAGCTATGGGGGCATAAAGTCTCTCCACAGTTGATTCTTCAGGACACCTTCCTGACTAATTTACTAATCCTGCTTATTAAATTAATGAAACAGAAAAGATATCACAGCACAAAGTCTGAAAAAGTCCTTTGTTTTCATTAACAGAATATGATCAACTGAATGAGCACAAAGTCTCAATGATGCCTCTCAATTTTGGCAGAGTTTCGTTTAAATTATCAAAAAGACTATGCTTTTACAATGAAAGAAAGTCCCTTATATAGCCATTTCAAGAAGGACTCAGGAACAGTAATACATCATGATGCATTGGGAAATGTTAGGAAGACAAGATACAACTTTGGGGCATTTTATCCATTTGATTTTCTCAATGTAGATAAACAAGTCGTGCAATTGAAAGATTACAACTTTCAATATCCACCTGGCGATCTGATCTTGTCTTCATCGTTCCTCTTTTCCAGATTAATTTAATCGAGCCCTGTATTCATCCATTGTTCTGCCTTTCCTCGCTTTCTGCCGGTTTTTGTCTTAAATTCTAGAAATGCATTTGGGTCTGTAAACTAAAGGCTATTTTACTGCCTTTAAAATTGACGTTTACATGCCCGTCAATATGCTTCCAATGGCTAGTCGGCTATGCTAAATTTGACATTTTTGTGGGCGGTCTTCTTTCAGCTTTCGGCTTTCTGCTTAGCACTTTTCTAAATTGGACATACCCATTTGGGCCTTAAGAAATGATCCATGTTGAGCCCTTTATTTTGACCATCGAGAGTCCCCTGCAAGGGCACCTGCCCTTTGGGGTCCCTCGGCAGCGCTTTGTTTTATCAATCTCCGTGAACAATATTTCCCTGGGCTTTTATTTTGGCAGTCCTCGCAGACATTTCCCAAGGAATTATTCTCGGGTGTTTGACTTAAAAACTCCCCATGGGTAATTTCACATACATTTGTCCTGCGAAAAATTTTCACGGACAAAAAGTCTGGGTAAAATTCCTGTGAACAAAATGTCCACGAAAATTGGTTTTGCCAAGTATTTGAACAAGTCTTCAAATTTCTTTTGAAAATTTGAAGGGTGTTTTGGTCGATGAAGTGTCCTCCGCAAGGGCACTTGTCCTTCAAAAAATTTCCCTTCAGCATTGAACTGCCCCTTCGAACTTGGCATTCAACCATTAATTGAACCGGTTCAAAGGTTCAATGAAGTGCGCCGAGTTCTTTTGAACCAAAAAGCAATGAACTATTGGATGAACTTTGATGTTGAACTAATACATTGAACCAATCGATTGAACCAAGGATTTGAACCAAAATGGTTCAAGCCAATGGTTCAAGTTGATGGTTCAATGAATAAAACAGGCCGATAAACTAAGCATTGAACCAAATATTTGAACTTGCCTTTGAATCGACAGTTGAACCATTTGATTGAACCTATTCATTGAACCAGTTCAATAAAGCACACCAAGCACCTTTAAAACAAAGTCGATGAACCATTTAATGAGCCAAATGGTTGAACCAAGTGAATGCACCTGCTGTTGAACCTAGATGTTGAACTAAATTTTAGTTCAATGGTTCAAACAAGGCTTTGAACTGACTGACGAACCAAATGGTTGAACCAAGAGACGTTGAAACAAAGGGAATGAACCATCTGAGTGAAATAAAGCATTGAACTGCTTGGTTGAACTAAGCCATTGAACTGTTCCTTTGGTTGAACTAAGCCATTGAACCATTAACCAATTTAACCTGTCGTTGAACCTTGAACCCGTTGAACCTTTGAACCAAAGTGGTTCAATGGTTCAATGGTTCAAGCCACCTTGATTTGGTTCAATGTTTGGAAGTCGATGAACCAATTGAAGCGATTGAACTTTGAACCTTGATAAGTGTTTAACTCTTGCCAAAGACATTGAACTTGCTACTGGTGTTTACTGATGGAGATTTCTGTTCGAACCAAGGCATTCAAACAACCCCAAAAAATGACTAAGTATTTGAAAATTGATTCCTTTTGACTGAAACCACCTGCAAATAATCTTTGAATCTGTATAAATGAACCTACCTGTAGAATCTGAAGATAAAAAGTCTGTAGATTTTTAACATGTAAAATCCATTGAACTTGATTTGCAAAGTCTGTAGATTTTTTTAGAAGCTTTGAAAATGAGAAATCTAAATATCTAAGACAAATTTTGAAAATGGAAGATACAATTTTCGTCTGTAAGACCAAAATAATTCAAATATTGTCCTAAAAATGAAAGTTATTTTTGGGGGACAACAGCTGGCTCTAGTTGGGGAACTTATATCAATTGCAAAATGAATTGAAAGGAGTAGAATCCAAAATGTCTAGTGTCTTCAAGTGTACCATTGGGCTTTAGAGTCATGCTTTCCAAAAATGAAAGGCATCAAAAATGAAAACAAACAAAACAAAACTAAAATTAAACTGTACAAATATACATATATATAGAGGCAATGATCTGATACTTCAAGAATTGAAGTGTTTAAGATGTTGCCCATTATGGGGCAGAGAAAAGAGCGTGGCATCCTGATATTTCAACAAAAAACTATTTTCACCCATGTGCTGATGCATTATGAATGGGCCTCTCCAAAGAGAGTCAAACTTTCCATGCATCCCGTTTGGCTATCTTCTTTTGTCCCACAATAAAACTTTATCCCCAATCTGGAAATCACAATTTCTGGCCTTCTGATCAAAAAATTTCTTTATCAGAGTTTGATGAACAGCAATTCTATCAACCACCATGGTTCTTTGTTCTTCCAACTAATTCAGGCACATGATTCTTTTGTCAAGAGAGCTCTCATATGTCTGATCTTCAATGGCCTTCACCAATTTCAAGGCTGGTAACTCTAAAGTGATTGGTATCTCAACATTAATCCCATAGAGAAGTTGAAAAGGAGACATACCAATTGCCCTTTTTGGCGTGATCCTGTCAGCCCATAGAGCGTCCACTAATGCTTTGTGCCACGTTCTTTGATTATCATCTGCAAGTTTCTTGATAATAGTTACCAAATTTTTATTACTGGACTCAGCTTGTCCATTCCCTTGCAAAAAATAATTAAAAGAATGAGAGAGTGTAATTCCATAATAAAAATAGAATTGCATGATTTCTTGAGAGGTGAAACAAGTTGCATTATCAGTAACAATTTTGAGTGGGACTCCAAATCTAGAAATGATATTCTCTTTCAAGAAGTTGCATACAACTTCTGAAGTAGCATGCTTTGTCAGGATTGCTTCTACCCATTTAGTGAAGTAATCAGTCACTGTAAGGACATAATCATGTCTAGCACTTGAAAATGGATTTATTGTCCCAATAAAATCAAGTCCCCACTATTGGAAAGGTTCCTCTATAATTACTGGCTTGAGAGGCAGAGCAGCCAACTTGGGTTTTCCAACAAATTGCTGACAAAGTTCACATTTCCTTACCCATTTATGTGCATCTTGGAAAAGAGTCAACTAGTAATACCTAGCTCACAGAATTTTGTGAGCAGTCACAGGGGCAAAAAAATGTCCTCCACATGCTAAATTGTGGAAAGATTTCAAGAGCTAGATCTAATGTTCTTTATCTACACAGTGAAGGAAAACTCCAACTATGCTTCTTTTGTACAGGCCGTTGTCTCAAAGGACAAAATTGACAGCTTTTAATCTGATAGTTCTCCTCTCTTTGTAAGACAAATGAGTAGGACATTCTCCATAAGTCATAAAATATGCAATATCTGAGTACCATTCATTGGTATTAGAAACAAAAAGGACTATTGGTGCATTTTCAACCTCAGTTTCTTCACGCTGTGTATCTTTTGGCTTATTATCAGCCATTAATTGACAAAGGCCTTTACCTCTGACCAGCTTTGTTGGCTTGATATCTAGATCAAATTCTTGGATCTTTGCAATCCAGTTACCTCTCTTTGTGCCAAACTCCTGCTGAGTTAATATAGATTTGACTGTATTATCAGGAACTAAGGCAGTAGTATGTGAATTCAAAATAGAGAAGCAAAAGTGTTTGACTGCTTTTACCAAGGCATAGGCGTGCTTCTCTATATTTGAATACTTCATTTCATGAGTTTTTAAAAGGCAGCTCATGAAAGAAATAGGAGATTCCATACCTTCTTTGTCTTGTTGGACAAGAATCGCTGAAAGAGTATGCTCAGATGCATAGCTGTATATAAAAAAAAAATTGTGGTAATCTTGGCAAACCAAGGTAGGGGCATGAGCAATACCGAACTTGATATCTTCAAATGTTGCTTTGCCTATTTTGGTCCAGCTGAAGGTAGTCTTTCCTTTCATCATGTTTACAATTTATCTTGTCTTCTCAACAAATTTAGGGATGAATCTCCATAAAAAATTTACTTTTCCAAAGAAAGAGTGAACAAGATTCTTACTTGCAGGCAAATTCAACTCTTGGATAGACTTGACTCTATCTAAGTCAATCTTTATACCTTCATTAGACACAATGTGTCCAAGGAGTTTCCCTTCTATCACTCCAAAAATAGACTTTTTAGGATTCAAAGAAATACCATTCTGTCGGCAGCACTCTAGCACTTGTTGCAAATGGCTTACATGATCAGATCGATGCTTTGAAAATATAGTTAAATCATCAAGATATACAACTATGAATTTGCCAATTTCATCTTTAAAAGCCATGTCCATAGCTCTCTGGAAGGTAGCGCCAGCATTTATTAATCCAAAAGACATCCTTTTGTATGCAAATGTACCCCAAGGCATGATGAATGCAATCTTGTGTTGGTCAATTTCAGCAACTTCAACTTGGTTATAGCCTGAAAAGCCATCTAGCATTGATAACATTTATGATCTTGTTACTGTTTGAAGCACTTAGTCCATGATTGGAAAAGGGTAATTGTCTTTCAGAGATGACTGGTTCAGATTCTAGAAATCTACACAAATACAGATTTTACCATTTTTCTTCCTTACCGAAACTATGTTCGCAATCCATGTAGAATGATGGACTAGATTGATTGGTTTTTAGACCTGGTAAACACTGCATATGATCCATCTGAAGCTTCTCCTTTGATTTCGGGTTCATCTTGATAATTCAAGAAACCAATGTGGGAGTAGCCAGCTAATTCTTCTTGACTATCTTCAATGATATTAGCATCATTTTCTTGATTTAATTCAAGCTGATAAAAAAATTTTGATTCTATCTCAAGATATCCCATTGCTGAATTAGTTGGAGGAGCTTCCAAGGCAAGTTCTCCTTATGGAGGAGGAAGGTGATTTTGTTGTCCTTGGTTTTTGGCAACATTGCCTTGATATGAATTATTTGGGAATGTCCTTCTGTATGTAGGAGCAGAAGACATTCCTTGAGCTATTTGCTTTTTGAGAGCAAGGAGCTCATTTGCTAATTTTTGCACCATTGGATTTGTGGTGCTTGTAGATGCAAATTCGAAAGATGATGAAGTTCTATTTCTATTGAGATATCTTCTTATTTTTCCTACTAAGATGAGATCATCTTCTACTTCAGTGCCCAAAAGTTGAGCTACAGTGAGATCTATTTGGCCAGCACATCTCAAGAGGAAACTGACTTCAAGTAGCTGAGAATTAATGAAAAAGCATTGGAGATTCTCAGCTGTAGGTTTAGAAATCATAGGAATTATGTTTATAAACTTGTCAAATTTAGCTATGAAGTCTCTCATAGGCTCATGCGGCTCTTTTTTTATTTGTGTCAGTTGAGCCAGAAGTGTATGTGTATCTTCTACAGGTTTGAATCTAGCTTCAAACTTAGCTTTCAAGGTATTCCAATCAATCACAGATTGAACCTGTAAATGGTAAAACCAATCTGCAGGGGAACCTTGTAGTGTTTCAACAAAAAGCCTGACTGCTACATCTTCAAATTCTACTCCGATTACTCCACAAGCTATACTGAATACTGTAATGTGTTCATCAAGATGAAATTTACTATCACCGTAGAATTTAGGGAAATTCTTCCTAGAACTACGTGGAAGCTCATGCAGAGGAGTAAGATTGAGAGGACCAAAAGTGTTACCCCAAGGGCCTTGAACTGCCATTATAGGATACTGAAAAGGAGGGATAACAAATCTTAATGGGGTAATTATAAGCACAGCTTTATCAATATCAGAAGTAGATACTTCATTTGGTAATGGAGACCTAGCTTTAGTAAGAGGGAAGCTTTTGGTTTGTTGGAGACGAGATGGTGAAGGAAACAGATCAAAATCACTTTGTTGTACCAGCTCAAACACAGGATCAATGACACCTTTAGCCCTTTGGCTTCGTGTATAACTTGAATCTGGCAGATTGTAAAACAAAAATAGAAAAGATTTGACTTTACTTCAGTTAAAGCTTGAGGCATTAAACTATGCATTCTTTTCCTGTGGTGTGAGGGTGAATGGAATGGATAGACTATAAATGGATAAAGGATAATTCCCCAATGGAGTCACCAAAAACTGTTGGCTGAATATTTTGTCTATCAGTGTACTGGTAAACAAAATAGGTCTTATCAGCCAAAGCAAGAAGATTATTCATCCTAATGTGTAAGTTTATCACATCAGAAGGAGACTGCTCTCTCCTCTCATCAAGGGGAGGTTCCCTATGGATATGCTATGTATATGTATAAACAGAAAATAATACTCAAGGGTAGGACCAAACATCCATCTCTCTTTCTTTAGAGATGATGTATATAAAACAAAGGAAAAACTCAAGATAATGACAGACAACACTCCTCTTCTTTCAAAAGAAATATTCAACCAGCCACAATAATACTCCTGGAAATAAAAGTAGAATATGACTGAAAGTGTAGGAACCAACAAATCAAGACACAACACAAAGTCTGCATCTGAAATACTCAAGAGTGATATACGAAGGCAATGAAAGCTCAAAATCTTCTCAAATTCCTTTACACAGTAATGAAAAAGCAAACACACTGAAGGTAGCTATGGGGGCACAAAGTCTCTCCATAGTTGATTCTTTAGGACACCTTCTTGACTAATTTACTAATCCTACTTATTAAATTAATGAAATAGAAAAGATATCACAGCACAAAGTCTGAAAAAGTCCTTTGTTTTCATTAACAGAATATGATCAACAGACTGTGCACAAAGTCTCAATGATGCCTATCAATTTTGGTAGAGTTTTGTTCAGATTATCAAAAAGAAGATGCTTTTACAATGAAAGAAAGTCCCTTATATAGCCATTTCAAGGACTCAGGAACAGTAATACATCATGATGTGTTGGGAAATGTTAGGAAGACAAGCTAGAACTTTGGGGCATTTTACCCATTTGATTTTCTCAATGTAGATAAACAAGTCGTTCAATTGAAAGATTACAACTTTCAATGTCCACCTAGCGATCTGATCTTGTCTTCATCATTTCTCTTTTCCAGATTAATTGAATCAAGCCTTGTATTCATCCATTATTCTGCCTTTCCTCTCTTTCAACTTGTTTTTGTCTTGAATTCTAGAAATGCATTCAGGTCTGTAAACTAAAGGCTATTTTACTATCTTTAAAATTGACGTTTACATGCCTGTCAATATGCTTCCAACGGCTAGTCGACTATGCTGAATTTGACATTTTTGTGGGCATCACCTCTTGGTCTTCTTTCGGCTTTTGGCTTTCTGCTTAGCACTTTTTTGAATTGGACATACCCATTTGGGCCTTGAGAAATGATCCTTGTCGAGCCCTTTATTTTGACCACCGAGAGTCCCCCACAAGGGTACCTACCCTTCGGGGTCCTTTGACAGCCCTTTGTTTTATCAATCTCTGCGGACAAATATTTCCCCAAGCTTTTATTTTGGTAGTCCTCGTAGACGTTTCCCCAGGGATTATTCTCGGGTGTTTGACTTAAAAACTCCCCGTGGGTAATTCTGCAGACATTTATCCTGCAGAAAATTCTCGCAGACAAAAAGTCTGGGTAAAATTCCCGTGAACAAAAAGTCCACAGAAATTGGTTCCGCCAAGTATTTGAACAAGTCTTCAAATTTCTTTTGAAAATCTGAAGGGTGTTTTGGTCGATGAAGTGTCCTCCGCAAGGGCACTTGTCCTTCAAAAAAGTTCCCTTTAGCATTGAACCACCCCTTTGAATTGGCATTGAACCATTAGTTTAACCGGTTCAAAGGTTCAATGAAGCGCACCAAGTTTTTTTGAACCAAAAAGTAATGAACCATTAGATGAACTTTGATGTTGAACCAATACATTGAACCAATCAGTTGAACCAAGGCTTTGAACCAAAATGGTTCAAGCCAATGGTTCAAGCTGATGGTTCAACAAATAAAATAGGCCGATAAACTAAGCATTGAACCAAATATTTGAACTTGCCTTTGAACCGATAGTTGAACCATTTGATTGAACCTATTCATTGAACCAATTCAACGGTTGAATGAAGTGTGCTAAGTGCCTTTAAAACAAAGCCGATGAACCATTCAATGAGCCAAATGGTTGAACCAAGTGAATGAACCTGATGTTGAACCTAGACATTGAGCCAAATTTTAGTTCAATGGTTCAAACAAGGCTTTAAACCAACTAACGAACCAAATGGTCAAACCAAGAGACGCTGAAACAAAGGGAATGAACCATCTGAGTGAAATAAAGCATTGAACTGCTTGGTTGAACTAAGCCATTGAACTGTTCCTTTGGTTGAACTAAGCCATTGAACCATTAACCCATTCAACCTGCCATTGAACCTTGAACTCGTTGAACCTTTGAACCAAAGTGGTTCAATGGTTCAATGGTTCAAGCCACCTTGATTTGGTTCAATGTTTGGAAGTTGATGAACCAATTGAATTGATTGAACTTTGAACCTTGATGAAGTGCTTAACTCTTGCCAAAGACATTGAACATGTTGTTGGTGTTTGCTGATGGAGATTTTTGTTTGGACCAAGGCATTGAAACAATCCCAGAAAATGACTAAGTATTTGAAAATCGATTCCTTTTGACTGAAACCACCTGCAAATAATCTTTGAATCTGTATAAATGAACCTGCCTATAATATCTAAAGATACAAAGTTTTTAGATTTTCAACATGTAAAATCCATTGAACTTGATTTGCAAAGTCTATAGATTTTTTGAGAAGCTTTGAAAATGAGAAATCTAAATATCTAAGACAAATTTTGAAAATGGAAGATACAATTTTGGTCTGTAAGACCAAAATAATTCAAATGTTTTCCTAAAAATGAAAGTTATTTTTGGGGGACAACAGCTGGCTCTAATTGGGGAACTTCTATCAATTGCAAAATGAATTGAAAGGAGTAGAATCCAGAATCTCCAGTGTCTTCAAGTATAACATTGGGCTTCAGAGTCATGCTTTCCAAAAATGAAAACAAACAAAATAAAATAGAAATTAAACTATACAAATATACATATATACAGAGGCAATGATCTGATACTTCAAGAATTGAAGTGTTTCAGATGCTACCCATTATGGGGCAGAGAAAAGAGCGTGCTATCTTGGTATTTCAACAAAAAACTCTTTTCACCCATGTGCTGATGAATTATGAATGGGCCTCTCTAAAGGGAGTCAAACTTTCCATTCATCCCTTTTGGCTCTCTTCTTTTGTCCCACAGTAAAACATTATCCCCAATCTGGAAATCATGATTTTTGGCCTTCTAATCAAAAAGTTTATTTATCAGATTTTGATGAACAGCAATTCTGTCCACCACCATGGTTTTTTGTTCTTCCAACTGATTTAGGCACATGATTCTTTTGTCAAGAGAGCTCTCATATGTCTAATCTTCAATGGCCTTCACCAATTTCAAGGCTGGTAACTCTAAAGTGATTGGTATCTTAGCATTAATCCTGTAGAGAAGTTGAAAAGGAGACATACCAATTGCCCTTTTTGGCGTGATCTTATCAGCCCACAGAGCGTCCACCAATGCTTTGTGCCATGTCCTTTGATTATCATCTGTAAGTTTCTTGATAATAGTTACCAAATTTTTATTATTGGACTCAGCTTGTCCATTCCCTTGCGGAAAATAATTAGAAGAATGAGAGGCCGTAATTCCATAATAAAAATAGAATTGCATGATTTCTTGAGAGATGAAATAAGTTGCATTATCAGTAACAATTTTGAGTGAGACTCCAAATCTGGAAATGATATTCTCTTTCAAGAATTTGCATACAACTTCTGAAGTAGCATGCTTTGTCAGGATTGCTTCTACCCACTTAGTGAAATAATCAGTCGCTGTAAGGACATAATCATGTCCAGCACTTGAAGATGGATTTATTGTCCCAATAAAATCGAGTCCCCACTGTTGGAAAGGTTCCTCTATCATTACTGGCTTGAGAGGTAGAGCAGCCAACTTGGGTTTTCCAATAAATTGCTGGCAAAGTTTACATTTTCATACCCATTTATGTGCATCTTGGAAAAGAGTCGGCCAATAATACCTAGCTCGTAGAATTTTGTGAGCAGTCACAGGGGCAGAAAAATGTCCTCCACATGCTAAATTGTGAAAAAAATTCAAGAGCTGGATCTGTTGTTCTTTATCTACACAGCGAGGGAAAACTCCATCTATGCTTCTTTTGTACAGGCCATTTTCCCAAAGGACAAAATTGGTAGCTTTTAATCTGATAGTTCTCCTCTCTTTATAAGACAAATGAGCATGACATTCTCCATAAGTCAGAAAATATGTAATATCTGAGTACCATTCATTGGTAGTAGAAACAAAAAGGACTATTGGCGCATTTTTAACCTCAGTTTCTTCACGTTGTGTATCTTTTAGCTTATTGTCATCCATTAATTGACAAAGGCCTTTACCTCTGACCAGCTTTGTTGGCTTGATATCCAGATCAAATTCTTGGATCTTTGCAATTCAGTTACCTCTCTTTGTGCCAAACTCTTATTGAGTTTATATAGATTTGATTGTACTGTCAAGAACTAAGGCAGTAGTATGTGAATTCAGAATATAGAAGCGAAAGTGTTTGACTGCTTTTACCAGGGCATAGGCGTGCTTCTCTATATTTGAATACTTCATTTCATGAGTTTTCAGAGGGCAGCTCATGAAAAAAATAGGGGATTCCATACCTTATTTGTCTTGTAGACAAGAATCACTGAAAGAGTATGCTCAGATGCATAGCTGTATATAATGAAATCTTTGTGGTAATCTGGGCAGACCAAGGTAGGGGTATGAGCAATAGCGATCTTGATATCTTGAAATGTTGCTTTGCCTTCTTTGGTCCAGCTGAAGGTAGTCTTTCCTTTCATCATGTTTACAATGTGCCTTGTCTTTTTAGCAAATTTGGAGATGAATCTCCGTAAGAAATTTACTTTTCCAAAGAAAGAGTGAACAACATTCTTACTTGTAGGCAAATTCAACTCTTGGATAGACTTGACTCTATCTGAGTCAATCTTTATGCCTTCTTTAGACACAATGTGTCCAAGGAGTTTCCTTTCTGTCACTCCAAAAATAGGCTTTTTAGGATTCAAGGAAATACCATTCTACCAGCAGCGCTCCAGCACTTGTTGCAAATGGCGTACATGATCAGATCGATGTTTTGAAAAGACATTTAAATCATCAAGATATACAACTATGAATTTGCCAATTGCATCTTTAAAAGCCATGTCCATAGCTCTCTAGAACATAGCGCCAGCATTTATTAATCCAAAAGGCATTCTTTTGTATGCAAATGTACCCCAAGGCGTGATGAACGCAGTCTTGTGTTGGTCAATTTCAGTAACTTCAACTTGGTTATAGCCTAAAAATCCATCTAGCATTGATAACATTTTTGATCTTGTTACTATTTGAAGCACTTGGTCCATGATTGACAAAGGGTAATTGTCTTTCAGAGATGACTGGTTTAGATTCTGGAAATCTACACAAATGCAGATTTCATCATTTTTCTTCTTTACCAGAACTATGTGTGCAATCCATGTAGAATGATGGATTGGAAAAATAATCCTAGCATTTAACATTTTTTGAATCTGAGACATAATTGTACCTAAAATCTTTGAATTGTATTGTTTGGATTTCTACTTGTAAGGTGTTGAATCAGCCTTGAGAGGAATATGATGGCAAATTTCATCAGGTCTAAGAGACTTCAAATCTTCGTATGAATATGCCAAGACATCAATGTATTAACAGAGTAAAGAAGTGAATTTGAATTTTTTCTCAGGTGTACAGCACTTACCAATGTTGACCATTTTTGGATTTTCTTTATTGGTCAGATTCACTTGGTCAAATCCTTGAGAGAAATTTGAATCTATCTGTTTTTGCTTGACGAATATATCATGCTTGTTGAACAGCTTCTCAAGAGAAACCAGGCCTTTATGAATTTTGTTTCCTTTCAATTGTATAAACTCTTCATTTACATCTGAACTGGATTTAGAAATTAATTCAGACTTTTGAGATTTGCTACCTTCAAAATACAGCTATTCAAAATTGTCTTTTCTTTCCAAGAAGGCAATGATCTGATAATCATCATTGAAAATTTGCCAATGATCAGCATTGTCCGGAACACTCGGCCTATAGGCTAGGTTAATGGTATATTTGGCTTCTTTAAAATCAGAATGCGGAACTAAAAGAGTTTTTGAAATAGCAAGTGCATTAGCTCTATCATTAGATTCTCTTGGAATGGAAGAAATATTCAAAGCATCAAAGCTTTCAATTTTCTCCCAAACAAGATTATGGTAATGGCACAACCTCTCATTCTTGGTCTGATATGAATTTCTCACTTGGTAGACTACTAATTTGACGTCCCCTTTAGCATGAAGAAACTTGACACCTCTTTCTTGAGCAGCCTTCATGCCTAGCAACAATGATTCATATTCAATTGTATTATTTGTATTATTGAATTTTAACTTATAAGATGAAGGGAACATATCTCCTTGAGGAGATATCAAGACAATTCTGACTCCAGAACCAGTAGAGTAAATACTACCATCAAATTCTAGAGTCCAAATCTCATCAGATACTGTCTTTACTTTAGATCTTTCCTCATTAGAGATGGAGGGTCTTTCTTCGTGATCTGTATATAAAAAGTAATTACCCATACCTGCGGATTCAAAGAGGATTTGAGCTTTAGGAGCTAACGTCTTGGTAACTACATACTTTGCTTCCTTTTCAAGAAATAATCTTTCCATCACGCCTTGGATAGGAATCTTTTCCTTAGATAGATCCATGTTCAGTTCTCCTCCTACATCTTTACAAAAATTCCATCTAAGCAAAATGCCATAAGATGCTGGGACGTCAGCCACTAATATAGTTATTTTAATTCTCTTGTTTGGAAAGACTGTGAATGCAAATTGGGCATCTTTGATTTGCCCCAGTAATGGCACTTGTTTGTTCTCCATGGAGAAATATCTGCCAAACATCTTGGTCAATGTGAGACCAAGAGACTCAGCTACTTTGGCAGGCATGACATTATCAGATGCACCTGAGTCTATTATACAGTTACTCAGCTTGTAGCCATTGATTAATAGGGAAACATAGAAGGGTACTATTTTTCCAGGAGCAGTTAGAGGAGTAATAATTAGATTATTTGGAATAGGCATATTCATTGAAGAATCAAAATTTACTTTTTTGGCCTTTTATACTTCAGGGACGGTCTAATTTTTAACATATTAGACCAGCTTGTTCAATTGATCCAGATTGGATTGCAAGTCTTCTCAAAGTCCTTTACATAGTAATGAAAAAGCAAACACACTGAAGGCAGCTATGGGGGCACAAAGTCTCTCCACAGTTGATTATTCAGGACACCTTCCTGACTAATTTACTAATCCTACTTATTAAATTAATGAAATAAAAAAGATATCACAGCACAAAGTCTAAAAAAGTCCTTTGTTTTCATTAACATAATATGATCAATAGATTGAGCACAAAGTCTCAATGATGCCTCTCAATTTTGGTAGAGTTTTGTTCAGATTATCAAAAAGAAGGTGCTTTTACAATGAAAGAAAGTCCCTTATATAGCCATTTCAAGGACTCAGGAACAGTAATACATCATGATGCGTTGGGAAATGTTAGGAAGACAAGCTGGAACTTTGGGGCATTTTACCCATTTGATTTTCTCAATGTAGATAAACAAGTCGTGCAATTGAAAGATTACAACTTTCAATGTCCACCTAGCGATCTGATCTTGTCTTCATAATTCCTCTTTTTCAGATTAATTGAATCGAGCCTTGTATTCATCCATTCTTCTGCCTTTCCTCTCTTTCAGCTAGTTTTTGTCTTGAATTCTAGAAATGCATTTGGGTCTGTAAACTAAAGGCTATTTTACTATCTTTAAAATTGACGTTTACATGCCCGTCAATATGCTTCCAACGGTTAGTCGATTATGCTGAATTTGATGTTTTTATGGGCGTCACCTCTTGGTCTTCTTTCAGCTTTTGGCTTTCTGCTTAGCACTTTTCTAAATTGGACATACCCATTTGGGCCTTGAGAAATGATCCTTATCGAGCCCTTTATTTTGACCACCGAGATTCCCCCGCAAGGTCACCTACCCTTCGGGGTCCTTCGACAGCCCTTTGTTTTATCAATCTCTGCGAACAAATATTTCCCTGGGCTTTTGTTTTGGCAGTCCTCACAGACGTTTCCCTGGGGATTGTTCCCAGGTGTTTGACTTAAAAACTCCCCGTGTGTAATTCCGTGGACATTTGTCCTACAAAAAATTATTGTAGACAAAAATTCTGGGTAAAATTCCCATAGATAAAATGTCTATAGAAATTGGTTACGCCAAGTATTTGAACAAGTCTTTGGATTTCTTTTTAAAATCTGAAGGGTGTTTTGGTCGATGAAGTGTCCTCTGCAAGGGCACTTGTCCTTTGAAAAAGTTCTCTTCAGCATTGAACCGCCCCTTTGAACTTGGTGTTGAACCATTAGTTGAACCGGTTCAAAGGTTCAATGAAGCGCGCCAAGTTCTTTTGAACCAAAAAGCAATTAACCGTTGGATGAACTTTGATGTTGAACCAATTGGTTGAACCAAGGCTTTGAACCAAAATGGTTCAAGCCGATGGTTCAACAAATAAAATAGGTCGATAAACTAAGCATTGAACCAAATATTTGAACTTGCCTTTTAACTGACAGTTGAACCATTTGATTTAACCTATTCATTGAACCAGTTTAATGGTTCAACAAAGCGCACCAAGCACCTTTAAAACAAAGCTGATGAACCATTCAATAAGCCAAATGGTTGAACCAAGTGAATGAACCTGTTGTTGAACCTTTCCATTGAACCTAGATGTTGAACCAAATTTTAGTTCAACGGTTCAAACAAGGCTTTGAACCGACTGACGAACCAAATGGTTGAACCAAGAGACGTTGAAACAAAGGGAATAAACCATCTGACTGAAATAAATCATTGAACTGCTTGGTTGAACTAAGCCATTAAACTGTTCCTTTGGTTGAACTAAGCCATTGAACCATTAACCTGTTGAACCTGTCGTTGAGCCTTGAACCCATTGAACCTTTGAACTAAAGTGGTTCAATGGTTCAACGGTTCAAGCCACCTTGATTTGGTTCAATGTTTGGAAGTCGATGAAGCAATTGAAGTGATTGAACTTTGAACCTTGATGAAGTGCTTAACTCTTGCCAAAGATGTTGAACTTGCTGTTGGTGTTTGCCGATGGAATTTTTGTTCGAACCAAGGCATTGAAATAATCCCAAAAAATGACTAAGTATTTGAAAACTGATTCCTTTTGACTGAAACCGCCTGCAAATAATCTTTGAATCTGTATAAATGAACCTACCTATAGAATCTAAAGATATAAAGTCTGTAGATTTTCAACATGTAAAATCCATTGAACTTGATTTGCAAAGTCTGTAGATTTTTTGAGAAGCTTTGAAAATGAGAAATCTGAATATCTAAGACAAATTTTGAAAATGAAAGATACAATTTTGGTCTGTAAGACCAAAATAATTCAAATTTTGTCCTAAAAATGAAAGTTATTTTTAGGGGACAACAATACACTTGGTAGAAAAATATTCCTCTAATTTAAGAATAACCCTAGTCTCTTCTTTGTCAAAAATTACCATTGGATTAGTAGAAGCAGGGGTGAGAGGTTTGGGATCCATTCTCAAGGCTAGCCTATGGGAGATAACATTAATAAAAGAGGTGGTCTTATGGCCAGGCCCCAATCTGACCTCTACCTCTATTATCATGACATTCCAGCTAGGGTTTGACTCTACTTGACTTGTCAAAGTCTTCTTCTCAAGAAATAGAGCAAATAAAAGTTTCTGTTGGTTGGGGGTAGTTAGGAACAATAGAGACTAGAGCTTGGTTGGAGGAATGTCCCCTCCTAATAGATCCATCAGAGCAGCATTTAGGATGCTAGGTGAGAGACCAAACATGGGTAAAGGAGCAGACTCAGAAGAAACTTTCCAACTACCCTGAACAAGACCAGCCAACAAAGCACTGAAGGAGCTAGGGGAAGAGTAGGCATGAGCCTGTGGGGGAGCAGATTGGCCTATATGAGCCTATTAGGGAGCCTACAGAACCTGATTCATCATCATTCCTACAATCCCCTTATTATCTTTCAACACATCAAATTCATTGATTGCTTCACTTTCCTATTTTGAAAACCTAGACTGCATGGGAGTCGTGGGAGCTATGGGAGCCATTGAATTGTCAACTAGAAGTATATAATACATTCTATGACCAATAAACCAAATCATAATAAAAAAATGTTTTGAGATTATATCTCTCATCGAAGCAAATTAGTGCTTTATTCCTTGAGGCTAGAGACAAATATCCATAGATAAATTCCATCACAATCCTTATTGAAAAAAAAATGTGTTAGTAATAAAACTAAGAAAAAAATTCACCACGTTCATGCAGAGAAATTGATTCGAGCTTAACCCACCTCATAATGGTTGTGTTCCCAATCTCTAGTGTATATGCATAAATCTATTAAAAATTACAAGATTTTCTATCCCACATAATTAAAAAAATAAATGTTTCACTATAAAAACTCAATTATAATAATAGCTTTGTACAACATTGTTACGACATTTTTTTTAAATGTCATTAATTATGAATTTATTCAAAAATAATTAAAAAATAAAATAAAAATTATCATATATTTTTATTAAATTTGTATTTATAAAGCCTCAAAGAATGATAAAAACTATCTATCCTCATATTATTTCCCAAGTATACAAGAGGCTCGTATATATAAATTATCCTCATATTGTGTATGTTTCTAGGGTTCACAACTAACAAGTCATTTAAGAAGTTATTGAGGTGGGTTCGTGATCACATGATGTGCCATACAACTTTAGACTGTAGCATGTAGATGGTATAATATATAGAAACAAGATACAAAGCTACAACTAATTAATTTTGGAAATATTTGTCGCTAGTGCACATTTTAGCCTGCAGGAGGTTGTGTTACTTTTGAAATAATCTATTCCATTAATTTGGTTATAGGATAACACCTAAAAATAAAAAAATAATAATAGTAAATCTGACACATAAGTTTCAAAAGACACTTAAATGATATAAATTCATGTTTACTAGCCATTAATTTCATTAGAGTCATTGGATACTTAAATTGTTGTAATTTTAATTAATATTTTTTATTTTTATTTCAGCATGGGAAGTTTAACATTTGTTCAAACATTATGTGCACTAATATTTATGTTGTGTATTGGGGGATCCTCCTTTTTCTCTTCAAGTAATTTTTTTATGATAGGATATGACACTACAAACTCGACCTCAGATGAAACGCTCTTCATAATTTATGAACAATGGTTGGTAGAGTACGGTAAGGTGTACAATGAAAATGAGCTTGACCAAAAGCAAGTTCAATTTCACACAATCAAGCACAATCTTTTATACATTTATGCCTATAACAAAAGAAGTGAATTGTATTCTCTGGGACTAAATGAGTTCTCATACCTCACCAATGACGAATTCAAGAGCATATATGTCGGTACCTTGCTTCTTACTATCTCTACAGAAACTAGCCTTCATAATAGTTCTCTCTATCATTACATAGATGGTGAAAAATTATCAGAATTCATACACTGTAGGTAGTAAGGGGTTGTAATGGGTGTTAAAAACCAAGGCAGCTATGGTAAGCATACTACCATTGATTTTACTAAAAAATTGTTTGAGAACTTATATTTTGGTCAAATGGGTTTTTGTTTCATGTTTCACATGATCTCATTTGGCTTTCTCATTAGTTGCAGTGGTTGAAGGAGTTAATTAAATTGTGACTAGGAAATTGATATCTTTTTCTGAGCAATAACTAGTGGATTGTGTCACTACTAACGATAATTGTAAAGGAGGTTGGATGAATAATGCATTTAATTTCATTGTAGATAATGGTGGTATTGACATAAAGGTTGGTTACCCATACAAAGCTAAACAAGGCATTTACTATGAGAATGTGATGTGATATTAACCAGTCAATGTTCTTATTTCAATCAAGTTTACTTTGATTTTGAGATTTTGTTTTTTAATAAAGTTTCCTTAACTTTTGAAACATTCTACAAAAAAAATTTACATATAAAGGGGTTAGCCTTTGTAAATTTGATTTTTTTATGATTCTCTAATAATAAATATATGGTTTTGATAGATTTATTTTTTAATTTTTTGTAGAACAACATAGCAATTATCAATGGCTATCAAGATGTATCTCGTAACGATGAAAAATCTTTACAGAAGGTTGTATCACACCAACCAATCAATGTCACTAGTGATTCTTCTTCAAAGATTTCCAGCATTACAAATCTATAACTTTTTATTAGATTAATGTAGAATTGATTTTAAAAATAAATCTTTTTATTTACAACAAATTATTATCCTATATTTTTGACTAAACAATTCTTTTCCAATTTTATTTTGGATAATACAGCGTGTTCACCGGTACATATGGAACACAAACGAGTCATGTGATGGTGTTAGTAGGTTACAGGTCCGATGATAATGATTATTGGATTGTAAATAACTCATGGGATACAACTTGGGGTGAAAATGGGTACATCATGATTCCAAGAAATATTAGGAGTTCAAAGTGGAAATGCAGAATTGCCCAATGACCATCGTATCCAATAAAAAATGAACCCAATCCTTCAAACATTGGTCATTTTCATATTTAGTAAATAGAATAAACATTTTAATAAGATATAAATAAGCTATAATAAATCCACGTTTATCAATGTTATTTAGTATAGCTTTTGTGATTAACAAAAGGATTTGGTTCATATATATTTGTGTAAGGATATATTAAAATGGTCATATTTTCAATGGAAATATAACTTTACAATTAAATACTCTTAGGTGCTTTTTAGTGAAGATTGGAATGCGAGAATTAAATTAAGTGTGTTTGTCTTTAAAATAGATTTAATAGCATATTATAATAGTGAATACTAAGTTTCATAAACTTAAAATGGAATATTTTGTGAGTGAGTTATAAGTTTGTTGTGGTAATCTTATTTATTTATTTATTTTAAAATAGTTATTTAATTATTATGCTAGAAAATTTGGTGGGTGAATTATAAGTTGTGTTGTGATAACTTTATTTACTTCTAAATAAAAGAATTTAGTTATTTAATTACTATGTTAGAATATTTGGTGGGTGAATTATAATTTTATTGTGGTAATCTTGGTGGGTGAATTATATTTTTGTTGTGGTAATTTTATTTATCTCTAAATAAAATAATATAGTTGAACTTGTATTGAGCCTTAATTTTACTTTGAAAATCTTGTTAACAGTTAGTTGCGTAGGTTGAATGAGTTTGACAATCTACCCACTTGTCTATCTTAGTAATGATTTAAGCATTAGGAGGTTGTCTATGACAGGAATAACGTGCCAGCTATATGTTGACCCTATTGACATTTTAATGTAGGGTTCAACATGAGGCATGATCATTTGATATAGAAAATTAGGGTGTTATCTATGATTTTGTTGAGAAAGTCTTTGTGCCTATTTGTATTATTTATATAATTGAATTAAATTGTATAGAGCAATGTAAATGGTAAAAGTTACTATGGAATACCATGTGTTCAGATCAAGATGTTCGGTTGTAACATGCTTTTTTTACCTTTTAAATATGAATGATATAAAATAAGCGTAAAATTTGTTATTATGTTCACCTTAAGTATGTTTTATTGGGAAGTGTGGCCTCAATAGTAAATAATCTAGAGAAAAATAGAATGAGAGAATAAATATTAATGTTTATTGAATTATTAGGATCGGTAAGAGAAAAGATTGTAATGTTATAGCATTATATGGTTAAAATGTAGTATAAATAGGATGTAATTAATAGATGTGGTGAAAAGTTAAATAATATGGGCACATGTTAAATATATGTAAGGCTTATATGTAATTTATTTAACATATAAATTATGTGTAGTTGGTATTATGAAATGGTAGTAGAAGATTAAAGTTATTTATTGAACAATTCTATATATGTTAGGCTCTACAAGAGTTTTACTTTTATCCTTTCGCTAAAGTCTTAATGGGGTTGTAGGAGGACTTGATTAACTTAAGAAGTTGGATATGGAACAAAACCTATGTTGTCCCAACTCTTTGAGAAAACATGTTTTATTTATTGACCAAGAGTCTTAACTTAATGATCAATACCTTTATTCTTACTTAAATATGATCATGCTTATAAAAGATTATGAATTGTACAATATATCCTCTATTACATTATCTTATAAAGGATATGAAATAATTGTCTTTCTGATTCTTTCATCTTTGGACCATGCTACAATGTGATGGTGATAGGTATGAACCTTATCTTCAATAGAAAGCTCATACACCCTTGAGTTATTACTATTCATTGTTGATAAGGACCATGGAATTATAAAATCAAATTATTTGCATACTAACCCTTATTTGATACTTCTATTCAAGGATTTGTCACCTTTTTATCATGATGAGATAGTTTCATCATTCTACATTAGTACTCTACATGAAGAGTTATGTTATCTATCCAACTTTGATATGAAACAAATCACAACAAAGTGAGGAATTGAGTAATTTTTTAATTGAATATTATACGGATTCATTTCCTTGCTATCATATTATTTTTAGATGTATGTGGATATTAATTTTTTTGTTAAATGTTAGTCATGTTTTTTTGGGTTTGTGGTGAGGGCATGTGCTACACATTGACATGACAACTCCTACCTACCTAATTTATGGTCTATATGCATCAAATTATCAAAATTAAATGATGTTTAAAACACATAACTTTCCACTACAAATCTTATTAGAAAAAAATTATACCAATGTCAATAAAAAAACTTGGACATACAAAATAATCTCACTACATACTACATATACATAGAAACAATATTCAAGGTTAGCCACCCTGACAATGGTTCCATGCCCAATTTCTAAACTATGTGTATTGATCTATCAAAAAATTAGGCCTTCACAACCAAAAAAAAACACTTTTACTCGAGACTTAACACTGACGAAAATACAAATCATTTTAGGATTTATACCTCTAATCATTACATTCCATAGTTTTCTACCACAAGGACAAAGACAACTATCTACGTATATTTTCCACCATAAATACTATTAAAATATATTGGTATCAGTGTCACCAAAAAAATTGAAATAAACATTATATTCTCAATGCATAGATGGTTGGATCTCTATTCTACGTGTGGTGAACCATCAAAACTAGATAATGTTTCAAACCCACAACTTATTCTTCTATAATTCTTTTTTATGAAAATGATGATTGATGAAAGATTTAAATAGTTTTTCATTCATTTTAAAAAATAAAAAATATTACATTATCTACATACCAACAAACCAAATCATAATAAAAACGTTTTGAGATTTATGGCTCTCAATGTTACAAATTGACACTTTGCTCCTTGAAGATATAAACAAATATCCACAGCTAAATCTGCAGAAGGTTTTGTCATTTTAGAAAGAAGATACACAGTTACAGCTAATTAATTTTGGAAATATGCAGAAGGTTTTGTCATTTTGGAAATAATATGCAGAAGGTTTTGTCATTTTGGAAATGTTCAATTCTTGTTTTATCTTGTTATCTTGCGGTGTGGGAGAGGAATGATTTATCAATATTGACTGACACCAAAAAAAGCCTTATAAATCAGAGCTAGAAATTCAACTTAACTTTACATGTTAATTTAAAATGTGTCAAAAATTTTGGGACTCGGACTCCCAAAGTAAAGTAACACGTTTTAAATGAGAGCTGGATTCAATTCTATCATTTTTAGAGGCTTTCAATTTTGTAGTAAGAATATCAATTATTTAGATTCAATTGTTTAGATTTTACAATGTTTATATTAGTTTGGTTATAAAGTTTACAATGTTTGTGTTTTTTTTTAATGTTTTTTTTGTTTTTTAATTTAAACTTTTTAATTTGTAATAAGACTGTTTCTTATAAAAAGTTTATAACTTTGATTTTTGAATTATCTTTAGTTTGCAGTAAAAATATTTCTGAATGTATAGTTTATAATTTTTTTATTTTTGTTTTTTTAGTTTGTAGTAAGAATATTTTTGATATATAGTTTATAATTCTTGAATTTTTGAACTGTTTTTTAAGTTTGTAGTGAAATTGTTTCTGATAAATATTTTTACAACTCTTTAATTTCTAAATTGTTTTTTAGTTTGTAGTAAGAATGTTTATGAATAAAAGGCTTGCAATTCTTTAGCTTTTCAACTCTTTTTTCAGTTTGTAGTGAGAATGTTTCTAGGTGTAATACTTACAATTTTTTAGTTTCTGAACTGCTTTTTAGTTTGTAGTAAGAATACTTTTAGATAGAACACTTTAAAATTTATTATCAGGGAAAAATATCATAATATTTTTTAATTTTCAGATAAGAGTTAACAAAAATCATAATATGCTTTTTAAATTTAATCTATAAATTGTTTATTAAAATAAGTTTAGATTTAACAAATAGAATTTATAATAATCTTTTGTATATATTTGAAGCAAATATATTATTTTTTTATTGTTAAATGTTATTTTAATATAATTATAAATTTGATAAATAAAATTTAAAATAATTTATTACATTTTTCTTATAAACAAATACAATTTTTTTTTTAAACTTGTACTTTATTAACTCTTATACATTATAATTGTTCTTAATCTTTGTGAGTTGGATGTGCTGAAAATGTAATATTGGTTATATTAAATTGTGCATTTATTATTTACTTGTAGTTTTATATATTATAATTATTCTAATTGGATGTGCTGAAAATTCAAAGCTCTTGAAAAATCTAGATTTCTTTGATTTATAATATAATAGTAAAATTTGAAGGCCATGGAGTATAGATTACTTGGTATTGGTAGTGTGTCGAGGTATTCCTAATCATGGGTTCTACTCTTGACTTACCCCATGGTGTGGGGTGAGAGCCCACTCCATATCCCTTGGAGGTTATAGAGTAAGACACAAAAATAAAATAATACTAATTATAAATTTGACACAACATTCAAAAGACACTCTAATGATCGAATTTCATGCTCAAGTTATTGGCTATATAAATTGTTGTAATTCTGATTAATGGTTTTTATTTTTTATTTCAGCATTGGGAGTTTAAAATTTGTTCAAATGTTATGTGCGCTACTATTTCTGATGTGTATTGGGGGATCCTCCTCTTTCTCCTTAAGTAAACTTTTTGTGATATGATATGATGCCATAGACTCGGTCTTTGATGAAACGCTCTTCATAATTTATGAACAATGGTTGGCAGAGCATGGTAAGATGTATAATGAAAATGAGCTCAACGAGAAGAAAGCTCAATTCCACACGTTTAAGCATAATCTGCTATACATTGACGCCCATAACAAAAGAAATGAATCTTATTCTCTGGGACTAAATGAGTTCTCAGACCTCACCCATGATGAATTCAGGAGTATGTATATCGGTTCCTTATTTCCTACTGTCTCTACAGAAACTAGCCTTCATAATAGTTTGCTCTATCAATACAGAGATGGCGATTACTTACTAGAATTCATAGACTGGAGGTCGAAAGGGGTTGTAACAGGTGTTAAAAACCAACACAAATGTGGTAAGCTTTGTCAGGATCTATCAGCACAATTGATTACTTTTGTATAAGCAACTAAACACGAAATTAAACCAGAAATAATAAGTAACTAGAATCAAAAATAGCAAAGAATATGAGATACAAGAAACAACCCAAAAAATTGTATTAAACTCTTCCAGAAGGAAATACAATGAAGAAATATCTCTTTCTTCTCACACCTCTCAGATGTACAGATCTCTTTCCCTTAAGAGTTCTCTCTCTCAATTTACAACCAACTCCAACACTTGGATTGATTCACATTTACATGTATTGTCTTGTCCAATAAGCTATGAAGATCTAACCCTATTATATAATACTAGAATTCATGAGCTATGCATTCTCCACCGTTAGATACACCTCTTAATCAAAAGGTTCAAATCTGTCCTGCCAAAAATAGAAATGCGGACTCAATACTAACAGTTAATCTTTTCATGCAAACAATCTGTTCTTTCTCAAAAATAGACTTTTGGACGCACAGGTGACCGACGTCGGTCCCTGTCTGTCTGCATATGATCGACATCAACCGATCTATAACTGACGTCGGTAGCCTCTGGTCGACTCCTGACCAATGACGGTGATTGTATAACTCCAGTAACCTTGCATTTGCTCATCTAGTGAAGCTTTTAGCTCCACAACTCAACAATCTCCCACTTGGAGATAACAGTTGCACCTATACCTGTACAACAACATCTTCTAGCTTATCCATCTTCAAGCTCAGTCTTGAAGACCAACAAAATTTGAATGAAGATTCAACTTCTCCTTTGTTACCAACTTTGTTAACATATCAGTAGGGTTCTTATCTGTATGGATCTTCTCCAGCTTCAACTCACCATCCTCCAATACCTGTCTAATGAAGTGGTACCTAAGCTGTATATGTTTGGTTCTTGAATGAAAGGCTGATTTTTTTGCCAAATGAATTGCACTTTGACTATCACTGTATAATCTGCAACTCTTTTGCTCCTTTCCCAACTCTTCCATGAACCGTGTCATCCATATCATTTCCTTGCTAGCCTTTGTGACTGCAATGTATTCTGCCTCTATAGTAGACAAGGCAACAACCTTCTACAACTTTGAAATCCAGCTAACCACCGTTTCACCAACAGTGAAAACATATCCTGTGGTGCTTCTTCTGCCATCCAAGTCACCTGCCATATCCGAATCTACATACCCATGTAGAGAAGTGTTTGACCCTCCATATCATAAATGCCTACTCTTGGTCCCTCTCAGATATCTGAGAATCCACTGAACTGCTTTCCAGTGTTCCTTCCCTGGATTGGCCATAAACTTGCTGATAACTTCCACTGCTTGGGCAATATCAGGTCTAGTACATACCATTACATACATTAAGCTTCCCAATGTTGAAGCATATGGAACTCTACTCATGTACTCTACCTCATCATGTGATTTTGGACACTATTCTTTGCTCAACTTGAAGTGTCCAGCCATAGGTGTGCTTATCGATTTTGCATCTTGCATATTGAACCTCTTCAACACCTTGTTCACATAATCTTCTTGAGACAAAATCAAACTGTGATTTTTCTTTTCTCTCTTAATACTCATGCCAAGGATTTTCTTTGCTGCTCCTAAATCCTTCATGGAAAATGTGTGAGCTAATTTTACCTTAAGTTCATTAATATCCTGCATGTGTGAACCTGTAACAAGCATATCATCTACATACAGTAAAAGGATAATATAACTACCATTATCCAATCTTTTGAAATAAACACAATGGTCAGATTGACATCTACAAAAGCCATGCTCTGTCATAAACCTATCAAACCTCAAATACCATTGTCTAGGAGCTTGCTTAAGACCATATAAGCTTTTCTTCAACCTGCACACAAGTTTCTCCTTTCCTTTGACCTCAAAACCTTCCGGCTGATCTATATATATTTTTTCATCCAAATCTCCATGAAAAAATGTTGTCTTAACATCAAGCTACTCAAGATGCAAATCCTCAATAGCAACTAAAGACAATACAGTCTGAATAGAAGTCATTTTTACTACAGGAGAAAAAATTTCACCAAAATCAATACCTAGTTTCTGTGCAAATCCCTTTACTACCAACCTGGCCTTATGTCTCATCTGTCCATTCTCACCTTTCTTTACCCTGTAAATCCATTTGTTTTTCAGTGCTTTCTTTCCAGCTGGCAACTCAACCATATCCCACGTTTGGTTCTCTTTCAAGGAATCAATTTTCTCATTCATGCCAAGCTCCCACTATTTTTGGGTTTCCACCTGCATTGCCTCATCAAAACTTTCTGGTTCTCTACCATCAGTGAGCAATAAGTAGAATAAAGAAGGGGAATATCGAATCAGAGGTTTACTTACCCTTTCTGACCTCCTCCTGGGTGTTTGAGACTCATCCAAAGCTTGTTGTCTGCCCAAATTTCTCTCTATCAGTGACCAATCTCGGTCATCTCTTGGTCTGTACCTGACCGACGTCAGTTCCTCATGACCATCATCGGTTCCTGTATGACCGATGTCGGTTACAGACTGATTGACGTCGGTTCCTACTTGACCGACATCAGTTCCTGCCTAACTGACGTTGGTGTCTGTGTTTTCTTGTGTGTGATAACCCGTGAGCTCATTTTGAATCGTAACCTCGTCCAAATCAACATTGCCCTGCTCAGTATTATTTAGCTTCTTGAGATGATCATTGTACATCACCTTCTCATTAAAAACAACATCACGGCTTCTAATAATTTTGTTAGTTCCTAAATTCCACAACTAAAATCCAAAATCTCTAGAGCCATAACCAATAAAAGTGCACTGCATAGATTTAGCATCCAGCTTCTTTCTATTTTCTTTATCAATGTGCACAAAAGCTTTAGAACCAAAAACTCTAAGAAATGAAAGATCTACCTTTTTACCTGTCCATGCCTCTTCTGGAATTCCACCATCCAGAGCAGTAGAGGGTCCTCTGTTAATCAGGTAAATTGCAGTATCTACAGCTTATGCCCAAAACTGTAAGGGCAAACCAGCATGCAACCTCATACTCTGTGCATGCTCCATTATTGTTCTATTCATCCTTTCAGCAACTCCATTTTGCTAAGGTGTCCTTGGAACCATCATTTCCCTATGTATTCCATACATAAAACAGTAACTGTTGAACTTATTGCTGCATTACTCACCACCATTGTCAGATCTAAGGCACTTCAATCTCAAACCTGTTTCATTCTCAACTAAAGCTTTCCATTTCTTAAACGTGTCAAAAACATTAGATTTCTTCATTATGCAATAAACCCATACATTTCTTGTAGCATCATCAATGAAAGAAACATAATACTGTGATCCTCCAATAGAAGCTACCTGAGTTGGTCCCCACACATCTGTGTGAACAAGCTCCAACTTGTGTTTCTTCTTTGTTGACCCAGTTTTGAGAAATCTCACTCTCTTCTATTTCCAAAAAATACAGTGCTCACGAAAATCTAGATCTATGCATTTCAAATCTGAAAGCTTACCTTTTGACTTAAGAACAGTCATTCTCTTCTCACTCATGTGGCCAAGCCTATAGTGCCACAACTTTGCATCTACATCTGAAGTAGATAGAATAGAAGGAGAATGATCAGTAATATAAGTAGATGAATAAAGTGTACCTACTCTTTTACCTCTGGCTATTACAAGTGCACCCTTGGAAACTTTCCAAGATTTCGCTATGAGAGTTACTGTGCAACCCTCATCATCCAACTTTTCTACAGAAATTAAATTCTATTTCAGGATGGGTACATGCATGACATCCTTCAACACCCATGTGTTGCCATTCTGCAATTTCAACTGCACTTTTCCTTTGCCAAAAATTTTACAAGGCTCATCATCCCCTAAATAGACTATTCCAAAATCTCTATGGACATAATCATTGAAAATTTCTCTATTTGGGGTTGCATGGAAAGAGGCACCAGAATCTAAAACCCAAGATTCTATTTTATTATCCAAAGAAAATATAAGAGCATCTTGTGCAACAATACCTGCAAATTTTGCTTCTTCTTTACCTTCATGCTGATTTTCTTCTTTAACTTTCAACCAGCAATCTTTCTTTGCATGCCCTTTCTTTCCACAATTTCAGCAGATTATATTTCTGCCATTTCTGGATTTGGATCTATTACTCATCTTTGACTTTGACCTTGATCTCCTTTGCTTGCCCTTCTCTCTTTGCCTTCCCCTGCTTTCAAAACTTAAAGCATTACCTGATGTTTCCTCATTGCTTTTCCTGTGAATTTATTCATTCAAGATTACACTAACAACATCATCTACTTTCAAGATATTTGAAGAGATGCAGTATTACTAACTGCCATTACCAAACTATGCCAACTTTCAGGTAAAGAGCATAAGATTAAGAGAGCCTTAATTTCATCATCAAAAACTATTTTGACTGAATTTAATTGATTTACAATTCCATGGAAATCATTAAGATGATTAGATATAGATCTACCTTCCTACATTTACAAATTAAATAATTGCTTCATAAAATATACCTTATTTGAAGCTGAGGGCTTTTCATATAAATTTGCTAACGTATCTATTTACTCTATCGTTGTCTTTGCCTGTGATAAGTTTGATATCACAGAAGATGCCAGACTCAATCTTATAGATCTAAGAGCCTTTCTATCAAGAACATTCCATTCTTCATCTTCCATATATGTGGGCTTCTTTGAAACCCCACCTAACGGTAAGTACAGATCTTTCTGATACAGATAATCTTCTATCTGCATCCTCCATAATTGATAATTCTTGCCATTAAACTTCTTCATTCTTAGTTTACTTGCTTCTACCATTGCTTTACTCCCACTCAATCAGAAACCCCTGTGAGTGACCTGTAATCAACAAACACTAACCCGATCTGATAAAATATGTTAGTCAACCCAATGCTCTGATACCAATTGTCAGGATCTATCAGCACAATTGATTACTTTTGTATAAGCAACTAAACACGGAATTAAACCAAAAATAATAAGTAACTAGAATCAGAAATAGCAAAGAATATGAGATACAAGAAACAACCCAAAAACTTGTATTAAACTCTTCCAAAAGGAAATACAATGAAGAAATCTCTCTTTTTTCTCACACCTCTCAGATGTACAAATCTCTTTCCCTCAAGAGTTCTCTCTCTCAATTTACAACCAACTCCAACACTTGGATTGATTCACATTTACATGTATTGTCTTGTCCAATAAGCTATGAAGATCTAACCCTATTATATAATACTAGGATTCATGAGCTATGCATTCTCCACCGTTAGATACACCTCTTAATCAAAAGGTTCAAATCTGTCCTACCAAAAATAGAAATGCGGACTCAATACTAACAGTTAATCTTTTCATGCAAACAATTTGTTCTTCCTCGAAAATAGACTTCTGGATGCACAGGTGACCAATGTCGGTCCCTGTATGCCTGCATATGACCGACGTCGGCCGATCCATAACCGACGTCGGCAGCCTCTGGTCGACTCCTGACCGATGACGGCGACTGTATAACTCCAGCAACCTTGCATTTGCTCATTTGGTGAAGCTTTTAGCTCCACAACTCAACAAGCTTCCTACCATTGATTTTAATAAAAAAATATTTTATGAAACTTATGTTTTACTCAAATGGGTTTTTTGTTTCATGTTTCACAGGATCTTGTTGGGCTTTATCAGCAATTGCTGCAGTTGAAGGAGTTAATCAAATAGTGACTGGGAAAATGATATCTTTGTTTGAGAAATAACTAATGGATTGTGTCACTGCTAATGACGGTTGTGATGGAGGTTGGATGAATAATGCATTTAATTTTATTGTGGATAATGGTGGTATTGACACAGACGTTGGTTACCCTTACAAACCTGAACACGGCATTTGCAATGAGAACGCGGTGTGCTACTAACCAATCAATTTTTGTATTTAAATCAAGTTTATATTGATTTTGAGGTTTTGAACTTGTTAATAAAGTTTCCTTAACTTTTAAAACATTCTAGGAATTAAATATTGGCGTATGAAGAGGCCTCTGTAAATTTGAATTTTGTATGGTTCTCTAGCAATAAATATATGGTTTTAATAGATTTTTTTTTTTTTTTTGTAGAATGATATATTAATAATTGATGGCTATCAAGATGTAACTTGAAATGATGAGAAATATTTACATAAGGTTGTAACACATCAGCCAATCAGTGTGACTATTGATTTTCTTCAAATGATTTTTAGCATTAAAAATCTGTAAGTTTTTATTAGATTAATGTAGAATTGATTTAAAAAACAAATGTTTTCATTTGTAATAAATTATTGTCCTATATTTTTGACTAAACAACTCTTTTACAAATTTATTTTGGATAATAGGGCTTGTTCCCAGCACATGTGGAACACAAAAGAGTCATGCAGTGGTGTTAGTAGGTTACGGGTCTGGGAATAATGATTATTGGATTGCAAAGAACTCATGGGGTACAACCTGGGGTGAAAATGGATACATCATGATTCCAATAAATATTGAGATTTGAGACGGGAAATGCAGGATTGCCCAATGACCATCATATCCAATAAAAAATGAACCCAATCCTTCAAACCTTGGTCATTTTCGTATTTAGTAAATAGAGTAAACATTTCAATAAGATATTATTAATGTATAATAAAGCCATGTTTATCATTGTTATTTACTATAACTTTTGTGATAAACGAAAGGATTTGGTTCATATATATTTGTGTAAGGATATATTAAAATAGTCATATATTTTCACTGGAAATATAAATACTCTTATGTGCCTTTTAGTGAACATTGGAATGTGAGACTTAAATTAAGTATGATTGTCTCTAAAATGGATTCAATAGCATATTATAATAGTGAATACTAAGCTTCCTCAAATTAAAATATTTTAATTAATATTTTCATCAATATCATTTATAAATAATTGTTGCATGATACTTGAAGGATTTACGTGAAAGAGATGTGTCTTCATCTTATTGTAATTATTGTTTATTAATGTTAAAAAATTAAATTTATTATTGTGTTTTCTATGTAACATTATTATTTAATTTTGTTAAATAATAGATATAAAATAGTAATATATCAATTAATTAATTAATTTAATAATTAGAGAAAGGATGACTATTTAACATTGAAAATCTCATCCAAATGTGAGATATAGTTGACTTAGAAAATTTGTTTCAAATAGATATTTTTTTATATAGCAATGGATGATGTCTAGACCATACAAATGCTCTTTAAAAAAATTAAACATTTGTTAAACCCTTTTCTAAATATGTTCTCCTAATTATAGTCTTCAAAATCGATCATCAAAATATTACACATTCACTCGTATCACTTGTTAAATATAAATTCTCCTTCTTGCCAAAGTAATAGCAAGTGATATCTAAGAATTATAAGGAATAAAATCTATATTGGTGTTTTTGTTAAATGAATGATAGTAAAACTTTGTTGTGATTTGTCAAGCCCTTAAAAATAAAAACATCAAAAACAACACAAAAACTTGAGTTCTTCAAAGAATACTTGATTAACTGTAGATTAAAGACATTATGACAGATTTTATAATCCAGTGCATCCGCATACCTCTCATAAGCTAAGTTCACTTTTAAATGTTATGAACAACTCTGAGGGGATGATGTTAGGGTGCAAAACATAGAGCATCATCATAGATAACCTAAATCACATATTATTTTAATCATAATATTATGGCCACTACGAATTAAGCCTATATATTTAACCGGATTGAATCTAATCACAACTCCACTTACAAATGCAAATGATCACGTCTTGAACATAGTTTAAAACAAATTTCATAATCAAACACATCCTAAACGACCTTATTTTTATTTCAAAGGTAGAATTCAAGGAAATTAACTTACAGTAACCTTGACATCAGATGTAGCATCCCACTTAAAGTTAGCCCCATTCTCACACTAAAAATTAGATCTAGAGCACGATGAACCTATTTTCACAATTAAATTTACCTTAGTAATTGATTTAAGGACACTTTTAGGGACATTTTTAAGTTCACTAATATACCTTAACAACATTGGAAGTGATGAATTCATCAAAGTCATCATAAATCTATAAATAAATATCACCCCAACATCACATATGTAACATTAACATGTGTTTATTTTTGCAACATTAGGCCATTTTTAGGTGGCCATTCTATTCATGTAATTTAATGTTGATTGTATTAAGGAAATAATATGAGTAACATGGTACTTTATTTATTATTGATGTATGTTTATTTGTGTGTGCGCATTATGAATAATTTTTTGAAGAATTGGGATCATTAGAGCGTAATATAGATTGTTATAATGTATAACCAGTTATGTGATATGAAACAATATACATAGGAAATTTATTATCATGATACCTCAAGTTATCCTCCAATTCTCAACTCCTTTTAGGATCACCAATGTCAAGGATTTCAATTATTAATTCTTATAAACTATATTGCTTTAGTGATAAGGATACCCTATTTCGAGGGATTGCCTCTGCTTAGAATTATGATTGGTACCCTTGCAAAAAGAACTTTTAGGATAAAAATGAACCAATTTTCTTGGTATAGTCAAGATCCCATGAGTGTGGTGAATATATTTGTAAGCTAGTGGGAGTGGTAAATATATTTTTAATCTAGTGGTTATCATTTGCTTGGAAGGAAACTCTTAAGAAAAAGGAATAAAATGTTAAAGATGTGCCATTTATTCTATTCTCTAGAAAAAATAGAACTTCTTTGGTTGAGAGTAATGTTATACTTAATTTTTTACACAAAAAGAATGTGAAACCTTATGTTTGTAAATAGATTTTGACTCTCTAACTTGGTTACATTGTATTAAGATTTTTAGTATTGAGCATAGGCCCGAATCATGTCTGTTGAGTTAATGCTAGTAAATTTAAAGATACACCTAACTATCAACTGGATATAAATCTTGATAAGGATTAGAGGAGACAATATTCAATTTTATTGAGGTTCTAAAATGATAAAGTTACTTCCATGCATAAGGTTGTCATCATGCCTTATTATTAAGGGACCAAGGATTAAGAACATGATCAATGGACTAGTCCTTCCATGAATGTGATTCTTTTGTGAATTCCTACCCATTATCAAATGGAAGTGACACTTTCATGTATGCCATAAATCATTTTCAAAAGGAGACTCAATGATGTTTTTGATAGTTGATAATAGAAACATTTATTATACTCCCATGGAGATAATGTTAAGACATTGCGATAAAATGAACTTGTTTGCATTAAAAATAGACTATGACTATTTTTATGGAATTTTTGTATCCAAGACAAGTGGTAAACTTCAATCCTTTAAGAATTGTTGTCTTGATATGAGACTTTATCAAAAAAATTGGTTGTGCTTTGAGGTGTGTTTGAAGGGATGTGTGATAGAATTTTAGCTATTAAATGTTATGTAGGTGTTTATTTAAAAAACATAAATTCATATTAGGACTATTATAACTCAAATAAAGTGTTTATGAGCATGTGTTATATTATTATTGAGTACTTTTTTCTTATAATAATGTAATAATGATAATAAATTTGTTTCATGAATTTATGTTGTGATTTGGGTATATGGTATGTTTTAAGAAGACCTAAAACATATATTTTAGAAAAACCAATAGTCCAGTTATATATAAGGGTCATTTTAGGTTGGTAATACGTTAGAATAACTTGAGATAATTGTTATGTTTATAACCCTATTATAATTTCAAAATCCCTGAGAAGCACCATGAATGTTCTATTTCTTCAAAAAGGACATGAAAACCAATCTAAAACCCCTTTTTAAACTCTATTGTCATCTTAAATAACTAAAATATTGTATTACTAACAACAAAAATATCAAATCAAGCTAAAAAAAAATTTCTCCTCAACGAGAGAAAAATTGAAGTAAAGACAAGCAAGAAAGGGAGTGGGGGTGGGTCTGAGAACCAATGTGTAGGGGAAAAGGATGGAGATAGTGAGAAGGATGTGGATGATTTTAAGATGGACTCTTTGACAATGATTGCAATGGGAGTTTTTTACGAAGGGCATTCAAAATCTTTATACTCTCTCACTCTTTGCTAGCGGGCCAGGTCAGTCAATAGATAGTCAGAGGATGATGCTCACATGGTAGGAAGCTAGACTATGCTCAAAAGTCGTAGCAGTGGCCAATTTGGATGGATGTTTGGTTAAGATCTATTAAATATGGGATCCTTAATACTTATTTAATAGTTTTGTTGATTGGGTTATTTGTGCTTGCAAAAGAAGGGCCGTGATTAGTCAACTTTATGAATTTTCACTCAAATCTCAGACCTTATGCCTCCCACAACCTAGATTTGATTATGCTTCACTCATCTCCCCATAACTGGTTGGGGATTGGATTATCTAAGAATCAAATTTCTTTGTTCTATTTTTCTTTGAGAAACCCAGGTTGAGTTGTATTTTTGTCTGGAAGCCTATGCAGTTGGGAGCTTTGACCGTTAAGGTATGGTTTGTCCTTGTTAGTAACCTATGCATAGGGTTTCAATCCATTTCCTAGTTAAGATCTGGTATTAGCCTTTTCAATATAGGAGGGTTAGCCCCTATGGAAAGTAAGCTATGTTTCAAGTTTTTCTTGAAGGTTTTTTATCTAATATGTAGCGAGGGAAACCTTAGAATAGTGGAAACATTAAATAAGGTGATGCAAAGCTTAGCTCAACACTTGAAGTTCTAGTTTCAATAAAAACAAGCTTCAATGCTCAAATTTTTCAAGAGCTACTAATAAAACACTAGGTTTTTCAAGAGACCATCTCGAGCATAGTCTCAATTGGTGTCGAAGGGGTTCTCAGAACTCTTCTTTTTGTTTTTCTAGTTTCGATGGTTTTTCACTTTTAATTCAGGGGAAGTTTTAGATCTGGTCCTAATGCACTTCAGGGCTATCTGATGATATCTGTCTGATTTTTAAGGTTTTCTCTTTGGGTGGAACGAAGACTCATTTAATGTAAATGATTTTTAAATCCTCAATCTTACAAGTTATTTTGGTTTGGTTATTTGGGAGACCTAGGCCCCCACTGGGCTTAGGAGTTATGTGGACTCCCAGTGGAACCCATCCTTACATAGTCCCTTGGATTCCTTACGAAATCTTTATTAAGATGAATTTTTCATGAATACTTTGTGGACTCCTGATACAAGATTCGTCGTATCTCCATTTATTTTATGGAGATCTACTAGTTTTAGGCCCCATTCAAGACCTTACTAGTTTTCTACCATCCAATTTGGGATCTTCTTTGGGGACTCTATTTCTTTTGCTATGAGTGGTGTTCAAGTTTATTGGATTAAGGTCCTTAGAGGATCTTGAAGCTTCTCTTTATCCCTTACAGAAGAGTGTGCTCCCATTGGGATCAGAATTGTTGTGAATTCCCTATTGATTCATTACTTACAAAGCTTCTTAGATTCCTTATGTAATCCTTTTCCAGTTGGACTGGTCGTGGATCTCGAGTGGATTCTTTCATTCTATTTTGGATACCTAGACCTCCTATTATTCTCAGGCAAGTTCCCCACCCAGTTAAAATTAGATGTTTGGTTTTGCTCTAGACATGGGCCTCTACCTCTTTTATCCAAGTTGGCTTCTACACTAGTTTTTTGTAGTGTTATGGAGACTTGAGCCTCCCTTTGTGACCAGGCTAGTTTTGGATCTAGTCAAATACTAGATTGGTGATTTTTTTCTCATCAGTATTAGTTAAGGTCCCTTAGGAACCCTGATAGTTCTTTCTAAGACTTTGACCTCTCAATTCATTAGTCCACATTGGTTTTTCATCCAACCAAAAATGAATGGCCCCTACATCATTTGAAAGTGGTTGTTTTAAAGACTTGGGCCTCTTGCTCCATTAGTCTAGGTTAGTTTTTGGTCAATTTAAAACCAACTGGATCCCAATCCAAGAAAAGTGCATGTTTCTCTTTTTGCTATTGTTTCTTCTTTTGGTTGGGTCCCTTCTGCTCTTTGCTATGTTTTTTCCTTCTTTATCACAGTCCTTTTTGTCTTCTTGGTTAGTTGTTTCCTTTTATATCTTATTTATGCTAGGGGAGACCCAAACCTCCTGATGTGTCTGAACTGTATTCCACATCAGTTAAAGGTGGGTTTACCTTAATCCAAAAAAATATATCAAATCATAGGAAAAAATTATTTTGAAATATATGACTCTTACCCTTGCAAACCAAACATTTATGCCATGATGACACAAATAACTATATATAGATATTTTTCATAACAAACCTTATTTAAAAAATAAAGATTAACCTGACAATTCCTACATGCCTAATCTATGGTCTATATACATCAAATTATCAAAATTACATGATGTTTAAAACCCATAACTTTCCACCATAAAATAGAGTTCTACTGTAAATCTTCTTAAAAAAAAATTATACCAATGTCAATAAAAAGAATTTAGACAAATAAAATATTCTCACTACATATACATGGAAAAATTATTCAAGGTCAGCCACCCTGACAATGGTTCCATGCCCAATTTATAAACTATGTGCACTGATCTATAAAAAAAGTTGGACCTTCACAAAAAAAGAATAACTTTTACACAATAGACTTAACACTGATGAAAATACAAATCGTTTCAATATTTATGTCTCTGAAAATTAGATTTCATAGTATTCTACCACAAGCACAAAGACAGCTATCCACATATATTTTCCACCATAAATATTATTAAAAAATATTGGTATTAGTGTCACTAAAAAAATTGAAACAAACATTGTATTCTCAATGCACTCACATGACAATCACTGGATGCCCAATCTCTATTCTATTCATGGTGAACCATAAAAACTACATAATGTTTCAAACCCACAACCTATTCTTCTATAAATATTACGAAGATCCATATATCTTGAAATGATTATTGATTCTTTTTTATGACAATGGTCATTGAATAAGGATTTAAATAGTTTTTCATGCATTTTAAAGAATAAAAAATATTACATTATCTATTTTTTATTAGATAGGTTAATATATTGGTTTTGAAAGGCCCTACAGCCTTATACAAAAGAGAGAACTAAAAATAAACATTAAATCTATGATGGGATGCCTCGGAAATAGCAACTAAGCAAGTAGCAAGATCCCCACACAATAGGAACTTCCACCAAAAAAATAAAAACAAAAACTTACCAGGAAACTTTCATGAAGTTTCCACCAAAATTATCCTAGGGACCTAACCCCTTTTTCACTGATATTTAGAAAATTATCACGTGGTCCCCCCAAAGAAAGAGACATACATAGAGGTTGGGTCATTGCTTTTTTTCCTTTTTCCACTGACCATCCTTCCTTCTCTTCAGCCTGAAGGCCTGATGGGACTTCCTCAACTAGGATACAGGGCTGGGATTTATCTTCTATTGATGTCCCTAGATTAGTATCTACCCTGGAAGGATCCAGATCTGGGATCTCCTTCGATGAGGAAGTTGGGATTGACACAACATTTTTTGGAGAGATTAAATCAACCAATAGTTCATCTTCAGAGTGTGATAAGCTTTTGAGATCTTTTTTTGAAGCAGGGGAAGTAGGGGCTTCAGAAGAAGAGGCAGAATCCTCGCTATCAGTAACCCACTCTTAATCTATAGCTAGCACCATGAGGTTTTTGGGGATAAAACCTTTCCACCAAGAAGAATCTTCTTTTTAGGAGGCTATAGTTTTTGGTCAAATTCTTAGTGCTAAAATAACTATGACAGTGAAATAATAAACCTATGTATTCAATAGTTTGAGGCTGGTCTCCAACTTACAAGGTGTTTTTTTTGGAAGGTTCTTGGACGTATCAATATTCACCAAAATCTTAAAAAATGTAGTGAGGGTAAAAATATTGATACCTAGATGCATTTGCAGATACCCACCCAGGGATCTACCAATAGCCTTTAGGCTAGATTCCATCCAAAACTAAAGCAAAAGCTTGGGAAAATGAACCCAAATGGGTTTAATATGCAAAGGTTCAATATGGGGATTGGAGGTAGGATACCATGGTTTCATGAGCAAGGGGTGGCGATTCAAGTTCTAGGGTAGGTCCTGAATCTTTCTATATCCTCAATATTATGAAAAATAATAATAAATAAACCTTTAACACAAAAGTAGATGTCAATTTTACTGAGAGAAGGGGTTTCTAGTATTTCAAGGTCCAGTTGTTAAGATCTTAGATATTTGTCTATAGATCCAAAAATCTGTAGATGATACCCCTGGTAAAAAAATATTCCCTTGATTTAAGAACAATCTTTGTTTCTTTTTTGTCAAAAATTACCACTAGATTAATAGAAGCAGGGATGAGAGGTTTAGGATCCATTCTCAAGGCTAGCTTGTGGGAGACAACATAAATGAAAGAGGTGGTCCTGTGGCCAGGCCCCATCTGACGTCTGCCTTTATTGTCATGACATCCCAGCTAGGGTTTGACTCTGCTTGACTTGTTAAAGCCTTCTTCTCAGCAAACAAAGCAAATCAAAGTTGGATTTCGGGGGTAGTTAGGAACATTAGACACTAGAGCTTGGTTGGAGGAAAGGTCCCTCCCAATAGATCCATCAGAGCAGCATTTTGGATGCTAGGTGAGAGACCAGGCCTAGCCAAAGGACCAGACTTAGAACAAACTTTCCCACTACCCTGAACAAGACCAGCCATCAAAGCACTAATGGAGCTAGGGGAAAACTAGGTGTGAGCTTGCACGGGAATAGATTGGCCTATATGAGCCTGTTGGGGAACCTATGAAACCTGATTCATCATTGTTCCTATAATCCCCTTCTTATCTTTCACCACATCAAATTCATTGTCTGCTTTGCTATCCTATTTTGAAAACCTAGACTGCATGGGAGCTGTGGGAGCTATGGGAGCCATCGAATCATTGATTAGAAATATATAATATATTATATGACCAACAAAACAAATCATTAATAAAAAATGTTTTGAGATTTATAGCTTTCAACAAAGCAAATTGGCACTTTATTCCTTGAGGCTAGAGACAAATATCCACAAATAAATTCCATCACAATTCTTATTGATAAAAAAATGTGTTAGTAATAAAACTAAGAAAAAAAATTTGCCACGTTCATGTAGAGAAATTGATTTGAGCTTAACTATTCATAGATAAATAATTTGCCACATTCACGTAGAGAAATTTATTCGATCTTAACTAGTCATAGACAAATAATTTTCCACATTCACATAGGGTTTCTCCTTCATTCTTATTTTTTCAAATTCATCATAGAAAAATAATTTTTCCATACTTTTAGTGACAAATTTATAACACTATCTACATCATTAGACTCGAATTTGTATTTTACTATTTTCATCCTACTCTAAATATTTTAGATGTTATATTTAGTTATGAAATCATCCCTCTCCATATGACCTTTGAATAATGTAATATTTTCATGGACCATGTCATGATGCTTTAGGTGAAAAATTTTAGGGGTTAGGCCCAACAACAGCAATCTCTCCACCCAATCCTTCAATGTATCACTAATGAATGGATCCAAAGTACAATGACTACTCCCGAAGTTATTGATCTCTTGACTATGGCAAACCATGCCTCACTAATCCATATGGGGCACTTTTTTATACTTAATCAAAGTATGTTTATGTATCTTTATCAACAAATAAATTTAAAAAATGATGTTGGCATCCATGATACAAATGGTTACGACCATATAGGTTGCACTACCAACCTTCAAAACATTTGAAATATCATAATGTGCATCATCTTCAGTCATATAACCCTTAGGCTATACTACACTAATAGTTATACAAAACATACATAAATTATATTTTAAACAAAAGTACAATTCACATTTAAAAATAAATCTATTACAAGACACCATACCCACAATATGTATTGAAGAGATCTATCAATCCTAACTTTTTTCAAGTGATATGGTATAGGATGGAATGTACCATCATCAATATGGAAGGTATTGGATACCCTAATCTATTACATTCACCATTTAAGAAGTCTTATATACGATCTCTTTATATACATGCAACAATATCTTTATCATTTCCCATATTGTACTCCACCTCGCTCCACTCAAATTCATTGGAAGAGAACTCCCCAAGATTTGGATTTACACTATAATAGATTATAATCTCTTCCACTTGGGCATAATCTATGAAGTGAGTAAGCCAAAAAAAATAGACCTATTAATATATGCATAAATAAGGGGCATTGATAAACAATTAGCATTCATAAACAAGCAACATTGATAAACAATTAGCAATCATAAATAAGCAACATTGATAAACAATTAGCATTAAAAAACAAGAGGAAACAATAACTATATGAAAATGTATGAAAAAATCACAACAATTAGAAAACATATGCACTTATATGTTATCCTCAAATAAGATAATGTAACAACTTATAAATGCATAAGGACCATTTAACAACTTCCATACAGAGACTACCACATGCCATATTTAGTATGGATGATTTTATTACAAACTTAAGTTATCTTTTAATAATATTGTCCATTTATTGTCTATGTTAATATAAAATTTATAAAAAAATATTAAATCAAAATATATCTGGCCGACACTCTTAATGGGTTCACTAATAAGAGAATGAAGCTCAAATTAGGGATTCTAAAAAATGTGCAAAGTGATACTTCCAAGATTTATGTGCTAAGTGATTATATCATTGATATAAGGCCCATCCTTAATAACTTTACCTGAAGTAATTGCTTACCAATAGAAACACTTGGTTATGATGCAATCCATATCATCAATTGAGATTATTATCTTAACCACATGTAAGAAGAGATACTAATATCACTTGTAACATTTAAGTATCATGAAAAAAATGAATGTAAAAATTTTAATCATAATCTCCTAAGGCAATGTCAAACAATAGCAATCGCTTGAAAGAATCCCCCCAATAGATACCCTCCCTTGAGTAATAAAGCTGAATTTTTAGAGGCCCTATCATAACTAAAATAGAAAAGTAGAGTTTTCTTAATTCTTAACGAAATTTTTCCATTCAAATATAAGACCCACCAAGGTAAAAAAAAATTCCTTCAAATTCATTTTTAGAATTAGTGGTAACATATTTACTTGTGACATACATAGTTTATTATTTATTTTTTAGTCATCTTAATTTTTTAACTAGCCATCTTTATCTAATTTTATAAGTAGCCATTTTTATGTATGTAAATGAAGGCATAAAAAAACTTTCAATAATTTATAATATTGATTAAAACTTGGCATGGTAGGTAATCTCTACCAAGAGAGAGCCCTCAATTCATTGCTTCTACATAGATTCTTTTGTTCCTTCTTACTCACCATGAAATAACTCAGTTTTATAAACCTAACACATATAATGGCAATACCATAAATAAATAAAAATAGTTGTCATAAATTAACATATATGCCCTCTTGAGTCCCCACAAACTATATAATATAATTACATGTTGGGCATCTCAAAATATATAATCTGGCATCATTGGCAACATGTTGTGGTGCTAGTACGAATGATGGTGTATGTTGTTCCTTATTTTTGTTCAACTCTAATTCGAAAAGTGGTAAACAAGGCTCGTTAATAGTGTGATGTGACTCCATAAATGATAAAACCATGCTATTAACATCGTATGAATCACCACCACTACTTGGTTTACACCACCTTGACATTTCATTCACATCCCCAACATCATGTACCTATTTTGCTTTGACATCGACAAACTACCTCATAAGTGACACTGCATGTCTAGGAAGTGTGATTAGCTTCTCATCTCTTACACAAATAGTATTAGGAATTTGGTCACACATGATTTTAAAAATGCTTTCAACAACCACATTCTCTATATTCTAATAAGAAAGAGTCATAAGACCATGAAGAAGAGCTACATAATATGAACCATTCAATTTGCTACCATTAGTATTTAGATCAGAATTAAAGGTAATCACTTATTTCCTCTAACCATAAACAATATATACATATTTAAAACATGAATTACTTGTATCATATCAAACATCTATACACAAGACATATATGTTGTCCATAATCATATGTAAATATAGAAAAAGAGTAGCAAACATAAGTATGCATAAACAAGGGGCATTGATAAAAAATTAGCATTGACTAACAAGGGGAAATGATAAACATATGCAAACATTTGAAAAAATAAAAAATAAATAGAAAAAATATGCACTTTTATGTTTCCCATAATCCTATGCACACTTTATCTTTTATTTTTTCTTTTCTTTGTCTTTTTTTTTTCTCTTTTCTTTATCTTTTTCTGTCACTTTTGAGTCCTCAGGTATAATCCTATAGGTCCCTTTGTTTCTATCTTTTTTTTTTTTTGCATATTTATCCAGCATGTTTGATTTTCCTATTACTATATTTATCGGTGCTTCTTGATTTCGAGAGTTAGATTAAAGGTGTGTACCTAGTTTTTTCCTCCCCTTTTGTGTAGCCTTTATGGCCAAATTTGATGATGTTTTCTCCAAGTTTGCATCTCTGAAGAGTTCATTTAGTTGTTTTCAGACCATTTCTTCCATTTCATTATCATTTTGTTTATCCTCCTCCAAATTCTCTTCCTCCTTTGACTGAATTTCTCCTCATTAAATTGAATATGTTCCATGTAGTTCAAATCTTGGGATTGGGTTCTACATATTATGAGGTTCCAAGCTTTTCTAAAGGACAATTTCCTCATATGCAACTTGAGATTGGCCTTAAACATTAGGAGAAGCAATAATAGGGTTTGAGATTGAATTTTATTCAGCCACCTTTACTAAATTTTCTAGGGAAATAAAGCTATTTTCCATGGTCCATTAGTTTCTTTGGGAACCAAATCCACTTTCTACTATTTGATATTTGTAGGAGCTTGAAAAAGGCCCTATATTTGCCATTGATCCTCTTCTTTGCTCATTTTTAGACAATCTCTTACAAAATGGCCATGAGAATGACAAACACAACACCAAAAAGTATTTTAATAATTGATCCCCTACCTTTTTCCCCTAGTTTCAAACCTTAATAGGATTGACTGGAAGTGTGGTTATGTCAAGGAGATCCTTACATATTATGGCATAGACAAATAATAAACAGGTTTTGATATATTTCATGATACAAATTTAATTCCCCAAATTGTCTCCCTTTTACTCAAAAACTTGTGGGCTCCAAAATTGTGTTGTTAACCCGTGTAATCGAATCCAAATGGGTAACATGATATAAGACTTCTTGCTTTGGCTCAAAGGTATCATCCCATTGGCACATACACTTCTTTCTTCCCTATATTTCTCTATATTTATTACTCTAAGGATGGACACACATATGGTGGCCGCAACGTCAGTTCAAAATATTTCCAACATGATGAATCTATAATTCTTTTTTTCCAATGCATTATCTTATCTCCCTTGTATCCCCTATCTCCTAATCACCTTCCTGCCTGTGTTCCCTTGATTTATTCCATCCTTCCTTTCTCTATCAATGGGCACCACTATGTGAATCTCAAGAAATTTATTTCATTTCCTTATATGCCCTCTTGTGCAATCCATTGTACTCTCCCACATTATCCCATGTGCCCTCTCTCTTGCAAACCCCTACACACTAATTTTTCTCCTCTATCCACCTACCTTTTGCAAAATTGCTTTGATTTTTTGTGTATATTTTTCAATATAATAGTTTTTTTTTTAATATTAATTTATTTCTAATATTTACATTTTTATTTGTTAATATATTTTGTTTGTGTATTTCCACATCATTTCATCTCTATTTTTTTATAAAGTTAAGCTATGAGTTATGAAAGGTACCAAAACCTTGTTAAATATAGATACAACTATAACACATTGCCCCAACCGAAAGTGAAATAACCAACAAAAAATAGACTTAGTCCACTAACACCAAGGTGTCCTTACAACAGAATGACAATAAAAGAAATAGAAAGAAATGATGAAAAGTTAACAAAAACATAGGGACTAGCCAGAGAAGACTTAAACCCCTCAAGGTCACACAATCCTTCTTCCACTTCCCAATCTTCTTTGAGGACTTGAATTTGATCAAAAAGAAGATCATCTTTGGGACTTCTAGTTTATACCACATGTTTACATTTCTTCCCCCTCTTCCTTGACCCAAGCCCTACCTAAAACTCAATATCCTTAGAGCAATATGTGAAGTTCATTATAGTGGCCTTACTAATGATAATAACATGCTCCACACTCTCTTCTTCACGAACTAAACCTACCCTTCCATCTTAACCAATTTTTTTTATTATTTCCACTTCTTCCCTGATTTACTAAAAAAAATTAAATAATTCCCACTGATCTCCTTCCCCAAGAAAATCCTTATTGTTACCTTTATCCATAAGATCTTTCATCACTTTCAGCTCTTTCTTCATTTTGTTGTTTTCATCGAAGAGACCCTTCAGTGTGCCCATTTGGACTCTAAGGGCACTTTCTAATTTGTCAATAATGTCATTTTGGTCCTTCATTACCACCTTTTTCTTAGCTCCTTTAGGATCAGAGGTTATCTTCATAAGCTTTGCACTATCAAAATTTAAATCTTCTATATATATTTACTCAAATTGGGGAGCCCTAAAGAGGTCAAAAGTCTTCACATCCACAAGGTTTTCAAACTGAGGTGATAACTTTAGCTCTTTGCCCCTAGATGTCTTAAGAAATTGAATTGGGCTTGACACCTGTTTAGAGGGTTGGCCTAGATCCAAGGAAACAAACTTAGAAAGAGATTCATCCCCAATATTAGGCTCACCAGAGGGAGGAGATCATTTTAGAAGATTGGAAACTTCCCAAAAACACTAAATTTTTATATCCTGATACCCCTCTCACAATGGGTTTGGGGTATAAGGTGGGATGACCATTTAGAACTTGAAGCACCGAGGGTTCTAGGGAGCACAAAATGAAAAATGAATACTAAGAAACTTTCTATACCTAAAACAATTAAATAGAGAGAAGCGATAAGAAAAAAGCTTTTCAAAACTACCATCTAAAGTGATGTACTTCATAATAAAAAGACAAACCTCACCCCAAGGATATGGAATCAAAGCCCTGAGAATGTCATCCACTAATGCATGAATTCTTTCTAAATCATTGAAGAAGGCATTAATTTATTCAGTCTTGTGCCTCATATCTTTGAAGATCTTGATTCCCTCAGTCATCATACCTATCACCTTATAAATGTATTCCTCATAAATCTCCATACTAACCCCTCTCATGCAAACTATCATATCATACCTGCCTTTGCAAAATCCTCTAAATTTCTTGAATCATACCCTTTAACCTTCTCTATATAATTAATTGGTCAAGCCCCCTTTTCTGAGAATGTTTTAAAGGGTCATGTTGCATTAAAACTATCACAAAAATAGGACTCCATCCTTAAAATATTGCCACCCATATTAACTACCTTAAACAAGTTATCTTTACTAGACGTTCTTTATACCTTGAAGTTGAAGACAATTCTCAAGGTGGCCTGGGTGGTATTCAATAAACATATTGAAAGCACAAACTTCCTAATTAATGACTTGAGGTGATTAAAATCCCATCACTTATCTTTAATGATTATGATATCTTTCTTGTAGTCCACAGGAAACAAACTTTCAATGTAAATGATTTTCAAACCATCAATATTACTGGCTATTTTGGTGTACTTGTTTGGGAGACTTGGGTCCCCACTAGGATCAAGAGTTCTCTAGACTTTCATTGGAATCAATCCTTACATAGTGTCTTTGATTCTTTATGAAATATTTACTTAGAATAATTTTTCATGAATCCTTGGTGGATTCTTTCTGCAAGATTGGTCATATCTCCCTTTACTTATTGGAGTTCTACTAGTTTTGGGACCCATTCGAGACCCTGCTAGTTTTATACCATTTGGTTTGGGTTATTCTTTGGGGGTTGTATTAATTTTACTATGAGTGGTGTTCAAATTTATGAGATTAAGGTCCCTAGGGGATCTCAAAGCTTTTATTTCTCCCTTATGAGAGAGTGTGCACCCACTGGGATCAGGATTGATGTGAACTCTTTGTGGATGCATTCCTTACAAAGCTTCTTATATTCCTTATGGAATATTTTTCCAATTGGATTGGGTGTGAATCTCGAATGGATTCCTACATTCTCTTTTTGAGACCTAGACCTCCTATTGTGCTCAGGTTGGTTCCTAATACAGTTCAAATTGGATGCTTTAAGTCTGTTCAAGACCTGGGCCTCTGCGTCTTTTATCCAAGTTGGCTTTTACACTAGTTTATTGCATGTTTATGAATACCTAGGCCTCCCTTTGTGCCTAGGATATTTTTAGATCCATTCAAATACTAGATCGGTGATTTATTTCTTGTCAGTATCAGTTAGGTTCCCCTGAGAACCCTGATAGTTATTTCTAAGACTTGGGCCTCTCACTCCATTAGTACAAGCTAGTTTTTAGTCCATCTAAAATTGAATGTCTCCTGAATCATTCAAAATCAATTTTTTTAGAGGCCTGGGCCTCTTACTCCATTAGTCCAGGCTGGTTTTTGGTCCATCTATAATCGACTGGCTCCCACTCCAATCAAAATTGCATGTTGCTCTTTTTGCTATTATTTCTTCTTTTAGTTAGGTCCCTTCTGCTCTTTTATTTATTGTTTCCTTCTTTAGCATGGTCCTTTTTATCTTCTCATTAGTTGTTTATTTCTATATCTTTTTTATGCTAGTGAGAGACCCAGACCTCTTGATGTGTCCAAACTATATTCCACACCAATCAAAGGTGGGTTTACCTTAATCCAAACAAAAATATCAAATCATTGGCAGAAATTAATATTAAATATATGGATCTCACCCTTGCAAACCAACCTTTATGCCATGATGACACAAACAACTATACATATATATTTTCCATAATAAACATTATTTAAAAATTAAACATTGACCTAAAAATTCCTACATGCCCAATCTATGGTCTATTTCCATGAACTATCAAAATTACATGATATTTAAAACCCATGGCTTTTCACCATAAAGATAGAGTTCTAACACAAATCTTATTAGAAAAAAATTATACCAATGTCAATAAAAAATTTAGAAAAATAAAATAATCTCAGTATATATACATAAAAAATTAATTCAAGGTTAGCCACCCTGACAATGGTTCCATGCCCAATTTCTAAACTATGTGCATTGATCTATCAAAAAAGTTGGGCCTTCTTAAATAAAATAAAATAAAATATTTTACACAACAAACTTAACACTGATGAAAATATAAATCATTTCAAGATTTATGCCTCTTACCATTACATTTTATAGTTTTATACCACAAGAACAAAGATAAATATCCACATATATTTTCCACCATATATCTCAATGAACTCACATGATAGTCATTGGATGCCCAATCTCTATTCTATTAGAGGTGAACCATAAAAACTACATAATGTTTCAAACCCACAACCTATTCTTCGATAAATATTAATAAGATCCATATATCTCAAAATGATTATTAATTTTTTTATGACAATGGTGATTGAATAAGGATATATTTATTTATTTATTTGAATATATAAGAATAATATAATGCCGCATGTTATATAATTAATTTTTAATATACAAAAAATGAAATGGTGCATGAGTGTTTTTATCCCTGGTCCTCCATTGATGCAGCCACTGCTATCATGGAGCTTTGATGCATTATGCATGGTAACCACTGGTGGTGGCAGAGTTGTTGTAGACTCATCATCATCAACATGTCTCTTGTGAGATTTTCATTTATCGTTGACCTTTCCTTAGATTGCAATACATGTTAAGCTAAATAAATCAATAGGGGTTGTGCAATATATTCAACAATTATTTTTGTGGTGTGGAATTTGGGAATTGACTTGTTTTTTTGGGGTCATTATGATTCTCAGTACAAAGATGTATAATTCACCTTCTTTTTTTATCTAATGGGTATCTTATAATAAAATTAAAGATTTTGTTGGGTACAAATGTCAGTTTGTTTCCATCAAAATTATTGCATTTTTTTTTTGATCTGTGATTCCTCATATACTTCTTGATTTTTTTTCCTGGGGAGAATCCATCATCCTGATGCCACACACTTAAACTGTGTGGCCTCCCATGCCTGAAAAACTGTATTATTCCTCACTTGGATGCATTGTAGCCAACAAAATCCATGTCAGCTACATATCTTATTTACATACATATTTTATTAGAGAATTTATGTTTTCATGGCCAACTGGTAGTGATTTGATGTTGAAATAACCAGTGGCCTGACATTAATAAATAGTTTCATTTATCTCATAATATTTTTAATGTCAATCGACATTCAAAGTATATGCAGCTTTAAGGCTCATTCCAACTTATTTCTAGGTTTGATTCACGTCTTATCTAATTATCTTACAATGTGGGATGAGGGCCCAAATCACATCACCCAAACGTTATAAGGATTCCACCTTAAATTTAAAATATAACTATAAATAATATTATCATAATGATTTTTATTTTTCAATTTAAATGCATTGTTCCTTTATTGTTTAAATTGTTATAAATATAAACCCCAAAAATATATAAAACAAAGAGGAGGATTATAACCTCTACAATAAACATATCTAGTTTATTGTATACTTATTTTGATAGGAATGATTTATAAATGTTGAAACATGTACTAGAGGATGACCCAAAAAAAGGCATATAGATCAGAGATAGAAATTCAACTTAACTCTATGACTGACATATTAAAAAAATTACATTATTATTTTTATGTTTTTTATATAATCATAATATGAAGATATAGATTTTGATTTTAAATTGTAATAAAAATATCTATAAATATTTAATTTTATTAAATAATATAGATAAAATAGTATTATATCAATTAGTTAATTTAATAATTAGATAAAGGAGGATTATTTAACATTGAAAATTCACATCCAAATGTAAGACATAGTTGACATAGAAAATTTGTTTCAAATAGATATTTTTTTATATAGCAGTGGATGATGTCTAGACCATACAAAATCTCTTGAAAAAAAATTAAACATTTGTGAACCCTTTTTATGACTATGCTCTCCTAATTCTTGTCTTCAAAATCCATTATCAAAATCTTGCACATTCACTCTTATCACTTACTAAATAAAAATTCTCTTTCTTGCCAGCATAATAGGAAGCAATAACTAAAAATTTTAAGGAACAAAATCTATTTTGGTGTTTGTGTTATATGAGGGAATAGTAAAACTTTGTTGTGATTTGTCGAGCCCATAAAAATAATGACATAAAAAATAATGCATAAACTTGAGTGCTTCAAATAGCACTTGATTGAATGTAGATTAAAGACATTACAATAGATTTTATAATCCAATACATCTGTAGACCTCTCATGACCTAAGTTCACTTTTAAATCTTGCGAATGAATAACTCCAAAAGTATGACATCAAGATGCAGACACATAGAATCATCATGAATAGCCTACATCACATATTATTTTAATCATAATATTATGGCCACTATGACTTAAGCCTATACATTTAACAAGATTGAATATAATCACAAGCCCACTTACAAATACAAATGATCTTGCCTTGAACACAATTTTTAAAAAAATTCAAAATCAAATACATCCACATCGACCTTATTTTTATTTCAATTCTAGCATTCATGGAAATTAAATTAAATTAAATTAACCCTAAATTCAAATGTAGCCTCCCACTTAAATTTAGCCCCAATGTCACACTAAAAACTGGATCTAGAACAAGATGAACATATTACATTACAATTACCTTATAAATTGATTTAAATACAAATTTAGGGATATTTTTAATGTCAATAATATGCATTAACAACATTGGAAGTGATGAATTCATCGAATTCATACTAAAGCTATAAAAATATGTCACCCCAACATTAGCTATGTAACATTAGCATTTGTTTTTTTTTTACAACATTAAGCCATCTTTAGGTTGGCATTGTATTCATATAATTTAATGTCAATTATATTAAGGAAGAAATATAAGCAACATCATACTTTCCCTATTATTGATGAATGTTGTTAAAAGTGTGTGTGTGTGTGTGTGTGTGTGTGTGTGTGTGTGTGTGTGTGTGTGTGTGTGTGTATTATGAATAATTTTATGAAAAATTGGGATCATCAGAGCATAATATAGATTGTTATAATAAATATCCAGTTGTGTGATGTGAAAAAATCTACATATGAAATTTAGTATTATGATACCTCAAGTTATCCTTCCAATTCTCAACTCTTTTTAGGATCACCCATGTCAAGAACTAAAATTATTAATTCTTAATAAACTATATTGCTTAAGTGATAGTAATATCCTATTTGGAGGGATTGCCTCTCCTTAGAATTGTGATTGGTACCCTTGAATAAAGAATTTATAGGGTAAAAAGAAACCATTATTCCTTCTAGATTCAAACTCCCATGAGTGTGGCGAATATATTTGTAAGCTAATGATTATCATTTGCTTGGAAGTAAACACTTAATAAAAAGGAATAAAATGTTAAAGATGTTCCAATTATTGTATTTTATACAAAAAATTAGAAATTCTTTAGTTGAGAGTAACATTATATACTTAATTTATTACACGAAAAAATGTTTAAGCTCCTTATGTTTATAAATAGATTCTAAATCTCTAACATGGTTACATTGTATTAAGATTTTTAGTATTGAGCATAGGCCTGAATCATGTATGTTGACTTAGTGATAGTAAACTTCAAGGGCATATAAATATCAACTGAATCTAGCACTCGATAAGGTTTAGAGGAAATAACATTCAAATTTTATTGATGTTTAAAAATGATAAAGTTTCTTCTTTGCATAAAGCTGTCATCATGCTTCTTGTTAAGGGACCAAAGATTAAGAATATGATCAGTGGACTTGTTCTTCCATGAATGTGATGCTTTTTTCTAAACCTACCCATTGGCGAATGGAAGTGAAAATTTTTCATGCATGCTATAAATCACTTATGAAAGGACACTCAATGATGTTTGTGGTAATTGATACAAGAAACATTTGTTAAACGCCCATGGAGAAAATGTTAAGACATTGTGACAAAATGATAGATTGCTTGTCTTGAAAATATATTATGAATATTGTTACGGAATTATTGTATCCAAGCTAAGTGTTAAACTTCATTCCTTTAATAACTATTGTCTTTTCAATATGAGAATTTATTAAAAACATTGGTTATGCTTTGAGGTGTGTTTGAAGAGGTGTGTGATAGAATTCGAGCTATTAAATTATATGTAGCTGCTTGTTTAAAATACCTAAAATCATATTAGGAATATTATAGCTCAAATAAAGTGTTTATGAGCATGTGTTATATTATTATTAAGTATATTTTTCTTATAATGATGTAACAAATGATAAAGAAATTGTCTCATGAATTTATATTATGATTTGGGTATATGGGTATGCTTTACGAAGACCTAAAACATATATTTTAGAAAAACCAATAGTACTTATATATAAGGATCATTTTAGGTTTGTATTATATTATAATAACCCAAGATATTTATTTTTTGTACTCATAACCCTTTTATAATTCACAAACCCTATAAACCACCATGACTGTTCTATTTTTTCAAAAAAAGGCAAGAAAACCTATTCAAAACCCCCCTTTAATCTCTAATGTCAATTTAAATAATTAAAATTTTGCATTACTAGAAATAAAAATATCAAATCATAGGCAAAAATTGTTTTGAAATATATGGCTCTCACCTTTACAAATTAAGCCTTTTTTCAATGATGATATGAACAACTATACATAGATATTTTCCATAACAAAACTTATTTAAAAAATAAACATTGTTGAATGCCCCACCCTGTGACACATGGCTTTTATGGGATATCGTCCTTATCCTCAAGTTGTTTGGCTCTGTGTGTGTGTACATGTTGAAGAATCTACCCTATAGACCTAACTATGGCATAATAGAAGGGCTAGTGTAATATATATCACAAAAGTGTGCTTAACAACTTGTGGTTTATGTGGTTTTTGTAAGAGGGTCATTGACATGAGTTTCAAACTTCACGTTTGATAAATAAAGAGGTTTTATCTTTTCTTCCACACTCCAAAATAATCATGGTCATGAGAGACTATGTACTTGATAATTAAAGCCTATTGTTTGAAAGACAAAAATATTAGTTCATGATTATCTAACATTGCATACCTTCCTAATCTCCAACTTAAGATTTAATGTGTGAGATTATGTATACCGTGAAATAAAATAGTGTTGTCATGATTTAATAATAATCTTACGTAGTAAATGATGATGATGATGATGATGATGATGATGATGATGATGATGATGATGATGATGATGATGATGATGGAGCTGGGGGAAGATTAGGCGTGAGCTTGCGGGGGAATATATTAGCTTGTATGAGCCTGTTGGGAAGCCTACAGAACCAACTTCATCACCATTCCTACAATCCCCTTCTTATCTTTCACCACATCAAATTCATTGCCTACTTTGCTTTCCTATTTTGAAAACCTAGACTGCATGAGAGCCATGGGAGCTATGGGAACCATTGAATCATCGACTAGAAGTATACAATATATTCTACGACCAACAAACCAAATCATAATAAAAAAATGTTTTGAGATTTATATCTCTCAACAAAGCAAATTGACACTTTATTCCTTGAGGCTAGAGACAAATATCCATAGATAAATTCCATCATAATTCTTATTGAAAAAAAAATGTGTTAATAATAAAACTAAGAAAAAAAATTCATTACATTCACGTAGAGAAATTGATTCGAGCTTAACGCACCTCATAATGGTTGTGTTCCCAATCTCTAATATATATACATAGAGCTATTAAAAATTATAGGATTTTCTATCCCACATAATTAAAAAAATAAATGTTTCACTATAAGAACTCAATCAAAATAATAGCTTTGTACAACATTGTTACCACATTTTTTTAAAATCTCATTAATTATGAATTTATTCAAAAATAATTAAAAAAATAAAATAAAAATTATCTTATATTTTTATTAAAATTGTATTTATAAAGCTTCAAAGAATGATAAAAACTATCTATCCTCATATTCTTTCCCTAATATACAAGAGGCTCGTATAAATAAATTATCCTCATATAGTGTATGTTTTCAGGGTTAAATTATTTAGATTCAATTGTTTAGATTTTAAAATGTTTATTTTAGTTTGGTTATAAAGTTTACAATGTTTTTTTAATTTTATTTTTAATTATTTTTGGCTTTTGATTTAAACTTTTTAATTTGTAATAAGACTGTTTCTTATAAAAAATTTATATTTTTTTATTTTTGAACAAGTTAAGTTTATAATTTTTTTATTTTTGTTTTTTAGTTTGTAGTAAAGAATATTTTTTATATACAGTTTATAATTTTTCGATTTTTGAACTGTTTTTTAAGTTTGTAGTGAAATTGTTTCTGATAAAAAAATTACAATTCTTTAATTTTTAAATTATTTTTTTAGTTTGTAGTAAGAATATTTATAAATAAAAGGCTTAAAAAATTTTAGCTTTTCAACTTATTTTTTCAGTTTGTAGTGAGAATGTTTGGAAGTGATGAATTCATCAAAGTCATCCTAAAGCTATAAATAAATGTCACCCCAACATCACATATGTAACATTAACATGTGTTTATTTTTGCAACATTAGGCCATTTTTAGGTGGCCATTCTATTTATGTAATTTAATGTTGATCATATTAAGGAAATAATATGATTAGCAAGGTACTTTATTTTTTATTGATGTATGTTTATTTGTGTGTGTGTGATTAAGAATAGTTTTGTGAAGAATTGGGATTATCATAGCATAATATAGATTGTTATAATGCATAACCAGTTATGTGATGTGAAACAATCTACATATCAAATTTATTATTATGATACCTTAAGTTATCCTCCAATTCTCAACACCTTTTAGGATCAACAATGTCAAGGATGTCAATTATTAATTCTTATTAAACTATATTGCTTTAGTGATAAGGATACCCTATTTCGAGGGATTGCCTCCGCTTAGAATTGTGATTGGTACCCTTGCAAAAAGAACTTCTAAGATAAAAATGAACCACTTTTCTTGGTATAGTCAAGCTCCCTTGAGTGTGGTGAATATATTTGTAAGCTAGTGGTTAGCATTTGCTTGGAAAGAAACTCTTATGAAAAAGGAATAAAATGTTAAAGATGTGTCAATTATTCTATTCTCTAGAAAAAATAGAACTTCTTTTGTTGAGAGTAATTTTATACTTAATTTATTACACAAAATGAATGTGCAACCTTATGTTTGTAAATAGATTATGACTCTCTAACTTGGTTACATTGTATTAATATTTTTAGTAATGAGCATAGGCTTGAATCGTGTATGTTGAGTTAATGCTAGTAAAATTCAAGATACACCTAACTATCAATTGAATCTAACTCTTTATAAGGTTTAGAGGAGATAACATTCAATTTTATTGAGGTTCTAAAATGATAAAGTTACTTCCCTACATAAGGTTGTCATCATGCCTTATTATTAAAGGACAAAGGATTAAGAACATGATCAGTGGAGTGGTCCTTCCATGAATGTGATGCTTTTATGAATCCCTACCCATTATCAAATGGAAGTGACACTTTCATGCATGCCATAAATCATTTTTAAAAGGACACTCAATGGTGTTTGTGGTAGTTGATAATAGAAACATTTATTATACTCCCATGGAGATAATGGTAAGACATTATGACAAAATGAACTGGTTTCCATTGAAAATAGACTATGAATATTGTTAGGGAATTGTTGTATAAAAGCTAAGTGTTAAACTTCAATCCTTTAAGAACTGTTGTCTTATTGATATGAGACTTTATCAAAAAAAATTGGTTGTGCTTTGAGGTGTGTTTGAAGGGGTGTATGACAGAAATTGAGCTATTAAATTTTATGTAGGTGTTTATTTAAAATACATAAATTCATATTAGGACTATTATATCTCAAATAAAGTGTTTATGAGCATATGTTATATTATTATTAAGTAATTTCTTCTTATAATAATGTAATAATGATAATAAATTTGTTTCATGAATTTATGTTGTGATTTGGGTATATGGTATGCTTTAAGAAGACCTAAAACATATATTTTAGAAAAAACAATAGTCCAATTCTATATAACGGTCATTTTAGGTTGGTAATATGTTATAATAACTTGAGATATTTATTTTGTGTAAACATAACCCTCTTATAATCCCAAAACCCTGAGAAGCACCATGAATGTTCTATTTATTCAAAAAAGACATGAAAACCTATCTAAAACCCTTTTTCAATCTTTATTGCCATCTTAAATAACTAGAATTTTGTATTACTAGCAAAAAAAAATATCAATCAATCTGAAAAAAAGTTTCTCTTCATTGGGAGAAAATTTAAAATGAAGACAAGAAGGAAAGGGAGTGGGGGTAGGTTTGAGAACCAATGTGTAGGGGAAGAAGATGGAGACAGCGAGAAGGATGTGGATGATGTTAAGATGGACTCTCTGATAATGATGACAGTGGGAACCTTTTACAGAGGGTGTTTAAAATCTTTATACTCTCTTGCACTTTGCTAATGGACCTAGTCGTTCAATAGATAGTCAAAGGATGATGCTCACATGGTAGGAAGCTAGGCTATACTCAAAAGTCAGAGCAGGTGGCCAAGTTGGATGGATATTTGGTTAAGATCTGTTAAGTATGGGTTCTTTAATACTTATATTACTAGTTTTGTTGACTGGGTTGTTTATGTTTACAGAAGGAGGGATGTGATTAGTCAACTTGATGGCTTTCCCCTCAGATCTAGGACCATGTGACTCTCACAACCTAGATTTGATTATGTTTCACTCATCCCCTCACAACTAGTTAGGGATTGGATTATCTTAGAATCAAATTTATTTGTTCTATTTGTCTTTGAGAAACCCAGGTCGATTTTTATTTTTGTATGGAAGCCTATGCAGTTGGGATCTTAGACCATTAACGCATGGTTTGTCCCTATTAGTAACCTATGCATAGGGTTTCAATGCATTTCCTAGTTAAGATCTAGTATTAGCTTTTTTAATATAGGTGGGTTAGCCCCTATGGAAAGTAAGTTATGTTTCAAGTTTATCTTGAAGGTTTTTGATCTAATATGTAGCGAGAGAAACCTCAGAATAGTGGAAACATTGAGTAAGGTGATGCAAAGCGTAGCTCAACAATTGAAGATTTAATTTCAAGAAAACAAGCTTCAATGCTCAAATTTTTCAAGAGATATTAATAAAACCCCAGGTTTTTCAAGAGACCATCTTGAGCTTAGTCTCAACTGGAGTAGAAGAGGTTTGCAGAACTCTTCTTTTTGTATTTTTGGTTTTGATGGTTTTTCACTTTTAATTCAGTGGAAGTTTTAGAACTGGTCCTATGGCACTTTAGGGTTATCCGATGATCTCTGTCTGAGTCTTAGAAGTTTTCTCTTTGGGTGGAGTGAAGACCTGTTCAATGTAAATGATTTTCAAATCATCAATCTTACTAGTTATTCTGGTTTGGTTGTTTGGGAGACCTGGGCCCCCACTAGGCTTAGGAGTTATATGGACTCCTAGTGGATTAATCATTACACGGTGTCTTGGATTCCTTACAAAATATTTCCTTAGATGATTTTTTCATGAATACTTTATGGATTCCTGCTACAAGATTGGTCGTAGCTCCCTTTACTTTATGAAGATCTACTGGGTTTGGGCCCCATTCAGGACCTTGCTAATTTTCTACCATCTAGTTTGGGATCTTCTTCTAGGACTCTATTACTTTTGATGTGAGTGGTATTCAAATTTGTTGGATTAAGGTCCTTATGAGATCTCAAATCTCCTCTTTCTCCCCTATGGGAGAGTGTGCACCCATTGGGATCAAAATCGATGTGTATTCCCTATTGATTCAATCCTTACAAAGCTTCATAGATTTCTCATGGAATCATTTTCCAGTTGGACTAGTCATGGATCTTGAGTGGATTCCTACATTCTATTTTTGATACCTATACCTCCTATTATGCTTAGTCTAGTTCCTCATCTAGTTAAAATTAGATTCTTGGTTCTGTTTTAGACCTAGACCTCTACTTCTTTTTTCCAAGTTGGCTTTTACACTAGTTATTTGTAGCTTTATGGATACCTGGGCCTCCCTTTGTGCCCAAGCTAGTTTTGGATCCAGTCAAATACCAGATTGGTGATTTATTTCTCATCGATATCAGTTAAGGTCCCCTAGGAACCCTGATAGTTCTTTCTAATACTTGGGCCTCTCACTCCATTAGTCCATGTTGGTTTTTGTTCCAACCAAAATTGAATGGCTCCATCATCATTTGAAAGTGGTTGTTTTAGAGACCTGGGCCTCTTGCTCCATTAGTCTATGTTGGTTTCTGGTCCATTAAAACCAAAAGGATCCCACTCCAGGCAAAAGTGTGTGTTTCTCTTTTCACTATTGTTTTCTCTTTTGGTTGGGTCCATTCTACTCTTTTCTATGTTATGTCCTTTAGCATGGTCCTTTTTGTCTTCCTATTTAGTTGTTTCTTTCTATATCTTGTTTATGTCAGTGAGAGATCTAGAACTCCTGATATGTCCAAATTGGATTCCACATCAGTGAAAGGTGGGTTTACCTTAATCCAAACAAAAATATCAAATCATAGGTAGAAATTATTTTGAAATATATGGCTCTCACCCTTGCAAACCAATATTTTATGCCATGATGACATAAACAACTATACATAGATATTTTTCATAACAAACCTTATTTAAAAAATAATCATTGACCTAACAATTACTACATGCCTAATCTATGGTCTATATACATCAAACTATTAAAATTACATGATGTTTAAAACCCATAACTTTCCACCATAAAGATAGAGTTCTACCGTAAATCTTCTTATAAAAAAATTATACCAATGTCAATAAAAAAATTTAGACAAATAAAATATTCTCACTACATATACACGAAAAAATTATTCAGGGTTAGCCACTCTGAAAATGCTTCCATGCCCAATTTCTAAACTATGTGCATTGATCTATCTAAGAAGTTGGGCCTTCACAAAAAAAAGAATAACTTTTACATAATAGACTTAACACTAACGAAAATACAAATCATTTTAAGATTTATGCCTCTGACCATTACATTTCATAGTTTTTTACCACAAGAACAAAGCTGCTATCCACATATATTTTCCACCATAAATATTATTAAAAAATATTGGTATCAATGTCAACAAAAAAATTGAAACAAACATTGTATTCTCAATGCACTCACATGACAATCACTGGATGCCCAATCTCTATTCTATTCATGGTGAACCATAAAAACTACATAATGTTTCAAACCCACAACCTATTCTTCTATAAATATTAAGAAGATCCATATATCTTGAAATGATTATTGATTCTTTTTTATGACAATGGTGATTGAATAAGGATTTAAATAGTTTTTCATGCATTTTAAAGAATAAAAAATATTCCATTATCTGTGACCAACAAACCAAATCATAATAAAAAATGTTTTGAGATTTATATCTTTCAATGTTGCAAATTGACACTTTACTCCTTGAGGCTAGAGAAAAATATCCACTGATAAAATCCAACACAATCCTTATTGAAAATAAATGTGTTAGCAATAAAACTAAGAAAAAAAAAATCGCCACATTCACGAAGAGAAATTGATTTAAGCTTAACCCACCTCATAATGGTTATGTGCCCAATCTCTAGTGTATATGCATAGAGCTATTAAAAATTATAGGGTATTATATCCCACATAATTAAAATAAATAAATGTTTCACTATAAGAACTCAATTAAAATAAAGTTTATGGGTTATTTATGGGTTCAATTCCTATGTCTTATTATGTCAAATGCATGTCTATTGGAGCGAAACCCCTTAGATTTGTCTCACATGTGACCTAAAAAACTAAAGTTTTTTCCTCCCAGAGGTTATAGGGTAAAGCCCAAAAATAAAAAAAAAATAATTGTAAATCCAACACATAAGTTTCAAAAGACACTTAAATGATATAATCTCATGTTTGCTAGCCATTAATTTCATTACAGTCATGGGCTACATAAATTGTTGTAATTCTAATTAATAGTTTTTATATCTTATTTCAGCATGGGGAATTTAATATTTGTTCAAATATTATGTGTGCTACTATTTATGTTGTGTATTGGGGGATCCTCCTCTTTCTCTTCAAGTATTTTTTGGTGATAGGATATAACACTACAAACTCGACCTCAGATGAAACGCTCTTCATAATTTATGAAAAATGGTTAGTAGAGCATGGTAAGGTGTACAATGAAAATGAGCTTGACCAAAAGCAAGTTCAATTCCACACAATCAAGCACAATGTGTTATAAATGTACGCCCATAACAGAAAAAATGAATTGAATTCTCTAGGACTAAATGAGTTCTCAGACCTCAGCAATGATGAATTTAGGAGTATGTATGTCGGTACCTTACTTCCGACTATCTCTACAGAAAGTAGCCTTTGTATTAGTTCTCTCTATCATTACAGAGATGGTGATAACTTACCAAAATCCATAGACTGGGGGTAGAAAGGGGTTGTAATGGGTGTTTAAAACCAAGGCAACTATGGTAAGTATCCTACCATTGATTTTACTAAAAAATTGTTTGATGGAACTTATATTTTGGTCAAATGGGTTTTTGTTTCATGTTTCATATGATCTTGTTGGGCTTTCTTATTATTTACAGTAATATAAGGAGTTAATAAGATTGTGACTCGAAAATTGATATCTTTTTTTAGCAACAACTAGTGGATTGTGTCACTACTAACGACAGTTGTAAAGGAGGTTGGATGATTAATACATTTAATTTTATTGTAGATAATGTTAGTATTGACATAGAGGTTGGTTACCCATACTCAAGGCATTAACTATGAGAACGTGGTGTGCTATTAACCAATCAATTTTCTTATTTCAATCAGGTTTACTTTGATTTTGAGATTTTGTTTTTTAATAAAGTTTCCTTAACTTTTGAAACATTCTAGGAAAAATGTTTACATATGAAGGGGTTAGTTAGCCTTTGTAAATTTGATTTTATTAAGATTCTCTAATAATAAATAAATGGTTTTGATATAATTTTTTTTTATTTTTGTAGAACATAGTAATAATTGATGGCTATCAAGATGTATCTCGCAACGATGAAAAATCTTTATAGAAGGCTATATCACACCAGCCAATCAGTGTGACTATTGATTCTTCTTCAAATATTTCTAGCATTACAAATGTATAAGTTTTTATTAGATTAATGTAGAACTGATTTAAAAAATAAATGTTTTTATTTGCAACAAATTATTATCCTATATTTTTTACTAAACAACTCTTTTCCAATTTTATTTTGGATAATACGACTTGTTCACCGGTACATGTGGAACACAAACGAGTCATGTGATGGTGTTAGTAGGTTACGAGTCCGATGATAATGATTATTGGATTGTAAAAAACTCATGGGGTACAACTTGAGGTGAAAATAGGTAAATCATGATTCCAAGAAATATTAGGAGTTCAAAGGGGAAATGTATAAAAAATGAACCCAATCCTTCAAACCTTGGTCATTGTTGTATTTAGTAAATAGAACAAACATTTTAATAAGATATAAATAATCTATCTTATTTAGTAAAGCTTATGTGATAAACGAAAAGATTTGGTTCATATATATTTGTGTAAGGATATATTAAAATGGTAATATTTTCAATGAAAATATAACTTTACAATTAAATGCTCTTATGTGCCTTTAGTGAAGAGTGCAACGTGAGAATTAAATTAAGTACACTTGTCTCTAAAATGGATTCAATAGCATATTATAATAGTGAATACTAAGTTTCATTAAATTAAAATGTTTTAATTATTAATTTTATTAATGTCATTTATTAATTATTGTTGTGCATGATACTTGAAGTATTTAAGTGAAAGAAATGTGTCTTCATCTTACTTTAATTATGGGTTATTAATGTTAAAAAACTAAATTTATTATTGTGTTTTCTATGTAACATTATTATATTAGAAAATGTAATATATATTGATATATAATTGACATATAAAAATAATTATGCTATTATTTTATGTTTTTTAATATAATCATAATATGAAAATATAGATTTTGATTTTAAATTGTAATAAAAATATATATAAATATATAATTTTGTTAAATAATATAACTAAAATGATAACATGTCAATTAATTAATTTAATAATTATAGAAAGGAGGATTATTTAACATTAAAAATTTGCATCCAATTTATGAGATATAGTTCACTTAGAAAATTTGTTTTAAATAGATAATTTTGTATATAGCAGTGGATGATGTCTAGACCATACAAATGCTCTTGAAAAAAAATATACATTTGTGAAACCTTCTTATGATTGTGTTCTCCTAATTATAGTCTTCAAAATCCATGATCAAAATCTTGCACATTCACTTCTATACCACTAGTTAAATATAAATTCTCCTTCTTGCCAAAATAATAGGAAGCAATACCTAAAAATTGTAAGGAATAAAATATATTTTGGTCCTTGTGTTATATGAGGGAATAGTAAAACTTTGTTGTGATTTGTCAAGCCCCTAAAAATAGCAACATCAAAAACAACACATAAACTTGAGTGTTTCAAAGAATACTCGATTAAATGTAGATTAAAGACATTACGACATATTTTATAATCCCATGCATCTGCGAACCTATCATGATTTAAGTTCACTTTTAAATCTTATGAACAACTCTGAGGGCATGATGTCGGGATGCATGACACATAGCATCATCATGGATAACCTAGATCAAATATTATTTTAATCATAAAAATATGGCCACTACAACTTAAGCCTGTGCATTTAATCGGATTGAATATAATCACAAGTTCACTTACAAATGCAAATGATCTCGACTTGAACACAATCTAAAATAAATTTCATAATCAAATGCATCCACACCGACCTTATTTTTATTTCAAATCTATCATTCAAGGAAATTAACTTAAAGTAACCTTGAAGTCAAATGTAGCATCCCACTTAAGTTTAACCCCATTATCACACTAAAAATTGGATCTAGACCAAGATGAACCTATTGTTGCAATTAAATTCACCTTAGTAATTTAGTTAAATACACTTTTAGGGACATTTTTGGAAGTCACTAATATACATTAACAACATTGGAAGTGATGAATTCATTGAAGTCATCCTAAAGGTAGAAAAAAATGTCACCCCTACATCACCTATGTAACGTAGGCATGTGTGGTTTTTATACAACATGAGGCCATCTTTAGGTTAATATTGTATTCATGTAATTAATGTTGATTCTATTAAGTATATGAGCAGCATGGTACTTTACCTATTATTGATGTATGTTGCTTTGTGTATGTGCATTATGAATAATTTTGTGAAGAATTGGGATCATCAGAGCATAATATAGATTGTTATAATACATATGTAGTTGTGTGATGTGAAACAATATACATATGAAATTTAGTATTATGATACCTCAATTTATCCTTCCAATTCTCAACTCTTTTTAGGATCACCCATGTCAAGGACTACAATTATTAATGCTTATTTAACTATATTGCTTAAGTGATAAGGATACCCTATTTGGAGGGATTGCCTCCACTTATAATTGTGATTGGTACCCTTGAAAAAATAATACCTCACATTGAAACACTTCATTGGACTCGCAATGACAAAGTAAACATAACAAAATTAGAAAATAAAGCATTATTTTCAATGAAAACAATGAATATATTTAATACACATGGGATCAACTTCATAACAATAATTTCAGCATAAACATCATCCATCATGAAATCATTTGGTTTCCATTCCACCATGTGATAATGTGCACTAACCACTAGCTTCTGCATCCACGATGTCAAGTCTAGAATAATAGCCAATGACATCAACACCCATGCAATAGGAAGTCTATTATGCATACTATCAAATACAATAAGTATGTACAACATGAAATACATTGAAAAAGATAAACATAAGTCTTATACAATAATAAGTGTGAAGTTTTAAATTTGGATATCCACAAATACCTTCTACGAATTTGTCCCATATGTGGAGTCCACTAAAAGTATATTGTTGTGTGCATACTTTTAACACCCTCTCACGTTGTTGAGGAAGTTGGAGGCCTAAGACAAAGGGTTTCTCCTCCATTCTTATGTTTTCAAATTCGTCATAGACAAATAATTTTTCAATATTTTTAGTGACAAATATCTAACACTATCTGCATCATTAGGTTCGAATTTCTATTTTACTATTTTCATCCTACTCTAAATATTTTGGATGCTATATTTAGTTATGAAATCATCCCTCTCCATCTGACCTTTGAACAATGTAATATTTTCATAGAACATGTCATGATGCTTAAGGTGAAATTTTTCAAGGGTCAGGCCCAACAATAACAATCTCTCCACCCAATCCTTCAATGTATCACTAATGAATGGAGCCAAAGTACAATGACTACTCCTGAAGTCATCGATCTCTTAACTATTGTAAACCATGCCTCACTAATCCATATGGCCCACATTTTTATACGTAATCAAAGTATGTTCATGTATTCTTATCAACAAACAAATAAAAAATGACCTTGGCATCCATGATACAAATGGTTACGGCCATGTCGGTTGCCAATTCCAACCTTCACAACATTTGAAATATCATAATGTGCATCAATTTTGGCCCGATAATCCTTAGGCCATACTACATTAATACCTATATAAAACATACATAAATTAGATTTTAAACAAAAGTCCAATTCATATTTAAAAAAAAATCTATTACAAGACTATTGGAGAGATCTACCAATCCTAAATTTTTGCAAGTCATATGGTATAGGATGGAATGTACTATAATTGTTATGGAAGGTACTGGATACCCTAATCTCTTACATTCACCATTTAAGAAGTCTTCTATATGATCTCTTTGTATACAGGCAGCAATATCTTTATCATTGCCCATATTGTACTCCATGTCACTCCACTCAAATTCATTGGAAGAGAACTCCCCAAGACGTGGATTTCGCACTGTAATAGATAATAATCTCTTCCACTTGGACGTCATTTATGAAGCGAGCAAGCCAAAAAAAATAGACATATTAATTTATGCATAAACAAGGGGCATTGATGAACAATTAGCATTCATAAACAAGCAACATTGATAAATAATTAGCATTCATAAATGAGCAACATTGATAAACAATTAGCATTGACAAACAAGGGGAAACAATAACTATATGCAAATGTAGGAAAAAATATATAACAATTAGAAAACATATGCACTTATATGTTGTCCTCAAATCATACAATGTAACAACTTATAAATGCATAAGGACCATTTAACAACTTCCATACAGAGACTAGCACATGTCATATTTAGTATGGATGATTTGCTTGCAAAGGTATCTTTTAATAATGTTGTCAATTTAATGTTTGTGTTAATATAAAATTTATAAAAAAAATATTAAATCAAAATATATCTGGTTGGCACTCTTAATGGGTTCAATAATAAGAGAATGAAGCCCAAATTGGGGATTCTACAAAATGTGTAAAGTGATACTACCAACATTTATGTGCTAAGTGATTATATTCTTGATACAAGGTCCATCCTTAATAACTTTACATGAAGGAATTAATTACCAATAGAAACACTCGGTGATGATGCAATCAATATCATCAATTGAGATTATTATCTTAACCACATGTAAGAAGAGATACTAATATCACTTGTAACATTTAAGTATCATGAAAAAAATGGATGTAAAAATTTTAATCATGATCTCCTAAGGCAATGTCAAACATAAAGATTCCTTGAAAGAAATAGATACTGTCCCTTGAGTATTAAAGATTAATTTTTAGAGGCCCTACCATAACTAAAATAGTAGAGTGTTTTTAATTCTTAAGGGAAGTTTTCTATTCATACAGAAGACCCACCAAGCTGAAAAATTATTCCTTTAAATTCATTTTTAGAATTAGTGGTAACGTGTTTGCTTGTGGCATACATAGTCTATTATTTATTTTTTAGTCATCTTAATTTTTTAACTAGCCATCTTTAACTAATTTTATAAGTAGCCATTTTTATTTATGTAAATTAAGGCATAACAAAACTTTCAATAATTTATAATATTGATTAAAATTTGACATGGTAAGTACTCTCTACTAAGAGAGAGCCTTCAATTCATTGCTACTACATACATTCTTTTGTTCCTTCTTACTCCCCGTGAAATAACCTAATATTATAAACTTAGCACATATAATGGCAATACCATAAATAAATAAAAATAGTTGTCATAAACTAACATGTATGCCCTCTTGAGTCCCCATAAACTATATAATATAATTACATGTCGGGTATCTAACAATATATAATCTTGCATCATCGACAACATGTCTTGGTGCTAGTACCAATGATGGTGTATGTTATTCCTTAATTTTGTTAAACTCTAACTCAACACGTGGAAAAAAGGCTCATTAATAGTGTGTTGTGACTCCATAAATAACAAAACAATGCTATTAAAATTGGATGAATCACCACCACTACTTGGTTTACCCCACCTTGACATTTATTTCACATCCCCAACATCATGCGCATATTTTACCTTGACATCAACAAACTGCCTCACAAGTGACGTTGCATGTCTATGAAATGTGATCATCTTCTCGTCTCTTACACAAATAGTATTAGACATTTGGTCACACATTATTTTATAATTGCTTTCAACAACCACTTTCTCTATATTCTAATAAAAAAGAATCATAAGACCATGAAGAAGAACTACATAATATGAACCGTTCAATTTGCTATCATTAGTAATTGGATCATAATTAAAGGTTATCGATTATTTCCTTTGACCATGAACAATATATACATATTTAAAACATGCATTACTTGTATCATATCAAACATCTATACACAAGACATATATGTTGTCCATAATCCTATGCAAAAATCGAAAAAGACTAGCAAACATAAGTATGCATAAACAAGGGGCATTGATAAAAAATTAGCATTGACTAACAAGGGGAAATGATAAACATATGCAAACATTTGAAAAATAAAAAATAATTAGCAAAAATATGCACTGTTATGTTTCCCATTATCCTATGCACACTTTATCTTTTCTTTTTTCTTTTCTTCTTTTCTTTTTTCTTGTCTTTATCTTTTTCTCTATCACTTTTGAGTCCTCAAGTATAATTCTATAGGTGCCTTTATTTCTATCATTTTTTCTTTTGCATTTTATCTAGCATAATTGATTTTCATCTTTGATTTCCTCTTACTATATTTATTTGTGCTTCTTGATTTCGAGAGTTAGATTGAAGGTGTGTACCCAGTTTTTTCCTCCCCTTTTGTGTAGCCTTTATGGCCAAATTTGATGATGTTTTTCCAAGTTTGCATCTCTGAAGAGTTCATTTAGTTTTTGTCAATCCATTTTATTGACATTTTGTTCAACCTCCTCCAAATTCTCTTCATCCTTTGACAAAATTTCTCCTCATTAAATTGAATATGTGCCATGAATTTCAAATCTTGGGGAGAGGTTCTACAAATTATGAGGTTCCAAGCTTGTTTAAAGGACAATTTCCTTAGATGCATCTTGAGATTGGCCTTCAACATTAGGAGAATCAATAATAGGGTTTGACATTGAATTTTCTTCAGCCACCTTTATTAAATTTTTTTAGGGAAATAAAGCTATTTTTTAGGGTCCACTAGTGTCTTTGGGAACTAGATCTACTTTCTCCTATTTGATATTTTTAAGAGATTGAAAGATGCCAATTATTGGCCATTGATCCTCTTATTTTCTCATTTTTAGACAATCGCGTACAAAATGGCCATGAGAATGACAAACAAAACACCAAAAAGTATTTTAATAATCGATCCCCTACTTTTTTTCCTTGGTTTCAAATCTTAATAGGATTGATTGGAGGTGTGGTTGTGTCAAAGAAATCCTTACACATTATGGCATAGACAAATAATAAATAGGTTTCAATAGATTTCATGATACAAATATAATTCCCCAAATTGTCTCCCTTTTACTCAAAAACTTGTGGGCTCCAAAACTATGTTGTTAACCCATGCAATCGAATCCAAATGGGTAACGTGAGATAAGAAAATTATCTTTGGGTCAAAAGTCTCATCCCATAGGCACATACACTTCTTGCTTCCCTATATTTCTCTATATTTCTTACTCTGAGGATGGACACACATATGGTGTCTGAAATGTCAGTTCAAAATATTTCCAACATGATGAGTTCAGAAGTCTTTTTTTCCAATGCATTCTATTATCTCTCTTGCGTCCCCTGTCTCCTACTCACCTTCCTACCTTTGCTCCGTTGCTTTCTTCCATCCTTCCTTTCTCTATCAATGGGCACCACTATGTGAATCTCAAGCAGTTTGTGTCATTTATTTATATGCCCTCTTATGCAATCATTTGCACTCTCCCACATTTTCCTATGTGCCCTCTCTCTTGCAATCCCCTACACACTCATTTTTCTCCTCTATCCACCTCTCTTTTGCAAAATTGCTTTGATTTTTTGTGTTTATTTTTCAATATAATAGTTGTTTTTTAATATTTATTAATTTATATATATTTATTTCTAATATTTACATTTTTATTTGTTAATATCTTTTGTTTGTGTATTTCCACATCATTTCATTTCTATTTTTTGATAAAGGTAAGCTATGAGTTAAGAAAGGTACCAAAACCTTGTTACATATAGATACAAAGATAACATGTTGCCCCAATAGAGAGCGAAACAAAAAAAAAAAACAATCTTAGTCCACTAACACCAAGGTGTCTTTACAATAGAACGACAACAAAAGAAATAGAATGAAACGATGAAGAGTCAACGAAAACATAGGGACCAACCAGAGAAGACTTAAACCCCTCAAGGTCACACAATCCTTCTACCACTTCCCAATATTCTTTCAGGCCTTGAATTTGATTAACAAGAGGAGCATCTTTGGGACTTCTAGTTTATACTGCCTGTTTATGTTTCTTCCCCTTCGTCCTTGACCCAAGCCCTACCTACAACTCAATATCCTTATTCTTCTTTAGATTTCCCTAAAGGGTATTCAAGTGATATGTGAAGTTCCTTATAGTGGCCTTACTAATGGACATAACATGATCCACTCTCTTATTCACGAGCCAAAACTCCCCCTCCATCTTAGCTAATTTTTTGTTATTATTCTCCACTGCTTCCCTGATTTGGCAGAAAATATTGAACAATTCCCACTTATCTCCTTCCCTAGGAAAATCCTTATTGTTACCTTTATCCACAAGATCTTTCATCACTTTTAGCTCTTTCTTCATTTTGTTATTTTCATTGAAGAGACCCTTCAATGTGCCCATTTGGACTCTAAGGACACTTTCTAATTTGTCAATTATGTCATTTTGGTCCTTCGTTCTGACCTTCTTCTTGGTTCCTTTAGGATCAGAGGTTATCTTCATAAACTCTACACTATCAAATTTTAAATCTTCTACATATAGTTACTCAAAGTGGGGAGCCCCAAAGAGGTTAGAAGTCTCCACATCCACAAGGTTTTCAAACTAAGGTGATAACTTCAGCTCTTTGCCCCTAGATGTCTTAAGAAACTGAATTGTATTTGACACTTGTTTAGAGGGTTGGCCTAGATCCAGGGAAATAAACTTAGAAGGAGATTCATCCCCAATATTAGGCTCACCAGGGGCAAGAGATCATTTTGGAGGATTGAGAAACTTCCTAAAAATACTAAATTTTGAAATCTCGATACCCCTCTCACAATGGGTTTGAGGGATAAGTTGGGATGACCATTTAGAAATTGAAGCACTGAGGCTTCCAAGGAGCACAAATTGAAAAAATAATACTAAGCAACTTTCTATGCCTAAAATGGTTGAGCATAGAGAAGTGATAAGAAAAAAGCTTTCCAAATCTGCCATCTAAAGTGATATATTTCATAATAACAAGACAAACCCTGCCCCATGGATCTAGAAGCAAAGCCCTGAAAATGTCATTCTCTAATGCATGAATTCTTTCTAAATCCTTGAAGAAGGCATTAATTTCTTCTTTCTTGTGCCTCTTATCTTTGAAGATCTTGAGGCCCTCGATCGTCATACCTGTCACCTTATAAATATGCTCCTCATAAATCCCCATACTAACCCCTCTCATGTAAATTGTCCTATCATTCCATACCTTTGCAAAATCCTCTGAAATTCCTGAATCATACCCTTTGACCTTCTCCATATAATTAATTGGTCAAGCCCCCTTTTCTGAGAATGTTTTAAAGGGTTGTGTTACATTAAAACTATCATAGAAAGAGGGTTCCACCCTTAAAAGATCACCACCGATCTTAACTACCTTAAACATGTTATCTTTAGTAGATGCTCTTTATACCTTGAATTCGAAGACAATTCTCAAGGTGGCCTGGGTAGTATTCAATAAACATTTTGAAAGCACAAACTTCCTACTTAATGACTTGAGGTGATTACAATCCCATCCCTTCTCATTAATGATTAGGATATCATGCTTGTAGTCTGCACAAAACAAACTTTCCTCACCATATTTATCATAATTGACAATCAAGTACCCGTTGGAGATAATAAGAACCCAAAGGTAGTTGAAAATGATTATGTTAAGTGAGATACAAAGGAACTAGTTAGCATGATGAGAGAAACACATCCCTTCGCAATGGAACTAAGCTATTGCTAGAAGTTTCATTTTTAAAAATAAGGATAATAAAAGGATCTAATCCCTCGAGCAAATTGCATTGTATGAGATTCTAGTTATTCACCCCTAAATTGGCAAAATCATCTGCTCCTTTGTTACCCTTCTTGTAAACATGGTTTATGGAAGCTTTCCCTAAACTCTACATAAACTTAGAGCTTTGATAATCATGTTTTTGATAGTCCAACTAGGGGTTGACATTTCTTTGAGGCAATTAATAATGTTTTGAGAATCTCCTTCAATAACCAGTAGTTTAATGTTATTCTCCTCTGCGACTCCAATACCCCATAGAGCCGCAATTGCTTCCACAACATGGTTCATCTGAACACCCAGTGGCCTTGCATATGTTTCTATGAATTCCTCTATGTTGCCCCTAATGATCCCTCCCCTCCAACTCGGCCAAGGTTACCCTTAGAAGCTCCATCAAAGTTAAGTTTAGCCCAAAGAGCATATGCTCTGATCCATATAACGAAATTATTGTTCACATTTATTGGATCTTTTTTTATAGTTCTTCAAATGATGAGCTCCCAGTTGTGTACTACTCCTTCCTCACTCTTAGCTACCTTGTCAAGATCCTCCTTTATAATGGAGGAAAGGTTCTCCTTTATGGCCCCCTATATAAAAGATCACTTTCCTATAGAAGTTTTTTTTAATTCTAAAATAGTTTTGTGGTTTCTCTCCTTCTATATGCCCCAACAAAAATGGGGTAGAAAGAGATTCCATAATAATTTCAACATGGGAGAAGAGAAAGGATTCATCCACTAAGTGATCCATCCAAAAATGGAATTTGGTTTAACCCAACAAATGCTAAACAACCAGAGGAAATGGTCAAATCTCTTACAAGAGAAGGAACAACTCTAAAGGATGTGAGATACAGATTCAGCATCCACTTCATAGAGCATACATCAATTAGGTAGAACTAGACCTCTCTTGGATAAATTATCCATAGTCAAAATCCTGTTTTGGGCCGTTAAGCAGAAAAATAGGTTAATCTTAGGAATGAGATCTGTGTTTTAGAGAGACTATCGTGGTTATGAGCCAAGAGGCTACACAAATCTGCAGGATCTATCAAAACCCCAAAACCACATCAAGCAAGCTTTTATGCCAAGAAGAACAACACTCAAGCTAAATGGAAAAAACAAAATAGAGTAAACTATTACTTAAAACAACCTATTACAATCTTGAGTTCTCTCCTCTTCATCCTTATGCACTACATGAGTGCCAAATATACAAGAGAGTGAATGGGTTTGGACAACTCATAGTTGGTTACAACCTCATAGGGAAATGCCCAACCCATGTGCACACGCCTAATAAGGAGTAATCACATAATTATGCACTAAACATATGTGCATACAATTAAGTCCCTAAGAGAGCTTAAACAACTCTAGTAGATACAAATAATGATAAGACTGGATAAAAACTCTCTAGTTTCATGTGAACACTCCAATAGAGACATCCAAGGAAGACCATTAGAGACAGGGTTGAGTTCCACTAGGGGCCTAATTTCACATTGTTGTCTTTATTCTCAAAAGCTGCCCACTCCAATTCATCTTCCCTTGAAAATTGACAAACTTGGAATCTATTTAAATTTTCTTGAATAGTCAGAAGGCCAGCGAGCTCCACTTGGTTAGAAGATAATTTAGTTAAGGGAGTCCAAGATTTACTTCCATCGATTTCCAGGTGGTCGTTAACTTTTTATCCCATGATCCTTGAGATTCTAGAAGCCAAAGTTTTCCCAAGGTGAATAGCACTGAAAGGATCATCACAAAGCCAAGCATCATCCCAGAACAAAGCCTTGTCACCATCTCCAATGTTCCACCTGCACCTTTTTTTTTAGAAGGCATTTGCTTTTAGTAAGACTCATCTAGAAATAAGAGCCATTAGGAAGAGATTGTGAAGTGATAAATGAAGCAACGTCTCTGGACCCCAAATACTTAGCTTTGATGATCAACCTCCACAAGTTATCCTCCTTGATGAACCTTCACCCCATATTTTCTATGAGAGCTTTATTCATAGTTTTAATTTTCCTCGGTGCCAATCCTCCACTGTCCTTTGCTACGCAGAGCTTGTCCAAAGCAATCAAGGGAACCATGTTTTTCTCTTCAAACCCAACCCACACAAACCTCTTCTAGATATGATCCATCCTTTCAACAACTTTAATTGAAACCTTGAACAAAGACATCAAGGAAATAGGAAAGCTTTGGAAGAAACTCTTCAATAATTGCATTTTACCACCTTGGGATAAAGGTAGCGTTCCAACCCATTAACTTGGATTTGAATCTGTTTGAAAGGTTTTTCTATGAGTTGATAGGCAATTTACCTTTGAATAAAGGCATACCTGTATAGGTAGCTAGAAGATCCTAGGCGTGATAATTGAGAATGGTTTTAATTATCCTTTGACTCAAGATAGGTGTTGAGGAAATAAACAAAAAAATTGTCCAAATTAATACATTGCCCTAAAAGGACAACGTAATTTGAGATGAGCTTTTTTATCATCTTAGCCTCATGAACCACAACCGCCCCCAAAATGAAGGTATCATCAACAAAATGTTGGTGAGAAATAGAAATATCAAGAGCAATAATCAATCCACTCAAACAATTGTTGACCCTAGCCTTCTCAAAGCTCCTTCCCAAAGCTTCAACCATTAAAATGAAAAGATAAGGAGAAAGGAGATCACCCTATCTTAACCCCTTTCGGTAGAGAAGAACTTGGTCAAAAATCCATTTAACAAAGACAAGAAGATGGCATTCGATAAGCAGGAGTTAATTCTCTTGAACTTATAATAGAACCCAAGTCTCTGAAATTTACCCTAGGAAGCTCCATGAAACTATGGCATAGGCTTTGTTCATATCAAGCTTGATAAACATCCCTGCTTTATTGGACTTATCAATGTAATGGATGGCTTTATGAACCATAATCACATTGTCAACAATCTACGTTCCAAAGACAAAGGCTTCATGATGAATTGAGATCAGATCCGAAAGAAGGGACTAAATTCTTATAGCCATCAACTTAGTGAAGATCTTGCAAATGGAGTTTCAAACGTTAATAGGTCTGAAGTCCTTTAGATCTTTGGCCCACACTTTCTTTAGGACAAGAACGAGGCAAGTATTGTTGATTTCTTTCATCAAATTTCTTGAATGGAGGAATTCCATCGTTGCCTCCAACACTTCCCACCAGATAATATCCCATAAATCTTTGAAAGAACAAAGGAGGAAAGCCATCTAGTTTAGGGGCTTTGCCCCCCTCCATGGAGAAAACCACAAACATCACTTCTTCCAATGTAAGTTTTGAGAGCAATCTATTATTGTCCTCATGACTAATAATGTTAGGGAACAAGTTAAGAATTCTTTCCTCCTAGAAAATGTGGTATTTTTCGAATACCTTACCATTTCTTGGTAATTTAGGTGGTGAAGAATGTCTACGATGGACATTTTCCTAGGTTTGCCTAGAGTTTGGCCTCTGATTTCCATGGTAACTGTTGACAATTTTGCCCCCCACAAGGCAAATTGTCACCCCTACACTTCGGAACTTTGTTATGGTGCCAAGTTTGTCTTGTGAATCAGTTTTGGGGTCCTTAAATGAGCATTTACAGCCACCCAAGTGGCCGTCTACAGCCAAGGGAATTTTAGTCATGCATAGGTTTCCAAGGAGCTTTCTTGATTACAGCCAAATGTGCAAATACAACCAAGACATACAAGCTGTAAGTTTAGTTATTTTGTCTTCCCAAGGAATTTTTTCGGGCTATAAGAGGTGGACTATTTATTCGGACATTCTGTCTGAGACAAAAAGCTCTCAAAGGACTGCGTAAAAGTCTGAAAAAATGACAACGTGGCAATCGTTCAAAGTTTATTTTCTTCGGACTTTTTGTCTGAAAGAAAAGGGGTAAAGCACAGTTGAGAAGACTTGAAGGGCACCTGCCCTTCAAGAAGGTCCAATTCAAAAGTCTCAAAGGGTATGTACCCTTCAGGTCGATTCACTTTATGGTTTTCAAGTCAAGATGAAAGTTCCAAAGGACAGCTTCAAAAAGCTCGGGTGCCCTTCAAAAACCCAGGTGCCCTACAATTCTTTCGAATGACACTTTTGAAAGCAGACATGCCCTTGTGGAGGGCACTTGGTCGATGAAGTGGAGCTTTTCAATTCTTTCGAAGGGCACTCTTGGAAGACATAGCCCTTGCAGAGGACATCTGGGGGTCACGTATGGACATTTACAATTTCCCCGAAGGGTATGTGCCTTTGCGGGGGACACTTCAAGCACGAAGAAGACCTTGGCAAAAATTTTGAAAGACAAAATTCATTTTTCTGAAGGACACATGCCCTTGCGGAGGGCAATTGATCGGTGGCAGGTCCCTTTCAAAAGTTCTGAAGGGCATTATTGGGAAGCAAAAGCCCTTGCGGAGGGCACCTCCATAAGGCGAAGGACAAAAGCAAAGTTCCCAAAGGGAATTTGCCCTTCGGGGAAAAGATAGCCAAAGGAGACGAATTTCTTCAGACTTTTTGTCCAAATGAATTCTTTCGGACAAAAAGTCCTATGAAATTCGGGAGGATAAAAACCCAAAGAAAATAAAAAGAAGGCAAAGAAGGAGATCCTTCGGAATAATTGTCAAATAGGTAATCCGCGGGAATATGAAGTCAACAAAAGTCCAAAGAAAATCAAAGGGCAAGACATAAGAGCCTAAAAGAATAATTTCGAGAAAATTAGCAAGGAAACGAATTCCTTCGGACTTTTTGTCCGAAGGAATAAGGACAGTTTCAAAAAAACGGATAGAAAAGACAAGGGCATAAGCAAAGGCCAAAAAATAGAAAAGGAAATGCCGACCCCGAGAATGAGAAGAGACAGAGAGTCCTTCAGAGAATTTGTCTGAACGATGAAAACTAAACTAAACCCGAATCTCAAATTAAAGCAGAACACGAAAAAAGCCAGAGAAAATACAAACACGCTGAAGTAGAACCGAACATGGACATAAGCATGAACAACGAATAAAACAAACGTAGAATAAAGACAAAGGGAGGATAAACAAAGATCATGCACAGACTAACGTGAAATGACTCCAACGAAGTGAAGGTGTATATGAAAGCAAGCACGCTTCGATTCTGAAAATGGAGTTGTCTTACATGATGAACGAGCAAAGCGTTGAACGTTTCAAACAACCAAAAATTCCATGCACCCACTCCTTTGTCTCAAAGCTCGAAACATTTTGACGGTTCAAACGCAATTCTTAATTTGGCATTTGCATTGATTTTATGCAAAAGGGAGACTTTCAAATGTTCCAGCAGTTCGAGTGAATTCGACTACTCTTGTTTTGAAGTCGACTAGTTTTCAAGTCAAGACATCTATTCGTAAGTGTCATGCATCCAAAGCTTGTCTTCTTTTTTCAACGCAAAAATTTTTTATGCAAAACAAAATAGACTTTTGTAAAAGTTGAGTTGGTTTGAATTACTCCCTCTATTTTCAACGCCAATCTCATGGCTTCTTGTAAATTTTTATATTAATGATTTTTCAACGTTGTAAAATCCATCCCTCTCTTGGTAAGCCCAGACTCTACCATTGGTGAGTTGTGTAACCTCTTAAATCAATAGAAGCATTGTACTTTCAAATTTTAAGTGCTGATATAGTATACATCCATTCAATAATTTGTATACATAGTAGATTTCTCTCCCTTCCCAAATTTTGATTCATACCTAGTTGCAAGCTCATCATGTTATGCAGATCATGTTTAGTGTTTTATATATCTTTTGTTGAAGCTATAAGTGGATGTTAAGTGGCTGCAAAATGTCTTGTATCAGACCTCTCTCCATCGTGGTCCCTCACTTTTTTTTATTGGATCGAACCTTCTCATGAAATACTTATGCATAGTGATCAATTGAAATCAAAGGTCTTCCTTTTCCCTTGTTTGATTCATTGTTCAAGGTTCCAAGTAGAGTGGATCAACATTTTAGTGCATCACCATCACTAGATAGAATTTCCCTTTGAAGTTTTTTTCTCACTTTTCCATGGTAGATTCGCAGCACAGAGTAGAGATCCGCATTGATACATCTTACAGGAACCAACTTTCTCTGGAAGTTCTTGTCACCATTGAGGCACCCACCCTCGTGAGATCCCATTGTTTTCACTGAGTGGAGGATTAGTCATTTCAACACGTCTTCGTTTCAAGATGCAAATCCAAGTTGACAATAGTAACAATTAAGATCCTCATTTTCTACAGCCACTATCTACTTAAAGGCACATAAACAAGCTATTAATAACTCTATGCATACCGAGGGCATGCAATCTGCAAATGATTGCATAGTTGCAAGTACTAATGTTAAAGAAGATGAGCAGAGCTTGTATGACAGTGTCGAGCAATCTATCACATATTTTTTCACATGGAGTGAAGTTCAAGCTCTGGGAGTTCTCTCATATAACTATTTTTAGTTAGATATGATGTATTTTGATTGGGAATGCAATATCAAAAACATATGCAATTTGATAGATGAACATTGTTGATAGTTTTGACATTTTGTAACATGAATTTGTGATCGATGATTATTATTTATGGCCACTTTTTTTGGCACATAGTTTTTGTTTGATATTGCATACCATTGTGATAATCAAATATGGATTACAAAATAAAATTGCCTACTTTTCAATTTAGTAATAAGCCCTAAATTCTTAACGTAGGATGCACATTCATGTTCATTTTCCTTCCATTACTATGGAGATAAAAACCAAGTCAATGATGCATTGAAGCTAATTTTCAAAGAAACGTATTAGCATTTCGCTGTTAAAAATTAGAACATGAGGGAGCCCTCACGGATATGTTGTAAAAGCGGGACCCCTCACCCGCAGATACTGAGGGGAACTATGAAATATATAATAAGCTATTAAAAAGTAGAGGTTATGTTTTTCTCTATGCAACTTCAAAGGCTAAAATCTAATACAAATATAATATATGGGTATCTTCAAAGAAAAGAAAAAAAAGAGGAGCATTATTTAAGAGAGAGAAGCCCGAGGGAAAAAGAATATGCACATTATAACACTCAAGCAAGCATTGGCAGCTTTACAGACCCTTTATATGTTCCCGATTCTTTTCAGACATGTTCCTCCACAGTAACTGATAAGCCAGATTTAACACAAAAAAGTTGAAAGGAAACACAATTGCCACCGCAAAAGCTTCATAATTTTTCCTGCACAAATTATTTCCAAAAATTACCAAAATAACTGGAGGCCTTAATGGTACGGAATGAAAACAGATATAATATCCAACCTTGTTAAAGCCTGAAGGAATACAACTCATTGCATCTGATAAGTGGATTCGATAATTACAATGAGAGCCAACAATCAAAATGTATGTGTACCGTGCTGCATAGGAGCTAAAGAAATTAGACACCAAGCATTTCCAAACAGCTTACATGCTAGAACAACCTATGCTTTACAATATCAAAAGTTTGAATGTCATCAGAAAAGAGAATCATTTTTGTTTCCGTCAAAAAGCAAATTGAAAAATGGATCTAAGGGCTCTTTTACCCTGGGTGGAGATATTTCTGAAGGACCAACATCTGCTACAGCTTTTAACTTCTTGCCAGAATTTTCTAATTCTGTTGCCATCTTAGAAGGTAAATTCACTGCGGTGAAAGCCACTTTCCTCTTTGTTCCAGAACTTAATTCTGTAGGATGAGAAGCCTTCAAGATAATGGGCTTAGACATTCCACTTCCCAAGGAACCATCATTTCCAACTAATCCAACCTTTGAAAAATCTTGACTATGGCCATTTCTATTGTTTAGATCGGCTTCTTCTTTCCTAATGTGAAAAACTGGATTCTCATTTGCATTCCTTTTGTTCTTCATTGCTTCATTGATTGACCGCTCTTCCCTTCGCTTCCCAAGTAAAGAGCTGTCCTGATTCAATTCATCTGCATCTATTGCTATTTCAGAACACATAAAACAAGTTAATTTTATGATATCCCTAAATTTTATAAATTGTAAGGGTGGATAACATCAACTGGTTTTTCAGATTTCCAAATGCTCTTCCATCCTTACAAAATCCTAAGCTATTAATCTGAGTCATTATCATTGAATAGCATATGCAGTCATATAAGACCGAAAAAATTAAGACAAGGAATTTACAAAACATAGCCACTGCTAGCATAGAAACTTAAGAATTAAGACACAATAAACACAATCCTTGGCGGCTGCAGTCTCGATCATCTTAAACAATCATAAAAAGAACCAAAAAACTGACTCATATTAAGTCATAAATTGTCCAAAATCCAAATGGTTTAAACTCTTAAGCTGCATAGATTCAAAAAACAAATTTGAACAAGCCCATTCTATCTGAATTATCAATCTTTTCTTAAGGCTTGCATTCATTCCGTTTTTGTGTATTATAGCTACTCTATATTCACTTAAAAAAACGTGGAGGTAATTGTGTATATTATATCTTTCTAAAGGCTTGTCATATGTGGAAATGCTATGATAGATATGTAAAGTGAGAGGCCCCTCTGAAAATAACATTTCATGGTAAAATTGTAACTTCAGCAGAGAATTCCATGGCAAGATTGGATTATAAAAACTAAATTTCTATACTAATTCCATTGCAGAATGCTTATGAAATTCAATCTGCAAGGAATGGTTTCAAATTTTTTCCCATTCAATGTATCGAAGACACATGGGCACCTGATCTTCATCTACCAAAAAAAATGATTGATGCCACATGCAGATCCTAGTGGCAAGGAAAGACTTTCTCATGCTTTAGATGTGAATCATGGAGCTATTTCTTTCAGAGATGACATCTCAAAATTGACCATGGACGATGATCCACCACCACCTAACGGTGCAAAGCTTAGGCTGAGAAGTAAGTTTGAGTTCATGACAAAAGATGAAGTTGAGAGTCTTAGTTTACAACTTTCAAGGGGACATTCAAAAGGGCATCCATCATCTTTTATATTGACGTTAGCCCTAAGATGAGTCTTTCATACAAAGCAATGATGCAATCCACTGTTGTACTTAGTTCTAAGTTCCAAGAAACGCCCTCTGCACAAGGCATTTCCCCTGAGAAATGCTTCTGAAGTGAAGGAGGGAACCAAAACACCAAGGAAATATATCAAAAGCACCAGAAATTTCTGGGTACTTACAGGAAACGTTTCCCGAGCATTTTCAGTAGTTTCAAGGCATTTCCCACAGGGTTCCGGGCGTTTCCAATACCTTTAAAACAAATTTCAAAAAATTAAATAAAAACTTAGTAAATAGAAAAGAATACCATATTTTTTTACTATATATATATATATATATATCATTTTTAATAATTTATTATACGGACGTTTCCATGCCATTTCATTTCCAAGGGTTCTTGAAAAATTTGCATTTCCAGGATTAGGATTCATTCCCTGGTAACTTAGATTGGGCTTCGCACACAGAAAAGTTCTTACAGAGTTCACACAGAGTTATTGTAAGACGAAAAAGGCTTTTGCTCGCACTATCTAGACAGGCTAAAAAACCTTTGCTAGGTTTTGTGAAACAAACATACCTCTGTTTGGTGGCCGAATGGCTACAGCATCAGATATTAGTAAACAAAATGTTTACATAAACAGAGGATTCAATATCCTCGGATGCCTTACGATGAAGAAGGGAACCTCTTTGCACAGCATCAGAGTGAATTCTCTGGAAGGACAACACACCAAACTCACTAACAAAAGTGGATTCCACTTGCAAAAAGTGATTCCCACTAACAAGCAAAAGAAAGACATGACAACGCACTAACAAGTCATGGGTCTTAACAGTGTCACAAAGATGTGATAATTGTCAGTGTCGACAGACTTTTACAAACTTAGTGAGAAAAAAAGCAATCCTACAAACAAAAGTAAAGGACAATGATAGATTCCAACTAGCTTTCTATCAATGCCGAGAATTATTTACAAGCTCAGATGATATGATCAGCAATATTTGCTGTCTCTTCTTCTGTAATTTCGTCATCTTTATCGGATTCGGAACCATTGGACAGAGGATTTTCAACAAAGTGGAATGGCATATAGTTATGGCGATGAATAATGACTATGTTTAATAAAGTGTCAAAATCATTCCAGCCAAAAATATTTGTTGGTTGAATAACAACTCGTTTATCTTTGACCTTGATAGATGACTTCCAATCGGATCTTTGAGCGTAGCTAAACCAATCAACTTTGGGCAATCTGTAAAAATCAGGATCTTCAAGAAAATCAGACATATCTTTGAGAATTAACTGGTCAACCCCGTTATGAATTTTCTTGAATAACTGCCTCATTTCTTCATCAAGAACTGCTCCAAATTCATTGGCATGGTTTTCGAAATATACTCGGGACATATAACCCTGATTGATTTACTCCAATTCTGATCAGCTGCAGGCGTCTCGTGTCATCTGTAGACCAATTAACCAGATTAAACTTAAAGATATATACATCAATAGAGTTGGGACCATGTGTTTCGATTGACAGAGGAGCTTCTTCTAGATGAAGTTTCTCCTATATGTACCAATTCCAACGATTATAAGCTTGTCGAGAGCTTCCCTAAAAAACAACACTTTTTACTTCAGAGAGCCACATGTTAAGCATACATTAACAGAATTAGTAGATCTATAATATTTTGTGGAAAGTGACTCCAAATATCAAGATGTAGATCATGATTTCTTTGTGCAGGCAGTGGAGCTGTGATACATGCAAAACTTATTCTTCCTGGATCTCTCCAGGCTTCAGGATTGAGGCTTCCTCTATGATTTGAATTGTTTCTTGATGTTTCTCCCCGTAACATGTTCAGACTGGCCATCTCCTTTGTCAAAACGTCAGGAAGACAATTTTATTTATCAGGGATATACTGCACTTCAAACCTGTATTGTGACTAACCCTGTTGCTACCAAGCATAACGAGTTAACGACCATGACATAATTAAGAATTTACAGGCTTGTACCTAAACCATTTAAAATTTTTGCTATCAGTTCTAATAACAAATTGTTGTGGCAGCAGTATACTCCATTTTTCAACACCTTTAACAATGGCTAAAATTTCTTTTTCGGCAGGCCAGTAATTTAATTCATGATTTTGGAACTGACCAGAATTATGCATAGACATATTTTTAAGCACCATAACTTTCAACAAGTAATATGGCAGACCATGTTTCTTTGGAAGCATCAGTTCGCAAAATAAAAGGACCTGTTAAACATGGCTCTAGAGTAGGGAAAATTAAACAATCTTTTTCAAAATTTGAACAGCTTTAGTGGCTTCAGCAGACCAAGTAAAAGGCTTTGATTTCATAGCAATTCTAATCTGCTTTGTTTTGGCAGATAGCTTTTCAAAAAACTTATTGACATAATTCAAACATCCATAGAACCTTTGGCATTGTTCTAAATCTTTCAATTTATTAGGAAAACCTTGATTTTTTTCACAAACATGATTTTGTAACTATATTTTACCATTTTAAACAAAATACCCAAAAATTATATTTTTGTCTGAAAAAATTGTTTCTTTTTAGGATCATTGGATAATCCTATTCCATGTTTCTCAGCCAAATCTGCAAACACTTGTAAATGATGACAGTGCTCTTCATATGAATATAAGGATATCAAAAAGTCGTCAATATAGTTTGCTATGAATTGATAATATGGAGTGAATATCTTATCCATTCTTTGTTGAAACTGAGTTGGGACATTTTTTAATCCGAATGCCATCACAAGCCATTTAAACAGGCCTGCAAAAGTGGTGAAAGTTGTTTTTGGGATATCTTCAACGTTTATCTTAACCTGATGATAGCCAAATTTACAATCAAATTTTGAGAACATTTTCCCTCGAGCAACTCTTTGAATGAGTTGTTCTTTATCAAGTAATGGCCATTTGATATCTATGGTGATAACATTCAAAGGGATGTAATTTATGACCATACTTGCTTTTCTTCTCTTAATCTCAGAATGATTTCTGACAATAAAACAAGCAAAGGAATATTGCGATGAAGAGGGCTGAATTAGACCTTTTTGCAGAAGTTCTTGAACTTGATTTCTAATTTCTTCATCATCTTGCTTATTCAAGACTATCTTACGACCTTGGACAGGGCGATTATGAACTGCAGGGATTTTCGCTTCGGGAGAATCCTTGTCCCATTTTTCTAATGGATGTTCTATACAGTATGCATCAATTTTTTGATGAATTTTGACGATATGTTCCTCAAGTTGAGAAGGAACTTTAAACTGCAATGCTTCAAAATCTGCCTTGTATCCTTGGCCTTCTGCAACTTTTTCTCTTGAGAAATAATTTCTCGAAGAGTTGGTTCTTGCCATTGGGCTTTCAATTTTTCTTGAGCTATTTATTTTTCCAAATGGGGCACAGAACACTTTCTACCAGCAATGTTTAAAACTAAACAATTTACTAAGACTGTATAAGGACCTAAGGAATCTATAAAAAGACTTACTAGACCAATATCATACTGACCATCTTCAATCTGGGCAAAAGAAGTATGTACAACAACATTTCCTATCTGCATGGGGACATTAGTTATTAAGAAACTTGCAGACAATGGATTTGGATAACATACCAATCTTTGAAGACTTTAGGATGAGCACCAGTATCAACAAAAGCATCAAACTTTTTAGATTTAGTCAATTTATCTACAACAATTCTTACAGGAATATATACGGAGGCTTTTGCTTTCATAATTGCTTTAATCTGGTGTTTATCAGACTTATTTGTTGCAATATTAGACATTTGATTGATTTGAGACTTAAACAAATTTGGCAATTGAATGGACTTTTAGTAGGTTGTCAAGGAATTTTGGATCTTTAAGAGGATTATAAGTGGATATTTTGACAGCTTTCCACTCAGACTTCTTCACTAAATCAATTGGTTCTTTTGTTTTTTATTCTTCTTCAGATGTATTGTGGTAAGGCATCCTCCAATTCAGGCATATTTGGATCCCTTTCACAATCATTAAAGCAAATGTCATGGAAAAAATTTCTTTCTATATTTGAATCAAATATAGAATCTCCTTTTAACATATTTACAGAAGCTTGAAAATCAACAGGTTGTTCTATCTCTAATTCTGATTCTGAACTTGGATCATCAATATCTTCAACAACAAACAATTCAATTCCTTGTTCTACACATTCACAAAATTATTGTCCATTCTCTCTATTATATCCCACCATTCTGAAATGGAAGGATCTGTATATAGAGCTTTTACTTGATGAGGAGCTTTACTAGGACATGAATGAGCATAATGTCATTTTTTCTGACAAGCATAGCAGCAAACATTTTTAATATTTCTTTTTGGGCGATGGCTATTTATTTTTTTGAAAAACCTAAAAGGTTTGAATCTTCTAGATCTAGCTCGTTAAAATTGATATTTCTTATATTTGTGCTTATGCTTTTGCTTATAGTAGCCATATTGTTCAGCTCCATCTATCTTAGAACAATCTTTTGAGGAAATCCTTGGTAAAATGTTTAGGACAGTGGCATGCAAACAGATTTTTCTGATTTCTACTCTAACAGCCTCCATTAAATCAACAAAATACATATTGGCAATATCTTTACCAAGCCCAACTAATCTATCAAGAACTAACTGAACAATACCTCTAGGATAAGTAACTACCTCTAGGACTAACTAACCTTTCTTTGATGTTCCATTGAAAACTTCTCGAGCTGAGATAAGTAACACAATTTCAACTTTGCCAATAACAGTTGATCTTCTTTTTTCTTCTGGGTATAATCTGGGGCAAACTCCATTAATAAAGCACTAAGTAATGCTTGCAAACCAGATTTCGTGATGTCTTCTTTAGATTCTTGAGAGGAATGAGCCCACCAATAGAAAGTCATACCAAACAAATTTCTTGTAGCTATGTCAACAGTAGCTACATGGTTGCAACCATTGGCTTGTTGGAATCTTAGAAAATGTGTGATCCAAAGACTAATTGCTTCTCTAAGATTTGTATTGCCATCAATATTGATCAAATGCAAAGAAGAATTGTAATTATGTAAATTTCTCATAACAGAAGATACTCCAGCATCTTCAGAAATCATTTTATTTCTCTGAATCATATTAACTTCTCTTGAAGATTCTTCTTTACTTTTTTCTTTTTGCATTGTTTGTTCTTGTTCTTCCTTGGTTACAATTTTGGGTAATACAGCTTCTACTGCTTTTTCTTTTTTCATTTTATCTTTTTCTTGAATCTTCTGAACATTGTGCCTAGGAGTCATTTTTTAGATATCAGCAGGCAATACAATTGGCTATGGACTGGGGGGATATATGAAGACATTCTTTGAGCTTCGGCTGTTTGTTCAACAGCGAGTTTTCTTTTCTTTTTGCCCTTATTCTTTTGCTTAGCTTGAAACTTTCCTAACTCTTTCAGATTTTCATCAATCTCTTCTAATTCTCTAATAATGGTATCCAACTTACTGGATTGAGTATCCATATGTGCTTCAACATACTGTGTCCAGAAGTTCAGATAATTCACCTGACGTATTTCATCTTTCTGATTATCAGTAGAATTAGCAGAATGGTCAAGCAGGAAAGATAAATAAACTCGATTTGTTGCCTGATCAGCATCCTGTGTACAAGTACTGAAAGCCATTTTCTAAGGCCATTTTCCTACTTTATAATATGTTCTGCCTAAACGTCTCCATTCATAGGATGTTGAACCTCCAAGCTTTACATTAGACCGAAAACTATTTAGGGTAGCATTAAATTGTTCAGGAACTGGACCAATGTCTTTAACATGAACAAATGGATTTGGATCAACGGTATTAATGATGATCCTCGACGCACTATTAGGCAAATTGGCTACAGACGAATCTCTATTGAGAGGTTGTTGGGGACTACTGACAGAAGTACTAATAGTAGACTCAGGAAGGGTTTTCATTGACACAACTCCTACTCTCTTTTTTTTATTTTTCGGGGTTTTGACGACCAACACTACTTTTTTACAGACAATTCTCTAAAAGGAACATCATCCCAATACTCTTGTATAGCAAGGAATCCTGTAAGAAATCCTTCAAAATCAATATCTCTACCACATGCAATAAGATGTTTTGACCCTTTGGGATAAGATACTCCTTGTGGAAGGTTTGAAGGAACACAAATAGAATTGCTCAGATGAAAGATACAACAACTTCCAATGGTACAATAAATAGAACCAAGGAACATATTGACTCCTTTCAACTAGATACATAACATGAACGCATTTGTTATATGACAATCATCTAAGGAAATGGTAAAATTTGGACAGACGAAACAGATAGGATCATTATGTAAATATCCTTTAAATGGGGTTATCCTAGATGTTTCCCACATAGTATGACAAACATCCAGCAGAGTTGCAAAGAACTTTGCTCCAATGTCAGAATTGAAGTGTGGGTGAACAACTAAATCTACCTCAGAAAAATGGACATGAAAATATCCTTGACTCTTCCATTTCACAACTTGTTCTTTTGTAATAAATGGTAAAAAGATAGGACACATACCATTACCAGACACCATTAAATTTACTTCAGACTATTTAACAGCAGTACACATTTTTGCAGAAAATCCAGACTCATTATACAGATCTTCAATCTTTATCTTTGGATATTCGAAATTCCCATTTGCATCAACTAAAGATGTTTTTTTCTAGAATTAAATCATGCAAGGTTTGGATGTTACCAGGGATATCACACTGAAGAAATCCAGACCTTGAGAGCATCATTCTTGATTCCATGATGGCACTTCCAGGCTAGAGAGTCGGCTTTACGCTACACGGCACTCAGCAACTGCATCCAGCGCTTGGCATAGCAGGCTTTTTACGCTTACAGCATGGTGACCATAAAACAGAATACGAACTCCAGGATCTGATACCAGATTTAGCTTTTCACATAGAAAAGTTCTTACAGAGTTCACACAGAGCTATTGTAAGACGAAAAAGATTTTTGCTGAAGGTGTTTTATGGTCACCGTGTTGTAAGCGTAAAAAGCTTGTTGTGCCGAGCACTGGATGCAGTTGCTGAGTACTGTGTAGTGTAAAGTCGGCTCTCTAGCCTGGAAGTGCCATCATGGAATCAAGAATGATGCTCTCGGGGTCTAGAACTCTTCAACATGATATCCTTGCTAACGTCCAACACTTACATGATTTAATTCTGGAAAAAAACATTTTTAGTTGATGCAAATGGGAATTTCGAATATCCAGAGATGAAGATTGAAGATCTGTATGAGTCTGGATTTTCTACAAAAATGTGTACTGCTATTAAACAATCTGAAGTAAATTTAATGGTGTCTGGTAATGGTATGTGTCATGTGTTTTTACCATTTATTACAAAAGAACAAGTTGCGAAATGGAAGAATCAAGGATATTTTCAAGTCCATTTTTCTGAGGTAGATTTTGTTGTTCACCCACACTTCAATTACAACATCGAAGCAAAGGATTTTGTCATGTGTGTAATACAAGTGAAAACAAACACAAATGTGTGAATTGTCTGGGCATGCAATGAAACACCTAAGTAAATCACCAAACTAGTGAAGCACCGGACATAAGTCATCAAGTCAATGGATAACCAATGGAGTGATCACCAATGTTCAAAGCATGTCGCAGGTGCAAAAGAGCAATTATTCAAAAATAGGGAGGGCTAGAATATGCAAAAAGACCGAATTGTGCAAGATCAAGATTTTCAAAAACAAATTATACAGGAAAAAGTCTACAGTCAAGCAAGTTTGGGAAAAATAAATGACCAGGATTCCCACACCACAGCAACAAATAGAATTAAAGCACAAAGTCCGGCAAGAATGCAACTAGAATATCTGATGCTGCAAGTCGCAAAAAATCTAGTCGTGCATGATGAAGACTAATTTGATGAAACCATAAAGGCCACAAGAGGAGTATAGAAAAAGAGAAGCAGGAAGAATGGTCTTACAAAAATCACATTTGATCAATTACCCAATGCAGGGTGATATTGGATAGGGTTCACATTAAATTTGTCTGAAAAAAATGTTACCAGGTTCAGGATAGAATAGAAAGGTTCTATGGATGCAAAGATATGTGGATAGAATGGAATAGATAATGCAGGATATCCAACAGAAGGTGCAACAACATAAATCAATCGTTGCAGCTGCGAAAGATAAAGATATAGACTCAGATCTCATAAAGAATGTGAACCACACGATGGGCAAGCTAGTAGTAATGTGAAGCAACACTTGGAAAGGATCTTTGTTCCTTATTTCTTTGTCATCTAAAGACTATTTGAATCAATAAGGAAGGTAATAATATGAAGGTTCATGGAGGGGAAGCAAACGAGATTTTGCAGGGTAAGTAGAGGATAGTGGGCTCGGTATCGTCTACCAAAACTTGTGAACTATAACACTGTTTGAAGAATCAGTCATATTTGGGCCGAAATAACAAGGCAAAAACCATGGCCACTCCGAAGGATATCAATGCTTATAATTCTCTTTTTTTTAGGACGATATACCTTTGAATCACTCCGACAACTACACAGACCCGACTTGTTGAATGTACAGCAAGAGAATGATCTTATTGCTATTAAACTTGCAGGTTTTAAAGGTGTTTCAAACTATTACAGGTTGCGAGTCAAGTGTTTGACAAAATGCCACACTGAATTTTTGCCTTTTGGATTGAGATCATCAAAGGATATGCCTACAATGGATTGAATAAGGAGTGCAACTAGTCTTGCATGTCGATTGCCTATTATAGAAAAGGGTTTTGGAGGGAGATTTGATGGATATTGCTTCAATTCCATTCTTAGATTTCTCCATGCTTCCCCTCACTTGAGATTAGAGATTGCATATATCACATTGAAAGGTAGCCTGGGGAATACTCGACAGCTATTTATAGGCTTAGTTCTTCTTCATATCGATTGGCAATTTGTCTACTTGGGTTGAATAGGGGGATAACTTTAGGACCTTTGGCGACTCATGCAGCTTGGGGTCTGGTCTGGTGACCTTTGCACTACTGAAGCTTAGCACCCTGTTATTTCTATTGGGCTCTGATGGAAGAATCAGTGACTCGGAGACATTGCTTCTTAGACCCCGTTTTACTTGACAAATATGAAGAATTTGTGGATTATTCGGATGATCCTCTTGAAGTGAGGTCCATATTCTCTCAGGACATTTGGGGAAAATCACACTTCGTTCCAGGTTTTCTCCTCACTTATGAGTGGTTCAGGTGGTGGTGTTGGAGTTGGTAGCTTGGCTGACTTGGGAAATGCAGTGGTGAATTCTGCTTCTACCGATGTCATTAGGGGTAAGGAACAGCCATCACATCTGAACTTCACTCCTTTCAACCTCAGTGAACCTGTGGTTCCTTGGACCAAAGGACTTTTAGGGGGCTCCACTGCTTGTGTTTTCTCTAAAGATACTTCTCCTGTCAAAGGTGACTTGTCTTCTGAGGCTTTTGAGCAGCTAGGGATCTCCACAGAAATCCTTGGTTGTTCTAGAAGTATGGAGAAAGACTCGCATCAGCTGACACAAGATATGCCCAATGTTGGGCTTACTCTACAATCCCCTGGGGCAGAAAAGAACTTACATATCGCAAAGAAGACTTCAGGGAGGAAATGCAGGTGGTGTGTTACACTAAGGTGGGGGAAGCCTGATTGGTGCTTGGAGAGGATATCAAGATGGATCATGTTACAGAGCTAGCAAAACAGCACTAACGGGCTGTTTTCTTAGAAGAATCTCTGCCCAAAATTTAGAAAACTGGATTATTCAATTTTGGTGACCACTCCTAGGATACTCTCCTATTTCCCATATCTTAGTTAGGGGTTGACCTGCCTTTGTCTTCAAATCCTCAGAAGATGTAACACTCATAATGGCTCAAAGATGGTTTTGGGGGTCAGCTCCACTTACAATTAAGAGGTGGTCGCCGGGTTTCAATCCATGGGTGGAGAAATTGTTGACACAGCGCATTTGGGTTAAACTCCCAGGACTGCCACTGGAATTTTGGATTAAGGAAGTTTTTAAAGCAATTGAGGACAGCTGTGGGACTTTCTTTGATATGGATGACAGATATGAGCCACAAATTCACCTAGACAATCTTCCATATGGGCAATGTTTCCATCGTTCACCTTGTGTGCATCATGTCCAATAAACCAATGAAATCTTGTCCATCCACTTTGAATATCAAATATTTTCAGCATATTATAAGTGGGGGACTTAGGCAGTGTTCCATGTTGGGAGGCAGCTAACTGATTTTAAGCAGGGACAGCTGAGAAATTATAGGAGCTTATTTTTATTTAAGGTCTCATGCATTTTTTTAATTTTCACTACAGGAACTGCTGCTAAAATTCAGGGTCCCATATATGTGGTCCCATGGATTATTTTTCTTACATGCTATGTCCAGACGCTAAGAATTTTTTGGACGCAAACGCATGCAGGTATGCCATGTGGCAGAAGAAAGGCCAAAATTTTTGGAGCGGGTGGAAGAAATTTTGTGCCCCTCATTGCTTCTCTCGGCTGGGAAATGAGTCCAGAAGCAGTAGCTGCTGAAATTTTTTTGGAAGATTTTTTTGAAGCAGTCAAAAAAAAAAATTAAAAACATGGGACCCCATTTCCCATTTTTGTAGAAGCAGCAGCCCCCAGCATGGGATCCCGCTCTTATTGCGTAGAACTGCTAACTTAGGCTAAACTCCACGTTACTAATTGATTTTTCAAAACAAGATCTTTAAATGATTAGAAGTTTGATATTGCTGCTTGTGTTTACAGGGGATCTAACTTTGAATCTTTCCTACCCTTGCATGCTCAGAATTCCATAACTCGAACATATGAATTTCTGAAATTTTAGGATGTACTTTATTTTGTTGGTACCTCAGGTCCTCTAAACTGGATGAACATGAAGATATGCTTGGTCTTCTGCAACAATGACAAATGAATACTCAATTGTGTGTCATCTCCAGCACAAGAATGATAGCTTTAATTGTTGTAATTATCTAGTCAGGTAACAAAACTCGGGTATTTTCAAACCCTACAATCAAATTTTCCTGGTTAGTGACAAATTGAGAAGAGATATAATCCCTATCAATGCTTTGATCAACATAACTGCTTGGCCAGAAACTTGTCGTGAAAGTACAGGTCGCTCAGCATTCAATACCAGTGAGAAAAAAAATAATCAATCCAGTATCATTTGATGCCATTGCAAAATGTTTTTCCTTGCTGCAAAAAATGTTGAAATTCTTTGTTGATGATGCCACAAACGTTTTTCTCCCATGTTTACCCTCTACCTATGTGCTCTCTTAATGCAGGCAACACAGTCATTAACACTTGTACAAGGCTGCAAAATTTTCTTAAAAACAATCAACTTCAGCAAAAGCCCCTACGGCTGATCTGTAATTTTCTCAAGCCATGCCTTATACAAATCTTCACAATAGAGCTTTGGTTTCCTATGTTGTTGATCCAGTGGAAAGAACTACTGACATCCAACATACATAGGCTGAAAATTAATGTTAGCTACAACTGTAAACTGCCATCTACAATCTTTGTGTTGATTCCAAATCTGTTCATGCCTCAAATACAAGTCTTCACTACCAAAAAAACAAATGTATATTCATTCTTCGACTGATACACATGCTCCCATATCAGAAATACATGTTACGACAGTTGATATCAATTATTACATGGATAAAATTTATATAGCTAAACTAAAACAATAATGCATAACAGAACGTACAGCTATTATTCATACTATTCCAGTATTAAGTACAACATTGAAAACATGGACGAATGACAAGAACTAACACATGAAGGAAACCACATGAGAGAACACAAGAATTTACCTCAGAGAAACCAAATGTGGGTAATAACTCGAGCAAAAGGCTATGCTTTATCCACCAATGGAAATACAAAGAAGCTCTCTTGGGTCATGGAAGCTATCTATAACTCCTCTCAGCTATATTAAGTGCTGCAACCTCCTCACCTCTAGCTTTTTAATGATAAAGTAAAATATTGAATTAGCAAAAGTGGAAGAATTAATTACAAAACACTCATCTCTCTATGATGTAGGAGCATCCAAGGTGTACGAGCAATCTTGCATCACCAAAAACAGGGAGGGATTTTGGTAGCATTCAATTAAGAGTCCCCAGTCAGGGTTTTGGCTTAACGGAGTCACGGACGCCAAGTCCCAAGTTCACAGAGTTCGTAGCTTCATGTTGCAAGTTTAATGAGATCACAATGTTCACAGCTTATATGTTGAACTCTCACAACAGCCACATTTAAATATTCAAAGTGTTTGTGTGTATATGTTGAAGTCCCACAATGGCTACACAAATAACCACCAAGTGTTCACAGTGATAACTGTTGACAATTTTGCCCCAACAGGGCAAATTGTCACTGCTACTATTCTAAACTTTGCTCTGGTGCCAAGTTTGTCTTATGAATCAGTTTTGGGGTCCTTAAATATGCATTTACAGCCACCCAAGTGGCCATCTACAGCCAAGGGAAGTTTAGTCATTCAGAGGTTTCCAAGGAGCTTTCTTGATTACAGCCAACGCAATGTAGAAATACAGCCATGCAAATGATGACAAAAAGGTCTCCTACGGCCATGTAAATTCTAATGGACTCCTACAGCCATCATATAGAGCATACAATTCATTCAAAAAGAGGATACATGCAGCAGTTTTAAGAGGGTTTTTCTCCTTCTAAAAACGTCATCTACAGCAGTTTGAAAGGGTTTTTCTCCTCTTCTAAGCATCACGTACAGCCAAACGCCAAGACATACAAGCTGTAAGTTCATTTATTTTGTCTAAGCAAAGATTTTTTCGGGGTTGTAAGAGGAAGAGTATTTCTTCGGACTTTTTGTCCAAAAGAAAGAGCTCTCAGAGGACTATGTAAAAGCCGGAAAAAAATGACTAGGTGGATATTACAAAGTTTATTTCCTTCGGACTTTTTGTCTGAAGGAAATCAGTTGACAGGAATCCGCAGAAAGAATTTGGACACAATTTTTCCGAAGGGCTCCAACTTTCCCAGGGTATACTATCAAAATTTCTTTCCTTCGGACTTTTTGTCCGAAGGAAATAGGCATAGGCAGCTAAGGGACCTTTACAAGAATCCAAAAGGGTTCCTGCCCTTCGGGAATATGACAAGTGACTTAACCGAAGGGCTAGGTCCACAAAGGAAAACAGCTATTATTAGAAGTCACCCTTCGGGAAAGTTCTTGATTTTTTCCCCGAGGGGACACTCTGCAAGGTATCGAAGGGCACTTGCCCTTCGAAGAGGACAATTGCAAAAGTCCCGAAGGGTATGTACCCTTCAGGAAGGTTCACTTAGAAGAGTTGCGGGAGATTCACTTGGCAGAAAAGGATCAAGGCAAAAATCCCAAGAAGACTTCCGAGGTGCCCTTCAAAACACCCGGGTGCCCTCCAAAAAGCCCGTGTGCCCTTCAAAAAACCCGAAGAAACATAAACAAAAAAATAAATAAATAAATAAAGGAATTCTTCGGACAAAAAGTCCGAAGGAATTCCTTCGCACTTTTTGTTCGAAAGATTCCTTCGGGAAAAATGCAAACAAGAAAGCCGAAAGTAAAATAATAAACCAAGGAGAATTCAACAGGAAAAAAGGTCAACAGGGGACAGAATTCTAAAGGAATAATTGGACTTGGGCAGGAAATGAAAGATCCGAAGAAAATAAGACCAGGGAGATAAAACCCACAGAACACAAAGTCCGCAAGAAATAAAAAGACCAAGGTAAAGTCGACGAAAAGGGTCAAAAAATAGAATCCCACCACAAATAAACACGAACAGACAGACCAAAATAGGAGAAAATACATGCGAACAAGGGCTATTTTTACGAATGGCTAATCTTCAGTTGACTGGTCATCCAACTCAGCCCTCCAAACATTCCAGCTCGTGTCCCCAAATGTCCAGCTCAGCTTTCAAACAACTCAAGATGAAGAAGCCAAATTTAGAGGTGGGTGTGGATTTCCATGCAAAGAGAGGTTTGACTTTCAAACGCCTAGTCGTCCACTTTCAAACGCCAAAGAGCTAGTCTCTAATTTTAGACATGGCTTAGTCGAGCATGCATAAGCAAAGTCAAACGTTTGAGCCCACCGTCCATTTCAACGCAAGGAATTTTCATGCAAGACAAAAATAGCCTTTTGTAAAGGCTGAGTTGGATTGAGTTTACTCCCCCTCTATTTTTCAATGCCAATCTCTTGGATTTTTATAATTTTCTATATTAATGACTTTTCAGCATTGTAAAAATGATCCCTCGTTTGACAAAAAAACTTTTGTCAAAGTTTGTGCTGTAACCTTTTTCAAAATCAATAAGAAGAGGACTGTTTTTTCAATTTTCAATAGCTGCTATAGTGTACTTTTGTTATAGATTTGCCTAAGTGAGATTTTTCTTCTTCCTTATCAAATTTGGATTCGTACCTAGTTACTAGCTGGTCATTTATGTAGGTCACGTTCTATGTTTGAACGTCTTGTGCTGAGTTTATAGTGGATATTAGTGGTTGTTTAGTGCCTTTCATCAGGGCTATTTTTCCATTTTCTTCAAGCTTAGATCATTAGATTAGATCTTTTTGTGAAATACTCATGTGTATTGATCAATTGGAGTTGAAGGTCTGCCTCTTCCTTGTCTGAATCGGTGTTCTCAGAAGCTCGATTTGAGTGGATCAAGCAAATTAAATGTATCACCATTTTAGCTAAGATTTCCTTGCGAGTTTTTTTTACCTTTTTTTCCAGGCAGTTTGTAGCATAGAAGTTGAAATACTCATTGATACATCTTACAGGAACCAGCGTTCTCTAGAGGTTCTTCTCACCATTGAGACACCCTCATGAGACGATCCCATTGTTTCAACTAGAGAGGATTAGCCATTTCAGCACATCTTCGATTCAGGGTGCAACTCCAAGTTAACAATTTTTTGGCATGCCTAGTGGGACCACGAAGAAGTTTTTTGCATATCTGAAGAGGTTGCGCAGTAGCAGAAGATATTCATCTGCATTCAGTTGCAGAATTCATAGCATCATTCACGAAATTCGTTCATGCCAAAGGTTACCACAAGATCAGTAAGTAAAGGTATTCCTTTTGAATTTGTAACTTATAAAAGAGCAAGGTCTAGGAGGGCAAATCCATATCCTCAAAGAGAATATTTACCTCCCCCTCATCTTATCATTCTAAACACTGCAATCACCACCATCCAGATGGCCATTAGAAATCAAGTGTTTGCTCCATTCAATAGAGGAAGTCCACTGAATTTGGCTCAGTTAGATGATATTCCAGTGTCTGCCCTCAAGAGCATTCCATTTTTCTCAGGTGAAAATCAAACAACCCCTATTGAGCATATCCAAGATGTTAATCTCTGTTCAGTCTATAATGTTGTTGAAAATAATGTTGTTAGATTGTTGGTTGTCTCCTTCAAAGGAAAAGTGTTGCAATGGTATAGAAATTTACCACTTAATTCCATTACCACCTGAGACAAATTGGGTGCAGCATTGGTCAAGCAATTTGAGGACAAATCTGATCATCTCTCTTTGGTTGAGCAATTGACCACCATAACAAAGGCTCATCATGAGATCATGTCTGATTTTAACCTCAGATTCCAAAAAACAAGGACTAAGATACCTGCGTTGATTAGGCCATCCCCTCAATATGCATTTTTGTACTATTTGAAGGCTCTTAATTCTGACATTAGTGTGATGATACAGTCAATGGGTGGTACTACTTTGTCGGATGTTTATGCGATTGCAATTAACACTGAAAATAGTTTGATACAAGCTGGTAAGCTTTCTCTAAGACCTCCAATGCTCATATTTCCAAAAATAAGTTCTATACCAACCCCTCAAGTTCCTTAAATTCTATCCTTGGCTCCAATTCCAGCACCTCAAGTTCTTATTGCAGCGCCTACTAGTCGAGCTAGTGAAATAGGAGTTGAAAAGTTTGCTACAGTCTTTTGGAAATAAAATAGTACAGGTCAAGAGGCAGCAATTTCAATCAAATAGGCCCTATCAACAGCAAAATCAAAACAACTATCAGTCCTTCAAAGATCAAAGGTCTCCTTATCAGGGTTTCAGATACAATACACCACCTTATCAAACACAAGGAGCCATAACTCCAACTAAGTCATATGCTGCTTTTGATCCGAATGCTCCTTCCACTTCAAAAGCCATTGTTCCAACCACACCTCAAAATAATTTGGTGCAGGATTCAAGTTGGCAGCTCTCAAGTCTCAATGATGCTCAAAACCAAGCCTCGGTATCACAGAACATCACCATGCCACAGATGACACAAGAAGAGTTCTTTTTTCAAGGAGGTCAATATCAAGATACAGGGTTGACATCACAATGAGAGACTCATCAAGTTCAATCGCACCCTGATGCTATTAATGTAAATTGACAGGGAAATGATCATGTTGCTTCTACTTAGAATGTTAAAACTAATGATTCAAGTGGTCAGGTTGCAGCTATAACCTATTAGAAAACTAAAAGAAGAGTTGATGAAGCCCAAGCAGTAGCAAATACTTCAAGTACTCTTAGTATTGTTAAAAGTACAAAAGAGCAGCTTGCTGCCCCCACAACACACAAAAATCAGAATATAAAGCTTAGTAAAGTGCAACAAATACCTCTAATTCATGAGTAGCAAGTGCCTCCGAAAGTGAAATCAAATGTTAATGCATCTCAATTCAGTATTGTAAATCAAATGAAGAAGTCTAACATCAGCATTAGTATGTGGGATTCTCTTTCGATTCCAAGCCAAAAGGATAAACTCATTCAAGAACTTCCAACTCTTGAATTGTCTCCGAAACCGGTTGAAAAAGAGGGTGTTGTCTTGGCTAATTCGGATCAGCCAGCGAAGCAACAAGTACAACAAGGGATTAAAGTGACAAAGGTAGACAAAACTGAGGTAAAGTCAAAGAAAACTCCTTTTTACCTCTCTTTGATAGTAGGTGATACTTTGGTTCATAATTGTATGGTGGATAGTGGAGCTAGTAGTACAGTCATGCCTAAGCAAATTGAAGATAAGCTTGGACTCGTTTATGAGCCAAATATTAAAGGAGTATTGCAATTGGATGGGTCATCAACAAAGACGGTAGGCATCATCAAGGATTTGAAATTGACATTACATGCATGTCCTAATGTTATTATTCAACAGCATGTTGTGGTAGAATTGTCTCCCTACTTTGCTATGTGCCTGTCAAGGGATTTCACCTCAAAAATTGGAGGATATTTATCAGCCGATTGGACCTATTTGTTGTTCAGAACCAGGTATGGTCAAAAAGTAACAATTCATTCAGAGCCTATTGCACGTTTTCATATGGAGCCATATCTGCTTAGTGTTGTGAATAATAATTGTATCATCTCAGCTGAAATATTACAAACTAGTGATGTAGAAAAGAACTCACCTTTGGATGGAGTTTCAGATTTGTTTCTTGATAAGCGGGCTTCTACCTTGCATGAGCATGATCCCTACAAGCTGATTGAAGAGGAAAGTCTTGATGTGTATTGTCTTCATGAGAACGATGAACCAATTCCAGCCATGGTGAAAAAAGACGAATTTAATGAAGGTTTGTGGCAATTGTACTTTGATGGATCAAGAAAAAAGCATGGAACCGGAGTTGGAATGATGTTAATTTCTCCTACAGAACAAAGGTATTTCTCCTCTATTAAATTTCAGTTTGGCTGTTCAAACAATGTTGTTGAATATGAAGCACTAGCTCACGGTTTGCAGTGGGCTAGGAAGATGAAAGTCAATTGTTTGCAAGTATTTGAAGATAGTGAACTTGTAGTCCACCAAGTAAGAGGTTTGAATGTATGCAAAAATTTGTTGCTTAAATCTTACGAACACAGAGTTTGAGATTTACTGGAAGATTTTCAGGGATTTAATATTCAAGCAATAACAAGAGATGGGAATAAACATGTTGATAGGTCGGCCGCTGTTGAGGCACAATTTAACATTCTAGCTGATGTGAAAAATGACAATTTTCAGTCACATATAAAGATAGTTGTAAAGCCTTCCGTTCCAGATAACCATGGAAATTGACAGGTTTTTGAAGATGACAATCAAATTGTGAGATTTTTACAAGAGGCCGAGTTTTTTTCAAGAAATCAGTCAAAACACTTACAGCAGTATCGTAATCAAATTGTACAACTGAAAACGAATAGGCTGCCGAAGGGATTGGTCACTCTTGAGAATATTTTCAATGGATATGAGCTAAGGAAAGAGAAATCATCCTTGTCAACAAAGGAAGAGCACTATACCAATGTAGAGATTGCAGCTAGTAAAATTTTGAAATTGGGCAAGGTATGCACTCCTCCACAAAAGAAATCTTTCATTGATTTATGCATAAATTTTGCTGATATATTTGCATAAAAGTATAGTGATCTCAAAGGTTTTGATCCAAGTTTGGCTCAACACACCATTGAGTTAGAGAAGGAAACTAAATCGGTGAAACAAAAACAAAGGCCAATCAATCCAAAGCTTGAGCCTTTGATGAGAGCTGAGCTTCACAAGCTCATAGAATCAGCTATTATATTTCCAATCAAGCACTAAATTTAGGTGGCGACCCTGGTTCCGATATGAAAGAAGAATGGTGAGATTTGTTTGTGTTGATTTTCGTAATTTAAACAGGTCTTCACTTAAAGATCACTATCCATTGCCATCAATAGAACAAATTGTACAGCTTGTTGCAGATTTAGAGAGGTTTTCTTTGTTGGATGGATAAGTGGCTATAATCAAATTTTGGTCAAAGAGGACAATTCAAGACAGCGTTCACAACTAAATGAGGGACATTTGCATACAAAAAGATGTCATTCGATTTGTCTAACGCTGGAGCAACTTTTTAGAGAGCCATGGATATGGCCTTCCAAGGCCTTAACAGGTTTGTGCTTGTTTATTTGGATGATATAACAATGTTTTCAAAGAATGCAAAAGATCACATGGTTCATCTCAAGCAAGTTTGTGAAAGGTTTAGGCAATTTGGGATATCTCTAAATCCCAAAAAGTGTGTATTTTCAGTTCATAAAGGTAAGCTTCTTGGACATATTGTTTCAAAGCATGGTGTAAACATAGATTTTGAAAGGATTCAATCCATTCTTTCACTCTCCTTGCCTAAGCACAAAAAGGCTTTGCAAAGTTTCTTTGGAAAAATCAACTTTATAAGGAGATACATTTCAGATTTCGCTACTGTAGCTAAACCACTTACAGCGATTGTAAAGAAAAATCAGAACTTCAACTGGTCCAAGGAGGGAGTAAAAGGGTTTGAAGATATTAAGAAAGCCATAGCAAGTGCTCCTATGCTTTTAAATCTAGATTTCACAAAATATTTTATCTTGTACACTTATGCTAACACGGACACCATTTCAGGGATTCTTATGCAGCAAAATCATGAAGATTTAGAGCAACCAATAGCTTTCTACAACCAAGGCTTGGAAGAGTACGAAACAAGGTATTCTTTCGTTGAAAAGCATGTCTTTTCAATTATAAGATCTCTAAAAAAATTTAGGCACTTGTTGTCTAATAATAAGATACATCTAATGGTTGCTCATGCAAGCATCTAATGGTTGTCATATATGGGTTAGAAAGTGCAAACAGTGTGCTGTGTTTGTAGAAAAAGTCAAGCTTGCAGCCTTGTCCCTTCAGCGAATTGCAGTGAATCAACCTTTTGTCCAGTGGGGATTGGACTTTATTGGTCTCATTAATTCTCCTTCGAGTTCAAAGTATAAGTGGATTCTAACAGCGATGGATTACTTCACATGTTGGACGGAAGCAATTGCATTGAAAGAAGCAAACGAAACTAACGTTATTGATTTCTATGAAGGTTTGCTTACTAGGTTTGAAGTTCCTTCAACCATTATTTCTGACAATGCAATGATTTTTGTGGGATCTAGGATCAGCCAGTGGGCTGTCCAACATGGAGTTTATCTCAGCATTTCATCGAACTATTATCCACAAGGAAATGGCCTTGCTGAATCTACAAACAAGAACCTCTTAAGGATCATACGAAGGACTATTGAAGACAATCTCAGGTCATGGCATCTCAAATTGAAGTCAACTCTATAGGTTGATAGGATCACCTACAAGAGGTCAATAGCCAACTCTCCATACAAGCTAGTATATGGTAAGGAATCAAGGTTAGCTATTTCTCTTGAGTTTTTAGCTTTAGAACTAATGCATCAACTTAAGTTGTTGGAAAATGAACCTATGGAAATCAGGAATGCAGAGCTTATGGAGCTGGAAGAGATAAGAAATCAGTCCATGCTAGCCATGGAGGTTCATCAAGCACAAGGAAAGAGAACCTTTGACAAAAGAGCTTCCTCACGAAGCTTCAAAGAAGGAGATTTGGTCCTCAAGTGGAATGAGGATCGAGCCAAACCAGGAAGGCACACAAAGTTTGATTCCATTTGGAGTGGCCCATACACAATCTCTAACTGCAAATCCCACAATGACTTCCAACTTGCAAAGATGGATGGCCAAGAGCAAAGATACATCTGAAACATTGCTATTGAAGAGCAAAGCTCTATGTACATAGTTTGTTTTTGCTTTCCTCCAAGTGTTGTTCAAGCACAGTTTTTTCATTCCGTTTTGTTCCAATAAGTGCTTGTTTGCACATTTGTTTCTTAGTTAGTTTTCTTGCTTTCGTGTGTTTCCCTTCTTATTTTGAAGGAGCAAGGTTACTTCAGCGATGGTCAAAAGGGGATTTTCAGTCAAAAATCAAGTTTACCATTTGGGAGTTCGAATAGCATCTATATGGTCTGAGATCTCTAGCATAGCAAGCATGCTTCCCAATTGAGTCGCCAAAAATGTTGACAATTTTGCCCCCACAGGGCAAATTGTCACCCCTACTATTCGAAACTTTGCTATGGTGCTAAGTTTGTCTTATGAATCAATTTTGGGGTCCTTAAATATGCATTTACAGCCACCCAAGTGCCCATCTACAGCCAGGTGAAGTTTAGTCATTCAGAGGTTTCCAAGGAGCTTTCTTGATTACAGCCAACACAATGTACAAATACAACCATGCAAATATTGACGAAAAGGTTTCCTACGGCCATGTAAATTCTGATGGACTCCTACAGCGATCATATAGAGCATACGGTTTGTTCAAAAGGAGGACAAACGCAACAGTTTTAAGAGGATTTTTCTCCTAAAAACGTCATACAGCAGTTTGAAAGGGTTTTTCTCTTCTAAGCATCACGTACATCCAAAATCCAAGACATACAAGCTGTAAGTTCATTTATTTTGTCTAAGCAAAGATTTTTTTGGGGTTGGAAGAGGAAGAGTATTTCTTTGGACTTTTTGTCTGAAAAAAAGAGCTCTCAAAGGACTGTGTAAAAGCCAAGAAAAAATGACTAGGTGGATATTACAAAGTTTATTTCCTTCGGACAAAAAAAAATTACTAGGTGGATATTACAAAGTTTATTTCCTTCGGACTTTTTGTCCGAAGGAAATCAGTTGACAAGAATCTGCAAAAAGAATTCAGGCACAGTTTTCCAAAGGGCTCCAACTTTCTCGAGGTATACTATCAAAGTTTCTTTCCTTCGGATTTTTTGTCCGAAGGAAATAGGCATAGGCAGCAAAGGGACCTTTACAAGAATCTCGAAGGGTTCTTGCCCTTCGGGAATATGACAAGTGACTTAACCGAAGGGTTAGGTCCACAAAGGAAAACGGCTATTTACATACCCTTCGGGAAAGTTCTTGACTTTTTGCTCGAGGGGACACTCTGTAGGGTGCCGAAGGACACTTGCCCTTCAGAGAGGACAATTGCAAAAGTCCCGAAGGGTAAGTACCCTTTGGGAAGGTTCACTTAAAAGAGCCACGGGAAGGTTCACTTAAAAGAGCCACGAGAAGGTTCACTTAGAAGAAAAGGATCAAGGCAAAAATCTCTAAGGGCACCTGCCCTTCAGGAAGGTGAAAGCAAAAGTCCCGAAGGGTAAGTACGCTTCGAGAAAGACCATTTCAAAGATTCCAAAGGGCACCTGCCCTTCGGAAGGAAGCAAAAGGACAAGTCCCGAAGGGCACCTGCCCTTCGGGAAGACTTTGGAGATGCCCTTCGAAACCCTCGAGTGCCCTCCAAAAAGCCCGGTGCCCTTCAAAAACCCGAAGAAATATAAACAAAAAGAAAGAAAGAAAATAAGGAATTCTTCAGCGAAAAACTCTGAAGGAAGAAGGATTCCTTCGAGAAAAATGCAAACAAGAAAGCCGAAAGGAAAATAATAAACTAAGAAGTCAACAGGAAAAAAGGTCAACAGGAGAGAATTCTAAAAGAATAATTGGACTTGGGCAGGAAATGAAAGATCCGAACAAAATAAGACCAGGGAGATAAAATCCACAGAACATAAAGTCCACAAGAAATAAAAAGACCAAGGTAAAGTCGACGAAAAGGGTCAGAAAATAGAATCCCGCCAAAAATAGACACAAACAGGCAGACCAAAATAGGAGAAAATACATGTAAACAAAGGCTATTTTTGGCGGATGGCTAATCTTCAGTTGACTGGTCATCCAACTCAGCCCTCCAAACGTTTCAGCTCGTGTCCCCAAACGTCTAGCTCAACTTTCAAACAACTCAAGATGAAAAAGCCAAATTTAGAGGTGGGCATGGATTTCCATGCAAAGAGAGGTTTGACTTTCAAACGCCGAGCCATCCACTTTCAAATGCCAAAGAACTAGTCTCTAATTTTAGACATGGCTCAGCCGAGCATGCATAAGCAAAGTCAAACATTTGAGCCCACCATCCATTTCAACGCAAGGAATTTTCATGCAAGACAAAAATAGACTTTTGTAAACGCTGAGTTGGATTGAGTTTACTCCCTCTATTTTTCAATGCCAAACTCTTCATTTTTGTAATTTTCTATATTAATGGCTTTTCAGCCTTGTAAAAATGATCCCTCTTTTGGCAAGAAAACTTCTGCCAAAGTTTGTGTTGTAACCTTTTTCAGAATCAATAAGAAGAGGACTGTGTTTTTTCAATTTTCAATCGCTGGTATAGTGTACTTTTTTTGTAGATTTGCTTAAGTGAGATTTTTCTTCTTCCTTGTCAAATCTGGATTCGTACCTACTTACTATCCGGTCATTTATGCAGATCACGTTCTGTGTTTGAACGTCTTTTGTTGAGTTTATAGTGGATATTAGTGGCTATTTAGTGCCTTTCATCGGGCCTATTTTTCCATTTTCCTCAAGCTTAGATCATTAGATTAAACCTTGTCGTGAAATACTTATATGTATTGATCAATTGGAGTTGAAGATCTACCTCTTGTTTGAATCAGTGTTCTCAGAAGCTCGATTTGAGTGGATCAAGCAAATTAGGTGTATCACCATTTTAGCTAGAATTTCTTTGCAAGTTTTTTCTTCTTTTTTCCCTAGGCAGTTTGTAGCATAGAAATTGAGATCCTCATTGATACATCTTACAGGAACCAGCATTCTCTGGAGGTTCTTCTCACCATTGAGGCACCCACCCTCGTGAGAAGATCCCATTGTTTCAACTGAAGAGAGGATTAGTCATTTCAGCACGTCTTTGATTCAAGGTGCAACTCCAAATTGACAACAATAGCAGGCTTCACTTTGGACCCGATCAGCGTAATAGGTGGATTGCATAAATCCAACGGATCTGCAACCCCATGGGACACTAAGTTCATGAACTCCACGGTTCATGGAGACCCCAGCAGACCCGACATGATTAGAAGTTGGAATTCATAAATCCATGGGTCCACAACCTTGGGAAAGCTCCATGAAATTCTTAAAGTCCACACATGGAACACAAAATTCTCAAAGTTCGCCCACGGAATGGAATCACAGAGCCACAGCCTCGACATCACCCCACGGAATCCTCAACAACCACAAGGAATTCATAGAGTCCATGATTCCATGAAAAGAGGATTGGTGTCACAATCGCATAAAGTTGCCATGGATTCAACGAATCATTGAGTCAACCCCCCAAATAGTGATCATCCTCGACAAATCCCCACAAGATCAGGGACTCCGACAGCCTCGAAGAAAACCCATGGACTGTACAGTTATGGAACCTCATATTCATGAAATGCTCAAAAGCCACAAATATCACTGTGAGTTCGTTATACAATGGACTTTGGAATTGTGACACGTGTCATAATCTCATTCACTCACAGAGATGTATGTTCACAGTGATCCCAGCACAATGTGTGCGACTCAGAGAATTTCAACCAATCATACCTTTCGCATGTGGCCACCAAATGAAGCGTTTTTTATCTCGCTGCAAATCTCTTGTAGAGAGTTTTTGATTAGTAGTAGCCATGGGGCATGAAATCTCTAGGGAAGGAAACTGTTTATAGGGAAAGTTCAAGAACTTGTTTCATAGAACAATTCAACTTAGTTTGCATACTCGTACTCAGAGAGTACTCGCCCAACCAAAAAAATTACTCGATAAATACTTGGAAAATACTCAACGATACTTGGCAACTTCAAAAATACTTAAATTTCTTTAAAAAAACATTAAATTTATACAAATAACAGTTACGAAATGTATCAAATGAGTCTGTAAAACGTTGGAGAAGTGGTTTCTATTAGTTTTGAATACAAATAGAGTACAAAATCGCATAATCATATGAATACAATATCAAATTGATACTTATAAATTTACGATGATTGTCATTGAAAATCATCATCATAAATTGCATACGGATGCAAGGTACAAATTACAAGAATCTACAATTTTCTCTTCCCCAATCTAGTGAAAAATATAGGAGACAGAGAGTCTCGCTCTGCCTATAACGTTGCCCCTATGGCTCTACCCTGGTACCAAATGGCAGTGACCCCTAGATAAATTTATGTGGTTTTCCACGTTGTTTACCTTTTTGGCCACACACTGTGTGTGCAAACACATGGGCGAGTATATACATAGTACTCGCCACGAGTACTATGTATATACTCGCCCATGTGTTTGCACACAGTGTGTGGCCAAAAAGGTAAAAAATGGAAAATCACATAAATTTATCCGTTTTAAGCATACATGCCCTCACACTCTCATGGAGAATAATCGCCCAAGTATCAAAAAAGACTCTGAAAGTTTTTATGGAGAATAAGCGCCCAAATGATTTCTCAGCGAGTACTCACCGAGTATGTATACTATGGTTCAATTGTCTCAAGCTCAGTGGAACAGTTACAAAGAAGTTGAAGATTTCAAGACCAACAGTAGAAAAGGGGATGGCAACCATCGAGAAGAGGGATCACAACCTACTAGATAGAGAAGGCAAAAAAGAAAAGAGGCCACTAAACAGAAAGAGAGGACCAATAGCAAGAGAAAGGGAGTGGCCATGAGATAGAGGTCCCAATAGAGTAAAGAGAAGGGCATCAAAGAGTGGAGGTTGCGGAGTCTGCAATAGAGGCATGATTGTAAAGCCCGAAGAGGCTTAGGGAGATAGAGTAGAGAATAGTGAGTCACAAAATGTAAATGCTATGAAGGCTTGTTTTCATTTAATAATAGAAGAATGAGTTTTATTTTCCGCTACTTGACTTTGGCTGCACAGCCAAGGGCATCCCTTCATTGGGAGCCCCTACCTTGAGTGCATCACTCTATAATCCATACACCTCCTTAGCTATTTGTAAGCCTTGATGTGAGATGCCCTTCAGCAAACTGAAATGCAATTTTATCCCAAAATTGTCTTCAAATTCCTTAACCAAGGCACATATTTCCTGCTCAGTCGTGGACAATCTGCTTCTTTCTTTGATCTAATTTTGGGTAGGGCTCCCCCTCTCCATTGAAGCACAACTCAAATCCATCGGTTGCAATTTCAACTCGTTTCCATAAACACTTTTCCTACTTCTCCATTGTCCCTGATTGTATTCCCAAGTTCGCTACTTTCCTCTCCTAGCCTCTTGGTCTCCTTTGGTTGCTATTTCTTGCTCTTCACCTTCTCTTGCAATATTCTCTAACTTTTCCATTGCATCAACCTAAGAAAAGAGCTCGCAACATATCTTATCTTAATTAAATGATATCAATGTCTATTCGTTTTTAGATTTTACTATTTTTTATTAGATTTTATTAGTTGTTTATTAGATTTAGATTTTATTTTTCTTGATAGTGTCAAAAAAGGACTACAGCCCCCTATTAATATAACAAACGAAATTAAACCCTAAACTAATCAGGTAAGTCTATTTAAACATGTTGCCACCTACCTCTAAGAAGGTTCTATGAGCTATAGAAACAAAAAATAAAAACATAGCACCGAAAAATAGAAATCAAACATTGTCACAAGAGTCGGAGACCATCATAGTGGGTCCTAGCTCCCTTTTCTCATCTTCCAAGGTGACAACAGCCAATTGTGAGTCCACAAAGGAGGCAAAATTTATGCCCCACTTGCCACATATTGTATCTATCTTCTAGCCCTTAACAACATCCTCGGTTGCCATGGCCTTGAGCAACAACCATACCTAATCAAGACGACAAACTAAGCGAAATCCCAAATGTTCCACATCCTTCTGAATTGCATGGGTATTACTTGCTCCAAATAGATCTATCACAACACCTAACTGTGCTACCTTGAGAGTGTCAAACCTAGGGTGGATTGATTAGGATCTCTCATGGCCTAGAGCACGCATTCCTTTGAAGCATCCTCACCCAACCTTGTGGCCAATTGTGCACGAAAAAGGCTTATAGCACACCATTGGAGAAGTTTTTCTCCAGAAGTCGAGAGCTTGTTCCACAATCAGCCTAGTGGTTTTATCAAAGACCCCATGATTCAGCAACTACCTTAATTTGAGATCATCCACAAGCGCAATGAAGGAAGAATAACAACCTCCATAGAATACTTGTGAATCATTTCTAAATTCTTCTCCCTAACAATATTAACTGAGGATTCCTTTCCTTTGCTTGAGCAAGTGTTTGCTTTGGAACAATGCCCCTCACCCCCCTCCAAGTCTTTCTTTTACTCCATATTAAGACACACAGAACCTTGCATCAAACACAAAGACCAACCTATCCTTAAATTGCATACTTTTGCAAAACAACAAAGCCTATGGAAGGCAGAAAGGAAGCCCAAACTAAATGCAAGGACTTTAAGAGGAATGGAGAGCCCAGACAATAATTTAGACCCATTCCAAAGACAAAGAGAACAATGACAAGAATGGCCACCCTTTCTCAACCATGAACACTAAAACCAAATAAATTCATCACAATTGCAAACAACCTTGTGCCCAAATAAAATTGCATGGAGTCACAATTGAAGTGCAAAATGAAAGGACAAACAGAGAAATGCATGATGAATTTGAAAAGCAGACAAACATCTTTCAAGAAAATAAAAACTTGTAGTCTACCTATCCAAATAGACTCAATTCCCCATTTTCAAAGGAGCGGCAAAAAATTCATAGCCTAGACCAAATTATCACTGAATTTCAAAAGAAAAACGGCCAAGAACAATGCAATATTCATGAAATTATTCCAAAAAAGCAATCCATCAAAGCAACCAAGACCCAAGATTCACTAGGAGAGAAAAGCATACATGAGAAGTGTATCGATCATCACTCCAACTGTGTGCCAAAATGGCCAGGATAGTGGAGTGATGGTGGCTTTCTAGCCTCTAGAGCCACAAACTTGTCTCAAAATTTTTGTCCCATCAATCATGCCACCTTTAAATAGCAATAAATGATTGTTAAGACCCATCAAATCGGGCAATGTGAGGAGCCTTAGAATCTCCCACAAAATTGGGGAGAGATTTTCAATCATTATGGGATGTGACTTAATTTGTAAATTATTATTATTTAAAAAAAATTGCTCCATGCCAAAGTTGGCAAGGAGATCAGCAACTTTATTTCCATCTCATCAGGAGTGATGGATAAAGTTAAAAACCCTAATAACAGATCATCAATGATGACACTCAGCTGCTAGGGCTTACTGTCTTCCTTCATTATGGCCTCAAGGATGAGATGCAAGTCCCCCTCGATAACCAAGTTCATCAAAATATTTTCTTTCGCAAGACAAAGACTTTACCTGAATAAAATTGTTAGTGGTTTCCCTACGACTTCAAAATAGTCCAAAAGTGGTGCACCCTTAATTTCTCTAAAAAAACCACCCGAGTTGGCCCAGCCCAAATTTCCTTTGGCTGCCCCATCAAAATTTACTTTTATATCTCAGCCTTGAGGAGTCCAATAAATTCTTGTCGCTTTTTCTACTACTGCAGACCCTATTATTAGGGAAGATTTTGAGTTTATTAAATTAGTTTTTATAGTATTTTAGATTTTTTATTTGATTTTTTAATTAATTTTTATAAGGTTTAAGGTTTTTTAAATTAATATTATTTTTATTTGGGTAATGTATATTGTGAGTCATTATTATTAATATTTAAAAAATTTTGTCGTTTATTTATTTTTAATATATCCTCCTCTCTTCTAAGATATGCAAATTCAAGACAATTCAATTGCGCCCCCAAAATCAATGGTTGGGGGATGGAAACATGTAGCACGCGATGGTAATAATATCACGTCACTTGTGGAGTCATTTGTTTGTAGGGAGTATAAGAAGGCTAATGGACCACCTAGTTCATATCTCAGATAATGCAAGGGGGTGTTAGTGCATGCACAAAGGTGACTCCACATATCAATATTGCATTAGAGAAAGACAGAGTCTTTTCGACTGCAAGAAAGCAGAAAACAGCACAAAAAAACGAAAAAAAAAAAAAAGCAAAAATATCTAGGTTTGTCGCACCTTTTATGTCTTCCTCTTCAAACATGCCCAAGGCCACAACAAGTGGATCAAAGAGTGGCACATTGAACAATTTTTACAAACCAATAGAGAAACAACATGTGGATGATACATTGGTTGATTTGTTTATTCAAGTATCATTCCATTCAAAGTAGCCAGGAATCTATTTTAAGAATGCAATTTAGAAAGTTTCCAATTTTAGAAAAGGTTACACACCTACTTCAGAGGCTTTTACGACAACTCTTTGAACAAGTCCAAAGAAAGAGTGACTGAGAAATTTGCGGCGGTCAAAGCCACTTAGAATGCACTAGGTTGCACCATATTGAACAATGGATGGTCAAATATATGTTAGATGCCATTGATCAATGTTTTGGTAGCTTCCCTCTAGGTGTAGTGTTCTTGAAAGTGATTCACACCATGAACTGCAAGAAGACCTTTGAGTGTATTTTAAAAATCTTAGAGGGAACCATTCTTGAAATGGGTGCCAAAAATGTGGTTCAAGTTGTCACTAATAGTGCTGCAAATTGTGTGGGAGTTGAGAAGTTGATTATGAAGAAGTACCCACATATTTTGGAGTCCATGTGTATCACACTGCCTCAATTTGCTACTTCATGTCTTAGCTAAAATTCCATGGGTACATGAAACAATTCATAGAGGGTAAGCAATTGCAAATTTCATTGAAAACTATTGCCTCGCATTGAACATTTATGGGCAACATGCATCTATAGAGTTGTTAAGACCTTGTGAAACAAGATTTTCCTTATTTTATATCACTTTGGAAAGAGTTGTTGAAGATAAGGCAGCTAAGGTCAATTATTTGCTCCAATGAGAAGGAAGATTCAGTTCTTTCTAAATGTCCTGAAGGAAAAAATATATAGTAGGTAATTCTAAAAAATGATTTCTAGGAAATCAACAAAGGTTTTGGACGTGTGGGAACCAATTTGTGATGTGCTTTGCATGGTTGATCACGACAGCCCTTGTCTCGATATGGTTTATGAAAGCATGGACCATTGCAAGGAAACCATTCAAAAAGCATTCAATAATGTGAAAGCTGACTAAATTAAGATATGGGATACATTGTTGTTTCGAGCCTAAACTTTTACATATAAGCAAACAAGGTGATAACGAGGACATGAGTGGGTTTTATGAAGATAGGGAGGTTTGAACCAAATCCCACAATTGCAAGTAAAATTAGGGATCAATGTTGGAAATACAAGTCAAAAGAAGGGATATTTCGAATATCAGCAACCATGTATGATATGTCACGTCCCAATGTTGCTAGACACAAATGGCAGAACTTCTATGGTGCAAATACTTGTGAACTACAATGTTTTGTTGTTAGAATATTGAGTTAGGAAGCAAGTTCATCAGCTGGTGAAAAGAATTGGAGTTTCTTTAAACACATTAAATCAAATAAATGGAACAAGTTGTCTAGGAGGTTGGGAGATCTTGTTTATATTCGCAGTCATTTTTACAAGTGTATGAATAAAGCGACAAATGACTCGTCTACCTCGTCTTCACAAATGCAACCCATTTCAAACCATTTTATTAGACAAAGCAGACATAGATGATCCTGACTCACTTTCACAAGATGGATTCAGTGATGAATCTAGCAATGATGATATTGAGCCAACTCAGCCAAGTGTTTTTGATGAAATTGATCTTTCTTATGTAAATAGTAGGAAGCAATCCATATGAAGTTTGAGAACAATGTTAAATGCTGCATAATGAATTTTTGAAAACAAAAACCATCTTTAAAATTGTGATTTCACATGTTTGTAATGTTTTATTTTGATCAACTTATCAAGATTTATGTGTTTTGACATCTTCATACATAGTTTTTGAAGCTATTTAGTAATATTTATCTATTTTGACATTCTTGTGCGTTTATTTCTTATTTTGAAATTAAAATTAATAAAAAATGTCGATTTATATTATTCAAACTTAATCACGATTTTTTTCCCGAATTTTATTGGCTATTGAGTTTGTTTTGAATTTTATCCTCGTCGAATACAAACTTTGTGACTTTGATTGGAACATAAGGTTCATCTACAACTACAATGCATCACCATTCCTCACTTTAGATTCAGGAGTCATCTGAGCTCTCTATTAAGTGAGTGGAGACACCATAGGCTATATATCGAAGAGAGGAGACATCTAAGCCTCAAAACATGATTCAATATTTGAAGAGACAAAGATGGCATGCCTTGAATTTGGCACCTATTACACAGATTAACTGTGAATGGAGTGATGATAGGTCATGGAGCTCTTTCTGACTCATACTTGAGGTCAAACAGATCCATATCATCAACAATGAAGCCTCTCGGTCCTCACCATTGATGATCACTTTACCTTTTGGATGGATGATCATGAGCATGCACATGGCCATCCCATGATTGATCTCGCAAGCACATTGGTCTTCGCTATTGATTAGGCGTGATGGAGAGTTGTTGATGCCCTTATATGGACATTAATCATATTTGCATATTACGAATATGATTCTAATAGTGTGTATGTGACCGCTTGATAGGAGACGGTGTAAAGTTGTTTTATGATATGAGCATTTATGTATGGCTTTTCTCATCGCATATGATTCGACATCATTCTATGGGTTGATTTAGTCATTCTTGGAGGATGGTCCTATATGATGAGATGGATTGATTGGAGATGGGCATTGGATGTCGAGTTGGATGAGATGGAGGAGCTTATTTACACAATGCCATATTGAAGGTTACACTTCCAATTGCGAAGGTTTCAAGTTCTAGAGGGGCACTTGTTTCTCTTCCTATAAAATTCATGTACTCTCATTTCTAATGCTTCAATTTAAAGTTTTCTTTGTTGACTTCTTGCTATGGATTGGTCATTATCCTTGCTTGTTGACTAGTGTAACCATGGATGAGATAGAGAGGTTGGTGTTAGTATGAAGTCCCTGTCAAATTATTTTGGGATGCACATTGATTCTTGATGGTATGTTTTTCCATCCTTGATTGTTGTTGGGCTATTTGAATGTAGTACTATCCTTGATTGCTTTGTCAATGGATGAGATAGAGAGGTTGGTGTTAGTATGAAGTACCTATCATTTTTTCGGCTACACATTGATTCTTGATGATATGTTTTTCCATCCTTGATTATTGTTGGGCTATTTGAATGGAGGTACTATCCTTGATTGCTTTGGATGAGATGGAGGAGCTTATTTACACATGGCCATATTGAAGGTTTCAAATTCTAAAGGGGAACTTAATCCTCTTCCTATAAAATTCACACACTGTCATTTATAATGCTTTAATTTATGGTTTTCTTGGTTGACCCACCCCTTGCTCTGGCTTGGTCATTATCCTTGTTTGGTGACTAGTGTAAGCATGGATTAGATAGAGAGGTTGGTGTCAGTATGAAGTCCCTGTTATTTTTTGGGGGCTACACATTGATTCTTGATATGTTTTTCCATCCTTGATTGTTGTTGGGATATTTGAATGGAGGTACTATCCTTGATTGCTTTGCCGACATCCATGGTTGCTTTGTGGATAAAAATTGATGTTTAGGATGGTTTGTGGATGGATACGATATTATGTTGATATGTGCAAGACTTGCATCCATATTTGCACAACTTGATGATTGATGGGCTACACTACTTGCAATTTCATCGAGTATTCATTCCTTGATTGATTTGTGTTAAAATGCTAGGCACCATCCTTTCTTGTCTCTCTACAGATGGTCATGATATTTGATATGGAATTGTTATCCTTCTTATGTGGATAGCCTTGCTAATCTGATCTAATATCCTTGAGATTTTACAGATGACATGTGGAGACACCATCCTTAGGCACTTTGTGGAGGGTTTGGATGATTTGGAGCAAAATGACATTTAGAGGCATTGTCAGAAAGCTAGATGATAGATAGCTTGGATGGTGTCAAACATGATCATTTAAGATTGTTTGCTTCTACATCTACAATCACCTCTTCATGAGACGATCACATTGGGGGATTTATGGGTATGATTCTATACTATTCTTCATGTTTCCTCAGCTAGCGAATATGGCTTGAGGGGGAAGATGTGGCAATCCACACTCCAAGCATGTGGATGGCTGTAACTAATATTTATGGCTTGAGGAGGAAGATGTGGCAATCCACACTCCAAGCATGTGGATGGCTGTAACTAATATTATTTTAATATTGCTATGGGATTTTGGATGAGACTCTTCTTGGAGTACTTGGTCGTTAGTTCTTGTTATTATGGGGCAATGAGGATCATTATTTCTTTGTGTGCCAACATTGGTCAAGTTGTCTCTAAGACATTGATGTTGTCCCAACATCGAGAGAGTGATAGGATATTTTGCAGGCCCTATCTTCCCCAAATCATGTACGGGTGCCAACATCTTCAAGACTTGTTTCAGAAGCAAGCTTTCGATTCTTTCATGAAGAGAATTTACAGGTGCATCCTTCTTTGACGATATATTGTGGGACCTACCTTCTTCAGGTGATGTTGCATGCATTGTTATCCTTATTTAGGGGTTGTTGTGGGTGTCAGCTTCTCAGGAGACTTACAGGTATGGTCTTCTTTAGTGGATATGTTGTGGGATCCATCTTCATTTTCTTGAGGTTGATGCGATAGCCAGCTTAAGGGAGGCATTGTGCGTGCCTTCTTCTTTCATCCCATATGTCTAGATTAAGGGTAAATGTTAGCTGCATGTTATGAATCCCACTTTAATTATATCCTTGAAGCCAGTAGTGGGTGGCTCTTGAGATACTCATAGGCTTGGTTTATTATCTGTATGAGGCACTAACGAGTGATGTTCTTTGGACTATGTTATAGCAGACCCAGTCAGGTACAAGTTTATAGTAACTTGAGATCCATAATTTAGACCCTACCTTATGATGTGGTATATTCATATAGGCATTCCTTTGTTTTATACGGGCTGACATGAAATAACCATCTAAAGTCTAGGCAATCACATGTATCCAAATAGATGGAAACTGTCTCTCATCTATTATTCATTATTAAAGTGATAATTGGGACATTGTGTTTAGCATCTCTCTTTCCCCCCTCTCTCTATATATATTGTTGCACATTGAAGGGTATTAAAATAATTCTATAGGGTGCTGATGAAATATATTATCTAAAGCATCTGATTACAATTGCCTTGGAAGGGATTATGTCGATCTTGAGGATAAGAGGGAATCTGTTCCAAGAGTTCTGGCTAACATAAATTATCAATAGGGGTGATGGTTGTGTAATCACACCTTACCAGCATGCATTAGTGTCTCTTAGTCTTTGTTTCTCCCTATGTAAATATCATGGGAGAGAGTTGGTGACAATATTGGCTTAAATAACATAAGCAGCCATCATATCATTTTCTCTGTGATATGTTTTTATTATCATGGGTGAATTTTTTTTTCGTTTTTCCCTATTTAATATTATAACCACTACTAAGAAAATTATCAACTTGTACTTGCACATGCTTGTGAACACTTACACCTGTGCTTGTGCATGCCTTGTGCAATCTCCCAGTTGTAATGATGCATGCTTATGAAATTCACAACTCGTATTTGTGCATGCCTTATGTGCAACTCGATATATTGTGAGCACTTGATCTCATTGTGCAGCTCATGTATCGTAGCATATACTCTTGATCATTTTCATTATTTGGGTACTCTTGATGTCTGCCTTAATTTTAATGTCCTAATTGTGTGTATGCTACTCTTTTTGTTTTTATCATTCTCTATAATATGCATTTCATCATAACGTGTGCAGTTTTTGTTTTAACATTCTAGTAGTTGGAAACTGAATTGTTAGATTATGGGCTGTTTTATGTTGATTCTCTTAGATCGGGGATCTTTAGTTTGAAAAGTTTGGGACCTGCATCACAAATGTTCATGCCTTGCTTTAATATGATGCAGAGAATATCTCACTATTGAATAGCTATACATCGGAATCTAATGCATGCTCTATTAACATTATAGAATAGTGTGTTTCATGGAAAATAAGAGAAACATAATAAAATATTGTTTAACATTGCACTGCTTCACCTTCCTCCAATGCTTCAGTGCTGTTGTATTTTATAGCTGAGACTCGAGGAAGACCTTCCACATTAGTTCCTTGACCATGCTCAGCTAATGGCATATCTGCAACCTTTCTCTCGTTTTCAGCAAGCTTCTCAAGAAGACAAAACTTTACTCCATCCCAATGACATTCCAAGATAAGTAACTGTTTGTTTGGAGGATAGTAATCTCTAAATACCTGCAGCAACAGCTTGTTAGAATTTTTTTAATATACAAAACTAAAAGCATGTAATCCTATGCTGATAAATCTGCTAGGCCCCCGACTTTAAATGACAATCAAGTTGCACACCAAATGTTTCCACAGTGAAAACACGTCTTTATTTTCCTCATACATGTGATACAAAGATTCCACTAAAGTTTTTTGTACTGAGTCTAATGTTCAAAACCATGATTCTCTATAGGCTTATAGTTACATTTTATCAACTATGGCATGTTTTAAAATAAGGCAATGAACTGTATGGGATATAAAATAATTACACGTCTTTAGAAGGTAGCTTCAATTAAGCTAATGCATATATGAACCAAGATCAATATTTGTATTGGGAAGAAGTTTAGTTACTAGAAATATCTTAGTGTCATGAAAACATTGGACAAGCTACCAACAAACAATTTAGTGAAAGCCTCGGATAAATATTTTGATCCTGACACTTTACCTGAAATAGACTCAAAATTCCTCTAAGTTAACCACAAAAGTGCCTATTCCTTCTTGTCTATAATTGTAAAAAATGAGGCATTTGTCATGCGGTATTGTTTTTGTAGCAACTGAATTCTGGTGTCAGCATAGGAAGCCCCATGGTGGTCGAGGATCGAACTCAGAGGATGTTAAGAGGCTTGCATAAGCATTGTACCCTGAGTGTCACTAGCCTCAAAAACTATTAATAAGGAAGGTAGAGAAAGCGAAGCTGCTCAGATGGTTCATCATAGGATTCCCCATTCTTTTGTAAACGATTTGAGGACAAGGTTTCTAATGGTAAAGTCTTCCTTTCTATTTGACTCTATATTATGAGTGTCATTATGTCCAAGGTCATTAGGGGCCCAAGCCTTGCACCAACATAACACCAAGCCACTTCCATTGTGTCACATCATGATGTCAATAGGCAAGATGCTTCCAAAAGTTCCCAAAGCAAAATATTTAATCAAATGATGAAAACTTTGAATCAAACTTCCTCATAATAACTAGTAATTATGAGGAAGTTTGTACAGTATTGAACATGGCACTACACAAATGTACATGCATGTATGATGCCAAAGAACCTAATTCTCCACTAGCATTGCAAATCTTAATCACCAAGAACTGTGGATTTTAGTGAGGTAAAACAATGAGCTGCTATCCAAGAGAACTACTTCATTCCCTATTAAATTTTTCTCTAGAGAAAAGAGTGAGAAGGGAAATTTACTTCCATACCGATGTTTTTACATTTTTGGAGAAATCTGTTGTGCTAAACTTTCCCACACCCTATGTTATAGCTCCAAAGCCCTTCTCTAACTCTTTGTGATGACTCCCTAACTCAGAACCTTTGTAGTACATACCCTGTGTAGTTGAGGTGCTCCCATTCCATCATATGTCTGCTCCCAAACCTATGACGGGCACTCGTACGAGGTACCCACCACTACATACCCTTAACCCTATTTGGCCTCTAAGTCTACCAAGGCTCACACTCTTTGAATGTGTGGGGCCTAAGTTACCGGTTGGTTTTTGGTTCTGGTGCAGGTTTGAAGAACCTGGTTCGCCGGAATGGCATTTCTTTTTTCCCTTGGGTTCGTTTTGGGTTCGTCCATACAAAAAATATAGAAATATAGAAATTCTACCCTGATACATAGGAAATTAGTGCTATTGTCATTAACCACATAGTATGCATCTTGATATGTTGATAACCATTAAACACAATTGATAAATATTAAAATATTAAAATAGCAAATATCAATAATTATCCTGTGGCTGTAATTAATTACATCAAACTTTCAAAGTTAATTTTCAGAGTCATATTGCTCTTCATCAAGAGCATCAACATCAACTTCATGTTGTGGTTCATTAGAACCACATGGACTATCACCAATGCCACTCCCACTAGCTAAGTTCTGTGTCATTGAAGCCAAAGGACTGCCAATGTCATCTAATGAGAAGCGGGAAATGGAAGCATCCAAGTCAACAACATCTGGATCTATATCCCAATGCTTTGATGTCCCCTCCTTGTACTATGGGTTCTTGTGCGATAGAAGATGCAAAGTGGAGTGTATGTAGACCAACTCCTCAGCGTTTTTAGCTGCAAGCTTGTTGCACTTTTATGAGTGGATGAAGCTATATGTGCTCCAATTCCACTCACAAGAAGATGAAATTGCAACCTATATTCAAATTTAACAATAAATTTAAAAATTTTAAGAGAAAAATATAAACTTAAATTTAAACACTTAAATAATACAAAACTTACCTGTGACAAGATCTTGATTGCAAGAGGTTGTAGGTTCGGTGATCCTTGGTCATGAAGGTACCACTACATAGGGCCATCCTTCTTGTATTTGTCCCAAAGAGCACCAAGACTATGACCTCAGGAAGTAATGAAAGTTCCAATCTCACTCATAACCAAGTCTTCTATCTCGAGATCAGGGAATATCTTAGAGAATGTCAATTTGTACCCTTCATCCACTTCGACATCCCTATATGGTGGCACCCTCCTTGGCAAACAAAGGATCTCCATGCTATATAACCGAGGAGTCAATGCAAAGGCAAGGAGATGTAGCAAGGTGGTCATTTTGTTCCACAGCTCAACAAGGATTAAATACACTTGTTTAAAAAATGTGTCCTCGTGATCTTTCTCTTTTTCATTAATGATGAACTTTATCTTTTCAATCATTGAGTCAATGCCATCATATATTTCTCCCAAACATGGTTGATCCATGTCAACAAAACGGATCATAGTCATGATGGGCTCAGTGAAACTCAATAAACAATCCACACGGGCCCACCAATCATCATCTAGGATCAAGTTTTTCACTCTTTGGGCATACTCTTTGCTTGGCTCCCTCCATACACCCCACAAGTTCTTGATGAGCATACTACTAAGTGCTTGCCGCACCTTCACAAGTCATCTCAGGATGATTGTGTGAGAGGTGAATCTAGTCAGAGCAACCTATTACAAAATTAAAAACTTATGAAAATAATAATATTTAAATATACAAATACTGGATTAAAAAATTAAAAAGTTAAAATTTTAAAACTAAAATAAAAATACCTTCAACAGCTACAATGTCGAGAAGGATCTGAAAATGGCTTGAGAGAGGTGATGGTTGGTGACAAATATTTGAATCTACTCAACTTGATCATACATTTGTTTGATCCCCTCAATTTTCTTCCCCGTCTTTTGCAACATGAGGTTGACTGAGTGGACAACACAAGGTGTCCAAAAAAAGTGTCCATACCTCACCTCCACCAACATCCCCACAACTTTGCAATTTTTGGCATTATCCATTACAACTTGGATAACATTTTCAGGTCCAACTGCCTCAATGAATTCAATGAGGATGTTGGCAATGAACTCGACATCCTTCACACACCTCTCACAATCAATGGCCTTCAAAAACATTACTCCTTCAGGGCACACTGCAACCACATTGATCAAAGGTTTGTTTCTTGCATCTTTCCATCCATCGGAAATGATGAAGACCCTCGTTTCAGTGCACGAATCTCTGATTGGCTTCAAAGAATATTCAGCACATTTTCTCTCCTTTGTCAATAAAGTGGTGTGGATTTTCTCAAACCTCGGGGCTTTGTAAGCTTTTGGGGCCTCATTGATTGCTATCACCATTTTTTGCCAACATGGTGATCAAACCACATTGAAAGACAATCCATTTGCATATACAAGTGCAATTTTTTGATCCACAATCTCCCTGCTCTCATTTTGAAAATACCTTTCCAATGGTCCTCTTCTTTTGTTTGGAAGAGAAGCCTCTTCGTGCATGGAGGGTGCTCCCAAAATGGATGCCTTCCAACGGGAACAACTAGAGAACTGCTAGTAGGACTTGGGGAAACAGGTGGCTTCCCTAATCCCTTGCCTTTCTTGGCTAGAGGGTGACGGAGTCTCATGGCATATGCGGCATCTACATCTTCTTGCTCCTTGATGAATTCAAGGATTTTTTATTGTGGCAATGGAGTGTTAGTCTTCCCCATGTAGAATTTGATGCAGGGATCAGGAATGTGACATAAATGGGCTTTCACCCAAAAGTATGATCTTGTGAACTGAGAATCACAAATATTGCATTTCCAAACATAGGCCCCACCACCTCAAACTCGGTCTATCAATGTTGTTGGGTGAATATTTTGTCACCAGCTAACTGATGGGCAAAATAGGTGATTTCAACCACAGCATAAGGAGATTGGCCGGCCAAATGTGCAGGTTTACCACATCAGATGGGGACAAATCTCTCCTCTCATCAAGGGGAGGTTCCCTATAGAATATGAGGAGCTATATACTATATATATATATGCAGAAAATAACACTCAGGGGTAGGACAACACCATTCATCTCTCTTTTTTCAGAGATGATGTTCACAGACAAAGGAGAAATCTTGGTGAAATGACAGGAGGCACTTCTCTTCTTTCAGAAATGGCCTCCAGCTAACAGCAAGAATCCTTTCAGGTAGGTAACAAGTAACTGGTAACAGGGGGCAGTAACTAGCAGAATGAGGTGTAGCACAAAGTCTCCACCTCAACTGCCCAAGAGTGAGATACGAAGGACAATGTGGGCACAAAGTCGTCCCAAGGTCCTTTACACAGAAATAGAAAACAGATAAACACACTAAAGGCAATTGTGGCAGCACAAAGTCTCCCACAGTTGGCTTCAGGACACCTTCCTGATTACTTCCACTAGTTCTGCTTATTTCGTTGAAATGGACAAGAACACATTCAGGAAACAGACATAAGAACAATCTCCTAAATGACACAAGCTATTACAGCACAAAGTTTGAAAGTAACTTGCTTTCTCATTCAAAACAAAGAATATGATTAACAATTTGAGCTCAAAGTCTCAGTAATCGCCTCTCAATTTTGGCAGAGTTTTGCTTCTATAACAGAGAGATCTCCTTAGCATAAAATAAGAGATTACAATATATAGTAGCCAAGAAAGGCTTGGCGCTTTGTTTCATAGAACGGCCCATGTTGCATTCAATGCCTTGAATGCATTTTCAGTTTTGTCAAAGAGGGCCATGCTGGAACAAGGCGTCTGCCTTAACTGTGGCGTGTCGATTCATCTCAAATGTCTTCTCCTGGGCCTGGGTCATCTGGGCATTTTCCTGATGTCTGCGCAGCTGTCCACTTCGCCTTTACTCCAAGGGAGAAAAACAGGGCGCGCTTTTAATGTTTGCAAGCTCAAATATCTACTTGGTGGACTGTTCCACCTACTGGAATAACTCCTGCGCAGATATTTTTGGTCTTTCCCTCTTTCCTGTTGCAATTTGAGCTCTCGGGCTATCTTTTCCCTTTATGCTAGCTCTTTCGGCTTCTTCTTCAGCTAGGCGTTGAGTTTGTTTTCAAGTTCCGCTCCACATTTGAAAATCAACGGATATTTCACTACCCTGAATTTGACGTCTGCGGGGGCGTCATTGGTTCACTGTTTCAACAGTTCAGTTGGCCTTCTCGGCTCCTTGATTCCGTCGCTTCTTTGGTTCATTCGCTTTCCTTTGCTCGAAGCTTTCTTTGAACCATTGAATCCGTTGAACCTTTGAACCAGTTTGGTTCAAGGTTCAACGGTTCATCTTCTTTCTTAGAAGCCTTTTTCTCTAAGTCTCTCGAGCTTTGAAAGAGTCCGTAGAAACATGTCTGCAGAGTTTGTAGAAACTAACATGCAGAGTCCGTAGAATCAAGTCCATAGAAATAGGTCTGCAGGGTCCGTAGAAATAGGCATGAGGAGTCCGTAGAAACAAGCCTGCGGAGTCCGTAGAACAAGCCTGCAAAGTCCGTAGAAACTAGTCCGTAGAAACCAACCTACGGAGTCCGTAGAAACATTCCTTCGGCTTAATGTCTTTGGAACCTCCCGAAGGGAAAGTGTCCCTTTGGGCCTTAAGAAGATCCATTTCCTGGTCGCTAAGAGCCCCCCGCAAGGGTACTTGCCCTTCGGGGTCTTTTGGGCGACATTCGGGCAGTCTTCTTCTTCAATTCCTTCTGACAAAATGTCCGAAGGAATTCCTTCGAACATTTTGTCCGAAGGAAATCTTCTCTTGCCTTAGCCGCTTTCCGTCGGGATTTTGATCATTCCTTCGGACAAAATGTCCGAAGGAATTCCTTCGGACACTTTGTCCGAAGGATTTGCCTTGTAAAATTTGCCACGAAAAATCTTTCTGAAAGATATCTCTTTGTCTGATTTTGTTCACTGCCCTCCGCAAGGGCACTTGGCCTTTGGTTCACTGCCTTCCGCAAGGGCACTTGCCCTTTGGGCTTTGGGGCACTACTTTGAACCTTCCGATTGAACCAACTTTGGTTCATCGGTTCAATCTTTTGTTCCGCTCATTCAATTGACCGCTTGAACCAATCTCGTTGAACCTTTGAACCATTGAACCCGTTGAACCTTTTTTTGGTTCAAAGTTTAACGGTTCAAGCTTTCTTCTTTTCGTTAAATTTTTTGAAGCCGTTGAACTTGCTGAAGCAGTTGAACTTTGAACTCTTGCCGAAGCGCTTAACTCTTTAAGCTTGCCGACGTCGTTGAACCTTTGAATCCGTTGAACCTTTTTGGAAGAGGGGTTCAATGGTTCAATCCTTTATTTGAAGCTTGCCGATGAACCTTTTGGTTGAACCTAGGCGTTGAACCAAGCTTGAAAACGCCTAAGTGTTGGGAACTTGTTCCTTTGTGATAGCTCGCCTGTTGAAGTCGTTGAACCTGTTGAACCTGCCTGTCCCTTAACTGAAAAAGCTTGAATAATGAAGAATTTGAATGCTCAGAACAATTTTTGAGAAGGAAAAAGAGAATTTTGGCTTGCAGGACCAAAATAGTTCATATGTTGTCCCAAAAAATGAGTAACAGATTTTGGGAACAACAAATGTCATATAATTCCACAGTAGTGTGTCAAGTCCATTTTTTGTTGCCTTTGGCCAGCGGAGGAAAAACTACGAGGCATTGTAGTAATAGTATATATAACTACAAGTTTAAAAACAAACACAAAATTTTATAAAAATAAATAAAAACAAACCCTAGGGCAGCAACTTGAAAAAATGACAAATAAATAAATAAAACAATATAAAACTTACCTTGATAGCAAATGGACTCCTACATCACTATAGGGCATAGGCAAATGATTAGAATGATGCTTGATGAAGATTCAAACCTACGGCAGCAATGGAGGGCAAGTATGCAATGAGAAAATTAGAAAAATAAGAGGCAAGCATAGTTGCTAGGAGATAGGAATGGGTACGAGAAGACGAGTATACCTTATTTTGAAAAATAGGAGACGAGGGTATGGGGAAATGACAACATATATTTATTATTCATAAATTATATATAATATCTACTATAAAAAATTTAAATAAATTTATTCTATTACAATGCCAATACCAACAATAAGTTAAAGAATGTCTCATGATCATCATATTAAGCTTAAGGGTCATCATCATAAACAATGAAATGCCAACAATAGGCATGCAAAAACAAAAAACTCATATATGAACTTGGATCATGTCTAATCCGATACAATAGGATGAATTGCCACATCAATTATATCCTCTAAGTTCTCCACCAAGATGTTGTCTAGATAGGCATCTCTCTCAAGCTCTGGCTCATCTTCAGGCAATATAACAGGGGGCAAATCATTCAGGCCATTTGCCTCAAGCACATCATCCTCCAAGGATATCTCTGTTGCTCCATCAGGTCAAATGTGGTCCCATTTTGCTAAAGGACCTTCTTTGTACCTTGGGTCAACATGAGAAAGAAGACGAAGTGTGCTATGAATGTACACCAGGTTCTCTGCCTTTTTCAACCCTTGTTAGTTTCTCTTTAATGAATGAAAGAAATCATAAATACTCCAATTTCTCTCACAAGATGATGAACTAGCTACTTGTGAGAGTAACCATATTGCAAATGATTACAATTCGGGGGTTTCACTACCATGGTTCCACCACCACTCTATTAGGTCCTTCTTCAGTCGCATGTTATAAAGAGCCTCCACTTTAAAAAATTGTCCATGGCCACGTGAAAACATGTTCCACTGAGTCTTAATACAAGAATCCTCCTCTCCTCGACCATAAACCTTTTTTACTGCAACCCAAAAATCCCTCATTACTTCTCTATCTTCATATGGAGCCCTCTTCTTAGTGATCTCCGTATTATACCAATTTAGACTCAAAGCGTAAGTAGCACAATGTAAAGGTGTGTTAAGCTTGTTCCATCTTCCATGTATTTGTTTCTCAATCAAAGGATATAAAGAAGAATTCTTTAAGTCTATGATAATTTTTATTCTTTCACACAGAGTCAATCCTCATAAACCTCCTCCAAACATGGCTTGTCTAAATCAGCAAAATGGATGACCTCACAAATGGGCTGAATGAAATCAACAACAAATTTCACATCTATCCATCATCAAGGACCATTTTTCTCACTTCAACTACACTCTGACATAGATTGTTTCCAACTTGCCCATGCATCATTAACCACAGTGAAACACAAGGCCCCTTTGAAAACATAAAGATGCTCAAGCAATATAAAAATGAAGCAAACTATGTATCTGCAGGTTTGAGAAGTTCCACATTGGCAAATCTTCTATAAATGGCCTATGTGTGGTGTTGATTGCATATGAATATTTGTATTTTTCTCCCCTTCTCAATAAGCTCAGAAACCTACTAAAACCTATCAATATCTTTGAGTGCATTATTCAATGTGTGCACGCAACATGGAGTCCAAAATATATGTTTGTATTTTGTTTGCACCAATAAGCCAACTACTTTACAAACTGGGGCAACCTCTGCAATAACTTATAAAACATGCAATGCCCCCGCCTCATCAATTGCATCACATAATTGCTTCTGAAGGAATTCTACATTTTTCTCTTCCCTAGAACAGTCGATAGCCTCCAAAAAATAAGGGCCTTTGGAACAAGTTACCATAATATTTAGAAGAGGCATGTTTCTTGTATCAGTCCAGCCATCCATCACAAGGTTTCATCCCTCTGTAGACCACACCTTTTTGACTGGGGTAGTTAGATGCTCTATCATTGTTTTCTCTGTGTCAATAAGAGACATTCGAAGCTTCTCATTACCAGGTGGTTTTTACCCCATTGGACCATTGTTGATAGCACGAACCATCTCTTCATAATGAGGTGAACGAGCAACATTGAATGAAATGCCATTCACATAGAAGAAGCGTGCAATCGTTGCATCCACTACGTCTCAACCATGTACATCAAACATGCTCCCTATGGGATTCAAACTGTCAATGTGTGATCTCTTGCGAGAAAACCCATCTTGTATTGCATACCCAGAAGACACATCTATCTCTAATTCAATTCTCACAGTTGGCATGACATGGTGACTCTGAGCTCGATCTGTGGTTGAAGCATGGGAGCTTAAAGGAGTCGATTTACCTTCAACTCTTTCTTGTTCTCTCACCGCTTCCAACTGTCCTTCCTCATTTGTACACGGGTCAACCCCTTTCCCCGTTGTTTAAAAAAAATGAGCCCTCACTCTTGTGTAAGTGTCATAGAAGGCCTTCCCACAAAGTTTGCACGTGATCGTTGATGTTCCCCCATTCCCTCTGTGAACATGAACACAAAATTTCCACAATGAATACAAAGCATCTTTCCCTCCCCCTGACATTCTGGAAAAAAATAAACATAAAATTTGTAACTCTAATTTAAAAAATGTAAACGTATATTAAAATTAAAGAAATTATTAAAATAAAAATTAAAAAATTAATTTTTTTAATTAAATAACAAATTGTCAAATACATATTAAAAATTTAAATTATTAAAACAGATATTAAAAAATTAAATTAAATAAATAAATAATAAATATGAACATATATTAAAATATAAAGAAATGCATTATAAGATTATCATGCAATGCAACCTAAATTAGATTATCATGCATTGTAAAACACACGAATACAAGAAATCACTAACTTTTCATTTATGAAACAATAAAACCAAACGGCGAAGACAGTAATCGATACCAATCACTTTTCATTTATATTTTAAGTTTTCTCATTTTAATACATACGCAATTGGGAGGCAAGAGGTCGAGGTCGTGAGAAACGTATCAGAGCACTCTCTTGGCCTCGTGAGCAGACATCAACTGTGGCCTCATACTCAACTACTAACGGAGGGAGGTTTAGGTTTACTCTATTTCGACGGGATCCAAAGTGGTATAATATAAATAAGTGGTGAATCGAATACCAATGACCGAGTTGCAGGGCTTTTTTGACAGGATCATTTTTTTTACAAAACATTCAAAACCCCTACATGTCCCTTCCGCGACGACGACTAGTTGCTCAACCCTGCGACTCGAATGGCGACTTTGACCGCTAAAAACCCCTGCAAATAACCGACTGGTCAAACAAGGAGTTTGTGTTTTATAAGGCATTTTCTGCATTTTCTCTTGCGTTTGTGATGCGTTTCAGGGTTTTTGCCACGTTCAGGTTTTCTTACCGCGTTTAAGATTTTTTTTAATCGCCTAAGGTTTTTTCAGACAGGTACGGATCTTGTACCCATCTCCCGTATGGGAGAAGTGTACCCCAACCCGAGACGCGTCCCAGGTGTTGGGGGACATGTCTCCATACAACTGTGGAGGCAAGTGATTTTCCTTTTGTCACTTTGTTTTTATCATGTGTTGTTTTTAGCTTTTGATTTTGTTTACAATTGGCTTTTAGGGTTTAGGAATGTCTTTTATTATTAAATTGCATTGGTTTTGGTGAAAAAATTAAAAAATAAATAAAAAACACATTTTTGACTATTTTTTACCACTGTAGACAGCAAGTTCTCCGTCCCAATCCCTGAGTTCATCCTTGGGCACCCAAGTGCGTCTGCGGTTCTTCGAGGGATCGTCCCTAGATGCACCCGACTGCCCACAAACGAACCCCGGGTATTGGGACGACAAACCTGCTCCCAAATTAGAACCTGGTTTGAACCTAGATCCCCAACGCAAGTAAAAAATGATGAACCGGTAACGTTGTGTGTGGCACAACCAACTCCCTTGTCCCAGCTTTCATGAACCCCAAGAACACCTTGTGTTGATTCCTAGACCCATAAACCTTATAGTCCACATCTTGTGTGGTTAAGGTTCTCTCCATTCCCTCATATCCTCCCCCAACCAAAATCAATGACATCCTCGAAGTCTGTACTCACGCCCAAGTGATGCCCTGCTCAACATCCTCTCAAAGATGGGATAGATGAAGCCTCCTCCTTCCTACCTTAAGTAAGGGATTGAGATTTCTCCAAGACAAATCAAATCACAGTGAGAACCTTAGTCTCATATCACCCTTATTGTCAACTTAGCTTGGATAACAACCCTGCTCTAATACCAACTTAGCTTTATTGGCAGCCTTCCTCTGATACCAATGAAACAAATTATAGAAACAAGATTTGGACACAAACGTAGAAAATAAAACAAGCAATAAGCCAATAAACGGCAACACACCAATACCTTTATACATAATAGACATAACTTTCCAACAACTAGTAATTATGAGACCACCACCAATCCTAATAATCACTAGTCTCAGGACTTTTAATTAGGATAAATCTGAAAAATAAATACTATCAATGTAATGTCCCCAAATGGAACAATTCAACAATATTGGGGTTTTTCTTGAAACCCTAGCAACCAAGCACCAAAAACATACAAACTTTAAACAAACTGAAAATAAGTAACTCAAACCCTAGCCATCAAATGTGTCATCATAGAAATATTATCTAAGGCACAAATAATATTTCCTTCATTAAATCCACACACAACTCCAGAACTGATATACCACAGAAAACTATTGAAATCCTCCTTTATCCATCCAATAATTAGCTAAAAATTAGGAATTCTGGAAATGATCATTTCATGAATTACTCTTGACCAAACCCTTGTCGAGTTAAACTCCAAACCCTCAAAAAATCACAACAAAGTAAATACCTTGAAATCTGAAATGTTATGATCAATTGTAGTTGAATAACCTTATAACAAATATGTGAAAATTATAGAAATAATATCTAAATATATGAATGATAATATTGGCTCCTCAAAATGCTCAAATAATTTCCCAAAGGGAATCGCCCCACTGCTGGAATGTTTCTGCCTTTTTCCCACCATACATAATACTGCAATTTGGCCAACCAATGCCACTAAACCTAACTTAGAAATATGCTTGTTTATCTACTCTTTTCCCTTCACACACAGCTGGAAATTTATACAAAATATAATATTAATTTTCAGAATGAATAGATGGTAATATAGGCTTACAGAAGCCCTTCAAACACCCAACCAAGCTTCCAGCTGAAGTCACCTAGCTGTCCTAATCAGTAAATGCTGTAACTAATGGTTTTCTGCCCTTCTAGGGCCTTATCCACAGCCCTGAGCCTATGCTGTCAATCTTTACCCTGTTCGCTGCCCTCATTTACTATTAGCAGCCCTTAAGTGCAATTCGTTGCCCCCTTCTTGGAGGTTCAAACCCTCACAATTGTCTTCCACACTCCACAAACCCTAGGTGCCTTCAAGCCCTGAAATTGGAGCTCAATTTGCAAAACCAAACAATGAGAAATCAATGCAATCCCCTAGGTGAGGATGCCCTAGTAGAAACAAGGATTTTCATCCTTACTCTATTCCAAGCTTTACATGCTTGGTCAAGCGTTACATGCTTGATATCAAATTTATTATCCAAAACATAACCCTTTAATGAATTCCAAACTTCCTTTATATACTCAACCTTTTAAGTTATGAGGGAAGAGTTAAGTACATAAAGGTCGATTCACTTTTAAAACCTCTTTAAAGGCATTTTATGTCTTTTAAGTCACAAAAGGGCCCTCCTCATTGTAAAAATAGACCAACTTAAGTGACCCCTTCACTTTTACCTTTCAAAGAGGGTAGTATGTGTTTCCTTTTTCTCTTTCTTTCCCATAGCCTAGGGGAAAACCAAAAATAGGCTAGAGGACATGTCCAAAGCCCTTAGGCCAAAAAGGGGGAAATTACAATCAATGGAGATTTCAAGGAATAATTTTCTAGGCTCAGGATTTGATGTAAATTTAAAATTGACTAAATTATATATGTAACATCAACCCAAAAACTATAAGATTAGTTTTGAATAAAATATGCATAGAACTGAACATTAATTACCGAAAACTGCCATGGAGGTACCCGTATCTGTACTGGTACAGTTCTGGTGTTGGTACACATTTGGGTGCCTCCTAGGTTCTTCTTTTATCCTAGGTCCAGCCCAGGCATGTCCTGGGTACCGTAGTGTCGTATCCAAGACTTACCCAAGTAAGACTTGGAGTACTTGAGCTATACCTAACTGTCAAATGGTAGTCATAATAACAACATAAAAAACAAAGATTAAAAAAACTAGAAAACACAATTAAAAAAAACATTAAAAAAAAACACACAAATTGTTGGTGTAGATATACAGCTTTGGTTAAGCATACTCAAGTAGTTCCATAATTTTCCCTAAATTAGAAAAAATGTGGATATTTTGTGCACCTTCTAGATAAACAACTTGCTCCACAAGAGATTCTCTAGTCACATGTGTGGACAAATGTGCAATTTGCATAATTTGACAAATGTGCATATCTAGAAGAACCTATTCGACCACATGGGCTTAGGCCAACCATATGTATTAAATGCGGGTATCCTGTTCTTATAAAAACGGGGCTTTCCCCCTCATTTAAGCATGTAGGATTTGTGTAAGAATTCCATGAGAGTAGCTTGCTTGAATTGATAAAAAGAGATTTGTTATTATGTTGTTTGTATTGCAGTCTTTTGTGTGGTTTACGCAAAAGTGTTGATCCTAGTTTATAGAAAGGTTGAGATAACTTGAGTGTTGTCCAACATCTCGACTCCTATTAAACGACTAACTAAACCTAGAGTTTTATATAGGCAATGCATAGAAGAGATGGTGGAAGTGGCATTGCCCCTAGTCCTGCTACATCTAGTTCTAATGAACCAATTGCTGATTTTGATGCTCTCAAGAAGAGCAATATGATGATTTGTTTGCGTAATACTTGAATTTTGTTATGACCATTGAATATTTTCTTATTTTGAATATATAATATAATTGCATGTAACTTAGCATATGTCATGACTCGTTTGATATTTTGAATTATCAATTTATAAGTAGTGCTTTATCATTTTAAGAAAATTATACGTATAACATTGATATTATGGCTAGTTTTGGTTTTTAATTATCTTTTATATTTATATTTTATATTATTTTTTGTATGGACATACTCAAGCCGTATGTTAACCAATGTCCCCAAAACATTGGTGAACCGCCATACCCATACCCATATCGCTACCCTCACAACTTGGTTAACAATCACAGATCCTTTACTTGCACGAGATGATACATTCATAATATTTATGCAGATCTGCAGCCAGAAATACAAGACAATCTTCAGACAGTTTTGCAAAACTCTGAATCAAGACTCTTCATCCTCCTCAACCTCATCTTTCCTATAAACATATATAGATATATATGGGATCAAGGGCATCTAGTGACAATCCATATAAGATAAGAAATCAATACCAATCTTAATAAATGGAACCAAGGAAAGCACTTCAATGCTAAGTTGCTAACCTCGTCATTTTGGTGAGTGATACAAAGCGAGTTTGCGTCAAGCAAAGAGCCAATTATGGATATATATAGCTTGATTCTATGCAATTAAAATAAGTTTTAACACAATCTTAATATAGGAGTGGAACTCTATATGGAAAATACAAAAAAGGGTTCATGTTTCATTACATAATTTGGAAGAGCATATCGATTTTGATCACACCATGTGCTGAACTCAATCTGAGACATAGCAATAGCATAATCGGCATCATGGTGCTTGATGCCAGTATAAAGAGGTCTGGAAAGAAAAACAAAAAATGAATTGCATCTATGACCTTCGTGGGAAATAAGATAAAGAAATGCTTAATAAGCCCCCTTAACTATTGCTAACATATTTGCGATACTAGAGTTTGTTTCCAAATTCATGATGGCTGATTTAACCAAAAAGAGAATTTAGAATTTTATTCTATTAGAAATTAACACCTAAAACATTTTTAGATGATTACCTTGTAAACTTTAGATTGGTTTCTTCAAATTGCACTAATCAAACATTAGCTAAGGGGTTTACAATCACTCAAAAGATACATGCCATGAAGCCTCTAAGAAAATAGACACAAATATAAACAAATTCTAGCCTCCAAACTGATCGTAAGTGCATGCTTTGAATGACTCTAAGACATGACGTGTGTTCCAATGGCACTTTTGAATGATTTGAATATAAGTTAAGCATTGTGCCTAGATGCATTCTGGCATATGGATTTGATTAATCAAGTCTACAGAATCATGCACAGTTTTTACTATTTCATCATTGAGATTTGCAATAGAAAATTTAAGACCTAAATATTTTGTGCACTTAAGATGATATAGCCATACTTGAAGCATGCTATTCATAGTTGATGCTTCCCATCAGCATGTATTTTTCAGGCAAATGCTTATTGCTAACATTTATATTGAAAGGGAAGACCTTGGAATCCAACATGAAGCCATAGATCTTTGATGTGTAGTTTGGGATTTGCAAACTAACAACTTTACATCAGCTGAAAGACAATCTAGACAGTAGACATGCAACCATGCTCACAGAGGACATAAATTGTGCATTTCAGTCTTCATGTGATTTTTTTTGTTCTCTATCTCATGTGAATGTAATGAACGTAAACTAGAGCTGTACTAGAACAGGAAGAGTGAATGCCAATCTTCTAATTAAGCTAAGAAATACGATCACTAAAAAACTTAAATATTACTAACAATTCAAAGTCGACCTTACTCAACTTTCATGTTACTAATGGAACATACTATTAGGTAAGTATATTTTTTCAACAAAGTCAAGTACGCCAACTCATTTACAAATGTTTCTCAATGTAGCATACGTTTTGAATAGTATTTGCAGGTGTTAAAACTAGCAAGGCACTTAAATCATCATACAATGTTAAATTGCTGAATTACCAAAGCACATACACAAATATTTCCAGGTAGTAATTCTGATTTAAAGGAAATAGATCTTTTTTCTAAATGGCAGGCATCTGAAGTCTATCCTAAGCAGCCAGAACAAAAGAATCTGAATAAAAACATATTAAAAAGGCAGCTTATTAGAAAATCAAATTAATGCATATAGAAAAGGAAAAATAAATATCTAAATACTGAAATGTGCGTCTATACTAAGACAGAATCACCAAATTCCTCACCTATTCCTATCATATATACTTCAGTTGCAATGTAGAAGCCTCAAAGGAATAGAAAAAAGCTGATTTAAATTTTAAAAGGGAGAAAGAAAACATACTGCGGGCCCTTCATTCGTAAGTTTTGAAGACTGTTCAGCTTGAGACACACTTGCAGACATATTGAATACACACACCACATCAAGCAATATCTGCAAAAGGCACTTCAATGATCAATTTTACATTTTGAGATAAAGTATGCAAGTGCATGATTGTAGAATGAATACAATTCTAGCAGGACAAAAAAGGCTATTTCACATCAAATCTCCACTCAAACTAAAGGAACTCTAATGAAGAATGCTTGATCACAATATGTAGATAAAAATAATCTTATATGTACCCAGTGAGTAAAAGATGATAAAGAATCATGATAAAGAAGTTAGACAATGATGTACCTAGACTACGAGTGGTTAATTTTTGTTCAGAGTGGTGGTTCCCTGATGGCGGTTGTTCCAAACCATTGTGCCTATTCACAGAGAATGGTGTTTATGTCAGTATCTGAAAGAAGTTAGTCTATCGATAGAGATGTCAACAAACTAGATTATCAAACTAGTCTTAGACTACTAACAATATTGGTGTCTAGTGGGGCCCAAGGATGCAATCCTCTCTTAAGAATAGAGGGCAAAGTATGGATACCTCTCAAGCCCTGAAGCTAAAACCCCCATGGTTACTAGTCTGTGAATGTAGAAAGTAAGTTCGAAGATAGTCTCCAAGCAAGGATATTGGACGACAAACTCAACTTGGATGATGCATTGGGGAATAGTCGGTTTGCAACGGATCATATGGTAAATCATGAGAGTCTGGACCCTCTCAATATGAACTCAATCAACGGACCCCAAACTAGGTCCTCAAACCTCAGACCCATGTAGAACCGTAAGCCTTATGATTGTATGGAAGAGGCACATCTTCAAAGGGATATCCTAGAAGTGGATCTGGAAACATTGGTGCTCCAAGATAGGAAGGGAGGCATATCCCTTGCAAAGGCGTGACCAGGTGGCAGGGTTCATACTAAAATACAATCTTAAAACTGGACCCCCAAGTAAGTGTAGGCTAATGTTATCTCCAAAGGTTATGCTTGATAGAGGAACTAGAACCGTAAAAGAGAACCTTTAGAGGTGATGAATATCATGACCTTAGTTTTGCTAATGTTGACCATTAGTTGACGAAGCTCACAAAAACATACAAGGCCATCAAGTTCTCTTTGTAAATCATCGGTAGATCGAGAGAGTCGAACATCATCATCGGCAAAAATAAGTATGGCTTTCACCACATCATGTAAAATGCAACCATCATCAGCAAGGGTACATTATCAAAGAATATCCTCTAGCTCGTCAATGTAAATGTTGAAGAGGGTCGGTGAGAGAGGCCATCCCTATTTGACCCCTCTTCATACATCTAGAAAGACCATGAGAAGTATGAAATTGTCTAACAATCATCTCTTAGAACCTCCAAGCGGTAGTAATGAGAGAATTGAGAATGCCAACATCACATAGCTTCTAGAAAATCAGATGTCTTGGAATCAAGTCAAAGTCCTTCCTAAAGTCTAGAAAACAACAAAAGCCTTTGGAAGAATGATGGTGAGCCTTCTCAATAATAGCTCAGAATGTAAAGATGTGATCGATAATCTAGTATTCTCTCCTAAAGTTGGCTTGCCCCCTTGTTCTAAGACTACCTCTCTCCAAGTGATTTGAAAGTTGCATGTCTAATACCTCTCTCCAAGTGCTTAGAAAGTTGTATGTCTAACACCGTGGTATAAAGTTTGGCACAAACATGCCCAATCATAATGGTCTTGTAGTTGTTAGGATTGGTGCTATCCCTGAACTTATGAATGAGATGGATTATGTGTTTGAACCAAAAATGAAAAAACCCAAGCAAACAACCACATTAAATAACTTTTCCAATGGGGAGCCAAGGGAATCCACACCATATCTTAGGAACTCAGCTTGAAGGCTCTCACAATCGGCTGCTCTACTGGTACACAACTTCAAACCTCTTGGATTCCTTAAGTCTGTGTTCCAACAGTCCTTCAAGTTTTGTTGTAAGATCTTGTTGTCATCAAAATAAGCAACTGATTTGATCTTGCTCTGATTTAAACCCTTGATTTCACTCTTTTGCATTTCCACCCCTTCAAGACTTAGTAAAAGATTATCCAGCTTTTCTACTATGAATTGATCCCATTGACATTAATTGCTTCATGTATACCATCCATCTATTGGTTCAACATCCTATGCGCCATTATAAACTATTGAAATCCATCATTGCAGTTCCACAAATGTTGCTTCCACCCTTCTTTTCATTTGGATTTAGGACTGCGTTGAAATAGCTTCCTACTATCTAGCACATATTATCGAAACATCAATGTAAAAATATTCCATAATTTCTATCCAAAAATAATTTGTCTCAAGTTTTCCTTATATCCCCTATTTCCTCCAAGCATTCTTCTTCTCTCCATCTTCCACTGGGTCATACAAATTCTTCATGTGAAACAATAATTTGCCTACCAGATCTTTAAACAATATATGCTACAGATACTTAATTTCCATAGCTTCGGTGCCTTTGAACTCATTGGAGTTCCATAACATATCCAACCTCCCTGTTGTTCCTCATGTATTCAAGACATCTTAGTTTGCTGCTTTTCCATACTAGATTCTTTAATTTCCTCATCTCCTCTGAAACTATGTTTGTCTACAGTAGCAGTAAGATTTCAGGTATCTCCTCCTCCACAAACCGCCTTAAACGGTGGCCCTTATCAGGGGTGCATAATCCCCTGATATTCCAACTGAATAATTTCATAGCAACAATGGGGGTGCCTTTGCCAAATCCATTATCTTTGGTGGAAATTTTTTTTTAATTCCCCCGCTTGAGATTCTTAATGTCACTTTCCTGCATTCGGTTTCCTCCCTCTTCTGTCCTTGAATCCTGTGTCACGCAGTGTTCTCTATGATGGACTTTATTGCAATCTATTTTGTCTTCTCAGACATTGTTCAAATCCAGTTTCATTCCCTCTATCTTTTTCTTCCTTTGGCATTTTTCTTTTGCTGGGGCTGAATCTCCTTCATTATTTATGTACTGGTTGCTTCCTCAGTAGTCCCTTCCCCAACCTGTTCCTCTACCAGCGGTACAACCATTTGGGTTTCTACTTTCCCAGCTTCTTCCCCAGTCTACTTTTCCATCTTGTGATTGTCTTCTTTCTGATCCCCTTCCTGCTCCCAGTTCCCTTTCTCAACTCCTGTTCCTGTTTTGAATGCTCTTTATCTATTGATTCTCTGGTTGAAACACACTGAGATGTATCTCTCTGTAGGTTCTCAAATTTTTCATACGATATTTTATCCAATTCCTTGCTATTTTTTTCTATTAGATCTTCCTTCAATGCCTGAAACTGTAAATTATTTTGTTCGTATAATTACCCATTTTTCTTTCTCTGGTAGAATATTTGGTACCCACTTCTTTTCAACCTCTTTAGGTTGAAAAGAAGTGTCAAATATGCCTTGCAACTCCTTATATCTCTAAGCAAATACATCTAGTGATCCGAAAGAAACCTAGCACCTCGTTCATCAAAAAAGTTCCCAATTTGAAGACAAACCTCAGTTCAACATATCATCAAGTGATCAAGCCAAGTAATTAAGAGGATGGACTATAAATAAAAAAGAACACTGATTTCAAATTTTCGACTTAAGAAAACATATTGTACATATTAAAAAAGATGTTCATTTCATCTCGTTTAAAATGTTTTCCATGTTATGTGATCGTTGAATTCTCAAGTTCCACAATTCAGGTCAATTTCCTTAACACCTCGAAACAATGGTCAGTTTCGATGTATCTGCTGCAGTGGTCAATCTGTTAGTCTTGACTCCTATGCTTCAATGATTCGTTGCTTTGTCGCACTGGTAATATTGAAGTCTATCTCAATCACAGTTGTTAATGTTATAACTGAATGACCAGATCCCACCAAATTTCCTCCAACCAAATGCCATAAATCCCCATCTGTAAAAAATTGATGCAATGCTTCAACCATGTTCTCACTATCTTGGAGCAATTTCACATATAGGATCATTCTTCTCCATCATTCACTGATCTTTAACTTCGTTTTTGTCTGACTACTGCTGCTGCTATACAATTCTCCACTCAAATACATTAATGCACAGGTCTTCCCTTTTTGGATCATTTTTTTCTGCTACCCACAATATTTTCTATCCATAACTGGAAACTCTCGCACAATTCCACACAGTGCTGGTAATCGCTCCATCTCCTTTGGTTTTTTCTGCAGAAATTTACTGGAATACTTGCACACAAGTCGTGTCACCTTCATTATGTCCCATTATTGTGTTCACAGTTTATTATTCATCAAAAAATGGTTCAACATACTGCATCTGATGATACTCCATTTCAGACCCGCATGCTTTCCAGGCTCACACATGTTGTTATGGATGGTCTTGAATTGATAGGATACACTTCAGAAAAAATTCTGACATTCATTCTCATGCTTCTACTGCTCTTACACAAAGTTCGGTTTGGAAATAGTCTTGGGCTTTACGTTCACCACTCTTTTGTATCTTCATAATATTTCCAAAAATTATATAAACAGCTTTAGGTATCAAGGAGGCTCAAATGACATGTCAAAAAATTGTGGGTCACTCTAAACTTGGTTATAAAAATTCAAAATAATGAATTCAGCCAGTGATATTAAAACAAATATAGTGACAGTATTCAAAATTATGTGACGAAAAAGATTCAGTCTTTCATTAGCTCTCCTGGAAAATGTTATGGTTAAAACATTATAATCCTCCACTAGACTTTTTCACATACCATATAATAAACAACAGTCAGCTCTATAATAGTTCATATTGAATGCCGATGAGATGTAGAAGGGTTGGTAAAGTGGGTTGGTTGTGCCCAGCCCCACCTGTGTTCAAATCTCGTTGGGCATCTAGTAGGCCGGTTGTGGCCGTTTGAGTTGACTTGGTAATTCCAACATTCATTCTCGTGCTTCTACTGCTCTTACACAAAGTTTGGTTTGGAAATAGTCTTGGGCTTTACATTCACCGCTCTTTTGTATCTTCATAATATTTCCAAATATTATATGAACAGCTTTAGGTATCAAGGAGGCTCAAATGACATGTCAAAAAACTGTGGGTCACTCTAAACTTGGTTATAAAAATTCAAAATAATGAATTCAGCCAGTGATATTAAAACAAATATAGTGACAGTATTCAAAATTATGTGACGAAAAAGATTCAGTCTTTCATTAGCTCTCCTGGAAAATGTTATGGTTAAAACATTATAATCATCCATTAGACTTTTTCACATACCATATAATAAACAACAGTCAGCTCTATAATAGTTCATATTGAATGCCGCTGAGATGTAGAAGGGTTGGTAAAGTGGGTTGGTTGTGCCCAGCCCCACCCGTGTTCGAATCTCGTTGGGCATCTAGTAGGATGGTTGTGGCTGTTTGAGTTGACTTGGTAATTCCAACATTCATTCTCGTGCTTCTACTGCTCTTACACAAAGTTTGGTTTGGAAATAGTCTTGGGCTTTACGTTCACCGCTCTTTTGTATCTTCATAATATTTCCAAAAATTATATGAACAGCTTTAGGTATCAAGGAGGCTCAAATGACATGTCAAAAAACTTCGGGTCACTCTAAACTTGGTTATAAAAATTCAAAATAATGAATTCTGCCAGTGATATTAAAACAAATATAGTGATAATATTCAAAATTATGTGACGAAAAAGATTCAGTCTTTCATTAGCTCTCCTGGAAAATATTATGGTTAAAACATTATAATCATCCATTAGACTTTTTCACATACCATATAATAAACAACAGTCAGCTCTATAATAGTTCATATTGAATGCCAATGAGATGTATAAGGGTTGGTAAAGTGGGTTGGTTGTGCCCAGCCCCACTTGTGTTCGAATCTCGTTGGGCATCTAGTAGGCCGGTTGTGGCCGTTTGAGTTGACTTGGTAATTTCAGTGGCTGGTGGTGGTTGGTGGTGGCCAGTGGAGTGATTTAGTTCTCGGGGACTAGGACCCAGTTGTATCCCAGACCCGGTTCGTTGCTCCGGGCTTTGAAAAAGCAACATTACCAATCAAAAAAAAAGTAGTTCATATTGAACAACTGTTCAAATCTACAGCTCTCCATAGTCATGAGAAACTCTTCATATGCACAAATGACCTATATGTTTCCTAATTGACTCTCTTTCATGACATGTTTTCGTCACCAATAATAGCTCAACAAATGCATGCCACCCCTCAATAAAATATGACCTTCAAAAATTGTACATTAATCAAGACACTGACCTAAACCATGACCTTGGACCAAACTTGACAGAACACCTAAAATAAACAACATTTTATCCAACAATCATGGAAGCAGTGTCTGCCATCCTTCTACCTGAATAGAATGTGAAGAAAATAATTGAAACAATTCAAGTTTCAAAATGACAATCTAGGCCATCCAAACTATTAAAACTTTATTTTCTCAGTTGGAACTTAAAAATTCCCTATGAATGTATATGATTTTCGCAGCTTCATTATCTTTTATTCACAAATATGTTGATTAATGATATTTTGAAGAAAACAATATGCAAGATGGTTTACTTCACTTCAATAAGTTGATATCTGCAATGCGCATATTCCACGTGCATGCTACTAAACAGCCTGTTTTTGCTGCTTTCTATGCATCATGTGTGCAAGCAAAAAGGCAATGAAAATAAAACTACAAACGTTACATTTTTGAAGCTGAAGAACATAAAGCCACAATATTAGGAAGCAAGGAGAAGATACAAACCTGCTGAACCAAAACTCTAAGGCGAGCAAGACATGCTAGCATTGTCAGAGCAAATGGCATGAAGAAACTCTGGCCAAGCAAAGTAGATATCTTTCTGTGAATTTAAGTCAAGATTATTTATGAATTGGCATACATGTGCAAAACATAATACTGAATCTGTAGTAAATAAGTAAAATGTACATAGTGTAATAAGACCTTTGTTGAAATGAAATTAAATCATTTAAATGACAGCTACATGAACCGAAATCTCCTACAGAAGCAAAAAAAATATATAGCTACTAGATTTTTCATAGCTTAGAAAAAGAAATTTCATGTCACCTGTATGCAAAACAATGCAATACAAGAACAAATGTAAACAATACTATAATAACATATATCAACGTAATTGTGTATATTTGCACATTTCACATCTTCTTCATCCTGAGTCTCGTCATTGTTCCTCAAAAACTTAATTCATGCAACATGAATTTCCACTCAGAATTATTCCGAATCTTCTGGTTACATAGTTCTATATTTTGCATTTACAAAAATATTCTTCATTTTTTGTTTCTTCCAGTCGAAAAATTGATGCAGTTTTCCATTGCATATCTCCTTTTCTTTTCCATCTAGCCACTTAACAGCAAAGTTACCAGAACTTTCCCCAACTGGGATATCAATTTTCCCTCTTGCCAGGTCACATTGCCCTCATGCATACCTTAACTATGTGCCCATGTTTGACGTCAAACCTTTCTATGTAGAAGGGTTGCTTTCTTCTAGAGCCTTTTTCCCACATGAGCTTATATCTCTCTTAGAGGTGGATTTTAAACTTCTAATTTCTTTTTGGAAGAAGATTTGTTTTTCGCTATTACTCCAGCAAGGCATAATTTTGCTTTACCCATGCTTATGACAATTTCCACGTATACTTTCTTGGAAGTTGTATTATCATCCATGGTTTCCACCATACTATTGAGGCTTGGAACTCAGCAGGACATAGACTTGGCAAATTGAAAGAAAACATAAAATATAACATATTTCACAAAAATATTTGTTTTTAACATTCCACTACCAATTAAATTCAGACAAGCAAAATTAATCATTTACATGCTAACATGCATAGTATCCGTCAAAATGTAAGTAAATAATGTGATTGTACATAAAGTTGAGACAGTTTGATCTTATACTAAAGTTCGAAAAATGTTTTTTGGATACAAAATTTCAGGATTATTTATGATATCCATGGCATAGAAAACATAAACATAATAAAGAACTATGCACGAGCGAATTTACTTGCCCAAGTACCAGCCCACCCTTCCATCTGTGTGTGTTTCTGCCTCTTGCTCCCCTATGGCCACTACCCCTACCCCCAAATCTGTTTGAACAATCTGAGCAAAATTATCATCTATAAATATGTATTCCTTGGTCTTGTGATCCAATCACACTGGATCAATCTCATCCAAATCAATCAGCTCTAAATCAGTCCCCATATGTTGATTGTGGAGGCAAATGTTTAACCATACAAACATCTAATCATTTAACATTTGTTGGGCCAATTTTTTGCTCTTCTTGGAATGTATGTTTTCAAATATACTCCAATTGCACTCACACCCAGGTGCACTGCCCTAATGGTTCATTGTTCGAATCACAGGCTTTTGAAGACTAGGAAAACAAGCACAAAAAATCCTCTTTCCATATGTCTAAACTAATAAAGATTTAGTAAATGAACACTTATAAGTCGATAAAAGACAACTTACAAAGTTATTGGACTAGATTAAAAGATTTTCTAGTCGTCTCCTTTTTTTCTTCTATGGGCTATGCTTTCATTTCTACTTGTCTCTGGCGGCCTTGTTCCTTTGCTGTTTGTGGTGGTAGCATTTGGAAATGTTCCTTGTTTTGAAATATTAGCTTCAGGGGCCTGGGTTTGGAAGAGGTTTCTACCCAGTGCCCGTGTGTGTGGCTTTCCAGGTCCAGGCCGGCTGAAAACTTCTAGACCAAGTGGTGTGGATTTTAATGGGCAAAAAGCTCCTCTATTATTGTTGGAGCTTTTCATTTGGTCGCTCTCTTCCTCCCTCTCTCTCAGCAGTTTTGGTTGTATCCTGGGAGCAGAGCTTTCTTCAGCTTTTCATAATTCTAATGGCCTGTTTCTGGGCTTCTTTCTTATGTTCCTTCTTCAGGGTTGGTTGACAGTTTGTAGCGGTTGGTTCCTTCAGCAGTATCCATCTGCATGGAGATTGTAACTGCCCTGTTTGTGGGTTTAGTAGTTATTCTTCTTGTATCCGGTGCTGGGCTGTTTGTTGTTGGCCGGTTTATGCTGCCAGCTGCATTTGTTGTTTCTCAGCTGAACTGTGTATTTCCCTTCTTTTCCTCTCTCTCCTTTCCTCTTCACTCTTCTCTCTCTTCTTCCTGATCTTACTTTCATTGTTCTTCCAAGATTTCTCAAAGGGTGTGGGCCCCAATAGAATTCCACAATTTACCAATAGAAAAAACAAATAAAAGACCTGTTCCGATAGGTCCCCTCAAGGAATGAGAAACTTGCATGCAGCTCATATACTTATGATATAAATATCATCATCTACAAAACACCCTCACAGTTATCAATTACCCATAATATGGAAGAGATATAGTTCATAAAATATGAAAATACATGTAACAATATTTAAATACAGAAAGCAAGTGAAAATATGCCAATATACGCTCTATATTGCAAAGAAATATACAAGAATGCATTACAAAATTATAAGAAATGGTGGCCATCCAAAAAATGATATTTTTGCACAGAAAACCAAGAATGCTAATGTATGGTGCTTCCCACACATGGGACGAGAGATGGGTTTTTACAAACCCAGATGGAGACTTTTCTTATTTTTCTGATGCTCCGACTCAGAGAGAAGATCGTAATTGGGATGAGCCATAGATACTTACCTTATGCATTTTTTCAAGAAAGATATATCTATGGAGGAATACATGGAAAATTTTCAAGTTTTGGAGTCCAAGGCCAAGTTTTATTTCAACGCGGTCTGAAGATCTACATCTCCAATCTACAAGCATAGATCCAAACCCTGGTGGAATTATTTGAGCAAGACTCTTTGGAAAAAGCTATTGTTGTAACTAGATGGGCAAAAAAGCATAATGAGATTCACTTCCACAGGAGAATTTTTCTTAAGAATTTCACCCAATCTCTCCAATAGACTTATGACCAGGGCACAAAGTACGAGCAGATGGTCAATCTCCGAGCTTTTGTCACAGCGGACACAATCAGATGGCTCAATTATACTTTTACTCCTCAGATGTTCGTGAATGACAACTCCACCATGTACAGCTAACCACACAAGCTCCAGACTTAGAAAAGGCCCTACTTCAATTGAACAATCTGACTCTATATAAATATACCCTGTTTGATGTTGTAAATGCATTTAGCTTTATAACCACATCTCAGTAATCTCTTTCGCTGAGTGACAGGTAAGCTTTATTTTATAATTATTATTACTGTCATCTGACAAATATGCACTCTAGTTTATAACAAAAATAAGTATGTTCATATATTAAAACATTACCTAAAGCCAAGCACTGTGAAACAGTGAAAGCAAAAAATATGGAATAGCAAATATCAACGATTGTAAACTTTCCCAGAGTCACCGTCCAAAATAGAATCACTGACATAATAACAGTTGCCAAAAGGTTACCAGAGTAAGCAAGTTCTTCAATCTAGATTTATGGACTCCTTCAGCCATTTTATTCTAGACTATTTTTCCAATAGATTTCCTCATTAAAAATACCGTCTAATTTGGAGATCAAACTGTTTTCCTTAACTACGAGATTCTTATTAGGTCAAATCCTCATCATTTCATGGACCAACTTGAAATCCCTTAACAAATTATTTTTTCACGTGATCTATTCCCAAAAACCAGATTGTTCCATTGACTTAATCTGATCTTAACATGTTTAAGCTACTTGTTCAGCGTAAATACAGATGACACTTTCAATCCCATCTCCCTACCCAACATGCTTTCATATCAAATTCTAAGTCCAGGAGAGAAAGCTGCACTTTTTCAAATTTGAAAGGAACATTGGCAGGAGGTGAACCATCAGAGATTTCTAAAATTATTAGCCAATGAGTGGAAGCAGCTTCTTACAATACGAATGATCTTCGGGTAACGTTTTAAAATATGTACACAATTATTCTACGCTACCGGATACACTGTAGCAGGCCCTAGGATACAGTTCGATACATGATTGGGTACGATAAGGGGGGGATTCAAGGCGGGAAACGGGCAGGGTATGCGCCTGCCCTGCAGGTACGCCAGATACGTCGTTACCGGATACGCTGTAGCAGGTCCTAGGATACAGTTCAATTCATGATTGGGTACGATAAGGGGGGGATTCAAGGGGGGAAACGGGCAGGGTATGCCCCTTCCCTGCAGGTACGCCCGGATATGTCGATGGACGTATCCGGGCGTACCAGCAGGGGCAGGGGCGTACCCTGCCCGTTTGGCCCACTTATCTTGCTTAAAACACTTTTTTTTTTTTAAATCACTGCAGGAAAATTCAGAGATTGTGTGTTTGTGTTGTGTCATGCATGTGGACAAGGGCAGAGCGTAGGTCTGGAGAAGTGTCGCCTCTGTAAGCTTCTGCTTTTTCTTCTGTGGTGTATCTGCATCTCCGTTCTGCTATTTAGACTTATGATGTAGTGGAAAGTGTGGAATTTATTGTGCTGGTAATGATGGAGGGAGTGCAGAGCTGTTGGTGGAGGAATCGTGGAACTGCAGACAGAGGATGGACAGTTGTGTGGGCTGGGAGGCACTAAAATAATTTCATTTTCATTTAGGTTTTAATCTTTGCTTTTTATTTTATCAACTTTTATTTAGATTTTACATTTATTTATTTTTTAATTATCTTTTAAAATTTGTTTATACGATTTTCTTCATTTTATATATATATATATATATATATTTTAATTATATCTTATTTTATCTTTTTTAATTTCTGTTTAATTTGTATTTTTTAATATATTTTTCGTTTTTATTTTATCTATTTTAATTTCTACTTTTATATTATGTTTATTTTGATTTTTTTTTCCTTTTTATTTTACTTTTTAAGTTTTACTTTATATTGTTCGATTTATTTTTTCTATTTATTTTAATCTACATTTTTTGGCCATTGAATATTATGATATTTGGCATTGAGTTATGGGTATGTTTTGTGGTTATTTAATTTATTTTGTTTCCTCTATATATTATGTGGTTAATTTTGTTATATGGTTATATTTTTAATTTTTTATATATTTTTTCGTACGGCCGTATCCAAAAACGTATCCAAGCCCCCAAAAAAAAAAAAAATCCCCGTATCTACATATTCAATAATCGTACCTGTATCCGTATCAGCAACATAGCAATTATTTTTGTATCCCAAAAACAACATTTCAATGACATCTACCCACAAATAAAAATTCTCGAGGGATTTGCAGTAAACATTTATTAGTTGGAAGAGACTAGAAATTTGTTCCATTAAGAACTAATTACCATTGATAAGATGTATAACACCTGACTATTTTTTTCACAGAGAACGTACCTTTCTGTTGTATCTTGGGAGATCTGGCATAATACTTTGACTTTGCTCTTGATTGCATTATACTTGAAGAGCCCTTTCTCAAGTTAAATTTTTGCAAGGGAACAACATAAAAATTTGAATGACCTATGAAGTATGTTCACCCCATGCAAGTCATTAAGAAATCGTTGTGGAATTCAGATTGCTATGAACACCTGCCCTGAATACAGCGATATCCTTCAGCCATACTTTTTACATAAACCTAATAATTTAAGGTGGTAAGACTAAAAATTGGATTTTGTTAGTCGGAGCTTGAGGGTAGCATTTGTAGTGCAGTCAATCCCACTACAAATGTTGTTGTGCACATTAGGGTATGTCCCTATTCATATATGTAAGTGTATATGGACTAGAGTGTGAGTCCCAGTCCATTCTTTGTTGTTGAATGATGTGTTTATCAACATTCACAAATTATTGATTAGGGAGGCCATTTCCCATTGAGCAGTGGGCCATTCCCACTACAGATAGACAGTTTGTTTGTTGTGAACAATCATGTACGTCCTTGTTCACATACGACCTGCCATGATTCCAGGAACAGCTGGTCTTGGCTGTATCTTGTACTCATCGCGAGTTAAATTCATTACGGCTTCCTCATTCTTATCTTTTGGTACCAACAATGAAGTTGAGGCCCTTGCACTGGTAGAGGGTCTTCGAATGCCCAGGGCCCAAGGTGTTGAGAATTTAGAAGTTGAAGGAGATTCTCAGCTGGTCATTAACGCAATAACAAAAAAGAAAAACCCCAACTGGAAACATAATTACATTCTTCCCCTTGCATTTAAATACCAACATTTATTTTCTCAAATCTCTTTTCCTCACTGCTTCCGTGAAGCAAACAGCACAGCAGACCACCTAGCCAATGCCTCATTCTTATCTTTTGGTACCAACAACAAAGTTGAGGCCCTAGTGCTGGTCAGGGATCTTCAAATGGCCACTGCCCAAAGCATTGAGAATTTAGAACTTGAAGGAGATTCTTAGCTGGTCATTAAAACAGTGACAAAAGGGAAGACCCCCAACTGGAACCTCAACTACCTTCTTCACCCCATGTTCAAATGCCAACATTTGTTTTCTCAAATCTCCTTTTCTCACTGCTTCCATGAAGCAAAAATCGCAGCAGACCTAGCCAATGCAAGGGCAGATTTGGCAGTGTTTTCAAAACTTGAGAATTCTCTCCCCTCAGATTGGCCAGGCTTGGGGGACTTACTGCTTCAGGACTCATCAATTTCTACTTTGATTAAATTCATATTAGTCAAAGAAGGGAGCATTTTAGATATATCCAGTAGGGGCTTATAAAATCATAATTTTAGCTCGTGACTATTTTATATTTCTGCCGCCATCACATTATTAATGTATAGGCTCCCAACACAATTGACAAGATGGGATTTGATAGCCCCCACGCTGCCTTTCCATGTGGCACGTCTCAGCTCTCTTGAGCAGCGTAATGCCATAAGCATCTATAAATGCCACTTTTGTTTCTCTCACAATTTAATATCTCTCTACACCTGCTTTCCTCTCTTCTTTTGTGTCATGTCCCCATTTTGGACATGACACTATTGAAGACCTTTAGCCTTACTTAGTTTCCCAAGGGCTAAGGGAAAAAGAGAAAAAGAAGGGAAACATTTGGTTTTGTAAAGAATACTTATAAAATCACTTTATTTTTATAATTTCAATTTAGTTGGGGCCTTTTTAAGGGTCATGAGTATTGATCCTCTTAAGTGAATTATAAAAAAGGTATTCTTTTATAATTTAAAAAAATATTAACGAAGTTATACCCCCCCAAAATGGGCACTTCACTTGGAGGGAAGTATAAAAGCATTTGAGAGTTCTTGTTGAAAGGCATCTTGAATCATAATTAGAATTTACAAGTTTTGAGCATGCAAAAGCTTGAGCTTTGAATTTGAAGACAAAAACTTTCAAGCAAAGAGATTGAAGACAAAAACCCTCATTCTTCCCTGGGGCAACTTCATCTAGGAGCTGCCATTGTTCATCAAAATTTAGAAAAAGGCAAAGATAAGGGTTTCCAAGTAGGGCAAATAGTTTGGAAGGATGGCAAATGGGGTTTGGGAGGCCCAAAGTTGGATTTCAGGTTGAAGACCCCTATTTTATAGGGCTGCGCTTGGATCTAGAGCTGAAAATATTCAATTCCAACTAGGAAGAATTGTTTGGGAGTCATGGGGTTTTGATAGGATATTTCAAGCCTAAATATTATTCTACAATTTTCTAATATTATTTCTAAATAAATTCTGATTTTTTTAAGGGTTTTGGAAGACATTTGGACTTCAAATATACTCAGAAATTCATAATAAATTCTGCATACTTATTTTGTCAATTTTGTGCAATTTTATGAAGATCTCGTGAAGTGTTTGATGCATGATAAATCAACCATAAATTTAGATAAATATTTCTAATTGGAACGCCTAGGGTTTGAAAGAAAATTCATGATTTTGGAGGGCAAAACTTGCTTGTTGAAAACCCCAATTGGTGCATTGGGTTTATCCTATTTTTTTGTTATTTTTGAAAGGTTACATTCAGCTAGAGTTTGTTGTTGGAAAAATCAGAAAACTGATTTTCACCTAGGGTTTATAGTAAATTTCAAAATTCAAAAAATATCACTAATTTGGGGACATTACAGTGATATCAGAGCCAATATCTTGGCTAGCTGTGGGATAAGCAAGGGTTTCATGTCAAATGGTGACGTGGATGGAGCTAGGGTTGAGAGATTTTATCAAGCCCAATAGCAGATAACAAGATTAATGGGTGAATACCTGCAAACAATGAAAAACACGAGGAGAAACACGCCACAGAATCAAGAAGGCGACGCTTCAGGTGTAAGGATTGGGTCTATACAAGCACCTAACCGACCTACTTTCCTTCAAAGAAAGGAAACCATTTCAAAAAGAGAGGAGCAACCTTCTTTTCGGGATAATTTGATCGCTGATTATGAGGAATATATTATCCACCTCCATTCAGAGAAGAAATGAGCCTTATTGAGTTTGTAGCATGGAAGGGAGGAATGAAGGGTTTTAGGGTTGGTCCAAAACCAAAGGGCAGCCAAGGGAATCTCCAACATGCTTTGAAAAAGCCAAACTCCCACGAGCATCCCAAGGAAGGAATCGGGGAACAAAATAAGTCAAATTTAAAAAAAGCTAGAGAGCAGCTCATGGTGGCATCCACCATGCAAGACGATAGTGGGAGAAATGTTTTAGCTCAAGAAGTGTTATGGGTTGATTACCCTAAGAGTCCAGTGGAAAAGAAAGCCAAAAATGACACACATGAGGAAGATATTCATATTCTGCCATCTACAACAAAAATGGACCCTAGGGTTGGGAGGAGCCCGACTATTTCACAACCAACCACTGAAAATTTTGAGTTGCAAAAATCAGAACTTTTAGGGCAGCAAAATGAAGTTTTCCAGCAAGTTTACAGGCAGTAAAGAGAGCCGCAAATAGAAGACAAAGGTGAGGTAGAACCTAGCGAAATGATTCTAGGATGTGCGGAGGAAAAAGAACCAATCGGGGTAACCATTCGTGAAAAAGATCAGCTCACTATTTATATAGGAAAGTCTGAATTTTTTGTGGAAACTCATCCCACCCCAAGGGGAAAAGGTTATGAATTTTTTGTTGACTTCTAGCTCACTTCATATGTAGGAAATTCTAAAAATTTTGAGTGGAATCAGCTCACTTCAAGTGCAAGAAATTTTGAACATTCCATAATGGGGCAGCCACTTGCAAAGAGGGGAACTCAGCTCATCTTAAGTTTGGTAAGTGCCCTAAATCTTGCAAATCTTGTGTTGGGGCAGCAAAATGCATAGAGAGATATGATCAGTCCATTTTGAAAAGGTATGCTTTGAAGAAGAAATTTCAAAATCCAGAGTTAGAAGATGAAGACGTCACAACAAGAAAGGCTGCATTTTCTGAGTTGGGACAGCCACCTCCTTTTGGGGAAATTCATAGCACGCTTGGTTTGGTAAGGGGCTCAAAGGTTGGAAGGTGGTTTTCTTCACAAGGGGCCAATAAGGTGGCCAAAAACTGAGTATGGGCAACCACTAAGGTACGTAGAAGGTTACTTGATATCATTTTTCATGAACTTTGCAAATTATGAAAAATGAAAGTTCAAGGCAAGTTTATGGAAGGGTAGAAACTCAACTTGTGGATGACAAAAGAAAATCTGAAACTTTCATGAGAAATGAGCCTAGGTTATACTCAGAAAATTCATAGTTTTCCATGAAAAATCAAAATATCTTATGCTCAATTTTGGAAAAGTTGGTTCATTTCAGCGTCTAGCGAATTCGGTGAAGGGGAAGATGGACCCTCTGTATGCCAAATAAAGGGGAACTTGAAAACTCGGGATCCGCCCTTCCAAGGCAAGATACCTTGGCTTCTTGCAAACATGGTGAGTGCTCTACATTGTGTGCATTATATTTTGGGACAGCCACCTCTTATTGAGGAATTTGGCCACACACTTGGTGTGGTGAGTGAGACAAAGGTAGGGAAATATTGTCCTTCAAAAGGGATCGACCACATGACCAAGGAGCAGCCATCAAGGTATGTTAAAAAGCAATTAATCCTCTGTCCCTTAAGCTTAATGAATTCTGAAAATGAAATTATCTGAAAAGAGTGTGAAGCAGGAAATTTTCAGTTTGCAAGAAAGGGAAGTAGGTCTGAATTTTGCAATGTGAAAAGACATTGGGTAGACTCAGAAGAATCAGAATTTTGTTGCTCAACAAAATCAGAAGTTCATGAGAAAAAACAGAATTGTTGTTGCTCCAATAAATCAAAAAATTATGTGAATAATCAGAGTTATTCATACTCAGAAAATTCTGAGTTTGTAAGGCCAAATCTGCTGCCTACTAAGAACACAAATTTTGATTTTTGTGGTATGCTACAGCCCATGACAAGTTCTGGAAATGCATAGGAATTGGGGCACTTCTTTCATAACAAAAGGTTGGATGTTGCAAGTATGGTACAACTCTCTCTAATTTGTAAGTTTTGGTCTTTATCATACACAAAATGTATTTCCTGCATGATTAATGGTGTTGTCAAGGTGGAGCAAAGGGAAAAACATGAGGCACACATAAAGATAGCAATGCAAGATTGCTTACATCTCCATGATACATTTGTTCAAGGTATGCTTTCAATTTGGTTCAATGTTACTCCTTTGTTGCAAATCGAGAAGGGTTTGTTACGGCACACGGGAGGCTCTAAGGAGTTGATGAATGCTTGCCAAGGTAATGTGTATTCAATGATTGAGGCTCAAATGAATTTTTTCATAAGGGTCAGCTGTAATACATCTTCTTGTCATATTTATTGTGACAGTTCTAGTTCTTCTACAAGGGTACATAGCTTCATTTTTACCCCTTTTGGAATGGTAAAGGTGGTAGATTCTTCATCGAGCGAATTGAGAGTAAAAAGGTTGACGTTTTGGGATGCTTGTAAGGCTGTAGCTTCATTTTGACCCCTTTTGGAATGGTAAAGGTGGTAGATTCTTCATGGAGCGAGTTGGGAGTAAAAAGGTTGACGTTTTGGGATGCTTGTAAGGCTGTAATGTGCATACACAGCTAACATATCAAAAGGGAAGTGGCTGGTCCTGCCCTTCTTTTGAAATATTTGGACATGTGTCAAGAGTCTTTTGACAAAAAGTAGATTTCCAACTAGGTAAGAGGATTTTTAGCTCATCTAGAAGGAAGAATTCTGAGCTTTGAGGTCACTCTTGGGGGTGTGGGCAGCATGAACACCCCTTCTATGTTCTCAAGGGCAGCCACATACATGTTCCCAACACTCTCACACATGGAGGGCACCATCAAGTGTGCAAGCATTGAAGGGAAGCGGAGAATTTATGTTTTGACTAATATGTTTGTGTCTTGTGTAGGTTCTAATATAAAGGCAATCAAGGCCCAAAAAGTTGAAGATTTCTTTGCTGGAATACACTTTTCCAGCCATCCCCATGTTGTCATTTCGCCGGAGTTGTTTCTCTTTTACATCCTTTTGGCACATTTGAGTTATGGGACCTCCATGGAAAGAAAAGAGAAGATGGGAAGCTGTTGTTATTTCATTTTCAGATTGTATAACCAGCCAAGAACCTTCACATACAGCAGTAAAGAGTTTCATCAAGAGATCTTATCTCCATGGAAGGAGTCAAGAATCAAGGAGGGCTTCACGCCCATGGTTAGGACAGCCCATTGGTTGTTTCTATTGCTGGAGGACAAGCAATTTTGGGTGGAGAGGATTGGCATGTCCCCTTTTGGACATGACACTATTGAAGACCTTTAGCCTTGCTTAGTTTCCCAAAGGCTAAGGGAAAACCAAAAAAAGAAGAGAAACATTTGGTTTTGTAAAAGAATACTTGTAAAAACACTTGTTATAATTTCACTTAAGTTGGGGCCTTTTTAAGGGTCATGAGTATTGACCCACTTAAGTGAATTATAAAAAAAATATTCTTTTATAATTTGAAAAAAGATCAACAAAGCTATTTCGGATTTCCGTCCAAATTTGGCGCTTCACTTGGGGAGAAGTATAAAAGCATTTGAGGGTTCTTGTTGAAAGGCATCTTGGATCATAATTGGAATTTACTAGTTTTGAGCACAAAAAAACTTGAGCTTTGGATTTAAGACGAAAACCTTCAAGCAAAGAGATTGAGAACAAAAACCCTCATTCTTCCGTGGGGCAACTTCATTGAAGAGCTGTCATTGTTCATCAAAATTCAGAAAAAAGGCAAAAATAAGGGTTTCCAAGTAGGGTGAATAGCTTGGAAGGGTGGTGACTAGAGTTTGGGAGTCCCAAAGATGGATTTCAAGTTGAAGACCCCTATTTTATAGGGATGCGTTTGGATCTAGGGCTGGAAATATTCAATTCCAGCTAGGGCGAATTTTTTGGGAGTCATTTATAAGGTTTTGATAGGCTATTCCAAGCCTAAATATTATTCTACAATTTCTAATATTAGTTCTAAATAAATTCTGATTTTTTTTAGGGTTTTGGAAGACATTTGGACCTCAAATATATTCATAAATTCATAATAAATTTTGCATAATTATTTAGTCAATTTTGTACAATTTTATGAAGATCCCATGAAGTGTTTGATACATGATAAATCAGCCATAAATTTAGATAAATATATCTAATTGGGATGCCTATGGTTTGAAGGAAAATTCATGATTTTGAAGGGTAAAACTTGCTTGTTGAAAACCCCAATTGATGCGTTGGGTTTATCCTAATTTTGTGTTATTTTTGAAGGGTTACATTAAACTAGGGGTGGTTGTTGGAAAAATAAGAAAACTAATTTTCACCTAGGGTTTACAGTAAATTTCAGAATTTAGAAATATCCCTAATTTGAGGACATTACATTTTGGTCTTCACTCCTACACTTTCATGGCATCAGGGAAAGGGTCTTCCAAAGGTTCAAGGGTGGTGGGAGGTCCAATCTCCTCTACTCCTACACACTTGCTTTGTCTTAGATCGCAGAGGGGAAGATTTAGTTCGCTTTATTCTAGCTGAAGATGGATGTGGAGACATTCCTAGGGTGAAACTCACTGAAGAATCTATCAGAGATAATTTTCTTGGAAATTTGGCAGCAATCACTCTATCTTCCCCCCTTTGGAAGATGTCTTTCAATATGTTATCAAATCTCTCTTCCCCCCTTCAGCTCTCCAAATGGCAAAGGAGCTCAAAGAAGTTTGGGAGATTTTTTGGCAGCCCCTCGCTCTCTCAATTGATAATAAGAGAAATCCTATCTTCTCTCTCGCAAGTTTTGCAGAGGAGCTGCCACATTGGAATCCTCCTCAAAACAATACATCCTCTCCAAATGGCAAGGGCCTACACCATCACTTAGCAGGAAGAACCCCTAGGTTAGAGAAAAGGTTGAAAGCTTGTGAAATCTTCTTGAGAAAATGTTAAGTGGCATGCAATGTTTTTGGTCGAAGTTATAATACTATAAAACACATTAAATACTAATACATGACACAATAAAAAGATTCACACAACACTCCTTAGTTTTATCATTCAAACACTCGACATATTTATAAAATGTTGTGTTCCTGTTATTTAGGAAACAATTTTATCAATCTCACTATTCTCTCAACCTTAAACCTATCTATAGCTGTTCTACCAACCTCCCGTAAACCTCCTAACAACCCTCCAAAATAGGACTTAACAAATATCTTAACAATATAATACTAAATATATAAAATAAACTATCTATTTTTAAAAAATTCCCCCCTTGTGACATATAGTTTAAACTACTAGGAAATAACATATATATTGCATGAGTACTGAGTCATACTCGCAATCCAAGGTGATCACAAATTGTTAATGGATGAGGGCACACTCATCAATCGATCAAGAAACAAATATGAACTAGGACACACATAAAAGCTCCTATATACATACCTATGTGAACAAGGACATACACAACTGTTCACCACAAACAAACCATCTATTTGTAGTGGGAATGGCCTCCCTAATCAATAATTTGTGAATATGGACAAACACCTCATTCAACAACAACAAAGAATGGACTAGGACTCACTCTAGTCCATATACACTTACATATGTGAATCGGGGCATACCCTATTGTTCACATCAACATTTGTAGTGGGACTGCCCGCACTACATCTTTAGGAGGGGTTGGGCACACCTAAACAACTGCTCCGTTGCTCCTCATCGAACAGTTAGAAATCCCCAATAGTGGGACTGGGTCCTCACTACGCTTCCTATGTGGATCGATCCTGATAGATTCCTTCGTGCAGTTCTTTGAAGGTTTCAGCATTATGTTTGTCTCTTCCATAAGACCCCCCCTCAAGCAAAAAACTCTTGTATGGGTGTCGGGTATGACCAACAATGCACCCATGTACAAAACGTACCTTTTTACTTTAGTTTTTATGGAAAAAAATCTCACAAAATGTAAGAACTCAATATAAAACCTTTTGCCAAATCGTTCACAGTTTAATTTCACACATGGTCGTAAATTTTCAATTGAAACTACCTCCTAGTTTAGAAGATATGATATTAATTCTCTTTCCCTAGTAAACTTAAGGAAAAACATTTGACTTTTCCTATAATATTTTGTAGTAACAAAATCAATGTTCAACCCTAAAAATAGAGCTACTTTATAAATCACTAAGTATATATTAAAAAGCTTTGCACTAAATTTATGCAGCTTTACTAATGCACTATGCACAAGCGTTTAGATTTGTGTTGCCTTTCATAGTCACTTCTTTCTATGATGGGAACTTTTATTTGCTAATAATAAATATTTTAGGGTTTGATCTATCACTGTGTGTCTTCACATCTTTCTCAGACTGCTCTTTCACTACAAACTTATTTCGCGCTTCTGCTACATTTTTCTCTTGCACATAGATTTGTTCCTTCAGCAATCATGCCTTTTTACACAAAGATCTCGTCATAGAAGCACACAAAATTTGAAGTAGTTATATAAATAAAAGTTATAGAGTTCCTTTTACCTTTCCAACAAAAAAAGCATTGGCCTCAATCCGATACCAGATGCAAAAGATACATTTATTTTACAAAAAGTTATATCAAATTTAGTGACGACTTTGAAATGTCTCCTTTAATTTTTTGCAAAGCACCCTTGGATCTATCATAGACTCAACTCCTCTTGCCCTTCAACAATAGTGAATCAGTAGCCACCAATTCTTTTCAAACACTCATTCTTTCTAATGCAAACTATTCTAAACACACATAAAACTAAACTAATGGCTCCTAAACTAAACTACATAAAAATTAACACAGAGCTTTCAATAATTAGGGGAACTACATAGTCAAGTTGTCCCTTTATCAACATTAAAACCCCATAGATTCTCTTTGGCTCTCACAGGATCTCAAATCTCCTAATCTAACCTGCGATGTTACCAAATGATGTTTTTGGTTAGAGTTCTAATATAAAACACATTAAATACTAATACACAACACAATAAAAAGATTCATGCAGCACACTCCTTAGTTTTATTATTCAAACACTTGACACATTTATACAATGTTGTGTTCTTATTACTTAGGAAGCAACTTTATCAATCCCTCTATTCTCTCAACCTCACACCCATCTACAGGTGTCCTACCAACCTCTCGTAAACCTCCTAAGAACCCTCCTAAATAAGACTTAACAAATATCTTAACAATATAATACTAACCATATAAAATAAATTAGCTAATTTCCCAACAATTTATTGTTGGAATATTGTCATTGATGTCAAATGGAACTATTCCCGGAAGTGAAGGGAATTGATTGCCAGAAGTGAACGGAAATGTCGACGGAAGTGAACAGAATTGTTGCCGGAAATTAACGGAATTGTTGACAGAAGTGAACGGAAATGTCGACGGAAGTGAACGGAATTGTCGACAGAAATATCGACGGAAGTGAACGGAATTGTCAACGGAAATGTCGATGGAAGTGAATGGAATTGTCAACCTTGGCCGACCTATTGGGAGGAGTTGTGACTGTTCGAAAAGACCTTTTCACTTTAAGAGTCACGACCTTAATTTGTGGCTTTCCATGGGTTATAAATAAGTGCATAACGAATGGCAAAAGAGTAGATTCGAAAGTGGAAGATATATAAAAGAGCAAAATTTTTAAAAGCAATTTTTTGTGAGAATATTAAAAAGAAAAAATCAGCAAGTATAAGGAAGAGTATAGCAGTGAAAACACTCAAGTGTAGATCAAATCTAAAGGAGATAAAGCAAGTGTCCTATCATCCGTTGTTTTGACAACAAATTTGAGATAGAAGAGTGATTTTTTCTAAGAAGGTTGGTGCCTTCGTTTTGAAGAGATTGGTGTCTCTTGCTGAGTTGGTGCTCGGTGAAAGGGGTTGGTGCTCCTGTAGGTTGGTGCCTACAAAATTGTTTTTGGAGTTGGTGCTCCAGTAGATGGGTGCCTACGAATATTTATATTAAGAGAATTTCTCCGTGGTTTTCTCCCGAAAGGGTTTCCATGCAAATCTGTGTCTATTTGCATTGTGTTGTTTTGCATTGTATTCTTTGATTGCTTTGAATATATTAATTGCGGAGTAATTTGAGGTTTTGGATTTAAGATTAATAGTCGAAAGCGAAAAAATATCTTATACTGATTCACCCACCCTTCTCAGTATAAGCGTGTGCTCAACAATGGTATCAGAGCCGGTTCCTTCGGTGTTAGCACAACTGCTAGAAGGTAGATCTTGGAAAGCACATATGGCAGGATCTCAAGTGCTAGATGTTTTCTCCACTAACAAGGCTCCTTTGTTCGATGGAACGAATTACGCATTTTGGAGAATAAGAATAAAGACTTACTTGATGGCCCTAGGTTTCGATATTTGGCAAGCAGTGGTAATAGGATACACGACGCCACAAATTCCACCAACAGATGCCACTGGAAAAAAGGCCAGCGAGAACAATGCAAAAGCTATGAATGCAATCTTATGCGGGCTTTCAGAAAATGAGTTTGTTAAGGTTATGCATTGTGAATCTGCAAAAGAGATTTGGGATAAACTCAACACTATTTATGAAGGTGATAGCAAGGTTACAAAAGCAAAACTCCAAACCCACCGGAGGCAGTTTGAAAGTTTAAAATTGAAGAATGATGAAAACATTGTTGGGTATCTTCTTCGTGTCGATGAGATTGTTAATGTCATTCGAGGATTCGGAGAGAAAATTGAAGAATCTGTGATCGTTCAGAAAGTCCTGAGATCCCTACCATTGAGATTTGATGCGAAGGTCTCCGCCATTGAAGAAATGAAAGATTTAGACACAATGAAAATGGACAAGCTCCATGGAATTCTTACAGCCTACGAAATGAGAACCGAATCTGAGAGATAGTCGAAGAAGGAAGCATCATTCAAGGTCTCGAAGAAAGAGGAGATCAAAGAACCAGAATCAAGTGAAAATTCAAGTAGTGAAGAAGATGAAAATGAAGCTCTATTCATTCGGAAGCTAAAGAAAGGATCAAGCAAATATAAAGGAAAGTTACCATTTAAATGCTTTAATTGTGATAAAATTGGTCATTTTGCAGCCAAATGTCCAAATAAAAGAAATAGCGATGATGAGAGAAACAAATCAAAGTACAAAGAAGGATTCAAGCCGAGCAAAGACAAGCAAAGATTTGAAAAACAAAAGAAAAGCCTATACTCCAAGAGGTATAGCAGCTCATCCGAAGAAAACAAAGAAAGTGATGTTGAGAGTGATAATGAAGAGATTTTGTTCATGGCTACAGAAAAAAATGCCACCACCAACAAAGATAATTTGGAGGAAGACGAAGACATGGAAGAAGGTGAAGTGAACCTTGAAGAAGAACTTATTTGCGCGTTGAAAGAAATAAAAGCATTTAAGAAGAAGAATCAAAAACAAAAGTTACAACTCCGAAAATATGAAGAAGAGAATCAAGACTTCAAAACGAAGACATCACAAGTCTTTGAGGAATCAAATAAGGTAATTGCCGATCTAAAAGTCCAAATCGAAGAAACAAAGAAAATTGAAGAAGATCTAACGGATCAGCTAAAGAAGAAAGGAGAAGACTGTGAAAGGTATGAATCTGAGATAGATGTTTTAAAAAGGGATCTAGAAAAGGCGAATTCTAAAATAGCAAGTGAATTGAAATCTGAGAAAAGCACTCAAGTTTTGAATAAGATTCTAGAGAGTCACAGATCACCATCTAACAAGTCAGGTATTGGGTATGAGAAGGAAAAAGAGAAAGCTAAGAGCTATGTTGAAACTCTTAAGAAACCAATGAAAAAGGAGACCAAGAAGGAAGAAGCCCAGAATACAAAAACCAGCTCTATCAACAAAGAAAGCAAAGGAGAACAAAACTTCAGAAGACCTTTTGCTCCAAGATATGCAAATAAAACTAGGTTTGGTAATTATTTTGATGGAAATTGTTATTATTGCAATCATTTTGGTCATAAGAAATTAGATTGTAGAAAGAGAGCCAAGGGTCAGGAGCACAAACAAAGGAACCTATGGAGGTTCAAACAGAAACTACAATTCGTTTGCTCCCTTATCAAACTTTGGTGAAGCTATAGTTTGTTACAAGTGCAACAACTATGGACATATAGCACGCTATTGTAGAAGTGTTTTTGAATTTGTAAGACAAGATCAAAAGTTCAAAGCTCTAGTGATAAAGAAAAGAGAACCATCAAAGGCTTGGAAGAAGAAGCAAGAAGAATCCATGATTGTTCAAACAACATTCCATGCTAGAGATGAAAGACAACAATGGTTCATTGATAGTGGATGTTTGAGACACATGACTGGAGATAAAAGCAAATTCATCTCGTTAAAAAGGGTCAATGAAGGCACGGTGAAGTTCGGAGACAACACTACAACCAAAATAACAAGAGAAGGTACACTTAGTCTCGATAATGGAAAAAACAAAACAAAAAATGTGTTATATGTGGAAGGGTTAAAACATAATCTTCTAAGTGTTAGCCAAATGTGTGATCAAGGACACACACTCAAGTTCTTTTCTGAAAGTTGCGAGATCGGAAAAAGAGACACAGGAGAACTAATTGCAGATGCTCATAGAACCACAAACAACCTATACATGCTTGGAGAAATGAGAGGAGAGAAATGTGGTCGGAGTCAAGTTGAAGAGAGTTGGCTATGGCATAGAAGGTTAGGGCACATGAATTTTGATAATCTTGTGAAACTTAGCAACAAACAGGCTGTGCGAGATATGCCCAAGATAACGAAACCTTCAAGCACTCTATGCAAGCAATGCCAGCATGGGAAGCAAACCAGAACAAAGTTCAAAACGAAGGAATATTAGACCACCAAACCACTACAGCTGATTCATACGGATCTTTGTGGTCCTACCAGAACTAAAAGCATGCAAGGTGAGAGCTACTTTATGTTGCTCATTGATGATTATACTAGAATGACGTGGGTAGCCTTTCTAAAAGAAAAATCGGAAGCATTTGAAAAGTTTAAAGCTTTCAAGGCATTAGTAGAAAATGAAAAAGAGCTGAAAATAAAATGCCTAAGGTCATATCGAGGAGGTGAGTTTATTTCAAATGAATTCATTGAGTTTTGCGAAGATCATGGAATTAAGAGACAATACTCAGCTGCAAGGACTCCACAACAAAATGGAGTGGTGGAAAGGAAAAATCGAACCGTTCAAGAAATGGCTAGAACTATGTTGAATGAATCTAAGCTATCAGATAGATTCTGGAGAGAAACAGTTAATACAGCAGTATATATCTTGAATAGAGGGCAAATCAGAGTTAAAAATGACAAAACTCCTTATGAATTGTGGAAAGGAAGACCAACTTCGGCCAAACATTTCAAAGTGTTTGGAAGTAAATGTTTTCTCAACAGGGATGAAGAAAACTTGGGCAAATTTGATTCAAGAGTTGACGAAGGAATTTTTCTTGGCTACTCCATCAAAAGCAAAGCCTATAGATGTTATAACAAAAGGCTACAAACTATCGCAGAAAGAGCTAGTGTTAGAATAGATGAGATCATGAATCAAAAGGCAAAAGAACCTTCAGAAGAGCCTCTAGAAATACCCAATCTTGTAGAAGAAGGGGAGGAAGAAAATGTAAAAAAATTGAGTGAATCTCAAAGGCAGGACACCAAAGCACCATCTCGCTTTGTTCAAAAGAATCATGCTGAAAGTCAGATCATTGGCAACATTGATGTTGGGGTGCAAACCAGAAGAAGAATTGTAAGTATACCTGAGCATGTAAATTTCTCTTTGTTATCCAAGGTAGAGCCTAAGAATTTTTCTGAAGCTAGTCATGATAAACATTGGGTAAAAGCAATGAAAGAAGAGTTAGATCAAATTGAGAAGAATGAGACATGGAAACTTGTTCCCAGGCCAATGGATCAGAATGTGATTGGCACTAAGTGGGTTTTGTCGAAACAAATTGAATGAAAATGGCCCAAGTCACTCAAAACAAAGCAAGGTTGGTATGTAAAGGTATGCTCAAGTAGAAGGTGTAGATTTCGAAGAGACTTTTGCTCCTATTGCTAGATTAGAAGCAATTCGAATATTTCTTGCATTTTCAGTATTCAAAAATTTCAAAGTTTATCAAATGGATGTTAAATCAGCATTTCTAAATGGCAATCAAGAAGAGGAAATTTACATAGAACACCCAGAAGGATTCCTCTTATCAGAAATCAAGGATTATGTGTGTAAGTTGAAGAAGGCTTTGTATGGATTGAAACAAGCTCCTAGAGCATGGTATGCTAGGCTTGATAAATACCTACAAGACCGAGGATTCAAGAGAGGATATGTTGATAGTAATCTTGACATCAAAACTGAAGGAGATCACCAATTAATTATTGTGGTGTATATAGATGATATAATCTTTGGAGAAGACAATGAGGAAATGTCTAAGATATTTGTCGAAGATATGCAAAAGGAATTTGAGATGTCCACGTTAGGTGAGTTGTCATTTTTCCTTGGTTTACAAATCTCTCAATCTAACAAAGGAATATTCATATCCCAAAGCAAGTATGTAAAGGAGATGTTGAAGAAATTCCATATAGAGGAGTGTGCCCCTGTTAGCACACCTATGGCTACAGGTACGAAGTTGAGCAAAGATGATGAATCTCTGAATACTGATCAATCTCTTTACAGATCAATGATTGGGAGTTTACTATATGTGATGGCATCTAGCCCAGATATCATGCAAGCAGTAGGTATGGTTGCACAATTTCAAGCAGCTCCAAAAGAAACACATGTGCAAGCCGTAAAACGTATATTTAAATATTTAAAGAGAACCTTGGATTATGGGTTGTGGTACCCAAGAGGTAAAGACTTCACATTGGTAGCGTACACGGATTCAAATTGGGTAGGTTGTGTAGATGATAGAAAAAGTACAAGTGGAGTAGCATTCTTCTTTGGAGATAGCCTAGTATCATGGTTGAGTAAGAAGCAGAATTTTGTATCTCTATCCACAGCAAAAGCAGAGTACATAGCAGCAATGCTATGTTGTACACAAGTTCTATGGATGAAACAAACCTTGAAAGATATCAAAGTAGCGTATAATCATCCAATCTCCATATTCTGTGATAATACTAGTGTGATAAGTATTTCGAAGAATCCAGTTATGCATTCCAGAACTAAGCATATCCCTATACAGTATCATTTCTTGAGAGAACAGGTGGCTGAACAAGTAAAATTGGAATATGTTTCCACATCCGAACAGATGGCAAATATCTTCACTAAGCCACTTCCAAAGGAAACATTTGAGTACCTACGAAGGAAGTTGGGAGTAATTTCTTTTGCTTCTTGCCACTGAAGGGAAGCATCCGCTGAGGGGGAGCTAAGTACTAGTTCTTGGATAGACCCTTTGCCATTGATGTCAAAGGGATAGAAGTACAGAAAGAGCATGTCACAAAAAGGGGGAGCTACAGCAAAGAAGGATTCAGACAGAAGAGACAGTGCAGCAAGGGGGAGCAGTTTCAGTATGTGGTTGCCATCAATGACAAAGGGGGAGATTGTTGAAATATTGTCATTGATGTCAAATGGAACTATTGCCGGAAGTGAACGGAATTGATTGCCAGAAGTGAACGGAAATGTCGACGGAAGTGAACGGAATTGTTGCCGAAAATGAACGGAATTGTTGACAGAAGTGAACGGAAATGTTGACGAAAGTGAACGGAATTGTTGCCAGAAGTGAACGGAAATGTTGACGGAAGTGAACGAAATTGTCGACGAAAATGTCGACGGAATTGTCAACCTTGGCCGACCTATTGGGAGGAGTTATGACCGTTCGAACAGACCTTTTCACTTGAAGAGTCACGACCTTAATTTGTGGCTTTCCATGGGTTATAAATAAGTGCATAACGAATGGCAAAAGAGTAGATTCGAAAGTGGAAGATATATAAAAGAAGAGCAGAATTTTTAAAGGCAAATTTTTGTGAGAATATTAAAAAGAAAAAATCAGCAAGTATAAGGAAGAGTATAGCAGCGAAAACACTCAAGTGTAGATCGAATCTAAAGGAGATAAAGCAAGTGTTCTATAATCCGTTGTTTTGACAACAAATTTGAGATAGAAGAGTGATTTTTTCTAAGAAGGTTGGTGTCTTCGTTTTGAAGAGATTGGTGTCTCTTGCTGAGTTGGTGCTCGGTGAAAGGGGTTGGTGCTCCTGTAGGTTGGTGCCTACAAAATTGTTTTTGGGGTTGGTGCTCTAGTAGGTTGGTGCCTATGAATATTTATACTAAGAGAATTTCTCCGTGGTTTCCTCCCGAAAGGGTTTTCACACAAATATGTGTCTATTTGCATTGTGTGGTTTTGCATTGTATTCTTTCATTGCTTTGAATATATTAATTGCAGAGTAATTTGAGGTTTTGGATTTAAGATTAATAGTCGAAAGCGAAAAAATATCTTATACTGATTCACCCCCCTCTCAGTATAAGCGTGTGCTCAACATTTATCCTCTCCCTAAGCACAAGGGAACACTTGGAAGGAAACCCGCAAAATGGAAGGAGAATCACAGGTCTTCTTTGGCGCTTCAAGGCAATGCCCCTGCTCTTGCTCCTGATTGTAACTCGACTACAAAACCTCATCATGGCAAGCAAGCTAGGAAAGTTAGTGGTTGGACTGCGGCAAAGTGGATGATCCCTGGCAATGGCAGACTCTCCATGGAAATATGCAATGGCCACATTCACACCATCTCGAAGCTATTGGATGTGAATATTTGTGTGACCTAGTGTTACACAAGGACACATCCCCTAGATTTTGGTGACATCCCATACATACTGAACGTTTCAAGGACTTGGGGACTTGGAGGGGACATCCCTAATTTTATTTTATTTTATTTTTCCAACACTTTTACTTCAAAACAGTCCCCCCCAAAAAAGTTGTTATTTTTACAAAAGCAATAAACCCAAATACCAAAAGTACCTTAAAAAATATTAAATAAAGATTAAACACTTATATTTCATTGAATAAATTTAAAATATTTAAATATAATTTTTTATATATTGTTTTAATAGTCGGCCTGTGCCCCCATCCCCAAAGTCTGGGAAATGTTTTCTTGCCCTGAAAACCGCATCCTCCTTATCCCCAAAGACTTAGGTAACTATGGCAACACCTTGGTGGTTGATGTCTTATGTTCTCATTGCCAAGGGAAGCTGGCCGGAATTATGTGCTAGGCCCCAAATAGACACCAGTTGACAACCCCCCCTACAATCCTATCAAAAGAAGAAAAAGTATCCTTCGGCAAGCACAGTTCAAGGAGAAGGTGTGTCTTGTTCTCCAATAGTGGCAATCCTTATGGCTTGTGGCTTGTGGCTTGGGGCACCTTTCCTTGTCATTAGTATTATCAATTATGTTAGTTATAAAATAGGAGTTGGCCATATCCACGAGGTTTTAATTTGTCTCATATATAATGGCTAAACCTTTCTCTAAATAAATCTTACAAACTAATTTAGTTTAAAAGACAGTAAAATGTCATCATAAATATTTTATGTAATAACTAATGACAAAATTTAAAAAGAAAATTACCCAAATATCTATAAAGACTCGGCCCATCATCACTTGTAAAGGGTAGACCTTGCCCCTAAGAAAAGAAAATATTTTTAAAGTAAAATTAATATTTTAAATTTAAGAAAATAATGACAAAACTTAAGTACAAAATTGCCCAGAACTCTTAAAAAATAACACTTGGGAATGCCCACCATGGTTTGACAAAGGTCATTGTCACATAAGGGTCACATGTAAATCTTAGGGAGGTTAGAAGTGCTTTTGAAGTTTGAGTTACAAAGGGGTTCCAAGTACCCACCATAAAGTAGGGTTACGTAGCTGTTATTGTCTATGATGTGCTTAATAACATGTAATACCACCTTATATTCTATTTGGTGTACACAAAGATATGACATATGACATTTATTCTTTGTATGTACAATCTGAACCAATGGATTTTTTTTTATAGTTAAAAACAAAGGATTCTATTGAGGCCCTTGCCCTTGTAGTTAATAATGCTCTAAAAAGTACATAGTAAAGACGAGAAAATATTGTCTTATGTAAGAAGAGAGATTGAATAAACTTATAAGTACTAGGATATGTGGAGGAAAAAGATCTAGAGGATAGAAGATTAAGACAAGAGGTTGGGACAAAAGGAGTAGTTGACTAAATAGTAAAATAGGTGCAAAAAATTTAGTTTCGATTGAAATTCACATCCAATAATGTTAATTACCTGTGATGAACCAAGGAAAATATCACAAATTGCAACTGTACTCCATCAGATGTATTTTGTCCCATTTCTTCAGAAGAAGGGTGTTGCTTAGCATTTATAACATGCAGCCCACATCCTAGGCATGGAAAGAAGTTCATAAAAATCAAGTACCCACAGGCCAGGGAGGACTTAGAATGTGAACTTACATTTCCGAAGTTTGTTCTCCCTACCCCCATGTAAAGTGATGATCAAACCTGCCAAATCTATTAAATCAATGAAAAAGGAGTAAAAACTAAAAAGTAAATTTAATTAACCATAAAAAAGACTAGAATAAGGATACAGTCCTGCTTCGATAATTGGCTCAGTCATCTGCACAAACAGAACACGTATTAGAAATCTAAAACCTGAACCAAATACAGAAATACAAGACATAGCTAAGTAAAATACGGATAACATGAGAAAACAAAGATAAAGATAGCAATAAAAAAACAGTTATTATATTCCCTTCGTGAAAAACAATCTACATGCAAGAAAAAAATTAACATGGACGACCTAGAGATGGCGAATCACTAAATTGCTCAAATACTCTTCATTGCTTTAATAGCACACATTTATATTTGTAACCTTACTAAGATGCACGAACGTAAATTAAAGCTAAAAACAAAATACATGCAATGCCTAGCTATGTTAGTATATTTTCCAAATATCATAAAACTTTAAATTAGAAGAATAATTTTATTCTTACAAGCCTCTTATAATATTTAATTTTTCAACAAGGAGGTCTGAGTTTTTGAAACTCTTTTCAACCATGAGCCATGGTAAAAATATTCGAAATGTGGTCTTCTATAGGGCATAAAACCAATTCAACTACTTTATTGCCTAATTTCTCCCAAATGAATTGGATGAATCTCAGTGTGTTCAATTCATGCATGGAAAACCAAATACTTTGAGAGCGGAATGGCACATAGATTGTCACAAAACAGAGTTTTCGAATACACGTGGTCTGACTAGATGTCACTGAGAACACGATGCAGCCAAATTGCTTTGCATGTGACTGCTACTGCCAATTCCTACTGGGCTTTGGTTAAAAGTATAGAGCATGTTGTGTCATCATTGTATACACATAATAAATACTGTTTTTAATACTTACATTATGGTGTTCTTCCGAGTTATGAGTTAATTTAAATTTTGGTTACGTGGGTGGTCAACATCATGATTGTTGAGGTCGACTATCGCACCCACCCCCTTCCTTTCCTATTTGTATGTATTGTAGTGAGGTGATCAGGTATTTCCATCAAGTCTATTGTCAGATCCTACTGAATATAGCCTGCATCGGAGACCATGTACATAATATTTGCATATATCAATCAAAAAATTCTACTTTCCAATTGTTTAAGTTCTCCTATATTGTGACAATGACTATGATAGACAATAGATAGTATTCCGTTGTTCTGTATATATAAATATCTCTGTTTGTATTTCATATCTGTATTTTTGGTTGTGTTAGTCATTTCAAGTCTTAACCCATGTGAGATACTAGTTTCGATGTCATCAACTCTTTGTTAACAAGTGTATGATGTGGCAAGTGAGATCTAGATATTCATCAACAACCATCCCATGTTCCAAGGCATCTTCAGGTCCTTCTCAAAGTTGCAGTTTTTAAAAGTATTTATATTTTTTTAATCATTAATGACAAATGTATAACTTTAATTAATTTTGTAGGTTTTCAACTTGTAGAATTTTGAACATTTTTTTTTATTTTTGTTTGTTTTAATTTCTTATTAAATTGTTGAGACTTGTTTTGCCTCACACACAATCATCTTGAGATGACTTATGAAGGTGCGAGAGGCATTGAGCAACATGGTTATCAGCAACCTTTAGGGTGTGTAGGGGCGATCAAACAGTAAGTGGACCACAAAATTGAAATCATTGATCCTCAAGGACAAATAGTGGGATCATGTGGATTACTTGCTAAGTTTTACCAAGCCGATCGTGAGTATGCTTAGATTTGTTGATATGGATCATCCATGTTTGGGTGAAATTTTATGATGGAATTGACTCAATGATTTGAGAAGATTAAGTCCATCATAAATGCCAAAGTGCAAGATACTACAAAAAGCTTATCCAAGCAAGTGCAGTCACATCTCATTGATAGATGGAACAAAATGACCACCCCACTACATCTTCTTGCCTTTGCCTTGTACTACAACGCTGAGATCATTTCTTTGACCAAGAGGTTCCCACCATATAAGGATGTTGAGGTTAGTGATGGGTATAAGGAGGCATTCACTAGACACTTCCTCAATCAAGAAGTAGAAGACGCAATTATGGGATAGGTAGATAGATAGATATTTTAATAGCACCCACAAAACCAAAATAGTCTATGGCACCCCAAGAACAAAAAGCAAAACCAAAGGTGTACTTAGATAAATAAAGCAAAGTCACAGAAAGGGATGGACATATAAATATCAAGAGCAAAGCAACAATAGTATATCACAATAATAAGAGCATAATAGAGCAAATCCACACCAATGATTGATAGCAAAGTAGAATACTAAAAAGATATGATTGAGCCACTTCAAGGGAGCAACCTCCACAACCTTGCAATAAAAATAGAATTTGTAATATGACCCTCTAATACTAACCACTACATCTTATATATACCCTACTAAGGCTGTGTATACTTTATAAACCGACACTACTACCAATATGAAGATATAGAAATTATCATATGACTAAATAAAAGGTTATACAAGCCACAAGTCTGCCACACATCCCAGTACAGGCTAGCAGAAACTGTCAAAAAAGAGAAGATTTGTGCAGTTGGACACTAGTTCAAATCTTTAATATTGTTCTACCTCTGAAGGTTCATTCTCCTTTTGTGGATTTTGAATAGAAGTTCCTCACTTTTTCTCAATGTTTTCTTCTTCAAATATAGTAGACATAGATATCTTCTATAGGTTGTCCAAGCAGCTAGCTTAAAAGCCGTCATATGGAGCATTCCATGATATAGTTTCATTCTATCTATACCATACCTAATGCGCTAAAAAGACATTCTCTCTTCCCACCTTTCTTTTGGGTTCTTCCACCCACCCATCTCACATCTAAGTTGAAGTAATCTAGTCCTCAATTGGGCTATAAGTATCATCATTTTCCATTTGATTTTTTCTTTGTTTAAGTTTTTTGGTCATGCTCGTAAGCGAGGTTAAACCAAGTCATGTAGCATTGCTTTTTCCTCCCAAGTTGCTTTGTCCACATACAGAGTTTAAACTTTTCCCTCGCATAATTTTTAATCTCTTGATTGGTGATTGGGCATTAAATGGCAGCCCACATGCATGTCGGTTGATGCCACACTTATTCATCCATAGTTTGTTTTGTTTCATCCATGTTTCCTTTTTTGTTCAACTCTTCTCTCATTACTACCTTTAGCTACCTATCCTCCATGTTCTCTATTTTTTTTTATATCCTAGGAGATTCGAGTCATTATTGTTGCTTCTATTAGAAAAGTACATGTTTTTGATAGGAGTATCTCATATGGGACTGACGCTTTATTCTTGAAGTTGCTCGTGATTAAACATTTTTGAATCCTCTCAATTTGTCTCCGCTTTAGACCCAACATACCGCTGACCCAAAATTCACACCCGTAGAGCACTACTAGTAGTCCAAACAAGACCCTAGTGTTCTTCCAATCCCACAAATCAGCATCTTTGCACATGTTTTGAAGAAAGTATAGCACTCCTCACCCTCCTTGGATTCTCTTCATTATATTCCTATTTCCTAGTTGAGCTTGTTAATGAAATCAAGCCCTGAGTATTTGTGTTATGAGACTATCTCAAGTGGATTCCTCTCACATATGAAGCTTATATGTTTCTTATCCTATCAGCATGCAATCAAAATCTTAGTTTTGTTGTTGTTGGATTGCATCCCAACCCCTTTGCAAAAGAGCTCTAAGGCTTTCAAATGACCTCTTAAGCTTTGGGTGGTTGTTGTGGTCAAAATAAGATCATATGCATATAGGAGTTTTATCACATAGCTAGCTACACAAACCCCGCCACCCCCTAATCTATCAATTCAATCTTCCAATTTGTCAATATAAAGGTCAAATAAAGTGGGTGATAGTGGACATCCTTGTTTAACCACTATGTTGCTACTAAAGCATTCTAATAATCTTGTATGATAATCCTTTGAGAGTTTGGGACTTTCATAGCCTCCACATGTCACACCCTTAGCGCTCTTCGGGAAAAATACATTAAGGATGCTCGTACATGGTGTTACCTACTTGGGCAAGCATCCACCCACCTCTAGTCTTGCAATAAAAATTATATCACAAGAAAGATTTGTTTTTAACTCCCTTTTCAATGTTTCGTTTTAACTTTTTACTTTTACAAATTTAAATTTTTTATTGACTTTGCGGTTTGCCTTGATAGGTTGTGAGTTCCTCTACAATTAAGCAAAACTGGGGTACATGCACCTTTATCCACTCGATTAAGCACAACAAGCTAGTAGAGTAAAAGGTGGAGGTTTTGGTCTATGTGCATTCCAACTTGCACCTTCTATCACACAAGCCGGACGAGTATAAGCGGGAAGTAACAAAGTGTTGAGATGTAGACCTAGAAACTCCTGACATGGATTCTTTCATTGCCCACCTTTCATTGCTTAACATGAAACTAGAGAGTTCTTCCCAGGACCTACATAGCAGAGCTAGTGGGAGTGGCACTGCTACTGCTTGTGGTTCTAATGAACCACATGAGGGTGTTGATCCCTCAATGAAGAGAAATATGAATATACTGATTTACTTGATTTTTGTGCATATATTTGTAATATATACTTATTCTAAGTTTGACCACTGAATACCATGCCAATTGGCATTGAATTATGAATCGTGTTAAATTTAAAATTAGTTATTAGTTAATGTTTAACTATGGGCAGTTATCAAACCTTCCCAACTAATCTAACCACTTTCTCATTCATAAAAAGATGAACACACAAGTGTGCAAGTATATCATATACCTTTCATTTCTCTTCATTCTTTTAATATTCATTTGCTAACATAGGTATCAAAGCCAATCATTCAAGGAAGACCTACTCCGGTATGAGCGAGCATGTTGTTCGAGAAATCCCTAAGAGAAGGGTACATATTGTCCAAGAAGAAAAGGTTCGAGGTTTGAGGAAGCCCTAGTTGTGTACGAACCGTCAAGTAGAGGCAATCAACATCATGTTTTGTGATCAAAGAGAAGGCAAGTTTTCATGATCAAAGAGAAGGGCAAAAATGCAGCGAAGGTCGAAGAAAAACACAAGTTTCTTTGAACGAAAACATAGTTGATAGACCATAAAGGTCTTAGAACAACATAACACAGAACAACAGTCACGCAAAACAAAGCACAAACGGTGAGTTTCGTGGGCCATCACGTAGAAACGGTTGCAAGAAATGTTAGTCTCCAACAAAAAACACATCGCATAGGGCGCACCACCAATCGCAGGAAAGAAAAGAAATGCGCTCAGATAGTAGGGCATGGAACAGTCACAGGGATGAAACGTAACGCAATCAAATAGTACTATAAAATCATATGTTTCAAAGCTATGCACGGGAAATCAACAAATGCATGTAATTAACTTAAATAAACTGTATGTTCATAAATTTCAAAATATATTTTCAAACCCTGTCTTTCAATAAAACTATACTTTTTATGTTGCACTTATTTTTAGGTCAATCAAACAATTGTACTTTTTTTGTTGAATTAATTTCCAAATCAAAAATTTGTAGTTGCATTGATTTTTGAGTCAACAGAAACTATAATTGTAATGATTTTCGGGTAAGTCAGGTCCAAAAACTATAGTTGCATAGATTTTCGAGTCATCCCTGTACTGTACATTTTATGTTCATAGTAAAACGTTGTGTATAAAATGGCCAACATAAAAAAATTGATTATGTAGAAAGTGCAGAAGTTAATTGCTTGTAACTTTAATGTTTGGAGTCATAAGATTTTGACAATCACGAAAAATCGTGATTATGACATCATTCTCAGCATTTAAGCAAGACATGTACAAACATTGTGGATCATGACAAACGTCTTAAGGAGGCCTTATTAAAATTATGTGTCAAATGACATGATTTCGAAGGTCCAGAATGCTACTGTGGAGAGTGCATTGTGTTTGCAGAATAAATATCAAACTTCAAAGAAAAGCCGAGTTTTGCCCCTGAAAATTTTGTTATTTTCCACAAAAATGTCAGCAGATGAGTTTTTGTCTGAACACCTACTTTAGATGAAAGATCTTCGAGACCAACTATCAACCATCAACAAAAAGATGGATGATGATGATATGGTGGCGCTAGTTTTGAACAGTTTGCCATCCTCCTATGAATTTTTTGTGGAGACTCTACCCCTGATGGTGGAAAGTAACACACTGACGTTTGATCAAGTTAGCTCTTGTTTGCTGCAAAAAGCACACACGTAGACACATAATGAGTCTAGTGTTGGAAAAGCAGAGAGTGCATTAGTTGTTCAATCAAAAGGGAAGTGTCAACGTATCCTTGTTGATTCTTCTAAATCTCAAGTAAATTATTTTTACTGTCATAAGATTGGGCATCTCAAAAAGGATTGTTGGAAGTGACAGTATGCACTTTCCCAATAAAATAGTCAAGTAGCAAATGTGGTAGCAGTTGACAAAGGACTAGATTCTGAGAAAGGTTATGCCCTTGTGGCATTATACTCGAACAATAGTACTACCAACTGTTGGTTCCTTAATTCCGCCGCATCCCAACATTTCACATGTTGTAAGGACCAAAATGACAAATTTACTTCAAGTGCAAACTTTTTTTATTCAATTTTATCATAGTGAATGTTTCTGAATGCAATTGTGTGAGTTCTTTCAAATAAACATTTCGGGTCACACTCTGTGAACCATCATCAAGATGAGAATGAGAATGGAATAATTAATAATTGCAGACTTTAACAAAATTTGGACAAATTATGTTGTCTCGACCTCTTTTGAGAAATGCTAAGTCTACAATCTTCTTTCCTAGTTTGATTCTTAACTTTTCAAAACGCTTAGTCTTAAGACAAAATTCCCTCCCATGAAGGGTATTGATAAGAGCAATAGTATTTCCACTGTCCATTTAGAGTATAGTGAATGTTTCTGGACGCAATTGTGTGAGTGCTTTTAGATCAACATTTCGGGTCACACTCTGTGAACCATCATCAAGTGTGACCGGAAATGTTGATTTAAAAGCACTCACTAGATGCAACTTGATGATGGTTCAAAGAGTGTGACCCAAAATGTTGATCTAAAAGCACTCACACAATTGCATCCAAAAACATTCACTATACTCTACATGGACAGTGGAAATACTATTGCTCTTATCGATACCTTTCATGAGAGGGAATTTTGTCTTGAGGATAAGCGTTTGGAGAAGTTGAGAATCAAACTAGGAAAGAAGATTGCAAACTGAGCATTTCTCAAAAGATGTCAGGCTAGTAGAATTTTTCCGAATTTTGTTAAAGTCTGCAATTTTTAATCATTCCATTCTCATTCTCATCCTGATGATGGTTCACAGAGTGTGACCCGAAACGTTGATCTGAAAGCACTCACACAATTGCATCCATAAAGATTTGCTATACTCTAAATGGATTGTGGAAATACTATTGCTCTTATCAATTTTATTAGCTGATGGTCAATCATATGCAATAGTGGGGATAGGAGAAATTAGCATAGTATTAAATAGTGATAGAAAAATCAAAGTACGAAATGTTAGGTATGTTCCTACCATGAATAAAAATCTCTTATCTTTTAATCAGTTAACGTAAAGTTCCAACATTGTTATACATTTCTCTAGAAAACAATGTATTATATCTCATATCAAATAGGATAGCGGTTGTCCTAGGCATTGGGCAAGGAGGCTTGTACAAGCTCATTGACCCTACCATAATCAAAGTATATGCACGTGTAGAAGGATACTCCATCATACAGGATGTGCAAAAGGATGAAATTCCTTATACACTTGTTGACCCTGATTCAAGCAATTTACATGCATTAGTGGTGGGGGGAATATCCACTAAAAAGGACGTTACGGAGGATGCCTTTCCTCAATCTCAATCACATGCACAGGCAATTGTGCAAGAGAATGATATGCCTAAGTCATAGGCATTAGCTCAAAGGACCAGAAACAAGGTTGTTCCTTCAGCAGAGCATGGTCATTTTGCTCTCGCTTCTGACTTTTATCGGTTACACACCCATTGACTGCAAATGGGTGGACAAAAATTGTACTTTGGACAAGTACACAATTCATCATGTTGCAAAAGGCTTTAAACAACAAGAAGGAATAAATGAGAAGATGGTTTCTTCTCCTATTGTGGAGTTGGCTTTTACTCCCACTACTACTAAGGAGTTGGATTTTACTCCTACGAAGATGATCACATTTTGGTTACTTCTCTCTACAACCACTCAATTTGGTTTCTTGAGTAGACATTTGGACAAGAGGTATTCATGGTGTTGCATGAAAAGTTTTTGGGTGGGTCATGATCATTCGGTTTGCAGGATGGTTAAGTCCCTACACGGACTTCAGTAAGCTCCAGAAGCTTAGTATACTTTGTTTGAGCAACATCTCCAAAATTCTAGATTCAGAACAATGGAGGTCAGGTTGAAGTTATCAACCAATGATGATTCATCACCAGTCAATGTATCACCCTACAACGAGTTGATGGACAGCTTGATACATCTTATGTCCACAAGGCCGGATCTTTGTTTTGTTGTTGGCTATCATTTTCGGTTTTTGTCTACACCGAAACCCCTACATTGGACAGCAACAAACTGACAGAGGACTACAAATTTCATGTCGATATCTTTAGAACAATCTGAAAATGTAATGACTAAACTCCTTGGTCCCATTGTGTTTGTAAAATTTTGGGAAAAACTTAGAGTAGTCTCCAGTTTAGTCATTAAGGGAGGGTGTTAAAGTTATAATTCGCTATTAAGTTATCAAACCTTTCCAACTGATGTAGCCACTTTTTGCTTAATAAAAAGACAAACACACAAGAGTGTGTGTCATATACCTTCCATTTCACTTCCTTCTTTCGGTATTCATTTGTTAATAATGTTTTCAATTGTTTTGTACCTATTTAACTTATTTTGTTTACTCTATGCATATTATATGGTTAATTTTGCTTATTTGGTTATATTTTTAACATTTTTTATTTTTTATATTTTTTGTACAGTCGTACCCAAGCAAACAAATTGCCATACTGGCATATTTGAACCCCATACTCATACCAATACCAAGATCGGCTACTTAGATTTTAGGGTGGCACCAAAACAATTGATATTGATTGCAACCGGGACTAGTAATGGAAAGGCAATGAGAAGATTACGGTAGTTCAATATGTTGTCATTCCTAGTAGACTAGTCACTAGACTTCATTAGGCATTTCACTTGTATCTTAGACCAATCTCTACGAGTAGAAAATCCCATATTGATAGCTAAGTAATTGAGAATAGAGAAACCTTAAAAGTGAATTGAAACGAGTTCCAATTCAGTTAAACCAGGCATAAATAGAAGTAATGCGACAAGAGAGAAACCACCTATCAAAGATCTCCACAAAGTATGAAAAGCTACAAAGGACTAAGAAGAAAATCCAATCAATCATGAAAAAGGGAAAACTTATCCGAAATAAAACCAAAAAAATTGTGAATGAATTAGAAAGTTTGGATATATAACTTGACATAGGACCATGAGAGCCTGACTACTTTCCAGACACCCAAATTCAATATTAAATAGTCTAGTCCAAGAGGGAAATGTGGTGAATAACTTATTAGCTTTTCCTAGTTAAATAGAAATCATTTTTTTCTAAACCCTAAAAGAAAAATATTCTACTCTATGAAGAATTACAAGAAACCTCAATCCCAATTGGCTTCTTCTCATAAGTTTCCAAATTAGTGAGATAACAGCCAAAAAATAAAGCATCAACACATAGAATAGAAAGGGAATGCCAAATGGGAATCAAATAGGGAGACCTGTGCTAGTAAGCGTGCAACTCCTATAAGTCGTTTTTGAAAATCCACTCCTTTGGTAGCTTTTTTCCCAACTTTTAAACTGTGAAATTGAAGAACATATCAATTTTATAAGCAAAAAGACAAAAAACATTCTCTACTGCCAGATTATTAAATTAAACAGCAAGAAGCCCAATTTATACTACCTTGAGGAAATCAAGAAAAGCATTCCTTTGCAACAGAAGAAACATTTATATGAAGCAAGCACAACACAAAATTCAAATAGGTTCATAAATAAACCACAAAGGAATCACACGATTGACTTTGAACAGGTATATATCATCAAACCACAAAATACTGAGAATGGAAATATCTCTATTGTCCTTATTCTCCATACTCGTGTCTGTCGAATCACTCAACTGAATTTGTTGCATGTCTTATAGGTTGTGAGTTCATGTCATTGAAGGATATTGTAAACTTACAGGTTCTGTCTTACACAATAACCTTTTTCAGTGTAACATGCAAAGAAGTGATTCATTACATGGGTTTTTGATCCTAGGATGGATTCAAATGTTTACAATGTGATTAGTGTTTTTTTGTCAAAAAACCTGCGAATCAGTACTAACTAAAATCAGTTTAACATATGCTCTATGCTATGCATGGGCCGTTATGATGTCAAATTCAGGATAATAGAAATAATGGGTGTCTTCAATATCTTGGGTCCTTGACATCATTAACACATGCAAGCCAAGTCAAGCAACAGCCTACAAACTGCATAAGTTGTAAAATGGCTTCAAAGTTTCCCTGTAATGAACTTTGAAAGATAAATATGATTTTAACTATAAAGAGCATCAGTTGACTTTTCATGAAGTTAATCCCATGATCAGCTATTGGTTTTTTCTTGCAATTGCTATGGTTAATTAATATGATGAGTCCAAGTGCTCTTCTACCTGCACAGGATATTAGCACTTATTCTGATTTTATCATGAACATGTGAGCTGTAGGCTGTATTTGCATTGCAATTGATATTAACAAAGTACCCTTCTACCTGCATAGGATATTAGCAATTATTCTGATTTCATCACGACCATGTGAGCTGTAGACTGATTTTGCATTGCAATTGATATTATTGGGGTATAGTTCTTGGCCTTGTTCTTGGGGGATGTTACATTCCAAGCAGTGTTGGTGCAGGGACATAGTTGTGTGTGGGTCTCAATTATTGTGTTTAAAGCAATCTTGTATGCAAAAAATGTCTGCAAACCATTCATCTAATTGACCAAAAGTTGTTAGCTGCTCTTATTTCCTCTTCCACATGCACACATGTACCTTTGATGTATGTGAGTTTCAAGCATAGCTTTCTACGAAAATTTACAAGTATTCTAAATAAACTTATGATTCTAGGTCACACAAGCATAGCTTTCTATGACTGTTTACAAGTATTCTAAATAAACTTATGAATCTAGGTCACACAACCAAACATTTAGCTTGCAGAAGGATTTGTCAATATCTTGTAAGCCCTCTTCAGTTGGATAGTTTAATTTGTCCTTCGAATCCAACCATAAATTCAAGCTAATTTCCATTGTTCTCACTCTCTTCAACCAAACATGTTCTGAAAATAAGGATTTTAAACTCGTGGCCATGCTTTCCTTTGAACCCAAAATCCAAACAAAAATTCAAAGTAACAGCCTCATGGTCATCTTCTTCCTTGAATAATTTGTTTTAAAAGTGTGTTGATGCCCATGATCATGATCCCCTTCAATTCCAAATACATTCAAATTTACTGCAATGTTCTCACAGTCTTCCTCAACATATGTTATCAAATGTTGGAAGAAAACAAGCCACGACCAGAACCATAAAGGGGTTGGATGCTCAAGTGGTAGAGCTTACCAGCTTGCCTGGCATAGTCATGGGAAGGTCCTTGGTTCGAGTCCTAGCTAGTCCATGGAAAATAGTAAGAGTGTGGATTTAAGTTCTTGCTTACGCTCAAAAGCAAAAATCTGATTGCAAATAACCATGCGAATCCTGTTTCTAAGTGCTCAGCCTTCTTCCTTGAAATATCTCTACAATTGCAAGACACACCCAGCACTACAATTGCCATACTTCCCCTAGCAACTAGGTAATCACTGAGACTACCATGGCGCAAAATCCCTATGGACTGTAGGCCCCGTTAAAAGGACCATAATTGCCAAGGATTGAAGTAATTGTTGGAAATATTGTCATTGATGTCAAAGGTCTAGCATTATTGGTGATAAAGGCCCAATTGCATTTAATGATATTTGTAATTGATATATCTTGGCTAATGTGAGTTAATATTTATTTAATATTAACGAATATATTTTTGGTTGCATATGAGACAAAAGAAAGGCCCATGGAGAAGTCAAAGAGCCACGGAGTAAAGACAAAAGAAGGATGGGACGCATTTTCCCATGAAGAGTCATCTTGAGGAATTCCAAGAGTCACTAAGTGAAGACAAAAGAGGAAGGGCGCAATTTCTCATGAAAAGACACTTTGAAGAATACGAAAAGTCACCAAGATAAACAGAAAAGTGGGAAGGACGTTTTTGGTCATGAAGGGTCACCACATGACTTTTCAAAGGCAAGAATATGAAGGGTCATACAAGTTTGGTGCCATTTTCCATGAGGATTGAAAGGTCACAAAGAGAGAAGGCCAAAGGTCATTTGGAAAGCTATAAATAAAGGCTTGAAAAGCCATTTGTAATATGAGAAATAGATGTTGATTTGATATTGTATTATCTAGTTTAGAAAAGCATTTGTGAGATATGAATATGATTTGTATTTGTTATATCTAGCTTAGAAGAGCAAAGGTGAGAGAGAAAAAAGAGATGTTGTAATGAATTATTATTTGTTGAGATAGCAACATTGAGAGATAGTTGTGTGGTTTACACAAAAGGGTTGGTGCTCTTGTGGATTGGTGCTTACGAATTGTTGCTGAGTTGGTGCTCGGCAAAGGAGTTGGTGATCCTGTGGGTTGGTGCTCGGCAAAAGGGTTGGTGCTCCTGCGGGTTGGTGCTTACAAATAGTTGTTGGGTTGGTGCTCAGCAAAGGGGTTGGTGCTCTTGCAAGTTGGTGCTTGTGAATATTGTTTGGGTTGGTGCTCATTCATATACTTGAGATTGTTCTCCGTGGTTTTTTTCACATTGGGTTTCCACATTATATCTGGTGTTTCTCTCTTGTGTGGTGTTTATTGTTTAAGTTTTATTGCATATCTTGAATGTTTGATTAAGTGAAATTTGGTTAAGGAAAAGTTTTATAAAATATATGACATACTGATTCACCCCCCCTTTCAGTATATCCCGTGCTTAACAATTGTTATCAAAACAGGTTCTTTTTTGAAAAAGTTTTACAACTTGAAAGTAGATCAGGAAAGCACAAGATGGCCATACATCAAGGTGCCTCTGCAAGCAAAAGAATAGTTGATCAAGAAGAAGAAGAGGATGAAGCTGAAATAAATATGGAAGGAGAACTCATGTGTGCCTTAGAAGAGTTGAAAGTTGTTGAAAAAAAAAATCGAAGATTGAAGTGCCAGATCGAGAAAAATGAAGATGAGTCAAAGGAGATAATTGAAGATCTACAAGCACACTTCGAAGAAGCCAAGAAGAATGAAGAAGATCTAACGGCACAATTGGAAATAGCAAGAAAAGAATGTGAAATGTATGTTACTGAAATTGTCTCTTTAAAAGAAGAGATTGAGAAAGCAGTCAATAATAAAATAGTCAATTATTCAAAATTTGAGAATAGCACTAATATGCTGAATAAGATATTAGAAAGCCAAAAGGCAATATCAGATAAGACAGGTATCGGTTTTGAAAAGAATAAGAGCTATGTTGAAGCTCTTACAAATGAGGAAACAAGAAGGGAAGAAGTGGAGAATACAGAGGACAAAGGCTAGAAGGAACAAACCTATAAAAGGCAATCAAGTCAGAGATTCACAAACAGGTCCTATTTTTATGGTTACTATTTTTATTGTAATGGATATGGTCATAAGAAATTAGAATGTAAAAAAAGAGCTAACAATCTAAAAAATAAGGAAAAGGAAGGTCATGTAGAGTCAAGCAGAAGTTATAACTCTTTTGCTCCTCTATCAAGCTTTGATGAAGAGACCATAATTTGTTACAAGTGTAACAACTTCGGACACATAGCTCGGTATTGTAGAAGCGTGTTCGAGTCAGTCAAAAAAGACCAGAGTTTCAGGACTCCATTCATCAAGAAAAAGGTTCAGACATGGCAGAAGAAACACCCTGAAGGTTCTATGTTGGTCCAGACAACTTTGCATGCAAGAAATGAAGAAAAGCCATGGTTTATTGATACCGGATGTTCGAGGCACATGACAGGAGACAAGAGCAAGTTCATAACCTTGAAGAAGATCAATGGTGGCACAGTGAAATTTGGGGACAATACTACTGCCAGAATTGTCGAAAAATGTACACTAAGTTTAGATAATGGTAGAACTAAAACTGAAAATCTTTTATATGTAGAAGGTCTTAAGCATAATCTTTTGAGTGTAAGTCAAATGTGTGATCAGGGGCACACGCTAAAGTTTTATGTAGAAGGTTGTGAAATTAGAAAAAAAGATTCAGATGTATTGGTTGCAGATGCTCAGAGAACATGTAATAACTTATATATGCTATCAGACATCAAAGGTCAAAAATGTTGTTTGAGTCAGATTGAAGAAAGTTGGCTATGGCACAGGAGAATGGGGCACATAAATTTTGACAATCTTGTCAAGATCTGCAAAAGCAAGCAGTCAGGAATCTTCCAAAGATCACAAAGCCATCTAACACACTTTGTGGACCTTGTCAGCATGGGAAGCAGGCTAGAAGGCGGTTCAAAACAAAAGAGTACTCGACCACTCAGATGCTAGAGCTTGTTCACACTAATCTATGTGGACCTATGAGGACTCAAAGTACTCAAGATGATAAATATTTCATGTTGCTTATTGATGATTTTTCACGTATGACTTCGATAATGTTTTTAAAGAAAAAATTAGAAGCTTTTAGACAGTTCAAAGCATTCAAAGCATTAGTTGAAAATAAAATTAATCTGCAGATTAAGTGTCTAAGATAAGATCGAGGAGGAGAATTCATGTCAAATCAATTTATTGAGTTTTGTGAAGATCATAGAATAAAGAGACAGTATTCAGCAACCAGAACTCTACAACAAAATGGAGTAGTTGAACAGAAAAATAGAACAGTTCAGGAGATGGCGAGGACAATGCTAAATGAATCCAAGATAGCAAATAAATATTGGAGAGAGGCGGTTCGTACAGCAGTGCATATTCAGAATAAAGCTTTATTAAGAGTCAACAGTGACAAGACTCCTTATGAGCTATGAAAAGACAAACCAGCAACAGTTGATTATTTTAGAGTTTTAGATAGCAAATACTTCATAAAGAGAACCGATGAAAAACTTGGTAAGTTTGAATCCAGAGCAGATGAAGATATATTTCTTGGTTATTCTTGCAAAAGTAAAGCTTATAACTGTTATAACAAAAGAACCAAGAAAATTGTTGAAAGTGCAAGTGTCAGGATAAAAGAAGATGGAACACAAAGAATCAATGATCCAGTAGACATTCCTGAAATCATTGAAAAGGAAGGCTTTGAAGAATCAGATGAAGATGAGGTAAAGGAGAAGGAGAAAAAGGGCACCAAGACTCCATCCAACTACGTTTAGAAAAATCATAATGAAAGTGACATCATCGAGGATATAAAAGAAGAAATTCGCACCAGAAAAATGATGATAAGTGAATCTGAACAAGTTAATTTCTCTTTGTTATCTAAAATTCAACCTAAAAATTTTTCAGAAGCTAGACATGATGAGCATTGGGTTAAGGCTATGGATGAAGAATTAGACCACATAAAAAAGAATGACACTTGGAAATTAGTGCCTAGACCAAAAGATCACAATGTGATAGGAACAAAATGGGTTTATAAAAATAAGTTGAATGAGAATGGAGTAGTGACCAAAAATAAAGCAAGATTAGTATGTAAAGGATATGCTCAGATTGAGAGAATAGATTTTGAAGAAACTTTTGCACCAGTGGCAAGGTTAAAGGCTATTAGAATGTTTCTTGCATATGCAGTATTTTAAAATTTCAAAGTGTTTCAGATAGATGTCAAATCTGCCTTCCTAAATGGGAATCTTGAAGAAGAGGTCTACATTGAACACCCTGAGGGGTTTATTCTCTCAAATATTAGTAACCATGTATGCAGATTAAAGAAAGCATTATATAGATTAAAACAAACTCCCAGAGCTTGGTATGCAAGACTTGATAAATACCTGCAAGATCAAGGATTCAAGAGAGGATTCGCTGATAGTAATCTTTACATCAAAACAAAAGGTGAGCATCAATTGATTGTTGTGGTATATGTTGATGATATCATTTTTGTAGAAAATATTGAAAAGATGACAAAAGAATTTTCTGATAGAATGCAAAAAGAATTTGACATGTCTATGCTTGGAGAATTATCATTTTTCTTAGGGTTGCAAATATTTCAATCAAATAAAAGAATTTTCATATCTCAAAGTAAATATGCCAAGGAAATGTTGAAGTTTGGTTTTGAGGATTGTGCACCAGTTGGCACACCTGTGTATAGAAAATAAGGTGAGCAAGGATGAAGATTCACCTATTACAGATCAATCTCTGTATAGATCTATGATTGGTAGTCTTTTATATTTGACAACATCGAGACCAGACATCATGCATGCAGTAGGTATGGTTGCAAGATATCAGTCATCTCCAAGAGATAGCCATATTCAGTTGGTGAAAAGAATATTCAAATATATCAAGGGGACATTGGATTATGGATTATGGTATCTTACAGGTAAAGATTTCACTTTAGTTGCTTATACAGATTCAGATTGAGCAGGATGCTTAGATGACAGAAAGAGTACAAGTGGAGGAGCTTTCTTCCTTGGTGATAGCTTAGTATCATGGCTAAGCAAGAAGCAAAACTCAATATCACTTTTTACAGCTGAAGCAGAATATATTGCAGCAGTATTGTGTTGTACTCAAGTGCTTTGGATGAAGCAAACTTTGGAAGATATCAAAATAAAGTATGATGAACCTATTTCTATTTTTTGTGATAACACAAGTGCTATAAATATTTCAAAAAATTCAGTAATGCATTCAAGAACAAAACATATTCCCATTAGATATCACTTCTTGAGAGAGCAGGTTGCAGATCAACAAATTAAGATAGAATATATTAGTACTACAGAGCATATTGCAGATATTTTCACAAAAGCACTACCAAAAGACACATTTGAGTATATGCGAGAGAAGTTGGGAGTAATTCCCTTTACTTCCTGCCATTGAGGTTCAACATCAGTTGAGTTAAGTGTTAGCTCCAAGTAGGCCCTTTGCCATTGATGTCAAAGGGGGAGAATAACAGGTACAGATACAGGTGCAGAAACAGGTACAGGGAACAGGGATAGGTTGCTACAGTTAGGGGGAGTTACTATATGTTTTCAGATGACAGTATGTACAGGGGACAGGATGTGGCAGTTTCAGGATTGAGGTTGCCATCAATGACAAAGAGGGAGATTGTTGAAAATATTGTCATTGATGTCAAAGGTCTAGCATTATTGGTGATAAAGGCCCAATTGCATTTAATGATATTTGTAATTGATATATCTTGGCTAATGTGAGTTAATATTTATTTAATATTAACGAATATATTTTTGGTTGCATATGAGACAAAAGAAGGGCCCATTGAGAAGTCAAAGAGCCACGGGGTAAAGACAAAAGAAGGATGGGATGCATTTTCCCATGAAGAGTCATCTTGGAGAATTTCAAGAGTCACCAAGTGAAGCCAAAAGACGAAAGGCGCAATTTCTCATGAAGGGACACTTTGAAGAATACGAAAAGTCACCAAGATAAGGACAAAAGTGGGAAGGACGTTTTTGGTCATGAATGGTCACCACATGACTTTTCAAATGCAAGAATATAAAGGGTCATACAAGTTTGGCGCCATTTTCCATGAGGATTGAAGGGTCACAAAGGGGGAAGGCCAAAGGTCATTTGGAAAGCTATAAATAAAGGCTTGAGAAGCCATTTGTAATATGAGAAATAGAGGTTGATTTGATATTGTATTATCTAGCTTAGAAGAGCATTTGTGAAAGATGAATATGATTTGTATTTGTTATATCTAGCTTAGAAGAGCAAAGGTGAGAGAGGGGAAAGAGATGTTGTAATGAACTATCATTTGTTGAGATAGCAACATTGAGAGATAGTTGTGTGGTTTACACAAAAGGGTTGGTGCTCCTGTGGGTTGGTGCTCACGAATTGTTGCTGGGTTGGTGCTCGGCAAAGGGGTTGGTGCTCCTGTGGGTTGGTGCTCACGAATTGTTGCTGGGTTGGTGCTCAGCAAAGGGATTGGTGCTCCTGCAAGTTGGTGCTTGCAAATATTGTTTGGGTTGGTGCTCATTCATATATTTGAGATTGTTCTCCGTGGTTTTTCCCACATTGGGTTTCCACGTTATATCTGGTGTCTCTCTCTTGTGTGGTGTTTATTGTTTGAGTTTTATTGCATATCTTGAATGTTTAATTAAGTGGAATTTGGTTAAGGAAAAGTTTTATAAGATATATGATATACTGATTCACCCCCCCCTCAGTATATCCCGTGCTTAACAGTAATACCACAGCTCAGATGTCACAAGAGCAGTACTTGGCATTAACATGAAACAAACGAGGGTATTTTTATGGGCTACTTCTTATCTCTAGGTTAATTTTTCACAAAAAATTCAAAAAATAGATTCACCGATCAGCTAATTTTTCAAAAAAAAATCATATATTAGATTCACCAACTAGCTAATTTTTTGTAAAATTTTTTAAAATTAGATTCACCAACTAGCTAATTTTTCATTAAATTTTCGAAAATTAGATTCACCAATCAGCTAATTTTTCATTAAATTTTCAAAAATTAGATTCGCCAATCAGCTATTTTTCACAAAAAATTTAAAAATTAGATTCCCCAATTGGCATTTTTTGGAAAATCAGTTGCCGAGTTTGTTATTAAAGCTTGTGTAAGCTTATTACAATGATTCAAACTTACAACTAATGATGGAAAATCCCTTGTTTTTCCTCAAAATTAGCCGAAAAAAATTTCTTTGAAATACAATAATTCACCAACCATTCTACAAAAAATTGTCACCAGTATATACTAGTTAAAATATATTTCACTCCTTCAAAGTTTCCGTGGAACAGAGCAGACCTCACCTTTCCAAAAGACTAATGGCTTGAGTGGGCGTGTTTCCTCTGATGATGAGAAAATGTTTTTTCAGTATATTTTTGAGGTTTGCAAGTTCAAAGAGCTTTAGATCTCTTCTCACCTATATATGCACCACACACACAAGGGTTTTTTTTAGAGGCTATTTTTTCAAAAAAAATTACTTTTTTACAAAACTATCAAATTCTACTTTTGCTAATGATCAAATTTTTGAAAAAATATTTCAATTTTTTCTAATAAATTGTACATAAATGTTAAATTCATCAAAAATATTGATGTATTAATAATATTTTACTTGTTTTCCTTCCAAAAAAAAATGTCAATTGACTATTTATTTGACAAATTTTCCAAATTCTAGATTTGCCAACGAACAATTTTTTGAAAATACATAGCCAAAAAATTTAATAAAACATACATAAATTGTTAACTTCGTCAAAATATACATAAATTAATAAGAATTTTTTATATTTTTCCCCAAAAAAAAAAAAATTACTATTTTTCAATTTAAAATGACACGCTGACTATTAAACTTGTTAAAAAGAAATCTTATTTCTTAGAATTTTACTGACACATGATCATGATGAAATTGAGCTTTGCAACAAAGTCAGTTATTCTCCCGATGCCTGTTACGCTAAACTAAGCATTATTCATGAACATATCCACAAATGGAAATAAACCCTAAATATCTGATATAGTTATCTGGTTAAACTATTGTTATGACCTTGGAGAGAGATCGGTAGTAGATGCAGCGTCGGTGTTGATTCTTGCTTTTGTACATAACCCTCTCGAACATTTTGCTCTCCCTACGCAGTTGTTGGACCTGGTCTTTCAGGCGCGCCTGGCATTCTGCAACTCCAACACGTTTTGCAGCTTTTGGAGCCATTATTCCGGTCTAACAAATATGATTGAACAAGTTGAAGGTCGTGACTGTGTATTGTTTTATATTTCAAAAAGGAGAAATTGCTCTCAACTCGCTTCACTGTTGAAAGGAAGGCCAAATGCAAATCTTATTGGGCAAGGTATGCATTCTAAGAGTTTGAAATACAATTAGGTTAGCTGTCCTTTATATATTGGATATATATATTTTAAAATAATTTTGTGAAAATAAACAAAACATGCATTTATGGACTTTTAAAAATATATGTATCAATTAGAAATATTTTTGTTTTTTTAAAATACATCAAATATTATCAAAGTAATTATTATGGTTTATTTTGAGATGTTTTAATATATATGACTAACATTTTTCGTTGATAGATTGATCGGTATTAATTGAGTGTTTTGTTAGTATGAGGTTGACAATTCGAAGCATACGTTTTCGAGGGTCTCTCTCACTCTAGACCAAGTTTATCAAGGAGAGGCAATGGTATAATCATTGCTTACAAGCAATAAACCCTTAATTAAGGCAAAAAAATTATACATATGTAATTAATTCCCTTAAAATATAATTACATTAATCCTTTGGGTACTAGATTTATTAGGGAGATATTTTGTGGCTCAAACTTGTGACCCAACTTTAGTAAGCCTTTTTGCCTAACGCTAAACCACCGCCCCCAATAAACATTTATTTAAAAAAATAATAATCAAATTAAATTGTTTATAGAAATTTTAATTATATTTATAGGTTGATAGGTGTACTATATAATAATAGTGGGGGTGGTGGACTCTAATGTCCATAAGATATTTATAATTAATGTTCAATTTTAAATTTGATGTCCATTTGATTGTAATATGTCAATTTCAATGTAAAATTTAATATTCATTTGATCATCATATAAAAAAAACTTTTGCTTAAAGAATTCAATCGAAAAATCGTTAAATATTGGAATTTAGACATTGTATTTTTTCTAAAAATATATTTTGATCCTAATGTATTTGTATAGCTAGATTGAGGTCATCTATCACCAATAAGTAGGAAATTTACAAAGAAGGTAATGGAGGCATTGATCAATGTGTTATGTGACCCATTTAAGATAGGTGCCTCAAGATTGATATATGTCGACATTTTTAAAATAAATGTATTTAAGATGTATGTATTTATTAATTAACATAAATATTAAATTAAGTTAGAACTAAGTTATCCATTTTTGTGAGACAAAAGTGACTTGTAAAGTATTGCATATTTTTAAAAATTGTTTGTCAAAAAAGTGGCTACACTTAGAGAGGGGGTGGATTACATACATTGTTTATTCCCCTTAACAATAAATACTTATGATGCTTGTGTGTAGGATACACCTGTAATTATGTTGTAAATAATTTTTTTCTACATGATTTATAAAATAATTTGATGCAAAACCAACAAGATTGGAGAAACTTATTTTGTTACAGTTTTGTATCTCAGCGTTGGGTTATTCTATCTTGTCAAGCCTCCTTACATACCACCATTGTGGGGTTATTTAGCCTTGCTCACATTAATTTTAGAACGAACACTTCCCTTTGGGTTGGGTAGGACTATATAAATGGCTCTTAACTAGATTTAACAATAGTTGAAGTAGTGGGGAGCATGGCACTAAAACAACTTTGGAAATTTGTCACGAAAGAATATAATGAGGTAGTGATTTTCTCAATCCTCATCGATTTTTTATGTGTTTTTAGCTTTTGACGTTATAGAATCATGTTTATATGGTATGAAACTTACACTTTTATTTCTTATTATGTCAGGCGTATCCCCTCTGAGGACTCTCTCCAAACCTAGGTTAAGCACCATTGGGAATCCAATGGGATCAAGTTGGGAAGGACTCTCAACCTTTACATTTTGTTTTCCTTTAAGCAATCAGCCATGTGCAAGTTTTGCTTTCCAAGTCTACTTGTTGGTTCATGCAAATTACCTTGATGATTTTGTCATAATAGACCTCAAATTTTAAAGTTTTTGAACAAGACTCACTCAAAGACCCTTTGTGGGTCAAGTTGCTCAGGTTACCAATCCCTCTATGGGCCTTATTTTAGCAAATAATCCATCCTATTGTGCGTATGATATTTCATCAAATGGAACTATTATCACTTGAACTTGCACCCATTGAGGAGAGGACAAGTCCCTCCTCATTCGAGTGGCATAATGGAACCACCTCAGGGCTATGGGTGTCCTAAATTGGAGGTGAATCTCTAGATGAGGGGCTGGTTCCCCTTGATGTATCACTATAGCTCAAACCTATTGCTAGCTTTGGGGGGTGAAAAAAGAGAAGGACAATTGAAATAAATCTACTCTAATGAAGGTGATACACTAGATATGTCAATGACATCCAACCATAAGTATCACAAGAGGCCTATGAGGGCACTAATAAAAAGACTTTCACTTAAACCTTGACATCTCCTGGAACACACCACATGACCTGCAAGAAGAAGATGCAAATAGGTGAAACAAATGAGCAACATGCTAAGGAATCCTTAGTCTTCACTTATGCAAGATCACACATTCAAGTGAGCACACTAAGTATAGTCATGTAAGAGGTAACACTTACTCATTTTATTGATCAAAAGGTGTAAAATTAAATAGGGCTTTTCCATACTCAGGTGGAGCATCCCTGTAATAGCTTAAAAGGCTAGAATTTATAAAAAATTATGACAGGAGAGAGAGAAGGGGAAGCTCAAGAGTCATTAAGACACTTGCTAAGCAAGAAGCAATTATAAAATTCATGGAATCATGTACGAGATAGGCCTTAAATGGAATCAAGGATAAATGCCACACAAACTTGTTCAACTCCTCCACATGTGGCGTAGATTTCCTTGTGCTTGCATAAGAAACTGCCCTCATCATTTGCCTTCACAAAATTGTCTCATCTATGCATAGGGTTAGGTCTGATGATGGATCTAAGTGGGAGGGATTATAAACAAGCCTTCACATGTATTAGATCAATTTCTAATCATCCATATTCTTTTGGCCATGCATAAACATCCTTAGTAGTTCCAAATGACTCATTTCCATGCACCTCTCACACTTGGCACCCAAAACCTTTCCAAATATACATTATGATCCATGTAAAAGGGGTAATGACACATGTCAATAGTTTCTAAGTCATCAGGGTCATCAATTAAGCCTTAAAGGCTTCCCAAATGGAGTTTCACCTTTTTTCACTAAGTGGTCACTATGTGCCCACTACACTGGCTGAAATGAGAGAGGTAGCAGATAGACTTAGGAGTTTATATACTTCATAAAATGTCCATGGAGACATATAACAAGTCTCAATCTACCTCTCAAAGGTGATTTCATCTTTTGAAATCTTTTTTCACCTGCAAAACACACAAATTAGTCAAAAAGAGCCTTGTTTTGCACCATCCATACAAGTGCAAAACATCCGTACAAGTGAAATACAAATAAATTACATTAGGAGGAGCCTTGAATAGTCCTATATAGCTTCAAGTTATTTCCATAGCATTTCTACCCCCTCTGGATGCTTTAACTTCCTTATCTTCCCAATTGAGTATGTAGTGAGGGTTCTTTAGGGTTTTAAAGTCACTTGGAATCTTAACATTTGTTCATAAAGAAAGGACATTGAAATTTTATAAAAATTACATTAAAATATCTTTAATGACCCTCTCCATCATCTCAAAATAACTCGGCTTCCCATGCACAACCTCATGTGAGATATAAGAATCCAAAGTTGCCATTTGTGTATTTTTCCTACATTATGTGAGGGTCTGAAAGTTCTCAAGCAAAAGCATGGATTATTGGTGATCCATTCTAAAAATTAAAGGTTCACACACCTCTATATATATTTCATAAACATTCTCAATCTTTTTGGAGTGCTCCTTTCATGCTAAAGTGACAATGGCTCTTCATTTGGCTTTAGGCCTAAACCACGTTCAGTAGGTATGTCTACACCCTAAGGTTCAAAATACCTTCCTTGATAAATTACCTACATACAATGGCTTGAAAACCTCAAATATACTTCTCAAAACATGAATCAATCAATTGGTAAAATTTTCTAATCTTGGGAATGATTATGATTTCCCTTTTGGCTTCTAGGCTTAAGATTGTCCACCATGCATTAGTGCAACCTTTGTTGCATGGATAACCCTGTTTAGTTTAAGACCTTATAACAAGGTTTTTTAGGTTTAAATGGATGTCATATAGCTTCACCAATAATCTTAGGGGGTCTTTGCTTGTTCTGGTCCATCCTCTCATCATTTTCCCCTAATTTACGGGCTTTGGTGTAAGAAAAAGTGCTCTGCCTCTAAGACAAAACATAGGCATGTTTTTCAATTTGCTTCTCAAAAATAACAATTGGAAGAGCTTTTAAAATGTAAAATACACTTTTTACAAAATTTAGCTCATGAAAAGGAGTTTAGACCCCTTAACCTACTCTATTTGCCTTGGTAGACTTTTCAACCATGGATTGTGCAAGAAAACCAAGAATGATTATGTTTTGCTTGAAAGGACCCCTAATATAGGATTATTTATCTTTTGCAGATGGTTCAAAACATCAATCATAGTCTCGCATATGTTTTCATCCATGATTTTGTTGGGATATTAACAACCGGAAGCACTCAATTGATTACCAAATACGAGCAACTTAATATGCGGAAATAACCAGAATCAACAAGTAACTAGAATTCAGAATAACACATGATATGAGAGACAATACACAACTTGTATTAAAACTCTTTCAGAAGGAAATACAACAAATAAGATTGCCACAGATCTTCTTCCTTACACACCTCTAGGGCTCCCACACCTCTAGGACATAAACAATAAATCTTCCCTCAAAGCTCTCTCTCTTAGGTCCCAACACCCAACTCAAACACAGAGTTGGTGTTCACTTTACACCTGTGCTCCATGCACACCACAAGTGCTCCACGCACTCCACAAGTACTCAACGTACTTCAAGTATATCTCCCATGAACCTGCAACAACTTGCAATTCAACAGATCATACTTATGGAAGGGACTGTCTTGCCTTCCTCTTAGCTCTCCATGTACTCCACGTACATACCAATGAGTACACACCGTACTCCAAGTAAATCCTGCCTGACCCTGCTCCCTGTTGTGTTGCTATCCTATCTAATCTCCAACCTATAGATCAATCTGGTTCTGCACACCTGTGAACCTTGACCTTGCACACACACACACACACCTGCAGATCAACGATCTTACTTACCATGTAGATCTCCTATAGAAGCCATGCTCACCTGATGACCAAGATCATACATACCTGAAGAACCCTGCTGATTCTCCAATCCAGCACCCACACTTGGTACTGTGGCACTAGGAGGAATGCACCATTGCTCTACCTCTCACTGAAGGAGCTTAATTGCTCTCTTACTCCCTAGCACAAGTTTCCAATACAACCATGAGTCTATTATATAGATCTCATCCAAACAATAATTAGACATCTAATTACAATAATTAGATCCGCAGCTATGAGTCTAAAATTGGCTCTCATCTTGCAAACACTTGGTTCGTTAGCTAACTGCCCGTAACATCCGCAGTCTGAACCACACAGGTGATCGACATCGGTCCCTGTCTACTTGGGGGGTGCCGACGTCGGCCGACTACTGACCGACGTCGGTTGCCTTCTTGCCTTATCCTGCCGACGTCGGTTGGCCTGACCGACGCCGGCGTCTGTGACACTCCGCAACTCTTCTGCAACCTCCTCCATGTCTGCATCAGTGAAGCTCTTAGCTCCACAACCTAACAATCTCCCACTTGGAGATAAACAATTGCACTGTACCTGTACCTGTACTCTGTCTAATCTGTTTCCTGGTTTGTATCCCTCTTCAAGATCAATCTTGAAGACATCCCACCACACAACCTGTGGTGCACCTCCTGTCATCTGAGTACCCTGCCACATCCGAACCTACAAACTTGTGTAGTGAAGTCCTGACCCTGCATAGCATGAATCCCTGCTGCTGGTCCCTCTCAAATACCTGAGAACCCACTTCCCTGAATTGGCTCCTAACTCTCTGACAACTCCCACTGCATGGGAATACTCAGGTCTATACTAGACCTCATGTGATTTCAGACATTGTACCTGTCCAGCCCTTAGTGTGCTCCGGCTCTGCATCCTGAACCTCGCTAACACCTGATTCACATCAGCTCCCACTGGAGAAAAAATCAACCTGTGATCTCCATGTCTCCCATGCCAAAGAATTTCCCTGCTCCAAACTCCTCATGACATGCCACTGAACTAATCTTACCCTTAGCTCAGCAAAACCCTGTATGTACAAACCTGCTAGCTAGCATACCATCCACATATAGCAACATAATGATGTTGCAATCACCATCCCCCTAGCAAGTCAAACCACAGTAGTTACCCTGACATTGACTGAAGCCATGCTTCATCCTCCACCTGTCAGAACCTGTACCACTATCCTGCAACTTCCTCAAGACCATATGCCTGGTCTTCCGTCTCACGTGTCCGTTCACTCTATTCTTCAACTAAGGAATCCATTCATCTCTATGCTTTCGCACCGGCTGGCAACCCTACCAAAACTCCTGTTTGGTTCTGCATCAATATCCCTGCCATGCTCCCACCTGTTTCTTGGATCCTTCCTGCTCTATAATCAACAACGAGTATAAAGAAGAGGAACAACGAATTTGAGGGCCTACTTATGTCTTCAGTCCTCTATATGGGTGTTTGAGACTCCTTGACAGCGTGTTGTCCACCCAAAATTTGTTACAGTGACCGACCTCGGTCACTACACAGTCTGCATCTAACCGACGTCGATTCCCATGCGTCTGTCCCTGACTACCGACCCTGTCGACGTCGGTGTCCCTGTTGTCGATGTCAGTCCTCCTGACCGACGTCAGTCTTACCTACTGCCGACGTCGGTCCTCCTGATCGACGTCAGTCTTACCCTATTGTCGACGTCGTTCCTTCTGACTGACGTCGGTCTTACCCTGCCCGACACTGCCGGCTTCGGTCTGCACATGACCAACATCGGCACCTATCTGTTCAATGATGGTTCCTCCTGACTGACGTCGGTATCTGTGTTTGCCTGTGAGTGATGACTTTTTACCCGCGAGCTCCTTTGAATCAAACTCCATGTCCAAACTACCCTGCTCAGAAGTATCCAGCACCATCCACTGGTTTCTGTCTGCCATCTCCTCCAAGAACACCAAGGCTTTCCAGTTCTTAAGCCTGTCAAATACATCTGTATTCCACTTAAGAACATGCATCTCCTTCCTGCTCATGTGACCAAGCCTACGAAGCCACGTCTCCGCAACAAAAGAAGAATCAATAATATAAACAAGTAGATAAAGAGTACATGTTTTCTTACCACCAGCTAATTCAAGTGCATCCGCTGTGAGAGTTCTTGTGCATCTCTCATCACCCAATCTTTCTAAAGAAATTAGCCATATCTCCAAACCTGGGACCTGCATGACCCTCTTCAACACCTGTGTGTTGGCCGCCTGCAATTTCAGCTTCACTTTCCCTTTGCCAATTCTTTGGCAAGGCTCACCAGCTCCTCTACCTGGGGCTGCATGGAAAGAGGCAACCGAATCTATTAACCAAGATTCAACTTTATCCAAGAAACCTCCCAGAGCATCCTGTGCCACATCACCTGCAACATCTGCTTCTTTAATTTCTTCATGCTGATCTTCCACAAACCAACAATATTCTTTTACCTGCTCTTTCTTTCCATGGGACCGTAAGTGACCATCTGTGCTTTTCAACTCCTCCATTCTTAGCTTACTTTCATCTGCCATTGCTCTACTCCCACTCAATCAGAAACCCCTGAGAGTGACCTGTAACCAAACACAAAACCTGCTCCCTGCAACCTTGGCTCTGATACCACTTGTTGGGATATTAACAACCGAAAGCACTCAATTGATTACCAAATACGAGCAACTTAATAAGCGGAAATAACCATAATCAACAAGTAACTAGAATTCAGAATAACACATGATATGAGAGACAATACACAACTTGTATTAAAACTCTTTCAAAAGGAAATACAACAAAGAAGATTGCCACAGATCTTCTTCCTTACACACCTCTAGGGCTCCCACACCTCTAGGACATAAACAGTAAATCTTCCCTCAAAGCTCTCTCTCTTAGGTCCCAACACCCAACTCAAACACAGAGTTGGTGTTCACCTTACACCTGTGCTCCATGCACACCACAAGTGCTCCATGCACTCCACAAGTACTCAATGTACTTCAAGTAGATCTCCCATGAACCTGCAACAACCTGCAATTCAATAGACCATACTTATGGAAGGGACTGCCTTGCCTTCCTCTTAGCTCTCCATGTACTCCACGTATATACCAATGAGTACACACCATAATCCAAGTAGATCCTGCCTGATCCTGCTCCCTGTTATGTTGCTGTCCTATCTGATCTCCAACCTACATATCAATCTAGTTCTGCACACCTGTGAACCTTGACCTTGCACACACACACACACACACCTACAGATCAACGATCTTACTTACCATGTAGATCTCCTATAGAAGCCATGCTCACTTGATGACCAAGATCATACATACTTGAAGAACCCTATTGATTCTCCAATCCAACACCCACACTTGGTACTGTGGCACTAGGAGGAACGCACCATTGCTCTACCTCTCACTGAAGGAGCTTAATTGCTCTCTTACTCCCTAGCACAAGTTTCCAATACAACCATGAGTCTATTATATAGATCTCATCCAAACAATAATTAGACATCTAATTACAATAATTAGATCCGCAGCTATGAGTCTAAAATTGGCTCTCATCATGCAAACACTTGATTCGTTAGCTAACTGCCCGTAACATCCGCAGTCTGAACCACACAGGTGACTGACGTCGGTCCCTGTCTACCTGGGGGGTGCCGACGTCAGCCGACTACTGACCGACGTCGGTTGCCTTCTTGCCTTATCCTGCCGATGTCGGTTGGCCTGACCGACGCCAGTGTCTGTGACACTCCGCAACTCTTCTGCAACCTCCTCCATGTCTGCATCAGTGAAGCTTTTAGCTCCACAACCTAACAGATTTGACCAAGTTTGAACTTCATTTATAGGTGTCAATGCTCTTAATGAGTTTGTTTATAATGTCAAAATACTCACATTTAATCCTTTGAGATCATTAAACATGCCTCTATTCATTTTTAAACAATTTAAGTATCCAACAATCACACTACACTCCAAGCTAGCCCACTGCCTGCAATTGAGACAGTGTTGTTTTCTCTGACTTGTAGGTGAATCTCTTAGCCTTGGTTAGTATTTTGTGATGGTATTAGTAATCTTTGTTTTCTCATTAAAACTATAAAACTCTTTTCCATATGTTTTATCTTCTTATTGTGCTCAAACAACTATCAAGACACAAATATTCTATTCATTGCCCTTTGACTAAGAAAAAATGTTTGTTGACCCCGCCTATAGATTGCCATGGACTATTTGGAGTTAGTGTTAGTTATGCCAAGGATTATTCATGAGCCCCTCTTGGTCTAAAAGTGTTTAACTATACTAGATTCTCCAAGAAATAGCCTAGACACCAAATTGCAATAAGTCTCTAAATCATTGTTTGAGACAGTCATAGCTGACTGTGTGAAATCTCTTTTAGGGCCCTGTTGGTGAATACATGGGTCTCTTCCCTCCTAGCATGATGTTTATTGACTTTTGAAACCTCTCCTAAAGGTCATATAATTCATACCCATTATTTCAAACACCTTAAACACCTTCAAACACTAACAAACATTGGTACTAGCTCACCATTAGCTATTTTGCTATAAGTGCATACTTAAGCCATGTGTACGAACTTTAAAAGATGCATGGGAGCTTAAATGATAGTGTATCCATGTTGAATTAATGACCTTCATGTTCATGTGATCTCTACTTGATTGGACCATTCCTAACATAGAGATAGATTTCATGTTCTTGTCTTGGTCAAAAGGTCATTCAACACTCCTAGAAACTATAGAAGTTAATGAATTCAATGTTTTTAGACATGAATTTGGAGCACTCAAAATTCAACTTGCCTTGACCCTTGTACTCTCATATTTAGCAAGGGGATTATTCATGCTAAAAGCTACAAATGTAAGCCATTTGGAACATCAAAGGGTTCCTTAAGCTAAGCTATATGATATCATCAAAATCTACAGGGTCTCTATTTTGTACTTTTAGGGACAATAAACCAAACTCAGACTCTCCTCCTTTAGAAAGGTGTCTCAACAGAAAGTGGCCACCAAAGGATCTCAAACAAGTTCATTAGCTAACATGTAACTTCACAAACTCCATGAGGCTCAAACATGATAATTACCTCTGTACAAAACTCGTAGAAGCTCCTGTCTAAAATAATTGTAAGTGAGTACTTGCAGGTATGGGCAGTAAGGAAGAATTGAAGCTACATGTGTATTGGAAAAAGGATTTAAAGCAATCCAAAAAAATATGATCCTTCCAAATGCATTTTAGACACCAAAAACACCGTGAAACAGGGTTCATAACCTCTTCTTCAACACAAAATCCTTTATGAAGAGAAAAACTAGTTTTGCAAGTATAACAAGCCTCGAAGACGCTATTGAATTTATGAAACTCCAAAACCAAGAGATCAATGGGAAAACATGTGGAGAATCCATGAGAAACACATGAAACTTTCAACATCATCAAACTAAAGCAAAAAAATATGAAACTAGCTCAAAGGAGACCCCTCACGGATGTGAGCGCATAAAAAGTTGCCTGGGGTCTAATTGATGGTTCATAAAGAAGAAACCATAAAAATAAGAAACCTTTACATGAAAATTAAGTAGACTTAGATTACTTTCCACCCTCAAAAGTATTCCACCCAATTCCAATTGTACAACTCACATCAAGCATTCTAAATTGAACTTTCTTGGCTTGCAAGGACAAGAAGGAAGAAATAGAAGTTGAAACTAAACTTTCTGATGAAATATCTACACACCAAGAATGGAAAAGTGTTTATGGATGTGAAGAGACACTTTGTGCATGCCTTAAGCTGGGAATGGACTTCCCAAGTCCGTACAAGTGCCAATAAGGGCCTATTTTTTAAGGAGAATTACCTTCTTATAAATATAAATGCTTATTGGACTGAAATTTGACTACTCCTGACATCTTCTAACCTCCTCCACATTGAAATCAAGCTTGGTGACAAATTTGCTTACTCAACCCATCTATACAAGTCATTATTTAAGATAGAAATATGACCAAAAGGCCATTTTGCATATGACATAGTAAAATGTAAATTAATGACTTGTGAACATATTAAAGACCATATCAGGACATATTAAACATAATTTGGAAATTTGACCATGTTTGACCAAAGTTGACATTTTGGTTGACTCGACTAGTATAAGGAAGATGGACTTAGACCAAGGCTAGACTAGGGATAAGTAAAGTGTTTAGACCAACATGATACCTGTATAAGACATATGGAAACTTATAAAAAGTTTAAAAATGTATGGGTTGACCCAATTTTATTAATATTAAAATTTGGTCAACAAGAACATTTTTATTTGAGTCAATTAAACAAGCATATACATGTCAAGGCTAACCAAAGGATTGACTTCAAAGAGTTTATCGATATCTATATAGGGATTGAGTGATTTACGTAGAAGTTCACCTATATCAGTATGCCTATTATATTATTTTTTTCTCAATCCCCCGACCATAGGATTTGAGATTGAGCCTTCGTGGTTCACCTTCGAAAACCAGTCTACTAGAAAGCAATGTACAACTGAAAGTAATGACAATTGGACTATTGTTGCTAACAAAAAGGCATTAGCAGTGAATAAAAACCCTAAAATAGTTAACACAATCTCCAATGAAAAAATAATGGAATAATATGAAAAAAAATTGAATAGCTTCCCCCTTCCAAACCCTATGCCTCAAATCCAAGCCCCATTAGTTATCCCTTAAATCCAAGTTTATTACGATAGTTTCATGCAAATAGTTACTTTGAGTGTTGGGACCTCCTTAGCAAACACTTTGCCTTATAGGTGATCCAAGGCCAAGGAGGAACCTGGTGGACAACATTACTAAATGGATTTAATGGATTATATGCGAAAGTGATTATCAATTATAAAGGTCGAATATATATAAGAGTGCAGTGACCAAAGGAAAAAATAAATAATAACAATGGACACCAGATGTAGAAATATAATAACAAAGTTATCCTATGCTAAGTTTTGTACGATATTTGAGAGATCGGATGTATGATGCTTGTGCACTACCTAACTTCATTATAACTAACTAGAATGAATGTCAATGCACATTAATAAATAAAGGAGTAAGGTGAAGTGTCAGTTGGACTATTACAATGGTTGGTAATAACCACCTCATAACCAATCATTAGACTAATGACATTTGTTGATGTTATAGTCACATTGTGTAGTACAACACTAACACCGTATGAGTTGTGTAGTATGGCAGAAGAGAAGTAAGTAATTGTGTTTTGGCACACATGTTGAAGGTGGTGTTAAAGTTTTTGGTGAAGTTGCAGGATTTATCAAGCAACACTTAAATGTCATCGATCAATTTGATCATGCAAATCCTCCTGGATCAATTACCCGACCTTGAAAAGTAATGGTACCCATTAAATGTAGTTACGAAACAAGATGTAGAAACAAATTGGAAACCTATAATTCTATAAACCATTTTCCCTAACAAGATAGTTGGCCTACAGTGAAGGAGAGGGATATCTTGTTAACATGTCTATTTGACCCTAACATCAATGAATTTATCTAATTTTAATAGTGCATTACAATCTAGATTGATCTCTACTCATTGAAGAGTCTCTACAACACTTGAAGTATCCAATACAGGTAGAAAGTAATAATGCAAGAGTTATGCATTAAAGATTGGATGGAACATGAGCTAAGAAGTAAGAATGAGCTCAAAGGTGTTATCTCATACTTTCTTGGTCATGGCGTAGGGCCCATACTGAATTTGATGAATCTTATAATAAGGTCTTATCAATATTTCCTTCACCATAATTGATCATAAGGTCTAGCCATAATCGATCACCAGCCTAGAAGGTGCGTGGTGTTTGATGCTTATAATAGTGTTACTTATATTTGGCATTTTCCAGACATAGTATGGATTGCAATTACTACTAAAAGTGCTAAATAAATTGAACATTTTTTTAACTTCCTTTTGGGCTAAAGGAGTTGTTGTTGATGATGGCAATACATGGTGAGTTGAGTCAATGGGTGTCAAAGGCTAAAAACTGAAACAAACTTGAAAAGGATTGTGCATCATAGAGTTGTGTAGATCTATTTTTTAGCTATGTTGAATGAAAGTAAGGCATTCATCCCAAGTGCATTTATTTTTATAATTGTACATTATGAGAAGATGGATTATCATCTTGTTTACCACTTCTATATACACATCAATATGCAGATGAAACGTAATAGGCCTGTTCAACTTTGTGTCTAGCATAAACCAAATTGCTTTCCAAAAATTGATAAATAATATTGTATCTATATTAGATAAGATAGTATTTAAGATTCCAAATTGGATCAAAACATGTTAAAAGTACAATTGAGTTATTTCTAGAGTTGAGATTGCTTTCTTACAAGGTATAATAAATGCCATCATTGTGAACCTATAAAATAACACATAAACATAATCATTATCATGCTCAATATTAGGGTACACTAAGAAGAAGTCCATCAAAACATATTCCCACAATCTCGTTGGAACCGAAAGGGTATGTACAAACTTTGATTCTTGTTAATCGGGTTGGCAATTGCACAAGTGGTACAATACCTGATGTATTTGGCAACATTTGGCCAAAGGTGTGGCCAAAACAAGAACTTTTATAATACCAGGATGGTATTTTCAACTCCAAAGTGTCATGAAACCTTACTAAAATAAAATTCCCATATTATTTTATGTATTTATACCCCATGTGATACATACAAGTTCCCAATATGATATAGGAGTCCATCTTGCAAGTAGAAATCTGTAACTAAATTGCCTGAATGTAACTTTTGATAAATTATTGCAAAATCCATGTCAAATGGATACAATTTGGACTATTTTTTACTTCATGTCCACATGTGTCAAGTACACAAAGGATATCTTGAACCAGACATCGAATCAATCCACTGCTTAATAGAAACATCCCTTCTTATGCTTGATGTTCATATGGAACAACTAAAGATGAGAAGACCATTTATAACATCGCTATTCATGTAGCTTATTAAGAGTCTACAAGAACTAAATAAATTTATGATCATTGTGGACAATAGTCTCATTGTCCAAGATATAATGCTTCCAATGTTTACATTCCTGAACAATAAAGTAGAGCTCATGATCATAGGCTAGGTAGTTTCTTACTAGATAAATTAATATTTCACAATAGTAAGCAAGTGAATGGCCATGTTGATTAAGGACTATTATGAGTGCATAGTAAAATGCACCAATCTTAGTCTCAAATGTTTATCAAACATTAGGTCATACAAGTATTGGCATGGAATAGAGTGTTCATTTTAGTTCCTTGAATGTTTTATGATGTGAGGCTGACAATATGAATTTTTCTTTCATGTCACCTTTGGTAACATGGTTAAAAGGCCAATTCACATAAGTAAAACCAATAGAATATCTCCTATAGATATATTATAATCCCAATAACCTACAAAGCTATGTGATATTATTTGGTTATGGCCATTCCTGGATGACTTGAATCTTGGTCAAGTTCACATTAACTCCTTGTGTGTATCCTATATATTGTATATAGCGTATGGAAAATGAACATATTTTTAAGTTGGCATACATTTTATGTTTTCTAAAAGTGTGAAGCACTTGTTCTATATGGCATAGGTGTTCATCCCAAGTGTTATTGAATATTAAGATGACATCAAGGTAGACTAAAATAAATGAAGTAGTGAAAGGCTCGAGGATGTCATTCATCATCCACATAAATCTTATAGGTGTGTTAGTTAAGCCAAAGGGTATAATCAACCTATAAAACAAACCATCATTTATTTTTAAGGTTTTTTTATAGATGTATGTTGGCTCAATAAGAATACGATAATATCCAGACTTATAATCAATTTTGGTGAAGAATTTTTCACTATGAAGTTGGTTCAATAAGTCCTTAATCTTTGGGAGAGGATAATGGTTATTCGATAAGATATTGTTGAGATATTTGTAATCTGTGCACAACCTACATGGGTTATCCTTCTTTGGCGCTATATCAAGGAAATCTAGAAAAGTAAATAAGCTAAGAAATCAAATGAAATCTTATTCTAAACTAACTCAACCTATGATAGAGCTACAAATGAAATAAACAAAATGAAATTATACATTAAAAATAAAATGAATCTTCCTTCGTTGTGATATAGATTTTCTCTTTGGATTGTGGTTGTTCACTCTTAAAACATAAGGGCAAAATGGACAACATCATGGTATGCAATATCTTATAATCTCAACGTGATAAACTTATAATGAAGAAGTTTTGGTAGATATACCAATATAACAACTTTGGGATGAAGAAGCTTAGCTAAATTGGAGGAAGAGCCTCTAATTTATAGAATTTGGAAATGGATGTGAATCATCCATCTTGAGATGAAAATCAAGGGACGAGAATAAAAAGTAAACTTTAATTCATAATGGCAATTTTGAATTAAAAATTAGAGTGGATAACATGTAGGACTCACAAATGAATATAAAATTAATTTGGGAGGAAGATATGATATAAAATTAATAACTGGATGTGAGGTGGATTATTAAATTAGAGAAAATTAGATTATTGAAGATAATGGGAATAAAGGTGGATTATTAAATTGGATCATGGAAGACAATGGCAATAAAGGTGGATTATTAAATTCGATCATGAAGGACAATGGGAATAAAAGTGGATTATTAAATTAGAATGGTGGGTGACAAATGGAGCTTTTGGCCATGGGAGGATAATTTTGATTTTTTAGATTTATGAAAATTATATATTTCTGAAATCCATGGAATTTTTAATTAGAGAAAGATTAGTTAATTGATTTTATATTAATTTAGGTATAATAAAGTAGTGAATGAAGTCAACACATGAAGTTGATAAACACAAAGAATAATAAAAACACACTATATATTATATTCCACATAATAATCAAACTATACAATGGCTATTATATAGCCAAAGGAATAGGCAAAATAACTTCCTAAAGAATAAGAAGGACAAATAACAATTCACCCATTAATGTTCTCACAAATATAACAAACTAACAAATGTATTACTGTTACATAAAAATAATATATTATTTACTAACTTACATAACCGTAAGTACTATTTACTTTATGGTAAATACCCAATGTAAATACTAGATTTCTTAACATTTCTCCCATAGTTTTTACATGGTACAATATATCTCTTTTTGTAATAGTAGATTACCACCTCCATGTGCTCGTGATCTTCTATGCATACATGTGCCATTGCACATCTCTTTATTCACACTCATTTGCAATTGGTTTTCATAGGTTCACTAATAACCTTACAAAATAGTTTTCACAGATTCACCACTAACCTTACAAAATGGTTTTCTTAGGTTAACCACTAACCTTTCATCATGATTGCTACAATGTTTTTTTAGATCTACATTCTCCAATGTAAATATACAAAAGGCATTGCATGAGAATATCATTTACAAGTGAACAGGTACAATTATTCTTATTTTTCACACATGTTAAAATAAATGTAACTACCAGGCCACACTAAAAATTTAAAAATAACACATCACATATAATATCATCATATCATTGGTGTGGCCTCATCATTGGCGATTGATGAGAGGTTGTTGAAAGACCTCCTTCCTCTGTGTATCCTCCAACCTCTAGTAGATTCAATTAATAGACATAGTCTTCTTCACTTAGATATATTGTGTGAGCAGTATTTGTTTACTCATTATTCTCTTCTTCTTCATCTACAGTCATCGTATTTTCTTGTAATTTTCCATCAAGTAAATCTTATGCTCTTTTTCTACAATTCATATACATGTGACCAACTTGTTTACAATAATAATAGGTGAGTCATTTCTTTGTAGCTTTAGAAGTTGCTCCATGTTTGATTTTTTTAATAAATGCGTTATCTTTCTTATTTTTACCATACATTGCAGTTTCCTTTGGTTCAACAATCATAGTTCTTTTTTCTTTATCAAGTATAAAATAAATGAGATCTTATAAACTAGGATTGATTTTACCTAATATAAAAACTATATTAAAATAACTGGATGGCATATTATTCAATAAAATTGCTTTTGCATCATCATCATGTACCTCAATTTTAATTCCATCTAATTGATTTGAGATGAAACGAAACTTACTGATGTGCTCCACCATGTTGTCACCTTCTTCCATTTTGAGATCGAACAACCATTGCTTCAATGCAATTGATGCATTTTCAGCTTATGAACCAAAGAATTTTTTTAATGCTAACCAAATTATATTCAAGGATTTAGATAAATCAATATGATGCAAACAAGCATCAGATAGCCCCAATCCAATGATTGATGTAGCTTTTCGATCTTTGCTCTCTAATTTTGTTGATTCATCTACATCTTTGAGTTTTTTCACTTTACCATCAACAATATCCCACAGGCCTTTATTGATTAGAAACAATTGGGTTCGTACTTGCCATGTGTGGAAATATTTTCCCTTAAATTTTTCAACATAACCAAACTTTTCCATTATGACACTCTCAGAGGACGTCAATTTAAACTGATAATGCATCTTTTACAAAGAAAGAGTTTGACCTTGACTCTTGACAACAATAAAAGAGACACATAAAATCTTATTTTTGATAATAATGATGATGCACTATTTTTTAATGACTTTGACATTTGACTTAATTATAGCAAAAGACTATAACACAAACTTAAAACTTAAAAAATTTAATCCAACTAAATATTGTCATAGAGATACCTCTAAATTGTCATAAAGGAAAATACCTAATTAAAAAAAAAATTGAAAATATAACTATTATGAAAACAAATAAACTCATACTAAATTTTGAAACACTAAATAATATAAAGATTATTTAACCGAACTTGACTAAAACTGACACAATTATATAGGACTTATGGCAATACTAAGATTGCATTTGAATTAAAACTAAATTCCTCTAAACTCAAATTAACTTTGACACATTACTAAAAAGAATTAGACAACTCACCTGGTAGTAATCTTGAAGCCTGGGTGAAGATAGCTAAATGGAAATGCAAGTTGATGGTGGCATCATGGATTTATTTTACTTACATGCACTATATGTTTAACATGCATATTTTTCCATGCATGATTGTGAAAATGGTGACATACATGTGCATGCTTATTTTGGTTTCCTTGTATCTCTTTACAGCAATAGTAAACGCCAAAGAAAATTACATGATTTCTCCTCATGCTAAAGCTTATGGAAGATGGAATATAAGGTTTTGGATTCGCAAAATCTAGCAGATTTTGACGTAGGAACTCCAAGCTAGTACACACAAATCATGTATACATTTCTTCTAAAAACTGCCATCACACATACCTCAGTACTACAATGTCTTCATATATGGATTATTGATACGATATGATGGAGTCAGATATACCAAGAATAATACTCACAAAAATATAATTCAATATTACGTACTGTTAGGGTGTGGAGCTAAAATCTTCAACTTGATGCAGATGAAGAAAAGGAGGTTGCTGAAGATCCAGAAGAACTGGCGTCAACAACATGACCGATGTCGGTCATGATCAGTGCAGAAGGCAACCAAGGTCAGCAGGGAGTCGGTCGATGTCGACAGCACCAGGCAAGCAGGGACCGGCATCGGTCGGCTGTGTGTTCTAGAACTGTTCGTTGCACGAACAGTTAGTTGAACGGAGTGTTTTGCATGTAAAGGCGATTTCGAGTCTTGAGTTGCATGGATAATTATCCTAAATTAAGAGTCTAAGTTATTGTTTAAGTCTGGGATCTATTTATAGACCCATTGGCATGTATTGTAAAGTGTGCTAGTGAAGAGAACAAAGTGTGTGTTTCTCCTAGTTCCACAGATGAGCTAGAAAGGAAGGCAAGGAAGATCCTTCCATTGTAAGTATGGTTTGTTGAATTGGAGGTTGCAGGTTCATGGGAGATCAACTTGAAGTACTATAGAGTGCTTGGGTACTGGCAGGGTTATTACTGACTGGTTGGAGAGGTGAACACCAATTCTGTGTGTGAGTTGGTTGTTGGGACCATTTTTTGGTAAGAGAGTGTTTTGAAGAAGAATTACTATACACTTGGGGTGTGGGAAGCCTCTGTAAGGTGAAAGAGTGTGGCGGCTCTTTATTGTATTCTTTTCTGTACAAAATGTTAATACAAGATAGTGTATTGTCTCTCATATTATGTGTTATTGGTGAATTCTAGTTACTTGTGTTTCTGGTATATTTTCGCATGTTTAATTGCTTAAGTTTGGTAATCATATTGTGCTCTTTCTGAGGAGCAAGATCCTAACAAGTGGGATTAAGACAAGTGTGTTTGTTCTTGGATTCCCCGACAACTGGTATCAGAGCTTTAGGTTGGGATACTAATAGGTTCGATTAGATCTGGTTAGTGTGTGTTGATTACAGGGTACTCACAGGATTTCTGTTTGAGTGGGAGTAGAGCAATGGCAGAAGACAGTAAGATACGAATGGAGAAGTTTAATAGTAGGAGGTCCAAGTTCAGGTATGGTAGAATAACCTGTTGGATATATGGAAAGAAAGAGCAGGAAAAGAAAAATTATCGGTTGGTAGCAGATCAGCATGAAGGACATGAAGAAGAAGCAGGCATTGCAGATTTCATTGCACAGGGTGCTCTGGTATGTTCTTTAGATAAATTAGATCTTGGGTTTTAGATTACGGTGCCTCTTTTCATGCATCTCCAATTAGGAAATTTTTTCATGAGTATGTCCAAGGAGACTTTGGAGAAATTTGTGTAGGGGATGGAAAGCCTTGTCAGATGGTTGGCAAAGAGAAAGTGAAGCTGAAATTGCAGATAGGTAACACATGGGTGTTGAAGGAGGTCATGCATGTCCCAGTTCTGGAGCGGAATTTGATTTCTGTAAGAAGTTTGGGTGATGAGGGTTGCACAGTAGCTCTCACAACGGACTCTTGGAAGGTTACCAAGGGTGCACTTGTTGTAACAAGAGGTAAGAAAGTAGGTACGCTTTATCTATGTGGGTTATCTACTTCAGCTGTAGATTTCAAGATGTGGCTTAATAGTCTTGGTCACATGAACAAGAAGGAGATGCATGTTCTTGAGTCAAAGGGTATAGATCGAGATTTCTGTATGTAGAAGAAGAAGGTGACGTTTCTTGAGAAATCCGATGTTAGTGACAAGAACAAGAAAGCCTTGGTTTTCAAGGAGAAGGTGACGAATAGAGTTCAGCACAAGGGGCAGAAGAATTTTGAGTAGAGCAAGGGTGATTTGGACAAGGGTTTGATCCAAAAGGAGCTCGCGAGAAAAGGTCAATTCTCACTAAAAAACATAGATACCGACGTCGGCAAGAAAAGCGACGTCGGCGTCCAGACAGGGACCGACATTGGCTATGTGCAGACCGATGTCAGTGACTCAAGATAGATAAACGCTGGCGTCAGCAAGGGATAACTGACATCGGCGATGAGGCTGTCGCATGCAACCGACATCGGTCGGGTGCAGACTGGAATGTGACTGGCATCGGTCACTGAGATGAATTTTGGGTGGACAGCACGCTGTCAAGGAGTCTGAAGCACCCATATGGAGGACTTAAAGGGTAGGTAAGCCTCAAATTCATCATTTCCCTTCTTTACACTACTTGTTGCTCACTTATGGTAAAGAACCAGGAAGTTGTTAAAGAAGCAGAACAGGTAGATCCAGGAAATAGTGAGAGCTTGGCATGGATGAAGGATGTGATTCCTTGGAGGAGAACCAAACAGGTGTTTTTGGTGGAGTTGCCAGCTGGAAGTAAGCACTGAGAGACGAATGGATGTTCAGGATGAAGAAGAGCGAAAATGGATATGTGAGACGGAAGATCAGGGTATATGGTCTTGTATAAGCTGCAGGGCAATGGAGGTTTGATCATTGTGTTTCTCTTTACCAGGTTGGATAATATTAGCTACATTATCCTAATACTGTATGATGTGCTTGTTGCAGGGTTACATATACAGGTATTACTGAACTAAAGGTAAAGCTAGTTCAGGGGTGTGTCATAGAGAATCTGGGAGTAGCAAGATTCTTTGGCATGAGTGTGTTCTAGGTACATGGAAGGTCATATGTTGACTTTGTTTCAAGATGATTGTGTGAGACTGGTTAGCACGTCGATGGTTAGACAGTTCACATAAAAGTGTCTTGATTCACATAATGAGGTTAAGTGCATGCTATGTACTAGACCTGAGTTTTTCCAAGCAGTGGGAGTTGTCACAAGGTTGGAGCCAATCTGGGAAAGAAGCATTGGAGGGCAGTTCAGTGGATTCTTAGAGGGACCAGCAGCAAGTGCACATGTTATGCAGGTTCAAGTTATTTTCTACATGGTTTGTAGATGTGGATGTGGCAGGTGATTTGGATGACAAGTTTTGCACTATAGGTTTTGTGGTGGTTGGTCTTCAAGAGTGATCTTGAAGAGGGATACGGAGCCAAGGGAACAAACTAGATGGTGTACAGGTACAGGTACATTTGCAGCTGTTTATCTCCAAGTGGGAGATTGTTAGGGTGTGGAGCTAAAAGCTTCAACTTGATGCAGATGAAGAAAAGGAGGTTGCTGAAGATTTAGAAGAACCGGCGTCGATAGCATGACCGACGTTGGTCATGATCAGTGCAAAGGCAACCGACGTCGGCAGCACCAGGCAAGCAGGGATTGGCGTCAGTCGCCTGTGTGTTCCAGAACTGTTCGTTGCACGAATAGTTAGTTAGTTGAACAGAGTGTTTTGCATGTAAAGGCTATTTTGAGTCTTCAGATGTCTGGATAATTATCCTAAATTTAGAGTCTAAGTTATTATTTAAGTCTGGGATCTATTTATAGACCCATTGGCATGTATTGTAAAGTGTGCTAGTGAAGAGAACAAAGTGTGTGTTTCTCCTAGTTCCACAGATGAGCTAGAAAGGAAGGCAAGGAAGATCCTTCCATTGTAAGTATGGTCTCTTGAATTGCAGGTTGCAGGTTCATGGGAGATCAACTTGAAGTACTATAGAGTGCTTGGGTACTGGCGGGGTTATTACTGACTGGTTGGAGAGGTGAACACCAATTATGTGTGTGAGTTGGTTGTTGGGACCATTTTTTGGTAGGAGAGTGTTTTGAAGAAGAATTACTGTACACTTGGGGTGTGGGAAGCCTCTGTAAGGTGAAAGAGTGTGGCAGCTCTTTATTGTATTCTTTTCTATACAAAATGTTAATACAAGATAGTGTATTGTCTCTCATATTCTGTGTTATTGGTGAATTCTAGTTACTTGTGTTTCTGGTATATTTTCGCATGTTTAATTGCTTAAGTTTGGTAATCATATTGTGCTCTTTCTGAGGAGCAAGATCCTAACAAGTGGGATCAGGACAAGTGTGTTTGTTCTTGGATTCCTCGACAAACACACTCATGCTGTCGACGCCGGTACTTGTGGATCTTCAGCAATCTCCCTTCTTGGTGTCTACAATAGTTGAAGCTTTTAGCTCCACACCCTAACAAATCATGTATACGTTTCTTCTAAAAACTACCATCACACATACCTCAGTACTACAATGTCTTCATATATGGATTATTGATATGATATGATGGAGTCAGATATACCAATAATAATACTCACAAAAATATAATTCAATATTACGTACTAGCATAAGACACTCATTGTGTAAGATGCAATTTGCTCTGGTACCAAATGAAGTCAACACATGAAGTTGATGAACATAGAGAATAATAAAAACACACTATATATTATATTTGGCATAATAATCAAACTATACAATGGCTATTATATAGCCAAAGGAATAGGCAAAATAACTTCCTAAAGAATATGAAGGATAAATAACAATTCACGTATTAATGGACTCACTAGTATAACAAACCAACAAATATAATATTACTACATAATAATAATATATTATTTACTAACTTACATAACTGTAAGTACTGGTTACTTTACGATAAATACCCAATGTAAATACTAGATGTCTTAATAGTGAATAGTGATGATGAATAGTGACGATGAATAATGGTTAGGAAAAATTAACGATGATTAAAGATGATTATAGATGATTAAGTATTTGGTGCAAAGAAGGTTAAAATCAACACAAAGTGTCTGATTTTAAGTGTCTACATTTTGCCCATCTTTGAGAAGTTATTACGAGACATTGTTGAAGTAACGACTTTTCCAATAATGAAAAAGACGATGAAAAAGTAAGGGAAAAAATTAGAAATTAGATGAATAAATAATGGATGTTATGATTTTATCATTTCTAACTGATAGGTGAAGGAGTTTGGATAAAAGAATAAGATGATGATGGGAACAAAATGAGGGACCCATGATGATGCCCCCTCGAGTGTTAGTGCGGTAAAGTGGAGGAACACTCAAAATGAGGTAGGAGGAAAAATGATGAAGTGGTGACAATGAATGTCGTCAATAAATTGAAGCACTAGAAATCAATGTCATGCTTGCAAGATTAAAGTTGGTGTAAAATGATTTGCTCCTAGCTAAAAACTAGATAATAGATAGAAAAAAAAAATTCTTGATCGAAAGTTGCATGCTTGGATGGTGCTTAGGACTCAAGGGTCACATGAGCAGAGGTGGGAATGATATATCCTAATAAGTTATGGGCCTATAAATAAATAATATATATTTTCCAAATTTAGAGTAAGATTTTATAGATTTGATAGTTGCAAGTAGTTGTTAAAGATTGACAACATTTCAATTAATTGGGGCCTGAAAATGTGGAGAAAAATGGTTGCAAAATATGAAAATTATGGGTTGAAGGAAAAAATATTGGAATGGGAGGGGATAAGCTATAGAGAGAGGATGAAATGGATGGATATTGTATAGATGGTTAGACAGTTGCCTTGTGTTTATGTTTGCCTTGCTTTGGAATTATAACATGAATAGGTGACAAAGAGTTAAACCACTTTAGTTTTAATTTAGTATAAACAATAATCATGAATGGTATGAAATAACCATGATGAATATATGTGTTTGATGCGTAGGGACTAGAAGAATTATAATTTATGCAAAACAAAGTGCATCATGATATGGAAAACTCATAATCACACTATAATGTAATACACAAAAGAATCTTGACACAAAAAAATGATAAAAATAAAGAAAAACAAACAAGTGGAAGATGAGCACAAACAAAAAGAAAAGTATACATAAACAAGAATGATGAGTGTAAGATAAAAGAATTAAATGACAAGACAATCAAGAGTAAACAATGTGAAAGAAGACAAGTTAAATAGAATCACAATAAAACATATGTGAAAATAAAAACTAGAGCAATCGACACCTAAAAAAGAAGCAAATGACATGACTAACTCCTAGGCCAAGGTCGAGAATTTTGGTAGCCAACATGTATGACAAGATTTAATGATGGATGAGGAAGCCCTGAGATAACCATGTAGTTTTAGATAGAAATGAGAATAAGTGAAATCATAGTTTGGATGAATGGAGACGATGGAGATAGTGGTCAAACTAACCCCAGGGGACTCATGCCCCCAAGTGTTGCATACATAGTCTAAATGCTCTTACAATTAAAAATGGTATAAACACCCATGATAATAGGGATAGACTTCAGGCCATATGTATTTCTCCCCAAAAGGGGGAGAATAAAAATGAATGAGGGAATGATAAGAAGAAATAGATAGAGGGAGAAGAAGATGAAAATGTACTCATGAAGCGGTGAGAGTGTGGACAATAATAATGTTCACAAAAGGGATAGAGACCTATGGAGAGAGAAGGAGAGGAGTGGGACAAAAGATGAGGTTTCACCTATTTGGTGATGAGATAATTACAATGTCCATGTCATCTAAGGCAACATAGAGATAATAGATGAGTGGGCACTCATAGAGTGACTGATATAGTCATGATGTCTACCACATCTAAGGCAAGAGAAAGATAATAGATGAGTGGCCACTCGTATAGTGACATATACAGTCACAGTGTCCACATCATCTAAGGTAAGAGATAGCTAATAGACGAGTGAGCACTCGTATAGTGATGTATAGGGTCATGATGTACACTACATCTAGTGGCAAAATATGACACACTAGAAAAATGATGGAATATGGGTGCACCAACAGTTGAAGGGGAGACAAGACGAACCTAGAGGTGTAGAGAAGAAGCACTAGGTTGTGGATATCAATACAAATGTAACTTTGATTAAACAACCTTGGGATGAGGTTGTATAACTAGTTTTATAATGGGAAAAGGGTTGGAAAATGGCTTTGAGGTTATGGGAGTAGTTGGAGAGGGACAAGGTAAAAAAAGAGTACCCATGCACCACATGCAAAGGCATTGAAGGAAGAAATGGATGTACTTTAAGCAGTGAACTTGACATGATTTTGTGCATTAAAGCAAGAGAATGGAAGACATGAGAAAACAAACATGGATATGCATGTAGTAGCAATACAAATTGGTGACCACATTCTAATTAGTGAGGAACTTGAGTTCTAATGGGTGATTATGAGGGAGATCCAATAATAGATGATGTGAAGGTGAACAAGGTGATGGATGGAGTAGGAGTGATAAGATAGTGAGGTCACAAAGAGAGATGAAGATGGATAATGATGTAAGAATCTGGACATGGAGAAGGATAAAAAATGATCACGAATAATGAGTAATGTCACCGAGTGAAATCAAAGAAGACAAGAAAAATGAAATGAAACAAATAAATGAGAAGAAAAATAAATGCTAGAAGATGGGGGTGCAAGGAATGTGCTAAAAAATAATAGATTGAGGAATTGAAAAGGAATGTGAGAGAAAGTAAGCAAACATGAAGGGGAAGTGGATGATTATAAATATGGCAGGAAATGAAAGAAGCGAAAAGAGGTCTAAAAGAGACCAAGGAGAAAACAATTTGGTCATAAAATGAAAAAAAAAAGAAACACATAGAAGAAAGGGGAACGTGAGAAAAGTGGAGTGGAATAAGGACACAAAAAGGATGATAAGAGAGTGAAAAAGTAGGTGGTATTGTGACCAAGTAAGCATGGATAAGAGAAACAATGATAAGCAAGGAGATGAGCAGGGAAGAAAATCATATGGTGGTGTTGGAGATGAGAATGGGATAGAAGATGTGAAAGGGGTTAGGAAAAAGGGGGGAAGTAGATTATGGGTGGACAAGAAGGTGAAGAGACAGGATAGGTGTGAATCAACTTGTTAGTAGAGATTTACAAGCTGAATGGGTGATTAAAAGAGATTGACAATCTGAAAAGTGGTGAGGTGGTGAAGAAATAGTAGATAGAAAATGGAAAATGGATGATAGGAAATGGAAGAAGTGAAGTAATATAGAAACATAATGAAAGGGTATGAGATGAAAATAAGAGATGAAGATAAGGGATGATAAGAAGAAAAAGGAAGGACTAAGTAAGAGGGTTGATAAGGATACAAAGCATGGACACTCGCATAGAAGCTAAAGATAAGTGTGTATAGAAATGGAAAGAAGAAAAGGGGAAAGTAGAGCATAAAAGGCTGGTATAAATAAGAAGAAAATGGAAATTATGGAATGTTTCTCAAAGAATAAAAACCTAATTAGAAGCTAGTTATAGAGGGAAAAATAAGATGGAAATGCTGAAAGGATGAAAATAAACCAAAAAAAGAAGAATGGAAAATGGAAAAGGTGTGAAGAATGGAAAATAAAAAAAAATTGTGGCACATGTAAGAAGAATAGAGGAATGCAGAAAAAAGGGGGAACACAAGAGAAGAAGAAGAAGATGTGCACAAATGGGTGCTAGAAGAAACAAAAGAAATAGAAAAAATGCAAGACACAAAAGATCAGAAAGATGAAAATAAAAACTGAGACTTGGAACGAAAATAGATTAGAAATAATGGAAGAGAACTAAGAAGGTGGTAGCGAAGAAGAGAAAGATGTAAAAATGTCTATCGATGTGCAAGGGAACATGATGATGTGGAACTAGTGAGGAAAATAAAGTGATGAAGATGGTATGAGAAATTACCAAAGGCAAGGGGAAATGATGAGAATGGTAAAAGAAGACAAAGGAGATAGAGGGCAAGGTTGGGAAGAAGTGGAGAGAGGTTTAAAAATATGAAGAAGTGGGTGGGGAAGTGAGCAATGAAGCATGCACAAGAAATGCAATGAAAGGTGATGGGGAGACCAACGAAGCAGAGTAGATGGTGGGAAGGTTATCAATCTTTGTTTTAAAAAGATTGATAAGCTAGAAAAATGGTTAAAAGAGATTGACAAGCTGGATGGAGATAGGTGGTGAAGAGATAGGTAGAGAAGTGAAGGAAGAGAAATCAAGTGAGAAAGGAAGATAAAATATGGGGTGTGGTTGAGTTAACCTTAGTAACTAAACACTGTCTACATAGTCCAAAAAGACCTCTGGCCAATGTAGTTCACCCAAAAATGGGAGGAAAAACAAAGAATAAGTATTAGATGATGTTAAAATATAAGGATGCTAAGAGAAATTCAAAGCTTCCTTGATGTAGGATGCCCTGAGCAAGAGGGCGATGTTAGCAATGAAAATTGGTGAAAAGAAAAGATGAAGAATGGGGATGGTAATTAGTTGTTAGTGGTCGAGCTGCCCTTATCATTTAAGCAAAGGTTACATAGTCCGTGGACATCAACCCAATGTAGTTCAACACATATGGGAAGTGATGAAAAAAATGGGTTGATGGATGAAGCGTTAAGATTGACTCATGAATGATATTAACCCACTTCAGCTAATGATTGCACACTTTGATTGATCAAGATGATGGATCGATTTTCCCCCAAGCAACAATATATGTAAGGAGTGGTATAGGAATGATATCTCCCAAGATAAGCTACACATTTTGAGGTGCCCCATGAATCAAGGTTCATAGGAGCAAATATGAGAATGATATATCCTGTTGAAAAGTTGTGAGCTCAGCTTGGATGACTATTTAATGACTAATTGAGTGAGTGATGGATTGATAGAGAAAGGATGGATATTGTGATGTTGTGGGTCACAATCAACATGTGCAGGAGATTGAGTGGAAATAACAAGAAATGATTGTGGATGATTGATTGGCAAAGATAAAAAAAGAAGTTAATTGATAACATGGATTAACGAGGATTAATCACAACATGGATTGGATATGTATGGGTGGAAGAGATAGCTAATTATGAGATAAATGAGGTAACAAATTTGGTTTTCACCATGACACTTGCCCAAAGCGCTAGTGTACTGGTTTTCACCCGTGGATGAACTATTTTTTTCTCTCTTTTCTTTTTATTAATTTTTTGTTTCTTATGTTGTTGATTTTTATTTGTTTGTATTTTTGTTTTGAGATGTTTGACTCACATGCCCCTTTACAAAGATGGATTTTACTAGAGACTTAGTATACAAACTTGACATTAGAGGACCAAACATTGATGATATACCATGTATCTCTATGTTTTTATGATAATTCTATGGAAAATGATGATTTATGTGAGAACAAAAATGTATCAATTGGATGTAACATGATGGATATACATGAAATTTTATGAAAGTGCTAATAGGTGTTTTGAAAGTGATGACCTAGTTATTGTTTTTACACATAATATGACTTTCAGTTGGCATCAAAGGAATAAAAGGGGGAATAGGATGAACATGAAATGACGAAGAGGAAAACTAAAAATCAAATTTTTGCATGGAAAAGGAAAGTGACCTAGTCCTTATGAGCAAAGGGGAAAAATGTACATCTTGATAAACTCACAAAGTACTAACTTTATTAGTTGTGTCTAGAGAGAACTAACCTTGACAAAATTGGTAAACAATATAAAGTTACCCTTTTTAGCATAGACATTATACAAGCTTTTTGAAAAAAAAATTCTTTGGACACCTTTTGATTTAATATGCAATACAACTTTTTGTGACCCCTTACATGCAGTCTCATGTGACTAGGAAGACATATGGGCTCGTCACAAAAAACTATACGTATGTGAGTAAGGGCTTCTCTCCCTAATACTAATCCCATGCAACTAGTGAGATGCAAGGGCTCAACATTGAAGCTCACCAAAAGGCGAGACACATGGAATTTGAATTTGATGTTTCATAAGATTGAGATAAGGGTGTCATTCTATTTGGAAGGAACTTATCCCTGAGTCTTGACCCCATGCAACTAGAAAGATGCAAGGGCTCATCACCTAAGATCAAGATAGCGGAATAAAGTTACCATTTTTTTTGATAGCATGTTAATGTTTTCTGTAGAGGGAACTATAAGAGGAGACTCTATCATGGACAAGCTTTTAGACTAAGCCGTATACTAGTGTTTTCTAAATCTTACAAGAAGATGTAGGGAAAAGAGATGTACTATACTCATAAGAACTAAGGCAAGAACCAATGTAATGCTAAATTTGATAATGTTTTCCACATAATAATAGGGTGATATGAAAAAGTGAAATAATATGATAAGTTGCATTTTGAAAGCTTGTGTTATGTGAATTGCCAACTAAATAATTACCAAATATGATATACAAGACGATATGTAAATAATAAAAAATATAATGCAACGACGGCAATGCAAAATGTAACTGTAAATGGGCTGCCCCCAAGTGTCAAGATACTTGTAGACAATAAGTTTTTTTATTTCTTATTTTACAATTTGTTTGGCTTTATTAGCATCTAAAACCCAATGCAGAGTCATGAGATGCATAATAATTTTTATTTTCCAAATTTTATCCCATGCCAATTCTAGATAATCTTTGTCATTCTGACTAGATTTACTCTTCAATCTCAGTTTCAGTTATGTCATTTACTTTGAATAGTACTTGACTAGGATGAAGTTGTTGAGCCCACCAAAAGTTATTAACAAATCAGCTTGAGTATTGTTCCCTATTATGAAATTCTTGTTGAATAAATAAATCTAAATATAAATTTATTTGACAGAGTTCGTGGTAATTTTAGTTTTTTTGGGGAAAACACAGTTATCAAATAGACCCACATTAATATGCCTAATAGTAAAGCTAAACTCTATAAACCTTCCAAGAGTTCTTCAGATTATTACAGAATCTGGACACCTTTCTCTATATAGGTTGCAAGCAATATCGTTAAAGAGTATCAAGCAGCAAGGACTAATGAGCTCTCCATATATATAAAAACTAATATATTTTACCCAACTACTATTGAATAACCACCAAATAATATAAAAGTCAAAACAGGATAAATTTGTATTGATAATCCTTAATTCCTTGGCAAATACAAAATGTTCAAACTTATTGTGACATGCTTCAAAATTAACCTGAAAATCATGATCCAATTCCTTATAATGTCATTCTACCAGTTTGGCATAATAAATATGCAACATGGGAGTTAAGATTCTTTCTTGGATTGTAACTAGAAGATCATTCCATGTCATTTTTTTCCTAATTGACTTAGTGTTTTACTATTTTTAATGTCATTATCATCAAACAACAACAAACCAAATATGTTCATCAATTGGTGTATTGTGATTGCTTTTTGGAGCTTCAAGTAATGATTGGTGAAGTAGTATTTCTTCAAATGGGATGCTTTCATGGATTTTTATAGATGTTATAATTGATATGTTGCCATGAAATAATTCCAATGAGGTCCATTTTTTGTGGGTTCAAGTTAACATGTGCAGGTAGTGTAATTTTAATAGAAAAAAGGAAGAATAGTGTTTATGGAGATGGAACATACATCTTTGATGTTACTAATAGGATTTGTATTGATGTTAGAGTAAGATTCTTCCTTATTTATGACATTATCACTATCATTTACAAACTTGTCTACTGATAAAACTATTGTTGGGACCAATGTGGATGTTGAATTTTCTTTTAATCCCAAAAGAAATTTTACATCTGATTTTGATAATAAATTTGATCTTGGTTTGGATGTGGCCAAAATGATGGTCTGCTGAGAAGTGATTTTTTACCAAATTTATTTTTTACTGATCTCTTAGAAATCTTAGATTTGGGATGAAGAGATTTTTGGAAACACGAGGTCTTAGGCACTGGATTGAAGGCATATGATAATTTGATGATAGGTGGATTAGATGATGTTTGAGTCAAGATTGAATGTTTGTCAAAAATGGGTATTTAATCAAAAATGATTTTTTGGTGGATAATGGATGAAAGATAATGATTTTGATTTGGAAATGAGATGGCTTGATTTGGTTCAGGAGAGACATCTTGACATACCCGTGAAGTAAGATTTTCAAATATAAATAGATGTGGGTTCATGTTGATATATTTTGCATCAACTAACTCTTGGCTAGTGTATTGAGGGATGTTAGAATTGTAACTAGTGGGTGGAAAATTTGATTGATTTTAGATATAAAAAAATATCATAACTGATAGGATGATGTTGTTGAAAGTTTTGAGATCTACTAGTAATGAATTGTGTTGAATAAGTAGCTTGATTTTGGAAGGATGGATTTGTTAGATTTATGTTGAAATTAGAAGTATAATTTATAGAGTTTTGATCATTATAACCTAAAAATTGATTTGGTTTCATCCCTAAATTAAAATTTTGGCATTGTTTTATGGGTGAACATGAATAAGCATTGAAGTTGGAAATGGATTGGTTATGGTTTGGATTGAATTGGTTGGTGGGAGTTTGGATTCAATTGGTAGATGGGTAAACTTGAACAAGAATTCACATTTGGATTCAATTTTAGATGAGTAAACTTGAATAAATATTCAAATTTGGATTTGATTGATCGATGGGTGAGGTTGAATGCACATTCAAACTCAAAGTTGGATTTATTATACGATTGATTGGTAAACTTGAATAAATATTCAAGTTTGGATTTGATTGGTTACTGTTTGGATATAATTGATTGATGGTTGAGGTTGAATGCACATTAAAACTTGGATTTGGATTTATTGCATGATTGATTTGATGTTGATTCAAATAAATTGAATCAAAATTGATTGGATTGAACTATAGGCTAAGATTAGGACTGTTTGGATTTGGATTTGTGACTAGATTGATCAAATGATAGCTCCACAAAGCCATTTCCCTAGTGATAGGTGATATTTCTTACCAAAAAGGCTTCGACTCAAAAAAGGGATTAAAAAAAAAACTTGACACTAGACAATAAAAAAAAAGACCAAAGTCTCTAAAAACATGGTTGACAACTAAATGCCTTTGAGTTTGAGTGTAAGGTTATTGGTAGATTTTTTTAATGACTCAAAAGAACTTTCTTTTTTCACTCAAGGTTTCTTCATCGCATGGTAGAGCACAATGAAAGAAACAAACAAATTCCTATCTTAAATAGTCAAACTATTACACATAAAAGGTGAAAAGCTAGGATAAAAATCATAAACAACGTTTGGGAATTTTGATGTCACTTACTTATTTGTGCTCTTAGCTACAACCTAATATTTCAAGGAACTAATGATGGAGGATCTTATCATTTTCATGGTCCACTAAATTTGGTTTTGATGGTGTGTGAAGGGTAACTTCTCAATGTTAATCACTAATTGATGCACCAAAATCGAATGGTAAAAGAGGCTTTTATAGGCATAAAGTTTAAACAAGATTATCTGAGAGGAGTCTTCTAAGATAACTTGTGGTGCATTGAGGCCTAAAACTATAGAATAAATAGATCAAGTGGATGCACACTTTGGGTCTTGCCCCAAAATGTCCAACACAATCGTAGGGGTTTCAATGTGTTGATAATCGATGATATCATATTTTGAAGCAACTATTGAAACCTTGAGTATTGAAGCATGAAATCTTCTCACATCATGATGTGCTTAAAACATGACCATTTAAGTGATTAAAATATTTGGATGTCAATTTATATAACCTACCGGTACATGATGTTAAGTTTATTGTGTGGTGGTCAAATCCATGATCAATAGAGCCCCTAGAAAGAGAAATAAAAAATATGTGTTTATTTTTTATTTTCATGTATCATCACCAATATGATGCCCAGGAAAAAGCATATGCAAACATCACTTAGATAACACAAAAAAATGATTATAAAATATTTTTAATATCTGAGTATCATCATCAATGTGATGCAAAGAGAAAAGCATACACAATTTCACAATTACAAACAAAATATTTAAAAAGAAATAATTAACTCTAAACCAATAAAATCATACACAAACACTACTTGGGTAACACAAAAATTATGGAATTATTTTTTATTCCTAAGTATCATCACCAATGTAACATCAAAGGAAGAGCATACACACTTCCACAATTACAAACATAATATTTAAAAATAAATAATTAACTTCAAACCAAATGTGATGTAATTACTAAAAATTTTAAAAACTGAATTGAAAGCGTTAATATCAAAATAACATAAATTAATTTTTTTAAGCCCTTTTGCAAAGTTTCTTTGACAAGCATTCTACAAATAATTTGTAAGAGAGTTTTTATTTTTATTTTAAGGATACCTGCAACAAAGTTAGAAAAAACCACAAAAACAAGAGAAAACAACAAAAATCAATTGAAATTAAGTCTAAATGTAACTATGACAAATATGAGATAAAATAAAGATGAGAGAAAGTCCCACCAGACGTGCTAAAATATATTAAAGAAATCTATAAAAGCAAATAAGCTAAGAAATCAAATGAAATCTTATTCTAAACTAACTCAACTGATGAGAAAGCTACAAATGAATGAAACAAAATGAAATTATACCATAGCAGTAAAATGAAGCTTCCTCCATTATGATATGAATTTGATTTGCTCTCTTTGGATTGTGGTTGCTCACTCTTCCAACACAAGGGCAAAATGGGCAACATCATGGTATGCAATCTCATATAATTTCAACATGATAAACCTGTAATAAAGAAGCTTTGGTAGATATACCAATATAATAACTTTGGCATGAAGAAGCTTAGCTAAATTCGAGGAAGAACCTTTAATATATAGAATTTGCAAATGGATGTGAGCCATCCATCTTGAGATGAAGATCAAAGGATGATAATAAAAGATAATTTTTAATTCATAATAGTAATTTTGAATTAAACATTAGAGTGAAAAACATGTGGGATTAACAAATAAATATAAAATACATTTGAGAAGAAGATATGATATAAAATTAGTAAGTGGATTTGAGGTGGATTATTAAATTGAAAAAAATCAGATCGAGGAAGATAATATGAATAAAGGTGGATTATTAAATTGGATAATGGAGGACAATGGAAATAAAGGTAGATTATTAAATCAAAATGGTGGGGGACAGGTGGAGCCTTTGGACATGTGAGGATAATTTTGATTTTTCAGATTTATGAAAATTATGAATTTCTAAAATCCATAGAAATTTTAATTAGAAAAATATTAGTTAATTGACTTTAGATTAATTTAGAGATATTAAAGTAGTGAATAGTGAATAATGATGATGAATAGTGAACAATGAATAATGAATAGGGAAAATTAAGGGTGATTAAATATGAGTAAAGATTATTAGGTATTTGGTACAAAGAATTTTAAAATCAACATAAAGTGTCTGATTTTAAGTGTCTACAAGTGCAAACACAATTGATTTTTTTCAAGGCAATGAGATGGTCTTAACATGTCCTTTATCCATGAGTTCATGGATCTATTGCTCCATCTCTTCATCCTCTAGAGATGATCTATGATACAACAAGGTGTTAGAGGTATTCCAAGGATCAAATCAATAGTTTGCTTCACCCCATAGTGTGTAGGAGCTTTCTAGGTGATAAAAACATCCTTATATTCTTCTAACTTGTTGTTCAACTATGTGGTTTTTGAAATATTAGAGGAACTACAATATGAATGGGTGTTACAAGGATGTTCTTACATTCAATTCTCACCATGAAAAACATGAATTTATTACTATAACTAACTAGTTGATTACGCTATTTAGAAATAATGAGTGACAACTTAGGAATACTCTCAGTATGTGGTATCTCATATCACCAACAATTATAGGATTTGATTCATAGACTACACGTAGATAGTAAATATATGGTTTTTAAAGCAAAACACGTGTAATTCTAATGGCATTCTATTGAAAATTACTACATCTTGAAAATGCTTGATTTTATCTATCAAATGATGAAACTAAATGACACATTTCTCAAAGCAAGTATTGAACTATCCAATTGAGAATGGTTGTGGGTGAGGCATCAATGGCAAGCTCAATCTTTCAATTGCCTCAAGAGAAATAAGGTTATTCTAACTTATATTGTTAATGGTATAATGTATTGGTTGACCTTTGATCCACATTTGAGAATGGAACAATCTTTATACATCCTATAAATCCATTTTGGGGGAAGTATAGATGTTTTTGGTACCGACCATAACATTAGGTTCAAAATCCATGTTTTTTGTTACCTTTTTCCAGTGCCACTGTGCTTGTAGTCATTGCCTTGAGTTATGCAAGTATGATCTACTGAGCACTACATTACTCATTGGAATGACTAATAGAGTTATGAACTACACACTTATTTCTAGTCTTATAATTCTTATTTGGATCATTTCATAGTTTTTGACTTTTATGTGGATGGAATGAAATGCCATTCCCTAGTCTAGAATTGTGATTGGAAGGCTCAAACTATGCCTTATCTTGAACTTGAAATATTATTTCTTAAACTTTGGATTGGACCTTGATTCAAGATTGAAAGCAAATATGTAGGCCTATCTAATGGAGGATATATGGAAGAAATCATTGTCTAATTGTATAAGGATCTTAGGCCTAACTAATACTTAAAAACAAGGTTTTTCTCTAAATCCTAAACCTTCAATAAGGTATTTGTGCATTCTTGCACATATTTATCATGACCTTTATACAATTAAGAAAACTTGGTGTACTAATTATTATAGTTTATGTATCACTAAAATTTACATTTAATGCTAAAATAATGCACTTGTAACCACTCATTATACACAATTAACCTATGATCAATTACATAGCTCTAAATTCTTATTCCTCTACTTTTATGTGGATGATCCTTACCCTCGGGTAAATCTGATACTGAATATTCATATTCCTCCTTCCAAGTAACCTACACTCACTATTAGTCTGATTCACATTCTCAGTTTAGATGTCTCTACTCCTTAGATAAGGTCATTCTTTTAGGACAATCTCATTGGTCGGTAGTGTCTTAAGCCACTAGTTTCATCCTCCCACCAAATAATAACTAATTGTCCAAATTTAAAATCATCTAATAGATTGTCCCATATGTTTCATAAGTCCCTTTCGATGAAATCCAGAAAAAATACAATTATATAAGCACATTTTTTAGTCATTTGTTTATTAGATGGCAAGAGGCTTCTATATTGCAAACACCATAATTATTCTAATTACACATTGAGAAGAAACACACATTCTCTCCAATTCTAAGTTTATACAGCCCAAGTGGCCCTGAGCTAGCTCTAAATACAACAACAAGGTCACAAGCCATTGTTGAAGCACATAATTACACAAGAATTACACTAACATATAACATTACACTAGTATTTCATACACACCACTGTATCATGAGAAACTACATGAAGTTTTATCTGTCTTAAAAGTATTGGTATGTAGGCAGTGATCAACACAAGGGGTGTTGAGGCCAAGCATAAATTTAGCCTCTAACCCATTTTTCCACATTTTACCATATTTGGTCATCTTGTCATTGAGTTAGGGTTTTAAGTGAAGAAGAAATCACAGAGGGGATCCCACAATGAATCAAATGAATATGATCTTACACATAAAACCTATAGGTGAAGGCTCACTAATCATAACTCACACCTAGGGAAAAATTCTTAAAGAGTGTCGGTATACCCTACATATGTCGATATAAGTTGGCCTTGTCCCAATAGCATGGCCTTTTCCCAAACCCAAATGGAGCCATCATCCTAATTCACAATGGCCTTACACAGTCCCACAATCGATTACACAGTATCTATTACAGTCTTTCATATCCAAGTTTTAGCTAAATTATTTATCTTTCGTACTTTCCCCTTTTAGCATATTTATATAAATAACTAATATTAAATCAGTCATGTTTATTGTGTATCTTATACATTTTGATTTTACTCAAAAAATTATCATAACTAGATTAATACTTTCTTAATCTCCAATTTTAATAAAACACCTTGGTGAACTCATTTATTATTGAATATTTCAAAACCCCAGTTTGTCCTAGAGTTCCTCTATCATTTTAGCACTTTTGTTAAGGTCCCATATTTTTGATATTATTGTTTTTTAATAATCATGAACATAATGACTGAATTTATTTATTGTTTCTTAATTCAAAGTTTTTTTAATGTTATTTACATGTAACTTGCCTGTAACATGTAAAATATTTAAGCTACATATAAGTCCATGTCTTCATAATTTAATGGCAAAGATAAAATTCAATATAAACCAAGACATTAATAATAAACAATTCCTTGATGCTTATTGTTGCATATATTAGTTTGAGTTTCCACCTACTACCACTTCACATCAAAGAGCCCAATTGATTCTTTTCATTCTTCCCTTCCCTATAACTCTAAAACACCCCAACTTTTATCATGCCCCTACTATTTGCCCTATACTTATAATAGATCATGTGGTGCATGTTGTTATCGCTAAAAAAGGTTTGGAACACCATCATACATAATAAGATGTAAGAAACCTAAGATTTAATATTAGTGATCAGCTTAATAACACAATAATAAAGATCTCTATTATGATAATTCCTCCTGAGCTTTTTCCTTATACAAGCCAACTGATATGAAGGAGCTCAAAGGTATTGTCTTCTTTATGGATGGAGATAAGGCTTTGGGATCAGATGGTTTTCTAACTTCTTTTTGTCAAATTTATTTGGATATTTGCAAAAATGATCTTCTTAGGGATGTCAATGACTTTCTTGATAAAGGAACTCTTTTCAAGGAGTTAAACAATACTTTCTTGGTGTTGGTGCCCAAGAAAATCGGTGCTCGTAACTTTAAAGATTTTAGGCATATAAGTCTTACTAACACGGTGTATAAAATTATCACTAAGACTTTAGCTTCAAGAATTCAACCTTTGCTTAATAAGATCATTTCTATCCACCAAGGAGGCTATGTTAGTGAAAGACAAATTCAAGATGGGATTGTGGTTGTTCAAGAAGTGGTCCATTCTATGGACAAAAGTGATAAAGTTGGAATGATTCTAAAATTGGACATGAATAAAGTATTTGACAGGGTCTCTTGGAGATTTTTGAATAAAGTCCTTCCCTGCTTAGGTTTAGATGTAAAATTTAGAAGTTTGGTTCAAGAATGTTTATCCACTCCAATGTTATGTATTCTCATGAATGGTTCACCAATGGGTTTCTTCTCCAGTAACCATGGCATTAGACTAGGTGATCCTCTTTCACCCTTTCTTTTCATTCTTATGGCTGAATGTCTTAGCAGAGAAGTTTCTAATGCTATTAGAGAAGGCCGTTTGAAAGGTTTCAAACCTTCAACTCTAGGTAAAACTTTATCTCATCAACAATTTGTTGATGATACTATTTTTATGCGATATGCCTCTGTGGTGGAAGCTATGAATTTAAAGAGAATACTTAATCTTTATGAACAAGTTTTAGGTTAGCTTATCAATTTTGACAAAAAGTTTTATGTACTTTTCCAACACTCCATTGAGATGCCATCACAAAATCTCCAAGATTTTTGAATGCCAAATTAGAACTCTCCCAACTACTTACCTTAGTATGCCACTATTCTCTGGCACATTACCTTTAGAGGTATGGAATCTGCTCTTAGAAAGATTTTAAAGGAAGCTCTTTTGATAGAAAGGAGCCTTACTATCTCAAGCTGTCAAGTGCCTTCTTATTCAAAGTAATCTTTAAAATTTGCCACTTTATCTAATGTCTTTGTTTAAGATTTCTTCCAGTATTATTGACAAGATTCAGAAGATTCAGAAGTGTTTCTCGTGGTCAAGGGCTGATGAGCACAAAAGATATCATCTTATAGCATGGGAAAGAGTTTGTCAACCTAAATCTTTTGGTGGTTTAGGTTTAAAGAACTTAAGACTAATGAATATATCTCTCATTGCTAAGATGTATTGGCATCTTCTTAAGGAAAACTTGTTGTGGATCGATGTTATTAAAAACAAATATCTTAATCATTTGGATATTTCTAATTTTCCTTCCACTGATAATCTACCTAGTGGTTCCTCTTTTTAAAATAATCTTGTTCATTGTAGATATCTCATCGATAATGGAAGCTAATGGAGGCTTGTTAATGACAATCTCATATCCTTTTGGAAGGATAAATGGCACTTTTCAGCTCTTCTCTCTTCATTTCATTATAGGTAGCCTTTATGTAATCATCTTTCTTCTATCTATGAGGATTCGATAAGAGGTTACACCAATGAGGACAACTCAAGGAAATCTTGTAAGCATGTAAGCTTGCAAGGGAGGAATCAAGAGTTACAGGTTCATCTTCAAACCCTTCAAAACAATTTTCAACATGTTTCCATCCCTTCTAGTGACAAGAAAGATGAACTAAAGTGGACTAACACTAATCATGGGGATTATAGTGTTAAAATGGGTTATTTACTTCTTAACAATCAAGTTGATCCTGATACTCTTTATAAGGATGTTTGGAATAAGGGTCTTCTTCCCAAAATCAATCTTTTTTTTGGGATTATTGTTCAAAATAAAGCTCTCACAGTGGAAACTTAATCAAAAGAGGTCAGATGATACCCAGTAGATGCATTTTATGTAAGTAGCATGAGGAAACAACTAATCATCTTTTTATTCATTGTCCTTTTACAATTACTCTTTAGAACAATGTTCTTGCAAGTTTTAATCTCTAGTCGATCACATTGAGCAATATTCAGGATTTTTTAAAGCAATGGAAATCTCTTTTCAAGAGCAAAAATGTTAAAATGCTTTGGAAGTTGTCCTTTCCCTATACTATATGGACCACTTGGCATGAAAGGAATATCAAGTTTTTTAAGGAAACTTAAAGAAATACTAACTAGGCAAGTATCAATCTTTTCTATAGGATTAGAGAAAATCTTTACATTTGTAAAATCAAGGAGGATAAACAACCTTCTAAGAGTAAAGAGGATATTGTAGTTAGATGGAACATTTCTTTAGTTGTAGACTCTCCTACAATGGATAATATTAACTTTAGAAAAAATAGTGAAATGGAAAAGTCTCCTTCGCGTTGGATAAAACTTAACTTCGATGGTGATTCAAAAGGTAATTCAGGTATTGCTGGAGGGGGAGGAGTCTTTAGAGATAAAAAGGTGGTTTTGTTGTTGCCTATGTTGGTAACATGGGAATCCAGTCAAATCATTATGCTAGAGCTCTTGCTGGTCTTTGGGGTCTACACTATGCTAAAGATTTGGGAATTGACAAACTCCAAATTGAAGGATATTCTTTAAACATCATAAGGTGTATAATAACTCCTCCACTTTTATTTGGACCATAAAAAATTTTATTGATGAAGGCCTTTTGATATGTAATTCTCTTGTTGAGACTAAGTTTTCACAAGTCTATAGAGAGGGTAACCAACTAGCAAATCTCTTAGCTAATGTTGGGGTTTAAATTAAACAACTCCTAAGATGGACCAATCCTCAAATCATGCATGAACACTTCATCATCCAACTTCATAATGAGACAATCATATGTTACTTTGACTCATAAAGACTAGTTTACATTGAGATGTGGATCTTAATCATTGCTAGGATCATATCTCTCCCTTAGTTTAGAAAGATCATTTCCAACTTCTTTTCATTTCTATCTCTAGCTTGCTCGATTTCCTCAAGCAAGAGTCTCTCTTGGTTTTGGTTGTAGTTTTCAGCAGGATGGGCGAAAAACATCTCAAAATTGAGGGTACCTTCAACAATGCCTAGGAGAAGGATAAATTGTTATGGGAGCATCTGCAGGTTGGAGGGTTTGTAAATTTTCTTCAGAGAGTTAGAGGGCATGACTCGTACATTATCCAAAACTTTGCAAGGAATTGGAAAGATATGAAACTAAATATCATAGGGAAAGAGATTTCCATTACTAAGGGATTAATTTCTTTCATCAGAGGGCTTAATACATAAGGATATAAGTTTCAAGGTAACCATTGCAACAAACAACATGAACTAGACACTTTCACTTTGGGGGATGAATGACTAACTCTGAACCATGGTGGTTTTCTTAAAACATCTATGTCTAAGCCATTTAATGAGCTTGTAAGGATCATTATGAAATTATTGACTCTATATGGGTGGCTCCATGTCATAAAAACCTTCCATTTGGTTTTTTTAACCATTTTAGGCACCATATTCTGGTGAGTTTTCTATTTTTTTCTTACATCTATTGAATCTTCAATTCAGAAACTGTAAGTTGGGAAGTTAGCCACTCCCTCTCACTGAGCCATTATTTTGTTGTTGCATCTCCATTTCCTAAACTCAACCCCAAGAAGCAATCCTTCTATAACCCCTCCTCCTGAGAACCCCTTGCCTTCTTCCTCAAAACATAAAAGAAAAAGGGGCATTTCTAGAGCTTTGAATAAGGACCCTAATAAAAGGGTTTTTTGTAGTCACTCAAAATAGGGGATTTTTTTGGATAGTGACAAGGCTAATGCAGTCCAAAGCCTTATTTCCTTGAGCAACCCTTCTGATCAGGGCAACCTTAGTTTTTCCCATAAGGAGCTGGACAATCTCAAAATTTTGGTCAAGGATGTAAGAAAAGAGATTAAAAATCTAAAACACAATTATAAAAAGAAGATTAAGTAGGTAGATTGCAATGAGGATAACATCAAAGCTTCTTAGATTCAAATTCACATTTTGAGTGAGAAGGTTAATAACCTTTATAGTAAGTTCATGGATTTGGATAAAATCACTACTGGTATGGTGGAGATTATTGGTACTCAGGCTACTATAATTGTTGATATTGCCACTGTTTTAGATAACGGGGATAAAGGCATAATTCATAAGCATTCTAGGAAGATCACATATAATACCATGACTAGTAGGCTCTAGTACATGCATAAAAACATTAAAGATTTAAAAGACACCCTCAAATGGCTCTAAAACTACTAAGGTGTTCTGATTTTTGAGCTACTTTTGCTTCTAATTTGCTACTTTTTGGTTTCTTTTGTTGTAGCTTTGTTGGTTTTGCTAATTATGCTGCCTCTGACTAGTTTTCTTTGATTATCTGGGTTTTGACCCTCTTGTAACAGGGTCAAAACCTTTACCCTTATCTAAAAAAATGAAAATCTCTATTATAGAGTTAATCTAAAAATCAAATGTGTATAATGATATTTTGTATGCAGCATTGTGTGATACTATTGTTCCATGAAATGTTGAGCCAAATTATGTTGCTTCCACCATTAATACATTATGATGGACAAAAGAGTCTATATCTTTTGAAATGGAATATTTTCCACCATAACATATTAATAATCGGTATTTACCTTTATACACTTATCTTAGAATTGATGACATGGGTGTTAAGTGAGTCTTAGTTGTTCATGGTTCAGGATTGAATCTTTGCGATATTTATTTTCTTCAAGTTCTCAATATAAATTCTACTAAATTAGATTATTTGGATATAAATATTATAAGCTTTGATAATATTCCTCATAAATTATTAGTACACATAATATTCAATCTCACATTGGGTCATAGAACTACAGGTATAACATGTCAAGTTATGCCCATTAATCTAAATTATAGAATTTTGATTTGAAGCCCATGGATTCATGATATGTAGGTAATCCCTACAACTTTACTTACATTTTTGAAGTTTATTTACCAAATTATGTGTGTGTGTGTGTGTGTGTGTGTGTGTGTGTGTGTGTGTGTGTGTGTGTGTGTGTGTGTGTGTGTGTGTGTGTGTGTGTGTGTGTGTGTGTACACACACACACACACATGTAGGTGGTCCCTTCTACTTTACTTACATTTTTGAAGTTCAGTTACCAAATATTATGTGTGTGTGTGTGTGTGTGTGTGTGTGTGTGTGTGTGTGTGTGTGTGTCTGTGTGTGTGTGTGTGTGTGTGTGTGTGTGTGTGTACTATGGATCATGATCATTCAAAGTATTTTCAAGTAACCGAATCTAAAAAAAATTAAGTCCCTCATATGGGTTTTTCTACTCAAACAATGGTGCAACCTACAATTCATAGTTCATGACTACTACAATTACACATGAAGTATGTTCATCTAATAATACAAATAACAAGCAATATGATTTCAGATTAAAATATTTGAAAAAATATGGGTTATAGAGGACATGAACCAATAAATCAAGCACATGGCATTCTCCATCCTATTGAGGCATCTACTCATATAGGTAAACAAGGCCTTGGATATTTTGCATGACATTGATCATGGAAAGCTAATGAAGCATAATGAAAATGAAAGTGATAAGGATCATGACAACATAGTATAATATAAGGAGCATGAGTATAATAAGGATTATAAAAACATATAAAAGTTTAAGGCTCATGAGCATGACGAGGATCATGGAAACATAACATAGCATATAGAAACATGAGCATGGTAAGGATCATGAAAACATAACAAAGCATAAGGAACATAATCATGATAAGGATCGTGGAAACATAATAGAGCATAAGAAACATGAGCATGATTTGAGTCATCAAAACATATAATATCAAAAGAAACATGAGAATGATAAGTATCATAACAAGCAACTAATTATAACAACAAATAAACTATTAGGCACATGAGCACAACACACACACAAACACATCAAGAACATAAGCATATAAACACATTAATAAGATAATAAAATTAGGCACATTAAGTACATGAGCATATCAAACACATAAGCACATTAACACAAGAAAAATCATATAATTTTTGCACACTTTAGCATTTGATAAGAAAAAGTGACAGACCACATACTTAATTGTATATCTATGAGCATAATCTTTTCTACATTTTAAGCTCAATATTAGCATGTTGCAACATGCTTATATTTTATTTTATTTTTAAGTTTGTTAACAATTTTTATAGTGTATGCCATATTTTTCGTGCTATCTTAAAGTGTGACACCATTCCATGATGTCATCCACATATCAGACATATAAGCATGATTGGCATAATAAGGAAATAACAAGCACATAAGGTAAGGATCATGACAACATAGCAATAAATTATGTATCATAGAAAATAGGTTAGAAATAAAAACATGTTTGACATTGGATCATAACAAATGTGTACATTAACCAAGTATAAGATAAATACTACACTAGAGAAAATGTTAGCAATAACATTATTGAAACATGGTGCCTAAAGATAAAGGAAAGAGTAACCTCCAAAAGAACATTTTTTTTTTGGCCCCATGTTTTCCCCATATAAGCACGAAAAAATATATCAACATGAAATGATTTGAGGCTCACACATGAAAAAATCTTCATATGGATGATGTTGAATGAATCTACAAAGTCTTGTCTTCTAAGTTACCAAGGCAATATTTTCCCATACTCATATAAGTAAAGAGTTTACCCTACCTACTTTGAGGTTGAAATGAATAATTTGTGATCTCTTGAAGAATATACATTTATCTTTTCAATTAAATCAAAACCTCAAATGGAAATAAAATGAACTTATGTCTCTATTTATGTGCATGTGTATGACATAAAAATGAAAATGAAGTATACAGTAGTAGGCCCCAATAGAGGCATGGTAGAAACCATGAAAATTTAAGCACCAATCATACTATATCACATGTAACCATGAATGATATAAATCATGGCACCAAACATATAGAATCACATAATATAGTGAACAATGTAAACACGTACAATCATGTAACCACATAAAACAAGTGAAACAATGGAGCAAAACAAAGAGATAAAAAAACCAATCACATGTAAGTGACACAACTCAATAACTAGAGGATATTTTATAGACAACATAAGAGAAGATACACCAAGAAACATACATAAGCGTAAACACTCAGATGTAGGCAATTCCAGTAAACACATGGCAAATGAGAGAACACACAATGTACTAATCATGTGAAACAACATAATGTATCCATGTAATAAAACACGTAAAATATAAGCTAGATAAATATATGTATAAGCAAATATATTAAGCTCAATATGTTGATGAAAAGTAGGAAAGATAAAAGTTGCAATGCATTGAAATATGCCCCTAGTATAGACATGCCCCAATATGAGGATGCCCCCAAGTGTAGGCATAATGAAGCTCTGAATAAATTGTAAGTCTCGAATCATATGTAACATGTATATTGCGTATTTAACTCAAAGGATACCATAATTAAAATGCACATAAATAATTTATATGTAAACCTTCAATAATAGGTAGATATGCGATGATATGTACCAATGTATAACTATGTAACTAGTTCAAAGATAAATGAAAATAAATTTATTTGTGTTTTGTCATTTTTAGAAGAATGGAACTAATAATGACACAAAATAAGAGGCATAAAAAAAATCAAGAAACCAAAAACCAAAGGAAGTAAGAAAATGAAGATAAATTAAGTGACACAAGTCAAGGGCAAAAGTGAGAAGAAGCTAAAAGAGGAAGATCCATAGTAACCTACAAATTCAATTAGAACTCAGGGCACGCTAAGGTGAAAGGCCTCAATATACATGCGATGGCCTCATTAGGAATTATGTGAAAACTTTTGGAATGTGAACAATAGTCAAAGGCAAGGGCCATAGAAACAGAACAATCAACGTAAACTAAGGGGCTAAAATAATGACATAACAAAATAAAACATAAATGAATAAGGTAACTTCAAAATTAAATCAAGGTAAAATAATCAAGCAGCAACAAACAAGTCAAGAGAGGATAGCAAGGGAAAGCTAGAAGGAAGCACAATGATTCAAAAATCCCGCAATGTAAAAGAGAGGCATACCAAATAGAGGAAATTAGAAAAAGAAATTATGTACAATATATTGTTCCTTTGGAGCACATGAGATTGGCTATCAATTCTAACCAATAACCCTGTATAAATGTCCATAATGAACTTCCAAATTTTCTTCATGCTCAATATCCACAAATCCTATGGATCGTGAATCAAAGGAGTTAGATGTGTCACTAGTATCATAAAAAATGTAATCACAATATGTACAACATATTGAATCATCATCACTAGTATCATCATAAATTTAATCATTATAGCTATAATAAATACTATCATAATCCCTAGCAGTGTAATAATTGTTGTGGAAATTAGATTCGCTAGTTGTTTTGTCCTCTTTAAGAAAAGCGTTTTGTTTTGATCATGTAGTTGAAACCTTACTAGATGTTTTAATTTGAAAAAATGTAAGAGGTTGTGATAAGACTACCTTAGTGCATGTATGAGTCAATACATGAACTATAGATGTTTTCACTTGAGATTGTATGAATTATTATTTTGGTATCTCTTTGGGTAATACTTAGTGTTGAATTTATATTGGTGACTCATCAGGAGTGCCTAAAATATAATCATTTTGTTATCATGCACAAACTTTAGGCATTCATGTAATGTGGTTGGCATTTATCTCATTTGATTAAACCAAGGACATTAAAGTAATATATTATATGTCTCATTATCCAACAATACATGAAATCACACTAGAAATTTATTATGGCCTACATTGACATGTAATATTATATCTCGAGATATGTTCATGTAAGACTATCATAAGCTTTAAGAAAAGTGGTTGTATTGTTGTCACCAAATCTCACACCCTAGAAGAGGGTGTTCAATCTTATTCTAGATTTGGGTAACATGGGAACACTTATAGGTATGTGGGTGGACCTATAGTGGAAGCGAGCCTCTAGGTTTAAAGGATAGTTCCCTGAATGTAGCGTGTAATGTTTATCACTTAAGCTACTGCTTATTTATGGGGGGAAAAAGTTATAAAATGGATAAATTGAACCTACTCTAAAGAAGGTGATGCATCATGAATATCTTCCACATGACCATCATATTTCTACCACACTGAAACAAAAAATATAGACTAGTCTCTAAGTTTCAATAGATTATAACACAAGTATTTCAATATAGAGGCAAAATGTGAGCAGTGACACACAAGGTAAATGAACGAGAGGGTAGATTGCATACTCGAAGGATAATTATACAATTGAAAAGATTTACACACTAGACTACACTCTGTATGACCTGTTAGATTAAGAACTCTTGCTCAGACATGAAAAGATAAGGGAATGAAGGATAGAGACTTATCACTTCTCATCACCATACATCACTTGCAAACGTAGACAATTGTTTAAAACATAGACAACAAACTTGTAGTAATGTTCGAAGGAAAAACATAACATCGGTCTAGTAGGGTTTTACCATTCATGGTGTGGTTGTGTTACAATAGTTCAAGGGCTATATTTATAAAAAAAGGGTTGCAAGATAAATTGGGCCTTGGCGCTCAAAAGGGGAATCAATCCAGTTCAGAACCATTTAAAAAGAGGTTACAACTGCCTCTGCAAATATGTTGACCATTTTTCCCCACAGGCCAAAATGGATCAACCCCCCTATAGTGAAAATATTGTATAGGGGATTTTTGATAATGTCATAGGATATGTTGTGGCTTTGTTTCATGTCATTTCATATGCCATTTTAAGTAGCTCATGGCCTAGCCTAGTCCTTGTGTCTTCTGATGTCTTAAGAATCATTTTGATCATATATGCAAGTAGCAAATTTTCATGGTGTTGAGTAGCTACAGGAATAGATCCAGAAAAGCCTAAGGTTGCACTTGGGAGTTTTGTTTAAATTTTGGCCAAGTGATAGGATCATTCAGATTTCTTCTAGAGGAATTTCCCACTCAAAGTCCATAATAAATGTACAAGGCTTAATTCTTTCAGGAGTTTTGTCCCACTTCATTTGGCTAAGTGTTGGAATTTTTTTGAGAATTATATTTTGGGCTTTTGTTTAAGTGTTGGGAATTATTTCAAAAAATTTGTTTGAAATAATTTTCCTAAAAAAATCATCGATCAATAAAGTGTAACTTTACAAAAATCCTAAGGATATATTTTCAAGAAGTTGGTCCTTTACAAAAATCTCGAGGGACACTTTTTCAGCAAAGTGTCCTACGTACTTCTCTCAAAAGGTCTTTTCTTCAAGAAAGTGTCCCAAACACTTTTTTTCAAGGGTGATTTTTATTTACCAAAGGGTCCAATGTAGAAAGTCTAAAGGGTCAGTTTCTCAGGCAAGTGTCCTCCACACTTCCTCCAAAGGGTATGTTTCTCAGTGAAGTGGACCAATTTAAAAGTTTCGAAGGGCATTTTTAAAGGGCCGAAGGGCCATTCTAAAGACATAATTCCTTTGAGAAAATTGTCCAAGAATTTTTCCCGAAGGTAGATTTCTTTTGGAACTTTTATCTCGAAGAAAAACACTAAGGCAAATTCTTTTGGACATTTTGTTTGAAACAATTGTTCAGAGCAAAGTGTCCTATGTTAGGTTGTGGAGCTAAAAGCTTCACCAGGATACAAACATGAGAAGTTACAGAGGATGCAGAGTTGCGGGGAGTTTCAGAATCGGTTGCAGGAAAACCGACGTCGATCAGATCAACCGACGTCGGTCAGATAGCAAGAGGAAGCAACCGACGTCGGTCACCAGTCGGCCGACATCGGTCATGTCGGAGCCGACGTCGGCAGCCTGTACGAGAACAGACAGTTCGCATGTTGATCTCGGGAGAGTCTATTTTAAGACTGTTAGTTTGCATGTTGAAGGCTAGTCGTAGTCTTGAGTTGCGAGTCTAATTATTGTAATTAGGTTAGTCTAATTATTGTAAGCATGGGATCTATATATGGAATCATGGGCTGTATTGTAAGGGTGTGCTAGAAAACCATTGGGCTTGTAGAGAGAGCTAGTGTAGTTCCTCCTAGTTACCAATAGGGGTACTGAGAGTGTATGATTAGAGAGTTGCAGGTTGTGCAAGTTCTTGGAGTAGATCCACTGGGGTACTGGTTGAAGAATCATAAGGACTTGGTGAGGCAAGGACAAGGGTTCTTCAGGTGTGTAGAAAGACATCTACATGGTGAGTATGATCTAGTTATTTGCAGGTAGCAACAGAGAGCAGGGGATCTACTTGGAGTGCGTGGAGCACTGGATTACTGGCAGTGAAGGATACTGACTGGTTGGTGAGGTGAACATCAATTCTGTATTGGAATTGATTGTTGTGACCAAGAGAGAGAGGGAAGAAGGTCTTGAGGTGTGGCAAACCTTTGAGGTGGAAGAAGAAGTGGCATCTTCTTTATTGTATATTCTTCCGAGTGTTTATTAATACAATTGTGTATTGTCTCTCAATTCCTGTGTTGTTTCATATTTCTAGTTACTTGTTACTTCTGGTTAAATTCTGTGTTTAGTTGCTAATACGAGTAATAATCATATGTGCTCTAATTGGTAGAGCAAGATCCTGACTAAGTAGGGATCAGAGCATGTTTGTTGTTCTGGATTTTCCCTGACAATTGGTATCAGAGCCTTGGTTGTAGGTTCAAAAGCTGATACCTGACAATTGGTATCAGAGCTTTTGGTTGGGTTGACTAACAGGTGGTTTTAGATCTGGTAGTGTTTTTGATTACAGGTCACTCACAGGGGTTTCAGATTGAGTGGGAGTATAGCAACGGCAGAAGATAGTAAGCTACGAATGGAGAAACTGAATAGCACGAATGGTCTGATTGATGGAAAGAAGGAGCAGGTAAAAAGAGATCGTTGGTCGATAGCAGATCAACTGGTGGAAGCATATGTTGCAGGTAATATTGCACAGGATGTTCTAGATAAAGTGGAATCTTTGTTTACAGATTCTTTTGCCTCTTTCCATGCAGCCCGAAATAGAGCATCTTTTCACAGGTATGTCTTTGGAGACTTTGGAGAGATTTATTTAGGGGTTGGAGAGCCTTGTCAGATTATTGACAAAGGGGAAGTGAAGCTGAAATTGTAGACGGATGACACATAGTGGTTGAAGGAAGTCATGCAGGTACCAGTCTTGGAGATGAGTCTAATTTCTTCAGGAAATTTGGGTGATGAGAGATGCATTGTAACTCTCACAGCGGTTGCACTTGAATTATATGGTGGTAATAAAGTAGGTATCCTTTATCTATCTACTTATATTACTGATTCACCTTCTGTTGCAGAGATGTGGCTTCATGGGTTTAGTCACATATGTAGAAGGAGAATGCAGGTTTTGAAGCAGAAGTCAGATGTCTTTGACAAGCTAAAGAACTGGAAAGCCTTGGTGTCCATGGAGGAGATGACGGACAGAGATCAGGTGAGAAGACTGAATTATTCTGAGTAGAGTAGGGTTGACTTGATTAGGATTTTGATCCATGGAGAGCTCGCGGGTAAAAAGTTGTCACTCACAGACGAACACAGGTACCGGCATCGATCAGACAGTAACTGATGTCGGCAGCAGGAAGACCGACGTCAATCATAAGGACCGATGTCAGCAGGAGGGACACTAGCGTCGGCCAGGGAAATGACGGCGGCAGTCAGGTCCAGTACAGGGAGCCGACATCGGTTGAAAACAGACTGGGAGATGGCTGAGATCGGTCACTGGTACGGATAGTGGGTGAACAGTAAGTCTCAAACACTCATGTCGAGGTCAGGATTGGTAAGTGAACCTCATATTCGTTGTTCACCTTCTTTATATTGCTTACTGATGGTCATGAACCAGGAAGATGGAAGAAGCAATGCAGGTAGAATCCAGAAACAGTGGGAGCTTGGCATGGATGAGGAGTGAGTCCTTGGAGAAGAACCAAATAGGTATTTCGTTGGTAGAGTTGTCAGCTGGAAGCCCTCAGAGACGGAATGGATTCTTATTTTAAAGAAGAGAGTGGATGGATACAAGAGACAGAAGGCCAAGGCATATGGTCTTGAGGAAGCTGCAGGACAGTGGTACAGGTTTGACAGGCTTGTAGAGAGAGCTAGTGTAGTTCTTCCTAGTTACCAATAGGGGTACTGAGAGTGTATGATCAGTGAGAGTTGCAGGTTGTGCAAGTTCTTGGAGTAGATCCACCGAGGTACTGGTTGAAGAATCATAAGGACTTGGTGAGGCAAGGACAAGGGTTCTTCAGGTGTGTAGAAAGACATCTACATGGTGAGTATGATCTAGTTATTTGGAGGTAGCAGCAGAGAGCAGGGGATCTACTTGGAGTGCGTGGAGCACTGGATTATTGGCAGTGAAGGACACTGACTGGTTGGTGAGGTGAACATCAATTCTGTATTGGAATTGATTGTTGTGACCAAGAGAGAGAGGGAAGAAGGTCTTGAGGTGTGGCAAACCTTTGAGGTGGAAGAAGAAGTGGCATATTCTTTATTGTATATTCTTCTGAGTGTTTATTAATACAATTGTGTATTGTCTCTCAATTCCTGTGTTGTTTCATATTTCTAGTTACTTGTTACTTCTGGTTAAATTTCGTGTTTAGTTGCTAATACGAGTAGTAATCATATGTGCTCTAATTGGTAGAGCAAGATCCTGACTAAGTAGGGATCAGAGCATGTTTGTTGTTTTGGATTTCCCTGACATCCTATGCATCTCTTCTGAAGGGTACTTTTCTCTAGAAAATGGTCCATATACAAGTTTTGAAGGATATGTTCCTCAAGAAAATGGTCCACTTCAAGGTCTCTAAAGGGTACTTTTCTTTTGGAAAGGGTACTTTTGAAAATTATAAAGTGCACTTTTGTAGCCAAGTGTCCAAAACACTTTTTTCGAAGGATATGTTCTTCAAGTGAAATGGTCCACTTCAACATTTCTAAAGGGTACTTTTCTTTTGGGAAAGGAAAATTTTGAAAGTTCATAAGGGCACTTTCAGAAAGCCCGAAGGATAATCTCGAAGTGCAAAGGGTAATTCTATGGGCACAATTCCTTTGAGAAAATTGTTAGGGATAATTTTCACGAAGATGATTTCTTTCAGAAATTTTATCCAAGACAAAAATCTTGAAGACATGAATTCTTTTGGACATTTTATCTGAAAGAATTACTCAAAGCAAATATAAAGCAAACTATTTCCTTTGTAGGAAGTTGCCGAGACACAAAGCCTGAAAGAATTATCCAACAAAAGGGTTCGAAAGAAATGGCTCACAGAATGGTGATCCAGACAAGTGCACAAATGTCAAGGTTAATCCCCCAAAATTAAAAATTTACATTCAAATGACCCAAGGATTAATTTGGTATTTCCAAGTGGCAAGATTGCAAGTACTTAAGTCTAGATCTAATGGTGCATGAGTAAAGATAGAGTCAGTAGGACTAGATAGATCAACGACGTGCGATCAATCTTACATTGAAAATCATTGATGAACAAGAGATCAAAGGGTCAGCAAATCTCAAGGATGAATAGGTGCATGACAAGTGGCACAAGTGCATTCAACTAGAAAAAGATTGATGGCTCACGGGTATCGATGCATAGGCAAATCAATGAAGTGAGATGAGTCATGGGATCAAAGATCTGAGCCACTTATCTATGACCAATCAGAACAAACGGGAGCCAAACAACTTAGGTAGAGGTCAAAGATTCAATTTTTGAATAATTCAAGCAAGCATGATGGTGCCAAGCTCGAGTATGTTTTAGTTAGAGCCAAAGCTGAATGTTTCAAAAGATGCTTTTAGAGTAGACACATAGACTCAAATGGTTTCATCTCTGGGATCAATTGCCCAAAAGGGACTGCATCCCTCCATTATACACATCATGAAAAAATAGTTTGGAGTGGGTTTTAGCATCAAGATAAAGCCTTATTAGATTGATCCAATTTTTATAACTAGATGGATGCTTGAACCTAGTGGGAATGCTTGATTCCATCATTGTAACCACCAAGGAAGATCAAAGAGGGAATATTAAAAACTGTGTAGCGACTGGGGTGACCTAGATCAATCAAATGGCCTAAAGGAGCATATTTTTAGAGGCAGTGGTAATCAATTTTCAAATGGTTATGAACTGGATTGATTCCCCTTTTGAGCACCAAGGCCCCTTTTCTCTTGCGACCTTTCTTCTATAAATATAGCCCATAAGCTATTATAAAATAACCACACCATGTATAGCAAAGACCTGTTGGACTAATGTTATATTTTTTATTTGAAAATTAATATGAGTTTGTTTTCTAATTTTTTAACAATTGTCTAAGTCTGCAAGTGATGTATGGTGATGAGAAGTGATAACTCTCTATCCTTCCTTCACTTATCCTTTCATGTCTGAGCAAGAGTTCTTAATCTAACAGGTCATATAGAGTGTAGTCTAGTGTGTAAATATTTTCAAGTGCACAATTGTCCTTAGAAGAAATCTACCCTCTAATTCATTTACCTTATGTCACTGCTCACATTTTTCCTATATATTGGAATACTTATGTTAGAATCTATTGAAACTTAGAGACTAGTTTGTATTTTCTATTTTATTATGGTAGAAATATGATGGTCATGTGGAAGATATTCTTAGTGCATCACCTTCTTAAGAGTAGGTTCAATTTATGCATTTTCTAACTCTCTCCCCCAATAAATAAGTAGTAGCTTAAGTGACAAACATTGCACGATATAGTCAGGGAACTAGCCCTTAAAACTAGAGACTCCCTTCCACTATAGGTACACCCACATACTTGTAAGTGTTCCCATATTGCCCAAATCTAGAAAAGGATTGAACACCCTCTTAAAAGGTGTGATATTTGGTGACAATAGTTCTGGCACGCTCAATGGGACACATTATTTTCAAGACAACTTGTTAACGTGAATGTTAGCCTTGACAAACACTAGTTGTAAACTGGTGTTCTACCTAGTATTTGGTGTCTCCTCAAAGTAAATATGGTTTTAGGCTATTATTTGGTTATAAACTTGTCCCTATAATTTATGTTCATCACTAGGTCATCCTTTGCTAGACCATCTAATCCTATTAATCCACCTATTCATCCTAAGATCCCTATTGTAATTCAATATCCACAACCTAATCTACCCTTTAAAGAACGAGTAGATTTTGCTAGTTAGGAATAAGAGGAAGAGACTGAAGAAGTGGAAGATATTAAAGAAAAATATGGAAAGACTTTATGGTTTCCCCTCCTTCAACACCAATAATCCCATTCAAATTCATGCATATTATGCCATCCCTCCCAACACCACAATAGGTGTGCCCACATTCAATGGTGAGAGTCATATCACACCTAGTGAGCACATTCAAGATGTCTCTAACTTTTTCAGTTTCCATAATATTATTCGAGAGAACATTGCCATTAGGCTCCTTGCCATGTCCCTTAAAAGGAAGGCTCTTGATTGGTATAGGGCTCTAGAAGGTGGATGCATCTCAACATGGGATGAGTTTGGAGTGTTGCTGACTTCTAGATTTGGGAATGAAAGTGACCATGCTTCTCTCATACATCAGTTCAACATTATAAAAAGAGGGCTTTATGAGACAATGCATCATGTTGGGTTCTTTTAATTAGTTCCACCATGACACTGAAGCTTCTCCCCAATGAGCTAGTGTATTATCCCTTATCATGCGAGAGGTAAGTCCCTTATACTCACCTAAAGCTTGGAGTGAAATACCGGTTTTTGAAGGCTTTGAAGCACATTGTTGTATGTTTATTCATCTTTCATAATGTAGTTCTTAAAAGTTTACTCAATACCATAAATATACCATTATTATTCATATTGTTCTAGATTTAATTACTACTATAACTAGGTCCACTATTACTATCGAATAATAACAATAAAATAAAAAGTTACCCATCACTTAAAAATAAAACATATCCATCATTCAACACTTAGAATGTTTCATGAATCATAATACAATATGGGGAACACTGGTTTTTCATTAATTGATTAAAAAATTATAAGACAACGTTATATCTATTATTCTAAAAAGACCTCTATGTAAATGTTTACAATAGGGGTTTTTATGCCTATTTTGCCTTGAATAGTGAATTGGAGGTTATTATGACATTGATTCATTGGTAATCTTTGGAGATGGTAGAGGCGAAGGTCATCATGGAGGTGAAGAAGGTGGGGGAATTAGATGAGGAGATGAAGGGTTCGGGGTAGGTGAGTGGGAAGGAGTGGAAGAAGGTCAAGATGAAGCAGATGGTGATGAATTGTGAGGAGATGGAGATTGATGATCTAGCGAAGGTAAAATACAAGGTGGAGAAGGTTAAGGGTGAGGTGGAGGTGGATGTGGCATGAAAGAGCAAGAAGTAGTGGGTCTGGAGGGCAGTGCCTTCATCGAGCACTTGGCTCTTGCCACTTCCTTTTTACTTGTGGTGCCTGGGGGATCCTCTCCTTGGGGTCTCTGTCTTAAGGGTACTAGTATGGGTGTAACATGTAAAACAATTTATGGACTTGATCCTCGACCAAGATATTCTTAACCTTGATATCAGTTAAGTTCATTTCCCCTCTCTTCGTAAAGGCCTTTTTTCCTGGAGACAGAAATATTCTTCAAAGGGTGTGGCACTCCACATCAATCCATTCTGCCTATAGACTGATTAGATGTGCATCATAAATTTGATTGATGGAATCAATGAAGTAGCACATAGAAAAGGCAACTGTAAATTTAATCCATGCTAAAAGTTCTCTTGAAGGGTTCATATGAATGCATGCTAGGGATTAGTGCTACTTTATCATGAATTTTGATCTGTGATCAGGGGGAAAATCTTTGGGAATGTACCATTCATTCCCAAAGGCTACCTTCATCTTGTCGAACCAGTACCTCATCTTCATATTGTAAGATGGGGTAATGTGTTAGGGGTAAGTGAAGGCTTTGAAGAACTTGACAAGGGACCTATGAGTGGGGGGTACACCCACTTCAATCAACTTGAGCTATAGTCAAGTACCCTGATTTCGTCAAAAACTAGAAATAAAAGGGTTTCTCCCTAAGCAAACCTATATTTAGGTGTTTTGTGCACTTTTTTTATGTCTTCAACTTTCTTTTAGGCAAAATATAACACTTAGTTATACTGTGTGCCCTAAATAACTTAGTGAGCAATGTGCGGGTGGGCCATGTCCACCTCCTTCCATTTGTTAATCCCTCCAACCTTGGTGGAAATGATTTGCACTGTGACTCTGAGGGTGGGATCCTACAGGTTTCTTATATGCATTACATGCCCCTGCTTCTGGTATGTAAGCATAGTGGTGGTCTATTGAATCTCCTCCATATCCACCAAGTCATCTAACACATTCACCCTTGAGCATTGAAGTCCTGTTACTTTGCTTATCCTTTTTATGGTGTTCTTCATGTTGCACTTCGTGAAGTGAATGTATTCCTCATAGATGCATGAGAGGAGAAATTGAACTGCCTTGATAGGCTTGTCAAAGTATGATAATTCAAAGAATTGAAAAAGATCGACCTTATCCACTTAGTTCTTAATGGACAAGTCATAAACCATTTGGTTCCTTGTATCAGTGGTTTGGACTTGATAAGCATTTTGAAACTCTACTTCATTTCCTAGATGACAGTGCTTATAGTCAAAAATGGTGGCAGTTGACACCTTGGAGACCCAGTTCTCCACACGTAAGACTAAGTCTAGGTATTACATCTCTTCTATTAACAAAGATGGCTAGGGCATTTTATGTTGATGAGGTTTATGCCTACTTTCCTTTCTTCATCGTGTTTGCTTCTTTCACACTCTCTCTTGCTTGTCCTTCCACATGTTCTCCCATAACTCCAACGTGTTGCACTTGTTTTGGTATTTCTTATATATTTCTCAAAGCCTCTTCTCTTATAGGGAACCAAGCTCCTTCACTCACTTCTTCCTCCTCTGGTATGGTTGGAAGCTTTTCAAGTCTTTTAGCCTTTTTATTCAGCTACATTACCCTTCATGGCACTCAAAGGTTAATTCGTGACCATCCCATGTTTCCAAATGAAAATGTGGTGGCAGCCCAACTTGCTTCGGCTTTCGAGCTTCACACTTCAATAATGGTAGAACCTACAACCAATAACTTCAGTAATCTCCACTCCTACACACCAATCCAAACTTAGTAACCTCTCCTTTCACTTGGAAACAACCTTTGTTACTTTACCAACTCCGTAAACACTCTACTTTGCAAGAAATTTGGTTTCGTCGATCTCTGGTTCAACGTTTGCACATAGCACTCAAATATTTAAGCAAGGTAAAGTTTAAAATGACTTCAATAAGTTTATTTATAGGCCATTCAATGGGGTTAACGTCCATTAATTCCTTCCCTCCCCTTGTCACCTCTAGCCATAAATGCATATCTTTTAACGGCCTTTGTACTTTGAATATTGTAGTGAGCATTTAGTGCCTTAACTAATTTGTCCCATCATTCCACTTACATGCTTCTCACCATAACTAACATTGTTACATTAATGGTCCATCCCTTCCCGTGCCTTTCTTGAAAGTGGATGACATTGTCACCCAAATGGTGGGAACCTTTCAAAGTGCTTTCAAGGTGTATAGAATGACTCACGCACCCTTCATCACTTACATGTCATAGAATACTTTCATGCCTTATGGTCTTTGTGTTCCCACATGTCTTATGTGTTGTATTCATATGCATGATGCCTTACCCCACACTAAAAGGGTTCATGGTCCTCCACAAAAATAATCAAAGTATAGGAATTCAAAATTACATTAAAGAAGAAACACACACCTCAAGGGCAACACTCTTTATTGAAATCAGGAAATTCTAACCTAATGGCCTTAAGCCTTATTGATTACAACAAGACAAGTTAACTGGAATCATAATATGGTTGAAGTCGACTCCTATTATAGTGACCTAGGAGGAACTGACCATCCATTCGCTTTAACCGACAAGCTCTGGTAGGTTGAATGCAATGTATAATGAATGGGCCATCCCAATGAATCCAAAGCTTCTCAGGGTGGTGTGCCAACATAGATTCATATAACAAAACTTTCATGCCTAGAGAAAGGACCTTGTTCTTTAGATGGTGATCATGCCAAGCTTTCTATTTACGTTTCTCAACATTCAAACTCCAATGGGTGAGGAACCGATCTTCATCTAGTTTCATCAAATCATCGAGCTAGGTTATTAAAGAGGCTTCATCATCTAGGTTTTCCACATCTGCTATCTAGAGAGATGGAACTAGGAACTCCACTGGCATGACCGCTTCCTCTCCATATACTAGGTTAAACAATGTACTTTTGTTGAGATGCTTATATGTAGTTTGATATGCCCAAATTACTGCATATACTCTATCATCCCAATCAGTCCAACCAACATTAAACATTTCTATCAAAGTGGTAATGAGGATCTTATTGAAGGCTTCAATTATTCCATTGGCCTATGGGTGGTATGGTGTTGTCTTGTAGTGCATGCTGATGAGCTTGACCAACAAGGTATGAATCATCTCATTCAAGAAGGGATTTCCAAAATAATTGATGACACTTAGTGGACATTTGAACTGTGTTATAATGTTCTCCTAGATGAATCATGCAGTAGTTATTACAATACAATATTTTGTTGGCACTACCTCAATCTAGTCTGTGAAGTAGTCGGTTGCTACAATGATGTACTAGGAGAATGTTTGTCATCCTGTTGGAGTGATAGGCCCCATAAAGTTAATAGCCCATTTTTTGAATAGTTATTGAGAAGGAATAGGGTGCAATGGCATAGCATCTCTTTTGTTAAGTTTTCCTATGCACTGGTAAACATCACATTTTCTAACATAAGCCTTTGCGTATTTCAATAAAGTTGGCCACCAAAGTCCAGCATAACACCTTGCACGATAGCCTCTCCAGCATAATATCCTCTAACAATACCTTTGTGTACTTCTCGTAACACCTCAGGGTACTCATGTTGCATCACACAACAATGAATCACCTCATCATGATTCATTTTTTTTTTAATTTCCTACTATGAGTGAATAAGGTGTGGTGTAAACCACAAGTTACTTTTTATCTTATGAAGTGAAGGAGTCAGGTGCGTAACCTGTATTGAGAAATGTTGTAATGTATTCTAGCTCTTTAGGTAACTTCGCAAATCAAAATAGATATACATCAGGAAGATCATCTTCTATGGCATGTGGGGGTTCTTCGTTGTCAATTCAAGATAAGTGATCAGGTCCACAGTTGGTCTTCTTGGGCTTTACTACTACTGAAAACTAGAATTCTTGGAAGAGAACAATCCAGTGACAAATCCTTTTATGTAGTACTGGCTTGTTGACAAGATAATTCAAGGCCTCATGGTCTGTATAGAATATAAATGGAGTGGCCAAAAATTACTACCTAAACTTTTATAGAGCATAAACCATAGACAAAGCTTCACGTTCGGTTGTGGTGTAGTTCCTTTCAATCAACATCAGCATCCTACTAGAAGGTGATCTAAGTTTCTTTCACTTGGTTGTCCAAGTATTACACTAATGATCATCCTAGATGCATCAACATGGACATGAAAAGGCTTTGTCCAATCAAGGAACTGTAATGTAGAAGTAGTAACTAACCTTTCTTTTAGTGTTTCAAAAGTTGTTTTGTAAGAACTCATCCATATAACCTATTCATTGTGCTTTAAAAGCTCTTCCAAGGGTGATGCAATCTCGGCATAACCCTGAATGAAATTTCTATAATAGACTGTGTCCTAAGAAGGCGCATACCTCGTGTTGAATCTTTGGTATTAGTAGACAGAGAATAACTGAGACCTTGATTAGATCTATTAGGAGTCCTTCCTTATAAATGATATACCCAAGAAGTACACCAAACAATGTCATGAATAGGCACTTCTTAAAATTTAAGAAAAATTGCAACATTTGACAATGCTCAAGCATGAGTCTAAAATTGGAAAATGGTCCTTGACCAACCTGTATGCCATCTAGTCATCCAAGTAGACTTGGAAGAATTTGTGAATGAAATCTTTGAAAGCCTTAACTGTTATTCATGAAAACACTACTGGGGCATTCTTCAAGCTGAAAGGCATGATGGTATAAGTGAAAGATCCCTATTCAGTGGCAAAAGAAGTCTTGCATTGGTATTCTTCAGCTATTTAGACTTGGTGGTATCCTGAGAACCCATCTATGAAAGAGTATATTTCACAATTGGTAACACCTTCTAGGATTTCCTCCATGAAGGGTGTTCAGAAAGGATCTATTACACAAGATGCATTTAAGGCCTACTAATCCACACAAAAATGAATACGCCCATAATTTTTGATATTGATTACCATGGGACTAACCTATTCATTTTCAACAATGGGAGTAATTACTCCAGTGTGGAGCATGCTATCGATCTCCTCTTTTACTTGCACCCAGAGGTTGGGGTTCATCATGTATGTTCATTTATTTACAGGGCGAGCACTATCAATTAACTTTATGTGCATCTTCCCTATAGAAGGGTGAACTCTTTTCATTTTGTTGTAATTCCTCAAAAAAACATTATGATATTCTTTTAATAACTCAAAAATCTGTGAGATTTCTATCTTAGTCCAATAATTTCAAATTATAGCCACATTAGGCTCTTGCTCTATGCCAATGTTAAGTTGAATAGTTTGTATGCGCCCATGATTAGGGTTGTCCATTAGAGAATTTATGTCTCGAATAGTTCATGAACTAGTACTTATATGGACACCTAGGTGGTTATTCAAGGGGTCAAGTGAAATAGATCATTCACCTTCGTCTACTTGGAAGATGATTTTTTACTTTTCGAGGTGGATCTCTTCACGATGTTCTTCACTAGGGACTGTCAATGGTGTAGGAACTGATTGTATGAGAGGCTCAGTGAATAAATGTAAGGGTTATTTAGGCTCTTGATGAATATGGCACAGGTGGCCTTTGATGGGATTTGGGTCTCCAATGATTGCTTCACACATGGCTTAAAGAGTGAGGCACAAGTCCATCATTGTTGAAGAGTAAAAAAGTGTCGACATCAAGTTCTCCTTTAGTAACTGCTAAAACCTAGTACCCATGTGCCTCTCTTCATGAATATACCAATCCCACGTCTGAGGGTGCAAAGTCCCATAGAATGCATGGACCTAGAGGTACTTAGGTAAAAATGTTTCCTCAACTCACCATAGTGTCCCACAAGCCTCAAAAATAGGTTTGGGTGCTTGCACTCTGATGTAATTTAGTGTCCCCTTGACCATATTATCATGATGAAATCTATGATATAAAGTAACACATGATCCTAATATAAAATGTGCTCTTTATGAGTACGCTACCACCTGACAATGATACCATCAAAAATGTGATCTAATTACCTCATCCTATCATTCTCAATAACATAGAACTCTTCAAGACACTGGATAAAGTCACACACTTCTAGTTATCCTTAGAACCATGGGGTTAATCAAGTATTTCAAGTGGTGGTCCCACCAGTGGTCCTCTCATTGCTAAACCCATGAGGCCCACAAACTTTTGACTTTTAAGAAGTTGGTGTAGGATGATTTCTCGTTTGTTTATAGTGCTACACAACCTTCTAGTGAGATCGTAGTCATCATGGGCCCAATAGTTACAAGCATTACTTTTAGTATATGAGATAAAATAGATATCCATCCATTAGAGAATACCATCTAGCATTGGATCTTGTTGTTCATCATTTTGAGCAATCACATTATACAAGTTGTTGATGTCTTCATCAATGCTAACAGGTTCGATAGAAGGGGTCCTTGTGCTTGGTCTAAAGGTATTACTACATGTTGATTGGTATTCTCAAAGCTAATGTATCATTTGTTAAAACTTAAGTCTATGTGGTTCTTATAGCACCAAGGCCATCTTAGCAGGGTTGGATAGTCATAAGCTTCTGCTAACACCAAGACCTCAAAATATGTTGTAAAGGGAACTCCAAGGATGTCGATGATGGCGTTCTTGAGGACCTTAATAAGATGCACTCAAGTTTTATTTGCCATGAACAAGACATGAGAAGGCTGTAGGGGTGGACTAGACATTTTTTTCCAACCATCTTTAGTGAGAACATTTACTTCTGTGCCATTATCTACAAAAATATCTTGGATTACCCATCCATTAATAACAACATTAACCAATATCTCTCCATCATTCGAGGGAGTAGAGGAACTAAGTGTTTCTTGATGTCGGGCATGATTTAAATAGTGATATTTTATTTACCTACTTAGGTGAGGATGGAATTCATTTGGTAAGTGGGCTTGAATTTTAATCCAAGCACTAAGCTGGGGAATAATGTCCTCATCTAGCATACATTTGTATAGTTCTTGAAAATTATCCTGCACTATTAGTTGAGGTGCAACTTCTCTTTACACTATGATGCACTATGTCACATACTTATTCTTGAGGTATTGAGTCTCACATTAGATCTCTCATACCAATTCCATTGTATCATAAAGGAAATCCTTTTATTATTATGCATCAGGGTACTTCCTTGCTTGTTGTTCTTTGCGATGTAACTTCTAAACCAAGTTGGTTGTGAATTGAGTTTGTCCCCCACTATAAGTGGTGATATTCACTTGTTGAACTATCAAGATCATTGGTCATGCACACAATTATGATTTGTCTATCCAAATCATTCTGACAACCTTTTCATTTCAGTCCTTAGTGATGGCCGCATATAGATCAAGACCCTCTTCCAGTCGATGGTCCTTTTTACAAAATGCATAGGTTGGGTACTCTAGGAAATCCCTTTGATAGTGTTCTAATGAACCATATTTGTAATAGGTTCTTGGTGGAAACCAACCACTGCCTCATCCTCATCCTTTCCCTTACCCACAGTAGCCACCATTATCTTAGGTATTGGTGACTGAGGTTTGCCATGTGCCACGCACTTGAGATTCATGTATATCACCGATCAATTGATAATCATTGGTGTCATGGGTGTAGGCATCACAAATTTTATAATACTTAAACACCTTAGTATTTATAACACACTAAAAAAGTGTACAAGAATGGACATCATGTTCCTCATGACAAATCTCACAAGTTTGTTTTAGTACCATGCGAATGTTCTTACATAGATAGTTGTTCTTTGTGTGCCCTTCATTTTCACATTCAATACACTGGATACCATTGTGTGTCTCATGTGCATTTTTTGCCATAAAATTTTCAAGTTGTGATGCCATTGATGTTATTTGTACCTCCATAAAGGGACTAATACCAATATCCATGGTTCCATCTACTTCAGTGCAGAGGGTAGCTTTTAGTGCCTCACATGTGCTGGTGAAGGTTCTTTGTGATAGAGTCTGACAAAAAGGTAACAATAAACCTCCCACAAACCATTATGCAAGTTGAGCAAGATGTATTTCAAATGACAATTTAGAAAGCAAGATTTTGAATCTTGCATCATACTCACACATGCTCTTTGTAAGTCCTTGCTTTATGTCATTCAAAATTTCTATACTTTGTTGCTTAAACTCATGAATGTCAAATTCTTGTGGGAAGGTTGTTTTGAGTTGGTCATAGTCGACCACTACGTGTTGAGATTCAAACTTGTGATACTATTTGTGCATGCACTCTAAAAGCATGGTTACAAATTACATAGCTTTTTGTGCAGAAGATGTGATGTCACGTGCTTGACAAATCAATTCACACTTTTGGACATGCTTAGCTACATTCTCCACCCCTTGGTATTACAGTAAATGCAATGTCATCTCATAGTAGACCGTAGTAGGTTGTGGTTGATTGGGTGGTTGTTGGGAAGATATAGCTCCTGTCCAATGAGGAAGAAGTCCGCCTCCTCTAGTGCCTCCTCTTGATCCTCCTCCAACTCCTCCAGTAGTAATGCCCATAAGAAGAGGGGTAGTAGAGGGTTGGTTACCAAAGTTTAGGCCTATACTTTGGCCTTGAGGGCTAGATGCACCAAACATCGCAAGTTATGCCATAGAATTCCCTTGAAGAGAGAAAGATAATTTAGATTATGAATGATCATCTAATGGCCTAAATTTAGTTTCTTGTACCTATTCAATTTCTGCTCTATACTATTTGTATCCCAATTTTGTATTCATACTCTTTTTGACTCAAAGGCATGAGCACACACTATGGTGGGAAGCCTGGTTGATTTAGGCTTGGTTCTTCATCTCCTGTAGTCCAACTCAATTCTCCTTCAAAGGATAAAAGTCGCAAAGGATATGGCTCAAAAGTGATAGGTTCTTCACACGGCTCTACCTCCCTGTGGCTCTTCATAGCACTCCTTGAGGTTTCTTAATCTCTTATTGTGCCGCTAACTCCTATGATCCTTGGTTGAGCTTCATCATACTTCCACATTTGTAACACTCTTTGACTTGCTACCATGTTGAACCCACAATCTTCAATCAACTACTAGTCTCCCCTCCCAAATGTGTGGCTCATGCACAGGAGATTTTAGCCCTCTATGGGTAGAGTCTCCAATCCAAAGTTGACAATTAGCTTCTTAATATTGAAGGTGAACAATGAAAGATATCATGGCCTCTGCTCTTGTAAAAATTGGAACTTTGCTTCCTCAGGACATGAGTAGGTGATCATCACATATTCCAAAATGTTGTTAGGTTGTGGAGCTAAAAGCTTCACTGATGCAGACATGGAGAAGGCCATTGGAGAGGTTGCTGAAGGTTGCTGAGTATCAGAGCAACCAACGTCGGTCTGATCAGCCGACATCGGCAAGATAGTGAAGAGAAGCAACCAACGTCGGTCAGGGATCGGCTGACGTCGGTCACCTCCAGGCAGATAGGGACCGACGTCGGTCGCCTGTGTGGTTCGACTGTGAGTATATTACGGGCAGTGTGTTGACGAACCAAGTGTTTGCATGATTAGAGCTAATTATAGACTGAGAGCTGCGAATCTAATTATTGTAATTAGATGTCTAATTATTATTTGGATGAGATCTATATAATAGACTCATGGTTGTATTGGAAACTTGTGCTAGGGAGTAAGAGAGCAAACAACTCCTTCAGAGAGAGGTAGAGCAATGGTGCGCTCCTCCTAGTGCTGCAGTACCAGGCGTGTGGGTGCTAGATTGGAGAATCAGCAGGGTTCTTCAGGTATGTATGATCTTGGTCATCAGGTGAGCATGGCCCTTATAGGAGATCTACATGGTAAGTAAGATCATTGATCTGCAGGTGTGTGTGTGTGTGCAAGGTCAAGGTTCACAGGTGTGCAGAACCATGATTGATCTGTAGGTTGGAGATCAGATAGGACAACAACACAACAAGGAGCAGGATCAAGTAGGCTCTACTTGGAGTACGGTGTGTACTCACTGTGATGTACGTGGAGTACATGGAGAGCTAAGAGGAAGGCAAGGCAGTCCCTTCCATAAGTATGGTCTGTTGAATTGCAAGTTCATGGGAGATCTAATTGAAGTACCTTGAGTACTTGTGGAGTGCGTGGAGCACTTGTGGTGTGCGTGGAGCACTGGAGGTGAACACCAACTCTGTGTTTGAGTTGTGTGTTGGGACCTGAGAGAGAGAGCTTTGAGAAGAGAATTACTATTCACTTGAGGTGCGGGAAACCTCTGAAGAGGTGGTGGAGAAGAAGTGGCATCTTCTTTATTGTATTCTTTTCTGTATGAGTATTAATACAAGTTGTGTATTGTCTCTCATATTCTGTGTTATTCTGAATTCTAGTTACTTGTTAATTCTGGTTAATTCTACATTTTAAGTTGCTTGGTTTGGTAATCAATTGTGTGCTTCCAGTGTTTCACATCCTAACAAGTGGTATCAGAGCCAAGGTTGCAGGAAGCAGGTTTTGTGTTTGGTTACAGGTCACTCTCAGGGGTTTCTGATTGAGTGGGAGTAGAGCAATGGCAGATGAAACTAAGCTAAGAATGGAGGAGTTGAAAAGCACAAATGGTCACTTACGGTCCCATGGAAAGAAAGAGTAGGTAAAAGGATATTGTTGGTCTATGGAAGATCAGCATGAAGAAACTGAAGAAGCAGATGTTGCAGGTGATGTGGCATAGGATGCTCTGGGAGGTTTCTTGGATAAAGTTGAATCTTGTTTTATAGATTCGGTTGCCTCTTTCCATGTAGCCCCAGGTAGAGGAACTGGTGAGGCTTGCCAAAGAATTGGCAAAGGGGAAGTGAAACTGAAATTGCAGGCAGCCAACACACAGGTGTTGATGAAGGTCATGCAGGTCCTAAGTTTGGAGATATGGCTAATTTCTTTAGAAAGATTGGGTGATGAGAGATGCACAAGAACTCTCACAGCGGGTGCACTTGAATTAACTGGTGGTAAGAAAATAGGTACTCTTTATCTACTTGTTTATATTACTGATTCTTCTTCTGTTGCGGAGACGTGGCTTAGTAGGCATGGTCACATGAGCAGGAAGGAGATGCATGTTTTTAATCGAAAGACAGATATATTTGACAGGCTTAAGAACTGGAAAGCCTTGGTGTTCTTAGAGGAGATGGCAGACAGAAACCAGTGGATGGTGCTGGATACTTCTGAGCAGAGCAGTTTGGACATGGGTTTTGATTCAAAGGAGCTTGCGGGTAAAAAGTCATCACTCACAGGTGAACACAGATACCGGTGCCGATCAGGAGGAACCGGCATCGAACAGACAGGTGCCGATGTCGGTCATGTGCAGACCGAAGCCGACGGTGTCGGGCAGGGTAAGACCGACGTCGGTCAGGAGGACCGATGTCAGCAGGGTCGATAGTCAGGGACAAACACATGGGAACCGACGTTGGTCAGATGTAGACTGTGGAGTGACTGAGGTCGGTCACTGTAACAGATTTTGGGTGGACAGCACGCTATCAAGGAGTCTCAAACACCCATACGGAGGACTGAAGACGTAAGTAGGCCCTCAAATTTGTTGTTCCTCTTCTTTATACTCGTTGCTGATTGTAGAGCAGGAAGGATCCAGGAAACCTGTGGGAGCATGGCAGGGATATGATGCAGAACCAAACGGGAGTTTTGGTAGGGTTGCCAGCCGGTGCGAAAGCACAGAGACGAATGGATTCCTTAGTTGAAGAATAGAGTGAACGGACACGTGAGACGAAAGACCAGGCATATGGTCTTGAGGAAGCTGCAGGACAGTGGTACAGGGTTTGACAGGTGGAGGACGAAGCATGGCTTCATTCAATGTCAACGTAACTACTGTGGTTTGACTTACCAGGGGGATGGTGATTGCAACATCATTCTGTTGTTGTATGTGGATGTTATGCTAGCTAGCAGGTTTGTATATACAGGGTTTTGTTGAGCTAAGGGTAAGATTAGTTCAGTGGCATGTCATGAGGAGTTTGGAGCAATGAAATTCTTTGGCATGGGAGACATGGAGATCATAGGTAGATTTTGTCTCCAGTGGGAGCTGATGTGAATCAAGTGTTGGTGAGGTTCAGGAAGCAGAGCCATAGCACACTAAGGGCTGGACAGGTACATTGTCCGAAATCACATGAGGTTTGGTATAGACCTGAGTATTCCCATGCAGTGGGAGCTATCAGAGAGTTAGGAGCCAATTCAGGGAAGTGGGTTCTCAGGTATTTGAGAGGGACCAACAGCAGGGATTCAAGCTATGCAGGGTCAGGACTTCACTACAGGTGTTTTTAGGTTCGGATGTGGCAGGGTACTTGGATGACAGGAGGTACACCACGGGATGTGTGGTGGGATGTCTTCAGGATTGATCTTGAAGAGGGATACAAACCATGAAGTAGATTAGACAGAGTACAGGTATAGGTACAGTGCAGCTATTTATCTCCAAGTGGGAGATTGTTAGGTTTTGGAGCTAAAAGCTTCACTGATGTAGACATGGAGAAGGCCATTGGAGAGGTTGCTGAAGGTTGCTGAGTGTCAGAGCAATCGGCGTCGGTCTGATCAGCCGACATCGGCAGGATAGTGAAGAGAAGCAACTGACGTCGGTTAGGGATCAGCCGACGTCGGTCACCTCCAGGCAGACAGGGACCGACGTCGGTCGCCTGTGTGGTTCGACTACGAGTATATTACGGGCAGTGGGTTGACGAACCAAGTGTTTGCATCATTAGAGCTAATTATAGACTGAGAGCTGCGAATCTAATTATTGTAATTAGATGTCTAATTATTGTTTGGATGAGATCTATATAATAGACTCATGGTTGTACTAGAAACTTGTGCTAGGGAGTAAGAGAGCAAACAGCTCCTTTAGAGAGAGGTAGAGCAATGGTTCGTTCCTCCTAGTGCCGCAGTACCAGGCGTGTGGGTGCTGGATTGGAGAATCAACAGGGTTCTTCAGGTTTGTATGATCTTGGTCATCAGGTGAGCATGGCCCTTATAGGAGATCTACATGGTAAGTAAGATCGTTGATCTGCAGGTGTGTGTGTGCAAGGTCAAGGTTCACAGGTGTGCAGAACCATGATTGATCTGTAGGTTGGAGATCAGATAGGACAACAACGCAACAGGGAGCAGGATCAGGCAGGATCTACTTGGAGTACGGTGTGTACTCACTGTGATGTACGTGGAGTACATGGAGAGCTAAGAGGAAGGCAAGGCAGTCCCTTCCATAAGTATGGTCTGTTGAATTGCAGGTTGTTACAGGGTCATGGGAGATCTACTTGAAGTACCTTGAGTACTTGTGGAGTGCGTGGAGCACTTGTGGTGTGCGTGGAGCACTGGAGGTGAACACCAACTCTGTGTTTGAGTTGTGTGTTGGGACCTGAGAGAGAGAGCTTTGAGAAGAGAATTACTGTTCACTCAAGGTGCGGGAAACCTCTGAAGAGGTGGTGGAGAAGAAGTGGCATCTTCTTTATTGTATTCTTTTCTGTATGAGTATTAATACAAGTTGTGTATTGTCTCTCATATTCTGTGTTATTCTGAATTCTAGTTACTTGTTAATTCTGGTTAATTCCGCATTTTAAGTTGCTTGGTTTGGTAATCAATTGTGTGCTTCCGGTGTTTCATGTCCTGACAAATGTAACTATTCTGAATGCCTTTCCACTAAAAATCAACCACTCACGTCCAATGAAACCCAAGTTGTGCTAAACTCCTATGTCATTGAAGTGTCCAAGGCTACCTTCTTCTGAGATGTTTGGATCATCCTTGAGCATATGCTAAAATCTAAGAATGCAAGAGAATTGGGACCTCGAAAAAGAAAGTCTCATGGAAAGAATTGTAGAGATTTTGTTCTATCCACTATCATGTAGAAACTCTTGGTTCAAGATACGAAACCGCAAAGTAGTCTTCAACACTGGTAACCCATTATTCAATATTCTCTAATGTAATGTTCTCAAACATTTCCCATGATTATGTTTCAATTGCTTTGGTCTTGACAATGAAACCAAAATGTTGGGTTATTTTAGTTAGTTCCACCACAGTGCTGAAGCTTCTCACCAATGAACTAACACGTTGGCTAAATCACGCGAGAGGTAAGTCTCATGCACTCACCCCAAGTGCACAACAAAGGACCAATTTTCAAAGTCTTTGAAGCATAATGTTATATGTTTGTTCATCTTTCATAACTTAGTTCTCAAAAGGTTACTCAATACCATAAATATACCACTATTATTCGTATTGTTCCAGATTTAATTACTACTATAACTACGATCACCATTAATATCTAATAATAATAATTAAAAAAAAAGTTACCCATGACTTATAAATAAAACATATCCATCATTCAACACTTAAAATGTTTCATGAATTGTAACACAATATGGCAAATACTAGTTTTTCATTAATTGATTAATAGATTATAAGACAACGTTATATCTATTATTCCAGAAAGACCTCTATGCAAATGTAAAATAGGGGTTTTTATACTTGTTTTGCCCTAACTAAGAGACAAAATTCTAACTATCATGAATAGATGGCACATAGACTCCCAACAGGCTGAGAATCATGGCTCTTAAAACTAGTTTTTCCTACTTAGGACCCTACGCCCCTAGATACTTTCTCTATGTTATATTTTGGTGGCCAAGTATTTCATTCCTTACAAGCTGGTACATAACTTCTAATTGATGGGGTTGAGGTGTCCTACTTGAGTTTCTCTTCTAACTGCTCATGTGTCCCTCACGCTCTGCTTCCCATGAACTCCCCTAGTCTTCCACTTCTTGTTTCGAGTCCTCTTTTCTCATTCCCTCGTGACACATTCTTCCTTGACTGGGTCCACTCACACTAGGTTTCCTATGTCATTATCCTTCCGCACCTAGTAAGTTCCATGTCATGATACTCCTATGCCATGTATCTATGTGCCATGGTCCTCTCATGCCATAGTGGACTTGCATCAAAATGGATAATGGTCCCTCCAAACTGAATGCCAAAAATGGAACAATACTTATTCAAAATTTAGGGGTCAACACATGATTTCAACAAAAGGTTTTAGAAGACTTGGTATGGGTTGCCTCCTCCCATGAGACCACCTGCTATTTTTGTGTTCCCTAGTTACATGAAATCCATTGGGACTGTATAGGGGGTTCCACCCTCCCTGAAGTATATGAGTTTGTTATCAAAGCTGAGAATAGTCTCATCCAAGCTGGAAGATTGTCAGCTAAAGTGTTTATGCCTCCACTGTCTCATTGATGTGGCCTAAAACCACAACTCACTCTTGTCATATAATAATTCTCACAAGCACATGAATGCGATTCACAAATTTAATAAATATTCATTAATCTTCTCTCACAAATATGTAGCTTTCTCAACAAAACATTACAAACTCAAAGGCCATGCCAACAATGCATGTCATTAACAAGCTGAAACAAGATATCTACCCAACCCACATTACTAACTTGGTCTCAACACCAAGGAGGCTACCTAAGCTTCTCACCAAGCTTAAACATTCTTTCTCTAGCCTAACTAAACAAGCAATGAATACAAACACTTATATAATGTGCATGAGGAAAATAACAAATGGGGGCCCAAGTTGGTGCCAACACATCACATTGGAGAATTTCCCACCAAGAAATCCATGCCATGTTTTCCAATTGGATGATAATTTCAAAAGGAAAAAGTCTACACCAAGGAAAAAGGTGCCACCTTCATGAAATGACAAATCTAGAACAATAAGATGCTAATCGAGAATAGTAGAACTTGTCTCCCACTATCACAAGATTTCAAAAGAAGGTGGATTCTCTTTTTGAATAATTTTTTCATGACCCACATGATAAATTTGACCTACTCTTATAATGACAATCAAAATCAAGTCCCCACATGGAAATTTGACCCACTTCACATGGCCTTCACATGACAAGCCAAAAGCAAAAGTAGATTCCAATCTTGAATAGTATAGCTTGTCTTCCACCACCACTAGCTTCGAAAAAGTGATATTATTCTCTTTTGACTTCTCTCCCATGGGAAATTCATCGCATGCCACATATGCAATCAATAATAGTTCCATGCCACCTCACCAAGGTGAATAGTGCATACCATGTCATCAGTGAATAGTTTGCATGAATAATGTTGGGTGAATAGTGTTCTATCACTACATCATTCTCTTTCAGTTGAAAACAACTTACCTCCCATGATTTACCATGATTGTATCCATGCCAATTAATCTAAAAAAAGAAGAAAACATACCACTCTATTTTAGGGTGATATAAGATTGCCTGATCCCTTAAATGCTCCTGCATCAGACATATGAGGTAATTAATGTGATCTATCGATCACATAGAATGGGTGAGTGATAGAACCACCCTTTTGATCATGATGCAAAATGACCTCGACATCCCCTTCCAATACACTATGTGCACATGAAGAATATTCTTTTTCTATCTACACTTCCAATTTTTACACACTAGACCCAAAAGCGTCCTCCACCTCCAATATGTCATCCATATCTCAATGGATGCATATGTGGACTCCAATCCACCACAAATAGTCATGGGATCACACCCACCCAAAATTACACTCATGGGATCACAACTCCCATATGAAACTAAAACCTTCCACCAAGATGCTTTATCATGCATCTTATCCATCCATGTGAGCTCAAGCCCACCACTAACCATCTACCTCCACCAAAATCCCAGTTGGCTTTCTTCTTCACACATCATCCAACCACATGTTGGATCCTCCACATCACAAACTATCAACACTTGTAGATCCTCTCCCATGGCTGGAAATAAATATTTTGCACTCTCATCATGTGCATCTTTATCAGGTAAAACAAAAATCTCCTCAACAACTTCATCATGCTCCAAAGTCATGATATCAAACTCCTCCATATGTGCATTATTTGCACAAAATTATCTTCCATTTGTAACACTCCATGCCTACAATATTCACTCTCATGCCAAACTACATGACTGGAATCTTCATCATCCTCTATCTCATTATGTACACATATTTTCACATCATATTCAGCCCAAGTTTCTTCATAATCATCTTCAACCCAAGTTTATTCATAAGAAACATACAAATTTTCTAGGCTGCAATTTTGTTCACTCTTTTGCAACCCCATATAATTGGAATTTTCTTCAACATGCATCTCTTCATGGATGCTTTCCTCTTTCTTCAAAATTTTGTGGCTGCAACTTTCATCTTCATGCAACTCTTCAAGGTTGCAACATTCTTCTTTATTCTCCCTATCATCCTTCACAAGGATGTTTTCATCTTCCCCTTCAACATGAACCATCTTCATATCCTCTTGTATGAGGGTTTGTTATTCTCTTTGCAACTCTTCTTGGCTATAATATTCTCTCTTCCATGTGTCTAATTCTCTTGTCAATGAAGCCACCTTTACCCTTAAGGAGTCTACTATTGCCCACATCTTCTTCTCTTCTTCTTCAGTTTCACTCTCTTCAATTCTTTCTATCAACAACTAAAATAATCTATAATAAGTCTTCAACTTTTTCTCCCAAGTCTTCAACTTTTTCTCCCATTCTTTAATTGGTGGAATTCTTCCACTCCTCTTTGCCATCTTCATCTTCATACTTGTAAAACACATAAACAACATATTAACCTCACATTATCAACTCTTGCAAGGCTTATCTCATTCCTGCATTAAATTATCTCACACTCTTTCCCTAAGAAATCAGAACTTGCTCTGATACCACTTGATGTGGCCTAAAACCACACTCACTCTTATCACATAATAATTCTCACAAGTATATGATTTCAATTCACAAATTTAATAAATATTCATTAATCTTCTCTCACAAATACGTATCTTTCTTGATAAATCATTACAAACTCAAAGGCCATGCCAATAATGCATTTCATTAACAAGCTTAAACAAGATATCTACCCAACCCACATTACTAACTTGGTATCAACACCAAGGAGGCTACCTAAGCTTCTCACCAAGTTTAAACATTCTTACTCTATCCTAACTAAACAAGCAAGAATTACAAACACTTATAAAATGTGCATGAGGAAAACAACAAATGGAGGCCCAATTTGGTGCCAACACTTCACATGGGAGAATTTCCCACCAAGAAATCCATGCCTCATTCTCCAGTTGGATGATAATTGCAAAGGGACAAAGTCTCCACCAAGGAAAAAGGTGCCACCTTCATGAAATAACAAATCTAGAATAGTAAGATGCCAATTAGGAATAATAGAACTTGTCTCCCACTATCACAAGCTTCCTAAAGAAGGTGGATTCTCTTTTTGACTAATCTTTTCATGCCCCACATGATAAATTCAACCCACTCTCATAATGACAATCAAAATCAAGTGCCCACATGAAAATTTGATCCACTTCACATGGCCTTCTAACAATCCAAAAGCAAAAGTAGATTCCAATCTTGAATAATAAAGCTTGTCTTCTACCACCACTAACTTCCAAAAATTGATACTATTCTATTTTAACTTCTTTCCCATGGGAAATTCATCCCATGAAACATAGACAATCAATAATAGTGTCATACCACCTCACTAGGGTGAATAGTGCATACCATGTCATCAATGAATAGTGTTCTACCACCACATCCTTCATGTTTTTGTTGATGCTTAAAATGTGGCTCAAAATCTTAATGACAATACCAAGCTTAAAGCTGCTCTTAAGAAGGAGGATAATGTCATGGACAAAGATGCAAAAATTCAAGGGCTAAGAGCTCAGATTAGATAACCTATTGTGCAACAAGGTGCTTATTAAAACCCTTACCCCTATCATAAATAATATTGTCAAAAATATGGAAGAGGTAGAGGTGAATGGTAGCCTAATCCCAACATGCCTGTTAATACATACAATCTTAGCACTACAACCAATGCACAAGAAATGGTACCAGTTCATAGCAATTTGGTGTAGGGAGAAGATTGGTTGCAAGACTAATTCATGGATTCCAATCAAAATGGAGAGCAATCTCTAGTGTCTCAACTAGTATTTACTCCCCTCCTAGCAAATGAAGATGAGGTGATGATGCAAGATAATGAGTATTGGAAAACTCAAGGAGAGATCTTCACCAACTTTTTGGCTGAAGACACTTTTGTGCTAAATCAAGGAGCCTCTATTACAAACAATACCAAGGCCAAGAAGAGGACTCTGCGGGGTGTCAACAACATGCCTATAGGCTCATCCAATCCTCTTACAATTCAACATGACACAACTATAAGTACAACCATTCCAAAGGCTTATGTGGTAGTTCTAATGGCTTCTGCACCTCCAACAAGTCAAAATGTGGTAAGGTCTACCCTTATCCCTCAAGTTCCAAGTATTTATTTGCCTACAAGAGCCCAAGATAAAGTAGGTATATCTTAATTAAACATTGTAGATTCTTTGAAGAGTATTAAAACATCCATTTCCCTTTGGGATTTTGCATATGCCTGATCAGAAAGAACTCCTCCAAAAATAGTTATCTACTATCCCTACTAATGTCTCACTCTTGAAGCAAAGTTAAAGTCATGTTGTCCTTGCAAGTGTCCCAAGTACCAATGTTGAACCATCCACTAGGGCTGAGAAACCTCCACCATTCTATCTCACTCATAGTAGGTCACAAGTTGGTCCATAATTGCATAGTGGATAGTAGAGCTTTAACTTTAGTCATGCCCAAGGTAGTAGCTAACAGATTGGGTCTAAAGTATAAGCCTCATATTAAGAGAGTTCTCCCACTAGATGGTACCATTTCCAAAACCATAGGACTGATAAAAAACTTGAAGGTTTTCCTACATGACTATCCTAACTTTCCTATCTTTCAAGACACAGTTGTTGTTGACCTCCCAGCCCATTTTGCAATCTGCCTATCAAGGGTCTTTATTGCCAATATCGATGGATATATTTTAGTTTATTGGTATTTATTTGCCTTTAGGATAAGGTATGCAACAAAGGTGACAATTGGGACAAAACCTCTTGTAATATTTTACATAGAACCTTACACTGAGACAAGTTCTGACTTGAATTGTGTTGTCCATGAGAGGGAAGAACCTAATGTGGATGAGGGAATTTCCAAGCTTGAAGGAATTTCTAATTTGTTCTTGGATGAGTATGGTGTATATGCACAAGGACATGATCCTTACACATGCTTTGAGCAAATTGACCTTGACAGTTATGTCTTGCATAAGGAGCCATTTGAAGGAGTTGAAGTTAGTACCAAACATTCGTATGCTATTAAAGGTAATTATATGATCCATGAGTATGATGATCCTAAGTTGGTGGATCTAATTTGGCACCATATTGGGGATAATTATGTTTTCATTGTTGCAATTGATGAAGATGCTCCAAATAATGACACTCATGAGGAAGAAGAGAATGACGTATGGCTAAGATTTGAGACCATTTGTCAAGAACTTGACAAGATTAGTGACATTACTTCTTCTCACAAAAAGTGTATGAATGATGTGTCTGTTGATGAAACTAATGAGCAAGCTCTCAGGTGATCTATAAAGCATCAAAGTAAATGGCATGTTTTTAAAGAAGATGGACATCAATCCGCTATTCAATAGCCTACAGTTCTAGAGGGACCTAGTGAGGTCGAGGCAGAAGTTCTTATGCCTAAAAGATAGTTGGGAGAGTCATCTAGTATTGGTCCATGTTCAGAGGGGTTGGATCCTAAGGAAGAGGAACTTGATAATCCCAAGCACCAAGTATTTCCTCTATAATAAGATAGAAAGGTTGAGGCATTTATCAATATCCCTATTCTGCATAATAAGGAATGTATATCAAATGTGGTAGTGATAAAGAGCATTGCAGCCGCAACCAAGGCTCATGGAGACCAGGAAATAACATTCATGAAGGCTCAGATAGTTGACTTGTAGACCTAAAAAGATTCAAAGGTGATAGGCTTCTTGATCACTTGCATGTGCAAGTAATTGGAGATGAGCATGCCCCTCATACTAGGCTACTTTTATGGAGTAATAAAGATGTCAGGGGAACCATTTTTGACCCTGGTTGAGATATGATCAGATGTTTCACCTTTGGGGCTTAGTCTTGTAAATATTAGGTTAGGTGTGTGTTTCTTTTCTTGTCTTGTGTCCTTTCTTTAGTTCCTTTCTTTATCTTTTGTTCCTATTGTTTTCTTATGTTTTGTATATTGTTCAAAGTAGTTTATATGTTTAATCTGTATACTTGTGACTCCATATATCGATGGATAGGATTAGGCAACTAGTCATGGCATAAAAAGCATACCACCCCTGGTAAATCGCCAAAGATAACCATTTTTTCCCCACAAGCCAAAATGGATCAACCCCCTATAGTCAAAATATTGTATAGGCCTTTTTTATAATGTCATAGGATATGGTGTGGCTTTGTTTGATGTCATTTCATATGCCATTTTAAGTGGGTCATGGCCTAGCCTAGTCCTTGTGTCTTTTGGTGTCTTAAGAATCATTTCGATCATATATGTAAGTAGCAGATTTTCATGGTGTTGAGCAACTATAGGAATAGATATAGAAAAGCCTAAGGTTGGACTTGGGAGTTTTGTCCAACTTTTGGCTAACTGATTGGAGCATTCAAATTTCTTTCAAAGGAAGTTCTCACACAAAGCCCACAATAAATGTATAAGGCTTAATTCTTTCAGGAGTTTTATCCCACTTTATTTGGCTAAGTGTTGGAATTTTTTTGGGAGTTATGTTTTGGAATTTTGCTTAAGTGTCAGGAATTATTTCAGACATTTTATCTAAAATAATTTCCCAGAAAGAATCATCGATCAAGAAAGTGTAATGTTAAAAAAAGCTCAAAGGATATCTTTTCAAGAAGTTGGTCCTTTACAAAAATCTCGAGGGGTACTTTTTCAGCAAAGTGTCCTACACACTTCCCTCAAAAGTTATTTTCTTCAAGAAAGTGTCCCAAACACTTTTTCCAAAGGGTGTTTTTTCTTTTCTAAAGGGTCCAATGCAAATGTTTCGAAGGGTCAGTTTCTCGGGCAAGTGTCCTCCACACTTTCTTTGAAGGGTATGTTTCTCAGCAAAGTGGACCAATTCAAAAGTTTTGAAGGGTATTTCCAAAGGGTCGAAGGGCCATTCTAAGGACACAATTCCTTTAGGAAAATTATCTAGGAATTTTTATTGAAGGCAGATTTCTTTTAGAACTTCTGTCTCAAAGAAAAAGACTAAGGCAAAATTCTTTCAAACATTTTGTCTGAAAGAATTGTTCAGAGCAATATGTGCTATGCACTTGTTCTAAAGGGTGCTTTTCTTAGGGAAATGGTATAGCCAAAAGTTTAGAGGTATATGTTCCTCAATAAAATTGTCCACTTCAAGGTTTTTGAAGGGTACTTTTCTTTCAAAAAGGGCACTTCTGAAAATTTTGAAGGGCACTTTTGAAGCCAAGTGTTCCAAACACTTTTTTTGAAAGATATGAAGTGAAATGGTCCACTTTTTTTGAAGGGATTTTTCTTTCAAGAAATGACACTTTTGAAAGTTTCAAAGGCCACTTTCAGAAAGCCCAAAGGATAATCTCAAAGGGCAAAGGGCAATTCTATGGGCACAATTTTCTCGAAGATGATTTCTTTCAGACATTTTATCTGAGATAGAGATCCTGAAGACATGACTTATTTTGGGCATTTATTTGAAAGAATTTCTCAAAGCAAAGATAAAGCAAATGATTTCCTTTGGAAGAAGTGGACGAGACACAAAGCCTGAAATAATTATCCAATGAAAGGATCTAAAAGAACTGGCCCACATAATCGTAATTCAGATAGGTGTTCAAAATTCAAGTTCAAGCCCTAGAAAGTAACCATTTAAATTCAAATGACCCAAGGATTAATGTGGTGCTAATAAGTGGTAAGATCATGGGAGCTTAAGTCTAAATCTAATGGTATGCAGGTAAAGATAAAGTTAGTGGGCCCAGACAGATCGATGATGTGTGATCAATCTTACATTGAAGATCAACAATGAGAAAAAGGTCAAAGGGTTAGCAAATCTCAAGGATGATTGGGTGTGTGACAACTAGCACAAGTGCATTCAACTGGTAGAAGATTGATGGTTTGTAGGTATCCATGTACAGGTAAATTGACAAAGTGAGATGAATCATGGGATCAACAATCTGAGCTAGTTTTCGATGACCAATTAGAACAAAAGGGAACCAAACAACTTAGGTAGAGGTCAAAGAGTTGATTTTTTACTAAGGCAAGCAAACATGATGGGGCAAAGCTTAAACACATTTTAGTTAGAGACAAAGCTGAATGTTTTAAAAGATGTTACTCGAACAAACACATAGACTCAAATGGTTTCATCTCTGGGACCAATTGCTTGAAAGGGACCATGTCCCTCCACTATACACATCATGAAAAACTAGTTTGGAATGGTTTTTAGCATTAGGACAAAGCCCTAATAGATTTATTTGGTTGTTATAACTAGATGGATACCTGAACCTAGTGAGAATGCTTGATTCCATCATTGCAACTGTCAGGGAGGATCAAAGAGGGAATATTGTAACTATATAGCAATTAGGGTGACCTGGACCAATCAAATAGCATAAAAGAGCATATTTGTAGAGGCAATTGTAATTGGTTTTCAAATGGTTATGAACTAGATTGATTCCCCTTTTGAGCCCCAAGGCCCCCTTTCTCTTATGACCTTTCTTATATAAATATAGCCCTTGAACTATTGTAAAACAACCACACCATGTATGGCGAAGCCCTACTAGATTGATATTATATTTTTCCTTTGTACATTAATACAAGTTTGTTTTCTAAGTTTTAAACAATTGTCTAAGTCTGCAAGTGATGTATGGTGATGAGAAGTGATAATTCTCTATCTTCCTTCCCTTATCCTTTCATGTCTCAGCAAGAGTTCTTAATATAATAGGTCATATAGAGTGTAGTCTACTGTGTAAATATTTTCAAGTGTACAATTGTCCTTTGAGTGTGCAATCTAACCTCTGGTTCAATTACCTTGTGTCGCTACTCACATTTTGCATCTATATTAAAATACTCATGTTAGAATCTATTGAAACTTAGAGATTAGTTTGTATTTTCTATTTTAGTGTGGTAGAAATATGATGGTCATGTGGAAGATATTCTTGGTGCATCACCTTATTTAGAGTAAGTTCAATTTATGCATTTTCTAACTCTTTTCCCCCATAAATAAGTAGTAGCATAAGTGACAAACATTGCAAAATACATTCAGGTAACTAACCCTTAAACCTAGAGGCTCACTTCCACTATAAGTACACCCACATACCTGGAAATGTTCCCATGTTGCCCAAATCTGGAAGAGGATTGAACACCCTATTCTAGGGTGTGAGATTTGGTGACAACATGTACCATCTAAATTCTATTGAGTGTATCTAAAACTAGTAATAAATGTCATTGTGCATATGTTTAAACTTCAACCATTATCAACTATAATGTCGTTGGTCAAATTTTAATGTGAATCTATGAAAGAGAGTATAAATAAGGTACATTTCTAGAATCATTTGTTGGAATATCATGGTCATAACATGTAATATAATGAACCTATTTGCATACATTTTTCACAACATCTATTAATCCATCTAAGATACAAATATTTAAAACTTCTAGTTGTTGTTTGAGCACTACCATGTGAACACTATCTTTATTTTTTATATCATGATTCAAAAGTGGATTATTAAACAATTTTAAATGTTGTTTTGGTTGTGCAAGTGTTTCATTCAATGTACTATTGTGCCCTTCTAATTGAATACCATTACTACAAATTAAATCTCTCAATCTTATGTTTTAATGAAAAACATCTCTTGGTCATATGACCTAAATTCTATGATAATCACAATATGCATTCACAGATCATAATTTTTAAGTCAAGGCCAAGATAAGTCAAACTCATGTTGTGGAGGTAAGGAGATCATATTGCACTCAAGTAATCATTTAAGCACTTGGTGAGGACTCTCAACTAATTCTATAAATGGTCTTCAGTCTTGAGATGGAAAGACAAGTTTGTTTGGTGGACAAGTTACTATGTTAACTACATTATTGATCTCATTCTTAGCTTAAAAAGTAGTAGTATCATTAGCCTCAACATTGAATGTTATTTTACCTTGATATTTAGATCCACTAAAGGTAGGGGCACTAGTCCTATATTTAAGCATATTGGCCTCTATAAGCTTGATCTCATAGTTCCTAACCATATGAAAAAATTAATCGTATGATTGATATGTGTTAAACATTACTTTTTCCTTGATAGGTTGAATAAATTTTTTGAGAGAAAATACTTTTTAATTCACTATTAGTTAATCAGTAAGAAATATGCGTAACCATTGTTTTGATTTTAAGCACATATTCTCTAATATGTTCATAAGGTCCTTGTTTAAGCTACATAAGTTACAAATATGTAACCTTTTGGCTAATGTTGATTGAAAAATGGGATAACAAACTGTCAGCTAAAGAATTGAAGTAATGCATGGAACTTGATGGTAGGATGTAAAACTGATCCAAGGTATAATCCTTAAGAATTTGAGGGAAGATATTAATTAAAAATCTATCTTTTTGTGCAAAATCAGGACATGAAACATAAAATGATTTGATAATTTTTGAAGGATAATTGTTCCTTTTGAATAATTCAAACATGGGTGAAATAAATCTAATAGGAAAAAAAAGACAAGGACATCATAATCCAACAAATTAAGTAGCATATCATGAAAATTCATTGCATGGGTTGATCATTGAGATCCTTGTGAATGTTATCAAATTTTTACTTGCATACCTTGAATAGTTTGTTGAAGGAGCACATCTTGAGAAGTAGTGGAAACAATTTGTGTAGGAATAAACACTCTATTTTTTTGAGAAATACTATGACCAAAATAAGGAGATTGAGAAGCAAGTCGATAAATTAAAAAAAAAGGCATAAAAATTTATTAAATCGAGAAGGAATAGATAGAGTAACTTTAATAGAAGTTCTTGTCCCCCAAAAATATCACTCATTTTTGGGACAACATATGAACTATTTTGGTTCAACAAACCAAAATCCTCTCTTCCCTTTTCAAAAATTGTTCTGAGCATTCAAGTTCTTCATTTTTCAAAGCTTTTCCAAAAATCTACGGACTCTGTAGGCTTGAATCTATGGAATCTGCAGGCTTGAATCTACAGACTCTACAAGCTTGAATCTATGGACTATGCAGGAAGAAAATCTATGGACTCTACAGGCCAAGTTCTACGGGCTTCGCAGGTTGATTTCTACGGACTCTGTAGGAAAGAAGCAAGCTCTCAACACTTCGGTGATTTCAAGGTTAGTTCAATGACAAGGTTCAACCAAAATGTTCATTGACAAGCTTCAAAGAAAGGATTGAACATTGAACCATTGAACCTTGAACCATCTTGGTTATCAGCAAGAGTTAAGTGCATTTGTCAAGGTTCAAAGTTCAACCGCTTCAAGGTTCAACGGCTTCAAAACACTTATCAAAGAGAAGAAGGCTTGAACCATTGAACCACTTTGGTTCAAAGGTTCAATGGGTTCAACAGTTCAACAGGTTCAACGAGTTCACAGGTTCAAAGGTTCAACCAATGCAATGAAGATCAAAGAGCTTAGAAAGAACAAGTGATGGACAAAGGATGAACCAATGAACCGATTGAACCTTGAACTGCAAGAGTTCAAAGTTCAATGGTTCAAAGGTTCAAAGGCAGCCTCAATCAAGGAAAGAAGCAGCAAACAGGTGGTTCAACGGATGGTTCAACCAGGGAGTGGGAAAGCGATTGAACTAGGAAGCGATGGAACAAAAGAGGCAGAATGAACTGGTGAACCAATGAACCAATGTACTTTTAGCGGGTTCAAAGGTTGAAGGTTCAACATGGTTCAAGTGGCTAGCGACCATTGATGGCCTCTCAAATGTCAAATTTAAAGCAAGGGAATATCTGTTGAAATTCAAATAAAGCACATAACTTGAAGGAAGAACCAAGAAACTGGCTGAAAAGATAGCCTGAGAGATTAAATTCTAGGAAGAGACAAAGCTGGAGAAGACAAAGCTAGAAAGGACAAAAGTAGAAAGAGGATAAGACAATAAATATCCTTGTAGAAGTTATTTCGATAGTTGGAACAGTTTGCAAAGTAGATTTTTGAGCTTGCAAACATTGAAGGCGCAGCCTGTTGGTCTCCTTTGGAGTAAAGACAAAATAGATAGCTGCATAGATGTCAGAAGGGACATACCAGATGATCCAGACTCGAGAGAAGACATATGGGATGAAATGACATGCCATAGTTAAGATAGCCACCTTATTTTCAATGCAGTCCTTTGACAAAATTGGAAATGCATTCAAGGCATTGAATGCATATCATGGGCCATTCCATGAAACAACGTGCAAAGTCTTTCCTGGTTGCTACATATTGTAATCTCTTCTATTGTTTTAAAGAGATCTTCTCGTTACCAGAAGCAAAACTCTGTCCAAATTGAAAGGTGAATACTGAGACTTTGAGCTCAGATTGTTGTTCATATCATTTTATCTGAATGAGAAAGCAAGTTGTTTGTAGACTTTGTGTTGTCACAGCTTGTATCATTTTAGGAGATTTTTCTTATGTCGATCTTTTGAATGTGTTCTTTTTTGTTTAATTTGGCAAGTAGAACTAGTGGAAGTAATCAGGAAGGTGTCCTGAAGCCAACTACTTTAAGACTTTGTGCTGTCATAGTTGTCTTCAGTGTGTGTTTATTTTCTGTTTCTATGTAAAGGACCTTGGGATGACTTTGTGCCCCCATTGTTCTTCGTATTTCACTCTTGGGTAGTCGAGGTGGAGACCTTGCACTACATTTTAGGCTGCTGGTTACTTTGTACTCGGTTACCAGTTACTTGTCACTACCAGAAAGATTCTTGTTGTTTACAAGAACAAACACTTCTGAAAGAAGAGAAGTGCCTTCTATCATTTCACTAGGATTTCTACTATCCAAGAAGGGATCTGGCTCTTGGCTGAATGTTACTTCTGAAAGAAGAGAAGTACCTTCACCAATCACCCAGGATTTCTCCTTTGATCTGTGAGCATCATCTCTGAAAGAAGAGATATGGATGGTTTATCCTACCCCCAAGTGTTATTTTCTACACATATATAGTATATAGCGCTGCATATTTAATAGGGAACCTCCCCTTGATGAGAGGAGAGATTTGTCCCCACTGGATGTGGTAAACCTGCAACTTCAGACGACCAATCTCCCTATGCTGTGGTTGAAGAGACCTATTTTGATCACCAGTTAGGTGGTTGACAAAATATTCACCCAATAAAAGTAACAGGGGAAGGCACAGGTGTAAAATCAATAACAGTAAGAGCCTTGGTATCTAATTTAAAAGGAGAACCTCTAGTAGGTGGAATAGAAGCATTCCCAATTTCATTTACAACATGTGCTTGTCTAGATACACATTCCTTGACTAAATTCATATTATTTTATTCCTCTATAGAAACATAATTGATGGCATCAATTTCACTAGGAAATAATGGAATAAAATTTTAAAATAAATTTATCTCATGTTTATTCATAATAGTAATTTTTGTAATATAATCATTCCCAATGTTATAATTCATATCATTATCATTTACACCATTAGCATTTCATCAATCAAATTCAAAACATTTGCATTATCTTCAATACATGAAGAATGAATGCCATTAATATTCACCATTTTATTTTTCATACAAGTGATAACAACAATTAAAATAATTTTAACTAAATCACAATGTTTACCACTCAATCTATCACTTCACCTAGTAGAATCCTTAAATATAGATTTCTTAGTTGGCATAAGATAGAACCATATAGAACATGCAAGAAACTAGGGCTAATGATATCATAATGAGAAATAAAAGCCTTAGATAAATCATATTTAAAAAATAACAATAACAAGCCCTAAATGGAAAGTGATAATGAAACCATAAGGTTGAAGTGTTCTAAAGAATTTCACTAAATTTTTTTATGTTGCGTGTACACAAGTGTAAAAAACAATAGCACATAAAATGATGGCACAAAGGTAAATTGGTTGTAAGTATATGAAATATAGTAAATAAATATGTACCTATGTTCCAAAAAAATGACTATGAATGAAAGTATCTTCAACAATAGTTAATTGAATATATATATATATATATATATATATATATATATATATATATATATATATATATATATATATATATATATATATATATATATATATATATATATATATATATATATATATATATATATATATATATATATATATATATATATATATATATATTCATACCTAATTCTAACTCACTGAGATTATGATGCAAATTGATAATAATGGAAAGCAGGTTTTGGAACAATGTAAAATAACATCAAGAAAGTAAATAGTGACTGGATTCATATGCCATGAAATCAATTGGACCATATTCATTCGACCTAAAAGTGGTTGTCCTCCCAAAAATAGTCAACATGCTAAAATAGGGTTACATAGATTCTTGTGGTCTAAAAATTTCTAAGTCCCTTTATTAGTACCAGATGTCTAGAAACCTCTTTTTGATATCAAAAATCCTTATCCTTCACTTGATCTTCAATACACACTGATGAGGAATTAAAAACATTGGTGTTTTTGTAGAGGGGACTATCTTAGTTAATTCCCATCTTTCCCTTTAAAACATATTTATTTTTTGGCACTCAACACTCATACACGTCGTCAAGAAAACTTGTGCATCCAACTCCTACCTTGTATGAGATTTGGGTCCATAAAATAAAACTATATGCTATTTGACTGAATGCAATCCTTCTATTAGTATAAGTATGCAACCACGACTATTCAGTAGAAAGAGAGTGTAAGGCAAGTTTGAAATAATAAGTGTGCAATAGATATGATCAATGTTCATGATATTGGATTTTAAATGACTTAAGGTACATGTATATATAGAAATATATTTGAATTAAAATTTGGAAACATTTGCATGGAATCTGATCTTGAAAAACCATGAAATTTGAAAATCAAAATGGAAAAAAACATGGAATGATGGAATAAAGGACCTACAATTGACATGAGGAATCACATAACATAATAGTTTTCATGGCCACGTTCATACCATACAGAGATGTTAAAGGTGAAAAAAACTCAAGAAACATAGATCAATGAGTTTGGGGGAGTGTGTTTGAGTATTCTGAGGCAAATAAATGAAAAATATGAATGTGTTCAAGAGCAAGTAATGATAGTGAAAGAATATGAAGGGTCGAATGTGGAGGGAAAGTGCATCAATAAGATCTTAATGTAATCCAATGTTCCAAGTATATAAAATAAAGATAAAAACCTTAAAAGTACAATACTTGAACCAAAATTAGGTGTGTACACCATGATGCTCAACTTCGGCCCATATGCATTGGTTGAAGATTGGAGACCTAGTTTCTAAAGTGCTCTTCATTGTCATCCTATATCGACAAATAATGGATAAGGTGAGACCATTTATGAGGCCAACTAATGGCTTACTAGACTTCTAGGCATTATTTAATGATTTATGGCTCACTATAATGAATTTTTTATTGCCCAATCAAACTCTTTAGTCCATGAGGGAGCCTAACAACAATGCCTTCAAGTGGTGCCTCCCAAACTTTATAATGCCCAAATTGTTATTTGAGATCACCTCCTCTCCATCAAAGACCTCCATGAGAAGGTATCACATATGGCCACTGATAAGGCTTCTTATATTGATTACTTCCCATTTGAATTTTATCAAATCCTCTAGGACAACATGTGCCCTGATTTTCATCAGGTTTATATCAAAGTTGTTAATGTCAACTCTTTAAGCACAATCATCAATCAAGGAAACATTTATTTTATCTCGAAGGCTTGTGATCTAAAGTTAATTACCAATTTATGTCTGACCACTCACTTAAACGTGTCATGTAAAATAATTACCAGAGCACTTTATTTATGTTTGAGGTACTTATTGCCTCTCATTATTTGAATTGAGTAAGCCAACTTCATTCACAACACACATTTTTTAAAATTTCATTACAGTTGAGGAGGGCATGGAGTGGGCTCAAGCCTCTCAACGGAAGGTCTTATTTGTCAAAATTGACTTAGAGAAGGCATAATAAAAAATAGAGTGGCCTCTCATCACTACTATACTTCAAGATCTTAGTTTCGGCCCCATGTTTAATGAGTTGGTTAACATACATTTCGAAAATGTTTATGCCAGTATCATCATAAATGGCACCCAATATGAAAAATTTGGGCTCTCTAGGCTTATCATGTAAGGTTGTTTGCTATCTCCTTCCCTCTATGTTCTAATGGTAGATGGTTTCTACTATCTTTTGGTTGAATACATCATTTGAGGTTTGGTTAAAGCTACAAATATCCAAAAAAATAGTCAATAGGCATTTTGTAGATGACTCATTCATCATCCTTGTCATAACCAAATCATTTGTAACTCATGCCATGGAGTGGCCCCATATTTTTTATCTTACTTTAAGTCCATCTATTAAAATGATGAAAACTAAACATTAGAGGCATTGAGTCACACCCATGCCCAGATCATTAGAGGGTTTTGAGTGGGAATGGATTATTATTGAAGAAAATTTCAAAAGTATTGGCATCTCATTTTCCTTTCAATAAGCTCCTTTAGACATGTGGAATTGTGTGGTACAAAGGGTGGAAAGAAATGTTGCATTTTGGGCAAAAAAACCTATTTTTCCCTAAATGGTAAGGTTTAGGTATGCTCTAAAGTGTTTATAACTACCCATGTTTATTACTCCTTATATTGGACACCCTCTAAGGTTGCTCATTCAAAATTGGAATGCCTCCCTAAAGACTTATTATAGGCTAATTTTGAAGGCTCCAAGGGTTCTACAAAGTTTCATGGGATATTTTTTGTACACCTAAATGGGTTGGAGGACAAGGTCTTCTCAACATTGAACTTAGAGACTCGGGTCTTTGTATCAAAGGATTATTTGAGCTCTTGAAGGAGATGAAGCATGGATGATTCTTTTTTGTAATTGCATCTATTGGGCACTCCCTATGCAAATAAATTATGGTAATGTCCAAGTTTGCATTATCTCCTCATTATCCTTATGCCAATTAATATAGTTGACACCTTTGTTTCTAAAAATCTATAAGGCATGGGAGCTACTTAAACCTAATATCATCTGGGATGGGGATGGTTTTAGGCGTGGACTCTCAATAAATGTTCATTAACTTTGGTGGTCCCCAAATATTAATTACTATGGTGTTAATTTCACCATGGTCCCATGAGAGAAAAGTGGTAGGATCCTCAAAATATGGATTAAGGTTATTTATAACCTACTTTCAACGCATTCAAAGAATTAGCTCCCCTGGCTTACTTTTAAAGAGCATTTTCAACTTAAAAATGGTGATCTTAAGTCAATCACTAAAATACAAGGGAAAATACATGAGGAGAACCTCCATATGATTAGTGTATGAACACCATGTAAGTGGTGGATGGACTTGAAGTAACCTATCAAGACTCCCTCTCACTAATAAAAACCCTGACTACACTATCAAATTTTATCTCCTCAACATATTTAATTTAAAATCTTTGTTGTTCATTAGAAGCTACATTCGTCTGGGTCTACTTGGACTAGAAGGTTTTCAAACCTTTGTAAAAATCTCATCAAACCCAAGAAAACTCATTTTCTTTAGTGCATCCTTTATCATGGGTTTCCCAGTGGAGATTAACTTATACACGTAGGGGTTTCTCACCTTCTATGTCCCTCATGTCATCAACCTAAAACCTGATGATGCATGCAAATCTATAAATCAACATCTTTATCTTGAAACCCTAGATGTGCTCGTGAGGGATAAAAACCTATAAAAATGGGAGAAGTGTAATGGGTTGAGCTAAGCCCAATCACCCTCACTTGATGATTGGTCATTGCCTACCTATCCAATACTCCAAGGAGGGATATCCACATGTAGTTTTCCCACCTATTAGGATTGTATAATTGTGCTCCTTTAATATGTGCATGCAACTAATGATTGTATTTGGTAAATGACAATGCTTGATTTGACCTAGATTATAGTGCTTTAGAATTTTCTTGTGACTATTCTCTCGAAATCCTACTCCTCAATAAGAGTACATATGATTACCTTGTATAAGCAACTAAACACGAAATTATACCAGAATGACAAGTAACTAGAATTCACAAATGACACAGAATATGAGAGACAATATCTAATTGTATTAATACTCATCCAGAAAAGAATACAATGAAGAGATGCCACACTCTTCCACACCTCTCAGGCTTCCCACACCTGGTGTACAGTAATTCTCTTTCAAGAGTTCACTCTCTACCAAAAATGGTCACAACAGACAACTCCAACACAGAGTTGTTGTTCACCTCCACCAGTCAGTAACAATACTGTCAGTCCAAGTACTCAAAGTACTTCAAGTAGATCTCCCATGAACTTGCAATAACCTGCAACTCAAATGATCTTACTTACCATGTAGATCAGCCCTGATCTTGCACAACTTGCAAATCAAAGATCTTACAATTGGAAGGAATTCTTCTTTGCCTTGATTATAATACATGCCAATGGGTCTATAAATAGATCCCATACTAAATAATAACTAAGACTTCCTAATTTACAATAATTAGACACGCAGCTCAAGACTCAAAATAGTATTTACATGCAAACAATCGGTTCGTTAAATAAATTGTTCATGAAACTAATAGTTCTGGAACTGCACAGGTGACCGACATCAGTCACTGTCTGACTGGAGGTGACCGACGTCGATCGACTCCTGTCGATGTCAGTTTCCCTGTGCACTGAAGATGACCGACGTCAGTTGCGCTACCGACACCAGTTTCTCTGTAACTCAACAACCTCCTCCATGTTTGCATCACTGAAGCTTTTAGCTCCACAACCTAACAATCTCCCACTTGGAGATAAATAGCTGCAACTGTACCTGTACCTATACATCATCTAGTTTGTTTCCTGGCTTGTATCCCTCTTCAAGATCACTCTTGACGACCAACCACCACAGCAAACCCTGTAGTGTAACTCATGTCATCCAAGTCCCTTGCCACATCCGATTCTACATACCCATGTAGAGAAGTGCTTGACTCTACATCACATGTATACCTGCTGCTGGTCCCTCTCAGATACCTGAGAATCCACTGAACTGCCCTCTAGTGCTTATTTTTTGGATTGACCCCAAACTCACTGACAACACCCATTGCTTGGGCAAACTCAGGTCTAGTACACATGTACTTAACCTCATCATGTGAATCAGGACACTGTTCATAGAACTGTCCAACCATCGGCGTGCTAACCGATTTCACACAATCATCTAGAGACAAAATCAACCTGTGATCTTCCATGTCTCTAGAACACACTCATCCCAAAGAATCTTGCTGCTCCCAGATTCCTCATGACACACCTCTGAACTATCTTTACCTTTAGTTCAACAACTCCCTGCATATGTGACCCTGCAACAAGCACAACATACAATAACATGATAATGTAGCTAATATTATCTAACTTGGTAAAGAAAACATAATGGTTAAACCTCCATTGTCCTGCAGCTTACTTAAGACCATATACCCTAGCCTTCCATCTCATGTGTCCATTCCCTCTCTTCTTTATCCTAAAAATCCATTCGTCTTTCAGTGCTTTCTTCCGGCTGGCAACTCTACCAAAAACTCATGTTTGGTTCTTCTCCAAGGAATCAAATTCCTAAGTCATGCCATGCTCCCATTGTTTCCTAGATTCTACCTGCTCTGCTTCTTTAATAACTTCCTAGTTCTTGACCATCAGTGAGCAACAAGTAGTGTAAAGAAAGGAAATAATGAATTTGAGGCTTACTTACCCTTTCAATCCTCCATATGGGCATTTGAGACTCCCTGACAGCTTGTTGTCCACCCAAAATCTGTCTCAGTGACCGATGTCGATCATCTCTCAGTCTGCACCCGACTAACGTCTACGACTGACCTCATCACTAATGTCGGTTCCCTGACTGACGCTGGTGTTTACTTTGTTCAGAGTCATCGATGTCAGTCTACACATAGTCGATGTCAATTTTCTAACCGACGTCGGTCTCTGTGTTTTACTTGTGAGTGATTACATTTACCCGCGAGCTCCTTTTGGATCAAAACCTTGTCCAAATCAACCTTGCTCTGCTCAGAATTCTTCAGCCCCTTGTGCTAATTTATGTCCGTCATCTTCTCTTTGAAAACTAAGGCTTTACAATTCTTATCAAAAACATCATATTTATTCCTTATGCAATACTATGATCCTCCAACAGAAGCTACCACCTTCTTTGTTGACCCAGTGTCAAGAAACATCACTTTCTTCTATTGCTTACAGAAATCTCGATCCATGCTTTTCAAATCTGAAAGCATACTTGTTGACTTAAGAACATCCATTCCCTTCTTATTCATGTGACCAAGCCTACAAAGCCACATCTTTGAATCTACAGCTAAAGTAGATAAACCAGAAGGATAATCAGTAATATAAGTAGATAGATAAAGAGTACCTACTTTCTTACCTCTTGCTAAAACAAGTGCACCCTTGAAAACTTTCCAAGAATCCGCTGTGAGAGTTACTGTGCAACCCTCATCACCCAACTTTCTAATAGAAATCAAATTCCGCTTCAGGACTGGGACATGCATGACCTCCTTCAACACCCATGTGTTGCCCGTCTGCAATTTTAGCTTCACTTTCCCTTTGCCAACCATATGACAAGGCTTACCATCCCCTAAATAAATTTCTCCAAAGTCTCCCTAGACATATTCATGGAAAAATTCCCTATTTGGGGATGCATGGAAAGAGGCACCAGAATCTAAAACCCAAGATTCTACTTTATCCAAGGAACATACCAGAGCATCCTGTGCAACAAAATCTGCAACATCTACTTCTTCATGTCCTTCATGCTGATCTTCAACCAACCTGCAATCTTTCTTTACATGCCCTTGCTTTCCACATTTCCAGCAGGTTATTCTGCCATACCTGGATTTGGATCTCCTACCTATCTTTGACATTGATCTCCCTTGTTCGATCTTCTCTCTTTGCCTTCCCTTGCTTTCAACACTCAAAGCATTCCTTGATGATTCACCTGTGCTTTTCTTGCGAATTTCTTCATTCAAGATTACACTCACAACATCATCAACTTTTAAGATCTTTGAAGCAGACGCAGTATTACTAACTGCCATTACCAAACTCTCCCAACTTTCAGGTAATGAGCGTAAGATTAAGAGAGCCTAAATTTCATCATCATAAACAATATTGACTGAATTTAACTGGTTTACCAAACCATGGAAATCACTAAGATGACTATGTACAGATCCACCTTCCAACATTTACAAATTAAATAATTGCTTCATAAGAAATACCTTATTCGAAGCTGAGGGTTTTTCATATAAATTTGCCAAACATTCCTTCAACTCTACCGTTGTCTTAGCCTGTGATAAGTTGGAAATCATAGACGATGCAAGGCTCAACCTTATAGATCCCAGAGCCTTCCGATCAAGAACCTTCCATTATTCATCCTTCATATCTATGGGCTTGCATACAACCCCACCCAACGGTAAGTACAAATCTTTCTGATACAAATAATCTTCTATCTGCATCCTCCATAATTGATAATTCTTGCCATTAAACTTTTCCATTCGTAGCTTACTTTCTTCTACCATTATTATACTCCCACTCAAACAAAAACCCCTGTGAGTGACCTATAATCAAACAAACACTTAACACACTCTGAAACCAAGGTTTTGGTGTACCCAACCAAAAGCACTGATACCACTTGTCAGTGGTATCACTAACCTGGCTCTGATACCACTTGTCAGGATCCTACTCCTCAATAAGAGTACATATGATTACCTTGTATAAGCAACTAAACACGAAATTATACCAGAATGACAAGTAACTAGAATTCACAAATGACACAGAATATGAGAGACAATACCCAATTGTATTAATACTCATCCAGAAAAGAATACAATGAAGATATGCCACACTCTTCCACACCTCTCAGGCTTTCCATACCTGGTGTACAGTAATTCTCTTTCAAGAGTTCACTGTCTACCAAAAATGGTCACAACAGACAACTCCAACACAGAGTTGTTGTTCACCTCCACCAGTCAGTAACAATACTGCCAGTCTAAGTACTCAAAGTACTTCATGTAGATCTCCCATGAACTTGCAACAACCTGCAACTCAAATGATCTTACTTACCATGTAGATCAACCCTGATCTTGCACAACCTGCAAATCAAAGATCTTACAATTAGAAGGAATTCTTCCTTGCCTTGATTACAATACATGCCAATGGGTCTATAAATAGATACCATACTAAACAATAACTTAGACTTCCTAATTTACAATAATTAGACACGCAGCTCAAGGCTCAAAATAGTCTTTACATGCAAACAATCAGTTCGTTAAACAAACTGTTTGTGAAACTAGCAGTTTTGGAACTGCACAGGTGACCGACATCGGTCACTGTCTGACTGGAGGTGACCGATGTTGATCGACTCCTGCCGATGTCAGTTTCCCTATGCACTGAAGATGACGGATGTCGGTTGTGCTGCCGATGCTAGTTTCTCTGCAACTCAGCAACCTCCTCCATGTTTGCATCAGTAAAGCTTTTAGCTCCACAACCTAACATATTCTAATGATATTTATGAAAATTGGGAATAATATGATATAGTTACTTAATGTGTAATAGTATATAGATATGTAATAGATAAGTGACAAATCCCTTTTTGAATGATGCCTTGATTTTTTATCATATGGATCTATTTGAACAATTCCTCGTGCCATTGACACACTAGGCTTATGGACCGACCCTAAAGATGGGTTTGATTTTAGACAATAGTCATTTTTGGAAGTGGGACAATTTTGAGTAATGTAGGTAATTATTAAATGGTGATAATGACCGTAACCATCGTAAATGACCCCTGTAAAGGTGGACTATTGTGAGAGTATAGATATGTTTATACAGGATATCCAACATGTTTAAAGTAGATAGTGAGGTTCCCATAGGTGTATAACAATAGAACAAAAGGTTAACTCTTAAGATAACACACAAGTGTGATAGGATGGTAAATTTGGACCTTGTTTGGGTGCTCAAGTCATACATGGTAAATGTGTGTCAAGCTTGTCATTGTAAAGAATCAAAGACCAAATTTTAATATCTATAATTACTAACAAAGTGTTAGTCATCTCTAATGTCATGTTTTAGCTACAAGTGAATGTAAAGAAAACTCATTCAGAGGTGGAGCATTAACAGTCCCTTATGGATCATTGGGGGAGTGTCTATTGTGATGTTAACAAAGTTTCACCAAATTCTTCCTACCTTTGATATCCTTCACAAGGTCATGGGGATGGGAGTCATGGCAAGTGTCATTCTATGGAATGATATTACTTCACCAAATAATCAAAATAACAATAAGATATCACAATGATATGTAAATATAGCATAAAATATGAATAATAGATAAGCCTCTTTGAGGGGGAAACCTCCCAAATGCTTGCAATAAGAAATGAATACTTTAATATGATGATAAATAACTACCCACTACCTCCTATATATAGTCTACCTAGGCCATATTAATCCATAGGCTAACCTACTAACCTAATGAAATTATAGAGAAATGTGAAATGACATCAAAGAGGGATAAGTAAGCCACAAGTTGACTATTCCTATCCTGATACATGTGATAGGATAGGGTCGTAACATGCCCTTCCCCTTTGAACTAATGTTATCCTCAATGTTGAACAATTGTAGATGTTGAAAAAAATATTCACCCTCCCAAGTTGCATCCTCATTACTTAGGTTCTTCCACTCCATCAGATATTCCTTAATCTATCTGGTTCTCAAATTCTTAGTATGTTTTTAAAAGATCTTCTGTGGTCCCAAAATGACTCATCCTTCTTCATCTAATTATGGTAGTTTTGTCTAGGCTAAAATTTTCTATCCAATGACCTTCTTCAAGTAGGAAACATGAATTATTGGGTGTATGCGAGATGAATAAGGCAACTCCAGCTTGTAAGCCACACTTTCAATTTTTTCAAGAATCTAATAAGGGCCATAATACTTAGGAACAAGTTTGTTGTCCTTTTATTATTACTTCAAGGACATCTGCTTGTAAGGTTGAAAACATACAAAGACACAATCACCCACATCAAAATGTTTCTCACTACGGTGTTGATTTACTTGTTGCTTCATCCTATTTTGTGCCAATGCCAAATTTTCTCTCAAACTAGCAAAAACCTCTTGTTGATGTTGAATGTGATCCTCCACATCTCGAACCTTTATTTGCTCCCTTAAGGAAGAAGTTATGGAAGATGGATGGTAACCATATAGTGCTAGAAATGGGGACATTTTAGAAGAGGTATGAAAAATGTGTTAGACCACCATTCTGTAAGTGCTAGCCATTTAACCCAATTTTCTTGCTTATCTGATAAAAAATAATGGAGATACCTCTCTAAATATTTGATGACCACTTCTATTTGTTCTTCATATTGGGGGTGGTAATATGAGCTATGAGCTAGCTGAGTAACCAAATAGGAAAATGGTTTAGTCAAAAAATTACTAGTGAAAACAAGATCACGATCACTTACAATTATTTTTGGGGTTTCATGTAATTTTAGAATTGCCTTCAGAAAAATAGTCATTACTATACTTGTTGTAAATGGGTGTGAGAGGGAACAAAAATGGGCATATTTTGTAATCCCATCCACAATTACCAAGATAACATTCTTACCTTCAGAATGAGGCAACCTTATGATGAAATCCATGGAAACCTCCTCCCACCTTTGACTAGGAATTACTAAAGGTTGTAACATACTTGGGGTCTTAACTGTTTGACCTTTATTCTGTTGGCATATCAAACATTCTGCCACGAAATTTTATAAATCTCCCTTGAGTCCTTCCCAAAATACTTCTCACTTGATTAGGTGATATGTTTTCAAGAACCTAGAGTGTCCCCCAATTGGAGATGCATGTAACTCTGCTAGAATCTTATGCTTCAACTTTGAATCTTTTCACAAGTATAACCTATCCTTATACCATAGGGAATTACCTTTCCATTAAAATTCGTTAGAGGCTATAGAACCTTGCTATATATTATAAAGTAGAACCCGTGTATCCTTATCATACCCCCACTCTAACCTAGTTTCATCTACCCAATCTGCCTAAAACATGGACATTAAACAAAGTAATGCTTCCATGGATGTATCCCATTTGGATAGTGCATCTATTACTACATTATCTTCACCCTTATTATAAATGATTTCAAAATCATAACCCAACATTTTTGTTACCAAATTTTTTTGTTCCCTAGATGATAATATTTGCTCCAAAAATTATTTGAAACTATCATGATCCACTTTCACCTTAAAATTTCTACCCATCAAATAGGGCCTCCATTATTTTACTACATGAATAATAGCCATGACTTCTTTCTCATAGATAGGTTTTTAGAGATTCTTACCTTTGAATTGATAACTCTCAAATGCAAGGGGTATTCCTTATTACATTAGTGCTGCTCCCAACCCCTATTTGGAAGCATCACATTCAAAAATGAGCGTCTTAAAGAAGTCTGGAGTAGCCAAAATTGGGTGGTTCACATAGCTGCTTTTTGCAATATCCCCAAATGGGATATTTACTCGAAACACACAAAAACTATGAAATCTGCACTTAATAATTATAATCAAATATACAAATAAACTCAAATACATAAAGATATAGACTCAACAGTTAAACTCAAACTATCACCAAAACTAGACAAACTAGTCAACATAGAATTTGACAATTCTAACACATAAACACTTGCAAATCCAACACTAAACACTTAAAAACTCTTTCAGTTTAGAAAATCTGATTTATAACGTCAAAAAAATTATATACAACATCAACACACTTCACATAATAATTACCCACCAGTCTCCACAAAACCTCACTGAGAGATCCTGCCAACAACACATTCTCTCTACACTGGAACTTTGAATCTGCAACACTGAAGCATAACACATACAAATTGCATACCAAAAACATAACACAATCCATATATTATAAATTTTAAACACACTTACATAACAATGACAAACAACTTACAAAATATTGATCACAACTCTGAATATGATTGCAACCAACTAGGGTGGATCTTTCACCACCGAAGACTGACAATCTCTATTAAGCTCCAAGTGCAATCCTTGTATGGAATGGCCAACACTAACTAGGGTGGATATTTCACTATATAAATTAGTTACAATACTCCATGGAATTCATCCAAAGGATGGGGATATGAACATAAGTTCAATATCATAAAAAATGGGGGTTTATAATTTCCAAGATGTTTTACAATGGGAGATAGCTCTTCGTAAATAGAAAATGCATGGGAGAGAGAGAGAGAGGAAACTTCATGAACAAGCTAAGGATTTCAACCCCTTTGAGTGGGAACACTATTTGTCATGTGACCCCATGTACAAGGGTCAAAAGATAATCACAAGATCACCCATTTTCTTTATCTTGGTCTCCCACTATCCATGTGCTTCCAAAATTGTGTCCCACTCACACATGTGATCCAATCTGGAATAGTGAATCTTGTATCCCACTTCTTCAGTGCACACATGATTCCTTTGAATTATCCACATCACTCTAAAATTTTATCCTCACTCACACATGTGAGAGAAAATCTATAATAGTTTAGTCTTGTCATCTTCTTTCGTGTGACCCCAAAGATTCATAGGGAAGTTCTAATCAATTTTGGACTCTTTTAAAAGAGCTTCACATGCTCAAAAACTATTCCCACTTACAAATCATCCCACTTTCTCTCACATCATCTTTAGCAATGTAAACTCCTCTGTGGGCCATGCCACATCGTCTACCAGCCACCTCATATATTGTATCATCAGTTGCATCACCTACTACATCACATGAATAGTACATGTGAATAATAACTAGTGAATAGTGACTTGACAATAAATATTCTCCCAAAACACATCATCACTATGCCACCTCAAGACTATACCACATCACCATGAATAGTGACACATGAATAGTGATCTATGAATAGTACTTGGTGAATAGTGATTCTGCTAAATAGTGATTCTGCTAAAAATCCCTTACAACACCCAAAATAACCTATGGGAATAAAATAGGCTAGTGGTATTATTGAAATGTCTTATTTGGAAAATTGGGACATTATAGTCCTTCCTTCCCAAATTCCTCACCCTCAAGCAATTGGAAATCAATATGCTCCAGACCCATTGGAATAAGGTGGTGTATCCAACTGTAGTGTCCATGCAGTCTTGCCCCTATACCTATCAAGTGATCTAATTTTTGCCAAAGTGCAATGCAAAATGTACTATCTCTGATATTCTTGCACAACTTATATAATTGGATTAGCAACTTATTCTCATGATTAGCAAAGAAATGTGCATGACTCACAACTTTGCTAATGTAGACCTTTAGGAAGCCCACAAAATAATGCATTATTAAATTCTTCCATATTTGGTTATGAACAAGCAATGAAGACTTATTTGGGCTAAATTTTATACAATAAATATTATCAGGATCCCAAAAAAATTTACATAATTCTATACCATATATCCGCTGCACCACTCTGATATACATTTGACTTTCCACAACCAAGTTAACATTCATGTCAAAATTGAAATGCACTCTTCTACCCTCCTCAAAATGAAGACAAAAATGAAATGTATTAGTGTTATCATTCCCATATCTTGATATGAAAATGTGATATTGATTAAACACCTTATACATATCAAAAAGGATGATGGCCTGTCAATTTTTGAGTCTCAATGGTGCAACCAAAAACTCAAAGTGTCCCAAGTGATCCCGAAAAGTAGTCACATGAACATCCTCTCTTATTATCTATGTTTGATGATATCTAGACCTCAAATCTCTCCTTGAACATTGCACATCATCATGTATCTCTCCAATAAACTCTTCTATGTTCATGCTAGGATGGAGGTGTGGAGTGATCATGATAGGCTTAGAACTTGATTCCACTATCATGATGATTCTTCTATCTGGTGGTAAACCTAGAGGCACGTCACTAAACACCACACTATGCTTGTTAAGAAATTTACTAAGATTATAAGTACATTCCTCACAAGGCATCAACTAACAAATTGTTTCCCAAACAATTTTTCCACTGAGAGAAGATCTCTTCGTTATTGTGACCATTTGCGGTGATCCATGAAATTTTTTTATAACCATCACATCTTTTACTTCAAATTGAAACTTGAGACCCATGGAATTATGTGAGAAATAACCATTGAAGTGTAACCATTGCATACCATAAGCCATGTTAGTTCCTTCCAATCCCCTAATAATAGAATCATCACATACCTCATGATCTTGAAGCTTACATACCCAGAATTTCAAACTATCATGAGATGCCTTACGTGAACATGACCACAAAATGCATGATGTTTTGACCTTATTTGTCTGATTCTCCCATCTTCCAAGTTTTAAAAGTTATGAGCTACCTCTCTTGAACTAATACCATTCCAAGTCCTTCTGAAGCATCATATTCTATAACAAAATGGAGTAAAAAATCTTAAATATCAATAACTTGACATGAACTTATTACCTCCCTTAATCTTCCAACAGTGGCTTGTACTGGTTCTGTCATGAATGGGAGAACAAAATTCTATTCCCTAATGAGATCAAACAATGTAGCCCTTTCCAATCCTTGGTGTGTAGAATAATCAATCTCTAAATCATAATTTGTTCCTTTTACAACATTGAATTGAAATTCTAAAATATGAGTAGATTTATACCAAGATGTATGATATAAAAGTATTTGCATAAAGTGGTAGAAATTTGATTTGTCTTTTTAAACAACCAAATCTCTTTGGAATTCAACATTTCATCCACATAAATTAAATCATAAGTTCTTACCTTCTCTTCCTTGGAATGAAAACTTCTTCAACAAGTGATTAAAAACTCTCCCATAAAATGCACACCATGCATGATCTTGTTTTTCCACAAGTGACCTATAGTGCTTGCACATGGATCCTTCACAATGTGGTCAGAAAGCAAAATAAAATAGTTGTAATCCCTCATAGACTTTGTCTCATAGCAATATCTGAAGAATTTATCAATGCCTCTATCTACCATTTCCCTCAAAATACTACCTAAATCCCATATGAAAGAATAATCTGTAACTTGTATCAAAGAGTCCTCATGGCCTAGACTGCAAGTTGTATTCCTTATTCTATCACCCAATTTTGCTTGCTTCCCATGATGACAATTTTTTTGTAGTGGCATAGGTAGAGAGGAATCTAAACTTTTGTCATACCTTTGGCTGCAAGTAGAAAGTTCCTTCTCGTGTCTTTGGCTGCAAATAGACTGCTCATCCTCGTTTTCCAAAGGAGTGTTTGTTGAGATATCCTTAATACCTTCATTTTTGTGATTTAGCATTTCTAATGTAGAGCTGCCAAAAATATTCTCTTCCAATGCATATCCATCCACAATACTACTTTGCTCCTTGACTTCTTTATCTTTTCTTGACATATGCACTAATTAGAAATCAATAAAACATTCTCTGTGCTAGTTTTTTTTTTAAATAATGGATTACCATTAGCAATTTGAAGAGGTCCCTTTTTCCCTTACTCCATCATATCTTATGGAAATTCAATCTAAGAAGTCAATAAAGTATCTCCAACTATTAAAGGATCTTTATCTTGAATGTTGGATCCTTCACGTTCTTGCTCCTCGGATTGCTCTACATCCTCTGATTCCTGATCATTCTCTGATTTAGAATTTGTTTTCACCTCCTCGGATGAGTGTACATCTACACACTCAGGAAAAATAATGGACTCCTCTTCTCTTGTGGGTGCAAATTGTGATTCTTCTTCTATCTTGTCAATTGAGATGTATTTCTGCAATTTCTGCTCACATTGCTTGAAAATGATGTGAACCAATTCATATGCAACTAAAGAAGTAACTTGTTCTTGGTTCAAATTGCCACTAACATGGATAATATGGGTTTGGAGATATCATAACTTTTGTTCAAAACTAATGTCATAATGGACCTCATACACTCAAAAATAATTTGATCCTTACTGATGGAAGTAATGAAATGATGAAACATCTCAAGAATAAGTTTATGATATCTTAAATCTATCAAAATAATACATGACCCAACTTGTTCCATTAATTTTATAATCTTTACCCTCTTACCAAAATAAGGTCTTTTGATATCATGGAACTCATGAAAACTCCCAATAATCAGTTGAAGTATTTTCTTCATTGTGTCATCCTTATAAGGATTTTTTTATGATTTCACTCAGGCAAGAGGTGACTACAAAGTTCACGTCCTTGTCTTTGTGCTTCAATACCTTAGGTTCACCCAAAATAACCATTGAAGGAGTCATAGCTTCTTGCATTTACTGATAAGAATCCTGATCCACAATGGATAAATAATCCTCTACTTCATTCACAACGTGAACAAGAGCATACTTTGATTGAGAAAAAGGCTCAAGTTTAGCTCCTACATTGAAAATTCTATCTTCCGTATATGTTTATTTTCTCCTTGATGCCATGATTCAATGATTAGGCATCCAAATAATGCTACACAAACTCACAAGAGATTCACAACACAAGACCACACAGGTTGACAGGATGGACAACTCTAATACCACTGTAATATTCCCAAATGGGATATTTACTCAAAACACACAAAAAATATGAAATCCACACTTATTAATTATAATCAAATCTGAAAATAAACTCAAATACATAAAAATATAGACTCAATAGTTAAACTCAAACTATCACCAAAACTAGACAAACCAGTCAACGTAGAATTTTGCAATTCTAACACACAAACACTTGCAAATCCAACACTAAACACTTAACAACTCTTTTACTTTATAAAACCTAATTTATGAAATCAACAAACTGATATACAACAACAACACACTTCACATAATAAGTACCCACAAGTCTCCACAAAACTTCACTGAGAGATCTTGCAAACAACACATTCTCCCCACATTGGAACTCTAAATTTGCAACACTGAAGCATAACACATATAAATTGCACAACAAAAACATAACACAAATCTTATATTATAAATATAAAACACACTTACATAAAAATGACAAATAACTTACAAAATATTGTTCATAACTCTGAATATTATTACAAACAACTGGGGTGGATCTTTCTCCACCGAAGACTGGAAATCTCTATTGAGCTCCTAGTGCAATGCCTGTATAGAATGGCCAAAACTAACTAGAGTGGATATTTCAGCACCAAAATTAGTCACAATACTCCATGAAATTCATACAAAATAGGGGGATATGAACATAAGTTCAATATCATAAAAAGGGGGGTTTATAATTCCAAGATGTTTTACAATGGGAGAGAGCTCTCCTTAAATAGAAAAATGCATGAGAGAGAGAGAGAGAGAGAGAGAGAGAGAGAGAGAGAGAGAGAGAGAGAGAGAGAGAGAGAGAGAGAGAGAGAGAGAGAGAGAGAGAGAGGAAACTTTTGACCCCCTTGAATGGGTACACTATTTTTCATGTGACCCCATGTGCAAAGGTCAAAATATAATCACATGATCACCCATTTTCTTTGTCTTGGTCTCCCATTATCCATGTGCCTCCAAAATTGTGTCCCACTCACACATGTGAGCAAATCTATAGTAGTTAATCTTGTATCTCTCTTATTTAGTGCACACATGCTTCCCTTGACTTATCCACATCACTTTAAAATGTCCTCCTCACTCACACATGTAAGAGCAAATTTAGAATAGTTCAGTCTTGTCATCTTTTTCCATGTGACCCCAAAGATTCCCACACAAGATCTAATCAATTTTTGACTCTTTTAAAAGAGCTTCACATGCTCAAAAACTATTCCCACTTACAAATTCATCCCACTTTCTCTCACATCATCTTTAACACATGTAAACTCCCCCATGAGCCATGCCACATCATCCACCAACCACCTCATATGCTGCATCACTTGCCACATCACAATGAATAGTGATAGTGAATAGTACACATGAATAATACCTATGAATATTGACTTGACATTAAATTTTCCCCCAACACACATCATCACTATGCCACCTCAAGACTATACCATGTCACCATAAATAGTGATCCGTAAATAGTACTAATGAATAGTACTTGGTAAATAGTGATTTTGCTAAAATTCCCTTACAACACCCAAAATAACCTACATGAATAAAATAGGCTACTGGTATTCTTGAAATGTCTTATTTGGAAAATGGGTACATTACACTTCAATTTGTTCAAATGATTTAGTGGCTGCATCATTCCATTGGAGGGCATCCTTATTTAGCAATGCAATGAGTACAACTACTTTGATGCCATGACATTTCACAAATCTTTGATAGTAACTTATTAGTCCTAGGAACCCTCATAAGTTTTTAAGAGTTCTGGGCATTAGCCAATCAACCATAACTTTGATCTTATGAGGATCAACTTTGACACCTTCATGGGTTACAATGTGACCCAAGTACTCTACCTCTTGTACTGCAAAAGCACATTTGGATGGCTTCACATAAAGTTGATGTTGTTCCAAAACTATCAACACCTATTTCACATGTTGTAAGTGTTCTTCCCATGTCTTATTGTAAATCAATATGTCGTCAAAGAAACCAACATAAAATTGTTTAAAAAGGCTTAAAAATAATGTTCATCAAGCTCTAAAAAGTATATGGTGCATTTGTAAGACCAAAGGGCATTACTAAAACTCATAATGGCCCTCATGAGTTCTAAAAGTAGTTTTATGAGCATCTTCATCCTTGATTCTAATTTGATGGTAGCCTGAATGAAGATCCAATTTTGTGAAATAAATAGCACCATGCAACTCATCAAGTAAATCATCATTTACTAGAATAGGAAACTTATCTTTGATGGTGTAATTGTTGAGTTCCCTATAATTTGGGCACATCCTCCATGTGTCATCCTTCTTACACACCATGACCATTGGTGATGAATATGCACTCTAGTTGTGCCTGATAATCCTTGCCTCCAACATCTCATGGACCATCTTTTTGATTTCACTCTTCTGTGTATATGGATATCTATATGGTCTAATATTTGGTGGTTGACTCTATGGAAGTAGTTGAATGACATGATCATGTTGTCTTTTTGGTGGTAGTCCTTTTGGCATGGCCTCGAAAATAGATGGGTGGTCATCAAGAATCATTTATATATTTAGATGTGGAGATGCCTTTATGGGTTAAACTTATATGGAACATAATCATGCTATAAATCCTTTTGCCCACTTTTTAAGCATTTTTGTCATTTGATACTAACCAATTGTAGAGATTTTACTCGTAATCCCCGTAGTTCAATTTTTATACCTTTAGAATGAAAGCACATGAATAGTTCTTGGAAGTTCATCTCAATTGTACCCAAGGTTGTGACCCATTGGTATCCCAAAACAATGTCTACACCACCCATGGGAATAAAAAACATAGGAGAATCTAGATTATACTTACCCATAACAAGCTTAATACTATGACATTTCCATGAACAATTGATTGTGCCTCCATCTGCAATCATGATGTCAAATTCTAGTGTTAGGTAAATGAAATAATTCAATTGAGTGGCCAAATTATAGTTGATGAGATTACGTGTGTTCCCTGAGTCAATCAACACTATCACCTTCTATTTCCTGAGGAAACCCACCAGCTTAAGTGTTCGAGAAGTGCTAATTCCCAAAAGTCCATGACAAGAGATTATAGGTTTGGAATCTTCAAGTACCTCCTCTATCTCTTCCTCATCATCATTGGAGGAATCATCATCTTCATTATATTCATTGGATCCATCAATCTAAAATAACTTCTTCTCAACACATCTATGTCTTTTGCTCCACTTGTTGTCACAACTGAAACATAATCCTTTTGCACGCTTTTCTTCAATTTATTGAGGGGTCAATTTGGTAGGTAGAGGAAATGATGGTGTTGATATGGTAAGACCTCTAATGGAGTGAATGACTGCTTCTTGTTGGCTATGAATTTTTCCTTAGCCCTGCATGCCATGATAATAGAATAAAAAACCTTAAATGGATTAAACATGCATACCTCATGTTAAATGTGGTCCTTTAGGCCTCCCAAAAATATGTCATTCAGGTTCTCATCAGAAATTGTCTCCACACGTAAAGATAGGTTCTGAAAATTATGAATATAATCCTTGACTGACCCAGTTTGTCACAATTTTGCTAGTTGGCTAAATTAATTCTTTGTCACAATATTGCTATAGTGTAATTGTAGCTCCTCTGTAAAAACTGACTAGGTGACATTGAGAGTCATCTTTTTCTTTTGAACACAATCATTAATACGAAATGAATTATTCAGGTTCTAGATACAAGGATGCCATGGTAACCTTTTTATCCACATGGGATCTGATGAAGATCAAAAAAATTCTCCATTTGGTTGATTTAATTGAGTGGATCCTTTCCATCAAATTTACACATATTTACCTTTGGTAACAGGTTCTATTGTGGCCAGGTGCTTGGATTTGGATTAGGCTAGTTGGGAAATCCACCTTGGTGGGGTTGTACAATGGTGATAGCTAGATGTTTTGACTAATTATTTTTTAAATCCATCATGATATTTTTCAAACTAAATTGTATGGATTTCATATCAAATTATATGCCTTGCACCTCACTTTGAATGCCTTGCACATTGTAGTCAAGCTGTCTCACTTTATGATCTATATCAGAGAACCTTGATATAATGGATCCAATAACTCCCCCATCCAGATCCATCTATTATTTGTGAAGAGTTTTAACTGGGGTTTCGATACCCTTTCTTTGGTCCCTAGTTTTCGATCTCGCCATAAAAGGGCTTGACAATGTCAATCCTGATTGGCACCTTTAACCTAACTATGACCAAGCAATTTTATACTTATGTTGGCCTCAAATCAGAAACTATAAAGAACATACCCCATCTATATTTTTTAAAGATATCCAAAAATGTAAATAAATCTGACAAATTCCTTGAATTGCGTATTATATAGTAAATTTATGAAAAATCCTAAAATTGTGACAATTTTTTCAAAATAGATCCAATTGAGCTGAAATTTGAATGGAAGCTTGCTTGAATGATTTCTCACCTCTGATAAAAAAATTGTAGATAAATTCATAACCATTTGCAAGATATAGCTAAATTATAAGATCTAGGGTTTTTATCCTGATTATGGCTCAAATCGACACTTTGATACCACTTGAAATGATATTACTTCACCAAATAATTAGAATAACAATAATATATCACAATGATATATAAATATAATAAAAAATATGAATAATAGATAAGCCACTTCGAGGGGCAACCTCCCAAATGCTTGCAATAAGTAATGAATACTATGATATGATGATAAACAACTACCCACTAGTTCCTATATATAGTTTACCTACGCCATGGTTACTCCATAGGTCGATCTACTAACCTAATGACAACATATAAAAATGTGAAAAAACATCAAAGTGGGATAAGTACGCCACAAGTTAGATATTCTTATCTCGATATATGTGATAAGTTAGGGGCGTAACATTATAGATGCTAACAAAGTTTCTCATCACACATTATTGGAAAATTTCACCTAGTCATAACAATAGAGGTGGTAGTTATGGGCACACATTTCATGAGACCAATGGGTGGACAACTCAACAAGGAAAGTTTCCTCGACCGATGCTTGTTATCTCTCAATCTAAAAAGGACGAACAAGAAGAAGACAAGGAAAAATAAACTAATAATGATAGGAGGGAGGTTGTACTTGCTATGGGCCATATGATAGATCCTCCTAATGGAAGTGGTTAAGGTGACAATCTAGATGATTGTTCACCATCTCAACGTGCTTTGATTTCTACTATTTATTAATGGTCTTGTGTTGTGTGTTTTGGATGCTTGATGGGTCTAGTATTATGTTGCTCTTGATGCTTTGATTTTTTTTGGATTGAAAAGTGGATACTTAAGGATGATGTTTAATAAATCTATTCTAATTTTATTAGAATTATAGTTAAGTAAGATTAATTGAACTCCTTGATCCTCATAATCAATGTGATGTCTTCCCATGGGCTGTGATTCCATTATACTCCTTACTTTTTATTTACTTTTTGGGTAAAATTATAGATGTATTTATTTTAATGATTCGTGAAATGATTTGAATTGCTTCCATAAGACCTAATAGTCTATGGTATTATAGATTTTTAAAGTTGCCTCGACCATCAAAAAATAATGATATTGTGGATCAAATTATTTCTTTAATAAGGTTGTTCCTTCTCCTACTAATTTAGGTTATTAGCTTCCCTAACTCTTTCATCCAAGTCTCTTCAAATAGCTCAAGCATGGAGAATTTTTTTAACGTTTCTATATATTTAACTTAAAGTCTTTGTAATTTACGCTTTCAAAGATGAAATGTTTTTCTATTTATACTATGCCTATGGTGCAGAAAAGACATATTCGTTCTTCCCATTCTTCTTTAGGAGTCATCCATCTATCAGTCTCACATATGACCTTGTGGGAATTAATCCTTATTTGAACTATGAGTGTCGTCTCCCTCTATTTGATTTTAGCCCCTACATATGCCTTTTCACAATTCTTATAAGTTGGGTTGGATTTTCTATTATAATGTTGTCATTTTTTGCTTGTTTTCTTTCTCCACATGACTATTCTAAACCTTTCATTCACACATTTTTTTTTATTTTTTTGATATGGTTTAGGTATTCATTCAAGTGGATATCCCAGCTACTCATCTATTTGTATTTTTATTTCATCCATGCACCCTTCTTCCTATATAATTCTTCTGCTTTTGTGGGCTTAGGCCCTCTGTTGGTGTCCATATTTTTTTAAGTATTATGGTAACTTGGTCATATCAGTTGCCTCTAGTGAAAAAGAGCATGTTTCTGCAAAGATTTATTTGTATGGAACTAAAGCCTTGATTCTAAATTTGTTTGTGATTAGGTGCTTATGGTTCCTCTATATTTGCCTCCATTTTAAAATTGAAGTGCCACTAACCTATAGTTCAATGCCAAATATAAACCAAATAAGACTCTGATGGTCTTCCCAATCTCATAACTTTGCATCTATTTTGAAATGCATGAAGATTTCTCCATCCACCTTGTATTCTTTTCATTTTGCATGTATCCAAACTAAATTTGTTGTGAAAGTCTAGACCAAGATATTTGTATTTTGATAGCATTTCAAGAGGCTCTCATTTGAATTCAAAGTTGAAATGGTTCTTTTTTACTTTTTAGAGAGAGGATCATAATTTTGATTTTGTCGATGTTACCGGGCATCTCTATTTCTTTACAAAAGAGTTCTAGGCCATATTAGTAGTCTTTTAAGTCTTGGGTTTTCTTTGCCATTAAAATTAGATCATTGGTGTATAGTAGGAATTTCAACACGTATTTGGCCAAATGGACCCCTTAATCTCTATATTTGTCTATCCATTCTTCTAGCTTACCGATATATAAGCCTATCAAAGTAGGGGACAAAGGGTAGCCTTCTTTGATGCCTATGTCACTCTCAAAGTACTTCGAGCAAAGGACAATGTTATCTGACACCTATGCCATTCCTAAAGCACTTAGAAAACCTTGTGTACGTTTTGATTTTGGCCATGACCTACTCATATAATCTTTAAACTATTGTGTTATAATGCATCGGTACTTTTCAATAATTTATTCCTTCATATTCTATCAATTGTATTCTTGAAATCGACAAAATAACAATATATACTTGGCCTTTTTTATTTCAAACCTTTTCAATTAAATCTCTCCTCGTGAGATAATGATCTATTCTTGAATGACCAAACTAATGGAAGTCGCTTTCCAATTTAAAAAAAAATCTTAAAAAAGAATGTACATACATAGGCTCAAAAAAAATTAGTACAACACAAATTGATGGAAAAGGCATTGAACATAGCTTATAGTGAATTGAGAAATTTTATTTTACAGTAGAAAGATGTAAGCGAAATGGACAATATTTTTTATAGGTTCTTTTTAAGATCTTTACTGTACTTTCCTCATGTTATCACAGATCCTGAAAAAAATGCGCCTGCATTGTCAATATCAATGTGCCAAGGTCACCTTATTCACTGTCCCTGCAAAATTCCAATGCAACAATGCAATGATCGATTCCCAAGACATAAAATCTGTCACCGAAGTCAAGTTATTTCATGCCCACATAATTATGAGTGGAATTGACGACGACAATGTATTACAGACGAAACTAGTGAACATGTATTCTGTCCATGGATATTTAGCGACTGCACTCCAACTGTTTGACAAAATGTCGCAGAGAAATGTGTTTGCATGGACTGAGATTATGGCGGGGCACGTAAGGCACGGCCATTATGAAGATACGCTCGATTTCTATTATCAAATGCAAATGCAAGAGGAGAGTGTTCAGGCAGACCATTATGTTTATCCAAAAGTTCTCAAGGCCTGTGCCCAATTAATGGCTCTGCAAGAAGGCATACAGCTCCATGCTAACATAGTTAAATCTGGGTACGAGTCCAATGTTTATGTGGGAAACGCGCTAATGGACATGTATACAAAATGTGCTACTACAGAAGATGCCCGCCAAGTGTTTGACAAACTTATTTACCGGAATCGAGTTTCATGGAATACCATGATTGCAGGCAGGGTATTTTTTATGGGCTATTTTTGCCAATTGACTAATTTCTGACAAATTTTTTTTAAATTTTAGATTTGCCAATCACTAAAGTTTTGGAAAAAATAATTGTCAAATTTTCATATATAATGTATGTAAATTTAAGATATCAGGGTTGTGCAATCCATAATGTTTTGCAAAAAGTGTTTATTTTATTTTTTTCTCTCTGAAAGTGTTGTAGTCCAACTGGTGAGGATAATGGTTGCTTATATCCATCTAAGAGAGTGCAAATTCCTCCAAATTTACCCAATATAAAAAGTCAAACGATTAAGATTAGAATTATGGCTGAGGTAATTTTGACGGCGTAGATGTCTCTTATTTATGACCGTTTAACTGAAAGAGCTCACCGATTTAGATGTACGCTTACTCATCATTATAATCTACATATGTTTATTTTCAAAATACGAATTGAAATGGCTACATTCTATATAATCTAATAATTCCATGCAAATACTACCTATTGTAACACATCCAAAAAAAAAAAAAAAAAAAAGATTTTTCAAAATTATGTAACATTAATTTGGAATTTCTTCTCCAAACATAAATTTGTCTAATTCTACAAATTATACATGTAGTATTACGGATTTATGAGTTTCTCCTTAGAATTCCCCTGCCACATATATATTTCCAATAATTGATTTAAAAATATTCGCTTACATTTAGATACATGTACAGAAATCCCTTTCATTAAAGTTTCCACTGGATTTTGCAGGGTATGCACATAGAGGGCACATTGATGATGCATCTAAGGCTTTCAGGCAAATGCAGGAAGAAGATGTAGAACCAGATGTGACCACATGGAATACTATGATCACCAGCTATGCACAGAATGGACAGTGCCATGAGGCATTGGGCTTCTTTCGTCAAATGCAACAACAGGATGACGTGTTACCTAATGTGATTTCTTGGACGGCTGTGATTGCAGGGTATTCCCAGAATGGCCTTCATGATAAGGCCTTGGAGTTTTTCTATGAGATGCAACAAGCAGGGGTGAAGGCCGACTCGGTCACAATCTCTAATGTGGTCTCTGCATGTGCACATGTTGCAGCTCTGCAAAAGGGAAAGGAAATCCATGGTTACATAGTCCGAAATAGTTTTGAGTTTCATTCTTCTGTATGCAGTGCCCTTGTAGCAATGTACAGTGCTTGTGGGAGCATAGCAGACGCTTACAGGGTATTTCATCAAACAGCTGAAAGAGACAGACAGTTGGTCTCGTGGAATGCAATGATTGCAGGTTATAGCCAAAATGGGCACAGCAACCATGCATTGAAACTCTTCCGATATATGCAAATGGGGTGTGTGAGACCTGACTCAGTCACCATGGCAAGCATACTCCCTGCTTGTGCTGGATTGGCAGCCTTGAAACAGGGCAAGGAAATTCATGCTTATGTGATTAGAAGTGGTTTCGTCTATGGTGTTCCCGTGCAGAATGCTCTCATAGATATGTATGCTAAATGTGGGATTATAAGGTATGCACGTCTGGTTTTTGACAACATATCCGAAAGAGATGTGGTGTCCTGGACTGTAATGGTTGCAGGCTATGGCATGCATGGCCTTGGTAAAGATGCTGTTTCGCTCTTTCGCCAAATGCAACAAGCAGGCATGAAACCAAACCTGGTCACGTTTACTTGCATCATATCTGCCTGCAGTCATACAGGGCTGTTGGTTGAAGGTTTGGAATACTTCAGTTCCATGACTCGAGATCTTCAAATCAAGCCTAGCATGGAGACATATGCCTGCATGGTTGATCTTCTTGGTCGTGCTGGTAGGTTGGATGAGGCTCAGAAGATCATTGAAAGCATGCCATTTCAACCTAATGCTTGTTTATGGGGGGCATTACTTAGTGCAAGCAGAATGCATTCTAATATTCAAGTAGGAGAATATGCTGCAAAGCAGCTTTATAAATTAGAACCTGAAAATGCTGCCAATTATGTGCTGATGTCGAATATGTATGCAGCAGTTGGCAGATGGAACGATGTAGCAAAGGTGAGAAAAATGATGGAAGAGGCTGGATTGAAGAAATCTCCAGGATGCAGTTGGATTGAGGTTAAGAACAGGGTGCACACATTTGTTCAGGGCGAAGAATCACTTCTACAGATGCATGAGATATATGCAGTGTTAGACAGCTTAGCTGGGTAGATCAGGAAGTCAGGGATTGTTCCTGAAACAAACTATTTGCTCTGATCTTGGAAAATTGGAGGCGGCATAAATTATTTGTTGCCACAATGAGAAGCTGGCCATTGCTTTTGCGCTACTTCAACACATGCTCTAGGTCATTAGAAATCTTCGGTGTGTTGATCGCAACTCTGCTGCCAAGTTCAACTCCAAGATTGCTGTGTGAGAAATTATTGGCAGGGATGTCAATCATTTCCATCATTTCATGGATGGACACTGTTCTTGGGATGACTGGTAATTACCATCTAAATAAGCAACAAAATCCATCTTGCATAATAACAACTTCCTGCACAGGGCTTGACCATTCTCTTTATTATGGATATTGCAGTGCTTTATATAACGTTGAGGAAGAGGAGATCCCTATCACCTGCTACATCATTCATAGATGGACTATCATTGTGGAACTTATTGGGAATGCTGAATTGAACAACGAACATGAGCTACAAGTTCATATTCACTTGTCATCTTAGCTTTGGTGTTACATATTGGTTCCCTTAGTTGAATTTGAGAACATACATTCATAGATTGAAGACAAAAAACAGTGATGTAGGGATAGGGCACAGAGTCTAAAAAAGATATCTAATTCTTTCATGAGAAACGGGGTCCATATCTTTAACCACGAGTCTCAAAACAAAGCTATAATGTGATCTATTTTATGAATCTTAATAGATGGATGGTACATGCTGATTATGAATCATGCATTGATTATTTTTGAGAGATATTGGTCTTTGATGTTCTGGAAACAGTCATTTACATTATCTCATCTATGCTATAAAAATCAAGTTGCCTGGATGCTGCAATCATCAAACCTACAGTCTTATATGGTTCAGAGGTGTGGGGACCTAGCTTGGGGGTCTCTGACTAGGCCCATATTGAGAGGGTCTAGACTCTTATGTTATAACGCATGATCGGTTACAAGCGGACAGTTCCTTAGTGCATTGTCCAAGCTAAATTTGCCACTCAACCGCTATGCATTGAGACAATCGTCAGGCTTACTTTCTACATCCACAGACTCAGGGCCTTGGGGGACTCAACGTCTGGTCATGAGAGATATCCATATTTAGCACTTTGCTCCTCTGAAAGGATTGCTTCATTGGTCCCCACTAGACACTGACACCGTTGGTACTTTGAGACTAGGTTTCTCCTCCTTTCTATTGGCATCTCTATGGATCAACTATCCCCTGCCCCGCCCCCGGGTTCCTTTTCACAAAGGACTTCATCACTAGAGCTGCTAGAGAGGACATCTATAGACAATATATCCAGGCCTCTTGGCTCTCCTCCCTTGAACCGCTCAACCCCAAGATTGCTTTTTATACCGAGCATTTCTTACAAGTAGTGAGTGGATGGCATTATCTATTGCCCTCACTCTATCCAGTGCCATTGGTCCCATGGCTTGAGGTTTCTCCTTAGCCAGATGAGAGTGTGTTCTTACCAACTATGGGTCGAAACAAATCACCACTTTCCCTATCTGGATCGGACATGTTGTTTTTGCTCCCTCTAGGAGGTAGAGACCGAGGAACATTTCATTTTTAGATGCCCCATTTACTATGAGATTCAAGGAAGATATCACTGCCTCTACAGGGACTCAACCAACACTATATCTACTTTCTTTAGATATCCAGACCAGCAGTGCCTAGCTCTTTATCTTCATGACGTTGGCACTCTCCGGTGCATCATACATCAACATTGATAGATTAGTTGGGCGACACTTCTCTCAGCATATCATTACTGCTCAAATTACTGAGATCCTCCACCTTGCTCTCCCTTGACACCATGGCTTTGCTTCTTCCCACCGACATGGCTATGCCCCTTTCCAATGACATGGATCTTCTACTTATCGGTTGTCCCCCTGACCACAAGGCACACTCACATTACGGGTTTCTTTTGTTCTACAAGAAGTACCTTGGCCTTGGATGTTAAGGGAGATTCTAGAGGAAGTGCTTTGCTTCCCCGTAGGATCTCCCAACCGGGCCCCTCCGACATTGGGTACTCCCTGACAAACACTATCAGAGCTTTTAACAGTGATTGATGATGGGACAGACAACCCCTACTTTAGTTACAGACAAAGGTTTTTGATAAGGTCTTCCAGTCTTCATCGGCCCATGCTTTGGGTGGCTCTTGTTCACCCCCCATTGCTATTTGTATTGGTTCCATTACCACCTTTGTTAGTGGCACACTGCTTTACTTTCTCTTTTGTACTTTAGCTTCTTGGATTCTCTTTCCTTGAAATTTCTGTTGTTTATGGTTGTATTCTCGAGTCCCATTGACCTACTTTTGGTCATCTGTGGACATTAATGTAATTTCTTTCTTAATAGCCTTTTCAACTTGTCTTTGTTGCCCCTTCCATAGTCACGAGGTTTGACTGAACCTCAAGGATTTTTGCCCAACATTGAATTTTTTGGAAGGCTGAACCTTGTTTTTGTCCCAAGAATTTTATTGTCTAATCTGTGTATTTGGTGTCTCATTTCTAGCTTCTCACTTGTCCACATGTTTGAAAATCTTGTTGAATATTTAGATTCAGAATCTATATTAGTTTAGTTGTAATACAGATGCATTTGATCCGGATGTTGGCACAAGTTATATCAATGGTCACGAATTAGATCATGTAGCTGGTTTTGGCTTTGAAGATTAATGAATTGTCATCTTAGAGCCTACAGCCCTACTCCCTAGGGTGTAGAGTCATAGACGGAGACTTAAAAGGTCACACGTCTCTAAATATTATATGAAAGAATGATGTATCAGATTTGGAATTACTTTGGACCCTGGACATTGAAATCTCCCTTTTCCTTTTTTGGTATATTGTTTCTTTTACTCTGGATAATTTAGCATGTCATATAATTTTGAACCCTTTTCTGAAAATTTTGAAATTCCGAACTCTGGTGTCCGTTTCTCTTCTCAAACGTACCAAAGGTTGGAGTCCCATTCTCTATAGGAAAAAACATTGAAATCACATCTTTGTTTTGCTCTTCGTTATCATGACCTTTTGGCTGGAGTTGTGGGTGGTCTCCAATCATAGAGGCGTGAGTGCATGGTGGGGTCTACATAATTGCTATTGTGCAGATGCAACCGTAATTGTTGGATTACTTAAAAGGAGATCATTAGATGTCACGTGTCGTTGTTGGATCAGTGATCTATAAACCAACAGTTTTTTTAGCAGGACTCTTTACAACATAATCTTACTCTTTCAATTATTTTCTTTTGAGTAAAAAACATAACAAAATTTTGCATTTGCAGGTATAACAATTTTTCTTTCTCTAATCCCAAGATTTTTCCAGTATTAGCATGTACCTTTTCAATTTGAATATATTTGTTCACGATTCGGCATAAAACATAACATTTATTTGACCTTTTCATTTTTATGCAAAGTTTTCCAGTCTTTTTGGGTGGTCAAACATTTCAATCTCCTCTTTCACTAACAGTGCCTTATCAGACAATGGACAGTGTCCATTCTAGCTCGAGAATTTCTTGATACGTGGAAATGATGGTAGACTTAACAGTCACTAGAGCCTTCAAAGGCAGAGTACAACATCTTACAACACGTCTGAAGAAGCCTTCCTGCTATTAACAACTCAGTAACAAAAATGCTTGCAAGAGACCAAACATTATGGCAAGAGCATGTGTAACATGTTGTTGCTTACTGTTTTGAATCACGAGTTGATCGAACCTCTTCACAGACCCAAACATAGCTGATCAGAGTCATTACGGTGGAGTGCAAATATCAAGTTACGTTACGTAGGGATTGACATTTGCTAATGGGTATTCCTGAGTTCAAATTCTGTGGCCCATTCATTTCAGGTGGCCGAAAATTTCTACCCCCTCTTTCACTAAGAGCTGCCTGATCAGGCAATATACAATGTCCATTTGAGCTTAAGAATTTCTTGGAAAGTGAAAATTATGGTCGAGTTTACCTGAGCCTTCAATGGCAGAGTGCAACATATTGTAATAAATATTAAGAAGTCTTGCTTGCTATTAACAGCTCCATAACTAAAATACTTGCAAGAGAACGACTTATATGGCTGGAACATGTTGTTGCTCATTGTTTGGAATCAGTTGAGTTGATTCAACCACTTTCCACACCTAAACATCTTAGCTGATCTGAGTTGTGAACAGTGGAATCCAAATACGAAGTTATGTTGTACTTAGGGAACGCCATTTGCTGATGGGTATTCTCAAGTTCAAATTCAGTGGACTCGGTTCAATTCAGAAAAGAGGCTTGGTTTTGTGGCTTAATGTTCTGTTACTATCCACTATCCAGTCTGGTGGCTAATGGATGTTAACGTCTAATTTTTTGAATCCTTTAAGTGGATTCAACTTCTTTCTTTTTCATCCATACATACCCAAACAAGTTAGTAGATTAGAGTTCTATGTATGGTGTATTTCAAATGTGAATTTCTTTTGCACTTTGGGATTGCCATTTGTGAATGCATGTTCCCGATTTTAAATTCTGTGGATTTGTTTCACTCCTTAAAATAGTCAGAGTTTCATGCTTTAAGGAGTCCAGTATACATTATGTTTGAGTGGGGCTTAAAATTGTTCTCTGGGTTGTTCATGTACTAGTGCTTACTTTGATTTCTTTTTTCCTTTTTTTCCTTTTTAATGCAGACAGACAAGGCTTTGCTCCTTGCAGAGGTGATTGATCATGTATAAGACTTGATGCGGAGAGCTTCAGAAATTGCAAAGGGAAATCCTGTGCCAACAGATGTGGATGAACTGAAAGTGGAATTGTATGGAGATAGTAAGAATAATGAAGGTGGGATTCTTATCAAGGCATCTCTGTCTGGTGATGATAGGCCTGATCTTCTCGCTGATTTGAACCATACTCTTCACTCTCTGAGGTTGAAAGTTGTGAAGGCAAAGTTTCTGCACTTGGTGGTAGGATGAAAAATGTGTTTATCAGGACTGCCACCAGTGAGCGAATCACTGTAAAAGATGAAGAAATCCTGTGAATCGTGTCTGGGAAGCTCCAAGGGCTGCAATTGAAATGGTTACCTCTAGTGAATGGTCTTTTGGAAGCTTGGCTTCAAATAAGGGACAGAGGATTCATCCTTTGGATGCCACAGACCCTGTTGTGTAGTCCATACTACAGTTTCAAATGCATGATGTGACAACTATTATTTGAAAACAATTTTCAAAATTCAAAGCCAACCTCCTACTTCTCTCTATCGACAAACCATGGGACCAGACAAGACTACGGTGTTGACAAAACATGCTTGTTAATTGTTTGACGAAATGACCACAAGGTATTTCTGTAGAACAGATCTTAGGTGATGTAAACACTGATAAGAGGTATCCACATTGTAAAGATGATTGATGAAGAGCCTTTATGACTGCTTCAGAATAGATTTATACAATACAGAATTCGGTATTGTCTTCTCAGGTTCATTTGATCCAAGACAGGACTTAGTTCAGATGCATATATCTTGAATAGCGTTTCACTGATATACAGCTGTCAATCCAAACAGTTGAGAGTTTTCGGGTGCTGGTTCTCCTAAAAATGGAATTTTTAGATGATGTAAAGCCATTAATACAAATGGTTGAAAGTTTTCAGGAACTTGTTCTCCTAAAAATAGAATTTTTGGCAACATGTTTAATTGGACTGGGTAGATGTGGCTGGGTAGGTTAGTTATGTTTAATGAAATACAGCTAGTCTTAAGGGCAGTTGACAGCTGTGAATGCACTGTGTGTTTGATTTTCTATGCATGTATTTAGTGAGTTTAGAGGAATACATTTTTTTGGAGTCTCTCTTGTTCTATTGAGTTTAGCTGGGAATAATGGCTTCTCTATTTTCTTTTCTTCTTGCTTTCTTATTTTTTAGCTGTATGAACTCATTCTGGTTGGTTTGCTGCTTTTTTTTAACAGCTTCATACAGAGCTGCTGAAAGTACCATATGTAGATATTGGATTCAAGTTGCAGATAGTAGGTTGCATCAGTTAGTATCAAAGCACCATGGCCCAGAGGGGAATGCATTTAATTTGGGCAGGTAGAGGCAGAAGAAATGTTGAGGATGAACCACTTAGAAGGTTAGAGGCCCTTGAGGCTAGGTTGATGCATGAGGACTCAGAAGAAGAACCAAAAGTTCAAAGGGCTCGAGTTGGAGCCATAGATCCTATGTGAAGGCTCTTTGAAGCTGTGTCCAAACAAGGAACCAAGGTTAAATTTGATGTCTCTGAATTTAAAGGTGAATGAAATCCAGAAATGCTCATAGATTGGATTCAAGAATTAGAAAGGTGCTTTGAGATGGAGGGGGTTGAACAGAATGATCCACAAAGGGTCAAATTTGGAGCATCGAAAATGAAGTCTCATGCTGCTCTATAGTGGGATAACCTGCAAAATGTTGGAATAAGGCAAGGGAAGGAGAAAGTAAGAATGTGGCCAAAGATGCTAAAACATTTAAAAGCTACATTTATGCCCTCTGATTATTGGCAAAAGCTATTCTAGGAGTTTCAAAAATTAATGCAGAAAGAGCTATCAGTGCAAGGTTATACTGAGCAATTCTTGAGGCTACAAATCAGAGCTAATTTGCAAGAAGATGATGAGCAGGCAGTAGCAAGATGCATCAATGACTTAGGTTCCAACTCCAATATGAGCTGGCCCTACTCAAGATGAGTACCATGGATGAAGCATATCAGTATTTCTGGAAGGCAAAGGAAAAATTGAAATGGAGGAGCAAGGTGGTGAATAAAAGGGATGGTAGCAATTTAAATAAAGGAAGAGGAAGTTCTTCCAAAACTACAAGGAAAGAAGAGCAAGAGGAAAGTAAGGAACCAAAGACTGATTATGGTGGTAGAGGAGCTTTTAGAGGTCGGGGTAGAGGTAGAGACGAATAAATGTTTGGTTATTGGAGACCCTTGAGGTGCTACAATTGTGGAGGGCCTCATAAAGCTACTGACTGTCCTGAAAACCCCAGAGTTGCCAATGGAGTCATGACGGCTCAAGAGGAACCACAAGCAAAAGAAATTGAAGCAGAGACTGGAGAGAATTTGATGCTGCAAAGAACCTTATTGTCAAGAAACAAGGAGACCCAGATGCTGATTGGAGAAGAAAGAGTGTATTCCGAACAAAATGCAAGTGTAAATAAAAACTGTGCAAGGTGATTGTAGATGAAGGATCTACTGACAATCTGGTAAGTACAGAATGGTGCAAAAATTGCAACTTCATGTGTTCCAAAATCAAATCCTTCCAAATTTCTTGGTTGAAAAAGGATCATATTGTACTTGTCAATCTTGTTTTGTTACCTTCAAAACAGTGTGTCATGTGATGTGGTGCCAATGAATGCTTTTCATTTGTTGTTGGGAAGGCCCTGACAATATGATCGAAAGGTAAAACATCATGGAAAAGAGAACACTTATGAAGTACAACATGAAGGGAAGAGGCACCTTTTAAAACCATGGAAAGATGAAGGGGCATTTGAAATATCTCTGGTAGCAATGGGTTATAAAAAATTATATAAACAAACTAAAGGAGAACTTTGTTATCTAGTATGCCCTAGAGAAGAAATGGGACATGAAGGGGAAATCCCACAAGAGGTGTAGAAATTGTTGGCAAAGTATTTTGATGTAACTGCAACATAACTATCAATAGGTTCGCCTCCTTCACGAGGCATTACACACCATATAGATGTGGTGCCAGGATCAAAACTTCCAAATCAAGCTACATACAAGTCAGCTTGACAAGAGAATGAGGGGATGAGAAGGCAAATCTCAGAATTGTTAGAGAAAGGGTTCATAAGGGAAAGCGTGAGTCCTTGTGCCACACCAGTGCTCTCACCAAATAAAGGAGAAAAGTGGAGAATGTGTGTGGACTTTAGAGCCATCAACAAGGTCACAATAAAATACCAATATCCATTACCTAGAATGGTTGATACATTAGACTGCTTTTATGGTGTTAATATTTTATGCAAATTGATTTGTGGAGTGGTTACAATTAGATTCACATTTGGGAAGGGGATGAATGGAAGACAACGTTCAAGACCAACGATGGGTTGTACGAATGGTTGGTGATGCCATTTGGAATGTCTATTGCCCTTGCCACTTTTATGGGATCTATGAACCAGAAATTTAGACTACATATTTATAAATTTGTTATAATTTATTTTGATGACATTTTAATTTTCAGTAAAAACTTGGAACAACATTTGAGACATTTGACAATAGTTTTTGATACACTTAGAGTGGAAAAGTTGTTTGTAAATCTTGAGAATTGTTTATTTTGCATAGACAAGTTGGTTTTCTTGGGAAGTATGAGTCTGGTAGATGGAGTGAGCATGGTCCCAAAAATGATCAAGGCTATATTTAATTGGCCTATCCATCAAAGCATAACATAGGTGAGGAGCTTTCATGGAATAGTTCACTTTTACAAGAGATTTATTAGAAATTTTAGGGGCATAAGCGCTCCATTAGCTGATTGCACCAAGGGCAAGTCCTTTTCCTGAACTCAAGCAGTCGAAAGAAGTTTTCGAACAACTTAAAAAGAAGTTTACAAAAGTTCCAAATATTGTCTTGCTAGGCTTTGAGAAGATTTTTGCCATTGAGTGTGATGCTTCCCCAATTGCAATTGGAGGAGTGTTGAGTCAAGATGACAAACTAATTGCCTATTTTAGTGAAAACTCAATGGCGCAAAAAAAAAGTATGGTACTTATGATAAGGAATTGTATGCTATTGTTCAGACATTGAAACAATGGAGACACTACCGATTACATAGAGATGTGTTTTGTTCACAGACAATCAAGCACTAAAATATATAAATACTCAAGCAGAGTTATCCCATAAGCATGCCGACTGGGTCTCATTTTTGCAAATTATACATTTGTAGTGCAAAATGTGTGTGGAAAGAAGAATTTTGTGGCTGATGCTTTAACTAGGAGACGTCGCCTACTTGTTCCAATGACCAATGAGATTGTTGGGTTTGAAGAAATGGACGAGGAATATGCCGCTGATCCTTATTTCAGCAAAAATTATTAGTGCTCTAAAAAATCCAGCAGATGGAGACAAACTGACAAAGAGTTTTCTGATTAATACTTATTGATTGTCGGATTTTTAATAAGGAGCTTTGTATTCCTATTGGGTCTAGGAGGGAAAAGCTGATTAGGGAAATGCATTCAAATGGCTTGGGAGGTCACTTTGGAAGGGACAAAACTTACAGCTTGGTTAGTGAGAAGTTTCTTTGGCCTCAGTTGAGGAAGGACGTCAATAGTTTTGCTTCTACAGGCAAAGTTTGCCAAGTTGCTTAAGGTGGACAGAAGAATGTTGGGTTGTATAAACCCTTACCGATTTCAAAAGGACCATGGATTTTTCATTTCCAAGGATTTTGTCTTGGGGCTGCCTTGCACTCAAAGAGGCAATTTTTTGTTGTTGGGGACAGATTCTCTAAAATGACCCACTTTATTTCATAAAAAAAACTGCTAATGCGAGTAGCTGATCTATTTTTTAGAGAGATTGTATGCTTACATGGACTGCCCAAGACTATCACAAGTGATCAGGGTGCAAAATTTCTTAGCCACTTTCGGAGATCTTTGTGGAGAAATTTTGACAGCGAATTACAGTATAGTTTAGTCTATCACCCTCGGATGGGCAGACGAAGGTTGTAAATAGAAGCTTGGGAAAATTTCTGAGGTGTTTAGTTGGGAATAACCCAAAAAAATGGGATTTAGTCTTGTCACAAGCATAGTTTGCTTTCAATTCCAGTATCAACAAGGGTATATGTAAATCTCCTTTTCATATTGTTTTTGGAAACAATCTGAAGAGAGTAGTGGATTTAATTGATCTTCTTGAGGGGAAACAAATTAGCCAAGATGCAGAGGATTTTGTAACGCATATACATGATATGCAAGAAAAAGTTAGGCAAGGGCTGCAAATAACAAATGAGCTATATAAAGGTAATGCAAACTTGCATCAGAGAGAAAAGGTGTACCAAGAGGGAGAGCTAATCATGCTTTACTTGCGTAAAGAAAGGTTTCCTCAATTTATTTACAACAAATTGAAGCGAAAGAAAATTGGTCATTGCAAGATTCTCAAAAGAATTATGAGAATGTATATTCGATAGACTTCCTAAAGAATTTGACATCAGTCCTATATTTAATGTTGCGGATCTTTATCCATATCATGTAGCCTTGGAAGGAGTTCAAGATGAGAACATGCTTCGAGAATGCACTAGACATTTGCCACATAAAAAGAGAGAGCAGATTGAGAAGATAGTGGACACCAAGGCTACTGCTACAAGTTCCAAAAATTATAAAATGTGTTTGGTCAAATGGAAAGGACTACTGGAGCCCGATAACACCTGGATCATAGAGGAGGAGCTCCTAAAGCTAACAAAACTAAGTTCTGCTGAACCAAGAGGTTTAGAATTTTTAAAGGAGGGGAGGATGATGTACAACTGTCAATCCAAATGGTCGAGAGTTAGTATGGACTGGTTCTCCTAAAAATGGAATTTTTAGATGATGTACAACTGTAAATCTAAATGGTTGAAAGTTTCCGGAACTTGTTCTCCTAAAAATACAATTTCTAGCAACAACATGTTTGATTGGACTAGGTAGACATGGCTGAGTATGTTAGTTATGTTTAATAAAATACTGCTATTCTTAAGGGCAGTTGACAGCTGTGAATGCACTGGGTGTTTGATTTTATATGCATATGTTTAGTGACTTTAAAGTAATTAAAAAAACCGGAGTCTTCTTTTTGGTTCTATGGAGTTTTTCTGGAAATAAGGGCTGCTCTATTTTTTTTTTCTTCGTGCTGATTTATTTTATAGCTGTGTATATAAAGAACTCATTCTGATTGGTTCACTGCTGTTTTCTAACAGCTTCATACAGAGCTGCTGTAAATAGCATAAGTAGGTATTGAATTTGTGTTGCCGGTAGTAAGCTGCATCATTCACATGATTTGAGAGCTATCTACAGAATAGTTATGTGCGGTATCTATTCAGTATTCTTCTCTGTACTGTAATAAGAAATGAACCATTGATGTGCATGTCCAGAAATTTGATGATTGACCAGTCTTATAAAAGATCCCATGATTCTGCTATTTTCTTATAAATGTGAGATATTTGTTTTATAATACATAAATGGAACACTGATTGCATTCGTCTCTTTTGAATTTGTAAAATCTGTATGTTTACTCTTCATGTATTCTGTGCATGTGCTAAGCTTACAGGTTCATTACTGTCTACGTTACAAAAAGAGCAAGGATTGTTCATTCCCTGGACTGATTGGATGACTATGTGATTGTTTATCACATGCCCTGCTTTTTTCAGGACATATTCTACTTATTTGAAAATTTTCCATACTGAGACGAGAGGTGGTAAGATAGCTATGGTGTGAACTTAATGTGTCAACCCACACCTACTGCAATGCAATGAATAGCAGTTTCAAGGTCTGTGAGTAAAATTTGGACTAGGAATTCTATCACAACAGGTCCTCTATGTTGTAGAGCAGCAATAAGAAAATGCATGGGCTTCTTGATGCCAAGGGAGCATGCATGGTAACCTTAGCAATTCTGGAACACCTTCTGTTATGGATTTTGACCAAAAAACTAGCAGTTATGTTGATCTTCTCCTCATCAAATAACTCATGTAGATTGTCAATCTTTAAGTTGTCCGCATACTGAGTACGGATATCCTCATAAGCTGGACACTCCTTGATAAAGCGCCATTATGTCTCCACCGCCCCTTTGCTACAAAACTTGCAAATTCTATCCTCCCATGCTTCCTTAGGAATAGTCCACCTTCCGGTCTCACACCTAAGATGATGAGACCTGGTCCTCCGCTGAGCAATTAACAACCTTGCTTTCCCTTTAATAGCTGCCCTTAAATAAGTTTTTTCACCGTGTTCCCAAGTTGGGTTGAACTCTTTGACATAGTGTGCTTTTTTTCGCCCTATCTGTTTTGTCCACATGGCAGTCATGAATTTTTTTGTGACATAATTTATAATTTCTTCATTGGTGTTAGGACACTCATGTAAGTTGATGTCCCATTTAATCAACCATTTGTCATTTTGCTTCATCCATGTTTTCTTCCTACGGTTTAAGGCCTCCTTCACAACTATTTTAGCAAGCGAGTTAGCGTTGAAGCCTCCAACGGAGAGGTTCCTGATTCAACCAAGAGAATATCATAAGGGACCAAGGTTTTGACTTTAAGGTTGCAAGAAGTGATATGCTTTTGAATTCTTTCAAGCTGTCTCCACAAACACTTTGACATGCTGCTGCCCCACACTTCGCAACCATAAAGAACCACCGGAGTGACCTGCAAACCAAAGAGGGTTTCTTAGTCTTCCAATCCCAAAGTTTAGCTTTCCTACACTTGTTTTGAAGTAAGAAAGACGCTTTCCAACCTCCTTGAATCCTTTTGGTTCTACTAGTCTCTCGGTTGAGTTTATAGTGAAAGTCAATCCCAAGGTATTTGTACTCTTTCACTATTTTCAGAGGGTTGCCTTCGAAAAGGAAGTTCTCCTTATTCCTTTTCTTCTTTAGAAAAAAGATCATGACTTTAGTCTTGGTGGTATTCACTTGCATTCCCACTTCTTGACAGAATAGATCTAAGGCCTTCAAAAGCTTTCTCAAACCATGTGTAGATTTTGAGATTAAAATAAGATCATTAGCATATAGCAACAACTTCACCACATACCCTGCGAACTGAATACCGCCTTCTTTGCTCATTTCGTTTAACCAATTTCTAGCTTGTCAATGTATAACCCAAAAAGAGTGGGTGATAAAGGACAACCTTGCTTGACTCTGATATCGCTACCAAAACACTCTGACATACCTTCACTAGTTCTAATTTTAGTTTTAACTTCCTCATATAGCTTATGCACCGTAGCCCTATATTCCTCTGGTATATTTAATTCAACCATTATGTTCCATAGTTTGTCTCTAGGCACCGTGTCAAAGGCTTTTTAAAAATCAACGAAGCAACAAAAGACTTCTTTGCCTTGAATGTCCCATATTTTTTCAATCAAGTGCCTAAGAGTGATGCAATGATCAATGGTAGAGTATTTAGGCCTAAAGTCAGCTTGCCCTTTTGCTCTTTTTCCTTCTTTTTCTGCCCAGTTGTTGATTCTACGCTCCAACATGCTCCCAAAAAGTTTGCCAAGAATATGATTGACCATAATAGTGCGGTAATTGGATGGGTTATTAATATCACCATTTTCGTAGAGAGGGATAACGATACTAGTTGTCCTTTCCAATGGAAAACCATCCCGACTAACATCATTGAACATCCTTTCGATGTGTGGAGCAAGGATTTCAACTCCCCACTTTAGGAATTCAACATGCAGCGCATCTATGTCCGTCGCTTTACCATTTGCTAAATTTTTTATTCCTTGCTTGATATCTTCTACCGTGAAAAGCTCTCTTGACATGCCAACTATGGGAGGGGAATTTTTTCCATGGGTCCTCTCATTAAGGTGCCTTGCATATTCTAGCCATTGAATATCTGTTATGTTGTTCTCAATCTACTTTCTCTTTTGTTGCAGGTCCCTCCAAAAGCCTTTGGGGTTGTGTTTTCCAAGAGAAATTAACTCTTTCCTTCTTGTATTGACATACTTTTCCTTTTTTGTTTGCACCAACTTCTCATATTTCTTCCTGTTTTCTTTGCTCAACCCATACTCTTTCAAAGTTCTCTTCGCAGTCTTACACTCTGCATCATACCATGGGTTACTCAGAAAAGTGTTTGTAGCCCCTTTCTTTGGACGAGATCTTTTGCATGCACTTAAGGCCTTATGAATTATAGGAATCAGAGTATTGCTGCAAATATGACCATCAGTGCCATTGGTAGCCTTCCCCCTATGTTACTCTCCATTTCACAAAAACGCTGCTCTAAAACAACATTAAAGAGACCTTGATTTCCCTGGTTCATGAGTATTTTACCTTTGGAAATAGTTTCATTTTGCTTGTGGTGGTCTTGCTTGTCATGATGGTTGTTTGATATCATGCCAAGTTTAACAAACATAGGTGCATGATCAAATTTCAACTCAGGGGGACACTCCTCGATTTCAAACTCCAAAATCCTAGAAATAAAACTCTGAGAGCAAATTACATTATCCACGACACTTTGCCCATTATAAGTTTTGCAGGTGATGTTACTAGAGCTTGACCAGCTTTTCAAGCCATTACAAATAACCAGGCTATATACGCTGCATATCCCTAATAGCTCTGCCCCAAAGTGTGATGCATTCCCGTTTTTGTCTTGTGATTTTCTTTTCCACTGCTAATCATTTTCCTCTTCTAGCCATAGAGGATTATCGTTTCCCCGATCCTCATTATTCCATTGAAGAAATTGATTGTTAATTGTTCTTGCATTGAAGTCACCAATTAGAACTATTTTCCCCAAGGTGCTAAATATAGAGATGTCTTTTTTTAACGATGCATAAGGGTCTTCTCTGTCTAACTTTCTCCTTTTATAAATTTTAGAGTTTTGTGGTGCAAAATAACAGGTTGCCAATCTGAAATTAACCCCATTATTTGTTATTCGTAGCCATATGTATTGTTTGTTTGGATCTTCTTTCTCAACTTTTACAACTCCACCCCAACTCTCTTTGATCAAAACTGTTACACCCCCATGCCCTTTACCCATTTGATCAACTCTTTTTAGCATAGTTACTTAAGTCTCAGGTACGTGGGGATGGAGTTTCGGGCACAACAAAAAAATTGTTAGATTTTGGGGATGACAGGGGGATGCCTATTAAAATTAGAATATGAAAATTAATATTTAAATATATTCAATGAAATCTACAAGTTTTAACTTTATTTAATGTTTTTTGGGGTGGGGGGTTCTCTTTTAAAGTCAAAGTGTCAGAGTAAAAAAAGTAAATAAATTGGGGATAGTCCCTCCAAGTCCCCAAGTACCTGAAATGTTTGGGATGTTCGGGATGCTAGGGGATGCATCCTTGCGTAACACTAGGTTTAGCATGCTCTACCTTATAAGGAATCAAGTGTATATTGTGAATCCATTCTCATATTGGTGTTCGAAGTAGAAGACAACAAAACTAGTAGATAATGAGCTGCAAAACCCTGAGGATTGACGAGGAATATAAAAATGCTTTTGTTATCTTTGCGTTGATTACTGTCAGAATGTAAGAAGTTTAAGGCTACAAAATAAGAACTATTTTATGATGTGAACAATGATTCAAATTGGTTGCTCGACTGGATTGCAAGTGCACAAATCTCAATAACCTTGTGTAGATTTTATAGTTTATGATATATATATATATATATATATAGCTTGGGATGTCGGGGATTTGTATCCGATTCCATGACAAATTTTCGGGCTCTAATATAAATAGAACATTTGAAACCCATGGACACAGCGAACTGACTTGATAATGTTGTGGGTTGAACATACATCATGTTGCTTACAAATATTTAATATTAGGATTTGTTGGTTAATCCTAATAGAACATGGGCTTCTCGGGCAGTATCTAGTATAAGCAGGGATGCTTGGGTCTAGAATGAATGTCTAGATTGATGAGATGGGATATTGACATATTTTATAGAATTCAACTCAACTTATGAACATCATGAACAAGTATGCGTAAGCGCTGAAATCAAATGTGTTGTTCCCAAAATCCGTCACTTGTTTTTGTGGACAACATACCGATCATTTTGGTCCTGCAGACCAAAATGGTCTCTTTCCTTCTTTCAAAATGTTCTAAGCAGTTAAGTTTTTCATATATCAAGCATTTTCAGCTAAGGAAGTCGCAGGTTCAACAAGCGGATTTTCTTTAAAGGAAGTTCAAAACACTTAAGGATTTTCCTTAGTGTTTTGAGAATGGTTCAATGAAAGGTTCAATCAAAAGACTTAACGGCGGGCTTCAAACAATTAGAATGAACCACTTTGAACCATTGAACCCCGCCTTCAAAAGGTTCAAAGGTTCAACGACTTCGACAAACTTAAAGAAAAGAAGGATTCAAAGAGTTAAGATTGAACCATTGAATCGTTGAACCTTGAACTTCGAAAGGTTCAAAAGTTCAACGAGTTCAACAAGTTCAAAAGACTTAGAGAATAAAAGGATTCGAAGAGTGAAGATTGAACCGTTGAACCATTGAACCTTGAACCAAAAAGAGTTCAAAGGTTCAACAAGTTCAAAGAGTTTGACGGACTTAGAAAAGGAAAGGCTCCAGAGAGTTCGAAGCTTCAAAGGATTCGAAGAAAGAGAATGAACCGTTGAACCTTGAACCAAAATCGTTCAAAGGTTCAAAGGGTTCAAAGAGTTCAAATTTAGAAAGGAAGCTTCGAGCGAATGAAGGAAGCGAAAGATTCTAGAAAGAAGTTCAACCAAATGGTTCAACCGAAGAAGAAAAAGAGAGCGAACGCAGCCCTTTACAAAACATTCAATCGCCGAACCGTTGAACCTTTGAACCAAAAGAGTTCAAGGTTCAAGGTTCAAGGTTCAAAGAGGTTCAAGCGACCGGTGACGTCCCCACAGACGTCAAATTCAGGGTGATGGAATAATCGTTGGTTTTCAAAAGCCCTGAGAACAAGCTCAACGACCAGCGCAGAAAGGAGCCGAAGGAGCCAACATAAATCAAGAAGATAACCTCGAGAGCTTAGATTGTCAAGAAGAGACAAAACGTGGCAAGGAAAGAGGGAACGACTACAGAAAGTCCAGAAATATCTACAAAATAGTTATTCCAGCAGGTGGAACAATCCACTAGGTGGACATCAGAAAGAACAAATATTCAAAGGTGCGGCCTATTTTTTTGCATTAAGTAAAGGCGAATGGACAGCCGTGTAAGCGTCATAAATAAGACCAGACAACCCATGCTTAAGAGGAGACATTTGAGATGATTCAGAACATCAAAGTCAAGGCCGATGCCCTGTTCCAGCATGGCCCTTTCACAGATATTCAATGCATTCAATTCGACATGGGCTATTTTCATGAAAACAAGCGCCCAAGTCTTTCTGGTGATGCTATATATTGTAATCTCTCATTTTGTAAAGGGGATCTCTCTGTTATTAGAAACGAAGCTTTGCCCAAATTGAAAGACATTCCTGAGACTTTGAGCTCAGATTGTTAATCATATTTTGTTAAATGAAAGAGAAAGCAAGCGACCTTTCAGAGTTTGTGTTGAAATAAGCTTGTGTCATTTAGGAAATTGTTCTTATGTCTGTTTCCTAAATACAGTCTTGTCCATTTAATCAAACAAACAAAACAAGTGGAAATAAGCTAGAAGATGTCTTGAAGCCAACTGTGGGAGATTTTGTGCTACCATAATTGTCTTCAATTTGTGTTTTGTGTAAAGGATACCAGAGAGACTTTGAGCTCTCCTTATCCTTTGTAATCTTTCACTATGTTGTAATATGCGGTGGAGACTTTGGGCTACACTTCATTCTACGGTGTTCTTTGTCCTAATCAGTGTGAGAGAAGTAACAAAAGACTTTGTGCTTTTGTGGGTTTCTTGTGGTTACAGTTACTACCTAGGAAGTCTTCCTCTGGTTTTCTGAACATCATTTCTGAAAGAAGAGAAATGCCTTCAGCAATTGCTCAGGAATTCTCCTCTGTTTTGTGAATATCATCTCTGAAAAAAGAGAGATGGATGGTATGATTTCACCCCTGTGTGTATTTTCAGCATATATATAGGGAACCTCCCCTTGCTGAGAGGAGAGATTTGTCCCAATCCGACTGTGGTCACCACATCCGTTTTGTTGTATAAATCTCCTTACGCTGTGGTTGATGCACCTATTTTGCTGACAGTCAACTGGTGACAAAATATTTACCCAACAAAATGGAGAGACAAGATACTCAGATAAGAATTAGTTCTCAATCCCACAGGGTACATGTGACACATGTAGATGGGTGACCAGTAAGGGAGAATGGAAACAAAAAATATGAATGTTTTAGATCACAAGGGCAATAGAAATAAAGAAGCACTTCATAAAATGTTCAACCTACAATGATATTGACATCAAGTACACAGACATCTTGAGAGTAGATGCTATGTTCGAGCTATTCAAAGAGACGAGATAAAAATGTTGAGGAAGATGTTGAGACAAATCAATAGAAGGAACAACTTTTTTAAAGAAGTGACTCATCCCTCAATTGTTGGAAACATGTTATATATTTTCCATTTTTTTTTGTGTACCCATGATTTACCTATTGATGTGCCTATATATACTTGCACATATAATAGGGGAAAAAGAGAGTTTGGTAGTGCATTATTGTATTGTAAATGGTTGAGTTAATATAATAAATGAGATTTTGTGATAGGTTTTTTAATTGAAAAAAACTTTTCCAACTGAAATCGTGTGTACTATGTAATCTTGTGTGTAGTTTATTTCTTTTCTTGTTAGCGGAAAGATTTTGTTAATATTGCTTCTTTCGTTTTAATTTATCAGATCTATTCTCTTTATTTGGTATCGGAGCTAGGTCTTAACTTTGTGTGAAGAGTTAGGGTTTCTGTACCCTGTGATAAACTATTGTTCGAGTGGGAGTTCTGTGTGATAATTTTTAAAAGCAAACGAGAATGATGGGAAACATAAGGATAGAGATTGAAAAATTCAACGGTCAACATTTTGAGTTGTGGAAGCTCAAGATAGAAGATCTTCTTATAGATAGAGATTAGTGGGTGGGTGTATCAGGGGTTCAACATGTAGGCATGAAGTTATAAGATTGAAAAAAGATCAATAAAAAAGCAAAGAGTTTGATTAGATCGTATCTATTAGATTTGGTTTTGCTGAATATCTCGATGGAGAAAACTTCTAAAGATCTATGAGAGAAGTTGGGGACTTTGTAATAAATAAAGTCCCTATTGAACAAACTATTTCTTTGAAAGAAACTATATTAATTGAGATTGAATGATAGTGACTCTGTAGCTGAACATCTGAATGCTTTCAATACTGTGGTGAGTCAATTACGTTCAGTTGAAGTTAAACTGGATGAAGAAAAAAAATGTATTACTTTGCTTTGTTCTTTGTCAGATTCTTAAGATAATTTATTTATGATAATAACTACTAGTGCATTGACATTAAAAATTGAGGACATTGTTGGAGCCTTGTTATCAAAAGAAATGAGGCAAAAATCTACTGATGGTTATCAAACAAATGATGTCTTGTTTATAAGAGGTCGTTCCCAAAAAAAAATTAAAAGAAAGTTGGGACTGGTAAAGTCTAGAGGTAAATTTAACACTAGAGAAACAAATAAGAGGATATGTTGGAATTGTGGTAAAATAGGGCATTTCAAGAAAGACTGCATATTTAAAAAGGTTGAAAAGGGTAAGTCATTTGATGATTCCTAGTCTATAAAAGTAAAGCCCTCTAGTGAAGACTCAGGATTTATTCTTGACAAATCAAACTTGCATGCATATGATGGTGCATAATTGGTTGATTGAGGTTTCTCTTTTCATATGACCCCTCATAGAGAGTGGTTATGTGAATATAAAAATATCAATGGAGGTGATGGGTTTTTAGAAGACAACTCGACTTATAAGATCATAGGTAGAGGGAGAATCATATTGATATTTAAAGATGGAAGGGTTTAAATCCTCTTTGGTGTTATGCACACTCCAAATTTGTTAATATCTGTAAGATAAATGATACAGTCGTGTAGGCAGTATTTAATAAAATCAATTACAAGATGGTTCATGGAGCAATGACACTAGCAAGAGGAGTCTGTATAGGGAGGTGCAAGCTTGAGGCAAACACTGTAAGTAATGAATGTAATAACTATGTGGTTCTTGAGGTGAATAGTAGATCTAATTGCACTCCTACATCTTCTACAAAGAAGACAACGTTGTGACATCAAAGGGTGAAACACATTAGAGAGAAAAGTCTTCGAGTATTAAAATCCGAAGGAATGGGTAAAACTACCCATTAGACTTTGATTTCTGTGAGCACCATGTGTTTGGTAAGCAAACTTGAATGAATTTTGTTAGAAGTGCCACAAGATCAGATGGGATTTTGCATTTAGTGCATAGTGATGTGTTTGGACTTGTGAACATTCCATCACTAGGAACATCTTTGTATTATGTATTTTTAATAGATGAATACTTGAAAAAACTTAGGTTTATTGTAACAAGGCTAAATCTAAGGTTTTCAATAAGTTTAAGGAGTTTAAGGTTCTTGTTGAAATCTTGACAAAGAAGAAGATTAAAGTTTTGCGGAGTGATAATGGTGGAGAATATTGCTTCAATACTTTTGAACAATTTTATAAAGACTATGGAATAGAAAGACAAAAGACAACTTGATGCATTATCTCAACCTGGAAACTTCAAAACAAAACTCTGAACAACTATCCTGACTTGTTGACCTTAGTCTTCAAACTATACCTTCTCTAATTTTCTTCTTCTTGTAAGCAGCATTGGCAGCTTCAACCACTCCACTCTGTTTACTTCTATTTGCAGTCTTCTTACAGTGCATTTTCTCTGCTAAAACATCATTCTGATCCAAAAGACTCTACTAGCTGAACTAAGACGGCTCTTTATCTGAATGATGAACCAGCATACATCTGATAGGCCAAAAATATATCTATATATATCTGGCAGAACTAAATCATGTATGTATTTCAATAAAAACAATGTCACCTGGATGGCGAATGGTTCAACTGATAGTTTTGACGGTTTCATCTATAAGAGTTTGTCAGCGCCATAGCTATCTTAGTTACAAACGGCCTCCATCCCCTGCTTCATTCTCAGACTTTGATTTATCTGTCCCTTTCTCTGTTATGTCTATAATTTTTATGCCTTCAATTCCATCTCATGATCTTGTAGCTCGCCAGCCTCATTCTCAATAGCTTTATTCTTCTTTTGTAATCTGCCTCGGTTCTCAATCCAGCTCTTTCACTGAATATGTTCATAAAGCTCAATGAAGTGATGCTCAAACTAGACTAATTCAGTCTGAGTTGGTATGTCATCGAGCTGTCATTAAGCAATGTTACTGCTCGGTGTTTCTTTATAATCTCAATCCGCCGTGGCTCCAATGTCAATACCTCACGATTTGGAGTTATTTCGAGTTCTGCATATTCATCATTCCCTGTGACTTCAAAATCTGGCTAGTCAGCTTGACTGTTTCTGCTTGTGTCTGTTCACTTGCTTATTTGCAAAAGTCTGATTCTTTGTTTTCTAGAGGCTTGAACTCCTGTAACAGAGATATTAGTGTCTCCACAATCGAAGTAGCACCATCCTTTTCCACATTTTCATTGAGACAATTCAACGCAAACATCTGCTCCATAACCCACGGCCACAAGTCTGCAGCTTATCCACCTCAGCATATCTCCATCAATTCGTACTCGGCGTTGTATTTCTGACCCTTTCTTTGCATCAATGACCTCCTTTGGTCTGCGGTTGCCCAGATTTCATCAGGCTCATAACAATAAGAAACTAAATCGTAAATCCACTGCAATAATCCATCCTAGATGCCTCCACCTCAGACTTCACTATACATGTATTCAGGACTGCGTATCGTTTTCAATTAAATAGACATATAACTACATCCTCCCTGTCATGTTGCTACTCACCGACGCATGACAATGTCATCCCCAGATCGATTCCCACGGCAGGTCCCTCTCCCTTACGTGTTGTAATTATTTCGTTCTCCTTCACGCAATTTCTTGGAATCCAGATCAAACTCTGCAAACATACAGACCAACATAGGGCTATGCTTTGCTCACAAAGATCAAATCACACAGGAGAATGTGAGGAAGGCGGGCAAGGAATAAGCGTATCGCTGAGCACTTCTCTATACAGGAAATTCTACAGTCTTTCGCATCATATTTCTCAAATGGCACCGTCTGTGGGAATCGAACCTTAAAACAATATTCTCTAAGTCTACATCTACCATTTCGTGGCAATATATCCTCCTCCAAATCTAGAACAATATTAACATTACCTCTTAAACCAACATTCTTAATAAGGACGTCGATCCTACCAAAGCATTGCCAGGCAAATCCAACAGTGGTATCAATAGCAGAAGTAATCCTTTATTTTTTTTATTTCAGAACAATTGTTTACAAACACTATCAGAATGCATACATCTCTCCATCAAGCGCACTATCTTCCTATTTTGTCAAATCTGTTACAATCAAATAAAATGCAGTCCTTTTCCAGACTTGTTCCTTCACTTCTTCCTATACAAACTCCTACTCTACTGCCTATACTACGCCCCACAATCTTGAAATAGTCCTAATTTACTTGAAATAACATTCAACCAACACCTAGAAAAACTCAACAAATGTTTTAAACATAGACTTATTTAACTACTAACAATCCTACGCCACTTATGGCTGACTCCTTTGATTTTACATGATAACATGATTATCAATAACTAAATACCCAAATAAGCCTATCCTCTCCTTTTGACAAGTGTCCACAATTTGATTTTTTTTTTTTTTTTAAAAGAAAATATCCTTAGTATATCTATGCATTCGATGCTCCTGCATTAGATTCCTGGGCTTAAAAAGTTTCATGAGCTCCTGCTTATGAGTTTCATTTGTTTGCCCAAAGACTTTTACAAAATAAATGTCTTCTTCATTCAATTTTTCATACAAATGTGCATGTTCTTGACTTCCACACTTGTGTTTGTTTTTGCTTGCTGTCTTTATCTTCCAAAGTACATCTTGTTGTCTCTTCATCTTCTTTACAATCTTCTTCTTTTCATATTCATCCTCTTGAATGAGGATATCAGCTTCCATTCTCTCTCTTTGAACTCTTAGAAGAGCTCTCTTCTCCAAGTACTTCACCTCCTTATCAAGCAAACCTGTACAATCACCATTTAAAGCAAAGTTAGAAACAAACATTTGAGACCCTTGGGTCTCTCCAAATTTCTGAACCCGTACTTGCTGTTCCAATGTGACTTCTTGGTTCTTTGTCTTCATTTCTTCTCCACAACAATGTTCTACCTCCTCAATTACTATCATAGGACAAATTTTGTTCTTTGCTTCATGATTAATGGCATATTCTAAGGCTGCCAACTCTTCCAACAACTGCTCCTTACTTTGATATACAAAAAGCTTGTTTGGTTCCTCAACTAGAAACTCTCCATCAAGTTTTTCTATCTCCTTCAAGATATCTTCCTCAATTGTCAAGGCTAAGCATTTAGCCTTCTCTCCATCTTCTTCTTGCAGCTGTTCTACTCCTTGTTTCTTATCAAACAACTCTCCTTCACATGTAAATGCTTGATCAAACTGCCACATTTCTCCTTCACATTGCAGATCTTCCTCCTTAGTGATTAATATATTTGAATCAAAATCAATTATATCAACATCATACAACTGAAAATTATTATCTTCAATCTTTTCCAATGCTGAAATTTGATCACTATACCTTTGTTCTTCATCAACATGCAACTCTTCATTTCTTTTGTCCTCTTGAGTAAGGACTTCTTCCTCCTGCTTAATCAACTCTTTATGCTGATCCTTCTTCATGTCTTCATCACTTGAGGCATTACAACAAGCCTCTTCTTCTTGCTTAAGCACTCTCTCATGAGATGCTTCACCTCCTTGATCCATGAACATCTTCATTAGATCATATGTTTTTCCTTCTTCTTCAACTTGCTTTCCTGTAAACAAAACATCAAATGAAATGTCAAATACAAAAACATTCGGCCACTTGTTTACTTGCTGTTTGTCCATCTCTTCAATGATGAGATCCTTCTCATACTGAACTTCTTCTTCAAACTGAAATTTCTCTTCAAGCTCTTCATTCTTGAGCTTATCCTTTTGTTTATGCTTCTTCATCTCTCTCCTTAAGGCAACTCTTAGCCTTTTTCTTCTTTTTCTCTCCATCAATGATCTAATTGGCCATCTTACTCTTTTCTTCTTCATTACCCATCCTTGCCATGGTTTTTCCATATTTTCTACCATGCATTTTATCATGGCTATCCTTGCCTTTATCTCATTCACTTCTCTTTGGTATTCTTCCTCTTTTTGTCTCTTTCTTTCTTCTTTTTCTTGTTTCTTTCTCTTTATCTGGTTCACGTTTCTTCTAGGCAGTCCCTCTATCACTCTTCTCAACTCTTCAATCTCCATCCTTTACCTCACCTAAGTCTGTTTCACCTTAGTCTTTTGGCAACTTATCCAAGTTTCTTCCTGTATCTTCTTCCTTCTTCTTGAGCAATTCCCTTTGCTCTTCTTCTAGAGCTTCTCTTAGCTCTTCCACTAAGCCTTCCTTGGCTTCTTCTCCTCTTAAGCCTCAATGGCTTGACTGCCTTGAACCTGCAACCTCACAAAATACATTATCTTTTCAAACACTGATTAGAAGAATACAAACTTCTATCTTTACCTTTTTCCACGAGCTTACTAGATCTCTTTCTTTGTTCTTCAAGCCTCTATGGCTTTTGGACTCTCTCTTGCCACTTACCCCTTTCTTTCCACTTCAAGGGTTTTCACTTCTTTTCAAACCTTTCAAGCCTTACTGCTATTCTATTCTTCATCAAAATTCAAAAATTTCTACCTTTTCCAACTTTACAAATGCAAATAATACAATTTCTTCAGAACAATATTTTCATAAAACGTCCATACCTATTTCTTTGATGTAGCTGCTTCTCCAAGAACTCGAACCTTGGGCTCTGATACCAAATGATGCATTATCTCAACCTGGAAACTTCAAAACAAAACTCTGAACAACTATCCTGACTTGTTGACCTTAGTCTTCAAACTATACCTTCTCTAATTTTCTTCTTCTTGTAAGCAGCATTGGCAGCTTCAACCACTCCACTCTGTTTACTTCTATTTGCAGTCTTCTTACAGTGCATTTTCTCTGCTAAAACATCATTCTGATCCAAAAGACTCTACTAGCTGAACTAAGACGGCTCTTTATCTGAATGATGAACCAACATACATCTGATAGGACAAAAATATATCTATATATATCTGGCAGAACTAAATCATGTACGTATTTCAATAAAAACAATGTCACCTGGATGGCGAATGGTTCAACTGATAGTTTTGACGGTTTCATCTATAAGAGTTTGTCAGCGCCATAGCTATCTTAGTTACAAACGGCCTCCATCCCCTGCTTCATTCTCAGACTTTGATTTATCTGTCCCTTTCTCTGTTATGTCTATAATTTTTATGCCTTCAATTCCATCTCATGATCTTGTAGCTCGCCAGCCTCATTCTCAATAGCTTTATTCTTCTTTTGTAATCTGCCTCGGTTCTCAATCCAGCTCTTTCACTAAATATGTTCATAAAGCTCAATGAAGTGATGCTCAACCTAGACTAATTCAGTCTGAGTTGGTATGTCATCGAGCTGTCATTAAGCAATGTTACTGCTCGGTGTTTCTTTATAATCTCAATCCGCCGTGGCTCCAATGTCAATCCCTCACGATTTGGAGTTATTTCGAGTTCTGCATATTCATCATTCCCTGTGACTTCAAAATCTGGCTAGTCAGCTTGACTGTTTCTGCTTGCGTCTGTTCACTTGCTTATTTGCAAAAGTCTGATTCTTTGTTTTCTAGAGGCTTGAACTCCTGTAACAGAGATATTAGTGTCTCCACAATCGAAGTAGCACCATCCTTTTCCACATTTTCATTGAGACAATTCAACGCAAACATCTGCTCCATAACCCACGGCCACAAGTCTGCAGCTTATCCACCTCAGCATATCTCCATCAATTCGTACTCGGCGTTGTATTTCTGACCCTTTCTTTGCATCAATGACCTCCTTTGGTCTGCGGTTGCCCAGATTTCATCAGGCTCATAACAATAAGAAACTAAATCGTAAATCCACTGCAATAATCCATCCTAGATGCCTCCACCTCAAACTTCACTATACATGTATTCAGGACTGCGTATCGTTTTCAATTAAATAGACATATAACTACATCCTCCCTGTCATGTTGCTACTCACCGACGCATGACAATGTCATCCCCAGATCGATTCCCACGGCAGGTCCCTCTCCCTTACGTGTTGTAATCATTTCGTTCTCCTTCACGCAATTTCTTGGAATCCAGATCAAACTCTGCAAACATACAGACCAACATAGGGCTATGCTTTGCTCACAAAGATCAAATCACACAGGAGAATGTGAGGAAGGCGGGCAAGGAATAAGCGTATCGCTGAGCACTTCTCTATATAGGAAATTCTACAGTCTTTTGCATCATATTTCTCAAATGGCACCGTCTGTGGGAATCGAACCTTAAAACAATATTCTCTAAGTCTACATCTACCATTTCGTGGCAATATATCCTCCTCCAAATCTAGAACAATATTAACATTACCTCTTAAACCAACATTCTTAATAAGGACGTCGATCCTACCAAAGCATTGCCAGGCAAATCCAACAGTGGTATCAACAGCAGAAGTAATCCTTTATTTTTTTTATTTCAGAACAATTGTTTACAAACACTATCAGAATGCATACATCTCTCCATCAAGCGCACTATCTTCCTATTTTGTCAAATCTGTTACAATCAAATAAAATGCAGTCCTTTTCCAGACTTGTTCCTTCACTTCTTCCTATACAAACTCCTACTCTACTGCCTATACTACGCCCCACAATCTTGAAATAGTCCTAATTTACTTGAAATAACATTCAACCAACACCTAGAAAAACTCAACAAATGTTTTAAACATAGACTTATTTAACTACTAACAATCCTACGCCACTTATGGCTGACTCCTTTGATTTTACATGATAACATGATTATCAATAACTAAATACCCAAATAAGCCTATCCTCTCCTTTTGACAAGTGTCCACAATTTGATTTTTTTTTTTTTAAAAGAAAATATCCTTAGTATATCTATGCATTCGATGCTCCTGCATCACAACTCCATAAAAACCATAACATAATTGAGTTGCAGAAAAAATGAACATGACTCTAATGTATAATGAGAAACATGCTCAAGGGTGCAGAATTAGAAAAAAAAATCCATAGATACAGTCACAATTGCATATTATTTGATCAAAAGATCACATGCAAAAACTCTGGTTGATAAAACTCTACAGGTAGCATGAACTAGTAAGAAACTCTCTCTCAAACATCTTAGACTATTTGATTGTGATATTTATATGTATATTCCAAAGGAAAAAAGATTAAGCTGGACAACGAATTAAAAAAGTAAATCTTTATTAGATATGGTACTAGTGTAAAAGAATATAAACTATGGAATCTTGAAATGAAGAAAATTGTTTACGGTCGCAATGTTATCTTTAGAGAGGTTAAAGGGGTTCAAAAATAGGAAGTACAACCAAAGGATGACCCTGAGCATTATCAATTTGAAGAAGAAGAGGGAGAACAAGTGTCTAAATTCAAAGAGACTGCAAAAGGTAAACTAAAGTAGGGGTTCTAAGAATTAAATTTAGATGAAGATTCAAAAGAAGCCGATGAGGAAGAACTAGAAAATGTAGACCTAGAAACTTAAGTCTTGAAATAATCAGAGCGGGTGAAAAGATCCTTTGATAAGTACAGTCCCCAAGTTTTTTGTTCTGCATTTATTTTATCAATTTTTTCTATCATTGATGAAGCCTTGAGATTGTAAAGGAGGCTTTTGCCTCAAAAGAAACTAAATCTTGGGAAAAGGCTATGGAGGAAGAAATGAAGTCCTAGTTAAAAATCAAACATGGGACTTGGTAAAATTAACTCCTAGAAGAAATCATGTTAGCCACAAATGGGTATTTAAAAAGAAGTACAATGCAGATGGAAAAATTGAGAAGTATAAAGCTCCTCTGGTAATAAAGGAAATTGATTTTGGTGAGGATTTTTCACCTTTTGCTAAATTACATTCTATTATATTTTTTCTAGCTATTGATGTTGCTTTCACTTTCGAAATAGAACAAATAGATGTAAAAACAACTTTTCTACATAGTGAACTTGAGGAGGAAATCTACATGACACAACTAGAAAACTTTAAGATAAAGAGAAATGAAGATTTGGTGTGTTAGAGTTTTATCTGTTCACATTATTAATAGTGTATGTAATTATATTATCAACGATAATATAATAGTATTTTGTAAGTGATGTTATAAACAACCCATATATATAGGTTCATATTAAACGATTTGTTAGAACAACTCATGTATTGTTAGTGAGTTGTTTCTTATATTATAGAAGCAACTTTACCTATATATTTGTGTAATCATCCGAATGTAATATTAAGTATGAAATTGAAAAATATTTATTGTATTTAAATTATTCTATGTTCTCACTGCGGTACAAACTCTGATTTTTCTCAATATCTGGTATCAAAGCAGGTAAATGGTTTATTAAATTTGCGAGGGGGCAGTTCTGCAAATCCGTTGCTTGCCCTAAGTTATGAGACCCGATGAGAGCTAATCTTTGTAGTTGCAAGATAGATAGGTGTAAGTAGAAATTATGTTTGTTGTCTTCAAATCTCCCTCGGCTAAAATAATTCTACAAATCATGTGCATTCTTTGTTATTAGATCACCTCAGGGCCTAGTTTGAATGCATCTATTAATTGTTATAAGTTATATTCTTTAAATTTATTGTAAACCACTGCCCTTCATGTTGTTTATTTTAAGCTTGTATTTTTATGTCCCATTCACCTATTTCAACAATTCATGGAAGTTACTATAGTTTCATTCCTTATTTATTTCTTCAAAAGTTATATATCTCAGACTTATCCTTTATTACAAATTATACACAGACCTCAGTGACATTCTATGATATTCAATATTCTTCCACTTACTCAATGAACCATGCAACTCTTTGTAGGGGACACTTGTAAATGGAGAAGAGATGTTGTTAAGAAGCTATTTGTAACACAATCATCACAAGCTATAGAAGAAATCTTTTAATTGATGCTATATTCAACTCCTCTTATGTTGGAATTGGTATTAATGTTATCTTTTGATTTATTCTCCTAAGCATGTCTGACATGTTCTATGTTTTCTTCGTTGATGTTGCTTGAAGTATTTATAATTATGGGGTCCTTTAAAATTAATAAATTTCAAGTGAAATTATGTGTAAGCTTATTTGCATTGAGATTAGTTATTGCAAATTGTCATAGGTTTTAACATTTATAATTGTGTGTTGAATGTATTGATACCTTGGCAAAGAATTTTATTTCTTGTAATGTGTGATCAATTAAAGGTGTTTATAACTATGTCAAAGAAGGTCTTTGACATTTAGTCACACAACCAAAACTTGATGCATTAGAACTTAGAAGTCATTAGATTTTGGGTTTAACATAACACGATGAATTTGTGTTAAATGGGTCTATTTGTCTTAATTTTGGTTTATTTGGAATGGAATGGGTAGTGGCAATGGGTAGTACTCGCTTTGTCATGCTTCCTCTTGAGACCCAAAATGTTCCATGACATTTTGAGGTCATTATGTTCAAAATATAAAGATATTTTAGAGGTTTCACAAGTGTTTTGGTTGCTCTTAGAAGGTTTCTTACAATTTCTAATGTATGATGTTGCTCTCCCCGATGTGGTCTTTGCCTCTTGGTTTATCATTTCCCTTAGTCAAAATTCCTCTCCTAGTTTAGTCTTGCTGTCATAATCCATTCCAAGGTCCATTTCACATTGTGATCCACCTAGGTCATAACTCTAGGTAATTGGTCATGTGTGTAACCTAACTCCAAAGGTTCATATTAAAATTTTGTGGCCTCCTTTTAAAAACCTAAGTCTTAAGGTTCAAATTAAAAATGTGTGGCCTCCTTTTAAAATCCTAAGTCCCAAGGTTCATGTTTAAGTATCTGTGACCCCTTTTTAAAGTCTAAGTCCTAATTCTAGAATGCATGCACCTCATTTATAATTCTTGCGGCCCCTATGCAATGGTGGAATTGATCATACACTAGACTTTCAGTAAAAACTTGGCACAACATTTGAGACATTTGACAATAGTTTTTGATACACTGAGAGTGGAAAAGTTGTTTGTAAATCTTGAGAAGTGTTTATTTTGTATAAACAAGTTGGTTTTCTTGGGAAGTGTGAGTTCAGTAGATGAAGTGAGCATGGTCCCAGAAATGATCAAGCATATACTTAATTGGCCTATCCCTCAAAGCATAATAGAGGTGAGTAGCTTTCATGGATTAGTTAACTTTTATAAGAGATTTATTAGAAATTTTAGGGGCATAAGCACTCCATTGACCAATTGCACCCAAACAAGTCCTTTTCCTGAACTCAAGTAGTCGAAAAAGGTTCTCAACAACTTAAAAAGGTGGTGACAAAAGCTCCAAATCTTGTCTTACTAGGCTTTGAGAAGATTTTTACCATTGGGTGTGATGCTTTCCCAGTTGCAATTGGAGGAGTGTTGAGTCAAGAAGACAAACTAGTTGCCTATTTTAGTGAAAATTTTAATTCTGAAAAAAAAAAAGTTATGGTACTTATGATAAGGAATTGTATGATATTGTTCAAACATTGAAACAATGGAGACACTACCTATTGCATAGAGATTCATTTTGTTGATAGACAATCAAGCACTGAAATATATAAATAGTCAACCTGAGTTATCCCATAAGCACGCCAACTGGCTCTCATTTTTGCAAAGTTATTCATTTGTAGTGCAACATGTGAGTGGAAAGAAGAACTTTGTGCCGGATGCTTTAAGTAGGAGACGTCACCTAATTGTCACAAGGACCAATGAAAATGTTGGATTTGAAGAAATGGAGGAGGAATATGTCATTGATCCCTATTTCAACAAAATTATTAGTGCTCTAAAAAATCTAACAGATGGAGGCAAAGAGTTCTCTAATTAATACTTATTGATTGTCGGATTTTTAACAAAGAGCTTCAACTTTGTATTCCTATTGGTTTAGGAGGGAAAAGTTGATTAGGGAAATGCATTCAAATGACTTGGGAGGTCACTTTAGAAGGGATAAAACTTACAACATGGTAAGTGAGAAGTTTTTTTGGCCTCAGTGGAAGAAGGACATCAATAGGTTTGTTTCTACATGTAAAGTTTGCCAAGTTGTTAAAGGTGGACAACAGAATTTTGGATTGTGTATACCTTTACTGATTCTTAAAGGACCATGCATTTGTCATTTCTATAAATTTTGTTTTTGGGATGCCTCGCTCTCAAAAAACAATTTTTTTTATTGTTGTGAACAAATTCTCTAAAATAACCCACTTTATTTCATGAAAAAAAACTACTAATATAAGTTCATATGATAATTCATAGTTCATTGGATCTTGTAAATATAATTAAAACCATTCAATACAATTCAATTCAAGAAGTTACCGGGCATAGGTTGTATGATGGAAATTTGTAGAAAGACGGCTAATGTAAGATTATGTCACTAACTAAAACTGAGGTAGGCTGTGAACCATAATTTCTACCTTAGCAAACTGTATCATGTTAGAAGCTTTACAACTCTGTCATCTGACTCAATATTCTAGGAATTAGGTCCCCGATTTGTGATCTTACTGGCTGGGTCCAGTCAATGTGCAGATTTCATGGATCCCTCATTTAACGAATAAAAACAATTGTTCGTCCGTAATAAATAGTAATTGTGGAACTCTTCCTTGGAGGAAGAATTGTTAGTTGGGTTCTGATCATTCAGCATACAAACACATGAAAGTATGCATAGGGTTATGTTGACCTCTCTGCACCATAAACCTGTAATAGAAAATTCTAGTGAGTTTGTTGGGAAGTACTTTCGCCATTAGAGCATATCTAGTAATTTCTACTTGGAATATTTATAGAGGAATATATAAAACCAAAAGTTAGTCTAATTGCTGGGACTAGCTGAGCAGTCCACTATGGCTAAATTTGATCAAACATAAAAGAGGCCCTAAAAATGACACTATATTCCTGAAACTCATCTAGGATCCTAGAGCTAAGTAGAACTTTAATGGCTCAATCCTAGCCATTCCCCTCCTCAATCTATGTTGCAAGAAACAAGAAAGGCGAGAGAGAGAAACGACTGATAGTTACAAGAAATGGGATTGAGAAAAGTGGCGTATGGGAAATAGTTTCCCCCTCATATATGTATATAATCTTTATTTTAAATTTATTATTGTAAACGTGTAATACATGATCAGTTGCATACAATTGTTATTGTCTTAGGTTATTTATTTTTTAAATTTCTTTAAATTTAATTATTTTTTATATTTAATATTTTAATTTCAAGTCCAACATTTTAGTATATTTAGATGGTTGTTATTTATCACTTGTAAAAGGAAAATTAGTAAAGAAAGTAAGGAATTTATTAATCGATATATGAAAAATTTAAAATAATTTTTTAAAGATTAATATTATGTATGTATTTTTTTATTTGATATTTTAAAATGCTTTCGATTGGAATTATGAATTGGTATTGGGACACAATAAGAGGTTCAGTCCTCACAACATAAAAAAGTATTAACGAGACAAGGAGAACTAACGAGAACCAATCCAAACAAAACACCTCACTAAAAAAAACACATCTCAATAGAGATACACGGAACAACTTAAAAACCATCATTCAGCGAAAAACAACAACAATACTTAAAACAAATTTGAACCCACAAGTCTTCAACCAATCTTCAACAGATAAACAAAACAAAAGCGGAACCCTGACGGAGGAGGCACAAACAAGTTCTCATCCATAGGCGAGGGCTTGTCTTCTCTCACATCGAGTGAGGAGGTTTTTTATTGTCCACTAAGAGCCATTTTGCACCAATCTTCCAACTCCAGTCGAAGTCTTTCCACCTCAAATCTTTCACCTTTATTTTTCACAGTAGTACCAACATAAACTTTGAGTTTGTTGCGCTACATAGGGGGGAATTTACAACACAAATAGGGGAAGGGGGCGTGAGCAGTCGACACAGGTAGTTGTCCATGCTGGGGGAGATGGCTCCACAGTCGAAGGAGGCAAACCAGAGAACGCTGGTAGAAAACCTCATGATTGCACTTTTTGAAGTCTTGTGTAGAAGGTCCCTCCTTTTTCCTCCAAATTTGAAAAGAGGAAGAGGAAGCACAAGTTGTTGCCGAGTATGTCACCAACCTATGCTCCAAATGATTGCACCAAAAATAATGGAAAGAAAAACCTTCATAATTGAAGAATTGAGTCCAATTACCTAAAAAAAAGTCAAGAACACATATTTTAAATAAATATATTTAAAATATTTGTACTATAACCCACAAAATATTAAATATTAGTTTAAAAAAATTAAATATTTAATTAAAATTTAATGTGAAATCTCAAATTTGATTAACAAAATATTAGAACTAACTACATATAGACATTCACATTTATACAACATTAGTTAAAAAAATAAAAATAAATAAATAGCCCCCAATATTTTCTATGGCATAAAGTTCGCCTCTCACATCATTTAATATGAGCTTAGCCTAATACCCCACGTATTTTATATGGCCATCTCCAATCCATGACAAGGCAACCCAAGGGTTGAAAGTGAAGGAAGGGGATGAGGCATATGGATGTCACTCCAAGCCTTCAAGTTTTCAACACAAGTTACCATTAGTATAAAAGTGTGTTTTAAGCTCATTATTCATTCCAGGGGGCTTTCCTTTCTAACACATTTTTACGGTTGTAAATTCTTGACAAAGGGGCCTTTCTAACACATTTTTACACTTGTAAACTGTTGATCATAAATGTTTTTTTAAACATGTTATTACACTAGCAAAATTTTGAATGAATGAATAAATGATTTTAATAATGTTTATGAGACTAAGTAATGTATGGGATAGAGGGTTGTAACAGAATTATCGTGTGTTAACATAATTTTTTAACATAAGTGTTGTCTTTTTTATCATATAAAATTTCAAACCTTTGTTCAATATTAACTTTTTTATTATGGAATTTGATTAGAAAACTTGTACTATCTAATTTTTTTTTTGTAAATAAGTCAACGAAGTTGTCAACTTTTATGTTGTCTTTGTACTTGGTACGGATGTCATTATAGGCTGTGCATTCCATAATAAAGTGTCATTCTGTCTCCACTAGCCCCATGTCACAAAATAGACATATTCTTGTTTCCCATTCTTCCTTGGGAATTGTCCACCTACATGTTTCATACCTGAGATGTTGCGAGCTAGTCCTCCACTGTATAATCAACATTTTAGTTTTCCATTTCATTTATGCCCCTTTGTATGTTTTTTCCTCGTTCTCCCATGTGGGATTAAACTCTTTGATGTAGTATGCTTTTGTCTGTCTCGACTCTTTTGTCTACATGGTTGCCCTAAATTTTTGTATTTATTTATTTTGTCCTTGGTGTTTAGACATTATTGCATGTTGATGTCCCATTTACTCATCCATTTGTTATTTTATTTCATCCACATGTTCTTCTTTATGTTTAGCTCTTCTTCAATTACCATTTTGGGTTATTGATGGTTCTCCATATTTTGCATCTTTTTTAGATAACTTAATGTTTGAGTCATTATTGATGCTTCCAATTGAATTATACCTATTTCGGTTGATATAATCTCATATAGAATTGAAGCTTTGACTTGGAGGCTGCTTGTGATTAAATGTCTTTGGATTCTCTATATCTATCTCCATTTTAGATCATTCACATTGATGCCACAAACTTCACATCAATATTGGACCACTAGTGTGACGAGTAGGCCAAATAAGGTTCTCTTGGTTTTATAGTCTCATAATTCTACATTCCTACACCTGTTTTGCAGTGAATATAAAGCCTTCCAACCTCCTTGTATTATTTTTGTCTTACCAGTCTCCCAACTAAGTTTGTTGTGGAAGTCAAGCCCAAGATATTTGTATTCTTCCACTACTTCTAGTGGACTTTCTTTGAAAACATAGTCAATTTGTTTACTTTTTCTCCATAGAGAAAAGATCCGGACTTTTGTTTTTCTAGTGTTTACTTGCATTCCCACCTCTTGATAGAAGAGCTCTAAAGCCTTCAAATGCTCTCTCAAAATATGCACTATTTTTGTAATTAGAATAAAATCATCCGCATATAAAAGTAACTTTATAACATAACTAACTAGGTGGACGCCCCGTCCACCAACTTTGTCTATCCACTCTTCTAGTTTATCAAAGTAAAGCCCAAACAAGGTGCAAGATAGAGGACACCCTTGTTTGACTCCAATGTCACTTCGAAAGCACTCTAACATTCCTTCACTTTACTTGATTTTAGACCTGACTTGCACATAACATCTATGTAATGTCGTTTTATACTCATCCAAAACTCCAAGCTCCTCCATTTTACTCCAAAGTTTACTTTCGTGTCATCTATTTTTTTGAAGTCAACAAAACAACAAAAAACTTATTCTCCCTATGTATCCCATACTTTTTTGATCAAGTGCCTAAATGTGATGTAATGGTAAATCATGAAATGTTTCGGCCTGAATCCTACTTGACCTTTTGCTCTTTTTCCCTCCTTTTCTACTCAGCTATTAATTTTGTGCTCTATCATGCTGCCAAATAGTTTTTGAAGGAGGGGATTGACCATGGTAGTTTGATAGTTAGATGGATTATTGATATTCCCACTTTTATAGAGAGGGATAACAACACTAGTCATCCAATCTACCAGGAAGCCTTCATAAATGATACCATTAAATATGCTTTTGATGTGTCGTGTGAGGGTGTCTAAACCCCACTTTAGATATTCAGCTTGTATCCCATCTATGTCTTGCACCTTAACGCTTGCTAGTTTCTTTACACCTTGAGTGATATCTTTCGCATAAAAAAGCTTAGTTGTTGTGTCAATTACTAGAGGGTTATCTTTATCTTGAACTCTTTCATAGAGTAGCTTTGCATACTCTAACCATTGGGCATCTTTAATATTGTTCTTTATTTACTTCTTTCTCTACTGTAGTTCCCTCTAAAAGCCTTTGGAATTTTGCTTTCAAAGAGAAATTAATTCTTTTCTCCTTGTTTATATGTAGCTTTTGTTTTTAGACCCTATGATTCTTTCACGTCTTTTTATTTTATTTGGTCATTTCAAATCGTCTCAAAGTTATCTTTGCTACCTTGCACTCTACATCAAACCATGGGTTTCTCAGAAAACTACTTGCACTTCCACTCTTAGGTCTACTTATTTTGCATGTATTTAAAGCCTTTTTAATAAGAGAAATAAGCATATTGTTGTTTGTTGGGCAACGAACCATAGATAAGTATTATTCTTTCCTTCCTAAAAATGTCGTTGAAATTTTTATTCGAGGGTTGCCTTGAATAGTTCTCGATTCCACTGAGTTATGAGGATTCTACCTTAAGGGGGTCTCTTCTTTTCTTTGTGGTTGTATTGTCTTCTTTGTTGATGATTTATGTGCATATTGAATTTTACATATATTGGATTGTGATTTGATTTCATCTCAATAGGGAAGTCCCCAAATTCAAGATTCATCAATCCCAAGATAGAGTTATGTGAGCAAATAACATAGTCTACCACACTTTGCCCATTTTAAGTTTTGTAGATGATAGTTCCTAAATTCAGTCATGTTCTCATGCCATTGCATACAACCATGTCATACAAACTACATAATCCCAGTAGTTTTGTTCTGTAATACGTAACTCCATCATTTTCATCTTATGACTTCCTTTTCCAACGCTAATTTGATTTGAGATATTTTTTTAACTTTACCTGTTAGATGACTTAACCACTGTACCTAACAATGTTGTGGAGTGTAGCCTTTTGTGATGGTTGGTAGATGAGAGTTTCATATTTAATTGAGTTTTATGGATAGATTTTAATCTTTTTTTTTAATTTTCTAAAATCCCCCTAGATTTATAAAAATAAAACAAAAAGTAATTCCCCCCAAAATCGTTGGCAAACCCAAAACTCTCCTAATACCTTTGTGGACCCTTGCAAATTACGCTAATTGTTAAAACTTTTTGGCAAATCCTAATTTTTTCTATTATTTTTATCGAAAATCATAAAAAAATAATATATCACTTTAAAATATTTTCAAATTTATAGAAAATATTCTAAACCCTATAAAATTGATATATTTCCCAAGAAAGCTCCTAAATCATTTGATAAACCCTTTAAATTGAAAACACAAATATTTTTGAATACCCATAACCGTTAATTGTGTTCTTTGAATTTCTTAAGATGTTTGATGCATAAAGGTTATAACACACACAAGTATATTTTGAGCATTTTGACTATTTACTTAGATCTTCTTGGAGATGTATGCATTGGAAACTTATTGATCACCTAGACTTGAGTAGGAAACACACACCTTTCAAGGACACATGGTGACTATTTAAGATGCTTACATGATCCCAAGACAATGTATCCCCCAACTAAAAATTATATATAAAGGTGTGTTAAGGAAGGCAAAGGAGTAGAGCAATCAATAGGGATAATTCATTACTCCTTAGAGAATGGATAACCACTTGGAAAAAGAGGTGTAGAGAGTGAGAGAGAAAAGTTTGAGTAACTTTGATTTTATAAGCGCTGAAAGCTCCATTAGTATAGGATAAAAGCACCAAGCCAAAGACTATGCTCCATAAGTATGTAATCAGTCAATATTAATGTAGGAAAAGATTAAATCTTCTATGGTTTGTGCACACATATGTTATAGGCTTATATAACTATTTGCTTTAAGGTCATTCTTCATTGGATTCCCTAACTGCAAATGTTTCATGCAATATCAAAGCTTAGGTTACCACTTTGGGAGAAAATAGGGTAGACACAACTATGAATAGATGAGTTGTGTAGGTTTGCAATCAGGAGCATGCAACAATGGTTCCATAGTGAAAGGATAGCTCCTACATAAAATTTCAACATGATTGCAGCATTAGGTAGTTGTAAGTCTTTTGTAGTGAGTGACTTGTGATGGAGGAAACCCTAGCTGAGAGAATAAAATCACATAAATGTGGGAGGAAGCATTGAGAGTTACTTATTTAAGGAGATATGAGGAGCTAGATATAGATATAGTGTTGTCTTTGAAGAAAGGAAGGTATGAGGCATTGACAGAATGTTGAAATGAGGTAATTTTTACTTTGGAAAGAGCATGCATCTTCCAACCAGTGTATGTTGGGTAGAAGGTGTGAAGAGGAGAAACTATTTTCCACTGATAAAAGTGGTTAGAGCGAAGAGAATAAGAAAATAGGAGGAGAAAGACTAGCTGACACCAAACGATGAGGAAGCTAGCCAAGGTTTTTCTCCATCATATGTTGATGGGAATATAAAAGTGCAGAGAAGATGGTTAAAAAAATAGTCATAAAGGAGAAGGGTGGTTGGAAATCACCCCTATTTTTAAGAGGATAGATGATATTGCAACTAAGTTGGATGCATTGCATAAGACAATAATATGAAAGGAGAAGGGTGTTATTGTAACAAATAATTCCATGAAGAATAAAGGAGAAGAACCCTATGATGAGGAGAGACCATCTAAAGAACCTGATGCTGGAGCACTTATATTCTTAGGGATAAAACCATTTGAAGAACTTGATGTTGGAGTGCCTATATTCTCAGGGAGAAAACTATAACAACCCCGCTAGGTTTGACAAAGATGAACATAATTTTTTTCCTAGACAACATATACTTTAAATAGACTACACCATGAGAATCTAATCAAAAATCATATAAGAGACTTTAAGTGTGATAAATATACATGAAGAATATTGTACCATACATCACTGATCAATATCAACATAAGAAACATATCATAATACATACATAGAAATTAATTACAAATATCCAACCACAACTGATACAATATACAGTCTCAGTTCCTAAAAAAACATAATATTCTATTTTAGCATTTGTTATACTCTCAAGGGATGTATGTACGCATACATAAATCCCTACTAATTGTTATAAGACATACCATCCTTAAAAATAAACAACTCGTATACATTTAGTCCATAAAATGTATGAATGAGTTCTACACATATCAATTATAGTTTGTACCACCCACGTATAACATATATTTATACTATTGTACTCTATGACATCCTATAATATCATAGTTCATTATTTATTAACACAACTACATAATTACACATAACCAAACTTACGATTTCAAGAATCAAACAACCCATAATCATAAATAACAATCAAGTAAGCACATGTTATACCACCTGGGTATACCCTACGTTTAACATGCATATTAACATTAAAAAATATATAATTTATAGGCACACATCATGATGCACTATTATGTGTGTGTGTGTGTGTGTGTCGAAACACTTGAGCATAATATACTCACAATATGTATTGCACACAAATTTACATTATTGTATGTAAATATATTTCAATAGTTCAATCATGCTATTCTCAAAGAGTCAGATAGCTCATAACTAAGTTATTCCATAATATTTTTATTTTAACTTAATTCCTTTCTTAGGAGACTATTTTTACACAATTATAGCTTCAGTCCCACAGACACTTTATGACTCATTTCAATCATATATTTAATTATAGGTATAATCTCTATATACAAGTAGTTGTAAATGCACCATATGTAAGTACTCAAATGATATGAAAATGCTATACCAATGTTCATTTATACTTTTCAACCAAGAACTCCCTATAATTTCATAAATCTTTAAAAACTTTCATGCTCATAGAGTATATTGACAATCTTTATAAGATAAGGGATTTTACAATGTAATTATGCTTTAGAGTTTTTACCCCTAACTAGACATATTTTCATCTTAACATAACCAAAACATACATAACTCTGTACACAAGTTCTCAAGACTCCTACTCATTTGTATTATGGCTTGCAAATGAGAGTTTGACAATATACTAATTGCTCATATATGATACACAATAGTTTTCATTAAGTACATAGACATATGAATCACCTAAGCTATGACAATAACTAATCAGAGTCTATGAAATAACCCAACCAAATTTTGTATGCAAAAATTTTCAAGTTTCACCAAACTATGTGAATAGACATTTCGTCAAATAGTTTTCATGTCACTGCTCTGAGTTTATTTTCAGCTAGTTTCCAAGTAGGTGATAAATGTTTATGCAAAATACCTGAAGTATAATTATTCCCACAAGAATCTTTACTTCATAATACATGAAATACATTATGAATTTTGTTGCTCTCAAGCAACTCTAACTCATAATCTACATTTCCCACTCTGCGAACAACTCTGTAAGAGCCATAAAAGCAGGGCATAAACCTTTTTGCACCACTTTTCTTCAAGGATGATTGTTTTTAAGGATGAAGATGCAATAAAATCAAATCTCCCACCTCAAAAATCCTCTCTACCTAGTGTCGATCTACATATATCTTTTGCTAGTTTTGGGCACTTTGGAGATTATCCTTAAGTGACTTAAGGATATCCTGACTCTCCTAGATCTAATCCTTGGCTCTGGGAGCCATGTTATCACCAAATGCTAGATCCAAAAATGAAGGAGCTTCATAATTATATAGAGCTTAGAAGGGAGTCATCCCAATAGACATATGGTAGGTGGTGTTGTAACAATGTTCTCCCAAGTGATACCAACTAAACCATGCTTTGTGTTATCCTGACACATAGGTACATAGGTAAAGCTCAATCCACTTGTTCACAATCATGGTCTGGCCATCTGTCTGAGGGTGGTAACTTGTGCTAGGAGTCAACTTTGTGTTATCTAACCTAAATAGTTCCTACCAAAAAGCACTTAGAAACCTGCTATCCCTGTCACTGATAATATTCTGCAGTAACTCATGAAGACTAAACATGTTTTTGAAGAATAACTCTACTATATGTGGTGCCTTGTACTCCATGGTGATGGTAAAGAAGTGAGAAAATTTGGTTAACTGATCTACAACTACATAAATTCACTTTCTTCCTTGTACCTTTGATAGACTACTGATAAAATCCATAGACACACTTTTCAATTTTTGCTCCAGAATGGGTAATGGCTACAATAGACTTGCAAGAAAAGTGTACTCTGACTTGTTCTGTTGACAAGTAATGCATTCCATCGCATGCCACAAAACATCTTCCTTGAGGGCCTTTCATGAAAACCTTTCCTTGACCTACCTGTAAGTCTGGAAATAACTGGGATGTCTTACCAATGGGGTATCATGAATGGCTCTCAAGATCTTATCCTTCAGCTTAGACTCATGAACCAAGAAGAGTTTTCCCTTGTAGTCGATGATATCATCCACTACTCTGTATCTATTATCATGTGTCTTCCCATCTAATATTTCAAAAGATGCAGTGTTCTTGGAATATTCCACCAAAAGGTGGGCCTTCCAATCGGCTGAAATCTCATCTAGAGAGTGTATAACAAGTCTCCTAGAAAGAGAATCTGCAACTTTATTCTTCTTAATTTTGACATACTATATATTAAAATCATAGGCCTACACCTTGCTGACCCATTTTTGTTGTCATTCATTAAGGTCCTTTTGTTCTAGGAAATATCTTAAACTATTATGATCTGTCCTGACTACAAATTTGCCACCTCCCAGATACTATCAAAATTTTGACAAGGCATGCATTATGGATATCATCTCTTTGTTGTAGATGGAGAAGAATCTCTCATTCCCCATAAGATTCCTATTCTCAAATGTTATGGGGTACCTGTTCTACATCAAAACTGATCCAATGCCTTCTCCCAAGGCATCACACTCAAGGATGAAGGGTTGCATGAAATTAGGTAAGGCCAAAATCAGACAAGACCTCATCACTTCCTTTACCCTGTCAAACACCCACTAAGCCTCTTCTAACTAGCTGAATGCCCCTTTCTTGGTGAGGTCGGTTAAGGGTGATCCCAACTATGAAAAACCTTTTATGAACCTCTTGTAATAGCTGCATAACCCAAAGAACTATTGTAGCTCTGTTAGTGACCTTAGAGGTGGCCAATCAATAAATTCTTGAATTTTCTCTTGGTGTACCTGAACCCGTTTCACACTGATCACATGACCCAAGTAAAGGATATTTGTCAATCTCAACTCACACTTAGATTCCTTAGCATATAATGATTGAGCCTCCATTACCTCTAACACCTCATCCAAGTGTCTCAAGTGCTCTTCCCATGTATTGTTATATATGAGAATGTCATCAAAAAATACCAAAAGAAACTTCCTTGGTTACTTATTGAATATGTGATTCATGTAGGATTGGAAGGTAGCTAGAGAATTAGTTAGCCCAAAGGGCTTAACTAAGAACTCATAGTTCTCGTAGTGACACCGAAACCCAGTCTTATGTATGTCTTGCTCTCTCACTCGTATCTGATGATACCCTGATTAAAGGTCAATCTTCAAAAAGTAGACCGCCCCATGTAACTCATCCAATAACTTATCAATTTGGGGAATGGGATATCTATTTTTTGTTATCATCTTGTTTAATTCACATTAATCTATACACATCCTCATAGTTCCATCCTTCTCTTTTACCAAAACAATCGAAGAAGCGAAAGGATTGGAATTGGGCCTAATGTGACCCATTTCAAGCAACTCGTTAATGGTCTTCTCAATCTCATCCTTGAACTTATTAGGATGCCTGTAAGGAGTAATGATGACTAGTTTAGATCTTCCTCCAATTCAATGGCATGCTCGAATCCTTGATCTCGAGATCTACATGGTGGAATCTCCCCAAATACTACACTATATTACTCCAACAGTGGTTGACTGTTAATGTGGTAAGGAGTACTATTCTCAATAGAAGTCTTAAAAGAGATTTGGCACTCTGTTTCCCATGTTATGTCCCCATGTCTAATGATGCTCTCCATCCTCTTAGCCGATACAATCCTTGGAGCACTCCATTCCTCATCCCTTTCAATACCACCTTCTTGCCATTTGGCCTGAACTTCAGCTCCATTGTTTGGAAGTTTTATGAATACTTACCCAACAGGTGTAACCATTGTACCCCAAGATGACATTGGTGTCTCCAATGTCCACTACATATAAATCATCTATAACTGCATAGTTACCTAGAGCAATGCTTAATTGAGGTATTTTCTTAGTACATGTCATATTAAACCCATCAACCACAACCACATTAAAGCCCCCAAAATCTTATGCTGTTAATACCCTTTTAGCCACTAATGCAGAATCAATAAAATTGTGGGTTGACCCACTATCAAATAATACTATAACATGTTGACCCTGTGAGACACCTCATTCTCTAAATGAGTTATATCATGGTGTACCTGCAAAGGTGGAAATGGTGCCCCCTTTCCCCTTATCTATTGTAATTCCCTCTAGGTTAACAGACTACTCATCATATTCATCTTGTGTCGAACCTATATCTATTGCACCATCCTCTTTCTCCTCTTCTTCCCCATCAGAGACTACCTCAATGTAGTGTATCTTCCCTTTTCCCAAACATCTATGTCCATGCTCCCAAGGCTCCTTGCAACTGAAACATAGTTTCTTCTTGTGAAGTTCATTACAAACCTCATCATCCGTGTGAGGTCTTCTAGTCTCTTCCTTCTAGAATGGCTTTTTGAAGTCTTTCTTAGATTGGAAAGTTTTAGACTGGAATTTGACCTTTGGAGATGCACTCTCCATCTTTCTATCCCTTTTTATCACATCATGCAGGGTGTTAGGATCAAATGCTTTGATCCATCCATGAAGTGGCTCTACTAACCCCTCTATAAATAATATTATGAATCTCTATTCAGAGACATCTGTAACCACAACTGATAGATTTTGAATCTCTAAAATCTAAACATCAATCGATCCCATCTGTTTCAGCTGTTTCTTATTTCCCTTTTTATCCTTAGAATTGTTTTCATTTTTGTCATTTGAGGGGTTAATGTACACCAGACGGGGGGACTAGGATATGGTTATGGTTTTCTTGACATCTACATTGAAAACATAAAGACATAAGTAAGGATCCACAAAGAAAACATGTGAATATTGTTTGGAAGCATAGGAAAGCGAAAAAGGGAAGAAATAAAAGTAATGAAAACAAAATACATTATGTTTATTGCAATATAGAACTTTAAAGAGTCAACCAAGATAGTAGACTAAGGAATGGAAAAAGACTATTGAAGAAAAAAATATATACAATGTACATTGTATTTCCCACTTTAATTGCACAAAATTATTTGGAATGTTATACACATTTAAAAAACATGGAAAGAAGTTTTGAGTATGGTTTAAACAAGACATCTTCCTATGTCTTTAAAATTTATAGGAATTGAAATAATGTTCTATAAAGATGAAGACCTAAATGAAAACGAAGGGATGCATGGATCGATGTTGATATTGAATGAATGAATTTCTCCTTTTGCTTCCTAATTTGAAAACAAGGTTTTTATTGCATTCTAGTATATCATTAGAAGGTGATGATGCAAAGTTTTGTCAAGGAATGATATAGTAGAGTATAAGAGTCTAATTTTTTTAGAAAAACATATATTTGGAAGTAATCTTTAAATATTATAAATCAAAAAAAAAAAGTGAAAGGAAGCAACATTGTAGGATTAAAAACAAAAGAAAATATACACTACCAAGCAATGTTGTTTACAATGTATGCAATTAGTTCTCTTTCTTTTTTCTAATGTGAACATATTGATTGTTTTGCACCTTAGCATATATTCAAAAGATGAAGGCGAGGGAGATGTGGATACTATCCTATGTTCAAACTCTAGAGATTGTAGTAAAAGTGAACCCTATCATTCAATGTTTATAATATCTATTATTGTCTTATCCAAGGTAAGGCCCTATGGTTTATGTATCGTTAAAACCAATGCCATTTTTAACAAGACCTATCTATAGCACCCATGGGTGATCGGTGTAATCAGTACACATAATGGGTGGTTTGGATCCCATGATATGTTGAGTTGTGGAGCTAAAAGCTTCACCAAATGAGTGAGTGCAGAAGTTGTTGGAGTTACACAGTGGCCGGCATCAGTCAGGAGCGATCGACGTCGGTCATGGGTCGACTGGGAGCTGCCGACGTCGGTTATAGATCGGTTGACGTCGGTCATGTGCAGACAGATAGGGACGGACATCAGTCACATGTGCATCATGAAAGTCTATTTTCGTGGATGAATAGATTGTTTGCATGATAAGATTAAGTGTTAGTCTTAAGTCCGCATCTCTATGTTTAGTAGGACTGTTTTGAGCCCTTGATTAAGAGGTATATCTAATGGTTGATATTGCATAGCTCATGATCCCTAATTCTATATAATGGGGATAGATATTCATAGCTTATTGTAGGTGTAATTATAGACGGTACAGATTTGTATATGTGAATCAATCCAAGTGTTGGAGTTGATTGTAATTGAGAGAGAACTCTTGAGGGAAAGAGAGTTGTACATCTGAGAGATGTGAGAAGAAAGTGTATTTTTTAATTGTATTTCTTTCTGGAAGAGTTTAATACAAGTTTTCAGGGTGGTTTCTTGTATCTCTTATTCTTTGCTATTTCTGATTCTAGTTACTTTCAATTCTAGTTTAATTACGTGTTTAGTTGCTTTCATAATAGTAATCAACCTTGTTGGTTGATCCCCAACAAGTGGTATCAGAGCTCAGGTTCACTAACAAGCAGTTCAGATTTGTTTAGTGTGTGTTGAGTACAGGTTACTCATAGGGGTTTCTGTTTGAGTGGGAGAAGCAGTGACAGAAGAAAGTAAACTGAGAATGGAGAAGTTTAATGGCAAGAATTACCAATTATGGAGAATTCAGATAGAAGATTATCTGTATCAAAAAGATCTATACTTATCGTTAGGTGGCGCTGCACAGAAGCCCACAGACATGGAAGATGAAGAATGGGAAGTTCTTGATAGAAAGGCTCTTGGATCTATAAGATTGAGTCTGGCATCCACTGTGATATCTAATTTATCACAGGCAAAGTCAACGGTAGAGTTAATGACTACTTTAGCAAATTTATATGAAAAACCCTAAGCTTCAAATAAGGTATATCTTATGAAGCAGTTATTTAATTTGCAAATGCAGGAAGGTGGATCTGTATCTAATCATCTAAATGATTTCCATGGAATTGTAAATCAATTAAATTCAGTCAAAATAGTGTTTGATGATGAAATTAAAGCTCTATTAATCTTATGTTCTTTACCTGAAAGCTGCCATAGCTTGGTACTGGCAGTTAGTAATACTGCATCTGCCTCAAATATTTTAAAAGTAGATGATGTTGTTAGTGTAATCTTGAATGAAAAAATTTGCAGAAAAAGCACAGAGGAAACATCAGTGAACGCTTTAAGTTTTGAAAACAGGGGAAGGCAAAAAGAGAAGAGCAAGCATAGGAGATCAAGGTCTAAGTCAAAGATGAGAGGTAGATCCAAATCCAGAAATGGCAGGAAGATAGCTGCTGGAATTGTGTAAAGATAGGGCATATAAGCAAATATTGCTAGTCAAAACCTTAAAAAGACAATCAGCATGAATGTAAAGAAGAAGCAAAAGTTGCAAATATTGTTGAACACGATGCTCTTATATTCTCTTTGCATAATAATATAGAATCTTGGGTTTTAGATTCTAGTGCCTCTTTTTATGCAACCCCAAATAGAGAATATTTCAGTGACTATGTCCAGGGACATTATGGAATAGTTTATTTAGGGGATGATGAGCCTTGTAAAATTATTGGCAAAGGAAAAGTGCAGCTGAAAATGCAGAATGGCAACACATGAGTGTTGAGAGATGTCATGCATTTTCCCAGCTTGAAGAGGAATTTGATTTCTGCAAGAAAGTTAGGGGATGAGGGTTGTACAGTAACTCTCACAGCTGAATCTTGGAAGGTTACCAAGGGTGCACTTGTGTTGGCCAGAGGTAAGAGAGTAGGTACTCTCTATTTATGTAATTGTATTACTAATAATTTTCCTTCTGTATTATCTACTTTAGATGTAGATGAAAAGTTGTCGCACCACAGGCTTGGCCACATGAGTGAGAAAGGAATGACTATTCTTAAGTCAAAAGGTAAGCTTTCAGATTTGAAAAGCATAGATCTAGATTTTTGTGAGCACTGTATTTTTAGAAAACAGAAGAGAGTGAGTTTTCTCAAGACTGGGTCAACAAAGAAGAAGCACAAGTTGGAGCTTGTTCACACAGACGTGTGGGGACCAGCTCAGGTTGCTTCTATTAGAGGATCACAGTATTTTGTTTCTTTCATTGATGATGCTACAAGAAAGGTATGGGTCTATTGCATACAGAAGAAATCTGATGTTTTTGACACTTTTAAGATTTGAAAAGCTTTAGTTGAGAATGAAACAGGTAAGAGATTGAAGTGCCTTAGATCTGACAATGGTGGTGAGTTCTGCAGCTATAAATTCAATTGGTATTGTTATATGAATGGAATATGCAGGCAAAGGACAGTTTCAAGGACACCTCAGCAAAATGGAGTTGCTAAAAAGATGAACAGAACAATATTAGAGCGTGCACGGTGTATAAGATTGCATGCTGGTTTGCCCTTAGAGTTTTGGGCAAAAGCTGTAGATACTACAGTTTATCTGATTAAAAGAGGACCCTTTACAGCTCTAGATGGTAGAATTCCAGAAGAGGCTTGGACAGGTAAAAAGGTAGATCTTTCATTTCTCAGAGTTTTTGGTTCTGAAGCTTTTGTGCACATTGATAAGAAAAATAAAAAGAAGCTAGATGCTAAGTCTATGAGGTGCACATTTATTGGTTATGGCTCTGGAGATTTCGGATTCAAGTTTTGGAATCTAGGAACCAACAAAATAATTAAGAGCCATGATGTTGTTTTCAATGAGAAGGCGATGTATAGTGATTAGCTCAAGAAGCTGAATCAATCTAAGCAGAGCAATGGAGAATTGGACGAGGTGACGGTCCAAAATGAGCTCGTGAGAAAAAATAATTATAGACAGGAAAACATAGAGATCGATGTCGGTCATACAGGAACCAATATCGGCAATATAAGAACTGATGTCGGTCATACAGTGACTGATGTCGGTCGGAAAAGAACCGACATTGGTCATGTGGAACTGACGTCAGTCAGTTACAAGCCTGAAGGTGATCGAGATTGGTCACTGTCAGAGAATTTAGGCGGACAACGTGTTGTGAATGAGTCTTAGACACCCATCAGAAGGTCAAAAAGGGTAAGTAAACCTCCATTTCGATATTCCCCTTCATTATTTTACTTATTGCTCACTAATGGTGGAGAACCAGAGAGTTTTGATGAGGCAATATAGGTGGAATCCAAGAATCAGTGGGAGCTAGGCATGAATGAAGAGATTGATTCTTTGAAATAGAACCAAACGTGAGATTTGGTTGAGTTGCTAGCTGGAAAGAGAACACTAAAGAACAGGTGGATCTACAGATTTTAGGGAGGTGAGAATGGACAGATGAGACATAAGGCCAGGTTGGTAGTGAAAGGATTTGCACAGAAACCAGGTATTGATTTTGGTGAGATTTTTTCTCCTGTAGTTAAGATGACTTCTATATGGACTGTATTGTCTTTAATTGCTATCGAGGATTTGCATCTTGAACAACTTGATGTTAAGACATTGTTTCTTCATGGAGATTTGGATGAAGAAATATATATGGATCAATCGTAAGGATTTGAGGTCAAGGGTAAGGAGAAGCTAGTGTGCAGATTGAAGAAAAGCTTGTATGGCCTCAAGCAAGCTCCTAGACAATGGTATTTGAGATTTGACAGGTTTATGACTGAGCATGGCTATAGTAGATGTCAATCTAACCATTGTGTTTATTTTAAGAGATTGGATAATGGTAGATATATTATTCTATTGTTGTATGTAGATGATATGTTGGTTGCAGGATCACACGTGCAGGATATCTCTGAGCTTAAGGTGAAATTAGCTCACACGTTTGCCATGAAGGATTTGGGAGTAGCAAAGAAAATCCTTGACATGAGTATTAAGAGAGATAAGAAAAATCACAGGTTGATTTTGTCCCAAGAGGATTATGTGAACAAGGTGTTGAAACAATTCAATATGCAGGATGCAAAACCGATAAGCACACCTATGGCTGGACACTTTAAGCTGAGTAAAAAACAGTGTCCTAATTCACATGATGAGGTAGAGTACATGAATAGAGTTCCATATGCTTCCGTAGTTGGGAGCTTAATGTATGCAATGGTGTGTACTAGACCGGATATTGCCCAAGCAGTGGGAGTTTTCAGCAAGTATATGGCCAATCTAGGGAAGGAGTACTAGAAAGTAGTTCAGTGGATTCTCAGATATCTGAGAGGGTCCAGCAGTAGGCATTTATGCTATGGTGGGTCAACCACTTCTCTATATGGTTATGTAGATTTGGATATAGCAGCTGACTTGGATGGCAAAAGAAGCACCACAGGATATGTTTTCACTATTGGTGGAATGGTGGTTAGCTGGATTTCAAAGTTGCAGAAGGTTGTTGCCTTGTCTACTACAGAGGCAGAATACATTGCAGCCACAGAGTCTAGTAAAGAAATGTTATGGATGACATGGTTCATGGAAGAGATAGGAAAGGAGCAAGAGAGTTGCAGATTATACATTGATAGTCAAAGTGCAATTCATTTGGCTAAGAATTCAGCCTTTCATTCAGGAACCAAACATATACATCTTACGTACCACTTCATTAGACAGGTATTGGAGGATGGTGAGTTGAAGCTGGAGAAGATCTATACAGATGAAAACCCTATTGATATGTTAACCAAGCTGGTAACAAAGGAGAAGTTGAATCTTCATTCAACTTTTGTTGGTCTTCAAGATTGAGCTTGAAGATGGAGAAGCTAGAAGATGTTGTTGTATAGGTAATGGTGCAGTTGTTTATCTCCAAGTGGGAGATTGTTGAGTTGTGGAGCTAAAAGATTCACCAGTCGACTGGGAGCTGCCGGCGTCAGTTATAGATTGGCCGACGTCGGTCATGTGTAGACAGGCAGGATTGACGTCGATCACCTATGCGTCCAGAAAGTCTATTTTCGTGGATGAATAGATTGTTTGCATGATAAGATTAAGTGTAAGTCTTAAGTTTGCATCTATATCTTTAGTAGGACTGTTTTGAGCCCTTGATTAAGAGGTATATCTGATGGTTGATATTGCATAGCTCATGATCCCTAATTCTATATAATGGGGATAGATCTTCATAGCTTATTGTAGGTGTAATTGTAGACAGTACAGATTTGTATATGTGAATCAATCCAAGTGTTGGAGTTGATTGTAATTGAGAGAGAGAACTCTTGATGGAAAGAGAGTTGTACATCTGAGAGGTGTGAGAAGAAAGTGTGATATTCTTCAATTGTATTTTCTTCTGGAAGAGTTTAATACAGGTTTTCAGGGTGGTTTCTTGTATCTCTTATTCTTTGCTATTTCTGATTCTAGTTATTTTCAATTCTGGTTTAATTTCATGTTTAGTTGCTTTCATAATAGTAATCAACCTTGTTGGTTGATCCCCAACATGATAGGCCTATGTAGTTTTTAAATTCAATAAGCATAATTGGTGTCAAATGCGGGGAGTTTGGGTTAGGTCTATAGACGATGTCAATGACATATCCATGCATCACATTCACGATGCCAACATAAATCCATAAATTACAAGTAAACATAAATTTTTGACAATGACATAAAATGACCTTGGCTTTTAATTGATCATCATCTAGTTTTGTTATGTTTTCCTGTCTAGTACACTCATCATTTCTTTGTGTATTTGGAACATTAAGAGATTTCAATTTTTTATTGTGCGATAAAACCATGTCATTTGTTACATCAAAATGTATTAGATAATGAAATGTGTCATTTTTTTGAGATGATAAGGATGCATCCTTCTGGGTCATGAGAAACTTCCAATCATCGAGACTTCATTCTACATTTTTGAGATGGAGTAAAAGCCCCCACAACCTGATTTGACATGAGTCTGATCCTTGTTGGTGAGATAATATTTCAAGGACGATAACTATGGTAACGTTTCACCAAAGGAATGATCCATATATTTGACAACATACATTGGGATGTCAATAATGGATGGGAGTTGCCCAAGATTACCATAAGAATAGTTGAGCGTGCACCAACTATAGAGTTTTTATGGTGGGGAGATGTTTGGTGTAGGCACTCATCAATTTGTGACAATACTTTTGGCATATGAATCTCATTTCATTTATTAGAATATAGGATACACGCTTCAAATATTCTTGGAATTATGCAAGCAAGTTTCATGAATTTTGTAGGAATGTAAAAAATAACATGAATGATGGATACATTGATATTAGAGGTTGAAACTCTAGTTAGAGCCAAAGTAATAAGGGAGAGTTTCTTTGATCTACATGAAAGCCAATGTAAGCATTATGTTGTTTGTTTGGCATGACTTTCTCATGCTAGAAATTCCCTAGATTATCATTTTAAATGGTGGCAACACACTATGATGTTCATAATGTCGTATACCAATTTTGAAGGCACTTGGCGTTGTTTAGAAGACAAAGTATCATGCACATATATGACCATCTAGAAATGATTTAAGACTGGTTTTTGTTTTCTTTAAAAATTTTGAGCATTAATTTAAATGCATAGTAGGTAGTCTATATATATAGATCATTTTAATTAAATTTGCCTGGACAATTTATATGGGTTTTAAGAGTATCCAACTTAGTCACTCTTCCAATATGCCATGAGCCTATAATGGTCATTTATAGACATTAATACATTGTTTTTTCTCTTGATTGACGTTGAAATTCTTCACCAATATTTACTATTCTCATAAGATCTTGTGCAATGACATTAAATTACTTGTTGGATAAATATCCTTAACTCTTAAACATTAAAAATGAGATAGTTTCAATTATATACATCTAGTAAAAAGTGTTTTCTTTATATAATTGGATATTGTCTTACAAGTAAAAGTATTTTACAATCAAAAAGTATAATTGAATAATATTTCTCTAAAAAAAAATAACATACTAAATTTAAAATAACACAAAATAAGTAGTTAGATGGACTTCACTAAGCTTACTAACATCACCAATGCAAGATGAAGGTAATATGATCAAGTGGTGTGTACGAAAATGATTGATCTTAGAGATCAATAACTATGGAAAAAATTGGCCAAAGTAATGTTAGTTAGACATTGTCATTTCATATGTATGGTTTACATGTTTATGCAATATCATGTTAGAACAAATTTCTTTATGTTACACTACATGTTTTTAGAAATCATACAACACATGGGAATTAGCTTGTCTCTTTGGATTCCCAAACCATCACTATCGAGGGTCCATGGTTGGTGTGGAAAAGTTCTCGGATGATGTTCTCCCTCCCCAACACAGTACTTCTTTGTAGATGACACTTGAGATTTCCATAGATACTAGACTTCAAGGAATTCATGCTCCATGGAGCTTTGTATCTTGTTTATTATATTGTATTTATTATTATTGAGACATTATTTTGATGAGATGTAATTATTACTTATTGTACCATGATAATAGTGGTTGTATGTTTGTACCAGTTGTGGTTGGAAGTTTGTAATTACTTTTAATATTCAGTTATGTTTTGTTTCATATGATGTTAGTGATTAGTAATATGTAGTTGTTACATGCTATATTTTGCAATTAAGATACTTAGTGAGTTTTAGTTGGATCAGTAGTTATATTCTCGTGGTTAATTCTAATGAAAGAATATGTTGATTATATAAAAAAAATCACATTATTCTAAGTCGATCCCAGAGGGGATGTTACATCCATACTCTTTATCATTTTCTACTACTTTATTCAAAACGGTTGCCTTTATGTACCCTTAAAAATTTAGTGTATTGCATCCATTGTCCTAATGTGTTTTAGTCAAAATGATTATATATCTATCCTTGGATATGGGCCCTAACCCATATCCTCTTATCTAAGGTTAGTCTCTACAATTCTAACATACCATTGTGGGATTGTCCTAGGGGGGGCATTTTCCCTATTTGCTTTGATTTTGTCAAGTTGTGATATAGGCTTTCTCATTATTTAGGAAGACCAAGAAGAGAGAGTTGTGCATGACAATGATAGTACTTATGGCACGGACAAAGTAAGCCCTTAGGTAGTGTTCCATGTTAGGGGATCACTAATTGTTTTGAAGGGGTGGTGTTGAGAAAAAATAGGAGTGTCTATCCTTATTTGTGGTCTTATGTTTTTTTTAAATTTTATACAATATACATTACTGAAAAAAATTAGGAGCATTTTACCAAAAAAAAGTCATTTGATTTTTTTTGATTGGACACATATTTATAATTGGCAACCAAAAAAATAGGAACAATCATGCAACTCTTCATCCCCTACTACTTCTCACCCCTCAAAAGCTTCTTCCTAAATAGTAGTTGCTCCTTATTTTAAGGTATAGATATTTTGTACATAATTTTTATGCTAGAGGCATTTATGTTGGGGTGTGAAACCTTTAGATTCATCTAACATGAGACAAAACACCAGTATATGCCATTCACATCACATTTGAAAAGGGATACACCTTGTTTGACTGCTAACGAAGAAGATGATGATGACTCTCTGATTGTGATTTCTTGTAGATGAAGAAGACAATGATGATGGAAATGACTGTGAAGAGCACATATTATGTTGAAGATGAATATAGAGGTGGTGGAAGGGTGAATGACAACATGAACTACAAACCTCTCTATATTATATATCATTTCTCAAAGGGTGTCAATAGATGTTGCATATAAAATATGAATGCATTTATTTTCCACAAAGGCATCTCCTAGGATAAGGGCAATCTACAGTTCACGCCAAGCTTCAACACATCATTCAATTAATAGATTTATAATAATAATGGTAGCACCAAATTTAAGATTGGAACTTATATCACTTTTAGACACTATTATTTTTGTCTCAGGAGCTTGAGGTTCATCTATATGCAGGAACCCATAACATTCTAAAATGATGAATAATCACACGAAAGCCTCAAATAATTAATATTATTTTTAGCAAGAAATTAAACCCTATAAAGAAGTAAATGATAATACCTTTATAACTATACAATCTCAAAATTACATCAATTTTATTTAGATATGATGAAAGCAATAAAGAATTACATGTACCAGTGCCTTCTCAAGGAAAAAATGACATGAAGATTTAGAGCCATCAATAAAAAAAGTCTTCCACTTTAGTACCATAGTATGAAATAAAATTAGGGAATAAATAAAATGCGCCTTTCAAAGAAATAAGAAAGGGAGTTAGTTAAAGTTTTGAATTAAATCTTCCATATGATAAGCAAATATATTTTTTAAACTAAATAGTAAAGAACTAATTTTTGTAACAATGAAGACATCCTTGAGGCCCTGATAACTATACACCCTCTAGTACATGAAATCTTTGAACAAATAAGTCCCTCCACTCCTTGAATGTTTATACCATGGTATACACTACTTTACCACCCACGTATCCAAAACATAAGACAACAACTCATGCCTTCTATGAGATACTGCTAGCCCTTGACGTGAGCTAAAAGTATGTGGTCATCCCAATAGAAACCTACAATTAGTTATAAGGTTTCTAAAAAGATCCTATAATACAAGATCCATCTATCTTTATAATAAATGTGGTGTCTTATAAGGACTTCAGAGAAGGAAATAAGGAGCGGCTTAAGAAAAATAAATTACACTTATACATTCTCCTTGGTAGTACCACCAGTTTATTAAACTAGGTTCCCAGTGGGGACATACATATGAACATCCCTTGGATAAGATCATAAGATAGTGTTTTCTTTTCAAACATTCAAAAATTACCCCAAAAAAATTAAGATTCAAAAATTCAAAAATATTTTCATATTTTAAATGTTCTATTAGCTCCTTGGAATCTATGTTGTTAGTTCCATATTGGTAGATTTCATATCATTTTTTTTTATATACACGTGTTTCATGCATCTTTTGAGTGTGATACGGGCATATCCGGGCACATGATTTATGTATTTTCAGATGTTGTGCCTTCCCTCTATTCATGCCATTGAGAAATTAAGGGCATCCACTTCTTTGATCATGATACATATAGGCTATATCATTTTATGATGATTTTTCATTATCATGTTTGAGATTATATACTTACAAATGCATTTATCCATGATTAGATCTTTCATAGAGTACTTGATATACTATGTACTTAAAGTTTTTTGTTAACACATATATCCAGGGATTAATATGATATGTTGATGTTAGTTCCTTATATTTCATGTTTTCCATTTATTCACTTCCTTGAGTATCTTATCTAGTATTGTATTGCTTTTTTGATCATTTGAATATGCTCCATTGTTTGTGTCCCCCCTATCTATATTCACTTAGTGTGACATTTTCATATGTTATAATTTGTTTTATATTGACATTTAAATATGTTATTCCTTACTTTGTGGGAATTTGACTAAGTCATGTCTCTTTGATTGTGCGATATTTGAACACACCCCTTATTTGAAGTCTACTTGGACCATTATCTTTTGATTTTCTTTTGTATGGTCTTGTGTGTGTTTCATTATTTTTTGAGCTTATACTATTACTATTTGGACGTTGTAATGATTCACATCACGCATTTGAGTACTTAACATGAACATATATTATATACCTCATTGTTATATCTACCTAGACATGATACTCCTATATGTCACATGATCTATACACATATTATGTAGTCATCCTTTTAAGCTAAGGTAACTAAAAGTTTCTACTTCCCCTCATCTCAAAAGCAGGGGGGGCCATATTGGTGGGGGCATGTCATAGAGGCATGAATTTCACACCTTCATAGTTTTAGATTTCAGTGGGGGCATGCAAAAAATGTGTGACGTACACACTTATTTAGTGTTCATTATTTTCATATTAGAGTGGGGGCATGTCATAGGAACATGTCTTCCACACTTGAAATTTTTGAAAATTGGCCAAATACACAATTATGTGATTCAGATATACACTTGTGGCAACATTATATACATTGGTACCATTGTTACACTCAAGTTTCTGCTTGATAAATATATGAGGTGGATATCCCATGCAAAATAGCACCTTAAATAGGAAAATCAAATCAACTTTTAGATCTCAAATACTTCTATTGACTTTAGCCTACAACATCATGGACTCTTATGGACTATTATTAAGCTTAATCTGCTACAATAGTTATTTCAATTTTGGAAAGATTGAGGTGTTTACATCAATCCATCTTACCAAGTTTATAGGATGGAGTGATCAAATCATCCACCTCTACTAGATTTATAGTGTAAGATGACTTGGATCACTCACATGAGCATCATGTTATAAGTATGATTGGGTTACAGAGTTTAGTTAATCTCAATTATTGGGTGGCAACTCACATTTTATCCAAGGTTTGGGGCTTGTTTCCCTCCAACATTTATATAGATTTTTACTTACACATATTTTACTATTGTCCTAATATTAGTGCCATAGATTCATAATAAATCAACTCTTCAAATCAAATAATGAAAGTCAAGATGCTTGTAGCAATACACAAGTGTAATCCTAACCTTACTCTCTTTCCTTTCAAGCATTTCAAATTATTTAAATTCCAAATTATATGCATTGATTATATACTGTGACATGCTCTTCATAACATGTTAGTCACCAACAAAGCACTAAAGTGGGAATCATGCAAAGATAAAGTGTGTTATACGCACACAGGTAAGCATTGATTTTCCTTTAAATTATCAATTTCATTATTTGATTATAGGGGGGAGTAAATGTAGATACTAAGTCTAAATTATATATCACCTCAGTCTTGTATACTTGGAAAGTACTTCTAATAGCTATACCCTTCAATTCCTAAGACCTTGCCGTTCAAAGTCTCGCATCTACTATCTCTTGTGCCTATTGATTATCTCTTAGTCTGATCATATGTTATTTTGATTTCCAAGCCTTCTATACTACTCAAAATGTTACAAAATTACTTATTATCATCCTTTGAGTGTCTTTGAATTGTACCTATTTTCTAGTTTCTAAGACACTTATGTCCCAATCAGACACCTACGTCAATGTTAATGTCCAATGCCAAACTAAGTGTCTAGTGCCCTAAAGTCATAAAATTTTCAAATGAATTGTATCCTAAAGGTCATCCTAAGTGCTTTGATGTGATATATTTATAAAGGGGATTGGAATATAGACAATATTAACCTTCATTATTCCTCACCTAACATAGTCTTAAAAACTCACAAGGCAACTTACCAAGAGCCTTCAATCAAGCATTCAAGTGAGTAAAGCTTCCCTATTCTTTGTTACTTTAATATTATTTATAGGGACAACCCTTTTACATGTCTGATGTACTTACTGAAGGAGCATTCCATGAGCCGTATTTTCCAAGTTATAAGCTAGGTCACTCGATGTACTTGCTTATCACATGTTGCATCTTGATATAGAGACAAACCAACATGTAGGGGAAATCTGCATAAGTATGAGGCCCTTTTTAGAGTATTATCTATGTAATAAGTGCACATTGATAGATAAATCCTTAGGGATATTTGACATCATATGCCTTTTAATCCATGTTTCCCATTATCACTCCAATGGTGATAAAGCTAGGGCTTGGTCATTTGACAAAGAGTGACCACCTGTACGCAATATCTAAACATGTCAAAGTAAGGGCGATAGAAATCCTATAATTTTTTAGATGGTCATACCTAGATACAATTGATATTCTGTACTAGGCACCATGTGCAAGTCAAACAATAGCTTCGATGTAACCATCTATATCCAACACAAATGTCTAAGGCCACAAATTAGAAATTATTAGAATATGATGACTATTCTAGCATCTTGATCTAATATGCTTTCAACCTATTTTAGCTAAGATATGCATGCACACAATAAATCAACTAAGTACTCTTATTTTTTATTTATTATAATATCAATCAATAGCCATACTTTCCATTTTTAGCATATCTTAGCAGTTAAATTCAAAATATTATTTATCTAAGTTTACAATTAATTATTTTGTTATAGATCTACTTATCACCCTTGCGGTTATTCATTTCTATATTATTAACCCTAGACTATATTGACACATCTTAATTTAGGGTTAAACACTAACCCTACTATAAATTCCTATTTTTAGTAGGTTTATGATTTTTGTAAATTTTGTTTTTACTATATTTTTCTTCATTTTAGTTGTTCAATAGTTTTAATACATCTAACTAGATTCACCTAATTAAAACATATTAAGCACTACGTAAAACCTATAATGTGCGATAAAATGTAGGTTATTGTAGCACTAAACCAATGTGCATCAAGGTTTTGCAGCATGCTCATTGGGAATGTCTTTGGCCATATCTTTAGGGTCTTGTTATTTTGACTCTTGTCAAATATTTTTTTGACATTCGACTCATCAATGAAGCCTTTATGGGGAACATGAAGGTTATTTGCATCATGACCCAAACCAAAGGGAAATCCCTTATAGCAGATGAGGTTTTGTTGTGTAGGCGCTCACATATTTATTGAATAAATTTAATTAATGAGGTTGAAATCATCAACATAAAAGAAAAGTTGGGGCTTGGCATGCCTTGGTTGGGGGGGGTAGCTGAATTGTCTTATTTCCCTTTTTATCCTTAGAATAGTTTTCATTACTTTCATTTGAGGGGGTTAATGTAGACTCAATAGGGGGACTAGGATTTGGTTGTGGTTTTCTTGACATCTACATTGTAAACATAAAGACATAAGGATCCACAAAGAAGACATGTGAATATTGTTTGGAAGCATAGGAAAGCGAACAAGGGAAGAAATAAAAGTAATGAAAACAAAATAAATAATGTTTATTGCAATATAAAACTTTAAAGAATCAACCAAGATAGTAGACTAAGGGGGAAAAAAAGATAATTGAAGAAAAAAACAAATACAATGTACATTGTATGTCCCACTTTAGTTGCAAAAAATTATTTGTAATGTTATATGCATTTACAAAATATGGAAAGAAGTTTTGAGTATGGTTTGGAAAAGACATCTTCCTTTGTCTTTAAAATTTATAGGAATTGAAATAATGTTCTATAATGACGACGACCTGAATGAAAATGGAGGGATGCATGGATCAATGTTGATATTGAATGAATTCATTTCTTCTTTTGTTGTTGATAATGTATGCAATCAATTATCTTCCTTTTTTTTGATGTGAACATATTAATTGGTTTGCATCTTAGCATATATTTAGAAGAAGAAGGCGAGGGAGATGTGGATACTATCCAACGTTCAAACTCTAGAGATTGTAGTAAATGTTAAACCCTGTCACTCAATGTTTATAATATCTATTATTGTCTTATCCAAGGTAAGGCCCTGTGGTTTATGTATCGTTAATACCCATACCATTTTTAACGGGATCTATCTACAACACCCATGGGTGATAGATGTAGTAGTACACATAATGGGTGGTGTGGATCCCATGATAGGCCTATGTAGTTTTAAAATTCAATAAGTATAATTGGTGTCAAATGCGGGGAGTTTGGTTTAGGTCTATAGATGATGTCAATGATATATCCATGCATCCCATTCACAATGTCAACATAAATCCATAAATTACAAGTAAACATAACTTGTTGACCATGACATAAAATGACATTGCCTTCTAATTGATCGTCATCTAGTTTTGTTATGTTTTCTTGTCTAGTACACTCATCATTTCTTTGTGTATTTGGAACATTAAGAAACTTCATTTTTTTAATTATGCGATAAAACCATGTCATTTGTTACATTAAAATTTATTAGATAATGGAATGTGTTAGTTTTTTGAGATGACAAGGATGCATCCTTATGGGTCATGAGAAACTTCCAATCCTTGAGTCTTCATTCTACATTTGACAACATACATTGGGATGTCAATAATGGGTGGGAGTTGCCCAAGATTACCATAAGAATAGTTGAGCGTGCACCAAACATAGAGTTTTTATGGTGTGGAAATGTTTGGCATAGGCACTCATCAATTTGTGACAATACTTTTGGCATATGAATCTCATTTCATTTATTAGAATATAGGATACACGCTTCAAATATTCTTGGAATTATGCAAGCAAGTTTCATGAATTTTATAGGAATGTAAAAAACAACATGAATGATGGATACATTGATATTAGAGGTTGAAACTCTAGTTAGAGCCAAAGTAATAAGGGAGAGTTTCTTTAATCTACATGAAAACCAATGTAAGCTTTATGTTGTTTGTTAGGCATGACTTTCCTGTGTTAGCAATTACCTAGATTATCATTCTAAATGGTGGCAATACACGATGATGTGCATAATACCGTATAACAATGTTGAAGGCACTTGACATTGTTTAGAAGACAAAGTATCATGCACATATATGACCATCTAGAAATGATTTAAGACTAGTTTTTGTTTTCTTTAAAAATTTTGAGCATTAATTTAAATTCATAGCAGGTAGTCTATATATATAGATCATTTTAATTAAATTTGCCTAAATAATTTATATGGTTTTTAAGAGTACCCAAATTAGTCACGCTTCCAATGTGCCATGAGCCTATACCGATCATTTGTAGACATTAATACATTATTTTTTCTCTTGGTTGATGTTGAAATTCTTCATCGATATTTACTATTCTCATGAGATCTTATGCAATTACATTAAATTTCTTGTAGGAGAGATATCCTTAACTCTTAAACATTAAAAGTGAGATAGTTTCAATTATATACATCTAGTAAAAAGTGTTTTCTTTATACAATTAAGTATTGTCTTACAAGTAAAAGTATTTTACAATCAAAAAGTATAATTGAATAATATTTTTATTAAAAAAAAACTACAAACTAAATTTAAAATAACACAAAATAATAAAATGAAGCTTCCATAAATGAGATTATTATTGATATAATTTTACCCTAGGGGTTTACATACAACATCACAATTTTAAAACCTTTTAAAAGAAATAAAGATTAAAACAAAATGTGAAGTTATAATGGAAGACTATTTTTAGGGATAACTATTGTTAGGGAACACATTGAAAAAGGTAATGATGAGTTGTTTCATTTCCATGTTGATGCCCGATAGTAGTTGTTATTCCACATATACCTAGTGTGAGATGGAGTCGATGTGATTTAAGACAATTATTTAAACATGTTTTAGGACAACCATGATGAAGTTGAAAAGGGAGGACTATACACTACACCAAAACATTAGCTAATATTAACATGTTCATCGAAGCTAATATTAAATATTTTGTTGTTATATTATATATAATACTATATTGTCTAATAGTTTTATATTCATATAAGTTGGTACATGGTGCATTATCTACAATTTTAAAGGTGTTGTTGGATAGTGAGTGATACATGTTTCAAGCATTTGTTGGGTGATTTAGATAGTTTGGTAGAAGCTCCAAATTGCTTTGATAGATTTTATGTCACTAAACTTTACACTTGTATCTTCTTGGGCTTCTTCGAGTCTATCACATGAAATTCCTTGTCATTGCCCCTCAGCCCACCATCACCGACCAACACACCTTCAAATCACCACCCAACACACGATAAGATTTTTGTCGCTTAATGTTTCTTGCACAAAAGATGAGATGGGGTCAACAAACATGGGTTTTGAGTGAAATATGACTGTCAATTTACACTCTTTCACTCTACAAAACTTGTTTTACCAAAACAAACAATTACATCCATTTTGACGTAATTTGTAGACCATGGACACTTTTTAATATAATGTCCAAACCCATTTTGAGCCTCAGACAGAGTGATGATGGTAGAACACTATTGACAACTCTATAGGTTATTTAGAGCTTTGTGGTATTTAATAAAACCTGTGAACCAAAACTCGTGACCATCCTCAATCAACACTTGAATATAAATTTTCATTAGATTAACTCTGTTCATAGACTGATTCACAACTTTCACCTTTGCCACCGATATTTCCACTTGCATACATTATACACAATCACAACTCTCTATTATCTAACACTGTTAACGAATAATATAAAAGTATTGTTACTTAACCCTTTATAAAAAATAATTTAGATAGGGTTAATGGTCATACTGATTTGCACTCCTCTGCTTACAAAACCTTGATTTACGAAAATAAAATATTACATCCTTTCCTTGATTTGACATCCCAGAGTCTATCTTGTAGCTTTCATTTATCCATGCTACTAATATATTGACACCTAGAGCAATTGCATCACAATTAATAACATACATAAATGGCATACTCAGAGCCTTGGAAAAAAAGGTGATTGCAATTGGAGTCTATCTTCATAAACATGTCACTTATCCCTATTGGGAAAAATATGTTTTGGAAAGATTATTAAAACGAATATTAGATTATCGTAGCTTAACATTTCATGTAGAAAAGATGAGTCAAAATTTAATGGTAATGGGTTTCAAGTGATATACAATTACCAATTTACACTATTTTTCTTTACAAAACCTTAATTTACCAAAATAAAAAATAATTAATATAAATATTATATTATTATTAATATAAATATTTTAATACTAAATATAACATAACACTATTATATTATACCATATATACACATAATATCATATAATTATATATTTAATAAATATTTTAATAATTAATTATATATTATAATATATAATTATTTAATATAATATTATGTATTATGCGTAACATATATATTATAATAAAATAATAAATATTATTAATAATATATAATAATATAATATACATAAATGAATAGAATATAATAATATATTACCTATGATATTAATTAAATATATAATACTATTAATTTATAGTTATATATAAATTATAATATTTACTTTGATAATTTATGATATAAAATATATAATATTTTATAGAGATATGTTATAGAGGTTTTTATATGTATTTAAATTAGCTTTTTTAAATTTATTTTTTTAAATTTTTTGTCATTGTTCTTTACTCATATTTTATGTAAAATAAAACATCTTCTCTCCAAACAACTTATTACCATATAAAAAATACATAATCTCATTTTCCACCATCACCATCACTTAAAATATAGAATTATTGCTATTTAAAATCATTAACATCAAATAATATATAGTAAACACTCATAAAATTCAAGTGAGATAAGACTATCAATTTATTCAATTTACAAAACACCATTTTAATAAAAATAAAAATTATAATATATTTTTTAATATAACTCCTCTAAAACAAATACTAATTTAAAGTTATATAATCTCCCTTAAATAATAAATTATACAATTCATATAATTTTATAGGAAAAAAAAAGGTAATTAAAAAATTAAATTAATTTGATGTATTTATACTTATAAAAAAGCAAATTAGTTAATTTTACTCCTAAGACACGGATGTATTATTGTTGGGTCCGTTCCCACCCAAACTCGAATACGGTTCCCGGGACTGTTTAATTTTTGGCGCGTCACAAATATCGAGAGGCACTAACATTTAGTACGGATAAGTCTCCTTCCTTGTCTCTTTCCATCTCTATGTCGGGGCAGGTTTTGAAGCATGGGCCCCTTACGAACAGAAAAAGCAGACCAGAAGGAATAAAAGCAGGATAGGGGAGCGGAGCGAAGATGCCAACTGGATTAGCCGTTGGAGAGTGTTATGGTTTAAGGTATAAGTAAAGGCAATTCCGAAACCATTTTCTTGTGCTTGTATTGTATTGATTTTTCTTCTGTGGTTGTGGCTCTGCCTGGATCCTCTTTTCGTCTGCATATTTTTTTCAATGTCCACAGACTTTTTTTTTCTATTTCTTTTTTACACAGGCATGGACGAAGATTCGATTAATTATGGCGATTTTACTTTAAAAAGTGTTGAGGGTGGTCTGTTGCAATTTATGCACTCACAAGGTACGGTGGAAGAAACATGATCTCTGCAAATTAAATTTCATTGCTGTTTATATGTTATTGCGGGGAAAATTTAATTAGCTGTGTTTTTCTGCATTTTGACAAGTTATGCATTTTTCTGATGATGGTAATAGGGTTTTCCCAGTTAATTTGATTGATGTCAGCCGTGTGTGTTTGTATGCCAGTGCATCACATAATTTTTTGACTGGATTTCTAGGTAGATATGGGAAATTCATTTATATTTATATGATTAGGCTCTACGGAGATATCATATAGACAACGTGGTGAACGAGAATCTTGAGTTTTCCTATGCTATAAGGATAGAATCTATTGTATAGGATAAATTCTGGCAAAATACCTAATCAAAGTGGGTAGATTTGAAGAGACAAGGAAGTTAATAGGTGTTTAGAGAAGTATAATTTTTTGATTTAAGATATCTCTACACGTAAGCCTCTAAGAGCAGGTCTAAAAATCCTATTTACAAAGAAAAATGGAAACCCTACACACAGGAATTAAAACTACATGAGAAATACATATCATATAAAGAATATGATGTAGATGGGCAATTTGGATGTTTCAACTTCTGTTGGGTACAAACTTGGTCTTGTGACTGACAATATTGTAGATATGCAAAACTCTAGTATCTAATTAAGTGCAAAGTGCTATGATTGATAGAAAGAAAACGCCACACAAGTAATATATCAACAAGATACTCAACATAGAATAGAGAATGAAAAATGAATGCAAACAGATAGATATATATGGAGGAATATCTCCCTTATTTACACAATCATTTCCAAGATGTCATAAGAGTATTCAATGCTTTACTGCCTACATTGCCAACATGTAACCCTATGTAGCAAGAAACATAATGGGAGCTACCTGTTTCGCATTAAAATGTGCCGAAACAGCAATGTTGCAGTGACACAATTTCAAACGGGTTTCTCATCTGCTGCAATGGCAGCCGCAACGCCTTTTGCCGGGTTTGTCATCTGCTGCAATGACAGCCACAATGCTTTTTGCTGGAAAAACAAGGTGTGAATGAACAGTTAACAATATTAAAGCAGTGAGTTCCCACGTGTAAAACTTTTTGATGCCTTAAAGAGTGTGCCATATGTAAGGGTACTATATTTTGAAAGGAAATCCAAAAGAAACTAACAGTCTTTTGTGTATAATGTATATTTTGAACAATCCAAAAGAAGCTACCTTGGAGGGGAGAAATATGTCAGTAGAATGTTTCTTCCGCAATAATGAAAATAAAAAAAATTACATCAAGATTAAATTATCCAATCTACTGTTCTTTTGTTTATGTCCTTATGTTAACCACATAATATAAATATAGAGAGCTCAAACATTTTAATCATCACCTCACAAAAATTTAAACCAATCTTCTATACTTTTAAGAAGGTAGATTCTTACTATATAGTGTTGACTGCTTACAATAGGAGTTTCCTCTCGCAACATCTGTTGTTCAGCAACAGAGGCTACTGGCACAGCTGTGATATCATTTTCAACCATTGCCTTGAGTATTTTCTCTACTGTTGCATTCGTTGGTGTATCGATCAAGAATCCTTTGTTTTCCACAAGATCTCGTATATAGGTCCTTTCCAAAATTACAGCCATCTACAATGCTCAAAGAACTGAATTAAGAAATCTTCTTAGGCAGTAAAACAAAACATGAGCATCCTTATAAAAGATTTTCTAATATCAAAATTATCATAGAGCTTACCAAATGGAAAAATCTCTAGAAAATTATTCATGAAAGAATTCATGCAGTGGATCTCAGATTAGTTGTGTTTCATCCTCAAAGAGAACCGATTAGCTTAAACACATTCAATACGCAGATCAAAGTTTACAAAAATATGGTGCCTCTCTTATTTATTCTTTATGCTGCTTAAGTTTTAAAGCTGAAAGTTTCTACTTTAAGACACCATTTTTTTCATACTTACAGTTACATGTTTACACCATTTTCTCATGAATGCTCCTCTCATTTCAGTTTCAAAGTAAGAGCACTTTTCATGGAGATTTCATTATTACATACACACATTAAGATATCAGACTTGAAATAAATTGATTCTATGGAATGAAAAGTATCATAGAACTCTTTCCTTGCACTTGTAATTGCACAACCAGTATTAAGGATTGCTTCAATTTTCCTCTAGGCTATATCTGCATCCACAGGAATATTTTTCAATAACAAACGGCAAGGATTTTTGTAGAGGATGACCAACATCCATTTAATTTCTTTACTAGTTCCTCCTTGGGATGGTTTTATTTTCTTCACTATAACAAACTTGTCACCTCCAGGTAACTTTAACAACATACAGAATTCAAAGTTACCCTTCATAAAATGCCACGAAGGAAAATAATCCATCATTGGCATTGCCCTAATCAGGCATACAATTCACCAGATGTGTCTCAAACTCATCTTAGGACACAGAATATAACAGGTCTGGATCTTCTCTTACTTCAGGGAAAACACAATGATTCATTCATGACCTGGACAACAACATTTCTGACACCATAATTTATTCTTAAGACTGATTTGTCCTCATTCTTTTAAGTATGGGAATAAATGCTGGTAAATACATATAAATAAAGTCAAAATTGGTCAATGTTGTCAACATACCTAACAAAATCTTCAGTCAACAACAATCACATTCAGTTAACAGCATTACATTCCAGTCAACATAACAGATTCTTTGCAGTCAAACAGCAGTCTTTTGGGTCAACCAAGAAAATTTGAGAGTTAACGAAGGTCAACACATCCTATCTGACTTACTGTTGTCAGCAATGATGTCAACTATACAGACTGTAGTTGGAAATCTCCATTTTTACCCCCTAGGTCATCACAGGTCAAAATGAGAGAAGAAAGAAATTATATGAATATCCATAAATGACCATAGTAGGTTAATGGAACTCAAAAGGGAGTTGAAATAGTTAATTAGGAGTGCTGAAAGGAACAGCAACCACCAAAAATGATGTGAAACTACAGCTAGAAAGCTATAGAATCAAATAAGAAGGGGCATAAATACAAACTTTTAAACATTAGACAAGTCAATGTATACAAAAATTACATCATACAAGGATAATATTGTTGATGTAAGGCCCATTGTTAAAAGAATCACCAATAGAGCCAAGAGAAGGGTGTGAATGGACAACGAGGATCTCACATGCATCAAAGACGGGAACTAAAAAGGGGCCACCATTCTCATTGATTGCCACAAAAGGGCCAATACAGAGTCTGATGATGCCCTTGAGAGAATGGCTTGGGATCAGAGGGTCTGATTGAACAACCTGAAAGGAAGCAGGGCACTTAGGACAATTTGATGAATGAGGCCATTCAAAGATATTTATACATTGAAAATTTTGAGGCCTTTTGAGTCCATAATGTTAAAGAAGGATTTTAGATATAAATCTGAAAAAAAAATTGATTCAAAAAAAGATGTTTCGGATCTCAACATGAGATCTGCCATTGGAAAAAGAAAAACCATATATTAGGATTGTGGACAAGAGCTCCTTATATCGATAACTCATTACATGATGCACAATGGGCCCATCATTGGAGAAAATAATAAATAAACTAACCATTACAACTTACAAGCATTAAAGATTGTATACAATCCACAAACATTAAATGCAAATCTCCTACGTTGTAAGGTCGTTTTTTAACATGATGATGGGCCTCCAAGAATGGCTTAATTTTAAACCCTCATCCCTGTTTAAATTAGGCGGATGTTTATTGATCTCCACAACCTCTCTTATGGGGCGCTTGAAATAATGATCTTCCATAGGAATTACTTTGCCTTTCTCAATGCAAATTTGGTGCTTGGTTGAGAATGAGTGCTCAACCAAAATTGTTTTTACCACCCTTTCTCAATGAAAATCAGTGCTCTGTTCTCACCCTCACATCAATGGGCCTACTTATTTCCTTGGTGTATGGAACACTACATGAGCAATCAATTTGACAAACACCTCTCTTTTGGCTTGGTTCCAACTTATCTATAGCTGATCTTAAGGCTTTTTTCAAGTTTTTAAAGTTTGTTTTGAGGTATAAAAGTGGACTAGATGTTCTTGTGCATGACAGTTGGGAAATATGATACAATAAATTTTACATGGTTATATACAAAAGCCTTATCTCTGATATTTATGCATGTTAATTGTGAATTGAATATCACCAATTGGCCCAGTCATTATTTCACCTCATCTTCTGTTGGCATTAAATGCAATGTCGGCCCTATTCAATAAAATATAAGAGGACATTTATAAGGGTTTATTGGGTGCAGGCGTATCATATATGGTTGGAAAGATTCCAATGCATACGTGAGCTTGGAATAGGCTTCATTCTTGAATTATGAACAGGACTTTAGTTATTCAAAGGTTTTCCTTTCAAATTGATGCTTATGTGACAATTGTATTGGTGAGTTGTTCTGTCATAGGGAAAAAGAAGAAAAATATAATGACAACACTCACACTGATTTGGGAGGTCTCTTTACAAAACCACTTTCATTAGCCTCACAAGGAAGGTGTAGTGACAGGCATGCTACTGCAACTACTATTAATAAAACAAAATTTTCAAAAAAAAAATTTAGAATACAAGGATGGAGATTCATTTCTTCCATACACTTCCCAATATTTCTTTGTTGATGTGTGACATGAGGTCTTAATTTTTTGTTGAAAGGCTTGTCTCAACTTAATTTTTTATACTAATATTTTGATGTCTAATTGGCTTGATTCAGGGAATGAAGATACCCATGACACTAAAAGGATCTTAGATGGAGGTGGATGACTCAATCACAAGGTGCATGGCTCATATATGATGATATTCTCAATTTTTTAAAACAGTTGTCTAGAAAATAGACAATAAATTACAAAGTAGCTTGTTATAGTTGATTTGTTAGGTAATAAGTAAATGTTAGAAATGAGAAGCCTTTAAGATAATGCATCATTGAAGTGCTTATATAGAATAGGAAATTAAGTGAGGATTTGTTTGAAGAGCTCATTTGAATTTTTTTGTAACAACCCTTTTTCTGTTAATACTAGTTTTTTGCAACTAGAGTATAATTAATTATTTTCCACATTGTCAATAAAACATAATATTTAATAGAGTTTTATTAGCTAGCTACACTCATTAAGGAACATCCTTGTCTATGGAATGTGCACCAATCCCAAGGGGCATGTACATACCAAAGTGACTTCCACACTTATCCCACCAGAGCCTAACAACAATTACTAAACCCCATCTTAAATAGGATTGTTGCCTTGATTTGTTGGATTGGATATAACGTTAATAAGATCTATGTTAAAGGCAAAAAAACATAACTATCCAAGCTACTTGGTATTTGACATTACACATTTAAAAAATGAGTCAAATGGACCAAGTTATTGGTCCAAAGATATGGTCACTAGTGATCTTCGTATGCATTCAACTTATATTTGGGACCACTAATCTTTACAACGAAGTTGAGGGTCTTTACTTCTCTTTGTGCCTACGAAAAAGCATAGGGATTTTTGTCCAATAGCCCCATGGTCATTCCACAAAGCTTTTACTCATCGAAAGAACATTGCCAAGTACACCTTTTAATAGTCAATTTTGATTCGAAAGAGTTAGTGCCTATGCTTCTAACTATCCCTTGCTAGGATATTTGATACAAGACAAATATTGCTTTCTAGGATATGGGATTGGTTGTTAACTCTAGCTAGTACAAGGAATATAGGTGTTGAATGCGATCAATGCGATACAAAATCATTATGAATGTGGTCCTCAAAGTATGTAGTTCTTCTCCAATCAAGCAAAATAGATGAAGTAGTTCCATGTCAGGGGCTTTGTTCATTCCGTAAGTGTACCAATTTTAATAACTTTGTGAAGAGCATTTATACCAATCTACCAATCTCCATTCTTTAGTGAGATGACTGCATGCCAATCTTTAGCCGATCATTTATCCTCATTCCTATGTCGATAGGGCTTTGGATCATGCATTTTTATTTTTGACAAGATTTCCCACTTGGCGATGATGAGTTCTCCTTGGCCCACTTTGATTAGTATTTCCTATTTCTCCTCTTGGCCTTGTCGGGGAAAAAGCTCTTTTCTCTTAGTAGCTTTTTTAACGGTGAATTATCCTTCTCCTTGATCCCTCTCCTCAAAATCTCTTTGGTACAAAATAAACTCACTATCAAGGTTGAGTGCTCTTTGCATAATCATTGTCAAATGCTTTAAGGCCCTCATCCTTCAACATCAACAAACTCCCTTAGCATGGACTAAACTCCCCACTCCATTTTATGGAAACTCAACCAACGGGCTAGGCTCTGAAAAGGCATTGATTCCAATTGGAGTTGCACATCTTAAGTTGAATGGGAGATCTGTACTTGTAATGTTGATTAACCTGAATCATTTATGCAAAATGGACTATAGTCTTGATGGTTTCAGGAAGATTGAGTCCGTATTGTAAGAGAAGAATGATAGTGAGCATCTTCTTCCCTATCCTTAAGTCCTCTTTAGGATAAGGGTCCAAAAGTCTCAATTTGGCCTTTGAATGTTTAATATTTTGGAGTATCCATTGATTTAATCGAAGAGGGACCTCAATCCTTTCAAGCCATCATTCTTCCAGTGGCAGGGACATCATTGGATGTGAAGCAGGCCACGATAGAAAACCACATTCTCCCACTCGCTATTAGGTAAAGCCATGACGAAGGGCCCTTTTGTCGATTGAATTCTCTCTCGTCCTTGTCCCCCTCTCCCTTTTGATCTTTTATGCTTTCGGCCTTTATGTACCAACTAGAGGTCATGGTAATTAATGTGCCCAATTGACTTCAGCTAGTTATGATTGATTCAGGGCTTGACGAACATGAATTTTGTCGACTGGATGGTGTGAGATTGTCCAACCTCTATTTTTCTTCTAATGAAAATCCATTTCGCATTTTTGTTGTCGCTTCAAGCTCTCTTCTGTTCAGAGTTAGCAATTTGGATTCACATGGACACTGATGTGTTAAGGGTGATCAACACGATTACCACATTTTACATTGATCCTTGTGCAGCTCCTGTGTTGCGTACACTCATGTGCCTACGTGTGCAATATGCGCACATCTCACTTTGGATTCTTACCCACACTTCAGTGAAACCCACTCACGCTTGCTCATAGCCCTGTGCACCATTATTGTACCCACTCGCAGTCTCATGTGCCACACTTCTACTAGTTCATAGACTCGCACTTGGACTTAGTCTTGCGCACACACTTTTGCGCCAAGCACATCATCGTTTGTGTGTGAATACACTTGCCTTATCCCAACATGCCTATATGTCAACTTGCTTTGATGATGTAGCTTGCTAAGTGGAACCTCTCAGCTTGGAATGTGTCAACAACTTGCCACCACGTGACTGGAAGTTCAACTGTCATTCAACAGGGAAGTTGACATGATTCGTAGTCATCCCCTTGGTGATCGACAACGACTGTAATTGCCTCTTCTACTCTATGTAGAAATATATATAACATATGCATCTGACTTGGTAGATAGACAAGTAGTCACGCTGATGTCATACACAATCTTAGCATTGTTCAGTTTAGGTTAATAAGTGGAAGTGTTTCCCTCTTCTTATCACAGGACCTTGCTCTCTTAACCTCACTATATGGATCGTACACTTTTGTACCCTTGCCGATTCTACATATTGAATAGAAGTTGCATTTTTGCAAGTAAAAAATTTCTGCTTAATGAATGCGTGTTGTTTGTTTTGTGTGAACACTTGTGCACATTCACACTTATAACTATGAGTTATCTCTAATAGTAGTTCTCTCCCATGCACTTGGTCCTGGGTCCCCATAGTACGGATCATTGGTATCAGTGCATAGCTCCTTTCTATCTTTGTAAACACGTGAGTGCAATGAGAGAAAGGGCTATCTTTTGCTTCTATTTCAGACTACCCAGAGGAATGCCATAGAAAATGTAAGATGGCTGATTCCCAGAAACAACGTAAGGCAGCCCCAAACGTCAAAAGTCTCATTGTCGATGCACTGGAGACGTAGCACATTGAACTTTTTTGGCCAATTTTGTGAATTGATTATGCAACTCAACCCAACGCCTTCCATTCCTCCTCCAACTTAGTATCGGTTTCAACAACAAACCTCCTTTAAAGTGCAAGTCAATCTTGACATCCCTTTGTTCAAAGGCAAAATCAACACCACAACATTGGATCCCTGGATTTGATAGCTAGAGGCATATTTCTCAGTCACATATCTATTTATATGGCGAGAGAAGGGAGAGGGAATACTCAACCGACTTCAGGGCCTTCACATATAGGGAGAGGGTCCCTACCTCTACGCTATATGGATGGCCATATATATATATATATATATACCTGGATTTGATAGCTAGAGGCATATTTCTTAGTCACATATCTATGTATATGGCGAGAGAAGGGAGAGGGAATACTCAACCGACTTTATATATATATATATATATATATATATATATATATATATATATATATATATAAGGCCATCCATATAGCGTAGAGATAGGGGCCCTCTCCCTATATGTGAAGGCCTTGAAGTTGGTTGAGTATTCCCTCACCCTTCTCTCGCCATATAAATAGATATGTGACTGAGAAATATGCCTCTAGCTATCAAATCCATATATATATATATATATATATATATATAAGGCCATCCATATAGCATAGAGATAGGTGCCCTCTCCCTATATGTGAAGGCCTTGAAGTTGGTTGAGTATTCCCTCTCCCTTCTCTCGCCATATAAATAGATATGTGACTGAGAAATATGCCTCTAGCTATCAAATCCAGGTATATATATATATATATATATATATATATATATATATATAAGGCCATCCATATATCGTAGAGATAGGGGCCCTCTCCCTATATGTGAAGGCCCTGAAGTCGGTTGAGTATTCCCTCTCCCTTCTCTCGCCATATAAATAGATATGTGACTGAGAAATATGCCTCTAGCTATCAAATCCAGGCAGACTACAACCCTAGATAGATCTATAGGGCCTTCCTTTAAATTCATAGGGCATAGGGGGCCTTTAAAATTATCTAACTAGATGGGGTTGGGTTGGTCTATAATATAGTTCGTTTCACTGATGCTGAGAAGATCACCTTCACAATGTTGAAGATGTCCATTCCGGTGTTTCACTGGTGGGAGAACTTTAGTGCGCAACGTTCGTGAGATTGTGTTCCAATTGAGTTTTGGAAGACCTTTCTTGACATGTTGAAAGAGGAATGCTATCCTCTCTGTCGCTTTGAGGATGAATACATCAAGTTCCAACAATTGTGCCAGCACAAAGATTAGTCAGTGGAAGACTACAACACATTCCATTACTACTCTTTGCGCTAGCAAGAGAACTTGAGCAAACAACATAAGATGTTGAAGTACATTATCAGACTTTCAGCTTATATTTTTTTGCGAAGATAGAATTCTTGACATCTAACACTCTAGGGCAAGCATAACGCAACGTTGCCAAGATCAAAGCCAAGGTAAACATGAAGCAACATCTCACCTTTTCATCCAATGCCACGTGCAAGAGTTAGCTTGTGCACAATTCCTCATCGTAGTGTTTTGCGCAGAAGCAAAGCATTTCACACAAAGGATAAATAAGAAGACTACACAAAATTCAAAGGCTCCTACACCTACTTCAAAAAAAGACATGAAGAAGTCCGGTGACATGTGGTGCCATCGTCATTGCTCGAATGCCCATGATGACTTCGAATGTCATGTGCAACAATCATGCATTGCTTAATCTAGATTAGGTCCCGCATTGATGGACAACACTGATCCAAATGTGACTTGTCTAATCACCAACACCACTACGATAGACACCATTGAGGAGTATGAACGCCTCTTCCAGACCAAGTTCTGGGTGAAGGGTCATCCTCTTCACGTCGTCATTGATAGTGGCAACTAGAAGAACATTATTGCATAAGCCACCAGAAACGCCTTGGCCTTACCACTATTGATGTAGGTTTTTTCCCACCATGTGGTTTTATCTACTTGGTTTAATTAACATTTTTAGGTTAATAATAGGTCATTAGAGGAAATGTACTTTAAGTTATTTTCTAATTGTGAGTTGAGTTAATTACCTTTTTGGGTGACCTAATTCCTCTCTATATAATGCACCTTCCTATATACTTTTTGGTTAATGAATAATTGTTAATGCAACTTTTGGTTGTGAAATACAAGCTTCTTCCTTTTGAGTTGTTCTTTGAATTTCACTACTCCATATAGTTTTAATTTCGTGCATTCAATCCTATCCAGGCCGATCCTTGATTATGGCCCACTCTGACATGATATTAGAACACTTTTGGTAGCCGAATGTCATAGCCTCTATTGTGAGATCTAGCATTCTAACTTGTTCGGTGTTTTTTCATTAATTTTGATTTTCAAGGCTTTGGTGGGGTTTCTAGAAAATCCGTGCAAATTTGTATATTCGGAGTCTCCAAATGAAAAATAGATGCCATTGAATTTAGGTGTCAAAACCCTAGAATCGAAGGTAAGAATGACCTAGTTTCGTGACAATCAGTTTTTGATCATTTTTGGTGGGTTTCAATGCTGTTTTTTGAATGTTGCAAAAATTCATACATTCGGTGACTTGAGGGAAAACCCTTTTTAGGTTTTTCTTGGTTTGTCAAAAAACTAGGTGGGTCCTTGGTATTTTTTTTGAAGCTGTACCAAATCTACAGATTTGAGTGTTTTTCAATTTCAACGAAGTTTCTGACCCCTATAGGCACTTTGATGTTTGTCTACCCCTCAGTGGACATTTCCCCACCTGTAAGCAATTTTTGTGGTTTTTGGCAGTTGGTAGATTTTTCTTAGCGAAAAACAAGTATGGGTGGATGTTTTTGTGGTTGCAAGCGAATAGGTTGGAACCCAACCCCTCTGCGAGCAACTTGGTTAGAACCCGACCCTCTTGCTAGTAGACCTAGCGGACTCCGATGAGCCTGCAAGCAAACCCGGTGGACTATGACGACCTTGGCTGCAAACCCTTCGAACTCTGATGACCCTGCTTGTAGAACCCCCAAACTTTGATGACCTTGTTGACAACCCTAACAGGATCTGATAACCCTGTGTGCAAATGCGACAAAATCGAACAACCTTGTCAATAGCCACTGCTGATTTCGCAAACCTTGTGAGCAACCCCGATGGTCCTGCATGCACATGAGGCATAATCCAACCTTTGTCTAAGCACACTCCAATTTTTGCCAACCTTTTTGCATTCAACGACGACCACAAGGACATCAAATTTGAGCTAGTGAAAGGTGGCACTATTCATTTGAAAAGTGGAGGCAAATTTGAAGTGACATCACCCCCCAGTCACATCACAGTGTAAAGTGACATCATCAAGGGGGAGCACTCATCCTATCCATTAGCCCCTCATCACTTGAGAGTATAAACGTTGGTCACAACCAACCTTAGGGGGCTTAACTTTTCCTCACAAAAGTTGTGCCAAACTTTTGCACACCCAACATTTATACAAAAGGAAGAATTATTTTTTGCGAGCAAGAAATATTCAAAGTCGCATAACTTTAGTTTATAGCTCCTTTCCAAGCACTTTTTTTTTGAAAGTGCAAGTTTTTTCGATCTGTTTGCATTGATAATATTCTAGTGCCTTGTAAAATTGAACCTCTATAGTTTCAGGGGGTTGCACTCAAAGTCTTTCTAGTACTACTCAATTCAGTGCACACTTCCTTTTTGCATCATGGATCAGAGTCATGTTCCTCTTCTTACACTGTTCAACTATTACGAGTGGAAAATCCAAGTTCAAATCTTCTTGAGGAGCAAAGGTTTACATCGAATCATGATGGGTACAGAAAAAGAAACAAAATGCTATTGCTTTTTCTACAGAGGCAAACTGCAAAGGAGCTACTAATGTCGCCATTGAGGCTATTTGACTTTAGGTGATTTTCACTGAGTTTGACATCTAGTTTCGATGACCAATAGCCATCTTCTATGACAACCAAAACACAATACAGATCTGTAGGAATCTAGTCCTCCATCAATGGACCAAGCATGTCGAGATTCACGTGCATTTCATTCGGGAGCTCATCCACAAACAAGTCATTGATCTCCGCTACATTGAGACAATAGAGGAAATTGTTAATATATTCATTAAACCCTTCATTGAGAGCAACTATCTTCGTTTGCGGCCTCTTCTTGGGGTTCAGACAGCTCCGACATCCTCCTCTGGGGGGGCTTTTCTATGTACTTGGGTATCTTATTAGGTTTTGTGCCAGGACCCGATTCTACTACTCACTTAAGAGCTTAAGGGGGTGTTGGGGTAGGTTTTTTCGCACCATGTTGTTTTACCTACACGGTCTAATTAGCTTTCTTAGGATAATAATAGGTCATAAGGGAAAATGTACTTTAAGTCATTTTTTAATTGTGAGTTGAGTTAATTTGTAATATCCCCAAACTCAACCTCAATTAAATCGCTGGAAATATCCTTAATTAAATTGCTGAAGTGTATTCAGCCCTTGATGATCAAATTGCCAATCAATAAGCAAACACCAAAATCAAATTACTAATGTGCAACCATATTGCTAATATATAGTCAGCAAATGAAATCACAGCATGGGAAGTGATATACAGTTAGCAAATGAAATCGCAGCATGGGAAGTTGAGTGCTACAATTAATTAAGAAATCACTCATAAGAGGAGCGCTAAACTAACAACAGTTTTTACTTTTTAACGAAGGCACTTATATCAACAACATTAGTTAATAAAGCATTAATTAATACAACATTAATTAATTAATTGGGAACTTGCATTCATTAGACAAATGGTTGCAACCTTTGGAGGAGACGCGTCTGTTGGTATTATTTAGTAATTGGTGGTAGGGGAAAATCATTAAATCATGTATTCAAATATATAACCTTGTATAAGCATCATGCATTAAAATCGATCTTAAGGACAAAACCCCTTAATTGTGTAATCTAATTTCAAGGATGAAAATTCTTGTGTAATGTCCCCTTAGGGACAGATTATACAATTCTGGAAATTCACAGTAAAACCCTAGCCAAACAATTTTTTTCTGATTTCTTTTTCAAACCCTAGAAATTGAAAGTATGTATTTTTGAGGTGCCAAAATGGGGCACAAAAATATTATTTTATTCCTCAATAATTAATGAAAAATAAGAAATATTGTTATCAAAGATTTCCACATAAAAATAGATTTTATGACAAATTTGGGGCTGGAAAATTATGATAAAATACCAAACTATTGTTTACTGCTGTCATGCATTCAAATCAGGGTTGGGAAAGCCTCAAACTCACTTGCCACACTTAGAGTAGGGGTTGCTGGCTTCATAGGAGCTGCGCTGCCCTTCCTCAGTGTTCGTTGACCCTTCTTGGGGGTCTTCTTCCACTCGTCCAACTCCGTACCCTGTTCGCCATCCTTGGTAGTTTCTGTACCTCGTTGTTGAAGCCAATGGTGTTAAAAAAACCTCTAAACCATTGAATTTATCCAATACAACCCCTGAGTTAGGTCTGCTCAACTGATTAGTAAGGGTTTTTGTCCTTACTAGTTCTTTGATGAGGGTTTCCGTTCTCAAAGGTTTGAAGCTCTTTGTCTTGTGCTAAAACTTTTGCTCTTAATTATTTCAAATCAAATTCTCCATATCTTTGCCAATGACTTTTTCTTTCTTTTATATCCTTCCTCTTAAAAGTGGCACTCAACTTAGAGGGAGGGTTAGTGGAGTTTAAAAGAGGTTGTACCTTTTTCTCATAAAGAGTTAACCCATGCTCAACAAGTCACTTTTAAGTCATAATTAGAAAAGATATATCAAAAAGTCTTTTTGATAACTTAAAAATAGAACCAAAATTTCCTATTGATTTTACCTTCCCTTAGTCGACAGGAAACATCAAAGAATGCGGCTAAGGGTCTTTTCTTGTTCTATGTCCAAAAGGGGGACATGACACCTTGAGGATTTATATTTTATTATTAATACAACTACATTTTATTATTTAAAGTATTATTCCAAGTGCAAGTTTACATTTATACAATATTTTTTCAAAAGGAATTCCGAGGAACCCAAATTAGCATATAATATTCCCATTAGGGATATTACAGTGGCATCAAAGCTGTTTTGTTGCTAACCTTTGAACCATGGGTCACTACACAAGCATATTGTGGCTAGTTTTGATTAATACAAAACTCTTTCAACGGAGATTTGAAAAGAAATCTCTTTTTCAGACTTTATGGAGTTGAGCGAGTTATGGAATGGAACAGGGCACTATGAGGAAGATAACCTTGATGCCTTGAAAGACAGAAAGTCATTAAATGTACCTCATCTATTGAAGGATACCAAAGTGACTTTCAATGGTATTATGACTAACCAACAAGACATTGCATGTGCACCTTTGCTTTTATAATCACCTGACTATCCTAGAGAAGTAGGTATTTCATATGTTTAACATGGAGAGCTTTAGAGATATGCTTAAACAATCCAAAAGTCAATGAAGGCTGTGAATTAGAGGCAAATTGCACACAATCATCCACATCAAAAGATGAGTTGGAAGAAACAAAAATAGAAGGATTTGCCTTTGATGGTCAGTGATTATTTTGTCATGATGCCATTCATGACCAACTTGTTTAGGAAACAACCAATTTTGTGAGGTTAGTAAGTGCATCATCATGAAAGCTGGTGTTTGGATGGAGAGTGCCATCTGGATATTCTATCATTGTAGCCACAACTAATGCTACCCAGGTTTTCTTGGCCACTGGAGGGGAAATCTTGTTTACTTGGAAATAGGAGAAGGATCCCTAATCAAGGTCAAGCATTTGGAAATTGAGTGTGATGTATCTTACCTTGATTTAAATCCTTTTGGTGACAATCCAATGCGTGGTGAGTTGGTGTCATTGGACTGTGGAAAGAACATAGTATCAGGATTTTCTCTCTTCCTAATCTAGACTTGATTACAAGTAGAAACTTGGGGAAAGATGTACCAACCCGATTTGCAAATCTGGATGAGACAGAATCACACTTTGTGCGTCTATTGGATGATCAGACTTTTGAAGTTATGAATAATTTAAAATTCATATTCTCCGAGTTACAGTATCAAGAGTCTCAACAATTTGAGCTTGACTTTGCATCTAAAATTGTCAAAATTTCGTTAGTGTATAGGGAAGAGGACATTCTTCATGGAAAGTTTGTATTCAAAACATGGGATCCAAAATTGATATCAAAACATGGGATCCAAAATTGATATCAGAGAGTTTAAGTTTTTTAAAGCCACAAAATATGAGAGTTGACATAGTGACCAAATCATTGCCATGTGAATATTCAAATGTCCAACATGAAACATGGTTTGGTGTCCCTTACATTATTACAAATATTCCATTTTCTATTTTCGAGGATTGGAAAAGGCCCTTGTTGAAAGACTCCACTTTACATCTACCACTTAAAAATGATTATATTCCAGAGCATTTTTGTACAACAAACCTAATTGTCTTGAAGAATTTCGAACAAGACCTTGAAATTACAAAATGTGTAGTAGTTGATCATTTGATCAAAGTATGGCATAATGAAGTGAATAATATTCCTAATGCAAAGGCCTACTTCATAAATTGTGATAATCTATCAAGGTTTTCACCGGTAAAGTCCAATGTACTGAGTGAAATGTATTCGTCACTATTCTTGGATGTTGTTCGAGAGATTTCGTACCAAGCAGACGTGCCTTCATCAAATAGCAGAATTTGTGCGACTAGACATGAATTTTTAAAATTGTGATATATGGTTTCAGCGGAAAGTTACCGCTTTTAACATCAAATATCTTGAAATTTGTCAACACATTTCAGGCCATAGAGGAAAGTGACAGTGTTGTCAAGGGAGTATGTGTGTCACAATCATATGGCAAAAGCAAACTAACTTTACATAAAGAGGAGACACATGAGAACCATGAGAACTGCTCCCTTCCTGCATTGTGAATCAGTTCAAGATTTAATAAGTGAATCAAAGGGTGCATCTTAGCTTGCGGATTCAGATTCTTGGGAATTTTGTGATAATCTGAAATCTGTGAGGTGAGTTGACCACAATCGAGGAGTTCCTTCTAGAAAAGATAGTGATGGGAATGAGAGATAAATTCAGAAATACTAGCATTGTGAATGCATTGAGCCAAAAGGATCCGAACATGCCTTTAAATGTACTGGGAAGTACAGCAGACCGGAGAAATCATTGTGAGAACAAACCAATACAACTTTTAGGAGAGAACTTTTGCATGTCCCTTGGTTGTCATTTGGGTACTTAGTCGCCTTCCACTGAGTGCAAAGAAAGTATATCAAAAATCTATACCAAAAGCGAGCTATGCAATGCTGACTATGAGAAAAGAAACATGGCATTCATAATCATATCACATGAAATGATTACCTTTTTCATTTCGGGGTTATCAGACCATTTTAATGTAAATCTTATCATTTCGATTAAGGAGAAAGAACCACATTAGTTTGTAAGCAGGGCAAAGGTTTGGTGCCTCCATTCTCAATGAAGCAAATGACAGTACCTACCTCTAAGCAGTTGGTAGTCAACATGATACAGGGAAACATAGTATCTTTGAGAAACCCTTTTGGTGATGTTCACAGTGTGAAACATTCTATGGATGGATGTATTTGAACTGATCGGGTACCTGAACTACTAATCATAGTGAATTTGCAGTCATTAGCAGAACCTAGTAAGCCAATAAATGTGATGTTAGTGGATGTGTCTTCAGATAAAATGAATGCAAGAAATCACAAGGACTTGGATAAACATCTAGAGGGAGAGAAAATGGGTTTTGAGCCATCTGTACTGAAATGGGCATCAGTTGTTGTTGTTGCAGTGTGTGAGAAGGATAAGGCAAAGAGGACAATTTGTAGTGAAGAGCACATAGATCCTTTTGCTCAAATTCAAAATTGTTGGACCATAGCGTGGGATTCCAGTGATACTTTAAGACTTGCAAATGGTAGAGCTTCTGATTTCAGAATCATTGTTGCCAATAATGTCATCATCACATGCTTTGAGATAAAAGGAAAATCAAACTTCACCTTGGAGGAACATAAGAAATATGTTCAGTGGTTGTAGCTTATGGGACAAATGCAAGGTTCAAAGATATGTCACCTCACATCCATGAGTGTTCCCAGAGTGAGCAGCAATGGGACAACTCAAAATTTAGGTAACCAAACTCAGATTTATGTGGCTGGCTTCAGATTTAATATTCAAGCTATAATTGCATGGGTAGATGTATATGTTATGGTGATAAGAGATGAATGGAGAAATGACTGTGCTATAGAAAAGATCCATGGTACTCTACATAGCACAACATCGTTCTCCTATCATAACATTTCTGGTTTAGCTAATAATCATGCACTTGAGAAGAGTCTTTTAACTGAAATGAGTGTTGAGTTCATAAATCCAATAACTAAGGATTCTTGTCAACATAGAAATTATCTTGGTATTGAGAGTTATAATATTTTGGTAACAACATTGGAAAAAATACTCTTGAGCGTTGATGGGTCTGACTGTGATGAAAATAGACCTTATGTGTCCGTCAAAGACAATATTGAATAAAAGCTTGGTTTCAAATTCCTTGAACAAACACTTGGCATCACTATAGGGTCAGTCATTCTTAAACATTCCACTTTACAGTTGCTTGAGGACAAGCAATTTGAGGAAGGGAGGTCTATAATGTCCCCAAACTTAGCCTCAATTAAATCGCTCGAAATATCTTTAATAAAATTGTTGAAGAGTATTCAGCCCTTGATGATCAAATTGCCAATCAATAAGCAAGCAAACACAAATGTCAAATCACTAATGTGCAGCCAGATAGCTAATATACAGTCAACAAATGAAATCATAGAATGGAAAGTGAATACAGTCAGCAAATGAAATCGTAGCATGGGAAGTGAAGCGTCTAATTAATTAAGCAATCATTCATAAGAGGTTCGCTAACTAACAACAGTCTTTACTTATTAACAAAGGGCACTTATATCAATAGCATTAGTTAATAAAGCATTAATCATTAATTAATTGGGAACTTGCATTCATTAGACAAATGGTCGCCACTTTTGGAGAAGACACATCTTTTGGTGAAAGGCTATGAAGGTATTTATATTCAGCAATTGGTAGGAGGGGAAAATCATTAAATCATGTATTCAAATAAATAACCATGTACAAGCAACATTCTTTACAATCACTCTTAAGGACGAAACTCCGTAATTATGTAATCTGATTTCAAGGACAAAAATCCTTATTATCACAATAACCCAAGGACAAAACTCCTTGAGGATTTATATTTTATTTTTAATATAACTACATTTTATTATTTAAAGTATTATTACAAGTGCAAGTTTATATTTATAGAATATTATTTTGAAAGGAATTTCGAGGAACCCATATTAGCATATAATATTCCCATTAGGGATATTACATAATTATTTTTTTGGGTGATCTAATTCCTCACTATATAATGTATCTTCCTATGTACATTTTGGCTAATGAATGAATGTTAATACAACTTTTGGTTGTAAAGACAAGCTTCTTCCTTTTGAGTTGTTCTTTGGATTTCACTACTCCATATAATTTCGGCTTTGTACCTTCGATTATAACTAGATCGATCCTTGATTTTGGCCCACTCCGACAACCATTGCAACACATCTTACGCTGTATTCTTTGGGATGGCTTTAGTAGGGGAAGGATATATAGGTCCAACGATCTTGCATTTTCCAGTATAAAGTCAAGCCTATGGAAGACACCATCACTTGTATGACCGTGAAGCTACATATCAAGTCAAACAACAATGTTTGACTGTTCGTGCACAAGATTGCTTCTCCAGCCTCTGAGTTAGTGCCCATGGCCAAAGTCACCTTGGTCTCTACCAAGCAATGCCACAAACTTGTTTTGCACATGTAGAAGTTTCTGTTACTCATGGTTTGTCATGATACACTTGTACAGGGGGCAAAGCAAGCTTTGGCAGTGCGTACTGCAGCATCAATGTTGTAACAACAACAGTTCGACAAGTTACTGAAGCAACATGAAGTCTTTACAGAGCTTGAAGGCCTTTCAATGCACTGGGTAGTAAAGCACCACGTTGATTTGGTCCATGGATCCCTTCTGCCGAACAACCCTTTGTACCGCATATTAGTTTGGGAGAATGATGAAATACTATGCCAAACACAAGAGCTTGTTGATCAAGGCAAGATCATGCCTAGTTATTCTCCTTGCTGGAGTCCAATAGTCCTCGCACCCAAGAATGATGGGTCATGACATCTTTGCATAGACTATCGCACACTCAACAAAACCATGGTGAAGAATCGATATCCTCTGTCGCGCATTGATGACAACCTGAACCAGTTTAGAAGTGCACAATATTTCACCCAGATTGCCTTGAAGTTAGGTTACCATCAGGTTCCAGTCCATCTTGAAGACGTCTGCGAGACAAATTTAAAGACAGGGGAAGGATTGTACGAATGGTTGGTTATGTGCCAACCACTTTCATGCGCTTGATGGATGATCTATTTTAGGCCATTCTTCAATTCTTTTGTCATTGTCTACTTTGATGACATTCTCATCTTCAACAAGACTTGGGAGGAGCATGTGAAACATATTGCATGCATCTTATACACCTTTCTTTAACATAAGTTGCTGGCCAACTTAGCAAAGTGTATATTTGGTGCTGCACAGATCCAGTACTTGCGCTACATCATTGACCGCATAGGAATTCACGTAGACCCTGAAAAGATCAAAGTGATCTAGGATTGGCTTGCTCTGTGCAATCTTACTGAATTGAGGAGCTTTCTTGGGCTCGCAAACTTCTACCAGAGGTTCATCCTTAGTTTTTCACACATTTCTTGGCCACTTAGTGAGATAACACACGCAAAAGCCAAGTTTGATTGGACTTGCATGCAACAACATGCTTTTAAGGCCCTCAAGCAATGCTTTTGTGCAACACTTGTACTCGCAATGCAATTACACCCTCCTTCGAACTTCACACCAATGCATTTAACTATGTACTCGATGCAATACTCATGTAGCATTGACATCCGATCGTGTACCATTCAGAGACATTCAATGACACGATGCAAAGGTATTCCACTTATGAAAAAACGTTTTATGTTATTATGCAATCAATTAAGCAATGGCATCACTACATCTTGGGGAAGGAGACAGTTGTTTATTCTGATCATAAGCCACTTTAGTTCCTATAGACACAAAGCAAATTGGAAAATGCCCACCACTTAAAATGAATGACTTCCCTACAACAGTTCCATCTTGTGATGAAGCACAAGAAAAGGAAGGATAACAAGGTAGTAGGTTGCCTTAGTTGACCATTAGTTCATGCGCTCATCATAGTGCTAGACACGTGTGGCCACAACTTCGTAGATCGGGTATCTCTTTACTCAGCTGATCAGGACTTGGCAAAAAATTACATTAGCCTCATATAAGGTAAACAAGTTTAGGAGTTCTACTTGTCAGACCAACCTCTGTACAAGTTCAGGCACCTCTGTGTTCCTAGTGGTGTGCCTTGCCAATGACTCCTTTGGGAGGCACACTATGCCAAGACCTCGGGACATTTCGGTGTGACAGAGGTTCTAATGACATTGCAGTCGCACTTCTACTCACTACACGTGCACGCAGACGTGGAGTGCCGTATTAAGTTTTTCATTCCTTGTTGCATCTTCATGCCCACGAACAATAAGCTAGGACTTTACACCTCTATGGTCTCTTCTAGACCATGGGAATCTATCTACATGGATTTCATGACTAGGTTTCGTGTGATGAGATATCAACACGATGCAGTGTTTGTCATAGTGGATAGGTTTTCAAATATGGCTATTGTGGTTGCTTGTAAGGGCATTGATGCAGCTGGCATTGTGCAAGCCTTGTTCAACCACGCTCGGGTTGACTTTGGACTCTCAACATCCATTATCTTTGATCGATATTTGTTCTTTGTTCTTGATCTACCTCCGTACTTGGGCATGCATCCAATCTTCAATATGGAGCTTCTCAAACTGTATGTTCCTTGTCATGTCCCATTTTCTAAATATTTTAAGTAGGGAAATAATTAATAATAATATATTTTTTAGGTTGTCCTAGTCTATTCATAATGAAAAGGGACACTTAATTGTATTATTATTATTATAATGTAAGTCAAAATAAAAATAAAAATGGGACGTTGATTTTCTAAAAGCTTATTTGACACTTCAGCAAAAATGAAAATAAAACTATAAAGAGGGGTATTGGGTTCATGAGAGATCATCGTTTGCCTATTGTCAATCACACTTTTGGAAGTTTGAGCATTTGCTTCAGTTATCAGCTTTCCAGTCTTGTGAGGTAGTTCCATTTAGGATTTACAATTGTAATTTCAAATCATGTAGCTGTCAGAATTCAGCAGTGGGAGAATCATCAGGGAAATTTATCATATTACTAGCTCCTTTCAAGGTTTGTGCTAGGGCTGCAACTATACATCCCTCCATTGTTAACGTCATCATTTTCAGCCCTAAATCAATTTTGTATAGTGATATCAACCCTAAATAAGATTGCTACATTGACACTACAGCCGTATTAGGGTTTTAGATCTATTGTTTTAGACTTCTAGACATTGTTTGCACTTAGAGCATCATTATTTAACCATCCGTACATCATCTCTAGCCATACGTACCTCCTATTCAATCATTTTCAGTTCGTGACGTCATCATCAGCCAGCTTGGACGTAATTTCTAGCCAACCAATTCATCTTTATAGCAGCCGTACAAGCATAGGTTCTACCCTTAGGGTTTGCTATTTGTAAATGCCAAGTGGGCATACAAATCTAGTGTTAAAATTTTAAATTTTACATGTGTAATTTTTGCTAGGTTTTCAACCAATATATTTTGTTTTGTACTTTGCATTGCAATATAATTTCAATAAAAACTCTGCTCTCCGTGACCATTCAACGACTTTAATTATTCCTATAGAATTCAAAGTTGAAAGGGATTTATCCTTAATTTTTCAAAATTCAGGTTTTATTTAGAATCTCAAATTTATTCTTAAGAAGGTTTTGCTGACAAATCCCATAATTTAGTATTTCAACTTGAAGGGGACATTACATGGTATCAAAGCATTGATCTTGCCAGCCTGAAGGGTTAGATCAAATTTTTAATGCAACATAATGGAAAATCAAAGAGAAAAATCTATAGATCCAATTGAGAAAATCTTGGAGTGAATGAAGAGCCAATATTTTATGAACCAGTTATTGGAGGAGTTTATTATTATCTATGAAGATCTAACTTCATTTAGAAGATCACAAAAGAAAAATCATATTCACTAGGCATGGATAGAAGAGCTATGTGACAAAAATGAGGTCCAACTTTTTGCCTTTGACACATGATAAAAAGTTTGACATGTACAAATCTTATAATACCTTTGAAGAGTTATTGGAGATATATGAAGAAATTAGAAGTAGAGGGTTGAAGAGGAAAGAGGGAAAGTCAAAACCTCAAAAGATTGCTATGGAAGAAATCAAAAAGCAAGAGCAGCAGTCAAATACGGAGCCATGAGACATCATTGAGCAAGAACAATAGTCAAATACAGAGCCATGAGACATCATTGAGCAAGAAAAAGAGGGATCCATTAGGTAGGGTGAGGGTAAAGATCTTTTGATAGTAGATGTTTTATTGACTTCTAATGTGCATTTATATCAATGAAGTTAAGGAGGAACATGCATCACTAGCTGAATGCAAAGAGCCAAAGATGGAAATAGATGTGCCAATCCATGAGCTACCCAGTGATCTTCCAAAATGTGAGTCATTGCCGTATATGATTGAATTTTAGGATAGCCATGTTTATAAGCATTCAATTGAGGAGAATGTTGATCTTAACTCGAAAATTTTGAGTCACAGGGATGGAGGTGTTGAGGATATCTCATCAATTTCTAATTTGGCAAAGGAAGTTGAATACGTTGATTACAGCCCAAGGTACGTAAAGGATGGCCATATTTCAAATTTGTTGCTTCATACTATTATGCCATTACAAGATTCTTGTCATCATGGAAATAATTATAAAAATGGTGATAGGGTCAAGGATACAACTTGCAGCATAGGGCATATAGATTATTTGATTCAAGTTCAAAATTGTTTTTAAATATGGGATACATGTGATCTTTTGAGATACAAGAAGGATAAAGGCTTTGAGAAGATCAATATTACTATTTCTAGTGAATTCTTTATCCCATGCATTTGGATAGAAAGGAAGTTCATGAGGAATCATATAGAGCATGTTGTGCGTTCTAACGAAGCTGTGGAGAATCAATGTTCACGATTCATAGATCACTCGTTGAAGCCAAGTTCTACACTTGAAGACAAGGTTATAGATGATGACCCAACAGGGATAATCACAACAGGATGCTTGATGTTGGATGATGGTAAGCAGAATGAGTGTCATTTTGATGTTCCAAGATTTTATGACTAAGCATGGTGTGGTGTTTTTGGAATCAAGCTACATACAAGTTCACTACCCTTGGATGTGTCAAGGAGAATTGACGAAGGATGAGATACTACAAGATGGCTTCACCATTCCTTACATCATGAAGGCACAAAAACTTGTCAGCATGTGGGGTAGACAAAAGGTGTGCAATGACTCTTATGACTTGGGTTTGGGTGATATATCTTCTCATGATGGCATTTGGTCTACTTTGGATCAATTTTCTATGATGTTTGATTTTGCCTTTCTGGGATTGCCTTGGAGTAAAGATTACCATCAAGAGTTGAATAATTGTGTTGGGTATATCCTTCCTATTGAGAAAGTTATAAACACCACAAGATCTTAAGGGGAAGTTCACATGAATACCAAAGTAGCGCAGCATAAGCATGGTGGAGTAACTCCACATTTGGATATTTGTGTAGAGGATCACCAAGAAAACATGAAGGAAATGCGTGGTGATGGGATACTACTGTCAAGTGATAGAGGAAACATACCTAAGGTAGCTATGAACCAAATTGCCACCATTAATGCTGCTGTCATCACCATTATCATCCAACACATTATTAGAGTTGCACTCATACGAGTGGATATGCAATGTTTCAACTGTTGTGCCAGTGTCATGTTGTCGGTTTTGGTAATTGCAGATTATGAGCTGCTGTTATCAGTCACGAACAGCTGCAAGTTTGCACATTTGAAGGGGGTCTTATAATTGGTTAGAAGGTCTTAGCTGAAGGGAACAAACATGTCAGCCACCATAGTTTTGATTCGGGTGAAATTCTAGGTGGTTTGTGACTGTTGTAACTTGTTTTTATCTTATACACAATCTGATTTGCACCAGATTTTAGGAGGTACAACGGTGAAAGTGCTTGTAGAATTTCATTCTTTAATGTTAGGATCAAGAGCACCTTTTGGATAGAGGCATATATCACATTCAAGATTCAAGACAATTTACATTTATCAATGGACTGCAAGAGCACTTATTTGATAAAGATGTCATGGATTTAGTAAAAGAAGCAAATGCACTTAATCAATACTTTCAAATTATTCTTGATCAAATATGAAGCAAATGTTTGTATTGTTTCTTCATCCTTGGCCAATAACGTTGGTGATCTCCTAGATGGATGTATGGAGAAGGTTTCAAGGGCAGCCAATGTTATGCAGTCAAAGGAACATACTACATCACACGAAGGATTTCGAATGTTGCAAGTTCCCAAGGATGAATTTGGATCCAGGTTTTAGAGAGACGGCCAATTGGGAAGCAATTGAACTTGCAATTGCTTGAGGACAACAAATTTTGGGAAGGGCAAACTGTCATCTCCTCTTTTCAAAATATTTTAATAAGGAAAATAATTCATAATAACATTTTTTTAAAGTTGCCCTAGTCTATTCATAATCAAAAGGGACACTTAATTGTATTATTACTAATCAAGTAAGTCAAAATTAAAATAAAACGTGGGCGTTGCTTTTCTAAAAGTTTATTGGACACTTTCTTCGGCAAAAGTGAAAATAAAACTATAAAGAGGGGTGTTGGGTTCATGGGAGATTATCATTTGCCTATTATCAATTACACCTTTGCAAGTTTGAGCATTTGGTCAGCTTTCAATGTTTGAGGATAAAAACCCACCGATGGATATGGAGACTTGAGGATGAAAACCCTTCGATCTTGTGAGGTGGTTCCATTCAGAGACTACAATTGTGCTTTTAAATCAGGATACCATTAGTATTTAGCATTGGGAGAATCATTGGGGATATCTACTATATTTCTAGCTCCTTCCAAGGTTTGTGCTAGGGTTTTTGACCAGTTGTACCAGCTAGGGCAGCAACCATACATCCCTCCATTGCTGATGTCATCATTTTTCAACACTAAATCATTTCGCTACAGTGATATCAACTTAAATAAGATTGCTATAGTGATGCTACAACTGTACTATGGTTTTAGACCTATCGTTTCAAACTTTTGGACATTGCTGGTAGCTAGGTCATCATTCTTTAGCCATCCGTACATCATCTCCAGCCAGTCGTACCTCTCATTTAGTGATTTTTAGTTTGTGACGTCACCATCAACCAAATTGGACGCCATTTCTAGCCAACCAATTCATCTTTATAGTCAACCGTACAAGCACACATTCTACTCTTAGGGTTTGTTGTTTGTAAATACCAAGTGGGCATAAAAATCTACGGTTACAATTTTTGAGTTTTGCATGCATAATTTTGGCTAGGGCTTTAGTCAATATATTATGTTTTGTACTCTTCATTGCAATTTGATTTAAATAACAATTCCATTCTTTATGGGCTTTCAGCGACTTTAATTATTTCTATAGAATTCCAAGTTAAAAGAGATTTATTCTTAATTTTTAGAATTAAGGGTTTATTTTGAATCTTAGATTTATTCTTAAAATGGGTTTGCTAACGAATCCCATAATTTAGTCTTTCAACTGGAAAGGGGCATTACATTTGTCCACTACTTGAGCCAATAGTAATATCCTTTTGATCTTGACCCCAAACACTTGCTTCAGCGGGTAAGGATCAAATAATTGAAGTGACAAACACGCACCCACCATGGTACACATCAACTCTTTCAAGTGGTCAAAGCAAGGCAACACATTGATCAAACTAAGTGGCACAACTTGTAGCAATTTCAAGTCCAGTTTCTACAACTACACACGGGTGCAATGGAGACCAGTGCTCTTCAAGAAAGGGTGAATGATCCGTGCGCAACTCCCATGTTGCGGACACTTGCACTTCCCTGTGCAATTTGCACACATCTCACTTTGGATTCATGCTCGCACTTTCACGCAACCACTTACACTTGTTTGCAGTCTTGCACACCATTATCACACCCACTTGAGTCCTACACTGCACACTTGCGCTTGCTTGCAGTCCCGTGCTCCATACTCTCACTAGTTTGCAGTCTTGCGCTCGCATGCAGTCTTGTTCACACTTTCATGCTAGGCATGTCATCGTTTATGCATACATACACTTGCCTTATCCCAACACGCCCACATGTTAGCTTGCTTTGACCGTGTGATTTGCCAAGTGACGTCTCTCAGCCTAGAACGTGTCAACAACTTATCACCACACAATTGAAGGTTCAATCATAGTTAAACAGGGAAGATGACATGACTCGTAACCATCCCCTTGGTGATCGACAACAGTTGTTATTGATTCTTGTACTTTGTATAAGTATATAACATATGGATCCCTCTTGGTAGACAAATAAGTAGTCATGTTGATGCCATACACAATCTTGGCATTGTTCAATTTAGGTAATTCAAAGGAAGTGTTTTCCTCTTCTGATCACATGAGCTTGCTCTTGTGACCCCATTGTACGCACTGTACACTTTTGTAGTCTTCTCTTTTCTACATATTGAATAGAAGTTGCATTTTTGAAAGTATAAGATTTTCGTTTAACTGAATGTGTGTTGTTTCTTTTGTGTGAATACTTGTGTACATTCACACTTATAACTACGAGTTATCTCTTACATCAGTTTTCGCCTGCACACTTGGTCCTAGGCCCTCAGCGCAAATTAGGTTTTTGAGTGATCATTACTGCGTCAGCCCAAACACGCCAATTGCCACATATATCCTTTTGCCCACTTCTTTTCAGATTGAAGCCAAATGTAGTTTATTGTCCTGAGAAAGTGAATTGATGATTTTTCGTGATTTATTTATAGATGTAGATGCAAGTAGAAGCTGTGATCTATTCTAAGTGTAAGTTGGTTTAGACCTTTCATCAATTGGTAACGGGAGAAATGCTTTCATTGAATGGGTAAGAACAAGACCAACAACGGAGGCTCCATCTAAATGACGGGAACAGTGCTAAAGGCTAGTGAGGCGATTTCATCTAATGGTTGCAAAGGCTCTGTATGAATGATGGGAAAAATGCTAAAGTCCATTGAGGCCCTACTGTCCAATGGTTTCAAAGGCTTTCTCCAAATGATGGAAACAATGCTAAAGGCCATTTTATATGATGGGATGGAGCAAGGAACAACGATTTCAAATCAAAGGCCAAAGATTGTTACTCAATGTTTGTTGAGTCCTCAATCTTCTTGTAAAAATGCAAAGGCGGAGTAATGATAGTCGACTTGACGTTAGTTGAGTTCCCAATCGCTTACAATCCAATAGCTGAGTAACCAATACTGTAAGAATCATGCATATTTTTGATTCATTCCATGCGGATAAAAGTCTAGAGATAAGTAGAATTCATTTTATCAAAACAAAAAGCAATCCCCTCATATTCAAGTGATCTGGTGGCGATGTCTTATCTTTGTTGGTTTGGTTGATGACCCTGGATGATGGGAGGATCTTAGATGATGATGATAGTTTAGATGGGATACCTAGATAAAATAATTTAAGCTGGTTGAGCCCTTAATAGAGCAACTGTTAGGAAATATCTTGTTTAATACTCACGTGGGTAAAAATATGCGAGTTATATATTGTAATAGTTAGTGGGCTAATAATATTATTGTGTGTGTGAGTGAGTTGTGAGAACAAGTCATGTAGATAATGCGAGAAAAAGAGATTCTAGGGTTGTTTATAGAGATGTTAGAGATAACATGAGAAGTTTGGGGGATTATGATAAGAGGTACCTCCTTATCTTTAGGAGAAGACAAGCCCTATATATGTGTGTTGTATCTTTGAATAATATAACATATCATTATTATTATTATTGCGAGTTACATTGTGAAGAATTCATATTGTGGAGACTTTGTTTTAATAAGTAAACTCTGTCCAAATTCTAAAATTGGTATCAGAGCAGTTTTGCTTTCAAAAGGGATGAAATGATTTTTTAATTATTTCTAGGGACAGCTGTGTTTTATTGCCCCTATAAATGAGCTCTTATATACTAGTGAGATTAATTATTTTAGTATTATTTTGCAAGGTTATTTTGATTGCTTTATGTTTTATGCAACAGTGAATTGGTTGGTTGAGTGTGGTATACCGCCCTTGATGCCTCCGACAATAGAATATCTTGATGTAAGTGCATGGATTTAATGCTCAGTTAGAGGGTCAAACTGTTCCGTTCATGGATCATCTTTCAGATTGTTCATTTTCCAGATTATGCCATTTCAACTGAATGTTGAATGGATCTTGTACTATAGCTGAACGGGCCCTTGCTTTAATATTATTGTATATATTATTTCCTAATTCCTAGGAGTAGTTGTAGATTGCTTTCATCTTGTAGTGTGTAGCTCAAGAGACCAGTATGAAGTTGAAAGAACTTCTTGAATATGAAATGAGAAGCCATTCCTTGGCTTATATATTTTTAATGGTTTGCTCATTTTTAATTGAATTGTGAAGACAATTTTGGCTTGCACCAAACATTATAAATTGACATTCCGTAATCTGGCCTGTTCTTGGTATCAGAGCCAGATTTTTTTTCATTGGTTTAATTCCTTATTCTTTCCTCCATAGCCGTACGGCCTATCATTCTGCTATCAAAATTAATACTTGACATGTTATTGCAGTCTTTTGTAGTATTCAGGGGAATGACACATCACTAGAGAGCCGTGGCAGCTGATTTTGAGGAGAGATTCACTGTTTTAGTCAATAATTACTGTACTTTATGATTGTATGCAGCGTGCCAGTCTGAAAAAGGATGTTTCAAGTTCTAGGTGACCTGCAAAATCTGCGTAGAAGTTGAACCTGTCAGTGGTATCTGCGTGGAAGTTTAATTTGTCAGTGGTATTTGTGTGGAAGACTGAGAATTGGTCATCTGTTGGCTATTTCTATTTGTTGATGGGACTGCACATCACCTGTTCACTTGGAGAATTCTTTCATCTGATAGCTGCATATATGATTTAATTTTTCCGATTAAAGTTTATTTTTGGGATCTTGGCACATTTTCTGCTATTATAACGTGGAGGTTCCTTTAGTTTTTTTTTGGTGTTTTGACTGTGCACTCATCAAAACATCAAGGCGTTTTTGCAGCCTCAGGACAGACAACAGTTATTGAAGGTCTTTCAGAAAGTTGTTATTAGTGGCCCATCAGCGGTTTGAGGCAACATGGTATCATCTATGTGGTGTTTTGCCATCCTACACATGCAAGAAGAGGATGTGTGATTCCTACGTGGCTCTTTGGAAGCCGGTATATGTCATTCAAACTGCTGCGTTGACATAAAGTAGAGGAGTGAAGGCTATTTTCTCTTTATTTCCACTATTGGAAATTATTCCACATAAGACAAATGGACGAGTGAGAGCTAAAACATTCCACATAAGACAAATGGAGGTGTGAGAGGTATTTTAAGCTTTTTCATTTAAAAAGTAGAATATTCATTTTCTTTTTAGTGTTCATTTTCAAATTTTAAAAAAGTATTTAAATTTGAAATTTTGAAAACATTTAAATAGGGAGCAATTTTTATTGAGATTGTCTTGAGCAAGTTATTCTAAGTAAATTTGACAAACAACCAAATTTTGCAAATTCAAAGAGAAATAAAGAGAGCTACTCTTTTACCTATTTGTTTTTGCCAAAAAACATGAATCCGAAAATAAAAAAAAATTGTATATAGATGTATGAAATTTTCTTGTTAAGTCGATGCCAATGACGACGAATCTTTTTCATGTGCCACTTAGGTACCACGTGCCACTCTGTTCTCATGTACTTTATAACATATTAAATGTACTACTGAGTATATAGAAAGGGCTAGCTTCTACGTACCGACGGGTATATAGGAAGGGTGGGTATATAGGGAGGTTTGATATATTGGTCTAATGGTATATAGAAAAGGGGACCATTTTTGAAGTGACTAGGAATCAATTTGGGGTTAACAAGAACTCAAAACTCCAAACTCAAAATTGAAAACTCGAAACCATGCATTCAATCAAAGATATCTTTGGAACAACATTGACTGGCAAAGACAACTGGTTAGAATGGTCTCGGCAAGTGGAGAACACACTTATTTTTAATGATCTATGGTTTGATATTTGCGACAAAGAGAAACAACTAGGTTGAGCCAACAGGAATGCAAAAAATATTTAGACATGGAAGCAAGGGTCTTAATCAACAGAGTTTTTTTTCAGCATATTCAGGGGTGCAATACTCCATGTGACGCATTTCACAAACTGAAAGAGCTATATGATTACCACTTAGAGTTGGAATTCATTCAGTTGCAATTGAAGTTGTTGAACTTTGAATTGAAAGATGGTGATGTGATGAGATTGCCGTCAGAGATATGTGCTGTCAAGCATGATGTAGAACGGGTGTCAATCGACATTTAGATGACGGCATTCATAAAATCCATTCTTCCCAACTATTCAACGTACTTGGAGTTTCTACAAGAAAGCAATCGGTTGAACACTCACCTTTGATCAATTGGTGGAAAAGATGGCAGAAAGTGAAAAGGTCTTTGGAAGAAAAACTGAGTCCACAGTAGGAGAAAGTGTGTGCTTTGTCAAAGCAAATTCTTCCAAAACATCCAACAAGGTCACGTCTTGTAAAAAATGAAAGCAATAATAAGTACAAGAAGTATAAAGAAAAATGCAACATAAATGAAAATCAAGGTTGTCAAAAACAAAATGATAAACAATACCTCTACTGCGAATGGTGTGACAAAAAATGAAGCCGTGAGACTCACGAATGCAGAATTGCATGGGATAAAATTGAAGCATTCCATAAGAAGAGGAAAAATTAAATAAAACAAGAGTAAAACTTTGCTTAATTCACCAGTGAATGTGTGTTTTCTAGTACAGATGATGAAGCTAACAATGTCTCAGTTTTTCATGGTTCAATGCTTGGGTTTTTGATATTGGTGCCACTCTACCTTTGAATTTTTGAAAAGATTGATTTGAGGAATTCAGTGAAGAAAGTTGTGGTGTGGTATACCTCGCAAATAGATCATGTCTGCAACCACAAGGAAGAGATATAATATGACTCAAGTGTCAAGGGCTTCTAGATTTCAAATGCCAAAATGCTACATTCCTCAATTGAAACGAAATTTGTTGTCTCTAGTGGTCATAAGGCAACATGGCCATTCCATTTTGTTGGATATTGATGCAATGCCACAATCAGGGGGAAAAGTGACAATGCAGTAGTCTTGACTGGATATGAGGAAGAGAAACTACTCAAGCTCGGGGGTGAGCCATCAAATTCAAGGAATTATGCTCATCTCATAGAAGACAGAATATTTGCAAACTTTTTGTGGCACGCAAGATTCAGGTACACTCACTATAACAACTTTTGTGTATTGCAAAAGAATGGTGTTGTTGGCATGCCTACATTGCCTGTAAAATTAGATGAAAAGTGTGAAGCTTGCATCTTGGTTAAACACACAAGAAAACCGTTCTCGAAGTCATAGTAGAACGCTGACAAAAAATTGCAACCGATTCATTCAGACTTGTGTTCCTTCCAATCCTCTCCACTAGTGGTCATAAGTACTTCATGTTGTTCATTGATCACTACAACATGATGACTTGGATATACTTTTTGAAAAAAGATTAGAAGCTTTTGAGACACTTAAGACATACAATGATACCATGATTAAAAATGAAGCTTAAACTCGCATTGAGACACTCCGGACAGACAATGGTGGTGAATACACTTCCAATAAGTTTGAATCCCACCTTGAGTAAAATATGATCAAACACCATTTCACAGTTCTTTACACTCCACAACAAAATAGAGTTGTAGAAAGGATGAACATAACTGTGATGAATATGGTTTGTGCTATGTTGTACTACAAACGGGTGAAGTTGCACTTTTGGGCCAAAATAGTTAAAACAACATTATACCTCCATAACAGATCACCATCAACTCTTGAATCCAAGATTCCGTATGAGATGTGGTGTGGTCGTTTTCCTTCAGTTTGACATCTTTCGATTTTCGAATCCACTTGTTACGTGTTGATTCTAAAGGAGAAGAGAAATAAGTCAGACCACGAGAGTTGAAAATGCATCCACTTGGGATATTTTGAATCCTCCAAGGGATACAAGCTATGCAATGAGAAAGAGAAGTTACTTGTCGCAAGAGAAGTTGTCTTTTGTGAGACTGCAAGGGACAAAGAGCATATTGATCGACAACTAGGTCAACTTTACAAATATGCACAGTTTGATGTTTACATAGAGAGTGATTTGGATGTTCCAAACAATGAGTGGGGGACACATAGTTGGGAATCTATTGATTTTCTGCTGTCTCCTATACATGAGATTGAAACTCCTCTTGAAAGAGAAAGTGAAACATCATCAGACAATGAACAATGGTCATCATAATAGAGGGCAAAAAGTGATGGAATTTCAGGGATGAACTTGAAGCACTTAAACACAAAAACAAATGTCTAAGTTGGCCACTCTAACATTGAAATATGTGAATCCTGATGAAGTTGGAAAAATAGGTACTAGAAGTGCACATGCAGCTGCACCACAATCAAACAAGTCCCTTGAAGAAATTCAAAATAGAATTGAAAAGCTCACCTTGAATGATTCTCAAGAACTCAATGCTGCGTTTGATTCAAAACTAACATTTTTCAAACAGGTGGAGAAGCTTGAATCTTGGAGAAAATCAATGAAAGATAAGTATAGTGCATAGGTCAAAAATGGGACCTGAAGATTGGTTGATCCTCCATATGGTAGCAAACCTATAGGCTACAAGTGAGTCTACTGCAACAAATCCAAGGCTAATGGCTCATTTGACAAGCACAAAGCAAGGCTTATCGCAAAGTGATAACCTAAAAAATAAGGAATTGACTATAATAAAACCGTTGTATTTACAACAAAATAAACTACCATTCGAACCATGTTGGTTCTGGCAACTCACAATAGATGGAAAGTTCACCAAATGGCCGTCAAAATTGCATTCTTGAATGGTGACCTCAAAGAAACTGTGTACATGACACAACTCTGTTAGATTTCTCCAAGATCTCTCAATAAGATCGAATGCACACATGAAAGCTATGGAGTAGACGAGAGAGATTACCAAAAATCAAACATAAAATGATATTCCTCATTAACTCTAGATGGTCAATCCAAAGGGAAAGAGGTACATATATAGGTGGGAGAGAGAGTGGAACCTCACATTTTAGTGAATGTGAGACTAATCTTTCCAAATGACCCAAATGGCCTCTAAGACTCTAAGCAAGCATAATGAACTGTGTAGACAAAGCCCTTAGGATAAAAATGTACACACACCAACACCCCTCTTAAGTGTAACTTAGGTGGGCTGGAGAATTGGGTGCCGGCAACAAGGCCTATTGAAGCACCCAAGTACATAGCGATGATCATAGCATACTAAAAAATATGAAGGATGCGTGCCTCCACAAAGAAGAGAGAGAAGGTAAGCGCAAAATGTCGCATGACAAATGCTACAGTAGGTTCCTCTGCAACAAATGATGTCTCTTCCTTTTAGAAGAAAGAAACGTCGAGCTGTCAAACTGTTGAATTCCCACTCAAGTGGAATGCAAGTAGGAATCATGATACAAATCTCTGGAAAATGCTCATATGTCTCCTTGATAGTGCTCGAATGTGCCAAACTCTGATCAAGTATCACATGACTAACAGTAGAAGATGGCAGAGAAGCACAAAATAAAGTGGAGAGAATAGCTAAAGAAGAAGATAGACATGGAACATTCGCTAAAGGAATGCCCATGGGAACAGGGAAGCAAAGCTGAACAATCGTTGAGACTGAAGACTGGTGTGCAAATGAAGCACTTAGATCTACAAGATGAATTTGCATAGGAACATATGAGTCGTCGATACTCTTGTTCTGTATACTCTTATTGAAATCATTAAAATCCTCTGAAATTTAAGTCTGTGAAGGCTCCGAAAGGGCAACAATCTGCATAGGATTGGAAGTAGAATCTACAACGAGACAACTAAGGTCTGATAGAATCTCGTTCTGTAGTGGGGGCTCGACAGAAGGAAGAGCACTGTCCACCATGGATGTATGATCATAAGAATTAAAAAAAGAGAGAGTACAATAGTCTCAAAAGAGACAATAGGAAGAGGAGGTTACATAAATTGCAATAGGATCCCCAAAAAGACTTTGAAGAGTGCTCCAAACAATGGAGAGACATTCTGTGTGCTCTACATGGTGGTATAGATCCCATGAAACATGCAACAAGTGACCATACACACAATCACAAGAGTTGGCCCAGTCATTGTATTGATCTGGGTCAATAGGAGCAAGAATCTGTCTATATAAAAATGGAATAAGTTTCTGATCTATGAGTGAATGTTTCATGTACACACGCCATGAAACATAATTAGTCTTCACAAGAAGGACCACTAGCGTAGACTCAACCTTCCTCCTATAGAGTCTCTCAAATAGAGTCATCATGATTGAGAAAAGACACCAAGGAAGTGCAAGACTGCACACGATACTCTGCAATGAATCTGTGAAGCTTGTTCATGAATGGGGCATTGGGCACAACCAAGAATGTGTCCAAGTGAGCAGTCGGTGTTGGAATGATGATAGATAATGCACACTCAGAATGGGAATGTCGGACACAACCGAAAATGCATTCACGAGTGAGCAATTGGTGCATGAACTACAATGTATAAAGTAGTAGGGCCCATAGCACAGGTAACCCCCCCTGAATATGACACTTTTTAACTTTAGTGCGCTCACAATAAAAATAGGACTAATGAATCGAGAAAGAAAAATAAAGCACTTTTGCAAAAAGCAGCACTTGAGTCTGAGTTATCAAAAACAAATATGGCTAATAACATTTCTCGTCATTAATGACCTATTTAATGAACTTGCACTTAAAAAGTTTAAAAAACTCAACCTAACAAGATTTAAGGTAGCCTTCTAGCCACTCGTTGGACCTGGAATTAAACGTTGAAATTCCTCAAGACAACAAAAGTCAAAAATATCCTGCCCATACACACGTATGTGCTTTTTATAGGAAAAGGCTTATTTGAAGATGTTTAACAAAAATAAAAAAATAAAAAGATATTTTAAATAAAATTAAAACATGCTTTAATTCTTAATCTTTTAGTGCAAATTTAGGTTTTGCTTTGACTCTAGGAAGAAGAAAACGACCGCCACTTTTCACACAAAGGATTGCATTGGAAAAACTTGGGTGCCACCATGAGCATGTACAAGTCTGGTCAAATCCGCCATTGGAGAGGAAGTATTCCAGGTCATTTTGGATTGCATGCAACTATCAAAAGGGTTGTCTAACAATGTATAAGCTGATTTGGAAACCAAAAGAAAACGCAGACAATTGTGAACACCAGAAGCAGTTCATTGTTGTGGAAATCACTCACCAGGTCGTGGACCTAGAGAGCATGCCTTAGGGACTTCTAATGGCATCTTAGTTGTTGGATCTGGAGAATAAGCTGTCAAAATGCATAGATTAACCAGACAAAACCTTTAAAAAACTTGTGAGTGCTCCGAAAACAGTGACCCAGAGGTGGGCGACGTGGAGATTCATTTAGCAGTTTAAGTGGCACGGTTCAGGGTTGCATGTGGAGAACCCCAAACCGCCTCAAACATACCTAATAGGATGTTTGATTTGTGTGAAAACAATGGAAAAACTCTGTTTTTGTCCCATATTTTATTGGTCGATGGAAGTTGTAGCTGGCGGGTGGAAGTTGTCCCTGGGGTCACTGGGAGTCTCAAAACATTTTTTTTGCAGTTGGAAATGTTTTTAGCTCCTCACCGCCCTTCACTGCCATCCTCCATCACGGGAAACAGTTCCACGACCCTCCTCAAGCTTTTCTTCACCATACTGCCCATGCCTTGGTGCCATCCTCCAACACCCCACAAACCCGTGTTTTTTTTTGCAAGATTGCATCAAAAGAACTCAGCCAACTGATTTTCAAAATAGCGCTTGGCAGAATGGCGTTGCAGTAGGGAGAGGCAAGCAAATGCGAATTGAATTCAAGTTAGTGGGTTGCATACCCCTTTGAGGCAAATCTAAAAAACTTCAATTTGATTGATATGTCAACTATGTAGTTAAAAACCTTGGATCTCAAAGAAAACAAGGAGTCACCAAGAATTCAAGGAAAGGCGAACGACCGTTGAGTGAGGCTCTGATGCTATATCGGAGTGGATGCCAAGATCTCTGGATCAAGCGAATGCACAGGTTTGTGATAGGCACAAGTCAAACATGTACACAACACAATAGTTGCAAGAAAATGAAATCACAAATACGAGAATACTGCATAAACAAGAGAAGAACAAAACCAATCTTTCATTGAACAATAGTTCACCAAGAGAGATGTACATATAGGAGTGCATGAGTAACTCCTAAGAAAAGCAGTCAAAGAGCCAATAATAGAAGATTAATTCTCATACCCGAAATATCCGATCAAAGGAGTTATTTCCTATTCATCTGGTCAAGGGAGTTATTTTCTATTCATTCGGTCAAAATGTAAATCTAAGTACACCTAAGCAAGCTTATCCACGAAAGTAGGAAAACTCCAATTAAAGGAAAAAATCCCATAATAAATAAATATTTGAAAAAAGGAAACCTCTACTCTAACACTCCCTCATAAGCACAACTTAGGTGGGTAGTGTAAAAAAGAGAAATGGGTCCCGACAACTAGTCTTGATTAGGTACCCAGACAAAGCGATTTCTCATAAAGTAGAGGAAAGGTGAACGACCGTTGAATGAGGTTCTGATATCATGTGAGATTTCTGTAAGACCTCTCAACAAGATCAAATGCACACACGAAAGCTATGGTGTAGGTGAGAGAGAATACCAAAAATCAAAGAGCATTAAATAATATTCCTCATTAACTCTGGATGATCAATACAAAGAGAGAGAAGTACATATATAGGTGGGAGAGAGAGTAAAATATCACATTCTAGTGAATGTGGGATTAATCTTCCCAAATGACCCAAATGGTCTCTAAGACCCTAAACAAGTATAATGAACTGTGTAGACAAAATCTGCAAGACAAAAGTCTACACCAACAAACTCGAAGGTTTTGCAGTAAACAAACAAGAGCACAAGGTGTGCAAATTGGCAAAATTGTTGTATGGTTTGAAACAAGCCCCTCGAGCATGGTACAACAAACTAACTGAGCACATCATGAAAATGAACTTAAAACATTGAGTTTGAAGATGCAACTCTTTTCGTCAAAACAATTAACAAAACAATTGTATTTATGGTGGTTGTACACTGCAAAGTTTAAATCAGAGTTGATGAAAAAACTTTGATATGACTAATTTGGATTACCTTCATTACTGTTTAGATATTAAAGTAATTCAAAAACCAAAGTATTTTTTTATCACTCAACATAAGTATATTGGTGACACTCTGAGCAACTTTATAATGAAAGATTGTAAGCCTCTCAACACACCCATGGAACAAAATCTCAAATTGATATCTGAAGATTCAACAAATTTGGTTAATGCCACTCGATAAAAACATCTTATTGGAATTTTGATTTATGTGACCACAACTTGACCAAATATATCATTTGCATTACTATTTAGATATTGAAGTAATTCAAAAACCAGAGTATTTCTTTTCCCTCAACAAAAATATATTGGTGACATTTTGAGCAAGTTTAGAATGAAAGATTGTAAGCCTCCCAAAATGCCCATGTAATAAAATCTCAAATTGACATCCGAAGATTCAACAAATTTGGTTGATGCCACTAAATACAAACAACTCATTGGAATTCTGATTTATGTGACCACAACTCGACTAGATATATCATTTGCATTTGGTGTTCTTTCAAGATTCATGCAACAACCCACAGACAGTTATTGGGTAGCATAAAAAAGGGTCCTTAGATATCTTAAATGAACACATGATATTAGATTCAAATCCTTTAGGGCAAGAGACTTCAAACTGTTTGTGTTTTCAGATTTTGACTATGCTAGTGATCATGAAGATGAAAAGTCCATGGTTTCTAGTGAAGTTAGGAATGACAATTGTCAGTCGGAAATCCAAGAAGCAATCGATACTGGTAATTTCTTTAGCAGAAGCATATTATGTTGCTTCAAAGGCAACTAGAGAGATCTTGTGGCTCAGAAAGGTTCTTTCAGATTTGTAAGAACAACATATTTCGTCAACACTTTTCATGGTTGACAACACTTCTGCAATGCAAATGTTAAACAATCCAGTCTTTCACGATCGAACCAAGCATGTCAATACACAATTTCATTTGATTCGGCACTATGTGAAAGATGATAGTCTCAAGTTGCAACATTGCCCTACAATAGAGCAACCAACAAACATCTTGATGAAAGTGTTTGAACGAGAAAAATTTGAAAAGTTTATAGGAATGCTTGGGCTCACGACAACTCCTGCGGATTAAGGGGGATGTAGTATTATTGTATATATTATTTCTTAATTCCTAGGAGTCGTAGATTGTTTCGTCTTGTAGTGTGTAGCTCAAGAGTCTCCCAGGAAGTTGAAAGGACTTCTTGAATATGAAATGATAAACCATTCCTTGGCTTATATTTAATGGTTTGCTCATTTTTAATTGAATTGCGAAGACATTTTTGGCTTGCACCAAACATTGTAAATTGACATTCCATGATCTGTCTTGTCACTTGCACTAATTCTGTTTGAGCTATTCAAGATTGTCTGTGATTAATGTAAAAGAGATCTATTTACCTGATCAAAGTGGAAGAATGTGATTTGATCTATAGATCGAGTTTTTTTGCTTTATTTTACATTAATTTATTTTATATGAAACACTGACCAAGATCTCAAAATTGAGTCTTTTGGATACACTTGGATTCACTGGTAGTGCATATCTCAAGTCCTAATACAAGCTATCTCCTGTCATCAACCATGACAAACCTGTTGAATTTTTGTTGGTAATGTGAAAAGCAAAGCAAATAAAACCAGATAAGATCCGTAGATGACATGGTGATTTACTTGTGCATTCACATGATCTTTCAGCCATCGAAGAGTCTTAGGCTATGTGCACAAACCTGACCTGTTCGTGCATATTAAGGTACTACAGATTTATCTTGCCATTGCCCATGTGTGTACACCTGTGTGTTATCCACCTAGACTTGGCTTCCATCCGCATTAAAATCTTATTTAAAAGTGCATCGAGTTCATTGGATCCTGACCTCTCAAATTTAGCATTCTCTTTGACTTTGAGGCCTACCCTTGACTCCATTCGCTGAATTTGATGTTGCGTTGAATTGCAACCCACCTCGAATCCACTTGAATTGCTCCACATTGGACTCGCCTTGGTCAAACTCCATCATGAGCTTCAACCATCCTTCCCTGACTCAATTTGATCCGGCTCAACCCATTTGGATTCGTATGAGTTCACAACAACATCAAGGAACCTCGATATCCCCAGCGTGCAGTTTCACAAATTTGCTTCATTGCTCGTGGTTTCAACAAAACACGTGGTATTTACAAAACTAAGGTGTGTTATTCTGTCTTTTGAAACTAAACCTGTGGTCAATTAGAAGGTAAATAGATAGTATTGCATTATATTGTGTGAAACCGAGCCTAGCTTGACTGTTTAGCTACTTTTTTCTAAAACTTACACATGGTCTTAGGCATAGGGATCAAATCCCACCAACTAGAAAGTGGGAAAATTCTGCAAAAGGAAAGTGGGAAAATTTTGCAAAAGAATGGTGGCAAATTTTGTAATTAGGGGGAGCATGAATTTAAAAAAAATTATAATAGGGGACCCAATTATTTTCCAAAGTCGGAAGTTATTGTAATAAACATTTTTTTTTGTGACTTTTGTAATATTTGGAAATATTTTTTTACCGTTGCAATATTTATCCTTGTAATTTGATGCATTCTCGGGAGCACACGACGTCCGACTTGTGAGGGGATTATGTTAGTGACAAATGACATGCTCAAATCAGTTGAGTAAGCAACATCTGATTGGAGGATGGAGGCAAAGGAGGTTGGAGGACATCCACCATCCTCTCATCAGCCACTAGTGACGAGCTGCATTGTGAAGTAGTGGCATCTTTGTTTGTTCTTTATGCTTGTTTAGTGTAGTGTGTTGAATAAACCCATGCTATAACATTTGTGAAAATATCATATTGTAAAAGAAGCTTGCTTTTTGAGGGCAAAAGTAGGATTTCAAGGTAAACTTGGTATGGATTGTTGTCTAGCCAGTTTTGAGAGTTTGTGAGTCTTAGTAAATAAGAATTCGAGAAGTTCGGGGAAAGAGGTTCGATAACTATCTTAGGAGTTCGACTCGGGAACTTCACCTTTTCGAAGGTCAAGAGGCAATTTGATGGAGTTGTACCTGGTCTAAAAAGGTTTTCATAGAATTTTTTTTCCAACATGTGATTCTTTCCCCATGTTCGCACTAAGGGCGGAATGTTCGGAAATATCTTGTTTAATATTATTGTGTGTGAGTGAGTTTTGAGAACAACTCATGGAAATAATGTGAGAAAGAGAGAGACTAAGGTTGTTTGTAAAGATGTTAGGAGTTAACCCGAGAAATATGTGGGATTATGATAAGAGGTATCTCCTTATATTTAGTAGAAGACAAACCCTATATACATATATTGTGTCTCTCAATAATATAAGAGAACACTATTATTATTGCAAGTTACATTATGAAGAATTCATATTGTGGAGACTTTGTTTTGATAAGTAAACTCTATCCAAATTCTAGAGCAACTAACTAATTGATTGAGTGGGTTGTTGAGGGATGTTTTCGATCTCCTTTTTGAATCGAGTAGAGGTCCACTCCATAGTGGTTGGCTGTCCTTAAGATTGAAGCAGAGATCGGAATGAAGCTAAAACTGAAAGGGATTGTGTGGTTTAACATTCCTCAATGGAAAGCAGAGATTGCGTTTGGAATTTCGGGAAGGAAGTTGATGATTCAAGAAGTTTTATCGTTTCTTTGTGTTTTTATTTGTCTGGACTCTGAAAGGATGTTTTATTGGGTTGCTGTTGGTGGTAATTCATGGCTCATAAATTACATATTAGGCAGGGTTTAACAATGATTAGAACCTATCCGCACTTTTGATACTTAATGCATTTGATATAGAAACATTAAATGGTTGAATTTGTTGGTATGAACTAGGAAATTTCATGTCCTTTTAGATATTTAGTTATACTTTTTCTTTAAGCTCAAGTAGTGTGTTTGATGATAATTCAAATACAATGCATACAAGCATGTCCTTACATCTGTATATTTGCTTGTATTCACGACATTTTTAAAGGCCAATATGCAACAAACTTTTATTTCACCCCCCTCCTCTTATTTCATCCTCAAAGTTATATATCTATATAGCAGAATGTATTATTTATTTGTTACTAGTTTCATCTGTTAGGCTTCTGTATTTTACTAGTCAAAAACACAAAAAGATGGATGAATCTAGAACAATGAAAATAAGGGTCAAAGTAGGTCATGATGTTATTTATTTCTTGTCAATTGTTTCTCATTATTTTCTTTTTCAAACCGTGTAATTTTAAAATGTAGCTCATGCAACTAACTTTGATAATCATTAAACTAGTATTTTTGATGTCCAATTGGTTTGATTCAGGGCATGGGGATGCCCATGACACTAAAAGGATCTTAGATGAAGGTGGATCACTTGGTCACAAGTTGCATGTCTCATGTATGATAATGTTCTCAATTTGTTTTTTGAAAAGATATGCAGAAAATAGACAATATATGATAGAGTAGTTTGCTATAGCTGATTTTTTGAGTAATGAATAACGATTGGAAAACAGGAAGTGTTTAGGATTGGGCTTCATTGAAGTGCTTATGTATAGTTTCTATAGAATAGGAATTTAGGTGAGGATTTGTTTGAAAAAGACATTTGTTTGAAGGACTTCATCTGTTGATATCAGTTTATTTCAAGTAGAGGACAATTAATAAATTTCCACATCATCGATAAAACATAATACTTAATAGAGTTTGATTAGCTAGCTATTACCATTAAGGCGCATCCTTGTCTATGGAATGTCTATTAATACACATGTTCAATGGCACACACATAACAAAGCGATTTCCAAACTTGTCGCTAGTCCCATCAATGCCTAACAACAATTACTAAGCCCCATGTTAAATAGCCTTGACAAATTGGATTGTTGCCTTGATTTGTTCCACTAAACATAGTGATGATAACAAATATGTTAACAAATTAAGAAGGTACAAAAAACTTAATTATCAAAGCTACATCATATTTGACATTACACATTGAAAATGTGAGTAAGATGGATCAAGTTGCTGGTCCAAAGATATGCTTGTTGGTGAGCTTCATCAGCTTATTTTGTATTGCTTTCATTTCATTGTTAAAATGACTATGGATGTCTTCTATTGTTTTTATTTCATTGTTGGGATCGTATTTAAAAAACTTGTAATCAAAGATTACTCAGCAGTGTAAAATTTTGACTCGTACCTGGGACTTGGAAGTTTATTGACAATTACTAGAGAACTTTTTTGCTACTTTAAAGAACTTATAAATTCATAAAATAAACTTAAATAACATGTAAAACATCGTTAAATGACATGAAAAATGAATATATAAGTATATTTTCTATTAATTTTTGACCAAAAACGAGTAGAAAGTACAAAGTTACAAACTACAATGCTCATAGAGTCATAGACCATAGTGATTAATATTAAATATCCAATATACATATTACATATTATCTCTAGCGCTTATTATAAGTCTACCACGGCTGCCTTGTGGAGGTGGAAAGTAAATATTCCTCCTTTGCAACAACATCATCCACAAAGATATCATCTGCATCCTCACCAACCATTCCTGACGTCTCTGTTGCCCTTGATGCCATTGCTTCTTCTGTGTCCCTCTCCAAATCTGTGATCTCTTGCATGGTACTCTCCAAATCTGTGATCTCCTTCGCGGTCCTCCAAAAATCTGTGATCTTCTCCATAGTAAACATGGGCTTTGCATCATCAACAATCCTGTTGGCATATGGATTGATATCATACAAGGCAATTGCTTTGTAACTCTCTACTTGCTGCACTTGTCTCACATCAAGACGGCAATTGTATCACACATAAACAAGGTCATTGAAGCGTTGTGTTATCAATCTGCTATGCTTATTTGTATGAAGAACTTCAAACATGTTCTACTTATATTCAATACCCATAAGAGCTACATAGCTGGCACAAAATACTGATGACTGGCCTTTGAAGATTTGATGTTTTCATACTATAAAGGTATAGTCTTATTGAGGAGTACTTCAAACTTCAAATATAATGAGACTACATACATTTTTATTACAGAAGATGGATCATGTAATGGGACTTGAGTGACAAAAATATAATGTTCATTATGAACACTAAACTGCTTTTCATTTTCACGATAGATTTATTTCATATACATGTATTCGTTAAACAAAAAGAATGAAAATGAATACTTGTCGGTTGTAGGCTTTATGTATTCCTTGAGGCTTGAAAATCTTAGTTAATTACTATATCTATTCTTTGGGGCTTGAAAACCCTAAGCTTTTAGCCTTGTACCTCCGTCAATCATGACCCTCGAGTTACACTATGAAAACCTTAGCGCCATTGTCACAAAGGATATTTTGCAGAGAAAAAATGCAGAAAACGCAATGCTGTTTTTTGGAAATTGATTTTTTTTTCATTTTGTGCTTTTTATTCTTTCACTAGCTCAGTTGTGGAGTTTTTATCGACAATTTTTTGCCTTGTAATTGCAGATATTACTTGGAAAACATCACTATTAATTGCCCTTAATTTTCTCGCAATTTTCCTCCAGATTTCTGGTTTTTCCTTAAAATTGTGATTAGTCGCAATTAATCACTAAGTTGTAGCAATTTTTAAATCTATGGTTGGGATGACTGTGAAGGTCTTCAATTCTTTGTTGTATAAAGTATGTACTTTGTGTTCACCATACCAATACCACTTTCTACAGATGATCATGTGCGCATTCAAACTTATTCTTCGTAATTGCTCCATCTCTAGGTCATTTATGAAAGAATTCAGATTGATATTAGAACTAGAATGTTAGAGCAATTGTTAAAGTAGCCTGAGGGGAATACAAAAGAGACTGTAGTAAGGATGGGTAAAAGTTGACAAAGGGAGAATGATAGGTAAGTAAAAGTATGAACAAGTATTTAATGATGATGAAAATGGCGGGATTTTGAGATGCCATTTTGTTATTTGACATAGCATCTTCTAAATTATGTCATTTATAGTGCAGAACAAGATCCACAATTATTTTAATTGTAGAGACTCGTAAGAACATTCCCTTGAGCAATATGCTCACAGCTTAGTATTTGGTCTTCAATCACATTTTTTGCATAAAATGGAGGTCCTTGTATGTATCTCCCAAGTGGACCTACCATAGTTTGAATATTGAATATAGAATGACAATGAATGATTTAAATAATGTCATGCCCACTTTTTTTTTACAAAAAATCGCATGACTCAAAATACTCACAACAAAACTCACCAATTTTTATTTTATTTTACAAGAAACAACATATGTACGCACTAAACACGCATGTCTTGTTCAAATGCTTGCAAGCTTAGAAAGTTTTAGAATAAAATGCACACACTCAATGATGCCTAGAGGAAATATATCTTCTAAATGTTTGTCATAGTATAATAGTTGCACAAAGGACTATGATTGGCTATCTACGGTGATGTCGCACCAGATTCACCGGAAGAGTGGAATCCAAAGTTGCACTCTTCCATGCTAAACAAAAGCTATCAAGGCATAGATAATTTGCGTGACTAGCACATTAATGTATGCCCACAATGAAATCAATTGTGACCAAATAACGAGTTGCTGAATCCGTGTTCCCACAAAACACGACTGCAAAGAACGTTAACGCCACATAAGCCAAAAGGCCTCAAACTGAGCCTAGGTTAGCCAATCTTATTAACCCACCTCCATACAATCCCAGAGTGTGTTAAGATAGGCAAAATAATCGTGCCAAGGTAAAACTATCAAACACGGTGCAAATAGGGTTACTGGTTCACTTAACATGGTAATAGTTCGGTAAAATGCCTATAAAACAACGATGGGTATAATTTCTCCACTCAGAGAAAAGTCGTTTTGGCAGTTCATTTCAATTCTCTCAGCTACAGGGTACCACTAGGAACACAACCAATCTCAGAAGAAGAAAGCACCATAATAAACTGACGTTCCAAACGGGTTTTGGCACAAAAAAATTGTTCTACTCCTAAATTTGTGAATAAATTAGATTTGGAATTGAGTTATTCAAATAGTAAACACATCCAGAAGGATTAAATCAAATTCTCTCTAAACATTTAAAGGTAAAGAAAAACACTATTAATCTCCGGTTTTGCATGATACTACCTTTAACTATTTTTGGCAGGTTGATTTCAAATCGACTTTGTGAGCTGAAAAAAGTAATAGGTGCAGTATATCGGTGAAGTTCTCCGGAAATGGGGCCACATAATGACATCTAACCGAGGTAGAAAGATATTGGTTGCTGTTGTCAATTTTCATTAGATAGAGGTTTAGGTTTCAAGCTTTAGTTTCAGAAAAACTCCAGTTTAGGTATTAATTTGAGCTCAATTCCAAACTTTAGTTGATTTACAACTGGATTTTTTAACGACAAACGCACTGAAGCTCATTGTCGCAAGTTTAATTGATCATCCAATTTGTTATAGATCCAGACTGATTTAAGGTTATCCGATAGGTATAATTGTCATACAATTTGCGCTGTTTTTTCTAAAGGAAAGATTGTTTCATGTTGCTTAATCTTCTAATCCACCGAAGAATACATTTTAAACCACTAAGTCATTTTAATTGCTTTTGAGTGATTGTCTCAAGTTACTCACATTGCCTAGGAGATTCTCTCATACTCACTAAGGACTTCCTGAACCTAGAGTTAAGGGCATAATGAAATGAATTCCATGACAACTATTAGTATTCTTATTAATTTGCCTAGACTGTTATTTGTAAAGCGTGAAGACTAATCTCAAATTGGTAAAAGAATCCAGGGTAGAATTTTCCACATTTTTAAATTAAATTTACACTGGTTGTTTGAATCCACAATTGAAAACAAAAGAATAAGTTTTGACGCTCCCTAGCTACTGGTTCAGTAAGTATATTCATTATGATACCGCCCGACACTAATATATAGAAACCAATTGTTAGTGCCCGAAATTGCATGAAGCAATTTGCGCGCTATTGTCGAGATATTAATGCCTAATTTGTCTAACCGTTACCCAATATGTGTAATTGTGTTCACTTGGATCATTTGAATCCCCATTTTTGTAGTCATTAAAAACCTTGCTCTTGTGTTCGTGTTGTGTGAACCTTGTGAAGTCTCGGTTTCAACTAAGGTTTAATATTTTCATGTTTTAATAAGCTTACAGGGTGTAAAATAAAAAGCATGGGAAAATGGCGGATTTTTCAAGTTAAAATGCAAGTTTGACGAGTTGCAAAAGGTTTCCAAAGTTTTGTCGAAATTTTGAGGGGTCATATGCAAATTGCGATTGGGGTGGTGAAAGTCCGCGGGAATGTAAGTGGGGAATTGCACATGCCAAAAGCAATTGGTAAAAGTGCAACTTGCAAACTTGTTTATTGATCTCTGAAACCCGCCAAAAGGGAGTATAATTTGAGTGCCACATAGAAGGTTTGGAGGAGCAGCGAAGAAGGGTATAGATGTTGGCCACGCAAGCATAGTAACCTGCTCATGTGGAGGCACAATAAATAACCACAAAACAAGGTGAAGGTTTTAAACATGCAGCTGGGCATGATGTGTAGGTATATGCCCACATGGAAGTTCCAAGAGGCCATGTAGACATTAAAACCCACACCCTCAGACCCTTGCCACTTGGATATATGTTAAGGAAATAAAACAAAGTCAAGTTTTGTTTTGGTTGGGAAACGCATGTCTGCAAGGAAAACGTTGGCGGAAATTGGAAGGCGGGAATACATGGTGGAGATTGCAGCGTTGACTGCAAATTGACCAAACTTGTAAATTGGCACCAAAAAGTCCGCGGAGAAAAGTGGCGGAGGTGCAAGTCAGAATTGCAAGTTGCAAACTTGCAATGTGCAAATAAATCTCCGGATTCCGGCAGAAGAGAACATAGCATAGGTAAAACGGCGGAGAAGGGAAACCAAGACGCCCTTTTTAAGTTTGCTAACTTGCAAAATGCGTGTAGATCTCTGGATCCCACAGATTTCAAAGAGAGTTCAAATAATTCAAAACTTGAACCATGTGCCTTCTGCAGGTTAAGCGGTGACCAAGGATGGCTGTGACATGTGCTAGGGAAAGAGACACATGCCTCTGTCTTGGACAAATTGTTAGCATGAGAAAAGAAACTTTATGACGAAGTGAAGGCAGCCAATGCTTTTGAAAAACTTATACCTGAGGTGTAAGGAAATACGTCGTGTTATATTTTGCTTCGAGGAAGGTTCTGAAGTATACTAGGATATGCAGGCTCTATGTTCTCAGGCAGCAATGGTTGCTTTGAAACGGAAATTTTTCTTACAAGATCTCTTCAACTCTGCCTAGAAAAAGCTAGAGGTCAATAACCTGCCTTCACTTCCTTTGGTAACAGTTAAGGAAAGTGATTGGGAAGGTGCTCTTGGACAAGCTCCTCCACCTTGTTCTCGAAGGGCATCACGCATGGCAGTCAATGATGTTTGTGCTCTGCATCTTCATAAGCACATGGTTTCATCCCTTCTCCAGCCATTGGTGGAATTACTTGTATCCCTCTATGTAGATGGGAGAATTGTCTTGCTGCCTATCCTTTGCAAAGCCACAAGGCTAATAGAAAGAATTGTAACTTTGGATTGGCAAGAGAAGAGCTCCATCGCCATTCCTTGGTGGTCTTCTTTAAAGTCATTGGCAGTGGGATCTAGAGTTGCTAAAGACATTGAGAAAAGCTTGTCTTCAATCGGACTTATATGTTGTGGGAGTGAATCTCGTTGTTCTGATTTGGTATTAATTTCACTTGGTGAAGATACTGCACAAAATATTGAAGATTCTAGTTTTAGAACTGTTGAAAGTCATTTGATAGACACGAAGAAACTAAATCTGTGGGAGGATGCCAATTTTGCAGTCATTATTTCTGATGATGACATTAAAAATACAGCAGCAATGCCATTTCAAAGCATTGTTGGGTCTGCTAGGTCTATATACCTTGTTATTGACCTCTGTAAGCAAACAACATTGTCAAATATTATGGGCATATCACTTGTTAGAACATTCCTGGAGCATTGTCACACAGAGCAACAAAGGTCCATAAATCCATAAATTTAATGTCTAAGGGTTGGCTTCTGAGAAACTTTTCCAGAAGGTGCTTTGCTAAACCAGGTTGGTATGGAGTCAGGTGGAAAGTCAAGAAAAGGAAAGTTTCAAAAGTTGCAAATGAGGCTCCAAAGTCTACGAGAGATTTCGGTGGGAGATGCAACTTGCAAAAGCAAGTCTTCAAAATGCAAGTTGCAAATTGCAATCCAACTTCCCAATCCCCCGGTCAACCCAGCATAAAAGTCAACTCAAGTGGAGTTCCAGGGAGATTTTGGAGAAGAATGCAATTTTGAATATTTGCAACTGTGCAAATTGCAAATTTCACTTGGATCTCCCAAACCCGCAGGTCAATGCTGGTCAAACATGATTTCCCAGTACAAAGGGGAAATTTTCAAGGGAACTACAACTCTAGAATGCAAGTTGCAAATTGCACGTAGAGTTCCCAGTTCCTTGAGGGAACTTTTGAGGGGAATTGCAACTGCAATTTGCAAGTTGCAAATTGCACTTAGAGTTCCCAGTTCCTTGAGGGAACATTTGAGGGGAATTGCAACTGCAAGTTGAAATTTACACTTAGAATTCCTAGTTCCCTGCGGGAACTTTTTAGGGGAACTGCAACTACAAATTGCAAGTTGCCAATTTGCAAGTTGCAAATTGTTGCTGAGTTTCGAATTTCCCCCAAATAAATAAAGTGCAAAATTGCTAATGAGACCCAAAGTTCCTCATAAGGCTAAAAAGTGAAAAATAAAAAAGTTGGTGGCAACCCTAAAATTCAAAAAAATGAAAAAAACAAAGTGTTGAAAGGCATATTGGAGCAAAAAGGTGAAAAGGTAAAAATAATCTAAGTTTTGCATTTTCCATTGTTTTGCTTGTTTGAACACCTCCATGGGAGAAATATTGCAGGTTTTCAAGGTCAAGGTGGGCCATTCCAAAGAAGATCATTCAAATGGCCATGGATCTGGAGTGTTCCAATGCCATCATTACAAGGCAAGGGTTGTTCTTTGGTGTGCAAAGAAAGAAGGGTAGCTGTTTAAGAAGATTTCATATTTGCAAATGAGTGGTCAAAGACATGTGCAAGTAGTTGCACAAGACGGCAAAGGGTTTGTTTGGCTCCAAAACGAATATTCTCGTTCAAGTTCAAGTAAAATGGATTTCCAACCAAGCACAACAAGGTTTTGTTGCAAATCTTAAACATTACATGTAGAGGCAATTACAAGAATCATTTTCCTTGCAAAGGTATGAAGATTCCAGGTGTGGCAAAGAGCATATTCCAGCTGGAAGCATCGTGGCGGAACTTTGAGGGCTGATTGCAAGTTTGCAATATTGCAAATTGCAACACATATTTTTCGGATTGCAAAAGTGGGGAGAAATTGTATAAAAAGAGGGCTTGCCTTTTTTTTCAAGGTTGTTGGTTGTTAGTTTTGCCCAAGTCTAGGCTTGTCTAAATTTTGGGATCCATTGTTGTGTGTGCATTTTGTCTCTCTTGCTAAGATGGTTGTAGTTGTACAACCATTGTTAATCTCTGAGAGCATTGTAATATGTCTCCACTGTCCAACAAGGAGCAAACTCACCATGCTTTTCCCCATGGCAGCATTTTGAAACACTGATGTAAGATTTTCTTTCAAGATAATGGAAAATACTTGTGGTTTTTACTCTTTCCTGTTGATGAAATGCAATGATATGTTTCACAAGTTCTGTTGATTGGATATCTGGTTTAATGCTTATATATGGTTGTCATCTTGGGCATAGATCTAGGTTATAAACCCCTTTTTGTAGTGTGATTTGGAAATATGTTGTTGAATACCTCTTAAGGGCACCCCGGGTTTATGGATTTAATATGAAAAAATATTTTCAAATACTAGTTGCAGTTTATGCTTCAGGGTTTTAGGTATCATTTGGGTATTTGCATTATATTGGCACCAGTGGATGCAAATCACTTCCGGTAGTTCCCTTTAGCTTGTATTATCTTTGCAAATGAATGATGTCATGTATGTTGAAAGAAACCCTGCTATTTGAAAAACCACACCATCACACCACTCTTTTATAACTACCAAACTCGTCCTACCTTGTTCTACCCTGCAAATATTACAGTTGTTGCATATTATAAGTGTTATTTACCTGCAGATGCATAGATATTGCATACTTAAAATGTGACTGTATTTTGTGCTTTGAAGCCCAGCATTGCAGTCTTACATTTGACCCCCTGTTGAAAATTCTTTAGAATAAAGGTTGTAGTCATATACCCATCTGTCTTCAGTAGCTTGTGTTTGTCCTAGTGCATTTGCTCATTCTGCGTGACAACCCTTCCTGGGTGGAGTGTGCAACTTTGGTTATGCCTTGGTCGGATTTGTGTTTTGCCCCAATAATCCCCATGGAGATTGAGTTGCAGTATCCCTCCATGTGAGAAAGCTACCCCTTAAGTCCTATCGCTTTAGTTCAGGGAAATCAAGAAGTAGCAAGGAGCTAATCATATCCTCTGTTGGTGCTTTCTAGTCATTGTTTGCGTTTGGTCCATCCGTGTGCTAAACCCTTTCCTGCCTATAACGACATATCAGTGGGTTTATCATCCACGTTTGCTATTTTTTCAAAGTGTGCAAGGCTTAGCGCAAGAGGTGTACAACTGGGAACCAACCCCAGGTATCTTAGGTATACCTCTTAGTTGGGATCTCATTATTCTACATGATCTTAATCTTCTTCTTCAATCGACTAAACTCTTTCACAATTTTGACTCAAGTCCTAGTTAATCAAATCATTTTAACTCTTTGAGCTTACTTGACATGAACATAATCTCATTGATTATCTTGTTTCACTTGTTTATGTTGGGGACCATACTGCCTTCAACAAAACTAAATGGTTTCAAACCTTTTTAAACACCCAGGTTATTCTTTACTAAGCTAAAATTTTCATTTATTAAACATGACGATAATCATCATAATGCTGTCAAAGAATCCATCTATATACAGGGGATTATACATTTTAATTAATCAAAACAATTAAAATAGATATTATTCCAATGGTAAGATAACTCAAAAATCTACAATAATGTCAGGGGAAAACAATTATAAAATCTGTCTCATTTACAAAGGAAAGTGGGTATACAATACAACCAATATTAACGTATAAAACTCAATATCTTTATTACGCATATGGTCTTATATCCAGCTGCACCTGCATTGAACAACATCAAGGTACGTGTCAACTTAAAGCTGGCAAGTGATCCTTTCAAAATCTAATCAAGTTATTCAATATATAAACATGTTTTGTAAGGTGTACATATTGCAATATTCATCATTTCAATGATAAAGAACATAATTAAATTTTAGAAATAAACCTCGAGATAGTACTCGAATCATGAGTGCCACTTTCACAATTTTTCAGTTTGTTATTTGGATCCACCATCAAATCAAACCTTCCATATTGCCACAAGTTGGGAGGATGACTCCCACTTATTAAGGTGGATTGACTGCTGAAGATGAGACTTTTGTACGAGGGTAAAGCACAGGTAGTCTCTTTTCAGACTTAACATTTAGATTACTGCATTCTGGACTCCACAGATCTACATGATTTGGTTCTTCGAACCCACTATAGAGGACGCCATTGCTTGAAAACAACACGTTCTAATGTATCCTACAGTCATACGTCCCTTATTGCCACTGTCTCAATGATAAATGACAACCAGCTCATGTGACTTCCAAACACTGACTCATTGTACATACACATTGATGGAGGCCCTTAACACTATGCCAAACGACAAAACTACTGTCTCTTTGTTACCTGAATCTCAATTTCCAGTTCTATTTTCCATTAGGACCATGCTGAGAGGGACAACTCTCAATTTATCTAAAACGTATTGATTGCCAAATGATTAGACATTTTGTCTAATGAGTAATGTGCAGATTCTGGAATGATTTGTCTATTTTCAGTCCTGAAAATTTAATTACTGCAGAAGAACTCCACAGGTATAAATATTGGATTCTTTAAACTTGCTAGAGAGGATACTCTGATCTCAACTGCAATTTTATGCACAGATCTACGTCTATACCAACAAAGGAGATTTAAGAAGCATCCAGAGACAACACTAAGCTGAAAATATCCATTTAACAAAGAAAATCTTCTCAGAATTTTGAACCAACACAAGCAACATGATATAACGGAATAACTAAGTAAATAGAGACAGGAAATCTCTTTCCTGATTTCAAGCTTCCAGAATTCCTTTCTTCTGAAACTACCTCCTCATCATCCAAAATGGCTTTGCTGATCTTAATCTACTAGCTATGGCGTCCCCACTCCCATGTGGGCTGGTCTGCCACTTAAATCCAAATGGGCCTTCAACGTATTAACTTTATAGAAGACAGGTTCCTATTTTGGGAGGGGGGTTGCAGCAGGATCATTAATACTTTTCTTGACTTTCTTCCTAGATGGCATGGGGGAGGGAGTGAAGGGGCCATGCTTCAAGTTGGAAGCATTTAATTATTTGTAGAGTTTTAATTTAGTAAAAACTCTTTTTGTCCTCCCTCATGCTAGGTAGACCAAGGGTACACACAACTCAACTACTAGACCAAAAAGCAAAAAAAAAGTGATCTCATTAATGCATTGAATATAAGTTATGGCGCACCTGTCAAGCCCATGTGGTGCCCTTCCGTTTATCTAATTTCACTACCTCAAGTATGCTACCCAAAAGCTTTCCTTCACATTCTTCTATACATATTCAGCTACTAGCATAGATAGCGTAAGCATGTCCAACTGAGATATCTATTCATCTCTACGTGCCTAAGTTGAATCTGTCACGTACTACATTAATTGACATATTTGTTAAGTTTTCTATAATTACCGACAACAAGAGACAAGCAACATTCCTTTAACTGCACCACCATCTCAATTAACTGAAGACTAAACGCAAATTGGAAAACCTGCTAATACTGCAAGTTTGAATAGTAAACACTGAAAAAATGTGATTACGATAATACGAGCGAAATACCAAGACCCAGAGGTCAAACCATGCATGACATGCTATTTCACACATTGCGATCGTCACGAAAACATTGACTCACTACAAGGGGTCTTACGAATAAATACTGTATGAAAAAGAATTCCTTTTCCAATTACATGCCATAATATGTGGGGTAATACTTCCATTAAGAGATGTGTAATCCCTGCCCATAACTTACTAATGTTGTCTTTGATCAGATCTTACGCAGAAAATCGAGGCCTCACAGGGGTCTCATGCATGTCCTTGGTCGTTCCTTGATCAAATGTAGGACCGTTATTTATTCATATAAAAGTCTAGGCTGTGGTGAAATAGAAACGTTTTCGGAATAGATAGCATGGTAATTCCCTTGAGTGGGATGGGTAATCCTTGGATCTTGTCTTTGATGACATCTTATTTAGAAACCGATGCCCTCTTATATGGCCCTGCCATAGCCATTCCTTGTTGGATCATAGATCAAACATGATTGATTTACATAAATATTGAGAATGTGATGAACAATTTTTTTATTTTATAAAATACTTAGTGTAATCATTCCCTTCAAAGATGGATAATCATTTCCTGGAGCTTAGTAATGTTGTCTTTGATCACATAATATGTAGAAAATTGAGGCCCCTACAAGGGTTGCTCCCCATGTTGCCCTAGTCATTCCGTGTTTAATTGTATAACAACTATGATTGGCTCACTTATATAAATTGAGACTGATGAAATATAAATTTCTTTCAGAATACATGGCATAGTCATTTCCTTTCTTGGAGATTGTCTATTATCACATCCTATGTTGAAAACCAAGGCTCTAGCAACATTCTTCCATGCAGACTATCCGTAGTCATTCCTTGTTTCATCATAGAATGACCATGATTGATTGACCTTTTACTAAATACACAATGTTGTTATTCCCTGTTTAAACGAGAAACCTTTTGATTACATCTCATGTAGGAAACTAAGCTTTTGAAATGGTTTCCCAGGCATCCCTACCATCGTCATTCATTGATTGAATTTAGAATGACCATGATTGATTTGGATAAATATTGATATTGCGATGTTAAAAAAATGTAATTAGAATACATAGCATAAATGATAAATTCTTTTGTAGTTTGATTCAAGAAATGTAATTGTTAACTAAGCTTTTCATTGAAGCAGCCTCTAAATATTGAGTTTGTTAGCACTTCTATATAGAAAGACCACTTTGGTATTATTATGATAAATACTCTGTGCTAGCTTAGCAAAGAAAGTATTTGAATTTTTGTACCCAAGATCAGTATGTCCCAGTGCAGATGTTTTCACTTGACCTGTTATCCACCATAATATTTTTTATGGGATGCGAGTCAACGAAAGCATATATAAATAAGGGTGCATTGGTAGAACCATCATCAACAATTTTATGGTCATCAAATGTAATTGTAGGTCTGAAGCAAAAAGGTGGTCTGCAATGTGGGGCAGAACAAGATGGGTAGAATGTTAACGATCATCAAAATTCACAATGAAACTATGATAGAAGTAGCCAACAAATCATAACCTATCTTAGAGGGGGTGCTTTAAAAGAGCAACAAAAAAACAAGAGGTTAATAATGATAGTTATATCCTAGAATATAAAGGTTACACATGCCCCTAATAAACCAAGACTCCTAAAAGGATTGATCGATAAAGAAAAACTGAGTATCCTATTGTTGCAAGAAACAAGGTATGTAGTGGATATCTTGGGAGAAACATCTAGAAAAATTTGGAACAAATCCAAGTTCCTTGGATAGATGTGGAGGGGCAAGCAGGGATATGAGCGATTTTATGGGATTTGGAAAAGTTACATGCATCATACCTTCTTTGGGAAAATATAGGATCATATGTCATGTACAGAGCAACTATTTTGCCCTCTTTTATGTTGAATAATTTATGTGTTTCTCGATAAAAGGACCACAAATTATTTTCTTTGTCGAAACTATGGACATTTTAAGAAAGTAGTAGGTGAGGACCTTTATACCATTCTCTTTCCATTGGAAAAAAGAGGAGGTTTTCCCCTTATAGAGCGAGAATGTGAGGCCTTTCAAGAGTTCCTATTTGAGGGGAGTCTATGGGATATATTATCTTCTTATGGCTTTTTGACTTGGAACAACTGGGGATCTGTGTAAGCAAGTATTATTGCTGAAAGATTGAAGAGAAACGGGAGGTCACACATTAAATTGCGTGTGCATAATTCATTTATTAAAGTAATAAGGAAGTTACAGACAATTGGGGTGGTTGCTAGTTACATTAGTTAGTCTTAACTAATATAATATTAGTTAAATCTCATTAATATATTAAATCAATATATTTTATACCCCCTCTTAATGACTAAACCGAAAACAACACTAACCAAAAACAACACCAAACTGGAAACAACGCTCAGTTTGGCAAGAAATTTTACAAACAGGATAGAAACAAGAGTTTTAGTCATTATATCTACTAGCTGCTTTGTAGAAGCAGAAAAGTGAAGATAAATATCATTGAAATCAACCAACTGTCGAATGTAGTGATGATGAATCTCAATATGTTTGGTGTGCGCATGAAAGTCAAGATTCTTCACCAATTTCAATGCCTTGATTATCATAGAAAAGTGGAATAGGTGTAGATGGAGGATGTTTCAAATCAACTAGAGTCCGACGTACCCAAATTGCTTCACAACTAGCACTGACTATTGCCTTGTATTCTACTTTGGAGGAAGATATAGCCATAGTATGTTGAAACTTGCTTTGTCATGAAACAACCCCTGAAGCAAAGGAAAATATATACTCGGTGGTAGGCCTCTAACTATGCATTGAATCTCCCCAATTAGAGTCTATATAATTTGTCAATCAAAAATCATTTGCTCTGTAATATAGGATGCCAAAGTCAAAAATTCTTTCGACATATCTCAAAACACGTTTTGTTGTTACCCAATGAATGAGCTTTGGTTGATACAAAAACTGAGAAATATTGGTAACGACAAAAGATAGATATAGTCATGTGGACATAAGATATATTGATCACCAATTGTCTGTACAGTGATTAATTGACCAATGATGAATCATCATGGGCTGAGAACATTGGCTTGACGTCCGTAGGTGTAGAAGCATGATTATAATATGTAATTTCAAGCTTCTTCAAAAGAGTTTTTCTGGCATAGTTGACTTGAGCTATGAAAACGGGATGGTTAAGATGCCAAAATTCTACATCTAGGCAATAATGTATGAGGTCTAGATCAGTTATGTCAAAAGAAGCACGAATTTGATTTCACTTGTTGAATTGCAGTGGCCTCAGTATCTGTGATCGCAAGATCATCAACATAGACAATATGTCATCACAATTGCTTTTGACATAAATATTTGAGTCAAAAAGACTCATAAATCCAGAATCTTCTAAATGTTGATCAATTTTGATATACCAGGGTTATGAAGATTGCTTAACCCTGTATAGAGACTTCATCATTCTGTAAACTAGATGATGACTACCAGGTACCCAAAAACCTTCATGCTGCACAATGTAGACCTCTTGATCCAAATTTCCGTTCAAGAAAACATTATTAACATTCATCTAAAACACTTTCCATCCAAATTGAGTTGCTATGGTGAGAAGTAACCAAAATGCGACCATCTTTCTAGTTGGAGCAAAAGTCTCCTCATGGTCTTTTCCTTCCTATTTGGAAAGACCTTTCATAACGAGACAGGGTTTGTACTTATCTAAAGTACCATTAGCTTTGCATTTTACTTTGTAAACCCATTTGCGGCAAATGTGTTGTTTACTTGGAGGTAACTCCACTAATTGCTAGGGTATCGTTGTTCATCAAGGCATCATATTTTGATTGCATGGCACTCTCCCATTCAGGTTTGCCTTTTGGTGTTAGAATACTTCTGTGGTTCAGATATCGTGAAAAGATCATAAGCAAAAGGAAAATGGACATGCTCCTCACTTGAAACCACAACTATCTTGCCTATCCTCCTACGTCGTGTATCTGATTGAGGTCTTTCATGCTCATGTACGTCTTGTAGAGTGGTATAAAGCCACTTAAGCCTTTGATATACTAAAGAATCTTGTATTGACCGAATATCATCATGAGTGTGAGCCAACGCATATTGGCGTCGCTGATATACTAGTGGAGTAATGGAAATATCAGCCATGGGTTGTTGCACTGGAATTTGTAAATGAGTACTTGATTTCTCATATTTCAAAGAAATGACAACACTACATTTAGGGGCCTTAGGTATCTCAGAGAGTGCTTGCTGGTTACAAACAAAGAATGATTCCGTTTCCTTTACATCAACATTTGTACAAACAATGATCTTGTTAGTAGAAACATTAATAAGTTTATAAGCCTTATATTGGTCACTATGGTTAGCAAAAAATTATCTAGCACTCTCGTATTCTAGTTCACTCCTCTTTTTATTAGGGACTAAAGTATATGCCGCAGAACCAAAAAACACAAAAATATGTTACTTCAGGATTGATTCTATACTTCCTTAGGTGTGATGTCCTGCAGAGATTTGCAGGGACCCATATTTAGGATATATACTATTGTGTTCACTACTTCTAGCTAGTATTTATATCGCACTCCCCTACTATGCATCATGGATCGAACCATCTCCATGACAGTTCAATTATGCCTCTCAAGCACTCCATTTTGCTTTGGAGTGTACGGGGTTGTCAATTGTCAATGAATTCCTTCCTTGCTGTGTATTTCTGACATTGATTGGAAGTAAATTCGCCCCCATTGTTAGATCCAAGAATCTTTATATCCTGGCTTCTCTTATTTTACACCAATGCTTTAAATTTCATAAACACTGAAAACAGTTAAGACTTATTTTTCAAAAATTAGACTCACATCTTCTTGTAGAAGTCATCCACCAACAATAGAAAATACCTTGCTTTGTGGATTGCAAATAATTTCTAGGATGGCTTGCAAACATTTGCTTAAACAAGATCTAAGAGCCCTTTTGCTCGCCAGGGACCTTCAATTGGAAATGGTTTCTGCTTTTACTTGCTAGCCAAACACCTTTCACATATATCTTGTTTTTCTTGGATAGAAGGCAAACTAAAAACCATATTTGTTCTTTTGAGTTTGGCTAAGTATTGAAGTTTGAGATGTCCAAATCTGTAATGTATGACAATGCTGGTATTATCCTCCACAACTAATGCATGCAAGTTGAGTGTGGCGGAATGAACAAGCCGATACAAGCCATTTTCCCCAATCTCAGGAGTTATTATTCTATCATGTTTTACATTAGACAATACATTTCTTCTTTGAGAAATTTACTGAAATGTTATGATTTTTATTTAATTGACTAATAGATTGGAGTTTTTTTTATTAATTTTAGGGGCAAGCCTTATTTTTTTTTACTATGATTTTTGCAACATTATTCAGTATAATGTGAAAATCTGCTATCCCTTTGACAACATGTGATTGTCCATCACCTAATGAAACTGAATCATAAAATCTTTCTTTTGCATTAAAGTTAACATACGTATCCTTGCAACATGTGAAATGTTTGGATGCGTTGAGATCAAAGAACCAACAAGCAATAGTAGTTTCATCAAGGCATGGTTTCATGAGAGCATATCCTTCTTAAGACTTGGCTTTAGTGTCTGCCACATTTAATTTCCCCTTTAGACTTTTTGATATGTGCAAGATCATATTATTGTCTTCGGCAATCTCTCTTGACATGCCCAACCTTATGACCATAACAACATTTCACCTTAGTTTTGGAAGTAGACGTAGATACTTCTGGATTTCTTTGCCACTTCCCTTTCAAGTGAGCAATAAGTGCACTCTTTTGTGTGGTTAGAATTGGACTCACTGAATTGTGTTTGCTTGCATTCTCTTTGTAGCAAATAAAAACTAACTTCATCAAATGTCAGGGTGTGACTTTTCGACATCAGGGATAGTGCCTCCACAAAATATTCATAGGAGGATGTCAAATTGTTCAGAACCAACGCGACTATATCATCATCATCCACCTTTTTTGGTGATGGTTGACAGTTGGTCTTGGAGATTTTTCATCCGAATAAGTGTTTTGATAGATACTCACTTGCGAAGCAAGTGATTTGATATAGACTCGCCCTTATTCATCTTTGTAGAGAAAAACATAATCTTCATATACAAGTCTCGGCTATTCTCTGTTCAGTTTAGTATTTGTTCTTCAGAATGGTCCATAACACACATGCTTGAGTGGCATTCCAGACCTTAGGAATCATGTCATCCTACATAGGTAGTTTCAAAAACAAGTCCTCCTTATGACATTTGTCATAACATTCAGAGTTTGCATTGTTCTTGCTCGAGTGTTGAGAGTGATTTTGTCACAATCATGATATTTCGCGATTGTCAAAATTTTACGGCTCCAAACATTATAGTTTTGGCTGGTTAACTTCTCTGCTTCTGATAGAACCAAATATTGAATATTGGATATTTTTGATTTTGAATAGAAAAATATAGTATAGCATTAACACATAAATCAATGTGTAAAAAAAATACAGTTTTTGGACCCATAAATCAATGCAAGAAAAAATACAATTTTTTGACCCAGAAATCAATGCAAGAAAAACTACAGTTCTCTGATCTAGAAGAATTTATATTTTGACCTTTGATATGGAAATCATGGAAATAAAGTGCTAAAAGTACAATTGTTAGTTTGAAATTTCTGCAAGTACTCTGAAAATCTGAAAATTTTGAAAATACTTTGAAAATTAAAATTTTCTACAATATAAGCTAGATTAAAACCCTTAAATACTACTTGCAGCGTTGCCCTAGCTGATTGGAAATCAAACTATTTGCTTGCATTGTTACTCTTGTGCAATATCTACTGATTGTTGTCGTGCCCTAGATGACAAGAAATCACATTTGGTGTCGTGCCATTTCTTGTGCGTCACATTTAACTTTTCATTGACTGTGCGTAACGTTTCCTTGATTGTACGTTGTGTTTCATTGAGACATCGCACTTCATGCTTTGTACTTTATCTTCCTCTATTGTTGTTTTCCTGCAAGTGTAGCTGCGTTTACCTGTGCCATGCGGGTATCTACGTTTACTGGTCTACTTTTCCGCGATCTCTTTATTTATACTCACCTTGGTTCACGTTTATGTTGCGACCTTTTGTGTTTCTGTTGAGTTTTGCATTTCTGCGACAATTTTTATTTTTTGATCTTATACTAACTGCCTTGACTGATTTTCTGAAAACTGTCTTGACTGAGCTTCTGTAAACTGCGTTGACGGTTCATACCCTTTCTTCCCATGGCGTCCTCGAACTTTGACCTCCTCTAATGCAAGCAAGTATGATTGCTGAAAGAATTAAGAGAAATTGGAAGGCACACATTGAACTATTTTTGCATCCTTCATTTATTAAAGCAATAAGGAAGTTGCGTATAGTTGGGGTGGTTGGTAGTTACGTTAGTTAGTCTTGATTAATATGGTACTAGTTAAGTTTCATTAATATATTAAATCAATATATATAATAATTTGAAAGAGAACACATATCATTAATATTATATCATTTTTGGGTTCTTTGGATTGGTTAGATGAGGGCTTCATTTTAAAATTAAAAATTCTTCAGGAAGAAGTCTCAAACCACTGGGCAATCGGACTTGGTATTCATAAATATGTTTTCCATAAAAAGCATTTGTTTAGATTTGAAAAAATGTGGTTGATGCACCAAAATGATCTCGACACGGTGGAAGGAAGGTGACTATCTACAAGGCTCGTGAATTCACCGATTGACAGTAAAGTTGTAGAAGGAAAGGCCAAGTGAAAGGAGTGGGACAAGGAATTTAAAAAAAAAAATTCCATTATGGAAACAAAGCTCTCAAAATTCAGGGTAACATCCAAAAATTCAGATTGAATGATAAAAGGAAGGAAAAGAAGATGGCTAAAGAAGAATCAGAAGACATATACAAAAGGGTGAAGATTTTTTGGAAATAGAGGTCGTGGATAAAATGGCTTCAAGGAAGGGACAAAAACACTAAAGCTTTTCCATCTTTCTAGTGTGATGAGGAGACAAAAAAGCAAAATTACAAGCATTGGAAACCATTAAGGGGTTGTCTTTGAAAGGCCAAAGGATAATTTTTCCTAGCCAAAATGTTGCTCTGATAAGATCAGTTTTAGAAGAGGAAGTTAAGAAAGCGGTTTTTGAAATGAGAAGTGACATTGGCCAGCTATGGATTTTCCCACTTCCTCTTCTTTGAGGAAATTTCGTTTTAAATTTCTCCCAGTGAATTTTTTAATCTTATGAGACCGGTTCTAGAATAGGAAGTTAAAAAAGCACTTTTCGAAATGAGAAGTGATTTTCCCTTGGTCTGAAGGGTTTTCCCTCCCTTTTCTTTGAAAACATTCCATATTTAATTTCTCCTAGCCAAAATGTTGCTCTTATGAGATCGGTTTTTGAAGAGGAAATTAAGAAAGTGCTTTTAGAAATGAGAGGTGGCAATGCCACTAGTCTGGATGGTTTCTCCTCCCTCTTCTTTCAAAATTTCTTGGACCTGGTAAATGTGTTGAAGGCTTTGTACACAATGTTCTTGGCTCTCATTCTTGACTATGATGCAAGAATGTTTGAAAATTTCCGTCCCATCTCCTTGTACAACATCCTACAAAATCATTTCAAAAGTTATGGCTAATAGGTTGAAAGTTCTACTGCCCCTCGTCATTTCTCAGGCCCAAGGAAGTTTCATGAAAGGTAGGAAAATCCTTAATGGGATCGTAGTGGCACATGTAATAATCTGCTTCTTAGATGTAGGTAAGAGAAACGGCCTACTATTTAAAATGGACTCGATTGGGCTTTCCTATACAAGATCTTGGAAAAGTGGAGATGTAATGTCGCGTTTGGAGAAGTTTTTGATATTTGAGATTTATTGTGATTCCTTTTCAACACTGGAACATCAACTAAATACTAAACAACACATGCAACAGAAGTATTGAAGACCCAATTGAAAACTTCACTGAAATCTTTATATTGAGTGGAAAATATGGATGTTTACACAAATTGAACATCGACAATAGAAAATCCTCTTATTTGATATGAAACCCTAGTTTATTGTCAATGTCCAACAACATAACACTTACAAGAGCAGTCCTAGATGGCACAACTTGACTGATGTTAATGTTATAACAAATGTAAATGAAGGTACGACTGGCTACGAATGGGTTACAACAACATGCAATCGCTGAAATGGAAAGCTCTGTTGGCTATGGATGAATTACAACATGCAATTGTTGGAATGGAAATATTTGCGGCCAACAAAGTGGATGCCACTCTAACCCCCCACCAAAGACTGCGCAACAATCCCCAACACCCATGATTTAAGGTGCAACAGTCTCCAAAAGTTATGGCATAATCTTCTAGGGCACATCAACGCTTTGTATAGTAGGAAGCCCTAATTTACTGATTCAATAAACACTCAATTTTTAAAAATTGAGAGTACCTTGCAGCCAACTGACATTTGAAAGTAACTTGATTTGTTTGCACAATTGCGATCCTTGTATGGAATCACTTCAAAGGGTATGAGGGTTTTTGTCCTTATGTTAAAAAACTTGAAGAAGTATGAAGCTTAACAAATTGAGATAATATATTGATCATAAACTTGAATGGATATAAATGAGAGAGAACTCTTAATATATAGACTCAATTGTCAATTTTAGGGTTAGGGTTACACTTTTAGGTTTATGGTTTTACTTTTCACTTTTACCCTTTTTTTTGGTTTTTCTCGCCCTTTTATTTTATTTCTAATAATAATAAAGTAATATTAAGTCAATAAAATTAAAATTTACTTAAATGGCTTAAAATATTAACTTTATTATTTTTTAATTTATTTGAAAAAGGGGACATAACATAAGAATTTAGGTGAAGAAATGTTACTTCACCCCTAAGTTCTCAATTTTAATGAATGGTTCTCCTTAGGTTTTTTGCACTCTTAACGGTCTTAGGCAAGAAGATCCCCACTCTTTGTATTTGTACATCATTTCGGTGGAGGCTTCGGGAAGGACCTTGAAGAAAGAGCTCGAGAGTAAGAACATTAAAGCCTTGAACTCGTGTGAGTTGGGGGATGCTTTTTCTCATATGCATTTCATGGATGGCACCATGCTATTCATCTATTTATCATTGTTAGAATACAACAATGTCAAGGAGATTTTTAGAAGGTATGAAGTGGTCTTCGGTGATCAAATTAATGGAAGAAAATCAAGAGCCTTTAATTTCTAGGGGAATCTTTAATCGTATTTTCCATGCATTTTTGGATGTGAAATAGCCTCCCTCCCCGACATCAACCTTACCTTTGTTCAAAGGAAGGGCAAAATCTTCTCTTTGTGATGGCTTGTTAGGTGGAATTTACAAGCAACTAAGGGGATGGAAAGGGAAAGTGTTATCTATGGGAGGAAGGCTAGCTATGGTTTGGTCAGTTCTCCAGTCGTTATCAGTTTATTGATTTCAATCCTAAAATCCCAGAGCGAGATTGTAAAGAAAATAGACAAAAGAATCCAATTTTTTTCTTTTGGCAAGCAATAAGATATAAAAGAAAATTTATATTAATGGCTTGGAAAAAAGTCTCTTGAAAGATTTGGAAGAAGGCATAAAAAATAACTGCCTTGAAAATTAGGTACTGAGTGATAAATTATCCTTGAGAATGTGGAAGGAAACAAAAAGCCTATGCAACACAATTTTGCCATGGAAATATTTGGGCTCAGAGGAACTTGATAATTTTTTTTACCATTTCAAACCCCTCTCAAGGGTTGGCAATATCGAAAATCATTTTTATCTCCCAAAATGTGGTGCTAAGACCTCTGTTATGGAGAATTGGGGATGGCAAGAGAACCCTCTTCTAGGAAGATGCATGGCTACGTGAATGTCCCCTTCCTAGACGAGGGTTTGAGGGAGCTTCAATTAGAATCAAGAAGAAAGGGGGGTGGCGAAGCAAAAAGCTATTGGGAGACACTCGAGAATGATGGGGTCAGGGGAAGGTAATTGAAAGATGTAAGTCTGCTATAGGGGCTAGACAACTAGGGAAAATTTATACTTGAAAAAACATAGAAAAATTTTAGAATCGCAAATGCTAGTAAGAAGGATTAGATGCTTTGGAACATTAAAGGAAAGGTGGAATTTATGGCTAAATACGGGTGCTATTTTTGGCTATGTTGAACTAGTTTGGTCAAAGATTAAACATCTGGTAGAGATTTTTTGGGTCTAAGCCTTGGCCAAAAACATTAGTTTTCCTATGGATTGCAGTGCAAGGCAAAATTCTAATAGGGGATTGGTTAAAAAAAGAGGCTTCAAGGGTCCCTTGAGATGTATATGGTGCAAAGAAGAGGAGGATACATTAATCACATACTCCTCAACTGCTAGCTTGCTTAAAAAATATGGCAAGAAAATGCTGAAAACGTTCCATATGAATAGGTGTTTTAGAAAGACTATCGAAACACTATAGATTGATAGGATATTAGGTCAAATTCGAAAGCAATGGGTAGTTTATGGAACAGGGTTCCAGTTGGGGCCAATTGGAGCTTATAGATGAAAAGGAATAAGAGAATATTCCCCAATATATCAAGATCTTTTGAAGAGGTTCTCAACTTGATAAGCAAGAGGTTAACGAAAACTTTAAATCTCTGAGTGTTTGCAAATTCAAAGAATGAGCCCCCAAGAGACAACTGAGCATTATGGAATTGGGATGGTATTAAATGCAGGGTTAACTCTACCCAAACCAAGTACAAAGGAAAAAGAACAAGATTAAAGTGGAAACCACCAAAATAAGTTTGGTATAAGGTCAATTTTAATGGAGCCTCTAAAGAGAACCCGGGCTTGACAAGAGCAGGATGCTTGTTCAACAACTGTTGGGGAGAAGTTATAGATTTTGAAGGCTTTTTTAAACCGTACAATAAAAAATGTAGTTGAGGTGAGGGCATGGTGGAAGGGATTATGTTGGCTTTGTAGCTTAAGATATAAAATTTAGAGGTTGAATGTGACTCAGAAATTTTTATAGATTCGATGAAAAATTGGGGATGCTAGAATTGGAAGCTTTAAAGTTACTTGAAAGAGGATACATAAGAAAAACCTAGATTAACTAACATGTCTTTCAATAATTTCTATAAAGTAATGCAAAGACAGATTGGTTAGTGAATACGAGCGTGGTTCACTCCAACAAGAAAACATAGTGGACATGTCTTGGCTTACATAAATGGAAAGAGCTTAATTCGATTATAAATAGTGATAGTTTATAACACGAAAATAGTCTTGAGTGCTATTGACAGTGCTTGTTTATGTAAGTATTCGTTTGATTCGATTATCTTGTCTTTGTTCCTTATGGTAGAGTGGAAGTTTTGGATGTTGCTTGCCCAATTGTTGGGCTGTTCTTTAGTTTTTTGGTTTTTTTTAATCCTTTGCCTTTCATTTTGTTCCCCTTTCTCTTGCTTTAGAGCTTTTGTTTTAAATCTCCGTCTCTTCAATGGACTTTTTTTTTCCTTCTTGTATCTGCACTTTGTTTGAAAGTTTCTTTCTATTTCTCCCTCCTTTGGCCTTTCTTTTTTTTGTTAATTTCTTTTAGCCTTTTTGGTTTTTTGGCTTTTGCCCTCTATGGCCTTATTATTTTCCATGCTTTCTTTCTTCTTCTTTTTTTGTTTTTCTTGTCTTTCTTTATGGTGAAGTGTTTTATCTTTACTTTGTATCTATCATTGATCCCTCATTGCTTCTCTCTTGAGCCTTATTTCATGCTTTCATTGCCTTCTTTCCATGTCCCTCCTCATTTTCTATTATCTCTTTGTTGTTCTCTTTGCACTACTCGCTGTTGGTTCTATTGGCGGTCTAGTTTATAACAGGAAAATAGTCCTAAGTGCTATTGATAGTGCTTGTTTCCGTAATTGATTCCGACATCTCGTCTTTGCTTCCTATAGTAGAGTGGATGCTTTGGATGGTGTGTTTAAATTTTTGCCCTATTTTTGAGCTTTTCATTTATTTTGTGTGCTTGGGTTTTTGCCCTATTGTTGGTATTTTCATTTTTCTTTGGGGTTTTTCTCTCCTTTGCTTAACCTTTTGTTCTCCATTGTTTTTTTTCCTTTTAGCATGGTCTTTTGTTGTTCCCCCCCCCTTTTCTCCTGCTCTAAATATTTCGTTTTAAAGCTGTCTTTATCTTTGGTGGATTTTTTCTTTTCTTGGCTTTGGCTTTCCTCCTTTTTGTTTATGAGTTTTATCCTTTTTGGTTTTTTTGATTTTTCCCTTGTCATGTTCATTGTTTCTTATGCTTTCTTTTTTTTTTTTTTTTTTTCCATAGTGAAGTGTTTTATCTTTGTTTTGCCTCTTTTGTTGATCCTCCTTTCTTCTCTCTTCATACCGTATTTAGTGCTCTTGCTTCTTTTCCACATACTTACTCCTTAGCCCCATTTTCCTATTGTTGTTTTCTTTGCACTGTGTTGGTTCTATTGGCAGCTTGGTTTATAACACGAAAATTGTGTTGAGTGCTAGTGGTTGTGCTTGTTTATGTAATTGTTAGTTTTATTCCAGCATAGCGTCTTTACTCCCTAAGATAGTGTGGATGCTTTGGATGGTGTTTGGATGTTTGCACTATTGTTGTTTTTGTTTTTTGTTTTTGGGATTTTTTCTCTTGTATATATTTCTGTTTGTTCCCCATTGTGTTTTTGGCTTTCCGGTGGGGTTCTTTGTTGTTTTATTCTTTTTCTCTTTCTTTAAAGATTTCATTTTAAAGCTTGCTTTCTTCGGTTGACTTTTATTTTCTTTAATCCCTGCGTTGTTTTTTCTTTATATTTCCCCCCTTGTAGCCTTTCTCATTTTTGTTTATGCCTTTTAGGATTTTTAGATTTTTGGCTTTTTTATTTTGTTACTTTGTTTTTTTTTCTATGTTTTCTTTCTTCCTCACTCTTTGTGTTTGTTCTCTTTCTTTATGGTGAAGTTTTTTTAATCTCTGCTTTGTCTTTTAAGTTGATCCTCCTTGCTTCTTTCTTTGAGCCCTATTTAATGCTCTCATTTCCTCCTTTCCACAGCCTTCCTTTGTGCTTTTCCCTTATTGTTGTTCTTTTTGTGCTATATGTTACTGGTTCTATTGACAGTCTAGTTTATAAGACAAAAATAGTCTTGAGTGCTATTCATAGTGCTTGTCTATGTAATTGTTCATTTGATTCAACCATCCTATCTTTGCTTCCTATTATAGAGTAGATGATTTGAGTGGCGTTTGGATTTTTACTCTATTGTTTGGTTTTTCTTTTATTTTTTGGGCTTTTTATGCTGCTCAGGGTTTCTTTTTGTTCACTTATGTCTTTTTTACTTTTGGTGAGGTCCTTTGTTATTTTTTTTCTTTTCTCTTACTTTAAAGTTCTCTCTTTGGTGGCCTTTTTCTTTTCTTGGCTTTTTGGTTTGTTTTTTTGTTTCTTTCTCGCTTTTGTGGCTTTTTAGAGCCATGGTCCATCACACCTAACATATCATGTTGGAGGAAATTTTTAAATGTCTACAACATCCTACAACTACCTACAACCACCTTTATTTACTAATGCACTAATTATTTAATATTGGGTGCATGTACAACTTCTTAGACTATGAGTTAGTAAGTTGTTATTCTAACCTTCCCCCCTTATTGGATCATAATCTTAAGGTTACAAGAGAGAATTTTTGAATGCCTCAATCTTGTCATGTGCAAGTGACTTTGTGAAGACATCTGGACATTGATCTTGAGTAGGAGGATACTGAAGCTTTATGTTGTGTTGAATATGTTCGCATATGAAATATATATTAACTTCAGTGTGCTTCATGTGCTCATGAAACACCATGTTATGAACAAGTTGGAATGCACCTTGGTGGTTGCAGTATAGAATTGTAAACTGAGCTTTTGATACTCGTAATCGTGCATTGTGTGATCAGTGTCCGTGTATCCTGTCAAGGATAATTTATCATTCTTCTGGTATAGTAGACCATATTCCATTATTTCTTGAAATATATCTCAATATCCGCTTAGTTGCTTTCTAGTGGCTTATTTTGGGTTTTTGCACGAAGGGAGAAAGATAACTAACGACATAGTTGATATTTGGCCTACTGTAAGTGAGATATATGAGACTTCCAATCAACTGCCGATAGAGGCATCTACTAGGGTTGATGGATCTAGACGAGACAATTGAAGTCTTGTCTTCACAGGTGTGGCCATTGGTTTACAATCCATTATTTGAAACTTCTCGAGCAACATCTTGGTATATTTCATTTGTGACACGAAGATATTGTACCCTTTTTACCAAACTTCCAATCCGAGACAATAGTGCAGTAGCATGAGATCTGTCATGTCAAACAATTGCTTGATATCATTCTTTCTTGCATTGATCGTCTTCATGGAACTGCCAATGATGACTAAATCGTCAACATAAACAATGTACACCCTTGTTGTTTGAGGCAGAGATTAGGATCATATGGACTCCTTTGGAATGCATGTTGTATGAGATACTCAATTATTTTTATATACTAGGTTGTAGGAGCTTGTTTGAGACCATACAATGACTTGATAAATTTGCATTTTTTCTATTTCAAACCCCGTTTGATATATCCTTCTAGTTGGGTCATTTATACTTCTTCCTATAGATCTCCCTTCAAGAAATCACTTTTGATGTCCATTTGATGAATGTTCCATCCAAACTGTGTAGCCATGGCGAATATCACTTTGATTGTTATAATCTTCGTTTTGGGAGCAAAAATCTCCTCATAGTCAATGTCTTTTCTGAGTGTAGCTCTTTTCTACAAGTCTCGCCTTGTAGTTATCTATGCTGCCTTCTACCTTGTATTTGGTCTTAAATATCCATCTGCATATGATTAGCTTCTTCCCTAGTGGAAGATCAACAAGATTCCAAGTGTTATTCTTCATCATTGATTGATATTCTGCATCCATGGCATCTTTTCAAGTTTTTGACTGTTGGGCTTCTCTTACTATAGGAGGCTCAAATGTTTTTGCAACTATGTTAATAAAGGCCATGTTTACTTCTTCGTGAATTATGTTGCGAGTCATCGGTCTTGAACTACTTGTGTTAGGGACTCCATCTAATAACTAATGACTTTGCAGAACTAGATCTAGAAAAAAAATACGTAGAAGTAATTGTGCGTTTCTCCTTTAAATTGGAAGAAATTCGAGTGCCTGAAGCACCAAAATAAAATCCTCACTTCTCGTAGATCTCCTTGCTCTTGGTTTGATACCACAACGAAAAATGCAATGCTCATTAACATTGATCAAATATGAAGGCGGAGAAAATTATTATGTGTCTACAACAACCTACAACTACCCTTATTTACAAGGTACCACATCTAACATATCATGGTGGGTGAAATTATTAAGTGTTTAAAACAACCTACAACTACCATTATTTACTAATGCACCAATCATTTAATATTGGGTGCATGTACAACTTTCTAAACTATGAGGTAGTAAGCTATTATTCTAACAACGTTTTTGGGTTTCGTGGTTTTTGTCATTTGCTCTCAACGGCCTTGTTATTTGTTATGCTTTCTTTATTCCACACTCTATGGTTTTTTCACTCTCTTTATGATCAAGTGTTTAATATCTTCTGTCTCATTTGTTGATTCTCCTTGCTTCTCTCCTTGTACCTTATTTAACGTTTTCTCCTTGTCACCTCGCTTCTTCTTCATCCTTTTATCCTAATGTTGTTCTCTTTGCACTATGTGTTGTTGGTTCTATTAACAATCTGGGTTGTAACACAAAAATAGTCCTGAGTATTGATAGTGATTGTTTTTGTAATTAGTCTTTTGATTCCAGCATCTCGTCCTTGCTCCCAATAATAGAGTGGATGCTTTGCATGGTGTTTGGATTTTTTCCCCTATTGTTGGGCTTCTCTTTTAATTTTTCGGCTCTTTCCTCCCTGCTTTTCCTTTTGATCTCTTCTTTTTTTCTTTCCGGTGGGATCTTTTGTTCTTATATTTCTTTTTGTCTTGCTTTTAACCATTTATTTTAAATATCTTTCTCCTTTAGGTGGACTTTCTATTTTCTTGGCTCCCCACTTTGTTTTATTCTTTCTATTTCTCTCTCTCATGGATTTTCTCCATTTTGCTTGCTTCTTTTAGCTGTTTTGTTTTTTTGGATTTTTTCCTTTGTGGTCTTATTTATTATTTCCTATGTTTTTTGTTTTTATTTTTTGGATTTTTCACTTGCTGTTTCCGATGCTTTCTTGCTTCCTCATTCTTTGGTATTTTTCTTTCTTTATGGCGAAGTGTTTAATCTTTGCTTTGTCTCTTTCATTTATCCTTCTTGCTTCTCTTATCGAGCCCTATTGAATACTCCCCTTGCCTCTTTTTTATGTCGCTCCTCCTTTCCCCTTTTTTCCAACTGATTTTTTCTTTGCACCATGCATTATTAGTTCTATTGATGCTCTGATTTGGTTCTTCCAGTTCGGCTTTTAATCGACTATGTTGGAGCTCTTGTTGGGTTGGAAGATATGGAGATTTATATCAACTTGCATAACCTTGCACAATTGCATTGTGATCCATCCTACTTCTCCTTGGACAACGAAACTCAGGGTCTTGAGGTTTATATCAAACAAGAATGTTGGAGCTCTTGTTGGGTTGGAAGATATGGAGATTTATATCAACTTGCATAACCTTGCACGATTGCATTGTGATCCATCCTACTTCTCTTTGGAAAAGGAAACTCAAGATCTTGAGGTTTATATCAAACCATTTGCTTATTGGTAGTTTTTGGGAGCTATTAAAGAACCCACGCAACCCTCGATCCTTTGTCTTACATGCAGGCTTTAGCAGACTTCAACTAACATGATGGACAACAAACTACTTTATCAGCAAGGTATTTTTAATCACCACCTTGTAAAGTTGCATCAATCGAGCAATACACCCAATGCTTAAAGACAACTTATTTTGACTCCATTATGTACTGTTTTGGCCATTAATGATGAGCTGAGCTTCCCATCAGCTATGGTTTGAATGCTGAATTCTATCACCATTCTTTGTCCTCCCAAGGTACGTGAGGGCAGTCCACTAAGGCTTAGCGCAAGCAGGTATGCTTCCTCTTTAAAGCGACATATGGTTGCTATAGAGGCTGTAGGAGGCTTGCTAACTCCTAGGAAAAGTCCTAGAATACTCACAAACAAAGATGCTTACAAGTTTTTTTTCGAGTATCTCAATGCCCAAAGAGGATAGGAGGTCGGTTTACGTCAGTTATTGTAAAGTTCCAACTCAACCTACTAGTAATGACAAGAATAAAATATTGCGCTCTTCATCAAGTCGACGTAATTCCAAGCACCACAAGACAAATGTAAAGAATCTCATAGGCAGGGAAGGTACTCCTCCAATCATGACAGATGCATACAACATTGAAAATTCAACCATGAAAGGAGGAAATGAAAGCTCGCAGATTATCCAATTGTTTTTGGCACAGGTGATTGAAGTTATAACAATTGAGGGAGCAATTTACAAGCTTCAATCTGTATATTGACAATAAAAATGAATGATGGAAACAATCCCAACTTGAATTTTTTGAGTACAGTAGTGGCTTCATGAAGAACGTAAACGAAACAATGTGGGGAGGTTTTTAAAAAGTAGAACAACTATTGAAAATTGTCAGTGAAGAGCATTGTAGCAACTAATATGCTGACGTAAACGATTACAATGAATAACTTTCATGACCCTTGAGGATTATTTATGCTCTCATGGCTATATGTTTTGTTGTGCTTATTTTTGTTTTTTTTGGCCTAATGTTAGAGACTCAACATCGAAATAATATATAAAAATATACAATTTACGTAAAATAGTTTTGTATTTCAAGGTTAAGAATACGAACCATCAACATACATGAAGGCTTTAATCAAAACATTCTTGTTGTTGATTCATGATGAGCCTTGGCAGCTTAATATCCCCTACACCTATAATCCTACCAAAAAAATTCACACTTAACCCATGCTCTTTCCTATTTTACAGAACTCGATTCCTACAGCTAGGATTTCATGCACAACTGTAGTGAAAAAACACCTCAACTTTCCTACTCATATATACGATAGAACAAAAAATTATGGGATATGGCTGGAAACATAACTCACTCCATCAATCCCATTCTTAAATGAAGAACAAGATTACTAATAAAATTTATTTCTGCATTCAAGTCAACCTTCAATATCATCTTTTATCAAGAGAGTTTCATCTTACTACTTTGTCAATTCTAGTTCTAGTTCTTGTTCAGCTGTGTTTAATATGATTTCAGTTACCTTATTCACAAAAACTTGCTTGGATTAATGCAACACGTACAACTTCTATTATGGAAACAATGTGTTGTTGTCAAGGTTATGCAGCTCTTAACTGTAAGGCTGTATTTAATAGTAGTTCCTTTGTTGTTCTAGATGAAACTTGTGGAGGTTTGGCATATTAGTTTTGTTATAAGAACCTTTTTGGAGCAATGTTACAGGTATAATCTAGATGAAATTGGTGGAGGTTTGGCATCTTATTCTGTTATAAGAACCTTCTGGGATTAATGTAAAGGTTACAATCTCTATTATGGAAACACTATAGTTCTGTCAAGGTTATACAGTTTTTAATTGTAAGGTTAGATTGAAGTTTCATGGTATTAATGCTAAAGAGTACTTCCTCTATATTTGTAGATGAAACTTGTGGATACTTGGTATTTTACTTTTGTTATAAGAGTAGGTCTATAAGAATTGTATGACAATCAACTTGCATAGATGGCATAACCGGCGAGTAAATACCTGTTGGTCAGTTACTCGCCAAGAAAACCACCAAGGGAATAACCACCACTAAAAACCGCCAAATTTGAAAAACCGCAATTTTTTTTTACAAAGGCAAAAAATACTTCAAATTCACTTGAAGATGACAATATATAAATAAAATAAACAATTAAATATAAGTTGACATTTAGATATTAAGATATATTTTATTTATATACTTTCAGGTTGTTTGAGAGTGGTTTCGGACCTCTAGGAGCTATAATGCAAATTCTAGGTTTTGAAGGATCCTATCATATTTCAGACTTTGTCAGATTTCAGGGTTTCAAACATAGCCATATTTCAGTGTTCAAAATTTCAAGGAGACATTGTAGGAGGAATGAATGCTGCATGAAGGGATGTAGGTATGATAAAATAGTATGAGAACATCTCTCCCAAAGTGCCACAAGTCGACCTCACCCCATTCCTTGTGCATAGATTAAAACTGATACAATGATAATTATACAAGAATCTACAAGTACAAATTACAAGGATTTTCAGGGTTTCAAACATAGCTATATTTCAGGGTTCCAAAATTTCAAGGAGACATGGTAGGAGGAATGAATGCTGCATGAAGGGATGTAGGTATGATAAAATAGTATGAGAACATCTCTCGCAAAGTGCCACAAGTCGACCTCACCCCATTCCCTGTGCATAGATTAAAACTGATACAATGATAATTATACAAGAATCTACAATTACAAATTACAAGAATCTATATTTTTCTCTTCCTGACTCTCTAGAAAACTAAGGGAGACTGAAAAAGTCTAGTAATCTATGCACAAAGAATGAGGTGGGATGGACTTGTGACACTTTGCAAGAGATGTTCTCATACTATTCTTTCATACCTACATCCCTTCATGCAGCTTTCATAACTCCTATGATGTTTCCTTGAAATTTTGAAACCCTAAAATATGGCTAAGTCTGAAACCCTGAAATCTGACTAAGTCTGAAATATGATAGGATTCTCCAAAACCTAGAATTTGCATTATAGCTCCTAGTCCGAAACCACTCTCAAACATCCTGAAAGTATATAATAAAATATAACCTAAAGTATAAGTTTACATTTAGATATGAACGTCTAAGAAATGTAAACTTATACTTAAATGTTTATTTTATTTATATATTGTCTGCTTCAAGTGAATTTCAAGTATTTTTTGGCTTTGTCAGTTATTGCCGGTTATTTGACCGAGCGGGTTGAGTAACTACTAGTTACCCAGTTTGTCCTCTTGGCGAGTACTAGCCCCAACTGGTCATGCCAACTATGGTACTATGATGTAGGAGATAAAGAGGTATTACCATAGTTCATTAAAAATTAGATTCAAGATACCAATTTACAAATAGCTGCAACTTCATTGGGTTTGTTTTTAGTTATGGAACAAGTTGTCTCTTAAGGTGGTACAAAAAATGGTTGCCACTGACATTTGAGTTAGGATATGTTTCGACTCCTCAACAAATTGAAGAGAAAAGAGAAAAAAAATTATGTTTTGATTGAGATAGCAAATATAATCGTGGGCATAAATGTGTTAAAAAGAAGTTGTTCTACATTGAAGTTGTTAATGAAGAAGAAGAGGATGAGGAAGTAGAATTAGAGGGTGTTTGTCGAGCTAGATGAGGAGACAAAAGATACCCAACCAATTATTTCTTGCCATGAAATTTTAGGTAGTAATACCCCACAAACTCTCAAGGTAATGCGTTCCCTAAAATTCAGGTGGTGACATTATTGATTGACTTAAGAAGTACTCACAACTTCAAGGTAATGATTGCTCATGGTGATACAATCAGTTGTGCAGGGAAATGTCACAATATTAAACTAACCATGGGAGACTACTTACTTGATCGATCTAGGTTCACCATTTCCATGGGCAACACAGATATTGTGTTGGGAGTTGAATGGCACACTATCAGAATGATAGAATTGAGTTATTAGGTGTTCGTTCATTTTTATTTAGAAGGAAGCACATTTGAATTGTTCCCAGTCATCATGATCATGCCTTTGAGTGATTCCTAGGGATCAAACCACCCAATATCTGAGCTTACATGTACCCATATGTACAAATGAGTGAGATTGAGAAGATGGTACAAGAAATGTTCAAGGCAAGAATTATTCGGCATAGCTGTTGATGCGGTGGATTGCACCCTCTATAGGGAGGCTCAACTCTCTTCCTCCACGCGACATAATGGAGACACCCCTCTTGCTGTGGGTTGCAAACGTGAGGGATGAATCTCTAGATTAGGGGCTGGCTCCTCTTGATTCACCTTGAGGCCCTGGATTTCCTATTGCTAACAGTGGGGGGATGAAAAAAGAGAGAAATACTAAAATTAGAACTTAAATTAATGCGGTGATGCACCAAAATGGTTGGTCTACTCAGCGTTGACATACACTTTACACCAGAGAGAAGCAAGCATACACTTCATTCAAATGAGAACCTTTTCTGCATCAGTGTTTTAACAGGGGATCCTATGGAGATACAGGGAGAAAGAACTACCAGAGGTGTTATAAGACACTATGGACAGCCTGTTCACATGCGCCTATATTCTGAGCTGGACACTTCTTGTTGATTTGCAATAGGACTCACAATACACTAGATATGTTGGCATAAACATACAAAAGCATGAAAAGGAAATGACTTAACATAAGATAAAACCATAGACATGCAAAAGTGCAAACTCAAATGGAGGTAAAAATGTTTCTTTTGATTCAAGGTAAATTCTTTCAGGGCTTCGTCATACAATGCTGAGAGATCTTTTTTCAAATGAGAAGTTACAAATATATCGAGAATTGGGAAACAAATAGATGACAAATCAAGTGATGGAAACCCATGCTACCACAAGCCCATGCTGTTGTCGTATTCTTCCAATTGCATATGAGAGAGCCATGTTGTAGATGTCCAAGTCGCTGCCCTTGCTGTCCTGGGCCTACAAAATCATGGGATACTCTAGCAACTGACAAAGCCATCCCCAATTTGTGTTGATTGGATCATGCTCTCTTCAATGCTAGAAGTAACTGGCTGTGCATTAATGGCAGAGCGTGAAAACACGAGCTGCTTTCTTTTATAGTTCGAAAACCAGTTCTTTTATTTTTTTTTGGTAGAGACTATTTCACCTAAGTGCATTTACTCTTCTTGCTAAAGACACCTGTGCCACTTGCCTTGGTCTGATTCATCCTTGGGTTTGTGCTTTGACTTGTCACGTTACTTGGAACGTTTTGAGCTTTTACTTTATTGTGCTACGTGGCCGCGTTCTGGGTTATCCGCCTTGTTTTCTTTTATTTTGTTATTTCCCTTTGCGTTGGCCTTTTCCCTTTTGTCTTTAACCATTTAGGCTCTTGGGCGCTTGTTATTTCTCGAGCTTTTGGGCTTTTGGTAATGTCAAATTTCTTCGGACAAAATGTCCAAAGGAATTCCTTCGGACATTTTGTTCGAAGAAATTCTCTTTTGGGCTTGCCTTTGCGCCTTTCTTTTGGCGGGCCTTTGTGTTGTGTTTTCCTTCGGACAAAATGTCTGAAGGAATTCCTTCAGACATTTTGTTTGAAGGAATTCTTTCCTTTGATTGCTTCTTTTCCTGAAGGGCATGTGCCCTTCGGGCCTTTTGTCTTCGTCCTCTCTTTCTTAAAGTGCCCTCTGCAAAGGCTTCTCCCATCCGAAAGCGTTCTCCGCAAGGGCAGGTGCCCTTCAGAAACTTTGAAAACGACCCTTCGGAAAAGTGAAAAGAGTCCTCTTTCTTGACTAAGTGCCCTTCGAAAAGACACTTAACTTTCAGACTTTCTGTGACCGTCGAATTTTTTTTTGGAGAAATTGTCTGAAGGAATTCGAACTTGGCTTGCCTTCTTCAGTTTTTCTTCAGACATTTGTCCAAAGGAAAACTCCTTCCGCTTGTTACTTTTCCCGAAGGGCAAGTTCCCTTTGGGCTTCTTGTCTTTGCCCCTTTGCTTCAACCTGCTGCCTCTGCAAGGGCATTTCGAGCCAAAAGTGCCCTTCGAAACTTTTGTATTGGTCCTCACGCCGACGAAAAGCCCTCTGCAAGGTCCATTTTGCCATCAAACATACCCTTCAGAAGTTTTGTAAAGGTTCATTTCATCTTTGAAGTGCCTACCGCAAGGGCACATGCCCTTCGGGGAAATTGCGAATGACCCTATAGAACACCCAGGTGCCCTCCATGGAAAAATAGTTGCCTTAAGAAGCGTCTAAAGACCAATTCGGGCTCTTCCGAAGTACTTATTCAAAAAGCTTTGGAGTAAAGACATCTCAAAACCCGATTGCTTCTTCGTTACCCTTTCGGGTTTGTGAATGACTCCAACTCATGAAAGATCATAAGTCAAGTAATCCCACAAACCCGAATTGAACTGCTCTGACCCTTATCAGGCTTCTCTTCAGCGTCAACTTATAAAAGTTATAAGACAAGTCCCCTCGTAACCCCGAAATGCACTGCTCTGACCCTTTCGGGTTGTTGAACTGCTTTTACTCATGAAAATTGGCAAGTAAATTACTTTGCAAAACCCCACTTGCACTAGAACTGGCCATAGACCCTTTCGGGTTTGTCAAGTGCTTCCGCTTATTACTTGTAAAGCTTACAAGTAATGCTGTTCTGAGAACGCAATTTGCTCTGTGAGTGCTGGAAAAGACCAATGCTTGATGAGACAACACCTATACCTACAGCTACACAAAAGCAACTTTTCCTTGATTTCAAAAGGGTTAAGACCTGGTTTCAAGGCAGAAGGTAACGAAGAACAAGGTTTCAAGGGCAAAAATGGGGGGCTACCCATTTTGGCATGCATGATGCACAATATGGTCAACAATAGCCAAAGTGGTTATTCCTGTCTAGCGGTGATGTTACGTGAGAAAGACGACACTTGGTGCATGCGTCCAAACTATAGAGAACTCAACAAGTATACCATCAAATATAAATTTCCAATTATTGTAGTTGATGGTTTGCTAGATGAGTTACATGGTGTTGTATACTTTATGAAACTTAATCTTCGATCAAGTTATCATCAGATCATAATCGAATATTAGGATATACATAAGATAGTTTTTAGAGCCTATGAGGACCACTTTGAAATTCTAGTGATGCCCTTGGCCTTCACAAATACACAATCTATAGTTTAGAGTTAAATAAAATTTGTCTTTCAACCATTTCTGCTGAAATTTATCTTCGGCCTTGCCTTTACAAATGCACAATCTACATTTCAGAGTTTGATAAAAATTTTCTTTCAACCATTTCTGCTGAAATTTATCTTTGTGTTTGTTGTTGACATTTTAATATACAACAAAACATGGGTAAAACATTTTCAACATGTGAATCGGACTTTGGATATTCTTGCACAATATCAATTGTATGACAAATTTTTAAAGTATGCTTTTGGAGTCAAGGGGGTTGAGTAATTTGGGCCACATTGTGTCTCATGAAGACGTAAAGGTGGACCTTCACAAGATCAAGGCCATGATCGAATGGTAAGTGGCTAAATCCCCTGAGCAACTATGGGGTTTCACAAAGATAATTAGTTACTGTCACTAATTTGTCAAAAATTATGGCTGCATAATTGAAGGATTCCGTCCACTGGAATGAGGCATCCACTAAGGCATTTGAGAACTTGGAGGAGGCCATGTGCACCACTCCAACTATAGTTATCCAAGTTTTTTGCAAACTTTCATTATTGAGTTTGATTCTTTGGGTATGTGGACCACTCATGTAAAGAGTACCTTATTATTGTGAGAGTTGTCAATGTAAGGGTAAGAATTTGCTAGTGCTCATATTTGAGAGGAAATGATGGCCATCCTTAACATAGACAAACAATGGAGACCTTATTTGGTGGGAAGGCACTATAAGGTAAAGACAAATGATGAGTCTTCATCTCAATGTTTAGATTTTTCTAAAGTCCATAAATGAGATGGAAATGTTGGTTATGTTCCATGCAGTCAAATAATGGAAATCTTATTTGATAGAATGGCATTTTAAGGTAAAAACAGATCATGATAGTCCGAAATACGTTTTAGAATTGAGATTATCGTCATGAACAAAAAAAAGGGTCACACAGATGGTGGGATGTGATTCTAAGATCATATGCTCTATCTAGTTAGGAAGAGTCCACAAAAGCACTATTGTGTGCCATATCAATATTATAGGTTGATTGGGTGGAGTTGGCAAAATTGGATTGGGCGAATGACATAGGTACACAAACTTGTTTTGTTTCCTTTGTCTTTTTTCCTTCTAGCGGGGTCATTTGTTGTTTTATTTCCTCAAGACTTGCTTTAAGCCTTTAATTATAAAACTCTTTCTCTTAGGTGGAATTTTTCAATCTTGGCTGCCCACTTTGATTGTTTCTTTCTATTCCTCGTTTTGTTAGCCATTCTCCATTTTGCTCACTTATTTTAGCCATTTTGGTTTTTTGGATTTTTCCCTTGGTATTCTTATTTGTTATTTTTTCCTATGCTTTCTTTGTTCCTCATTCTTTGGTTTTTTTCTTTTTCTTTATGGCAAAGTGTTTTATTTCTGCTTTGTCTATTTTGTTGCTCTTCATTGCTTCTCTCCTCTAGCCATATTTAATGCTCACCTTGCTTCCTTTCGATGCCCCTCCTCCTTTGCCCTTTTCTTCTACTGTTCTTCTAGTTCGGATTTTAATCCACTATGCACAAGCTATTATTGTGATCCTCAACTCTTTGGAATGTGTGGATAATTGATATTTCTTTAGCATAAGTGATGCCAAGAAGAATGATGTAGCTCTTGATGGGTAGGAATATATGCAATGTATGGCCTTGCGCAATCGCCCTGTGACCTATCGTACGCTCAGTACAATGAGACTCATGATCCCGAGGTGTATAACAAACTTCACGAGTATTGGCTGTTTTTGAGAGCCATTAAACAGACTCTGAATTCCCCAATTCTTTGTCCTACATGCAGGCTTCAAGAGATTGCAACTGACATGATGGAAAACATACTGCTTTATCAATAGCATATTTTTAATGTCCCCTGTCTAGAGCTGTATTTTTTATTAGTCGACCAAAACACCCAGCACTTAAAGACAACTTATTATGGCGCCATTGGGTACTCTTTTTGCCATTAACGACAAGCTTCTCGCCAACTATGGTTTGAATACTGAATCCTATCACCAGTCACCATCCTCCCAAGTTACAACAATCGAGGGAAGTCCACTAAGGGATAGCCCAAGTAGGCATGCTTCCTCTTCCAAAAGACTTGTGGTTGTTACAAAGGCTGTAGGACATTGGCTATATCCTAGGAAGAATCTTGAAGTGCTCACAAACTAAGATGCATATATTTTTTTTTATAGGAGCTCAATGGCCAAAAAGGATTGGAGTTCGGTTCATGTTAGTGAGAATAAAATTCCAACTTGACCTACTAGCAACGACAAGAATAAAATAATGCCCTTTTCTTTAAGTCGAGGTAATTTCAAGAATCACAAATCATATGTAAAACATCTCATAGGTAGGGAAGATACTTCTCCAATCATGATAGACACAACATTGAAAATTCCGCCATAAAAGGAGGAAATGGAAGCTCGTAGATAATCCAACCGTTTTTGGAACAAGTGATTGAAGTTATAAACAATTAGGTAGCAATTTACAAGCTTCAATTTGTACATTGACGATAAAAATGAATGATTGAAACAAAACCCAACTCGATTTTTTTGAGTATAGTAGTGACTTAGTGAGCAATGTGGATGCAACCATGTGGGGAAGTTTTAGAAAACTAGAATAATTGATCAAAATTGTCGGTGAAAAGCATAGTAGCAACCAATATGCTGACGAAAATGATTACAATGAGTGACTTTCAGGCCCCTTGGTGATTATTCATGTTTTTCATGGTTGTACGTTTTGCTTTGCTTATGTTTTCCTTTTTGGCTTGATGTTGGAGACTCACCCCCAATTTATTTTGGCTTTCTTGGCTGGTTTTCTAATCTTATTTGGTGTACTTGCAAAGACGAGATATTTCTGTATCCTTTTTGTTGTATAATACCATGTACCCATTATCAAAAAAAGAATCTATAAAAACACAAAAGTTACTCTTATTATTTTTGTATTTCAAGGATAAAAATCTGAACCATCAGCATACAAGAAGGCTTTAATTGAAATCTTCTTCTTGCTGATTCATGATGAGCCGTGGCAGCTTAGTACCCCCTACACCTATAATCCCACCTAAGAATTTCAGACTTCAAGGATCTATTTGACTATCTAGTGGTAATGCTACCGATAGTTTTTTTCCCTCAAATAATTCATAACCCCTAAAGGCGCTGTTCTATTTTACAATAGAGTTATGTTCATTTATGTTTTCGAGTATTTTGGTTTTTACATAACTTGATTCCTATGGCTAGGATTTCATGCATAACTATATTAGAACTTTGTTGAATTCATGATTGGTGAAAAAACACCTTACCTTTCCTACTCCTATATACAACAGAACATAATATCATGGGATTTGGCTGGAAACATACCAACTCCGTCAATGCCATGCCCAAATGAAGAATATTACTAACAGACTTCATTTCTGTATCTAAGTCAAGCTTCAATACCATCTTCTATTAGGAGATTTTCATCTTACTACATTCTCATTTGTAGTTTTTGTTATGCTATGGTTAATATGATTTTAGTTACCTTCTTCACAAAAACATGCTTGGATTAATGCGACGAGTTCAAATTTTTATTATGGAAACAATATAGGGCTGTCAAGGTTCAGCATCTCTTAATCGCAAGGCTAGATTGATGTTTTACAATAATACTACTGAATAATAGTTCCTTTGTTGTTCTAGATGAAATTGGTGAAGGTTTGGCTTATTATTTCTATTAGATGAATTTGCTTGGATTAATATAATGAGTGTAATTTCTATTATGGAAATGATATAATGCTTTCAAGGTTATATAACTCTTAACTGTAAGGCTAGATTTAAGTTTTAAATTATTGTCATTTAAGAGTTGTTCCTTTGTTGTGCTAGATGAAACTAGTGGAGGTTTAGCATATTACTTTCGCTATAAGATAGTATGACCTAGGAGATGCAAAGCTATTACCATAATTTTCCATTAAAAAGTACAACCAAGGTACCAATTTACAAACAACATCTTTATTGGCTTTATTTTTACTCAAGTTATGGAACACGTTGTCTTTTGAGGTAGTATAAAAGATGCTCATTGCTAACATTTGTGTTGAGTTATTTTTTGACTCAACAAATTGAAGAGAAAAGGGCAAAAAGGTTATGTTTTAACTAAGATAGAAAATATAGTCATGAGCATAAGTGTGTTAAATAAATTGTTCTACATTGAAGGTGCTAATGAAGAAGAAGAGGATGAAGAAGTAGAATTAGAGGGTGTTGTTGAGCTAGATGAGGAGACAACATGTACTCAACCATTTATTTCTTTCCATGCACTTTTCCGCATTAACACCCTACATCCCACAAACCCTCAAGGTAATGAGTTTCCTCCTTAAAAAATAGAAGGTGATAGTATATTTTGTATATTTCAGCACAACATCAGTTATATGCCAAGCCTTTGAAGTGTGCTTATGGAGTTAAGGAGGTGGAGTGCTTTGGGTCACATTGTGTCCTATGAAGGCTTGGAGGTGGACCCTCATAAGATCAATGCCATGGTTTAATAATTATCATGGAGAATTTACAGATTTTGAAGGCTTTTTTGTAGGCTTGCAAAAATATACTGTAGCTGAGGGTGAGGGTTTGGTGGCAGGGATTATGGCTTCTACGTGGCTTCAATTTCAAAATCTCATGGCAAAATGTGACTCAAAAATTTTGATAGTTGTGATGAAAAATCTGGGAAGCCACAACTAAAACCTTTTAAATTACTCGGAAGTTATTACATAAGAAAAACACAAATTGACTAGCATGTCTTTCAATCGTTGATACAAAGAAATTAATGCCCTATTATTTGGTGTGTTTGGGTTTTGAGTTTTTTGGGGGCTTTTTTCTCTACTTTGCTTTTCCTTTTGTTTTGCTTTGTCTTTTTTCCTCTTGGTGGGTTCTTTTGTTGTGTTTTCCCTTTTATCTTGCTCTAAAGCTTTCATTTTAAAGCTCTTTATTTTTCTTGGCTCCGCGCTTTATTTTTTCTTTTGATTTCCCCCTCTTGTGGCCTTTGTTCTTTTTGCTTACACCTTTTAGCTTTTTTTAGGTTTTTCCCTTTGTGGTTGTATTCATTATTTCTTATGCTTTCTTTGTTCCTCTCTATTTTCTCTCTCTTTATGGTAGTGTTTTATCTCTAGTTTGTCTCTTTCATTGATCCTCCTTGCTTCTCTACGTAAACACTATTTAATGCTCTTCTTTCCTCCTTTCCACATCCCTCCTTTGCCCTTTTCTCCTATTGTTGTCTTTGCACTAGGCATTGTTTCTATTGGCAGTTTGGTTTATAACATGAAAAATAGTCCTGAGTGCTTTGATAATGCTTGTTTATGTAATCTTTTGTTTGATTCTAGCATCCCATCATTGCTCCCTACAAGAGAGTGGATGCTTTGGATGGTGTTTGTATTTTTGACCTATTGTTGGGCTTTTCTTTTATTTTTTGGGCCTTTTTTGCTCCTATGCTCTTCTTTTTGTTTTCTTTTTTCCTTTTTCCTTCCGATGGGGTCATTTGTTGTTTTCTTCCTTTTCTCTTAATTTAAAGTTTTCATTTTAAGGCTTTGCCTCTTCAGTATAATTTTTAGTTTTTTGGCTTCCAACTTTGTATTTTCATTCTATTTCCCTTCTTGTGGCCATTCTCTTTTTTGTTTATGCCTTTTAGTCGTTTTTGTTTTTTTGGCTTTTGTCATCTATTTTCTTTATTTTGTTTTTTTGTTTTCTTGGCTCTCTTTCTAAGTTTTATCAATTTCTTCATGGCGATGTGTTTTATCTTTACTTTGTCTCTTTCATTGAACCTCCTTTCTTTTCTCCTCCAGTCCTATTTAAAGCTATTCTTGCCTTCTTTCCATGTCCTTCCTCATTTGTTATTTTCTCCTAATCTTGTTCTCTTTGCACCATACATTGTAGGTTCTATTTACAATCTGATTTATAACATGAAAATAGCCTGGAGTGTTATTGATAGTCCCTGCTTTTGTAATTCTTCGTTTGATTCCACCATTCCGTCATTGCACCCTATGATAGATTGGATGCTTTGGATGGTCTTTAGATTTTTTATTTATTATTGGCCTTTTGTTTTGTTTTTTAGTCTTTTTCCTCTCCTTTGGTTTTCCTTTTGTTCTCCTTTGTCTTTTTCTCTTTTAAGTGTGGCCCTTTGTTGTTTTTCCCCTTTTATCTTGGCTTAAATATTTCGTTTTAAAGCTCTCTTTGGTGGATGTTTTCTTTTCTTGGCTCCTTGCTTTGTTTTTCCTGTTTGTTTCTTGCTCTTGTGGCCATATTTATTATTTTATACAATTCATTTATTTTTGGTTTTTTGGCTTTTGCCCTCTATGGCCGTATTTATTATTTCCTATGCTTTCTTTCTTTGTCACTTTGTGGTTTTTTCTCTTTCTTTATGGCAGAGTGTTTCATCTTTGTTTTTTCTCATTATTTGATCCCCCTATTGTCGGGCTTTACTTTTATTTTTTGGGCTTTTTTTTCTCCTATGCTTTTCTTTCTGTTTTCCTTTGTTCTTTTTCCTTCCGATGGGGTTCTTTGTTGTTTTCATCGTTTTCTCTTAATTTAAAGATCTCATTTCAAGGCTCTCTCTCTTCAGTATAAGTTTTAGTTTCTTTTCTTCCAATTTTGTATTTTTCATTCTATTTGCGTTCTTGTGGCCATTCTCTTTTTTGTTTATACCTTTTAGTCATTTTGTTTTTTTGGCTTTTGTCCTCTATTTCCTTTATTTTATTTTTTTGCTTTTCTTGACTCTCTTTCTGAGTTTTCTCAATTTTTTCATAGCGATGTGTTTTATCTTTGCTTTGTTTCTTTAATTGAGCCTCCTCTTCTCGAGTCCTAATTAATGCTATTATTGCCTTCTTTCCATGTCCGTCCTTGTTTGCTATTTTCTCCTAATCTTGTTCTCTTTGCACCATACATTGTTGGTTCTATTTGCAATTTGGATTATAACATGAAAATTGACTTGGGCTCTATTGATAGTGCTTGCTTTTGTAATTCTTTGTTTGATTCCACCATTCCGTCTATGCTCCCTATGATAGATTGGATGCTTTGGATGGTGTTTGGATTTTTTCTTTATTATTGGCTTTTTGTTTTGTTTTTTGTTCTTTTTCCTCTCCTTTAGTTTTCCTTTTGTTCCCTTTTTTCTTTTTCTTTTTAAGCGGGGTCCTTTGTTGTTTATTCCCTTTCCCCTTGCTTTAAAGATATCATTTTAAATCTGTCTTTGGTGGAATTTTTCTTTTCTTGACCCCCTGCGTTGTTTTTTCCTTTTTATTTCTTTGTCTTGTGGCCTTATTATTTTATAAACTTCCTTTGTTTTTGGTATTTTGGCTGTTGCACTATTTATTATTTCCTACACTTTCTTTTTTCCTTCACTCTGTGGGTTTTTCTCTTTATTTAGGGCAAAGTGTTTCATCTTAGATTTTTCTCATTATTTGATGCCCCTGTTGTCGGGATTTCCTTTTAACTTTTGGGCTTTTTTTTTTTTCTCCTATGATTTTCTTTTTGTTTTCCTTTGTCCTTTTTTTTTCCGATGGGGTCCTTTGTTGTTTTCTTCCTTTTCTCTTAATTTAATGTTTTCTTTTTACGGCTCTGTCTCTTCAGTATAATTTTTATTTTCGTGGACCCCAACTTTGTATTTTTCATTCTATTTCCCTTCTTGTGGCCATTCTCTTTTTTGTTTATGCCTTTTAGTCGTTTTGGTTTTTTGGCTTTTCTCCTCTATTTGCTTTATTTTATTTTTTTTATTTTTTTTGCTCTCTTTCTGAGTGTTCTCAATTTCTTCATGGCGATGTGTTTTATCTTTATTTTGTCTCTTTCATTGAGCCTCCTTTCTTCTCTCCTCGGGTCCTATTTAATTCTATTCTTGCCTTCTTTCCTTGTCATTCCTCGTTTTCTATTTTCTCCTAATGTTGTTCTCTTTGGACCATACTTTGTTGGTTCTATTTGCAATCTGGTTTACAACATGAAAATAGCCTTGAGTTCTATTGATAGTGCTTGCTTTTGTAATTCCTCGTTTGATTCCACCATTCTGTTTTTGCTCCCTATGAGAGATTGGAAGATTTGGATGGTGTTTGAATTTTTTCTTTATTGTTGGCCTTTTGTTTTGTTTTTTTCCTCTCCTTTGGTTTTCCTTTTGTTCTCCTTTGTCTTTTTCTCTTTAAGCAAGGTTCTTTGTTGTTTTCCCCGTTTCCTCTTGCCTTAAAAATTTCGTTTTAAAGCTCTCTTTGGTGGAATTTTTCTTTTCTTGGCTCCCTATTGTTTTTTCTTTTTTATTTCTTGCTCTTGTGGCCTTATTATTTTATACACTTCCTTTGTTTTTGGTTTTTTGGCTTTTGCCTTCCCTGGCCTTATTTTTTATTTCCTACACTTTCCTTCTTCCTTACTCTGTGGTTTTTTCTCTTTGTTTATGGAAAGTGTTTCATCTTTGTTTTTTCTCATTATTTGATTCCCCTATTGTCGTGCTTTTCTTTTTGTTTTCCTTTGTCTTTTTCCTTTCCGATGGGGGTCTTTTATTGTTTTCTTTGTTTTCTCTTAATTTAAAGTTTTCATTTTAAGGCTCTGTCTCTTCAGTATAATTTTTAGTTTCTTGGCTCCCAACTTTGTATTTTTCATTCTATTTCCCTTATTGTGGCCATTCTCTTTTTTGTTGATGTCTTAAAGTCATTTTGGTTTTTTGGCTTTTGTCCTCTATTTACTTTATTTTATTTTTTCACCTTTTTTGGCTCTCGTTTTTAAGTTTTCTCAGTTTCTTCATGGCGATGTGTTTTATCTTTGCTTTGTCTTTTTCATTGGGGCTCCTTTCTTCTCTCCTTGAGTCCTATTTAATGCTATTCTTGTCTTCTTTGCATGTCCTTCCTCGTTTGCTATTTTCTCTTAATGTTGTTCTCTTTGCACCATACGTTGCTAGTTCTGTTTGTAATCTGGTGTATATCATGAAAATAACCTTGAGTGCTATTGATAGTGCCGTCTTTTATAATTCTTCGTTTGATTCCACCTTTCCGTCTTTGCTCCCTATGATAGATTGGATGCTTTGGATGGTGTTTTGATTTTTTCTTTATTTTTGGTCTTTTGTTTTGTTTTTTAGTTTTTTTCCTCTCCTTTGTCTTTTTCTCTTTAAACGAGGTCCTTTGTTGTTTTTTCCCTTTCCTCTTGCTTCAAAGATTTTGTTTTAAAGATCTTTTTGGTGGAGTTTTTATTTTCTTGGCTCCCTGCTTTGTTTTTTACTTTTTATTTCTTGCTCTTGTGGCCTTATTTATTAGTTTATAAACTTTGTTTTTTGGCTTTTGCCCTCTATGGCCTTATTTTTTATTTCCTACATTTTCTTTTCACCTCACTCTATGGATTTTACTCTTTTTTTATGACAAAGTGTTTCATCTTTGTTTTTTCTTATTAGTTGATCCCTCTACTGTTACGCTTTTCTTTTAGTTTTTGGGCTTTGTTTTCTCCTATGCTTTTGTTTTTGTTTTCCTTTGTCCATTTTCCTTCCAATGGGGCCCTTTGTTGTTTTCTTCCTTTTCTCTTAATTTAAAGTTTTCATTTTAAGGCTCTGCCTTTTTAGTATAATTTTTAGTTTCTTTGCTCCCACCTTTGTATTTTTCATTCTATTTCGCTTCTTGTGGTCATTCTCTTTTTTGTTTATGCCTTTTAGTCGTTTTGGTTTTTTGGCTTTTCTCCTTTATTTCCTTGATTTTGTTTTTTTTCTTTTTTTTGGCTCTCTTTCTGAGTTTTCTCAATTTCTTTATGGTGATGTGTTTTATCTTTGCTTTGTCTCTTTTATTGAGCCTTCTTTGTTCTCTCCTCGAGTCCTATTTAATGCTATTCTTGCCTTCTTTCTATGTCCTCCATTTGCTATTTTCTCCTAATGTTGTTTTCTTTGCACCATACATCGGTGATTCTATTTGCAATTTGGTTAATAACATGAAAATATCCTTTAGTGCTATTGATAGTGCTTGCTTTTGTAATTCTTCGTTTGATATCACCGTTCCGTCTTTGCTCCCTATGATAGAGTGAATGCTTTGGATGGTGTTTGGATTTTTTCTTTATTATTGGCCTTTTGTTTTGTTTTTTGGTCCTTTTCCTCTCCTTTTGTTCCCCTTTGGCTTTTTCTCTTTAAGTGGGGTCGTTTGTTAATTTTTCCTTTTCCTCTTGCTTTAAGGATTTCGTTTTAAAGCTCTCCTCGATGGAATTTTTCTTTTCTTGTCTCTTTGGTTTGTTTTTTCATTTTTATTTGTTGCTCTTATGGCCTTATTATTTTATACACTTTTGTTTTTTTGTTTTTTTTGTGTTTTGCCCTCCATGGCCTTATTTATTATTTCTTACACTTTCTTTCTTCCTCACTCTGTGGTTTTTTCCCTTTCTTTAGGGCAAAGTGTTTCATCTTTGTTTTTTCTCATTATTTGATCCACCTATTGTTGGGATTTTCTTTTATTTTTTGGGCTTTTTTTTCTCCTATGCTTTTCTTTTTGTTTTCCTTTGTCCTTTTTCCTTCCTATGGGGTCCTATGTTTCTTTCTTCCTTTTCTCTTAATTTAAAGTTTTCATTTTAAGGATGTGTCTCTTCAGTATAATTTTTAGTTTCTTGGCTCCCAACTTTGTATTTTTCATTCTATTTCCCTTCTTGTGACCATCTCTTTTTTGTTTATGCCTTTTAGTCATTTTGACTTTTTGGCTTTTGTCCTCTATTTCCTTCATTTTAGTTTTTGCTTTTCTTGGTTCTTTTTCTGAGTTTTCTCAATTTCTTTGTGGCGATGTGTTTTATCCATAGTTGGCATAACCGGTTGGGGCGACTACTCGTGAAGGGGCCAAAATGGGTAACTAGCGGTTATTTGACGTGCTTGGTTAAATAACCAGTAATAACCGACAAAGGCAAAAAATACTTGAAAGTCGCCCGAAGTGGACAGTATATAAATAAAATAAACATTTAAGTATAAGTTTACATTTCTTAGACATCCATATCTAAATGTAAACTTATACATTAAGTTATATTTTATTTATATACTTTCAGGATGCTTGAGAGTGGTTTTGGACCTTTAGGAGCTATAATGCAAATTCTAGGTTTTGGAGGATCCTATCATATTTCACACTTGGGTCAAATTTCAGGGTTTCAGACTTAACCATATTTTAGTGTTTCAAAATTTCAAGGAGACATCATAGGATGGATGAAAGCTGCACGAAGGGATGTAGGTATGATAGAATAGTATGAGAACATGTTTTGCAAGGTGCCACAAGTGCATCCCACCTCATTCCTTGTGCATAGATTACTAGATTGTTTCGGTCTCCCTTAGTTTTCCATAGAACAGGGAAGAGTAAAATGTAGATTCTTGTAATTTGTACTTGTAGATTCTTGTATAAGTATCATTGTATCAGTTTTAATCTATGCACAGGGAATGGGGTGAGGTCGACTTGTGGCACTTTGTGAGAGATGTTCTTATACTATTCTATCATACCTACAACCCTTAATGCAATGTTCATTCCTCCTACGATGTCTCCTTGAAATTTTGAAATCCTGAAATATGGCTAAGTCTGAAACCTTGAAATCTGACTAAGTCTGAAATATGATAGGATCCTCCAAAACTTGGAATTTGCATTAGAGCTCCTAGAGGTCCGAAACCACTCTCAAACATCCTTATAGTATATAAATAGAATATAACTTAAAGTATAAACTTATACTTAAAAGTTTATTATATTTATATACTGTCATCTTCAGGGGAATTTCAAGTATTTTTTGCCATTGTAAAAAAAATTGCGGTTTTAATAAGCGGCTATTTGCCTGGTGGTTTTCTTGGCGAGTATGCCAACTTCTTCCAATTATATTTGTTGTCTCTTTCATTGAGCCTCCTTTCTTCTCTCCTCGAGTCTTATTTAATGCTATTCTTGCTTTCTATGCATGTCCTTGTTTGCTATTTTCACCTAATGTTGTTCTCTTTGCACCATAAATTGTTGGTTCTATTTGCAATCTGGTTTATAACATGAAAATAGCGTTGAGTGCTATTGATAGTGATTCCTTTTGTAATTCTTTGTTTGATTCCACCATTCCGTGTTTGCTCCCTATGATAGATTAGATGCTTTGGATGGTGTTGGGATTTTTTCTTTATTAATTGCCTTTTCTTTTAGTTTTTGGTCTTTTTCTTGTCCTTTGGTTTTACTTTTTTTCTCCTTTGTGTTTTTCTCTTTAAGCGGAGTCCTTTTTTGTTTTCCCCCTTCCCTCTTGGTCTATTGATTTCGATTTAATGCTCTCTTTGGTGGAATTTTTCTTTTCTTGGCTTCGTGCATTGTTTTTTCTTTTTGTTTCTTGCTCTTGTGGCCTTGTTATTTTATACACTTCCTTTGTTTTTGGTTTTTAGTGTTTTACCCTCTATGGTTTTATTTATAACTTCCTACACTTTCTTCCTCAATCTGTGGTTTTTTCTCTTTCTTTATGGCAAAGTGTTTCATTTTTGCTTTTTCTCATTATTCGATCCCCCTGTTGTCGGGCTTTTCTTTTATTTTTTGGGCTTTTTTTCGCCTATGCCTTTCTTTTTGTTTTCCTTTGTCCGTTTACCTGCTAATGGGGTCCTTTGTTGTTTTCTTCCTTTTCTCCTAATTTAAAGTTCTCGTTTTAAGGCTTTGCCTCTTTAGTATAATTTTTAGTTTCTTGGCTCCCAACTTTGTATTTTTCTTTCTATTTCCCTTGTCACCATTCTCTTTTTTGTTTATGCCTTCTAGTCATTTTGGTTTTTTGGCATTTGTCCTCTATTTCCTTTATTTTCTTTTTTTTGCCTTTTTTTTGGCTCTCTATCTGAGTTTTCTCAATTTCTTCATGTTGATGTGTTTTAGCTTTGCTTTGCCTCTTTCATTGAGCCGCCTTCTCTCCTCGAGTTGTATTTAATGCTATTCTTGCCTTTTTTCCATGTCCTTCCTCGTTTGCTATTTTCTCATAATGTTGTTCTCTTTGCACCATACATTGTTGGTTCTATTCGCAATTTGGTTTATAACATGAAAATGCCCTAGAGTACTATTTATAGGGCTTGCTTTTGTAATTCTTCGTTTGATTTCACCATTCCGTCTTTGCTCCCTATGATAGATTGGATGCTTTGGATGGTGTTTGGATTTTTTATTTATTATCGGACTTTTTTTTTTTTTTTTTTTTTTTTGTCTTTTTCCTCTCCTTTGGTTTTCCTTTTGTTACCCTTTGTCTTTTTCACTTTAAGCGTGGTTCTTTGTTGTTTTTCCCCTTTCCTTTTGGTTTAAAGATTTCGTTTTAAACGGCTTTTCGGTGGAATTTTCTTTTCTTGGCTCGCTGTTTTCTTTTTTTCTTTTTATTTCTTGCTCTTGTGGCCTTATTTATTATTTTATACACTTCCTTTGTTTTTTATTTTTTGGCTTTTGCCCTCTATGGCCTTATTTATAATTTCCTACACTTTCTTTTTTCCTCACTCTATGGTTTTTTCTCTTTCTTTATTGCAAAGTGTTTCATCTTTGTTTTTTCTCATTATTGATCCCCCTCTTGTCGTGCTTTTATTTTATTTTGTGGGCCTTTTTTTCTTGTATGCTTTTATTTTTGTTTTCCTTTGCCCTTTTTCCTTCCGATGGGGTCCTTTGTTGTTTTCTTCCTTTTCTGTTAATTTAAAGTTTTCATTTTAAGGCTCTTACTCAGTATAATTTTTAGTTTCTTGGCTCCCAACTTTGTATTTTTCATTTTATTCTCCTTGTGGCCATTCTCTTTTTCGTTTATGCCTTTCAGTCGTTTTGGTTTTTTGGCTTTTGTCCTCTATTTCCTTTATTTTATTTTTTTGCTTTTTTGGGCTCTCATTTTGAGTTTTCTCAAATTTTTCATGACAATATGTTTTATCTTTGCTTTTTCTCTGTTATTGAGCCTCCTTTCTTCTCTCGTCGAGTCCTATTTATTGTTGTTCTTTCCTTTTTTCCATGTCCTTCCTCGTTTGCTATTTTCTCCTAATGTTACTCTCTTTGCACCATAGATTGCTGGTTCTATTTTTAATTTGGTTTATAACATGAAAATACCCTGGAGTGCTATTAATAGTGCTTGCTTTTGTAATTCTTCGTTTGATTCCACCATTCCATCATTGCACCCTATGATATATTGGATGCTTTGGATGGTGTTTGGATTTTTTCTTTATTATTGGCCTTTTGTTTTGTTTTTGTCTTTTTTCTCTCCTTTGGTTTCCGTTTTGTTCCCCTTTGTCTTTTTCTCTTTAAGCGGGGTCATTTGTTGTTTTTTCCCTTTCCTCTTTAAAGATTTCATTTTAAAGCTCTCTTCAGTGGCATTTTTCTTTTCTTGGCTATCTGCTTTGTCTTTTCCTTTTTATTTCTTGCTTTTGTGGCCTTATTTATTATTTTATACACTTCATTTTTTTTTGCTTTTTTGGTTTTTTTCCCTCTATGGCCTTATCTATTATTTCCTACACTTTCTTTCTTCCTCTGTGTAGAAACCCCTGTTTCCCCTGAATTCAGAAACTGTGTTTTTTTGGACTGTTTTTTGTGTATTTTGATTTTTTTGGTGTTTTTGCATAAGGAAAAATGCGATTTTGCAAGAAATTTATATAAATTCAAATAAATGAATATTGAAGCAGTAAACTTTTAACTATCGGATCTATGATCTGATTACTCTTTTCAGATGATTACAATAGAAAATCTCTGGCATGCATTATAGATAATAAAAAATATTGTTTTGAAAACCCTGATTTGCTGCAAGACGAAAATGGCCTAAATCCAGTACAGCTGCAATAAATAATCCTTTCTCCCTCCGTCTGACGATCCAGAATGATGCCGGTGTATAGACGCCCCAGTTGGTAATGGCAGACTGGTCAAAGAGAAGGCGTTTTGACCCCAGAAGAAAGTATGCCCTTTTTTTGAGAAGGTACGGCTTGGTACAGAAATGTACGATTCTACAGCATCAACAATAAATGAGGTACGACCTTGGGAATAAATGCCAGATCTTAATAAAAGATGCGCCAATATTGAAGATCTTTTTTTGGACGATTTTCGGATCAAAATTCGAGAGATATAAACCTCTGTGAATCTCTGTGATAACTTCTGTATAAAGTTATCTCTTTATCTGGCAATAGATCAACTGATATTTTACAGCTTTTGAATTGCACACACTGAAGATTGCACGTTCTCCAATGCAAGTAGAAAACCTGAACCCTTAGCTCTATCTTCAGAAGGAAATCCTTAGCAAAAGTCGACTTCAATCATAATGGCACGATTTTCAATAAAAATCCCTTATATTCTTCCAAGCTCGATTTTCCATCATTGGGTCTCATTAAAAATTCAAACTTTTAATTTTTTTCAATAGTTTAAAATCACATTTTTAATTATAAAGTATAATTAAAAACGGCCCACTTTAATGATGGTCGCCCTCTTGAGCCAAAACACTTAAGTTATAATATTAAAATATTATAACTTTATAATATAGCTCCAAATAATTAATATTTAATTAAATCAATTAAATATTAATATCTCCCTGAAAACATATTCGATTCTCGAACCGTCTGAAGCTGGCGAACAAGGGAGTCATTCCGCATATGACCAGATCCTACTGCTAAAAATAGCAGCTCAGGCAAACGGTGTCCAAAAGAGCTCGAACGAAAGCCAACTGGAAAAATTCTGACAGTCTAAGCCAAGGCAAAATCCAGCAAGACCCTCTATCCATCCTATCAGCCTACGAGGGTCGCATAATAGGCTAATCATCATCGCTGAGAGATGTCAACTGGAAGGGGACATGACACTCTGTGGTTTTTTCTCTTCCTTTATGGCTGTGTTTCATCTTTGTTTTTTTCCCTTATTTGATCCCCATATTGTCAGGGTTTTCATGTTTTTTTTTTGGTTTTTTTTTCTCCTATGTCGTTTCTTTTTGTTTTCCTTTGTCCTTTTTCCTTCCGATGGGGTCCTTTGTTGTTTTCTTTCTTTTCTCTTAATTTAAAGTTATCGTTTTACGACTTTGTCTCTTCAGTATATTTTTTTGTTTCTTGGCTCCCAACTTTGTATTTTTCATTCTATATCCTTTCTTGTGGCCATTTTGTTTTTTGTTTATGCCTTTTAGTTGTTTTGGTTTTTCGGCTTTTGTCCTTTATTTTATATTTTTGCTTTTTTTTTGGCTCTCTTAGTTTTCTCAATTTCTTCATGGCGATGTGTTTTATTTTTATTTTGTTTTTTTTCATTGAGCCTCCTTTCTTCTCTCCTTGAGTCCTATTTAATGCTATTCTTGCCTTCTTTCTACGTCGTTCCTCGTTTGCTATTTTCTCCTAATGTTGTTCTCTTTGCAACATACATTGTTGGTTCTCCTTGAAACCTGGTTTATAACATGAAAATAGCCTTGAGTGTTGTTGATAGTGCTTGCTTTTGTGATTATTCGTTTGATTCCACCTTTCTGTCTTCGCTCCCTATGACATATTGGATGCTTTGGATGGTGTTTGGATTTTCGATCTACTATGCATAGGTTATTGTGATCTTCGATTCTTCAGAGTTCGAGGATAATTGATATTTGTTTAGGACAAGTGATACCAACAAGAATGATGTAGCTCTTGTTGGGTTAGAATATATGGTTACTTATATCAACTTGCATGATCTTGTGCAATTGCCCTATGATCCATCCTATTTCTCTTTGGACAACGAAGCTCGGGATCTTGTGGTCTATAATAAACTATTTTATTTTTGTCAGGTTTTGGACATAGCCTTCCATCCTGCATCCTACATGTTGGCTTTACCGGACTGTAACTGACATGATGGATAATAAAGTACTTTATCTTCAAGAGATTTTTAATGGACACCTTTTAGTGTTGCATCGGTTGAGCAGTACACCCAACACATAAAGACAACCTATTTTGGCTTCATTGGGTATTGTTTTTGCCATTAATGATGAGTTTCCTGCTAGCTATGGTTTGAATGCAAAATTCTAGCACCAGTCGTTGTCCTCTCAAGGTGATATGAATTAAGGCAGTCCACTAAGGTGTAGCCCAAGCAGACACACTTCTGCTTCCAAACGATAGATGGTTTATACAGAAGTTGTAGGAAGTTGGCCAAATCCTAGGAAAATTCCTGGAATGCTCACAAATGAATACACTTAAGAGGTTTTTTCTAGGAGCTCAATCCCCAAAGAGGATAGGATGTCTATTGATGTAAGTTAGATTTAAGTCCCAACTCAGCCTACTAGCAATGACAAATAAAATATTTCCGTTTTCTTCAAGTCTAGGTAATTCCAAGCACCACAAAATAGATGAAAAGAATCTCATATCTAGGGAAGTTACTCCTATTATGACAAATGCATACAACAGTGAGAATTCTACTGTGAAAGGAGGATTTTGACACAGGGAATTGAAGATACAAATATTTTAGGAAGCATTTTATAAGCTTCAACCATGCATTGACGATAAAAAACTGAATGATGGAAACAAAATCCAACTCGAATGTGGGGCAGTTTTTGTTAAATAGAAGAACTAGTCGAAATTGTCGGTGAAAAGCGTAGTAATAACCAATATGTTGGCGGAAACGATTACAATGAATGACCTTCATGCCCCTCGTAGATTATGTATGCTTTCATGGCTCTATGTTTTTCGTTGCTTATGTTTGTTTTTTTGCCTAATTTTGGAGACTCTCAACCGACTTCTATCAATCTTCTTGGCTGGTTTTCTGGTCTTATTTGTTGTAATTGTAGAGACAAGATATTTCTCTATCGCCTTTTTTGTATATTGCTATTTACCCATTATCAAAAAAGAATCTAAAAAACACGCAAGTTACTCTAAATAGTTTTGTATTTCAAGAATAGGAATATGAACCATCAACATACAAGAAGGCTTTAGTCAAAATCTTCTTCTTGCTGATTCATGATGAGCCTTGGTAGCTTAGTACCTCCCACACCTATAATTCTATCTAAGAATTTCAGAGTTGAAGGATCTATCGTAATGGACAATCTAGTTGTAATGCTATTGACTATTTTTTTCCACAAATAATTCATAACCCCTAAAGGCTCTATTCTATTTTACAACAGTCCTATTTTCCCTCATGTTTACAAGGTTTTAGGTTTTTACATAACTTGATTCCGATGGCTAGTATTTCATGCATAATTGTACTAGAATTTTGTTGACTTCATGAGTGGTGAAAAAACACCTTACCTTTCCTACTCCTATATATAGCAGAACATAAAATCTTGAGATATGGCTGGAAACATAATCCACTCCCTCGATCCCATGCCCTAATGAAGAACAAGATGGCTGGAAACATAACCCACTCCCTAAATCCCATGCTCAAATGAACAACAAGATGGCTGGAAACATAACCCACTCTCTAAGTCCCAAGCCCAAATGAAGAACTAGATTACTAATGAACTTAATTTGAAAATGTAAGTCAACCTTCAATATCATCTTGTATCAAGAGAGTTTCATCTTACTAAATTCTCAATTGTAGTTCTTATTTGCTGTGGTTAATTTGAGTTCAGTTACCTTATTCACAATATCAAGAGACTTTCATCTTGCTAAATTCTCAATTCTAGTTCTTATTCGCTGTGGTTAATTTTAGTTCAGTTACCCGATTCACAAAAACATGCTTGGATTAATGGAACAAGTTCAATTTATATTATTGATTAATGGAACAAGTTCAATTTCTATTATGGAAACAATATAGTGTTGTCAAGGTTCAACAACTGTTAATCGTTAGGCTATATTGAAATTTTACAATAATGCTACCGAATAGTGGTTCGTTCGTTGTTCTAGATGAAAATTGTAGAGGTTTGGCTTATTAGTTATATTATAAGAACTTTCCTAGATTAATGTAGCGGGTACCGTTTCTATTATGAAAACAATATAATGCTTTGAAGGTTTTACAACTCTTAAACGTAAGGCTAGATTGAAGTTTTACAGTATTACTGCTGAAGAGTTCTACAGTGCTTAACCGTGAGGCTAGATTGAAGTTTTATAGTATTTCTGTTGAAGAGTAGTTCCTTTGTTGTACTAGATGAAACTAGTGGTGGTTTGGAATATTACTTCTGTTATAAGAGTACTATGACCTAGGCGATGTAGAGGTATTACGATATTTTTCCATTAAAAATTAGAGTCAAGATACCAATTTACAAATAGCTGCAACTTCATTGGCTTTATTTTCGCTCAAGTTATGGAATAAGTTGTATTTTGTGGTGGTATAGAAGATGCTTGCCACTAACATTTGAGTAAGGTTATGTTTTGACTCAACAAATTGAAGAGAAAAGGGAAAAAATGTTATGTTTTAACTGAGATAGAAAAAATGTGCTAAAAATAAGTTGTAGATTTAAGGTGCTAATGAAGATGAAGAAGTAGAATTAGAGGGTGTTGTTGAGCTAGATGAGGAGACATTAGATACCAAACCAATTATTTCTTGCCATGCGTTTTCAAGCATTAACACCCCACAAACCCTCAAGGTACTTATTTTCCTAAAAGAACAAAAGATGACAGTATTGATTGATTCAAGTAGTACCCACAACTTCATCAACATTAAGGTGGTTGCTTGTTTACCCAACTCTATAATTGCATGTAATGATTGTTGTTGATGGTACAGTCAGTTGTACAAGGAAGTGTCACAATATTAAACTTACCATAGGAGACTACTTATTAGATTTTCCTATGTTCGCCATTCCCATGGGCAGCATGGACATTGTGTGGGGAGCTGAATGGCTCGCTACTTTGGGAATGATAGAGTTGAATTTCCAAGAGGTGTTTGATCCCTTTTCATTCAAAAGGAGGCACATTTGAATTGCATGGGTTATGTGCAAAGTCTCTAGAGTTGGTTAGCTCTCATCAAATGCAAAAGATTCTTAAAAAGGAAGTGGATGGATTTATGGTGCAAGTTTTTTCATTATAAGCACTACTAGCAAAGTGGCCTACACCATCAGATCTAGAGGATATTCTAGAGGGCACTTGGTAGTTTTTAGAGATATGCTGAAAGAACTACCACCCAAAAACGATCATGGTCGTACCATTAAGTCCTGAGAATCCGACCACCCAAACATCTGACCTGATAGGTCCTCATGTATAGAAGACTGAGATTGAGAAGATGGTATAAGAAATGCTCAAGGTAAGAATTATCTGGCAAAGCCAATGTGCTTATTCCTCTCTAGTGGTGATGGATGTAAGAAGGATTATACGTGGTGCATGTGTCCAAACTACAAGGAACTCAAGGAGTACACTAACAAAGATAAGTTTCCAATTCCTACAACATCTTATTGATCATAGGTTTCACCAATTCAAAAATTCTGTCACCTCCCATGGTTGAAACTTTAGTACTCTACTCAAAGGAAATTCTATTTTGTTGAGGGGGGTGGGATGGGAGTTTGAAAATATGAGGGAGAAGGTTGAGAAGGAGATTGAACATAAGCAAAGGCATGAGGAAGTGGTGGGAAAGGTGATTGTTGTGCAATTGGTGTAGATTTATAAGTTTGAGAAGTAGAAGGAACATGACCTTAACTATGGTCATATCAAATAAACTGCTGCATAGTATTACCAATCAAAATAAATGTGTTGAGGAGAAGGGGACACTGGAGACTGAGAGCTAACAAGTACTTAGACAATAATTTGCTGAAAAGATCGATTCTTTTTAAATGTTGATCTTGACCTCTGTGGGTTGTCATGTATCACAAATATTTTAAAGTAACTTGTCTTTATTCAGAGGTCACCCATCAACACCAAATCTAACAACAACAACAACTTGAGAAGCAACAATGTGAGCAACAACAGTGAAGGATTTGTTGGGAGTATAAGTTTGCTTCTCAGAGTATGGAATAAGATCCAAGTCCTTTAGAGCTCCCTTTGATATTAGGTTCCATAACACATTATTTCCCATTCTTTGACAACCATGTCAATGATCTATCAAGCACCGCCTTCTACTGAGTATCAATAGAAGTGACTTCAGGTATGGTCAAGTCGATCACAAGAAGAGGATCAAGGAATATCTTCTTCTACAAGCAGTTTGGTGATTGAATGTTGCTACCGTCATTAGTCACACCCCCTTTGGAAAATTGCCTAGATCATACATAGAAATTTGATCAAGGGTCAATCAACTAAAATATTTGCATTAGACATCATCATCATCTTCACAATCCATTCATAAATCTTCATTAGAAAAGGACATGTTGATGCACATGACTCAAAATTCCTTTGGTAAACTTCTTGCAATCAAAAGACAATATTTTGTCAGGTAAGTACATGGGGAAGACAAACATGCCTTTCTCTATCATCCTTGCATCTGCAATTTTTTTGCACGTATAGTGGTCAATGGTAAAGGGGAATTGAACTATTTTTTTGCGCTTTAAAGAAAGGAATTTACACACTTCTGCTGAGCGTTTGAAAAGGTCAATGAGTAGCATCTTGTTACATAGATAGGCAAGCGGCAAAGGCTACCATTAAATCCACCTATTTTGATATATGCAAATTTGGGATATTGAATGAACTAACTTCCATATTTGTTCGCTTCAGTAGCTCCTTCCTATGAAATTCTCTTGGAAAATTCACCTTCCAACACTCTAGTGATGAACAAAGAGAGTTGCATGGACGCATCTAAAGTGTTGTAGGTTCTCTTATGCAGATTGTTGAAGGCAAAGTTTGTAAATCAAGTTCATAGAATCGAGGCTCCCCTGTTTGGTTAACCCAACAAATATTCTTCTACAAGCTATAACATATACCGGGTACAAGGTCATGGCAAAGTAGCTTGTGGTATTGAGCCTGCAAAATTATTTATCAATAGAGTCACTAATGATAGGGACCTGATTAATAAAATTCTTACCATTGCACATGATGTGGACCATTTGACACCATAGTATTGAGACTCGACAAGCACATTATAGTGTTGGATTCATACTCATTTTTTTTTTTGCAAAAATGCAGGAAGACTTGGTAAAATAAAAAATCACAAATTTTAAAATAAAATAAATGCTTATGCATTATATAGAAAAATAATATCAATAATATATAAACAATTTTTTTTTAATAGATAATGAGGGTTTTTTTATTAAGAGGCCCTCACCCAGTAAAAGAAGAATAAAAAAGAGCTGGAAAACAACTAGTAAAATACCAAAACAAACCAACAAATACTATTCTTGCAGAAGGAAACTAAAGAACCTAACTAACTAGGGACAACCCAGCCTAAACAACCAATAATCTCAACGATGAGACCATTGAAGAACTACAGAGAGAGGCCTGTCAGGAGACAAAAGGCTAGAAAACAAAACCTTCCGAATTTGAGAAAAGAAGGGCCCTCAACACTTAGAGGCAAGTGTTCTCTTGGCGCTGCTGGAAAAAAGGGATTCCATGGTCCATTGGGTATCTCCATCAATGGTGTTCAGGGCATCCAATTGAAGCTTTTCCACTTCTGTCTTTCTTCGTCTTGGATATTTCTTTGTGCTCCCACAGTTAGGTTTTGAGAATACACAATCATGTTGAGCAATAGTTAAGATTTTCCTATATCCAAAATCACCTTCATCACCTTCTAGAAAAGAGGTGTCATCCTTTTCAAAGACTCCTTTCTGTCTAGAGCCTACTTCCTCATCCTGTAATACAACCAAATTCTATTTCAACACTATACTGCTATCATTTTTTGAATCCACCTTGCTCTGAGAGAGTAAACCACCCCTATTCTGAGGTTTAAAAACCATGTGAAAACTATTGAGAGAAACTTGCTTCGATCAGAGCTCTTGAGAATGATGCTATTGCACCACTGCATAGTGAACACCTCCTTAAAGTGTTGGAAGGAGCTTGCTTCGTTCGAAAATCTTGCGAGTTCTGTCGTTGCACCCTTGGAGAGTGAGGTTCCAAAACTAAATCTTCCGGATGGGAGATCCTACTTGTTAAAGACTGAAACCATAAAGGCTCTTTCCGTTTCTCATGGGAAGAGATACCCTGCTTCAACTTAGCAGCGTGTTCTAAAGACACTTTCCCCATTTCAATAGGCAGGGTATTTAGGGTTCAATACCATGAGATGAGGGTAACCAAGGAAGATCAAGGAACTTTTGATTTCTTCTTACAAAATCAAAACCAAGACAAATAATTTTTTTTATCCATTTCTTAAGGGAAGAGTTAAACCCTTGTTGATGCTTCAAGGGATACTCCACCACTTTGTGCCCACTCTGGTTGCATTTAAAATATTTGAATGGAAACCCCTCAAAGTTTAAGAATGCAGTCCACGAGCCAAGGGAGGAGGAAATTTTGATGGAGTGATGGAGAGGCTCTGAGAAATCTGCCATAACACAAACCCTCCAAAATATGCACTGCATATTTGTATTATGATCAATTCTGGCAAAATCACCAATCTTCTTAACCATTTGCTAAATCAACCCTTGCACTCTCATAACTAGATGGAGATTATACAGATGAACCCAAACGGGGGCCTTTGAGATCACTAACTAGGCTGGATAAGAAAATAGAGCCCATGGGCACAAAAAACACACCGTGATTACGTAAGAACCAAGGGCCATTGCCCCATACAAAATTTCGAACGTCCGTGGTCATAAATTTGACTTGAACATATGCGAACTGTAATCATGAAAAGGAGGGTTTAGGTAAGTTATGCCAAACCTCCTTGGTCCATTGGATAAAATCATTCCTGGAAGGCTGCTTCCCCAAACACTTGCAATTAGGGTTTTAAAACCATAATCATTGTCAAGGGTTTGAAACACTTCGTCATTGATTTAAAAATAGGGTTTAGATTAGAAATAACCAGAGGGACATCCTGAGGTGTGCTGAGTCAAAATTAGGCTTAACCAATCTTTCAGAATCAGACCTCGCCTTATTCATTGAGTCGGTCTCAAACTTATCTGCAGGGAGCCTAGCATCTGTAGATGTCCCCTTGACATTTGCATCATCAGCAATAGGATGTACTAGGGTAGGAGCACAAGAGGGCTTGGAAAGCAAGATTCCCCCTTGGTAATGCTTGCTGCAAAAATTAAATGGATTTGAGGATTTAGGGCACTCCACAAAAACAAAGCCCGTTGCTTTGTCCGCCATTGTTGCCATCTCATTGCCACTTTTGTGTTCTGTCCTTCCCTCAACTTCCTTGGAGTTGGATTTGATGCTCTTCCCAACCTGCTTTTGCCAAACATCGCTATTGAAGTCCACACTCGCACCCTGCTAGATACCCTGAAATTCTCCTTCGCAAAGCCACCGACAATCGCTCCATTGTCCTAGTCAGCATTCAGTAATATATAAACCATTAAGAAATAAACTATTATTTAAATTAATTTAACATTTCAAATTAATTTAACTTAAATATCAAGCCATAAAATATAAATATAGGGGTCAACTTCTTAATACCTTTTTTAAAAATAATTTTTAAAACATGGAAAATGATCAATAGTTAAAATGAACCAAATGTATTGATAGGTTAAGATAATATGTTTTTGTAAGTGATGATGTAATAATAATTTTAGCATTGTGAAAATTAAATTTTATCAAGTCATTTGAGTTGAGGCCCTAAAACTTGCGGTCCCCTACTTGGCTTGGGACTTTGCAAGTTTTTCATAAACTCTCAGAGTCTCAATACTATGCCTAGAACATACATACAGGAAACTTTTAGTTGCTGATTGAGTACCCACTACCCAATTCAGCATGGTAATCATGTAAGAGAAATATTTCTTGAAATCTGATTTGAAGAGATAGTTAAGTTTTCTCGTGATTTCTTGTCGAACTTCAGCCAAATTTTGTTGAGGGCGAGGAATTTATCAGTATTCGGTCTCCAGTATGCTCTTTCCCCATCAACATAAGCTTCTTCAAACTCATCATGTGAAGGGATATTTAATAATCCATTAATGAATTTAGTTCTTAAATGGGCAATCACTTCACTTGGACTTCGCTATTCGTGCATTTCATGAGCAAAATTATTTGTGCAAACAAGAAAGAGGTCACTTCGCCATGCAAATACATGGAAGGTAGTTGTTTGAGGAAGTCCACTATTATATACCTTCTGAGTCACAATGTTATGGACAAGAGCATTCATCCTTGCCTGAAATTTTTCTAAATCATTATGTTCCTTGTGAGTAAAAGGGATGTTTAAGATGCATGTATCAAGGTTCACGTTAGGATCAAAATCTTTGTATTTATACTTAATCTTTAGTTTATTAGATTTCACAAACATAGGGAGCAAGAGATTTGATGATTTTGGCATAAAAATTATGGTGGAAGAAATTGCTTGAGAGAATGAGACAAAGGAAGTACAAAGGGTATGAAAATCTCAAAGTTTGGCATGAAAAACTTTCCCAGCTACCTTGTCGCCCTGGGCGGGAAATACGAGTTTCTTAGATTAGAAAAAACTGTAAAACCCTTACCCAACATAATCTTAGCGTTGAGCTGCCTAAAATACCGAGAACAACACAAAGCCTTTAGTCTTAGCAATGTTCGTTCTTGGTTGAGTTGGGAATTTAAGTGATACAAGGCTTATAGATACCTTGCAAGCAAATATTTGTTAGGAAAAATGCTTAACATCATACAACTCAAACTCCATTTCCAAACCACTTGAAATTTTTGAGGGAATAGATGGAAGAAAATTCCATCAACAAACCCTTGCAACAGTCAAGCAAATTCTCAGCGGAAAATCATCACCCTTTCACTCAAAGATTGGTCTATTAGAAGATAAGGCTTGAAAACTCATTTTTAAAAAACCATGGATCTTCTGAGTGAAATAAAATCTTATCTAAGCTTCCGACAAAAACTTAGAGGAGGCATGACAAACAGGGAATTCTGCTTGATCAATCGCTATCACTAGGTTTGTCGAAGACCAATATCACACCTACAATCGGAGAGGAAATTGAGAAATGGAATCATAGAGGATGGGCGAGTGGGAGTAGAGGGATGAGTGTGAGAGGAATGAATATGAGAATGAAATGAAGGAAGATCCTATAAATAAGCAAAAAGAGGTAGGAAGCCAAACATGAGCCGTTAATGGCTTGGTGTGCATTGGGGGGAATGAACGTAGAGCGATTTCATTTTTTTTGGGTCTATTGGGCTCCATTTATATGGTATACATCTTCGAACTCCAATTTTCTTGTTCTCTTTTGTTTTGTGTCGTACAACTGAGAAAGTCGCACTGTGCTTACACACTTCACAACTAGTCGATGTATAGGTCAATTTTTCTCCTTTTTATTTAATATAACAAATTGGAAAAATCATAGGTTGGTTTTCAAGATGGCTTAAGCGCTGTTATGTAAGGAAAGTCTGAAAAGTTCGATTGAGGCTTCATTTAATAGAGTGAATCGGGGAAATCAAAGTTTGATTACAAGTTGGCAAGTTCGGTGAGCAAACTTGAAATAAAAGTCTGAAATTATCCATTTGCTTTGAAGAAAGCGGAAAAAATGGAATTCATTTACGTGGCAACTGATTGAGGCAAAGTATAAGCGAATTTTGAAAATCCCAAAATGTCCAATAGATGAATGGCAACTTTGTGAAATCTGGAATACGAAGAGAAACTTACATTTTATAAAACATGTACAAAAACTCCAACTTTTCTGACTTAACGCACAAGTTGATTAATGGTTGGGGGAATCAAGGTTGGTAGGCTTTGAGTACACGTGAGATCTATAAAAAGTTCAATGTCCTTGGTTTTGGCCAACATGAAGAAATTACCTAAGGTAACTTGGTCAAAAGGATACTGTCGAGTTTAGACTTGTGGGATACGAAATTTTAAAATTTTCAAGTCGTATTTTGAGGACAACACTGGCCTAATGCCTTTTCTTGTAAACAATTCTCGAATTTATTTCTTGACAGGTTTGTTATATGACAAAGCTAGCGGTGACCTTACTTAAGATTGTATGATTTATATATTAGTTCCGTTTCTGGTCCATCGGATTAGGGATTTCTCAATAGAGTTGAGCTCTGGGTAAGGTCTTTCAATGATGGTAGCCATAGAGGTCAAGAAGGCTTTGACTAGTGTAAAGAAAAAGACCAAGTGGGGATAACAACCTCAGCTTCCATACAGTTTGAACACAACTAGGATATCAATCTCTCCCTCTTAAGATTATGTAAGTTAAAAATCTTACCATACAATAGGAGCAAGGCAATATCAAACCTTGATTTTTGGCCAAATTATTTGATATATTAATCCATTCGTGCTTTATTAGTGTGTCCATTGGTATAATTTATAGCATGGTAAGTTGTGGAGACTGACATTCTTATGTATATTATGTATTAGGCAAGATAATTTTATCCCCGATTGAGTCTAGAATTAGTTTGGTAAGCAACTTATATATAAGTATGTGATATTGAGTAGCCAAAGATGGGTTAAACTATTGCATTTTGTGTTTGTTCCAAATCATTCGTTTACTGGCAAAGGCATGTTAGTCATCAAAGATGTGATACATACCATTGTTGCTTAACTAATCTTGGATTTCTTGGATACTGAGCTCAAAGAGTGGTTGCTTTTGTTTCTAACTTGCATCCTAGAAAGCGGTATTGGATCCACCCCAACTTTCCATGTTATATGCTTCTAAAGAAGTTCCATTCTCTTGTGATTATGAGAGGCAAAGTTTGATAACATGGGTAATTAGTGAATAGGAAATTAGTGTTGGGATGAAACATATTCTCCTGAATGATAACACTCTACAGGGTGGTTAAATTCTTCCGTAATCACCAAGAAACTTTCATTGCTAAGTAATCTTTGTTTCTTTGTATTTCCCCCTTTTGTGGCCTTTTTCCTTTTTGTTTATACCTTTTAGCCTTTTTAGTTTTTTGGATTTTTCTTGTTACACCGTTATTATTTTTCCTGCTTTCTTTCTCACTATTTGGTTTTTTTCTCTTTATTTATGACAGAGTGTTTTATGTCTTCTGTCTCTTTTGTTGATCCTCTTTGCTTCTTTGCTCGAGTCCAATTTAATGCTCTTTTTGTCTCCTTTTCATGTCCCTTCTCTTTTGCCCTTTTCTCCTTTTGTTTTTCTCTTTGCATTGTGTTGCTTGTTCTATTGGCTGTTTGGTTTATAACATGAAAAAAATCCTAAGTGCTATTGATAGTGCTTATTTCATTAATTGTTCATTTGATTTCAACATCTCTTATTTCCTTTTTATTGTAGAGTGGATGCTTTGGATGGTTTGTTTGAATTTTTCCCTATTGCTGGGCTTTTGATTTGTTTTTTGTGTTTTTTTTCTCTTCTGTTTTTTCTTTTGTTATCCTCTTTCCTTTTTTCATTTTGACGAGGTATTTTGTTGTTATCTTCCTTTTTTCATTCTTTAAAGCTTTTGTTTTTAAGCTCTCTGTATCTTAGGTGGACTTTTTCTTTTCTTTTCTTGGCTTTGCGCTTTGTTTTTTATTTCTTCCCCCCTCTTGTGGCCCTTTTCCTTTTTGTTTATGCCTTTTTGCATTTTTGGTTTCTTGGTTTTTTCCCTTTGTTGCCCTATTCATTATTTCCTATGCTTTCTTTCTTTCTCACTCCTTTTTTTCTCTTTTTTTATGGCAAAGTGTTTTATCTCTATTTTGTTTATTTCATTGTTCCTTCTTGATTCCCTTCTGAAATCCTATTTAATGATTTCCTCGCCTCCTTTCCACATGCCCCGTCCTTAAACCTTTTTTCCTACTATTGTTCTCTTTGCACTATGTGTTTTTTGTTCTATTGGCAGTTTGATTTATAACGTGAATATAGTTTTGAGTGCTATTGGTATTGCTTCTTTATATAATTGTTCATGTGATTCTAGCAACTTGTCTTTGTCCTTTTGTTAGAGTAGATGTTTTGGATGACGTTTGCTATTTTCATCTATTGTGTGGATTTTTTTTTTTTTTTTTTGGGGTTTTTCCCGTCCTTTGCATTTCTTTTTGTTCCCCTTTATCTTTTTTACATTTGGCACGGTCCTTTGCGATTTTTTCGTTTTCTCTTGCTTTAAATATTTTGTTTTAAAAGTCTCTCTTCGGTGGAATTTTTCTTTTCTTGGCTCCTTTTTTTGTTTATTTCTTTCTATTTTCTTCTTTTGTGGCCTCTCTCCTGTTGTATATGTTTTTGAGCCTTTTGGATATTTTTTTTGGCTTTTGCCCTCAGTGGCCTTATTTATTATTTCATGTGCTTTTTTTCTTCCTCACTCTATGTTTTTTCATCTTTCTTTGTGGTGAAATATTTTATATTTGCTTTGTCTCATTCATTGATTCTCCTTGCTTCTCTCCTCGAGCCCTATTTAATGTTCCAGTTGCCTCCTTTCCACATCCCTTTATCTTCTTCTTTTTGTCCTATTGTTTCTCTTTGCACTATGCATTGTTGGTTCTATTAGCAATCTAGGTTATCACATAATAATATTCACGAGTGTTATTGATAGTGATTATTTCTTTAATTGTTCATTTGATTCTGACATTCCGTGCTTGTTCCCTATAGTAAAGTGGATGTTTTGCATGGTGTTTTGCTTTTTTCCGTGTTGTTGGTTTTTTATTTCGTTTTGGGAGATTTTCCCTCTCCTTTGGTTTTCCTTTTGTTCCCCTTTGTTTTTTTTCGTCCCAATGTAGTCATTTTTTGTTTTATTTCCTTTGTCTTGCTCTGAAACTTCTATTTTAAAGCTCTCCCTCTCTCTCTTAGGTGGACATTTACTTTTCTTGGCTTTCCTCTTTGTTTTGTCTTTCTATTTCCCTCCTCTTGTGGTCTTTGTCCTTTTTATATACTTATTTTAGTTGTTTTGGTTTTTCGGCTTTTCTCTCAATGGTTTTCTTTATTTTTTCCTCACTCTCTGTTTTTTATTTTATTATGACGACGTCTTTTATTTGTTCTGTCTCTTTCATCAATCCCCCTTACATCTTTCCTCGAGGCCTGTTTAATGTTCTCCTTGCCTCCTCCCTAACCCCTCTGCTCTTTTATCTTACTGTTGTTTTCTTTTCACCATGCGTTGTTGGGTCTATTGGTGATTTGGTTTGGTTCCACCAGCATGGATTTTAATCTAATATGTGCAGGCTATTATTGTAATACCAACAAGATTGATGTAGGTCTTTCTGGTTGGAAGAAATTAAGATATTGTAGTAACTTTCGTAGCCTTGTGCAATCCCTCTGATAACCATCCTACTTCTCTTTAGATAGTGAGACTCAAGTTCGTGAGGTGTATAACAAACTGTCTAATTATTGGCAGTTTTTGGGAGCCATTTAGGAGACCATGCATCCCCAGATCCTTCATGGAACATGGAGGCCTTATCAGAATACAACTGACATGTGGACAACACATTACTTTTTCAACAAGGTTCTTTTATTTGCCACCTTGTAGAGTTGCATTAGTCAAGGACGACACCCAACAGTTAAAAGACAACCTGTTTTGGCTCCATTGGGTACTGTTTTGGCCATTAACAATGAACTTTCTACCAGATATGGTTTGAATGCTGAATTTTATCACCACTCTCTGTCCTCCCAAGATACAATGAGGGCAGTCCTCTAAGGCATAGCCCAAGTAGGGACGCTTCCTTTTCTAAATGACAGATGGTTGCTACAAACGCTATAGGAGGTTGGCCGAGTCCTAGGAATAATCCTAGAATGCTCAAAATCTTAGAAGCGTCGAGTATTTTTTGAGGAGCTCAACACCCAAAGAGGATAGGAGGTCAGTTCACGTCAGTGAGAGTAAAATTCCAATTCAGCGTACTTGCAACGAGAAGAATACAATAATGTCCTCTTCTTTAAGTCAAGGTAATTCCTAAAACCTCAAAACATATCTAAAGAATCTAAACAGCAGGGAAGGTACTCCTCCCATTATGACACATGCATACAACATTGAAAATTATACCATGAAAGGAGGAAATGAAAGCTTGTAGATTATCCAACCGGTTTTGGAATAGGGGTTTGAAGTTATAAATGATTTAGGAAAAAAATTACAAGATTCAATTTATTCATTGATGGTAAAAATCAGTAATGGAAACAAAGGCCAACTCAAATTATTTGAGTACAATAGTAATTTCATGAATGACGTGAATGCAACATTGCATGGAAGTTTTAAAAAACTAGAACTGGGCAAAATTGATAGTGATAAGCACTGTAGCAACCAATATGTTGACAAAAACGATTACAATGAATGATCTTCATGCTCCACTGGGATTAAGTATGCTTTCATGGCTGTATATTTTGCTTTGCTTATTTCGGTTTTTGACCTAATACGGGAGACTCCCACCCAACTTCTTTTGGCCTTCTTGGCTGGTTTTCTGATCTTATTTGTACTTGCAGAGATGAGACATTTTGTTGTCTGCTTTTTAGACTAAAACTATTTACCCATTATCAAAAAAATAATCTATAGAAACACACTAGTTACCACAAATAATTTTGTATTTCAAGGATAAGAATCGTAACCATCAACATACATGAAGGCTTTAATAAAGATCTTCTTGCTTATTTATGATGAGCCTTGGCAGGTTAATCCTCCCTACCCCTGTAATCCTACCTAAAAATTTCATACTTTAAGGATGGACTTGACTATATAGTAGTACGACAACTTATTTTTTTTTCTCTCCAAATAATTTATAACTCCTAAAGGCTCTATTCTATTTTACAGCAGTCCTATTTTTCCGCATATTTTTTAAGATTTGGGTTTTTACATAACTTGATTGCTATAGCTAGGATTTCATGCATAACTGTGTTAAAACTTCATTGAATCTATGGATGGTGAAAAAACACCTTACCTTTGCTCCTATTATATAATAGAACAAAAAATCGTGGAATTTGGTTGGAAACATAACACACTCCTTCAATCCCATGCACAAATGAGGAACAAGATTACTAAAGGACTTTGTTTCTCACTTCAAGTCAAGCTTCAATACTATTTCTATCAAGAGAGTTTCATCTTATTACATTTTTAATTCTAGTTCTGGTTCAGCTGTGGTTAATATGAGTTCAATTACCTACTTTAAAACAATATTCTTGGATTAATGTAATAAATACAATTTCTATTTTGAAAACGATGTCAAGGTTTTGCAATTCTTAACTATAAGGCTAAATTGAAGTTTTACAATAATATTGTAGAATAGTAGTTCTTTTGTTGTTTGAAATCTAAGGTTGTTTGGATATGGGTGCGAGTACGGGTACGTCTTGTTTACGTGGGTATGTTAAAATATATATATATAAACAATGCATATTACTCATTTTGTTAGTAAAACACTTGAAAATGAAAATACATAGTGTTTTTTCATTTATTGCTTCACAAAGTTCAAAGTAGACATTGCAAATACATTCAAATCTATATGAATAAAATTATAAATCATCTAGATCCGGATTGTCCTCATAATCATGAATGCCACTCCTACTCGGACCACTAGCTCCACTACCCAACCCTTCTGTAGAACTCTCTTGATTGTCATTATCAAAACCAAGTAATGAAGTTTGGGCAAAAGAAGATGTGGAGGCATCCAAGTCTGTATTCTCTGGAAGGATATCCGAATGTTTGTTAGGCCCTCGTATATAGTCCTCAAACTTGTGTGAAAGGAGGCACAAATTGGAATGCACAAAAACCAAATCTTTAGCTTTCTTGGATGCCAACTTATTTCTTTTAGCAGAGTGGGTAACGCCATATGTACTCCAATTCCATTCTATTGAAGAATTACAAGCTACCTATAAAAAAAAGGTTTTGAATTCTTAGAGTTTTTAAATTTGAAATTGGTAACAATATAAACAAATATTTAAATTTATGTTTAACAACTTAATAATTTTTTTGATTTAATTAGAATTGAATACCATTAAGAGAAATTTGACTATGATAGGTCGTAGGTACTTGGCAACATGGTCATGTACATACCACCACTTGATTGGAGTCAAGTTGTATTTGTCAAAAAAAAGCCTCAATTTCTCTCATGATGCTTTTTGAAGCTACAAACATCTCCATTTCATTGTAGAGCACACTAGTTATAGATGGATCAAGGTAAAGTCTTCTTAATGCTTGTCTGGGTCCAACCTCTACATCATCCTATGGTGGTTGCCTATGAGGTAGCCGATGTATTTTATTGCTAATAATACTTTGGATTGAGAGCATAAGCAAAGAGATGCAATGCGGTTGTCATTTTATTCCACCTCTTCATGACCAAAGACTTGATTTCCTTATAATATGTTTCTTCTTGGTCTTGCTCTTTGCTTCGTATGATCTCTTTGAGATGTCCACTTTAGGGTTATATTGTTAAACAAGGAATTTGTTCAACCACTCCAAAGAAAACAAACTAATTTTCGGACTTTCTTTAAACCCTAACAAGTTGAAATAAATATACTGATATATATGCTTGGAAATAATTAAAAAATATTATTTCATTATTCCAAAAATAGCAGAAAATATAATAAATTATTTGCCAAATAAACAACCAAACCTGATTTTTTAGTGAAGTATAGTGCTGGAAAATTATAATAGAAAATCAAAATAATAATGTGGCTGATCCACACATTCAAAGCACCTTCAAATGACCTCCAAGTGGGTCACCAATCCCCAAAACCTGCTCGCTACCCTTCCAAATGATCACAACGCTCAAAATGGTTAATCGCTGCCCTAGGACAAGCCTCTAGTCCACTTGCTCAGCTCACAAGTTGTTTGCCTGCAATTGATCACTTTGGTGTTGAAAACACCTTAATTCTACAATTAGAGCCCTTGACAACCTCCTTACGAAGTTGCTACTAATTGAAATTAAGGGTTTTCGTCCTTGTTCTAGCTTTCTTGAAGGGGTTCCGTTCAAGTATAATCCAAGTTTTTTCGTGGTTAGACTTCAAGAAAAACAATTATCCAAAAAAGTCATGAACCTCTCCAAATGATTCCTCTTTGGTCTTATACAGTCTTCTCAAGTGTGACACCCAAAATTCGCAAGGGAGAGTAACTTCAAATCCTTAAAAGACCCTTCCCTTATGATTTTTTTTGAATTTCACTTAACCCACCATGACCCCTTAAAGGTCTCCTTTTAAGTGACATAAGAAACATAAAGTGTTTTTTGAAAAGTGCAATTAGGATCCTTGTTTCCCCTTCTCTTTATTTGCCCCTTAACTGATTGGGAACCAATTTAAGCTAAGGGTCTTCGTCTCTCAATTTGAAGGGGTACATGACACTCTCATACTTTCAAGCATGGAGTCAATCCCATCATAATCCTCTCCCATACAAATTGCATCTGTATATGTAAATCGGATCATAGATAGAATAGGCTCTGTAAAATTGAGCACATATTCAATTTTTGTCCACTAGTTATCATCAAGGATCCATGTTTTGATCATATTGGCTCTTTCGGTGCTGATGGTGCTTCCTTGCCTCCACACACTTCAAACATTGCTAATCACCAAACTGCTCACTACCTCTCTTATATTCACAAATCATCTCAAGACGAGCGTGGAAGAGACGAATCTAGTCTCAACAATCTACAAAAAGAAAATAAGAGTTATAAGTTTGATTGTCCAAATGTTGTTGAATAGTTAGAATTAATTATTAGAAAGCTAGAACTTCAAATTCAAAAGTAAGAAATTAAAAGCTAATAAGTTGCTCTCTTACCTTAAACAAATCCAACTTTGAAATTTTCTAAAGATGGCCCGAGACATGATTTGTGACAAATGCTTGAATGTCATTGGCCTCTACATAAACCTGCTCTATCCACTAGATTTTGTCATTTTTTTACAAAATCAAATTCAGCTAGTCGACAACACAAGGTGTCCAAAATATGTGCTTGTATTTGCCTTTTACAATCAACTTAGTTGCTCTGCAATTCTTTGCATTGTCTGTGATTACTTGGACAACATGTTGGGCCCCCACAAACTCAATAGCCTCTATCAAAATGTCTACAAAAAATTGGGCATCTTTCACTTTGCCCTCACAATCAATTGCCTTTAGGAACATTGCCTTGTTAGGCTATTGCAACAACATTGATCAAGGGCCTTTTTTTTTGCATCCTTCCATCTACCTGAGATAATGGACTCTCTTAAATCCTTCCACGAATCTCTAATTCACTGCAAAGAAGTGTGAATATGTTCTACTTCAATGGCCAAGAGTGTAGTGCGAACTTTCTCATAATTAGAGCCTTTATAACTATGTGGAGCTTCATTGATTGCTTTCAATATTTGTTGCCGATAAGGTGATCTCAAAACATTGAAGGGCAGCCCACATACATAAATGCATCGAGCAACCAACACATCAACAATGTTCATCTTTTCGACATTGATTGCTTTTTTCGATTGTTTTTTTGGTTTTTCTGTGAAGTGGCATTTGTTTCATCATCCATGAGAATTACAAGTGGTTGAGCTTGAGTTTGACTTTGAATGAAATGATGACTTATAGAGGGAGGTGTTGGTGTTCTTCTTGATCTATTTCGTTGGAGATGTAATGTTCTAGATCTTATTTTTGAAGCAACTGCTGTATCTGCTTGTTCTTGCTCTTTCATATACTCAACCATTCTTAACTTGAGAATTTTGTTAAGCTTTTTAATTTTCACGGGTCCATATTTGGTCAAATGAGCTTTTACTCGAGTATACGAGGACTTATATGTGGTATGACAATCATTACATACCCATAAACGAGTACCACCACTAACAATGTTTTTGAGAATTCTCACATGTTTTCAAATAGGAGAAGCAGGGTCATATTTCATTGGTAGCAAGGCTTCATCTCGATTTGCTTCATCATGCCCTCTCCTTGGAATTGAATTAGATGCCATAGATATCTTAATTTGCTTTTGATCACAAGGATCCCCTAAATGGTGCAAGGTGAGAGTATATGTAACATTAGGATATTATCAAATTAGAACGAAACAAAAAATTAAATTATAATTATTCTTTTAAAAACTTTACATAAAAATTAAAAGTTTAAATTAATGGAAGCTAACTTTGTTCTTGATTCTCAAGATTGCATGATACGCGAGAGAAAAACATACATAGAAGCTAGGTTTAGATAAAAAAATTGAAAGTATACCTGTGATTTTCTTACAATTTCAATTTTAATATTTACGTAAAAATAAAAATAAAAATTATTGCGGCTAACTTTGTTTCTGATTCTCAAGATCACATAACGTGCGAGAGAACATACACGGAAGTTAGGGTTAGAACTTAGATAAATAAAACTAAACATAGTATTTAAAAAATAAATATTAAATATTAAATAACTAAAAGTTAAAAAAATAAAAAATAAAAAATATATTAAGTCTTTAGAATTATGAATTAATTAATTAATTTTTTAAATGCAAATGAAATGAAAAAAAATAGAAAAGGAAAGAAATGAAATTATTTAAAATACTTGTTGAAACAATTGCTGCCTTCACAAATTCCTCCTTGGAATGTGCCAATCGCTGCCTCCTCAAATGATTTTGATTCCTCAATGCAAATTGAAAAAACTCCTCCCTTACAATCGCTAACTACACTTCTACTTGCAATTTTGCAATATAAAAATCCTGCAATAAAAAATTCCTCCCAACTGTTGGAAATTGCATTGCTGCGATTGATTTTTTTTTTCGTTTAGAGCTGCAAACTCTATTTGGTGTGTTATGTTAGTGAAGGCCCCTTTATTTATAGTGTTTAGAAGTAGATTAAGGTTTTTTTTTAATAATATTTAGTTGCTTCTTATTTTATTTTTTCCGTCGACTGCCTTGTAGTGTTCCGCGAAAAAGGTCTCAGGTACTACCTGGAGATGTTCGGAAAGGTACTTGAAACGTCATAGATCTTTAGTTTGATATTTGTGATGGGTATACACAGCTAGTTGAGCCAACATGGAATGCAAAAGATATTCACACATGGAAGTAGAAAAACCGGAAACCATTGGCCTTGATAAGGGTTTCAGTTGATAGTGATGTGTTTTGTCATATTCAGGGGTGCAGTACTCCATGGGAATCATTTTACAAATTGAAATAACTATATGATTCTCACAAAGAGTTGGAAAGTGGTAGTTCAAGTTGTTCAACCTTGAGTTGAAAGATGGTGATGTAATGAGATTGGCTTTAGAAATATGTGCCATCAAGCATGGCGTTGATGCCATGAGTGTCAAAATTGACACATAAATGACCACATTGATGAAAGCCCTTTTTTCTTATTGTTCAACCTACTCATAGTCTCTACAAGCAAGCAATTAAGTGAAGATGCATTTTATCAATTGTTTGCAAAGATGGTAGAAAGAGAAAAGGTCTTTGGAAGAAAAACCGAGTCGATAGGAGAAACTGTGCCTGATCTAAATGGCGATTCATCCAAAAACATCCAATAAGGCCACATCTTACAAAAGTGAAGGTAATAATAAGTACAAGAAGAAAAATAAGGGAAAATGTAGGAATAATGACAATCAAGGTGGTCAAAATCAAAAATAAAATGACAAGCAACACCTCTAGTGCGAACAATGTGATAGAAAAGGAAGCCATGAAATTCACAAATGCAGGGCTCCATGGGAGAAAATTGAAGCATACCATACGAAAGAGGAAAAGACAAAGAAATAAATAAAAGAGTCAAACTCTGCTCAATTCACCAATGAATGTGTGCCTTCCAGTTTAGATGATGAAACAAACAATGTCTTAGTCAGATTGTCATGGTTTGATGCTTGAGTTCTTTGTACTGGTGCCACCCTATTTATGACTTTTTTAAAAGACTTATTTGAGGAGTTTTATGAAGAAAGTTGTGGTCCAATATTCTTTGCAGATAGATCAAGTCTGAAACCACAGAGGAGGTACTATCTGACTCAAATGTCCAGGGCTTCCTTATTTCAAATTCTAAAATGTTCTATACCTTCCACAATTGAAACCAAATTTGTTGTCTCTAGTGCTCATTAAGAAACAAGGCCATTCCATCTTGTTGGATAATGGTGGCATTAGTGTTATAAGGAAATGTGATAATGAAGTCGGCTTGACTAGATATGAGGAAGGAATATTGCTCAAACTCAAGGGTGAGCCATCGATTTCAATGTCTTATACTCATCTTGTTGAAGAGGGTATGTCTCCAAACATGTGGCATGCTAGATTCGGCCATACTCACTATTACAACATTCGTGTATTGCAAAAAAATGGTGTTTTTAGTTTGCCTATCCTGCTGACGAAAATTGACAAAAAGTGTGAACCCTGCATTTTGGCCAAACACACTAGGGAACCATTTTCAAAATCATTGTGGAAAGTAGAGAAAAAATTGTAATTGGTTCGCTCAGACTCTGTGTTCTTTTTCGATTCTCTCAGCTAGTGGTCATAAGTACATGATGTTTATTGATCACTACAACATAATGACTTGGTTATACTTTCTCAAATAGAAATTTGAGGTATTCGAGACATTCAAAAAGTTTTGAATGATGATTGAAAATTAAGATCAAATCCGCATCAAAACACGTAGGGAATGGTGGTGAATACATTTCAACGATGTTTGAATCTTATCTTAATAAAAATGGAATCAAACATCTCACAGTTCCTCACACTGCAATTAGTGGAATTGTAGAAAGGATTAACATGACCTTGATGAATATGGTTTGTGCTATGTTGTACTTCAAAGAGGTAAATATGCATTTTTGCATTGAAGCATTTAAAACAATAGTATACCTCTACAATAGATCACCATCAACAACTCTTCGATTGAAGTCTCTATATGAGATGTGGTGTGGTCATCTTCTTTCAGTGCGACATCTTAGGGTTTTTAGATTCACTTGTTACACATTGATTCCAAAAGAGAAGAGGAATAAGTTGGACCATAGGGGTCACAAATGCATTCACTTGGGATATTCTGAATCCTCCAAGGCATACAAGCTATATCATGATAAAAAGAAGTCGTCTCTTGTCGCAATAGTTGTCTTTTGTGAAATTGCAAATGACAAAGCCAACATTAATTGACAATTGAGTCGACTTGATAAATATGCAATAGTTGTCTTTTGTTGCAAGAGTCCTTGCCATGACATTCATTGTTAGCTTGACTGCTCTGATCCTCGAACGTGGTTGGTTAGAGCACTTTGTGAAGGAATCCCCCTTAGGCAATGGCATATTTGCCTAAGTTTCTACGCAGGGTCTTCAGATGTAGCTCTTTTGACTCCATGATTCTTCAGATGAGCATGTATATAGCATTGGTCTAAGAGACCAATCAAGAATTGACATATCTTTGTATAGACAGGGATAATAAGCTAGAGCTAGCATACCTTTGTCATCAAATTGCAAAGGAACTGTAGTTTTCTTACCAAAATGCATTTTCTCTTAATCCAGAAGTTAATAATGTTCCTTAAATACTCCTCCTGGATTCATGCCCTATCACTAAAAATTAGTGATGTGGTGTGGGAGCCAGTACTCTCAGATACTCAAATTGCTCTTTGGGAAGAGATTTGCTAAATATGTCTGCAATTTGAACTTTTTGTTGGAACATACTTAATTTTGACCTCTTGATCTGCAACCTTTTCTTTCATAAAGTGATATTTGATGGATATATGCTTGGTTCTGGAGTGCATCGCTGGATTGTTGGATATGTTTATGGCACTTGAGTTATCGCAGAAGATAGAGATAGGGTTTTTGTACTCTACTTTGATATCTCTGAGAGTTTGCTTCATCCATAAGACTTGGGCGCAACATGCTGTTGTTGCAACATACTCTGATTCTGTTATAAAAAGTGTACCTGATTCTTGCTTTTTGCTCAGCCATGACACAAGTCTGTTTTCAAGGAAGAATGCACCACCACTAGGATATGTTTATGGCACTTGAGTTATCGAGAAGATAGAGATAGGTTCTTTGTACTCTACTTTGATAACTCTGAGTGTTTGCTTTATCCATAAGACTTGGGTGTAACATGCAGTTGCTGCAACATACTCTGATTTTACTGTAGAAACTGTAATTTATTCTTGTTTTTTGCTCAGCCATGACACAAGTCTGTTTCCAAGGAAGAATGCACCACCAGTAGTGCTTCTTGTGTCATCCACTCTTCTTGCCCAATCAACATTTGCATATGCAATCAATGTGAATTCTTCAGTTGCAGGGTACCACATACCATAGTCAACTGTGCTCTTGATGTGTTTGAAGATTCTTTTCACAGCATTGACATGTGATTCTTTGGGGGCTGCTTGAAATCTTGCAACCATGCACATGGCCTGCATGATGCCCTGTCTTGATGCTGTTAAGTACAACAAGCTGCCTATCATTGATCTATACAATGTATTGTTCACATCAGGGGACTCATCTTCTTTGCTTAACTTGCATCCAGTTATCATAGGAGTACTAACTAGTCTGCTGTCCTCCATGCCGAATTTTTTGAGCATCTCCTTCACATACTTGGTTTGAGATATGAATATCCCATCACAGGTTTGTGAAATCTGTAGTCGAAGAAAGAAAGAGAGTTCTCCCATCATAGAAATTTCAAATTCATTTTTCATTTGTGTGGCGAATTCTTTGCACATGTTACTATTCCCACCTCCAAAGATAATATCATCTACATAGACAACAATAATTAGCATATGTTCACCTTTTGATTTAAAGTACAGATTTTTGTCTGCACACCATTTTCTGAATCTTTGTTGTTGCAGCTATTGATCCAATCGTGAATACCATGCTCTAGGTGCCTGGTTTAAGCCATACAAAGCTTTCTTTAGTCTACACACATAATCTTATTCTTCTGCTAACTGAAATCCTTTTGGTTGTTTAATGTAGACTTCCTCTTCCAAGTTTCTATTTAGGAATGCTGACTTCACATTCATTTTGATATACCTTCAACTTCTTGTGAACCGAGAATGCCAAGAACATTCTTATTGCCTCTAGTGTTGCCGTTGGAGCAAATGTCTCTTCAAAATCTAAGCCTTCTACTTGTGCATATCCCTTGCATACTAATCTTGCTTTGTTCCTTACAACAACGCTATCTTCATTGAGTATGTTCCTGTAAACCCATTTTGTTCCTATTGCGTTTTTGTTTGAAGGTCCAGGAACTATTTCCCCAGTTTTATTCTTTTCTATTTGATTCAGTTCTTCCTCCATGGCTTTCAACCAATTTTCATCCATGCTGGCTAAATTAAAGGTCTTTGGCTCAATTTCTGAAGAGTTAGTTTGTGATGTAACATCAATTGATCTTTGTGATGTTGATGCAGACGAGAATGAGGGGGAAGATGAATTGCTGCCTTACTCCCCATCCCAAACACAATTTGACTCAATGGACATAGAGACAAACCTGTACCTCAAATAACCACCTTATTTATTGATGTATAACAAGAACTATACCAATTTCATCACCCACCCAAGCTTTTCTCCAAAATTACAATGAAGACATTACAACTCAGTGTCATGGACGGGCTACACAAGGGCTACTAAACATACAACACACTTGCAAGCGTCTTATGCTCTACTTCTCTATCTCTCTTGGAACTAAACTCTATTTCGTCTCCCCATGGAGTAAAAACTTTTTTTTCTGAAATTGAGCTCCTTCCTAATTTCGAAATCTTTTTAAAATATAGATTTGAATGTTTCTTTGACATAGACATCCTGCAAGTGTCTTTGACTGCCCTCTGGTGTGTTAAATGGTTCACATGTTCAAAAATGAAGTTTTGGGTAGTTATTCATTTTTTGTTTCATCGAAGGCAACAACGGAGGTGAAACAACCGGTTACTGCAACTCCAAGTAATTATAACCTATAGATCACCAAGCATTATTGCATTGCTATGATATCAAATGCATGGTTATCTCTACTCAAACGGAGGACAAAGGCGATGGAAACAAATCAAAATGGAAAGAGCATGTTGCTTGATCAACAATTGTCGAGGAGAAGTTGCACATTTTGAAGGCTTCTATGTGGGTTTGCAAATAAATAATGTAGCTTAGGGGGAGGGCCTAGTGGTAAGGATTATGGTTGCTGTGCAGCTTCAGATAAGAAATTTAAAGGTCAAATGTGACTCAAATGAAAAATATGGAATGCCACAACTGGAAGCTTTTAAATTACTTGGAAGAGGTCACCTAATAAACACCCTTATTCACTATCATGTCTTTCAATCATTGCTACAAAGAAAGTAATGTAGTGGCATATTGGTTAGCAAATATTGCGTGGTTTACCCCAACTAGAAAACAAAGGTGACATGGTTTGACTTACATCAATGGATTCGATTATGAACAATGATAGTTTATAACACAAAAATAGTCTTGAATATTATAAATAGTGCGTGTTTATGTAATTGGTCATTTGATTTCAACATCTTGACTTTGCTCCCTAAGGTGGGGTATAAGCATTGGAAGGTGTGTGTAATTTTGCTCCATTGTTGAGCTTTTTTTTTGCGATTTTTTTTGTCCTTAACTTTTCCTTTTGTTCCCCTTTGTCTTTTTTCATTTTGATGGGATCGTTTTTTATTTTTTATTTTTCTCTGGTGTTAAAGCTTTTTTTTAAATTTTTTTCTTGGATCCTGAATTTGTTTCTTTGTCCGTTTATTTCCCTTTCTTGTGGCATTTCTCCTTTTTGTTTATGCCTTACAGCTATTTTTTGTTTTTGTTTTTGTTTTTGTTTTTTGTATTTTTCCATTTATGGCTTTATTACTTTCCATGGTTACTTTCTTCCTCACTCGTTTTTTTCTTTCTTTATGACAAACTGTTTTTTATCTTCTTTATCTCTTTTGTTGATCGTCCTTGCTTCTTTCCTCGAGCCCTTTTTAATGCCCTCCTTACCTCCTTTTCATTTTCCTCCTCTTTCATCGTTTTCTTCTTTTGTTGCTCTCTTTGCATTATCCATTGTTGGTTCTATAGGCGGTCTCGTTTATAACATGACAATAGCCACAATTGTTATGTATAGTGCTTATTTTATTAATTGTTCTTTTGATTTCAGCATCATCGCATTTGCTTCTTATGGTATAGTTGATACTTTTGATGATGTGTTTGGATTATTGCCCTATTGTTAGGCTTTTCATTTGTTTTTTTGGTGTGTTTGGCTTTTTGACCTATTGTTGGGCTTTTTATTTGTTTTTAGGGCTTTTTTCTCTCTTCTATTCCTTTTGTTCTCCTTTGTCTTTTTTCCTTTCGTCGTGGTCAATTGTTGTTTTTCTTCTATTCTCTTGCTGTAAAACTTTCTCTATCTTCAGTGGACCTTCTCTTTTTTTTTGGCTCTTCACTTTTCTTATTCTAGTTTGGTCTCTTATGGCCTTTCACCTCTTTGTCTACGCCTTTTAGCCATTTTGGTTTTAAGGATTTTGCCCTTTGTTGCCTTTATTATTTTCCATGCTTTCTTTCTTCCTCATTCTTTGGTTTTTTAATTTCTTAATGGCAAAGTGTTTCTTCTATGATTTGTCTATCTGTTGATCCTCATTTCATCGAGCTCTTTTTAATGATCTCCTTGCCTCCTTTCTGTGGCCCTCCTCCATCCTTTTTAAATTATGTTCTTGTCTTTGCATTATGCATGGTTGCTTCTATTGGCGATCTAGTTTATAATGTGAAAATGATTTGAAGTACTATTGATAGTGCTTGTTTTTGTAATTGTGTGTTTGTTTTCAACACCCCCGTCATTGCTTCCTATGCTACAATGGATGCTTTGGATGGTGTGTTTGGATTATTTCCCTATGATTGGGCTTTTTAATTTTTTTTGTTATTTTTGCTCTTGCTTTTCCTTTTGTTCTTTGTGTTTTTTCCTTTTTGCGAGGTCTTTTGTTGTTTTTTCCCGTTTCTTCTGCTCTAAAGTTTTCTGTATATTCAGTGGACCTTTTCTTTTGTTGGCTTTTTAGTTTGTTTATTTTCTTTCTATTTTCCCCTCTTGTGGTCTTTCGTCGTTTTGCTTATGGCTTTTAGGTTTTTTCCCTTTGTGGTCATATTCATTATCCTATTCTTTCTTTCATCCCTTTTTTTTCCTCTTTCTATATGGCGAAGTGATTTATCTTTATTTTATCTCTTTCTTTGTTCCTCATTGCTTCTCTCCTAAAAAACTATTATTAAATTATTTCCCTCATTAAATATTTCAAAAATGGGACATGATAAGTTATAACAGTACCTTACATGGGAGGAAGTAGTAGACATCCTTACAAAAGTGCTTAGACTAATTTTTTTTTAAAACTTTAAATGAATGCTTGGTCGCACCATGATCCCTGCAGATTAAGAAGGGGATGCAACAATATTTTACATAATCCTAGGTGTCATAGGTTGTTTGTCTTATTCTAATAAGTCGAAATTTCATTCCCGTAGGAATAGGAAGAGTCATTTTGGGAAGGTAAAGTGAACAATCAACTTGGCTAATTATTATAATGCTTTGCTCCATTCAATTTGAATCACGAGGATAATTTTTGCTTGCACCAAAGATTGCTCATTGTCATTCCTTTTAATAATTTATCTGCCCTGACATCAACAAGTGCTTGGAGGGTTATCTTAAATTTTTTGCTTTGGATACGCAGGAGAAATGGGTTCAATGGATACCATTAGCAGAATGGTGTTATAACACTTCTTTCCTTAACTCATCCAAAATGTCTCCATTTTTGACAGTGTATGTGCATCAACCACCATGCATCACCTCGACCATGAGAATTTAGCCAAAGGTTCAAGGAATTAAAGACCACATTCAACAGCTATAGGAGGCACTCTATATTCTCAAAGAGAATTTGGTAGTGGCACAAAACATGAAGAAGTAACAAGTAACATTCTGACCAACATCGCAGGGAAAGACATTTTTAAGTAGAAGATTGGGGTTTTGTTCGATTACAATTATATAAGTAAATGTCCTTAAAACAATAGAAGGATAACTAACTTTTAACTAACTATTGTGGGCCCTATCGGGTCTTGCAAAAGATAGGTAGTGTAGCATACAAATTGGAGTTACCTTATTCAATGAAAGAACATCTAGGCTTCCATGTTTCTGCTTGAAGAAGGTCATTGAACAATGATTTTCACTCCAGACAATGCTACCAAAGTTTAATCAAGGTGGAAGAATCATTTTGGAACTTGTGGAAATTTTCTAGACAGATACAAAGAGATTGCGTACAGTGGTGATTACAGAGTATATGATCAAGTGGAATATTTTGGATAGTGTGGATGTGATGTGTAAACCAGACAAACAGTTTGTGAAATGGATACGAAAATATCTCAATTCTTTAGTTAATAGAATTGGGGCGGAAATCTTCTAGGAATGAATAGGAGTAAACTGAGAAACTCTGTAAATTCAATTCCGCATTTAAAACTACCTATATTGTGTCAAATTTTAACTTTCCATAATTCATTCTATTGCTCCACTAAATCCACTCGCGAACTGAACTAAATGAAAAGAAAATAAACTTAAAAAAGAAATACTTGACACAAGACATGATATCGAAGTTCAGCCATTCAGGTAATGTCTTTGGGTTCATAATTCGAACTGATCCATTAAAAGATGTAAATATCAATATTTTAAACTTACATTAAATGGTTTTTTGAAACTTGTATCAATGCTGAATTCTGACAGTGAAGTCCAACTCTGAAGCAATTGTCATTCGATAACAACATTATATTTCTTCTCTGTGCAAATGGGCAATATCTTCGCCATTTGTAACACTGACAAATGAGCAATATCTGGTTTTCACAGACAATTGTGTACACACCTCCATAGTCACTGACTTATAAAATAGAGGCAATTTATAAAATACAGTTACCCACTAATAACCTTGTTAGCCACTGTAATCCAAATTTACAGTCACATGTCTCTCGGTCTCTCTATCTATCAACACAGAGGCAATACATACTTTCCTTATCATGTTACATCCCTTCTTTGACTAAAAGTCGAACAAATAAAGGGGAACATGATCTCCTCTACTTGGAGATATTGTCTCAAACATACAACTCTACATATGTATATATTTTCGAGCCCAAAAGGGTTTTCATAACAGAAGAATACATATATATCTTCCCGGTTTATATCTATTTTCCCGTAATTCAAAATAGAAAGATAAATAAATCCATTATGCAAAAAGACAAATGTATACACAAAAACTTTATTGGATATAACCAATATGGTTTGGATCTGAGTGTTGTAGTTGTCCACATAATAAATAGACGAAACAAATATCCTTTTACTGTGACCAAAGAAGTCGACATATTCATATCCAACGCCTATTGACATACGAGCCTTACACTAATAGACGTAGTCATAACAAAGGACTTGAATCTTTGTTTAAATCAATGCTTACACACCAAAACAACAGCAACACAGTGGTTTTGAGCATTTATGTTATGCAGAGTGTCTGCGTTTATGAGTCTCTGTAATGGAATCATATCCACCTTGGCGAAAACAATTAAGATAGCACCAATACTTCCAATTGCACTTGCCACGACAACTGTCTTGGTTCCTTTCTTGCTTTGTTCAACCGAAACGTTCCACCATGGCCAAGCATACTAACAGTTGACGCTATATCGACTAGACGCTGCAAACCAATGCATATAGAGTCGTGGTTCCCATACGCCAATAGGTTTAAGAGATTTTAAACAGTGAGCTCATCTTCCACACAGAACTATGTGCCCATCCCTAGAACTCATGCAATTTTAATATAACAACCCTTCCATTCGGATCTCGTTCTTCTCTTGGCTCAGGCTCCAAAAAAAATATACAGATCTGTTATTTCCAAAATAATATCAGACCTATCTCGATTTCCAACGATAGGCATGGTCACGTGATGCATTCAGGGCTCCTGTTCTTGCCATTGCTTTAAAACTTCGAACATAATATATATATCCAGGGCGTAACATATATATATATATATATATCACACATTTATATGGCTATTCATATTACCATTCGTCATTTCTATTCAGCCTCTTGTAACAACGATGCTAAGGGGTGTTATAAAATGAGCCAAGACGTTATCTACGATGTGATTACAATGCCATTCTGGAAGTGGCGTTCCTCCATATTGGGAGCCCGTCTTCCCTTGGACCGGTCCTGGTTTCAGAGTGGACAATCCGTCTTGTGTCTGCCAAGACAATGTCCTCTGTGCCCAAGACTCCAAAAAGCTTTTTAATAGGCGTACAACATCTGTATATAATTGGGACTGTCTTCGGTCGAAGACTTCGCCATGGCTTGTGCTGCACTGAGTCCACGCTTGTGCTGGCTGCGACCTTCGAGTTGTCGAACCATGCTCTTTCGATGGCTAAATGGCCATCCCAAACGAAAGAAGTTGTTGTAGACCCTACGGTATCAACAATCATATCCTCTTTAAATTGGACGCCTCCACCTTCTCACCAAAACCTCACGGACTTATTAAAACGACCATCTTCTCCTCCAACGTCTTTTACATGGCTCGGCCTTTCCATTCCAACCTTTTCTCCACAAAACTTGCAATTGACTTTTTTTAAGGGATTTAAATCCCAAATATATGGGTAGTTTAAATCCCTGGTTTATTAATAACACATTTCCCGAAAACTCCAATAGAATTTGTTTTCCCATGCAAAACCATGGCTTTCATTATAAATGCCAATCATTATATGGCTACCCACATGGAATTGGCATATGAACAGTTACCAAAGATTTGTTGCATGTATTGGCAATTAGCTGTCTTCCGCACACACATAACTCTGTTTTGGAACTCGAGTTGCTATTGAGTTAAGTTGGACTCACGACGAGTTGGGTTGCCAGGCGAGTTGTGTTGACAAGCGAGTTGGGGTGCTAGTCATGTTGGGTTGGCTACCGAGTTGGGGTGATTGTCGAGTTGGGTTCGCTGTTGAATAGTCCTCCGGATCAGGTTGCGACATGGGAGGATAAAGCTTTCCTAAAAAAGTATCCAACAATAATCAATCGTCGAGGACAATGTTTGTTTGAAGGGACAAGGCATGCTATACCCTTAACCTCTAGCGTGTATTGGGATATCCCCTGATAATTCCTATCTCTTCTTGTTAGTATAGTGTCGGCCTTTGGAATTTCTATAGCCTTAATACAGTTATATATATAAACAATTTTTTTTCTTATTGCAAGGTTGTGGAGATGTCTCCGTCAAAGTGGACTTGTCATGTATTTTATATATTTTTCTTTGCTATCAATATTTGGTGTGGATTTGCTCTATTATGCTCTTATTATTGTGATATATTGTTTTTGGTTTGCTCTTGATATTTATATTCCATCGATTGCGGTGAATTTTCTTTATCTATCTAAGTAATTTATTTATACTTACAAATTTGGATTGTTTAAGTTCTGCAACAACAAATGTATACTCCTATGCTACTTCTCATATGCTATCAATCCATTCAAAGAAGAGTTAGTTTGTGATGTAACGTCAATTGATCTTTGTGATGTTGATGCATATGAGAATGAGGGGGAAAATGAATTGCTGCCTTACTACCCATCCCAAACACAATTTGACTCCATGGACATAGAGCGAAACTTGTACCTCAAACAACAACCTTATTTATTGATGTATAACAAGAACTATACAAATTTCATCACCCACCCAAGCTTTATAACGATGAAGACATTACAACTCAATCTCATGAATTGGCTACACAATGGCTACTAAACATGTAACACACTTGCAAGCATCTTATGCTCTATTTCTCTCTCTCTCTCTCGGAGCTAAACTCAATTTTGTCTCCCCCTAGAGTTAAAAGTCTCCCTGTTTCCAAATTTGAGTTCCCTCCTAATTGCCAAATCTTTTTAAAAATAGATCTGAATGTTTCTTTGACATAGACATCCTGCAAGTGTCTTTGATTGCCCTCTACTTTGTTAGATGGTTCACATGTTCAAAAATGAAGTTTTGGGCAGTTATTCATTTTTTGTTTCATTGGAGGTAACAACAGAGGTGAAACAACTAGTTACTGCAACTCCAAGTAATTATCCCCTATAGATCACCAAGCATTATGGCATTGGGATGATATCAGATGCACGATTTGCTCTACCTAAACGAAGGACAAAGGTGATAGAAAAAAATCAAAATGGAAAGAGCAGGTTGCTTGATCAACAATTGTCGAGGAGAAGTTGCACATTTTGAAGGCTTCTCTGTGGGTTTGCAAAAAAATAATTTAGCTTAGGTCGAGGGTCTAGAGGTAGGGATTATGCTTGCTTTGCAGCTTCATATAAAAAGATTAAAGGTTGAATGTGACTCAAATGAAATATCTGGGATGCCATAACTAGAAGCTTTTAAATTTCTTGGAAGAGGCTACATAAGAAACACCCTTATTCACTAACATGTCTTTCAATCATTGCTACAAAGAAAGTAATGTATTGGCATATTGGTTAGCAAACACGAGCGTGGCTCACCCCAACAAGAAAACAAAGAGTACATGGCTTGACTTACAGCAATGGATTTGATTATAAACAATGATAGTTTATAACACAAAATTAGTCATGAATATTATTAATAGTGCGTGTTTATGTAATTGGTCGTTTGATTTCAGCATCTTGGCTTTGCTCCCTAAGGTGGGGTAGAAGCTTTGGAAGGTGTTTGTGTTTTTGCTCCATTGTTGAGCTTTTTTTTTTTTGCGATTTTTTTTGTCCTTCACTTTTCCTTTTGTTCCCCTTTGTCTTTTTTCCTTTTGATGGGGTCCTTTTTTATTTTTTATTTTTCTCTTGCGTTAAAGTTTTTTTTTTCTAATCTCTCTTTGGTGGACTTTAATTTTCTCCTTGGATCCCCAGTTTGTTTCCTTGCCCCTCTATTTCGCTTTCTTGTGGCCATTTTCCTTTTTGTTTATGCCTTCTAGCCATTTTTTTTTTTTTGTTTTTTGGATTTTTCCATTTATGGCCTTATTATTTTCCATGCTTACTTTCTTCCTTACTCGTTTTTTCTTTCTTTATGACAAACTATTATTTCTCTTCATCTGTTTTGTTGATCCTCCTTGCTTCTTTCCTTGAGCCCTGTTTAATGCCCTCCTTGCCTCCTTTCCATGTTCCTCCTTCAGCGTTTTTTTCTTTTGTTGTTCTCTTTGCATTATTCATTGTTGGTTCTATAGGCAGTCTCGTTTATAACAGACAATAGTCGTAAGTGTTATTTTTGTAATTGTTCTTTTGATTCCAACATCGTCACCTTTGCTTCCTATGGTAGAGTTGATGCTTTTGATGGTGTATTTGGATTATTGCCCTATTGTTAGGCTTTTGATTTGTTTTTTCGAGTGTTTGACATTTTGCCCTATTGTTGGGCTTTTTATTTGTTTTTAGGGCTTTTTTCTCTCTTCTATTCCTTTTGTTCTCCTTTGTCTTTTTTTCTTTTGGTGCAGTCTGCTATTGTTTTTTCCCTATTCTCTTGTTGTAAAACTTTATCTTCGGTGGAGCTTCTCTTTTTTTGGCTCTGCACTTTTTTTCTTCTATTTTGCTCTCTTATGGCCTTTCACCTTTTTGTCTATACCTTTTAGTCAGTTTGGTTTTTTGGATTTTGCCATTCATTGCCTTTATTATTTTTCATGGTTTCTTTCTTCCTCATTCTCTGGTTTTTTAATTTATTTATGGCGAAGTGTTTCTTCTCTGATTTGTCTATTGGTTTATCATCCTAGCCTTTGTCCTTGAGCCCTTTTTAATGATCTCATTGCCTCCTTTCTATGGCCCTCCTCGATCGTTCATTTTTAATTATGTTCTTGTCTTTGCATTCTGCATTGTTGGTTCTATTGGTGATCTAGTTTATAACACGAAAATAGTCGTAAGTTCTATTGATAATGCTTGTTATTGTAATTGTTTGTTTGTTTTCAACAGCCCTGTCTTTGCTTCCTATGGTACAATGCATGCTTTGGATGGTGTGTTTGGATTATTTCCCTATTATTGTGATTTTTAATTTTTTTTGGTTATTTTTCCTCTCCTTTGCTTTTCCTTTTGTTCTTTTTGTTTTCCCCCTTTTGCGGGGCCTTTTGTTGTTTTTTCCCTTTTCTCTTGCTCTAAAGTTGTTTCTATCTTCGGTGGACCTTTTCTTTTCTTGGCTTTTTAGTTTGTTTATTTTCTTTCTATTTTTCCCTCTTGTGGTCTTTCGTCTTTTTGCGTATGGCTTTTAGGTTTTTTCCCTTTGTGGCCACATTCATTATTTTCTATGTTTTCTTTCTTCCTCACTTTTTTTTCTCTCTTTTGTTATGGCGAAGTGATTTATGTCTATTTTATCTCTTTCTTTGTTCCTCATTGCTTCTCTCCTAAAAAAATAATATTAAATTATTTCCCTCATTAATATTTTGAAAATGGGACTTGATAATGTACAACAATACCTTATAGTAGAGCAACTAGTAGACATCCTGATAAAAGTGGTTGGAATAGAATTTTAAAAAAAGTTCAGATGAATGCTTGGTCTCATTTGACCCCTGCAGATTCTGTAACTTATAGTGTCTTTGTAATAGGTGTGCATGTTCGGCTAAATTTTTTTAACAATTTTTTTGATGCTTACTTTGGCAACTTTAATTTTACCATTGACATGCAGTCTATGAAGAAAAGTCCAGAAATGTTGTCATAGATGTTAGTGTTATGAGATAGTACAAACTGGAAGTAGTTCCTAAGTTTTCACTCATTAGCATCAAATAGTGCAAGAAGCCAAACGGTTGTAGTAAAAACTTTGTTCTCGATAGTGAGACATGAAAGTAAGAACATCCTTTCAAAACCAATTCATATTGTAGTTCCTCCTGCAACAATTAAATAAAATGTTTGGAAGATACAAGGATATCTTTCAATCACGTAAAGAAGTGACTACACACTATGTGATAAAGCATACTATTTATTTGATCCTACGGATACCTCTAGCTAAAGCCTTTTTGTACTGTAGATCATTGTTGGAGAATGAAGAGATCAAGCACCAAATCCATGAACACGTGGATAAAGAATAGATCAAGCTCACTTCATCTCCTTTTTGTAGCCCAATTGTGCTTGTGGCAAAGAAGAATGGCACATGGATGTTGTGCATCATTTGGAAAGCTTTCAACAAGATCAAGATGAACAATTTCTATCCTCTTTCATGAATTGGGAACCTTTTTGCCTCAATTTGTGGTGCTAATTTCTTTACAAAAATTGATCTTAAGTTTGGTTATCATCAGATTCCTATTGAACCTATAGACATTTGGAAAACAACCTTCAAAGCAAAGGAATGTTTGTTTGAGTGGTGGGTTATTCCCATCGGCTTTAACAATGTACGCTCAACATTCATATGGACGATGAATGACAATCCTTATGCTCTTCACTATTTCGTTTGTCGGAGTCTACATGGTGAAATGTCCATTTGCCATGTTGGAGATACATTATTTGGGATACATGGTAGATGCAAAAGGATTTCATGTAGACCTAGTGAAGATTCGAGTCATCCAGGCTAGAAAAAATAATCTCACAGTGCTTCGCAGCATCCTTGGATTAGAAAATTTCTATCAGAGATTTGTACTTCGTTTCTCTCATGTGACTTGGCATTTGAACCAAATTACCAAAGGTGGCACCAAACCAAGCTTCATCTAGTTAGCCACACTAAAAGCGTTCAAAGAACTAGATTGCAAACTTTGTTATGCACTAGTACTTGTGCTACTTGATCTTCAACAACCATTTGAGATAGAGAGTGATGCATTTGTTTATGCAGTTGGAGTAGTCCTCACTGAACCTGGTCACCTAGCTGCTTACCGTAGTGAAACATTCACTATGCTAGTAAGGAATTATCTGACATATAATGGGGAGCTTTATGACATGTCCAGAAATGTAAGCATCGAAAGAAATGCATATTGATAAAGGAGATTATTATCTTCATAGATTACAAGCCGCTTGAGTTGTTGTAGACTCAAAACAAGTTATTACAAGAGCATCATCAAAACTTGTTTTCTAATCTTCATCAGTTCCATCTGAACATCTAGTATAAGAAGGGAAGTGCCTATGTAGAAGCAAATTGCTCGCGGTGGCCTCTTTTTCAAGCCCAACTCACCATGCTTGATGCATTTGGACATGAAGTTAACACTTGGTCAAAATAGTAACCATCTCATTTAAACTTTGCAGATATCTGTTGAAGAATGCTTTTGGTTCAAAATTTTAATCAATACAACTACAATAGATATTTGCACAACTCCACCACACAACCTTTTTCCGGTCTTTCAAAAAATGGATCCATATAGTTTTTGCCTCACACTGACATCCTACAAGTCTCTTGGATTTTCTTCTACTTTGGAGAATGGTTCTATGTCCAAATATGGAGATCTAGGTAGTCACTCATGTTTTGCTCTCACTATGGGCGAGTGGTTAATGCATACCGGTGGTGATATAACTACCGGTTAATGCATATTGAGAGTTTCGAAAGCCTTCGAAACACCGATATGAAGTATCAGTTTCATTGTTGTCCCAAAAAGAGGTCACCTGTCCTCTGGGAGATGACTAAAATTGTCACATAAGACTTTCTTGACATGCTGGAGTGTTGAAAATGTTCTTGGGATTGTTGTTGGTATTCTTCTATGCGTACAATGTTTTTGACTTGGTTAGCAAGTTGCACAAACATACAAAGATGCACAAACGCATCTAGAACCTAACACATATTTTTGGTTAATGCAACATTTCTTGTTGACCCGAATGCTCTTGGATTGTATGTACTCCAATAGGTGTACACTGCGAATTGTCAAACTGCAGTTGTATCAGTGGGTAGTAAGAGATATTGGATTCTCGAAGTGATTCTACATTCTAAACGTGCTACACAACTCCTGTGAAGATTGTGCCATATAACTATGAATATTTAACATTCAGATCCTTACTTCCTAATGACACACAACATCAATCAACAAAGACAAATTAGATTCTGGAAACCATGTATACACAGAATTATTCTAGGCCAACGTGTAGAGTCTTCAAAGTGGGTTAACTCCCACAAAAATTGAAATTGGTCATGACATATCAGCTAGAAGACAAGTTTCCACACTTGCTTTATGGATTTAATGAAATTGGGACTATTACTTTTTAAGATGGGCAACTAATCTAGCAAGATCTTCGAAAGGTGTTTTCGACTATATTGCCACATATATTATCACAACTTTTTTTAGTTGCTGATCCTATTTAGTGTTTTGCAGTGCTCCAATACCACTTTCAAAGGTTTGTGGCACATCCAAGTCATTAATCCGTCTCCAAATGATGGTGCACACATTGTGCATAAAATTATTCTATGCCAATGTACAGAGTTGTCAGAGCAGGTTAGTTCCCACAAGAAGCAAAATTGTTCATTGAAATATTATCCAGAAGCCAAGTTTGCACAGTTGCTTTCTAGATTTAATACAATCCGTACTATTTCTTTCCAAGGTGGGGCGACTAATCCACAATGATGTTTGAAATGTTGTTTCGGTGAAATCACCAAACCTATTCTCATAAGTTGTGGTTGTTGTAGTTCATCTTCAACAGTCTATGGTACTCTAAGACCACCTCTAAAGGTTTGTGGTACCTCCAAGATCATTAATCTGTCTCTAACAAATACGGCACACACTTCTACAGTGGCTTAGTTTAGTCTATGTAGATTAGGTGTTGAGTCACCTCTGCGTACAACTAATCTTATGCGGTATCCACTAGTGGCTTTGACAAGGTCCTACACTCCATGTGTCATCGCAAAGGCAAACTCAGACAAAACGACACACCAAGTGCCAACAATTTTCTACCTCATCCTAATACTTGCGGTGCATGTAATGTTTAAAGGCATCGACATAGCCGTTATGGGGTTGAGGGGCAACACAATGCCCCTTTTCATGTGGAAATGCCCCATGCCACATATTTGAGTGTAATCATCAGGAGAAGAGTCACACATGAAAATTTTATTTTTTTGACTTCTGTAACGGCTCTTTATGCCTTCACAACCTTGTAAAATATGTATACGCATTTGTAGCTTTAGATAGCAATTAGAGTAGAAGCTAGTTAACTATACATCTTTCTCAAGAGTATTCCTTGCTGGGTGGAGATGCTAGCAATAAAGCAACCACTACATTAAAATCAAGAGCAATGACCTTGACAACTTTTTCCTTCTTATTAGTCGTAGGTTTCACCAATGTTAAAGTATTGTTGCCCCCCATGTTGGAAGATTGAGTACTAGACTCAGATGAATTTCTTGTTTGTTGTGGTGGAAGGCATGGGAGTTTAAACATGTATGGGAGAAGGTTGAGAAGGAGCTTGAATAGAAGTAGAGGCAGATGGAGGAGGTGGCAAAGGCAATTGGTGTGTAGTTGTTGTAGATTTAGGAATTTGAGAAGCAAAAGGAACATGACCTTGACTATGATCAGATGCAATAAACTTCTATGTGTTATTTTCAATCAAAACAAATGTGTCAAGAGGAGAAGGGGACACAATAGGAGTATATGTAACCACTCTTCAAACAACAACTTGCTAAGAAGATTGGGTCTTCCTAATACCAATCCTGACCTTTGTGGATTGTCTCATCTCACAAGTATTTTCAGGCAAACCCGTTGTTATTCAGATCTCCCTAATTTGCCCCATCTCCACCAGCGCTAACAACACCAGCCATTTGAGAAGCAACAATGTGAGAAAAAACGGTGAAGGATTTCCTGGGAGTATAAGCTTTGCTACCTAGAAGACGTGGAAGAAGATCCATGTCCTTTAGAGAACCCTCCTGTAGTAACTTCCATAATGCATATTTTTGCTCTCTTTGACAACCATCTCAATGATCCATCAAGTACCGTCTTCAAACGAGCATCAAGAGAAGTGACTTGAGGAGCAGTCCAATTTTTCATTGGAAGAGGATTAAGGAATATCTTCTTTTGAAAGTAGATTGGTGCTTGAAGGTCGTTACCTTCAATAATCACCCCCTTTGGAATTTTAGCTAGATAATACTTAGTAATTTATCAAGGGTCAAGCATCTATATTCTTTTCACCAGACATCATCGTCACATTCACAATCCATTCATAAATATTTATTAAAAAGGGACATGTTCATGCACATGACCCATTATTCCTTCACTGAGCTTCTTGTGTTCAAAAGATGAATATTTTGTCGTGTAATCAAATGGTGAAGACAAACATGTCTCTCAATCACCCTTGCATCTTTAAAATTTCTTCATGTATAGTGGCTAGTGGTAATGAGGAATTCAACTCTTGTCTTTTGCTTTTAAGATTAATATCAGGAAGCACCAAATTGACGTCAGCACAGCTTCACACTCCAGATCAGTGCGGATCTGGGAGCCATTCCCAACTCCCGGCAATCTCATCGGCATAACCATCCCAGTCCCCGCCCAAGGAGTCAGATTAGATCCAACAGATTGTTGCGACGAGCTGCTCCCTCCAGATAATAGCACACGGGAGGGACCAAACACTCCTCCACTGGCTATCGATGTATTTTGAGCTTTTTTTCGACGACCTCTGATGTTAGGAGAGTTGGGTCCACTCCTTGATGGACCTTTTTCACTACTCCTTGTTTTTCTCTTGTATTGTACTTTCCCATCTCTTCGTTTGGCTAGGGTCGTTGGCTACAGGTTGGTCTTCGCCTCTTTCCTTTCTGGCTGCTCTTGCTCTTTGGTCTTGCTTTATTTTTCTTTCCATTTTGTGTTATCTGTGGGAAACCGGTTGGTTTTCCCTCTTTGCTCTGACACTTATGTACTCTATAGTCCCTTTGACCTACTTTTGTGGTCATTTGTCGGACAACAATATATTTATCTTTATCTTATCTTTATCTTATACCAACTATTTGCAAAGGCCCACGACTAGCAGCGTGTTGCTCACATAGATAGGGGCTACTGTTAAATCCATAAACTTTGACATATGTGAATTTTGGAAATTGAATGAACCAACTCCCATATTTGATCACTTAAGTAAATCCGGATAATGGAATCAAGGCTCCCCTCTTTGTGTAACCCAACAAATATTATTCTACAAATAGGATATACTAGGTACAAGGTCATGGCAAAGTACCTTGTGGTACTGACCCTGCATAGTTGTTTATCACAGGAGTCACTAATGATAGTGATGCTAGTCAATAAAGTTATTAACATTGCAAATGATGTTCATCATGTGAAACTATAGTATTGAGAATCGTGAAGGACATCTCAGGCTCAGAGTTGTTCTTGGAAAAAAAATGGGCTAAAACTCTATAAGACTGTAAAATAAAAATTCATAAATTTTAAACTAAAATAAATTCTTATGCATTTTGTAGCAAAATTATATCAATAATATGTAAACAATTAATAAAAATTCTATTATTTTAATTAGTTGAACATATGATATAAATTTTACCTAAATATCAAGCCATAAAACAGAAATGTAGAGGCCAACTACTTAATACCTTTTTTCAAAATTAAAATTAAAATACGGAAAATGATCAATTGTTAAACCAAACCAAATGTATTAATGGGCCAAGATAGTAATGTTTTTTCTGATGTGATGTATGTATTATGTAATATAATTTTAGCATCATGATAAATAAAAGCTATTGAGTTAGACGGGTTGAGGCCCTAAAACTAGCAGGCCCCTATACTATTCAAAACTATAAGAAATTCATGTACTCTCAGAGTCTTAATACTATATCTAAAACATCCATGCATGAAACTCACATTTGGTGATTGATTTGCCACCACTCAATTCAACAAGGGAATCTTATATGACAATTCTTTCTTGAAATGTGATCTGAAGGGATTCTTAGGATTTTTCTTGATTCCTGGCAAACTTCTACCAGATCTTGTTGATGAGGGCGAGGCATTTATTAGTGTTTGGTCTCCAGTTATCTCTTCCTTCATGAACATAAACTTCTACAAACTCATCATGTGAAAGGCTTCCTAAGAATCTATTAATGAATTCAGAACATAAATGGGCAACCGCTTCACCACTCAGACTTTGCTCTCCATGCAATTCATGAATATATTTCTTTGTGCAAGAACTAAAGAAGTTGCTTCACCAAGTAGATACATCAAAATCTGCTGTTTGAGGAAAAGTCCTCTATCGTATAACTTCTGAGCCATAGAAGTACGGTGAAGAGCATTTATTCTAACCTGAATTTTTTTTAATTCAATATGTTCCCATTGAGTATTAGAGATGTTAAGGATGTTTGTCTCAAGGCTGAAGATGCTAAAGTTAGAATTATCTATTAGTTAATGTTTAACGAATGGGTGTTTATCAAACCTTCCCAACTGATGTAATTACTTTCTGCTTAATAAAAAGACGGACACACAAGTGTGTGTGTTGTATGGCTTCCATTTCTCTTCATTCTTTCATCATTTATTTTTTAACATTAGTATTAGAGCCAATTGTTCGAGGAAAGCCATAGTGGTGTACAATAAAAGTATGTTGTTCGAGGAAACCCTAAGAGAAGGGTACAAATAGTCCACGAAGCAGAAGAGGTTGTCACGAATCTGTTCCTATTCATGGAAATGTAGAGGACTGCGTGTAGTGACGAGTCGTGTTAGGGTAGACCAAACTCTTCCCTAGAGACTTGTAGACTAGTAGAAGAACATTAGGAGGAAATAGACACAAAAAGATTGACATAACCTATTGTGATTTGCAGCATCACTGAACAAAAGAACACCTAAAGGAAGCAAATAAAAGAAAAATGTGTTGCGGTAGAAGAAACAAATAATGTGGTGGGTTGATGACGTACCTAGAAAAATTGAAAGTAGTCGCATTGTGACCAAGTGAAGTCCAAGAGGGTTGTGTGAAGAAGGAATAAATGAGTCATAAATAGAATTTGTAGTTTCCAGTGTAGACAAATGTGAAATAATTTAATGTGAGGAATATAAGAGTTTGAAATGTGGCGACAAGCAATTGGTTTCTAGGGAAAAACCAGACACAAGTCACGGAAGAAAAGACCAGACACAAGTCATAAAATAAAATGTTAGCTTTTTAGATAGTCGCAAGTTGTCATTAGGGCACGAAATAGACTCAAACCAACAAATTACAAGTGATTTTTCAATAAATTCCTTTCATAATCATTGTTATAACATGAAATCTATACAAAATATTACTTCTGTGGTTGCTTTAATTTTTTGGTTAGAAAATCGTACTTTCCCTGGTAAATTGATTAGAGTGATAGGTTCGAAAAAGGTAGTTTTATATTGCATTGTTGTATTTGTTAGAAAATTGTAGTTTCAAATATTTTCGAGTAAGCTCTGTAGTATAGTTTTTTTGTCCACAGTGAAATGTTGTGTTATAAAATAGCCAACATACAAAATGTGGTTTTGCTAGAAGTGCCAAAGTTAACTGGCCATAATTAAACTGTATGGAGTCATAAAGATTTTGACGGTCACGGAATATCATGATTGTGACAATATCATTCTCGACATTGAAGCAAGACCTGTTACAAATGTTGCATATAACGACAAACATCATAAGGAGGCCTTGCTGTTATTAAAGTTATCTGTGTCGGATGGCATGATTCTTGAGGTCCAGAATGCAACAATGGCAAGTGCATTGTGAATCAGCTTGCAGAATAAATAGCAAACTTTGAAAAAAATTTGAGGATGCCTTTGTCAGAACACCTACCGTGGATGAAACTATTGAGGGAACGAACAAAAGAGAATTTCGTGAACAAAAACACTTGCATTAGTCGAGCAAACCACCAACAGATAATGTTAACCCTTTCACTCAGAGATTAGTGTATGAGAAGATAAGGCTTTAAAACTTGATTTGAAGAAACCCTTGATCTCTTGGGGGAAAGCAAACCTTATCCACGGTGTTGGCGGAAACTGAATAGATGAATGACACACAATAAATTCCACTTGATCAATCACTATCACTAGGTTTGCCGAACACCAATATCAAACTTACAATTTGAGAGGAAATTGAGGAACGGGATGGCGAAGGATGGCCGAGTGAGAGCGGAGTGATGAATGTGAGATTGAAATGATGGAAGATCCTATCAATAGGTGGAAAGAGGCAAGAAGCCAAAAGTGTGCCATCAATGGCTTGGTGCACATTGGCTTGAAATGAATGTAGAGTAATTTTGGACTTTCGGGTGTATCAAGGTGCATTTGCATTGTATATATCTTCTAACTCCAATTTTTTTCGTTCTCTTTTGTTTTGTGTTGTGCAATTAGGAAATTCAGGGTGTGCGTTTATACTTTACAAGCCTGGTTGTAGGTAAAGTCTTTTTTTTTGGGTTTAATATAACAAATAAGGAAAACCATAGTTTGGTTTCAAGATGGCTCAAGCGCTGTCGTGTAAGAAAAGTTTTAAAATTCTGACTGATGCTTGATTTAAATTAGTGAATTGTGGAAATCAAAGTTTGATTACAAATGGGCTCGGTGTGTGAACTTGCAATCAAAGTCTGAAATTATCCATTTGCTTTAAGGAAATTTGGTAAATCAAAGTACATTTACAAAAAATTCAATGAACCAAATTGTAAGAGAGATCTGAGAATTGCAAAAATGTTTGATAAGTGAAAGTCAACATCACCATGTCAGTAACTGATGGTGTAGCATCCAATGTGTGTAGACAATTTTGCATCAACCAAAAACAAAGTGGTGTGTTCGTGTGTTTTCGTTGGTTTGTTTGTTGTTTTGACATTGATAAGTTGTTGGAAGATAAATAAGGACTCAAGGACTTCAATAGCGTTAAGTACATTGGAGGAAAATCAATTTCAAGAAGCTACATGGTTCTATGTAAGTTGGTTGATTTTCTCAAACATCCATACAATCTAGGAAGGCATTGCATGTGTTGAAGGGATTAAATGGAAAGTGTTGGGGCAAAGGCAAAATGCTCATCAAGAATGACCCTAAACCTGAAGATGAGTGCATACTTGGATTCCCATTGAAAACTTTGACAATCAAACCCTAATCCAGAGTTGGATCCATTGTGTTCAATTCTTTCATATGAGGATGAAAGTCCTCTAATATACATGTTTGGTGGATAAAAAGCCTCTAACCCATTGAGGTGATTTCATTGAAGAATTATATTTGTGTTGATAGATCATGTTTAAATTCCAATTTTTAGTTTGGTTGGAGGTTATACTATCAATTCCTAGAATTGTGTGAGTTTTTGATATTGTTTACCATGCATTATAACATTGCAAATTGTGATTGCATTGAGGTTCGCAGTGTGCCGTTCAACTCAAGGCAATGATAGTTATATTGGTCGCTGATATTTGAGCCTGCTGTACAATTGGAAGCTTCCTCAAACCCCAATGCAACCATCCTAATGCTACCGTCCCTGATACAACACTGTTGTGTCATCGTTGACGTTGTCGTACTTGAAGAAAGGTCTAAATCGTGGCAAATTATTAATTTTTATACATCGATTGGTGGGGAAGTTTACCTAGTGGGCTGAGTTTCCTCTCAAACAATAGGTTGTGACCTTAGAGCTACCATTTTAGTTTATAAAGTTGTTACAAAGTCCACCCTGCTGTACCTTCATCTACAGATGACATAACATTAAAATTAGTCATCAATCTCTTTCGTAAGCTATACTATCCAGTGTCACTCTTGTAAGTGTTACGTTGTTGGATATAGATAATAAACTAGGGTTTCATATCATATAAAAAGATTTTATGATGTTGGTGATCAGTTTGTGTAAATATCTATGTTTTCCATTCAGTACAATGTAGATTTCAATTAAGTTTTCAATATCAATATTGCATGTGGGATGTTTTAGTATTTGTTTGATATCTAGTATTGAAAATGAATCACAACAAACTTTAGAGCTAATAAATAATCCAAAAAAGAATATTACAGTGGTATTAAAGCTCTATGATCTTGCCACCCTGTGAATCGAATGGGAAAGTCATATGAGACAAAAAGAAGAAAATACCTACAAAAGAAATGAATTCCTTGCATGAAGCCATCAATAAAAATTAGAGAGATTTAACATGGACCATCCAGAGGACAGTGAAGGAATCCATGACATAGATGATACAAGCCTTGCAAAATATAAATCAGAACAAGGCTACCCAAAGAAGTCCTTCAGTGATTAATCAACCCATGTTTCTTCAAGCAAATTTCTTACATAGAGAAGAAAATATAGATCCTATTCAATAGGTGTTGATTAAAATTAAAAAGGACAAGGAAAGATACAAACTTGATGCCTCCCGAATCCTTGACCAGTATCAAGGTATGGTTGATAGTTTTAAATCTCGAGTTTTCTTTGATGAGTGCATGGAGTTACTCGAAGTGAGATATCCGAATAAAAGAGGTCTGTATGAATACATAAGAAAGTTGAGAAAGACGGAGGAATCTGCCATGCAAGTTGAAGGTAAGGATCTTTTATTAGAAAAAAGATATTTCATTGACTTTTAAAATTGATTGTGAGCAAATTGCATGTCTTAACGAAGTCAAGGAGGAACAAACTTCGCTTGTTGAATGCAAAATTGTAAAAGATATTCTAGTAATTTCTAAGGGTATCCACGAAACACCTCCAAAGATCATAAAACAAAATTATGTGCCCAAACAAAGAGGCATGAACTATTTGACAGAAACTTAAGAGTTCATAACAGTCAACAAGTCACAAAGGGGTCAAATATCTTAGTTGCTAGCGATAGATCAGTAGATGCAACAACAAAGCATTCAATATCAACGGGGTATGGTTCATGCATGGGAACCACATAAATGTATGCTAGAACAATCAGTCGTTTTGCAAATTTCGTTGATTGACGCCTTACTCTATCCTTATACCAAAGGACCAAATAAAACTGTGCTAGTGGGACTAACTAGAAATCATATTTTTAATTGGTCCACAGATAGATGTGTATGCCTTTTGTAGGAACCAAAGGGAGCATTTAAATTATCCTCTTGAAAAGAGGGTGTATCATGGAATGCATGGATTACAGGATATGCTCAGAATAATTATAATAAAGAGAGTTTGAAAGTCACAAGTCAATTACAAAGATATATGATCAGTGTATGGCAGTAATTGAGGGAACATCAAGAACAAAAAAGTCGTATTTTGATTTTCTTGGCAGATTTGTGAAGCTGAGATGTCTTCAAACAGTCTGACAATAAACTGTAAATGCCTATGAGGCGGTCAAGATGCTTCAGTAGGTCCATGAATATGGGATTGCTACTGTTGCATTGACTTGTCAGATTTTTTGGCACCGATTGTCCCATGACATTATATAATGAGATTGACATAAAACACACTTGTGATGGGATATGAACTTGAACTGTTTGAGGAAAATCAGTCCCAAAGTACAGAAACTAGTACAAGTGTGGAAACTATTATTTTCAATAAAAGACAATGGGATGATGACTTCTCGTGGTTTGAGTGGTACTCACTTGAAGAACCAGTTAAGGGATAGGGTTATGAAGTGTTAGTCTTTTTGGAGCTTTATCAAGAGGACATCGACTTGCCATGTGGATGCTTATTGCTTGTCCATTGCTTCTTTGGAGTGTGTAGTCATAAGGAAAGGAAACTAACTATTCAACAAGATTATAGGCGTCGATTTTTTGTAAGCTATTTAGATTGGGGATTTGTTTCATTTGCTTCCAGAAAGTTTATAGTTGATTCTACAAATTATTTTCTATAGGATGATGCTTTAACTGTGGTAGCAAGCGTGCAAATATGCACATAGTACTCAAAATATGATTTAAAGAATGAGACTCATTTTGTTGAGCTCAAGAATTAGGGAGCAGTGCGCTCTTTGAGTTTATTACTCCAAACATTCTATCACATTCTATATTTCAAAAAGGTAGGGTATCACATGTCGATGGAAAATATTTCAACCAAAATTCCTCTGGCTTTCCAAAACCTATTTTATAATATGCAAAGCAGCAATAATCGTGTATCCACAAAAGAACTTATAGTATCATTTGGTTGGACCACATATGAATCTTATTAGCAACATGATGTGGAATAGTTCAACACAATATTTTTTAATAAGCTAGAAGAAACAACAAATGAGCCTTTTCAAAACCTCTACAAGGACCACCAAACAAATTACATAGATTTTAGTGATGTGAAATACCAATACACTAGCAAAGAGTCATTTTATGATCTTCAACTTGATGTCAATGGCTGAAAGGATGTTTATGCTTATTTCGATAAATATATTCGAGTTGAGAAATTTGATGGTGACAGTCGATATAAAGCAGAGAACCTTGGCTTCCAGGATACTCAAAAGAATGAATGGGCATAGCTTATGCATTTGTTATGATATCATGGATGTTAAAATAAAGTAACAACCTAAAATGATGAATGAGCATAGCTTATGCATTTGTTATGATATCATGGATGTTAAAGAGACACTCCTATAAACTATGAAAGTCTGAGGAATATTTGAGGGGGAGGGGGGGAAGAAAGGAAAAAAAGCCAAGAGGAGAAAGACAAGTTCTAGGAAGTAAAAGAGAGTTAGATTGGAGAAGAACAACTCATGGTTCCAAGTAGAAAAATTTAAGGCCAGTTTCAAGAAGCTATGTGGTTCCAAGCAAGTTGGTGGAGTTTCTCAACCATCTATACCATCGAGAAGTCTTCTAATGCGTAAAAGGGTTAAAATGGATAGATTGTGGGGCAAAGCTAAAACTATAATCAAGAATGTCCCAAAACTTGAATATGATTGCATAGTTGGATTGCTCTTGAAAACATATGCAATTTAAGAAAAATCATCTCAATCCAAGTCTGCATGCAAAAGTTATGGGAAATTTAAAGCAACTCTAGAATCCCATATAAACTAGCTTTGGAGTCACACAACCACCTTTGTTGTCCCATCCAACAATAGCTTCACAGTCAGATAGCTAGCTTCGGAGTATGCATATGGGGAGTGTCGCAAAAAATTACTGATCTATTTTTGGAATAACTTTGTAAATCTACACATTCTTAATATTTCCTAATTTAAGTAGGACATCTTGCTATGAGTATCAAGGGCCCCGTTGTGAATGACATCATGCGAAAAATATGGAAATTGAAAGACTTCCAAATGTCGAGCACAAGTATCAATGACATCTAGATGAAAAACAACAACCTGGAATGATGAATGGGCATATCTTTTGCATTTTTATGATATAATGCAAGCTGAAGAGACACTCCTATAAACTAGGGAAGTCAGAGGAATATTTGAGGGGCGAAGAGGGAAAAAAATGCCAAGAGGATAAAGGCAAGCTCCAAGAGGGTAAATAGAGTTAGAGAGGAGCATAACTCTCCAAGAAAAAAATAAAGTTGTTTCAATTCAGGAGGAACTGTTTGAGAGTCTAGATCTTCTTAATGTATTGTAATAAGACGGTATAGGTATATGTGAGAGTGTGAGTGATTTTGGGCATTTAATGATTTGTAACATGTTGTTGAATGCAATAGATATGGTGTATTGAAATGTGTCAAGTTTGAGAAATGTGCTTAAAGTGTGTCCATGTGTGAGTGTCTGGCCCGAGCAACACAAAATTAAACGCTGACCTTAATTGGTTACCCTCTTTGTGCTTCCACCAATAACACAAAGACAAACATACATTTTGTAAGAGTTGTACAAAAACTCCAACCTTTTTGACTTAACACACAAAATAAATAATAGCTGGGGAAATTGGGAGTTGTAGGTTTTGGGTACATGTGAGACATGTATAAAAAGTCCAATTTCCCTGATTTTGGCCAAAATGAATAAATTATCTAATATAACTTGATCCAAGGGATACTTTCGAAAGTTTAGACCCATGGGACAAAATTTTAAATTTTTCAAGTCATTTTGAGGACAACACTAGCCTCACTCTTTATTTTAGATAATTCTTGAATTTATTTACCGCCATGTTTGATATATGACAAAGCTATGGTTGAGCTTACCAAGGATTTCACGATTTACATACCATTTCTAAATCTGATTCACCAAAAGTGGGATCTCTCACTAAAGTTGAGCTCTCGCGAAGGCCTTTCAAAGATAGTAGGCATAGGGGTCAAGAGGCTTTGACTAGAGTAAGAAAAAGGACCTGGTGGGGATAGCTTCGTCAAGGTGCATACAAGTTGGACACATGTAGGGTAGCCATCTCTTCCTCTTGAGATTATGTGAATTTAAAATCTCATCATACAACAAAAAGCAACATAAAAGCTCGATTTTTGACCAAATTATTTGACTGCTCCGGCCATTCCTGGTTTATGAAGGTGCCCATTGGTAGAAGTGATAGCGTGGTAAGTTATGGAGACCAAGCATTCTAATGTGTATGTATTAGGTGAGATAGTTTTATCCTTGGATTGAGTATGAAATTGGTTTGTTTAGAAGCTTTTGTTGAAGTATGTGATATTGATTAGTGAGAGATTTTGGTAAAATTGTTGCATTTTTTATTTGTTCCAAAGCATTATTTTATTGGCCAAGGCATAGCTGTCATTAGAAATGTGATCCATACCATTTTTTCCTAATTGATATTAGACTTCTTTGAAGCCAAGTTCAGAGAGTGGTTTCATTCTATCCTAACTGACATCACAGAAAGGGGTATTGGGTCCATCCCCAACTGAAACATATTATTCTCTTGAATGATTGTAATCTAGGGGGTGATTGAATTCTTCCGTTATCACCGGGAAAGTTTGATTGGTATGTAATCCACTCTTTGTTTCTTTCTTTGTTTATTTACTTGCCCCTCTTGTGGCCTTTATCGTTTTAGTTCATACCTTTTATTAGCCTTTTTGGTCTTTTTTTTTTTGACTTCCTCTCTTTGCGGCCTTATTATTTTCCATGCTTTATTTTTTCATTCTTTGGTTTTTTTCTCTTTCTTTGTGGCGAATCGTCTCTTCTTTAACTCTTTCTTTGATCCGATTTGCTTCTCTCCTCAAGCCATATTTAATGCTCTCCTTCACTGATTACGATTTCCTTCTTTCACCCTTTTTTCCATTTGTTCCCTTTACACCTAAGCGTTGTTGGTTATATTGGTGGTCGGGTTTATAACATGAAAATACTCCAAGTGTTGTTGATAGTTCTTGTTTATGTAATTGTTCGTTTGGTTCTAGCATCCCATCTTTGTTTCCTATGGTAGACTAGATGCTTTGGATGGTGTGTTTGAAAATTTTTCCTATTGTTGGGCTTTTCATTTGTTTTTTGCAGTTTTTTCTCTCCTTTGCTTTTCATTTTGTTCTTCTTTGTCTTTTTTTCCGTTTGGTAGGGTCTGTTGTTTTTCCCCTTTTTTCTTGCTCAAAAGCCTTCGATTTAAAGTTCTCACTATCTTCGGTCGACTTTTTCTCTTCTTGGATTTTTTTTATATTTCCCCCTCTTGTGGACTTTCTCATTTTTGTATATGCCTTTTATCCATTTTTTTTTGCTTTTCCTTTGATGGCCGTATTCATTATTTTCTATTGCAATGTGTTTTACCTCCATTTTGTCGCCTTTGTTGGACATCTTTGCTTCTCTCCTTAACCATATTTAATGCTCTCCTTGCGTCCTTTCCATATCCCTAATCTTTTGCCTTTCTCTTGCTTTTGTTGTCTTTGCACTATGCATTGTTGGTTCTATTGGGAGTTTGGTTTATAAGACAAAATAGTTCTGAGTGCTATCGATGGTGCTTGTTTGTGTAATTGTTCGTTTTCTTCTAGCATTCTATCTTTGCTCGTTGTCACGTTAATCTTGCACCTGTTTAATTTATAAGATGATTTAGTGCAACAATTGGAATATCCCCAAGGTGAGGGACCTTGGCTCCTTGGGATGAACCTTCGAAGAAGGTCGAGTTCCTAAACTATGTACACCTGTTGTAAGATCAGCTTGCAGGCCTAAAACACTAATAAAAGGGGCTTATTTACAATTATAACTGCAATTTCATCATAGAAATAGAAGTAATTAAACATACAGGGTGGTGATGCACCAAGTTTAGAGAGGTCCTCAACTTGCTAAAACAACACAAAATCTTTAGAGGTGATGGGATATCACACAACTTTCACACAATTTGCGACTTTCTCAACCTTTACATAAGTATTTTGCATGGAGGTAGGAAACCTATACAACATACAATTTGTATAAGAGAGAGTAAGGATGATTGGACAACATCACAAGGGAAGAAAACATCCACAAGTGAAGATCGACAACTCAAATATCACACAATATACAGAACATTTGACAGTATGAAAGAGACAAATATCATTTCTTTATTGAATTTATGGCATAAAGACAGTGTTACAATCCTCAAAAGGTCAGAGTTTTGCTACACGAAAGAGAGGGCTCCCTAATTCATATGAAAAATAGTCATACATAGAAGAATACAAGTAGTAAGGGAAGAAGGGCCATTAACTTCCTTCAACTATCTTCATTTAAGTCCTACATGTGTGGGAGAAAAGAAACCAATTTTAGGCGTGGTAGGGGAAAAACGTTGTGTCTTCATTCTAATTCTCTCTTTGGAAAGGCTTGCCATGATGGATTTGGTCAATGGCCTTCCCTTGCTGTTATATTCCTGGAGTACCTTGGTCTTCCTGCCTTAATGAGCCTTGAACTCGCCACTCCCCCTTGGGCAGGAATGGTTTGAGAGAATATAGCTAATCTTTACTTGTTATTTAAGGCTAAATATTTTGCTAACCCTTCTACATGAAAAGAGGTCTTAACTCTAACCAAAAGATGCCTAATCCGCTAATCTAGATCCCTTTCACATGCTTGCAATAAATACCATCCCCTTGAGGAGGTTGCACATGTTGAGGAGCAGGTTTTCAACTGTTTCCAAGCTTGGTGGATGCTCTTTAAGCAATCATTTAATGGTTTGAAAAGACTTTATCTCGGTCGTTAGAGATATGCCTTTATGTTTGTAGATGCTTGAAACCTATACTTTTCATCTCGTTAGTAACCCTGCAACTGTTATAGAAACATGGGACATGGACAACTCTGGTACATGCTTATTAGCGTGCCTTGAGACTGTACCCTGCTCTTGAACAATCATGGAAACCTTCCAAAATCTGCTTGCAAACCTACAACCATCATGTTATTGGCTCAAACTCTAACAACTTGCAAATTTGTTTATGACCTGCATGAAACACTGTCTAAGCATTGGTGATCCTAAAACCATTGTGGCTAGGCTTATATGAGTTCAAGAAACTGTTGGAAATAGTCATTGATGTATGTGACATTGTAATTGATGTCAAAGGAAGCAGGTGCTATTCTTCATTAATGCCAAATGATGAGTTGAACAGACTTGCAGTGTTAATTGGATTTCTCCAATGCCTTTACTTCACAATCTTGTCAAGTCAAGTTGGATGAAAAGTCCGAACGGGTCATGCCAAGCAATGCAACTCGGAGTTTCGGCGTGACTTAACTTCCCTTTATTTCTCAAGTCAAGCAATGGGAAAAGTCTGAATTGGTCTAGTGAAGAAGTGATCAGGGATTCGATTACTTCTCTTATAATTATAAGCTAAGCAAAGTGAAAAGTCCGAAATGGTCTAGAGAAAAAGTAATCGGGGTTTCAAGGGCATATTACTTCTCTTATGATTATAAGCTAAGCAATGTGGAAAACCTGAAAGGGTCCAACGAAGAGCTGATCGGGGATTTGCAAGCACGATACTTCTTTATGTTGATAAGCTAAGTAAAGGTAAAAACGCGAAAGGCTCTAGACGAAGTAATCAGGATTTTGAGGAGGGACTGCTTCTCTCAAGTTGATAAGTCAAGTAATGTCAAAAACCCGAAAGAGTCTAGAAGAGGCAATCGGGATATCTGAGTGCCTTTACTTCTTGTATGTACATAAGTCAAGAAGGATGGAAAATCCGAAATAGTCTTGAAGAATTTGTTTGGAGGAATTCTTTCTGAAAAAGTGGCAAGGACAATTCTTTCGGAAAAATTGTCAAGTCCTTTTCGGAAAATTGTCCCTTAACAAAAATCTGAAGGGTACATTCAATAAGTTGAAGGACACTTTGAAGAAAGCCGAAGGGTATGTGAACCCTTTGAAAAATGCCGAAGGACACTTTGAAGAAAGCTGAAGCGTAAGTTGAAAAGTCTGGAGGGCAATTTCGAAAGACCCTGAAGGGCAAGTGCACCGTTTTAAAAAACCCGAAGGGTAACTTTGGAGAATGGTCCCGAGAGAAAAAACTCAGACAAAAAGTCCGAAGAAATGTCTCGGACAAAAAGTTTGAAGAAATTTGGAAAAAGAATCCAAAGACCAAGAAGAGAGACGGACAAAAAGTCCTAAGAAAAGAAAGTCCAAAGAAAAGAAAGTTCGAAGGAGAGAGATAAGCTCGGGAAAATAGCTCGAGAAAGAGAAGAGCCCGAGAAAGAATATGAGCTCTATAGAAAGCCCTGAATAGGAAAAGCTGGAAGGAGAGAAACCCGAATACAATGGAGCAAAAGCAAACCAAGAGAATAAGAGACATGAGATAAAAATCGACGGTTCCAAAATAGGGAAAGCAATGGACGACTCAAATAGACGGTGACTTGTGCGAAAGAAAAAATGAGTACATCCTCGATTAAAGACAGGATCAGGAAAACGGTGAGCTCGAAAAGGTCTACACGGGGCTCAAGACTGATCGATTACACCAGTCAAATCTCGATTGGGGAAGCTGAGCATTTATGAGATAAACTAAGCAGTCATCAAATGAAGAAAAGAGATTTGACCATTGCAAGGTGGCGCATAAACTAAGGCACGAGAAACATGCAAGTATAAGCCATCTTTAATGAGAACCGGTTTAGTGCAGCTGGGTGTGAACGCAAGGAGAAGATGAAAAACCCTAAAAGGTAGTTGAATGTAAACAACTTCAAGAGGACTTTGTGGTTGGTTGTTACTGTTGCTACTGCATTTTTTAAGTGTGAGAAAAAGCGCTGTCGATAAAAAGAAATGTGTAGACAAAGTAAAACGCAGAGAAGAAGGAAGGGTTATGAAGTGTATCTAAATAAAGCATAACCACATGTATGCATATACAGAGTGAGACATATGCAGACAGATATTAAGCAAGCAGGAAGATAGAGCACACAGACAATGAGAAGAAGGTGAGCAGTTATAGATTAGACTTGTAACAAAGAACTTTGAACTGGATTCACTTGTGAATCCATCTTGTAAATTGGAGTTATAGCACCATAGTTCAGGTAGGTTGGTGCCTACATACAAATTGGGTTGGTGCTCAAAAAGGAGATTGGTGTCTCCTAAGGATCGGTGTCCTTGAATGTAACTAGTGAGGTTTGCCAATAAGGCATTTTATTGTGAGGTTGGATTAGAACAGTGGATTCAAGCAGTTGATTCTCACCGTGGTTTTTCCCTTTGGGTTTTCCATATAAAATCCGATGTTATGTGTTTCTCTGTGTGTGTGACTTCTGCATTTGTTCTTTGATTTACACATGAATTTACATTTTCTGTGAAAGGTTCTAAATGGACTAGTTTTAGATCATCTACTGATGCACCCCCCCCTCTCAGTAGATAGGTGTGTTCAACAGAAACCTTATTTTTGCAGTATATCAATCATGAAATCTTTGAAACTCTATTTCAGGCCTGTGAATGCACTTAAAGGAGTATGAAAACCCACAACCCTGCCTTACAGGACTATATGGTTCTTGTTTTGACTCAAATCTTGGTTAGGAACATGAAACTTATGTAATTCTGCATGCAAAATAAGCTTTGAAAACCCTAAGAGCAAGATAACTTCTTGAATCCCCGTAGACCTGTAGACATTCATAAATGATGGTTAAGACTTGGTCACTCTTTGCAAGCTTTGTATGTTGGGTTTTGGATCATGGCTATAACTCTTGGATCACGTCTGCAGACTTATAGGTGGCTTTTATAACAATTTTCTTACAGGCCTGTTAGTTGGTTTTAGAGTTTCAGATCATAGTCAGACTGGGAAATGTCCTTCTATGAGCTCCAAAACCTTGGAAACTATGCTTTTGTTATCCTGCAAGCATTACAACTTTGGTGTAGACCCCTGTTCTTAGATTTTAGCTCATGATTAAATCTCTATCCTCACATTGCAAGATAAAAAAAGGCTTGATTAAACTCTGTCCTTCTCATCTGTCAAGCCTGCAACTTGTTTTATGACTTGCACAAGAGTCTTGATCATGCTTAAAACTTATGAAACTATTCCTTAAGATCCTTCTGAAAGTTCTGCAGTGTTGAAGATCTCTATATTAGCCTACAATCCTTCTTCTATGTGTTTAAGAAACCTTTCTTTAAGCCTAAATGATTATGAAATCTCTGTATGCCTCTAGATGATGCTTGCAAACTCCGATGCAGGCTTACTAATGTTCTTGTACATGCACAAAAACCCTGAAACGTGCTAAGTGCCCCAATGGAAACCTTAAGAAAGATTTGCAGACCTTTTTGTTAGGTTTTGGTATCATAGAGACCTATTCTTCTATCTCCTGCAGACCTGTAGGTGCTTTCAAACGCTGGAAACTATGCATATTTTGCTTGTATCATCTAGAAACCGTGTTGCAAGCCTGCTAGAAGGCCTTATGACTGTGATCTCTTTTTGAGCCATCCAAGAAATCCTTTAAGAGGTCTACAAAGTTGTATCTAATTGCTTCCTTCTCACCCTTGTGTTGTGTTTGAGGAGGTCTGCAGTCATGTTTTTGGACTTATGAGATCCTGCTTTTATGTCTCCAACTTATTGAGAACCCTGTAGTTATGTTTATAAACTTGAAAACCTATCTCTTCACATTGTAGACCTGAAACTAGACATTAGAAGCTCTAGAAACTTGTTTTGATCTTACAATGGAACCTTGGACTTGTGGACAAGCCTGCAGGCACTTTTAGAAATCAGGAAACCCTGTCAAAACTCAATTAAAGACTTGTTACTGAGGTCTTAAGCATACTTGAAACCTTCTTGAAATTTGTAGGCGTGTATGTTGTTTGGATCATGTTCTAAAAATTTGTTCAAGACCTCACAGATTTGCAACACATATTCTAGGCTTGTTTACTTGCTCTCAGACGAATAGGTATCTTGGAAACATGTTTGGAAACCTTTGGAACTCTTCAGTTACAGACTTGTAGGAGGTTCTTGAGGATGCTATCTGCAGACCTGTTAGCAAGGTCTTGAATCTCTAAGAAAATCTATTATCCTAGCCTTGCAACAGTCAAGAAATTTGGAACCTCAGTATGCAAACCTGTTGCTAGGAAAACCTGTCTGCAGACTTCCTAGCAGGTCTGAGATCATGAAACCCTTCTTCTGCCTCATAGACCCATTGAATCCCGTACGAAGGTCTGCAAACATGTAATCTTCTTTGATAAGAATGGAACAAGCTCCAAAACCTTGTTTCTTGAAACTTACAGATCTGTGACATGATAAAAGGCTTTGTCTTGTGCTTAAGTGTAGCTCACAGCCATATTTTTTGCCTCTTCAATCCTCAAAACAGTCAAAATGTGTTAAAAAGAAATGTCACGGGTTTAGTGTTTTAGCAACCTTTCAAGACTATCCATAGGGTTTTAGTGGATTCACGTGGTTTTTACCGTATCAAGAAGTTTTCAAATCACCATGAGGTGCGTGAAGGTCTGCAAAGACTCCTCTATGACTTCCCATGCACCATGCATAAGGAGAACGATGAAGGAACATGACTGTTTTTTCTCATAAACCCTTGCAAACATGAGATCTTGTTTCCTTGAGGACTTGCAACCCTTTTATTATCATACAACTCATTTAGGATGGCCTTGTAGGCTCTAACTAGTGTTCTTAACTCTGCAAGAACTTTGCAGACCTACAAAACTTAGTTTTACTAGTTTTTGGCTTGTAAAATGCGCTGCAACTGCTTAAAAGACCTGTGATCTTCTTGCCTAAGATCCTTGCAAGTTCCTGAATCTTTGTTTTTGACATTCTCTTGACTCTATCCAACCTTTTCAACCTATTTTGGCATTGCATCTTGGTTTTAACAGAGATATGCAGAACTTCATATACCTGCAACCTGCTTTTGGGTCCATATCCATGCTTGGAGACCTCTGTAAAGCTTGATATGGCGCTTTTTGGATATCAAAGAGAGTAAAGATTGCGAAGTCCCCCTAAAACGTGTATGAAAACACATTGGAAGCAACATAAACTGCCTTGATTTTACCTGAATGAGAGCTTAGAAAGGTGAAACAAAGAAAAATGTGGTCTTGACTGAGTCCTCTCACGTTGGGAGCTTGGAAGAATTCACAAGGAGACAGAAGAAGGGGGAAAAACAAAATCAAAACACTCTTTGAACATCATGTACAATTCTCAAGGGTCAAATGGGTGTTTTAAACTTTAAATGACCTTCATGAAACCTTTTGGAATGCTTCAACCTTTTTATGACTTGATGAAATGACTTTATGACACTTTAGATCTATTTTCTCATTGAAACACCTTCGTATGTCTCTAAGCCTCAACTAGGTGTTGACAAGAGCTAACAATGACTTTATAACATCACAATATGCTTATTGGACCTGATTGATCAAGGTTACTTGAAAAGTTACTATTTTTCAATGTTAGAGTGGATTTTTTTGATGATGTTTGGCGTTTTGCCCTATTGTTAGAATTTATTTTGCTTTTTGAAAAAATTTCTCTCATCTGTTGTCTCATTTTTTTAATTCTTTCTTCAAGTTACTATATTTGAAATAAGTTTTTAAATCTATGCATTCAAAATATAAGGTAATATAAGTGAGACGTTTTGCTATGAATATATTGGGATCAGCTGTCAATCACATCATGTGGAAAAGAAGGAAATTGAAAACTGTCAAACCCTGGGAACAACCATCAATGACATCCAGAGGAAAAGAAAGTAACAACCTATAATGATGAACAGGCATATGTTAGGAGTTTTTAATGATATCATGGAATCTGAAGAGACACTCCTATAAACTATGAAAGTCATAGGTATATTTTAGGGGGAACAAAAAGAAAAAGAAAAGCCAGGAGGAGAAAGACAAGCTTCAGGAAGGAAAGAGAGAATTAGAGAGGAGCATAACTCCTCATGGTTCCAAGTAGAAAAAATTAAGCCCAGTTTCAAGAGGCTACATGGTTCCAAGAAAGTTGGTTGTGTTTCTCAACCATATGTGCAATTGGGAAGTCATTTCATGTGTTGAAGGACTTAAATGGACAGGTTGCGGGGCAAAGGCAAAACAGTAATCAAGAACGTCCCAAATCTTGAATATGATTGTATATTTGGATACCCCTTAAAAAGTTATGCAATTTAAAAAAAAAACATCTTGATCCGAGTCCGCGTGCAAAAATTATCGGAAATTTCAGAGAACTCCAAAATCCCATATAAACTAGCTCTGGAGTCATATGGTAGCTTTGCAATCCCATCCAACAGTAACTCCAGAGTCACGTACCTAGCTCTCGAGTATGCATATGGGGAGGCATTGAAAAAGATAATTAATTTATTTATGGAATAACTTTGTAAAACTACACATTCTTAGTATTTCCTAATTTATAAAAGATGTTTTGCTATGAGTATCTTGGAGCCTGATGTGAATGACATGATGCTGAAAAGAAGGAAATTGAAGAACTGCCAAATCTTGGGCACAACTATCAATGACATCTGGAGGAAAAGAAAGTAACAACCTAGAATCATGAATGGGTAGATCTTTTGCATTTTTATGATATCATGGAAGTTGATGAGACACTCGTATAAACTAAGGAAGTCCGAGGAATATTTTAGGTGGAAAAGAGAAAAAGCAATGGCTAAAGGAGTAAGGAGAGCTCCATGAAGTAAAAGGGAGTTATAGAGGAGTAGAACACTTCAAGAACATAATAGAGAGTTGTTTCAATTTAGGAGGGACTGTATGAGAGTCTAAATCTTCCCCATGTATTGTAATAAGCCTATACAGACATATGTGAGAGCGTGTGTGCATCTAATTCTTTTTAACATGTAGTTGAATGTAATAAAGATGGTGTATTGAAATGTTTCAAGTTTGAGAAATGTGCTTAAAGTGTTTCCAAGAGTGAGTGTTTGAGCCAAGCAACAAAATTAAACGCTGACCTTAATTGGTTACCCTCTCTGTGCTTGCATCAGTAAGAAAGACAATCTTACAGTTTGTAAGAGTTTTAAAAAAACGCTGACCTTTTCAACTTAACGCATAAAATAAATAATAGTCAGGGGAATTGGGATTGGTACGCTTTGAGTACATGTGGGACATGTAAAAAAAGTCCAATTTCCACAATTTTAGCCAAAATGAAGAAATTACCTAATGGAACTTGGTTAGAGGGATACCATTGAAAGTTTAGACCTATGGGACATAAAACTTTAAAATTTTCAAGTCATATTTTGAGGACAACACTAGCCTCACGCTTTTTATTTTAAAGAATTCTCAAATTTATGTACCACCATTTTTGATATATGACAAAGTGAGGGGTGATCTTACCAAAGATTGCATGATTTACATATCAGTTTTAATTCCGGTTCACTGAAGTAGGGATCTCTGAATAAAGTTGAGCTCCAGGGAGTTCATTCAAAGAGAACAACCATAGAGGTCAAGAGGGTTTGACCAGAGTAAGGAAAAGGACTTGGTGGGGATAGCTTCCTCAAGTTGCATACAAGTTGGAGACACGTAGGGTAGCCATCTCTTCCTCTTGAGATTATGTGAATTTAAAATCTCATCATACAACAAAAAGCAACATAAATCTCATTATTCGATTGCTTAGGCCATTCTTGCTTTATTTAGGTGTCCATTGGTGGAAGTGATAGCATGGTAAGTTGTGGAGACTAAGCATTTTCATATATATTTATTAAGTTTTATCCCTGGATTGAGTATAAAATTGGTTTGTTTAGCAACTTCTATAGAAGTATGTGATATTGAGTAGCCAGAGATTCATTAAATGGTTGCATTTTTTATTTGTTCCAAAGCATTCTTTTATTTGCCAATGCATGGTAGGCATTAGAGATTTGATACATACCATTGTTGCCCAATTGATATTAGACTTCTTGGAAGCTGAGTTCAAAGAGTAGTTGCTTTCTATGCTAAATCCCATCGCAAAAAGGGGTTTTGGGTCCATCTCCAAGTTGGCGTAGTGTATCGTTCCTAAAAAGTTCCATTTCCTTGCGATCATGAGAGGCGGATTTTGATAACATGGTTAACCAGTGAAGAGGAAATCAGTGTTGGAAGCAAGCATATTATTCTATTGAATGATAACAGTCTAGGGGGTGATTGAATTCTTTCGTTATTGCCATTAAACTTTCATTGCTAAGTAATCCCCTCTTTGTTTCTCTCTTTGTTTTTTATTTTCCACTCTTGTGGCCTTTCTCTTTTTTGTTCACACCTTTAGCCTTTTTGCCTTTTTTTTAACTTGCTCTCTCTCTGGTCTTATTATTTACCATGCTTTATTTCTTCGTCATTCATTGGTTTTTTTCCCTTTCTTTATGGAGAAGTGTTTCATCTCTTCATCTCTTTCTTTAATTCTATTTGCTTCTCGTCTGAGCCATATCTAATGTTCTCCTTCGCTGATTGCCATGTCGTTCTTCCTTCGCCGTTTTCTAATTTTGTTGTTCGGTTTGCACCTATGTGTTGCTGGTTATATTAGTGGTTTGGTTTATAACATGAAAATCCTCCAAGTGTTGATGATAATGCTTGTTTATGTCTTTGTTCGTTTGATTCTAGCGTTCCATCTTTGTTTTGTATGGTAGAGTGGATGCTTTGGATGGTGTGTTTGGATTTTTTCCCTATGGTTTGGCTTTTCATTTGTTTTTTGGTGTGTTTGGATTTTACTCCATTTTTGGGCTTTTCATTTGTTTTTTGCGCCTTTTTCTCTGCTTTGCTTTTCCTTTTGTTCTCCTTTTGGTAGAGTCTGTTGTTTTTTCCGTTGTCTCTTGCTCAAAAGCCTTTGATTTAATTCTCTCTCTATCTTTGGTGGACTTTTTCTTTTCTTGGATTTTTTTTTCTTGCCTTCTGTTGTGGACTTTCTCCTTTTTGTATACGCCTTTTATCTTTTTTTTTTTTTTTTTTTGCCTTTTCCTTTTATGGTTGTATTCATTATCTTCTATGGCAAAGTGTTTTACCTCCATTTTATCTCTTTCATTGATCTCCCTTACTTTTCTCCTCAGATCATATTTAATGCTCTCCTTGCCTCCTTTCCACATCCCTTATCTCTCGCTTTTCTCCGATTGTTGTATTCTTTGTACTATGCATTGTTGGTTCTATTAGGAGTTTGGTTTAAGAGATGAAAATAGTCCCAAGTGCTATTGGTAGTATTTGTTTATGTAATTATTTGTTTTATTTTAGCATTCCTTCTTTGCTCCCGACGTTAGAGTGGGTGTTTTCTATGGTGTTTGGGTTTTTGCCCTATTGTTGAATTTTTCTTTTGTTTTTTGGATTTTTTTTTTTTCAACTTTGTTGCCTTTTTTTTTACCTTTGTTGCCTTTTTTTTAATGCTTTCTTGAGGTTACTATTTTTGGAATACCTTTGTAAATTTACGCATTCAAAATATAATGTAATGCAAGACATTTTGTTATGAGTATGTTGGGCTTAGCTGTCAGTCACATCATTTGGAAAAGAAGGAAACTGAAAACTATCAAATCTTGGGAACAACTATTAGTGATATCCATAGAAAAAGAAAGTAACAATCTAGAATGATGAATGGGCATATTTTATGCAATGTTTATGATATCATTGAATTTGAAGGGAGCCTTATAAATTATTAAAGTCAGAGGAATATTTAAGGGAAAAAAAAGAAAAAAATAGCAAAGAGTAGAAAGGCAAGCTCCTGGGAGGAAAAGAGAGGGAAAGGAGCATAGCTCCTCATGGTTCCAAGCAAAAGAAAATTAAGGCCAGTTTTAAGAAGCTACATGGTTTCAAGCATGTTGGTAGAGTTTCTCAACCATCTGTACAATCGAGAAGTCATTTCATGCGTTGAAGGGATACAACGGATAGGTTGCACGGCAAACCCAAAACGATAATCAAGAATGTCCCTAAACTTGAATATGATTGCATATTTGGATTTCCCTTGAAAAGTTATGCAATGTAGAAAAAATCATCTCAATTTGAGTCCGTGTGCAAAAGTTATGGAAAATTTAAAGCAACTCCAAAATCCCTTACAAACTAGGTCCGGAGTCACAGACCAGCATTGCAGTCCCATCCAATAGTATGCCATGTCTCCCTTTTTGGATTAAGCAAGAAAAGGAACCTTAGTCTAGTTCTCTTGGTGTTTCGTATAGGCTAAGCGAAGAAGGGCACAAGGGAAGCTCTAATTCCCTATATTTGAAGATAAAAAGGGCTTTTTCTCTTAAGTAAATCTAATTTTACATTCAGGGGTGCTCATTTTGACTTAAAGGGCTCACAAAGCCTTTAAGTGATTCAAAAAGATAACCGATCTTATAATTCACTTACTCTCCCTTCATATGGAGCGCCCAACTAAAAAGGAGAGTATTTAAGAAGGATTGGAATTCAATTGAAGGGTTATGTTTTTTAGATAATTGAAATGGTAACTTTAAGCACGAAAATGCTTAGCTTATCCATTGAGGACGAAACTTTTCAATGGAAGTCTGAAGGACGAAAACCCTTACATTCAAGTATTGTATCCTCATTCAAGGGCTATATTGAGCTTCATTGGTCTGATTTTTGTAGTATATTCATCTAATATAGAACAAACACAGCAAAGTGGCATTCGTCAAGGGTTGCAATTGGTTCACTAAGTGTGGTGACTTGTTGCAGGGCTGAAACTAGGGCAACAAATGGCATTTGAGGGGCAGCATTGGAATTGAGGATTGATTGCAGCAATTGTCTAGGGTTGTACCTATTTTTGGAAGGTTACAACCTAGGTAAAAGTCAGGTTTTCATGTCTAAGGCAGCAATTGTGGGGATAAACACAACAGTCCCTTCTAGGCAGATAGGCGACTCCTTTGGGAGTGTAATCCATTGTTTTGAATGGCTATTTGAAGCCAAGAACTATGTTTGTACATTCATAAAGTATTGTCATATTGTTATGTTATTTTCCAGCTAATATGTAAAGTGTATAACAGGGTGATAAAAATGTATTAATTTGGACCAAAATATTCTAGAAATTTGATAAATTATCGGTGATGGAAATATGGAGTTTGAGACCTAATTTCTGAATTTTCTGAGTATATATCAATGGCTGTGATATTGGGCAATACTTTTTGAGGGAATTAAAATATTGTTTGATGACCTAAAATCGGAACTTCAATATTCTGAATTTTCATGTATTGCTAGGGTTTTAAATGATTTATTACAGCTTGTTGGTAGGGGCTTGATATCTAAGGTTTGCTGAAAAAATTAGATAGTTTCATCATTGGCTAGGGTTTGTGGACAAAAATTTGAAATTTAGGGTTTGTCCAGATTTGGAGACATTACACAGTAGCTCTAGAGTCACATATATAGCTCTCGAGTATGCATATGGGGAGCGCCAAAAAGTATTACTGATTGATTTTGGGCCAACTTTGTAAATCTACACATTCTCAATATTTCTTAATTTAAGTAAGACGTTTTGCTATGAGTATTTTGGTATCCGTTGTGAATGACATCATGCTAAAAGGAAACTTAGAAGCTATCAAATCTTGGGCACAATTGTCAGTGACATCCAAAGAAAAAGAAAATAACAGCCTAGAAAGATAAATGGTCAGATATTTTGTATTTTTATGATATAATTGAAGCTGAAGAGATGCTCCTATAAACTAGAGAAGTCAGAGGAATATTTGAGGGGGAAAAAGAAAGAAAAAGAATGCCAAGAGGAGAAAAGCAACCTCTGGAAAGGAAAAGAGAGTCAGATAGGAGCATAACTCTCCAATAACGGAATAGAGAATTGTTTCAATCCAGAGGGACTGTATGAGAGTCTAGATCTTCTTCATGTTTTGTAATAAGACTGTATAGACATATGTGAGACTGTTAGTGAGTGTGTTCATCTAATTCTTGGTAACACGGTGAATGCAATAAAGATGGTGTATTGAAATGTCTCAAGTTTGAGAAATGTGCGTAAAGTGTCCACGAATGAGTGTCCGACTCAAGCAACACATAATTAAAGGGTGACCTTAATTGGTTACCCTATCCGTGTTTGCAACAATAACACATACTATCTTACATTTTTAAAAAGTTGTACAAAATCTCCGAACTTTTTTGATTTAACACAAAATAAATAATATTCGGGGAAATTGGGATTGCTAGGCTTTGAGTACATGTGAGACATGTATAAAAAGTCCAATTTCCACAATGTTGGCCAAAATGAAGAAATTAGTTAATGGAACTTGGTTAGAGGGATACTTTTGAAAGGTTAGATTTGTGGGACATAAAATTTTAAATTTTTCAAAAACATATTTTGATGACAACACTTCCCTCACGCTTTTTCTTTTAAAGAATTCTCGATTTTATTTACCACCATTTTTGATAAAGTTGAGCTCCTGGGGACGCCTTTCAAAGATAACAGCCATAGAGGTCAAGAGGCTTTGACTAGAATAAGGAAAAGGCCCTGGTGGGGATAGCTTCCTCAAGTTGCATAAAAGTTGGATAGATGTAGGGTAGCCATCTCTTCCTTAATTTTCCAAACTTTCATTGTTGTGTGTGATGCTTCGGGGTATGTGCATCATACATGCAAGAAGGACGACATATTGCTTTTGAGATTCATCAATGCAAAGGTAAGAATTATCTGATGCCCATAAATGAGAAGGAAATGATGGCCATCCTACATGGAGTCAAAGAATGGAGACCTTATTTTGTGTGAAGAAACTTTAAGGTGAAAATAGTTCATGTGAGTCGTCAATTCAAGGATAACAATATGTTGGAGCCCTTAAATGAAAAAGAAATGATTCCTATCCTTCAGAGCGTCAAACAATAGTGACCCTGTTTGATGGGAAGACATTTTAAAGTGTAGACAATTCATGATAGTCTCAAATACTCTTTAGAATAGGACCCCTTGAATGCTATTTGTTGCGATAGGCCCCCTATTTTTTGGAAACTAACATTTTATGTGTCTATTTATAATTTGTTGCGATAGGCCCCCTTGAACGCTATTGTCATGGTTTTTTGATTGCAATCCTTTTATACATAGCATACTATAGAGCAAAAGATGGTAGTTTCACACCTTTTCTTAGATATTGCTACATTGATTTTATAATTATACAAGTGAAACAGGCCACATCTTTATTGCCAAATATAGGGGTACATATGTCTCGTATCAATGAAGTAATTGTTTCTTTTATTTAGAAATTGTTGTGCATTTTTTTTTCTCTCTTTATTCATGTTACTAGTGAAAACTTCTGTTTGGAGGTTAGAAGTTGTTATAATGAGCTCAAGTGTACATATGAGACGTGGACAATGGGATTGATTATTCCCAATGGGTGAATGCAGGGCATCTATTGGGCCCTCTCTCTTTAATTTAACACATCTATACTTTTCCAAAAACTGAACATTGAGTTGCTAAAACTCTTTCAGATGTTCGTGATGTTAAATCAGAAGATTATCTACAACAACATTGTATAATCTCCGCTTAAATGGCTTTTTACATAATGTTAAACATATTTTGAGACAATAACAAGCTAGACTATCCATCTAATTATTGAGAAATATAGTCTCCAGTCTGCTGCAAATGAAACAAAACAAAGAAAAATCCTGGGTCACAGTTTCTTCACTGGTGCTCAGAATTAGAAATTGTATGTTGAAGTCGGGGAAGATCTGGGGTCACAGTTTCTTTATTGGTGCTTCGAATTAGAAATTTTAAGACATGTTGGAAATCTTAGGACATTTTCTGAATTATTTGTTCACATTGGGACATCATATTTTCTAATAAGCACTCCAAAGGGCCCTAAAAATGCAAAATACAAAAAATGTATTAAAAAAGCCCAATTTTTTGGAAACTAACATTTTGTGTCTATTTGTAATTTGTTGCGATAGGCCTGCTTGAACGCTATTCTCATGGATTTTTGATTGCAATCCTTTTATACAATGCATTTATTTTATAATTATACAAGTGAAATGGGCTACATCTCTTTTGCCAAATATAGGGATACATATATCTCATATCAATGAAGTAATTATTTCTTTGATGTAGAAAATGTTGTGTATATATTTTGTCTTCGTTTATTGATGTTACTAGTTGAAATTTCTCTTTAGAGGTTAGAAGTTGTTATAATGATCTTAAGTGTAGATATGGGACATGGACAATGGGATTGACTATTCCCAATGGCTGAATGCAGGGCATATAGAGGGCCCTCTCTCAGTCATTAATTTAACACAAACATCTATACTTTTCCAAAAACTGAACATTGAGTTGGTAAAAACATTTTAGTTGTTCATGATGTTAAATCCAAAGATTATCTACAACAACAATTTATAATCTCCCCCTACATGTCATCTTACATAAAGTTAAACATATTTTGAGACAATAGCAAGGTAGACTATACTTCTAATGACTGATAAATATAGTTTCCAATCTACTGTAAATGAAACAAAAATAAGAGAAATGACTGGTGTAGATACCTAAAATTGGACAATTTGTGTCAATTTTAACCATCATACTAATCCGTGCTACGCCGTCCTTTCATTGCTAATCGGTCTTCTATTTGCACTAACATCTTTAGTCAAATCTCTATTCATCCCTTTTGATCAATTAATCTCTTCATCGATCATCGTCTTGAATCCAACAAAACGTCCATCACATCTTTTTAGTAATTAATCCTAATTAATTAGCTAATTTATCCTTACTCAAAAATTCCATGGCATGCACATTTCCTATTTTCCATACTTCAATAAATCTTATTTTCTTCACATTCTCCCACAAATGAATTTTATATTCATTTCTAATTCCCATGCAATCCCTTTTCCAACAAGGCATGTCATAAGCCCATGACTCATCAATTCTCCCTCTTACAAACTTTATCCTTCTTTCTTGCACGCTTCACCTCCACATTTATGGGGAGGAGGACTAATCCTCAACCATAGATCTTGCTCGAAGATCGACCGTCTGCATTCATTCATAATTTTTTTAAATAGAGGGCTCCTCCCTCATTCTTAGTAAGTCTCGATAACAGAACAAAGTGATGCCCTTTTGGAGAGCCACTCATATATCAAACCCATCGCTTACGAATCCAATTTGTCCATTTAGCAAGGGAAGAAGTTACCCGTTTGATGATGCACATCCTTCTTTCTTGCACGCTCCACCTCCCACATTTTTGGGGAGGAGGACTAATCCTCAACCATAGATTTTGCTCCAAAATCGATGTTCCACATCCATTCAGAATTTTTTTAAATAGATGGCTGCCCCTCCATTCTTAGCAAGCCTTGATAACACAATGAAATGATGCCCTTTTGGAGAGCCACTCATATATCAAGCCCATCATTGACTATTTCAAATTGTCCATTTAGCAAGGGAAGATTTCCGTCTGATCACGTGCATCCACCAAAAAAGTTACAACTACATCCATTTGAGCAACATCCAATCCAAGAGAGGAGTATGTTAGTCTTGTTAAGATTTAAGATATAACGATTTGTTTGTTTGCTCTTTTCTTAGATAGCTCTTATGATGACACATGCTTGGATTAGTGATAGCATTTCAATTCAAGTTTTGATTTCTACTAACGAAGCTAATCTTTGTATCATGTTGTTACCACTGGTAATCCACGAGCACAAAATATTGGGAAAAACATTATCAAAGGCATATATCCTTTATCCTACTAGGGATAGTGTTGTTACTCATGTTATATGTGATAGGGAATGGAGAAGCTAATACACAGATTTAAGTCATGCATTGATCAATGGAGCTGAACACAAAGACAAATTTTCAACACAAATAATATTTTGCTCTCTGATATATTATTTCCTTCGAACACACACATATATAGGATAATGTTTCCTATAATAAGGGATTCTAGATCCCTACAAAATCTCTCAACCCAAATAACTGTAATAATCTATGTTTATAATATTGTTGTAACAATATTACGACTACTTAACAAACTAATTTACCAATTACTATTTACCTCTCAGTAAATACTCAAACTCACACTAATGTAAAAACTAATTCCTAACATTCCCCACATAGTTTTTACATGATGCAAAAACATTCACAGTTATCTACAATATGCTCACCCATTGTAGCATGTTCTATCTTGCTCGTGACCTTGATATAAAGAGAGCCTCACTCCTCCCATGGTTTTACAGGTTTACCACAAACCTTGAGATGAACAGAATTGTATGCCACTGCATACTCTGAGGTCTGCATATTATTGATGCAATCTTGCTGCATATGACCACTATTATGCGAAGGAACGCATCTCACATTTACTTTAAGTGACCGCAATGGACGTGTCATGGAGGGTCATCTCCTTAAAGAAGTAAGACAGTTGCATGATCTCTGCAGTAGCTGCTCTCCTAACTGTTGGCAAAACACTGTTCATCTCCTGTGGTTTTCTAGATCTCTACCACAAACCTTTTCAAGATCCATGAACTAATTTATATTGGTGCTTTCTGTCCTTTCACAATGTCTTCAAATCAAGAAATCATGTTTGAAATTTGCTCACAAATTACATATGTTGAATAGGCATTATTCTTCTTTTCTTATTTTGAAAACACAATGAAAATTAAAAACACACCATATTATATATGCCACCAAATTTTCTTGGGTTCTGTCATTGGTGACTGAAGAGAGGCTTTGATAACCTCCTTCCTCCGTGTATCCTCCAGCCTCCAGTAGAAGTTGTTTTTTAGTTAGCTGGTACGTTGATGTAGCTCAATTGCATGAAGTTTTCAAGGAGAAATTCCCCCATAACACGGACGTCACGTACAAGCGAAAATGCGTCCGTAAGACAATTTTTTTTTTTTTTTTTTAAATAATTTTGACTTTTGACTCAAGATGACATAAGGGAGTTTTACAAAGGACTATTGACATTGACCGAATGACTAAAATCACTGTTGAGAAAATGATTTGTCAACTTTTGACATTTTTGAGATTTTTGACAAATTGACAAAGTGACTAAACTCATAAACTTAAACTCATGACTCAAAAATACCAATGACTAACTACTTAAAAATATATCAAAAAACTATTTTTGACCTTAATAATATCCAATTTAATGTTGGATAATGATAATTAAGAATTTTGATCTAACTTAAAAACCATATTTACACAATCTAAAAAAAAATGAATTATGGACTCATGTTATAATGCAATAGCACAAATCAGCGAGGAACACAATAAATACACTAAATTGTACTTATATTCTTACCATACTAATTATTTAGTATAAAATTCCTCTTTCATTATTCGGGGCAATAAACAGAATGGTGTGGTTGCCACTTGACCAAAAATTAAAATACCATAGCCACTTTAAACATCTGCTCTGATACAAATGATAGGTATTGGAGAAGCCAATACACATTCTGCTCTCTGCTATGTTATTTTCTTTGAACACACACATATATAGGATAATGTTTCCTATAATAAGGGATTCTAGATCCCTACAAAATCTCTCAACCCAAATAACCAAATAACTCTAATAACCTATGTTCGTAATATTATTGTAACAATATTACGACTACTAAACAAACTAATTTACCAATTATTATTTACCTCTCGGTAAATATTGAAATTCACACTAATGTAAAAGTTAATTCCTAACAATATGCTAGCAAGGGTTGTACTCTTTTAGAGAAAGCTACCAACCAACTCAACTATGATATTAGTATATTCACCTTCTTCACAAAAGCTTGCTTGGATTAATGTAAGTAGTACAATTTGTATTATGGAAACATTTTAGTGGTGTCAAGCTTTTGCAGCTCTTAACTTATTGCTGTTGAATCGTAGTTCCTTTGTTCTATATGAAAGGCCTGTAGGTTTATCTTATAACTTTTGTTATAAAAGTAGGGTGAGTTAGGAAATGTTGAGCGATATCCGTAATTCTCCATTAAAAATCAAATTTAGTATACGAAATTACAAACAAATGTAACTTCCTTGTCTTTAGTTTTACAAAACAGGTTGCCTTTAGAGGTAGTATAGGAGATGGCTGCCATTCACACTTTATTGAGGTCTTTAATCTTGGGGGTTTGATATTTTTTGAGTTCTAACTTATTCCCATAGTCAACTTTTTGTTATCTTTCTCCTGTTAATCTTATTTTAAAAATAAATATTCTATTGACATGTAGCTACTTATGTATAATTTTTATAATAATCATGATACACATGCCAGAGGTACGTTTTTAGTGATGGATAAGGTTGGTAGTTTTTAATGGTTATTTTTTGGAACAAAGTGTCAATTGTATTAAATTAAATTAAAAATACACAATATTGAAGATCATAACTGCCATGGAGACTAAGAATAACAATACAAATAAGCACTAAATATATATAGTACAATACGTCTAACATTGTTTGTGTAGCTCTGTCACCATACAACCAAAAAACAAAAATAAAAGAACTAAAAACTACGATGGTCAACCAATATCACACAACTAAGGCCTAATAAAGAAATCAAGAGTTACCCAAGGCAACATAAAAGTAATATTTTAAAAGGGCACCCATAATTACACCAAGTCTTAAAAATAAAAAAATCGCTAAATTACACCACACCCAAATCTCATAACTGCTCTATCCATCCACGATCGAGCCAAATAGCACTAATGATTTTTCCATTCTCCCTGGAAGGGTGCTAAAGTGCTCATTTATTTTTGCTTTCCCTTTGTTCTAGTTAATGGTCCAAACAACATTTTCCCTTAATTATCTTGTCATCTAGAGGGTGGGCATACCATACTTGAAACTTGTAAATCCTCAAAGTGGCATTTGTGTAAAAAAATCAACAAAACCACATTCTACACAACTACCAAGCTCTTTCTCGTTTCAATCATGTTTTTGGTGTTAATTGCTTATAGTAAGATACTCATTGTTATCTGCCAGATATTGATGGCTGCTGGACAAAGAGATGATACATTGTTCCATCAGTCAGAGTACCTTGAGGTGGCATGGAAGACATTTTATGGTTCAACTCGTTCATTGGGAAAGTGATGAGGGGAGAAAAGATATAATGACATTGTCCTTGTTTTTGTCTTAATGGATAAATGAAAACAATGGATATTCTTCTATGAGTCACAAGAGGCCTCGATGGAAGAATGGATGGAGACGACAAGGCAAAGCCAAGTAGTCTTTTCTTTTGTGGGTGAACACCACGTGTTAGGTGCTATACCGAGTCTTAAAAAGCGAGAGGCTCTAAATAAAATCAAACTCATAACTCTCATAATTGTTGTGTCCATCCACGATTGAGCAAAATAGCACTAATGTTTTTTCCAGCATCCCCATGTTCCAGCTAAAGTGCTCGGTGCTTTCCCTGTGGACTTGTTAATGGACCAAATGACATTTCTCTACAAAGGAATTGATTTGATGATCAGACCTGAGTGGACATTGCCTTGAAGATGATTTGCCCCAGTGTATCTTGCCATTTGAAGGGAGGATTTGATCCAACATGAGACACAATAGGAATTAAATATTGGCGATCGGGAATGACTGTACCCCCAAGAGATTTAGGAGTGATAGGGGTTTCAATGGGGATGTTTTCCTTCTTAGTGAGATAACTCTCAGGAGTCTATTTTCGCCTATATTGTCCTTCGTTTTGCATGTTGTTTTGATCGTTACTTTGAACAAATCCTTGCCGTTTCTCTTCTTCAACTTAATGTAATCATCATTGCATGACACACATTGCATCCAAGAGTTCATGAAGCCTTCTAACCATGATGGTTGCTACCGTGCCTCTACCAATAACTCCCCTAGTTGGCATTTTCGCTTCTTTGCTTAGCCTCCTCCTTTCACCTCCTTGTTCTTTACCCACCTTCTTTCAGTGGAGAACAATAAGCTAGTTTCTTCACGTTCAGTACTTTGATAACTTCTTTTACTCACTAATCTCTTCGCAGACTCAACCTGCTTTGATACCAGTTGGTGTAGTCACAGTCAGGGTTCCCAATGAAGGGATGCCTTAACCACGTAGCCTAATTCTATCACATAATATTTTTTGGGAATAAATCTTGGCATTAAGATGACAAACAATTACATAGGTTCTTTCAAACATAAGTTATGGGTTTGTTGGGTTATAAATGCTCATATAATATTGATACATTCTTAAGGCTTAAAGCCTTTGTCTTCTTTGAGCTCACTTTCTCCCTTTTCAAACATAAGTTATGGGTTTGTTGGGTTATAAATGCTCATATAATATTGATACATTCTTAAGGCTTAAAGCCTTTGTCTTCTTTGAGCTCACTTTCTCCCTTTTCTTTCTGTCTGTATCTTAGCATAGATTTCCCACGAGTGACCCCATACCCAAAATGAATTTTCGGGATTCTTTTTGTAGACTTATTGAGGTGCTTATGTGGCAATCTCCCACGTAAAAATGTAATTGATTTATGCACTCCCTGTAGTCTTTCGCATCCTTATGCAATGAGCAACAACCTTTAGTTAATGTGGTTATGTATTCGGTTCTCTTGTGCGACTGGTAGACAATCCTAATCTATGATTATAGGCTACTACATGCCCATGCCATCTAAATGGCAACTGCTTATCAAAGCTGATCCGTATGTAGTTATATTTTGTCGTTTGCATCTTCCGCCTTTTTCATTGACTCATCCTTCAATCCTTCAGACTAGGATTTAGGTTGGTTTGTAATAGGTATAGGTGGCTGAAATAAAATCAAGCAGACTTTAGAAACTGTGTTGCCTTTGTTTAGAGAGTTTCCTTCTTCGCAGGTTGTATTACTTGCTCCCTTGTGCACCCTTGGCCTTTGTGGGATTTGAGGCTTCCTTGGTTTGCTTCCTTCGTGCTAGCTTGCCTTTCCTTTGCACATGTGAAGATTATCCTTTCGTGCATGCTTTGAGATTTTGTGCATCCTCAAGGTTTTCTTCTTGGATGGCCCTGTATCACTATAAAAATTTCCTTGCACACCTTGTGTAGCTGCAGGTATCTGCCCTCCTAGGCGAAACAAGACTCAGAGGTCTTAGGTGATGCAATATTTCGTTTGTGCTTGGGATGCTTTTGCATCATCTTGAAAAGATCGCCATTTGTACACACTGATATGCAAGCTTTGGTAGCTTAATTGGGATTTTATTTAGAATCTCAATGGCTTCTTGCAATTGTTCTTGGCCCCTTGGTCTTTCTTTGCATTGGATCTTGACTTCATTGGTGAGTTCAACCCTGAATCATTTGATGCAAATCTGTGGATCATCACCGCAATTGGGTACTTCATGAAGTGGGTTGAGGCCATGTCCTTCAACAACATGAGTTTTCACATAGTCTCCAAGTGTATTCTGAAGTAGCTAACTTGCCTATAAGGGATACCCACTTTAGTCATCGCTGACAATGGGTCGGGCTTCCAGAGCCTTGAGATATGTGAGTTTATCGAGAGGTTTGGTTTCAAACTTTTTTTCTCCATATCCATTAGTTGCAAAATAATGGTCATGTGGAATATTCTAATGAGATGCTTACTATGTCTGTGACTAGATGAGATTGGCACCTTTAGTTGAATCTCGCTCTGTGGGTGTATCGGATTAGTTTTTTAACCGACACGAGGGAAAACCCATACTCGCTAGTCTATAGCTCAGAGGTTGGCTTTCCGTTTGAAGTATTAAACCCATTTGTTTGGGTAAGACCTTTGTAAACCTTTTTGATAATGAGGAGTAGGCTTTCGAAGTAGCCAAGTTAGAGTAGGTTGGTTAACGACAAATTGATGTGCTTAAGCACAACTGTTTTTATTAGAGGTGTCAAAAACAATTTAAATAGGTGGCTCATCCTCGTCTTTTCTACGTTGCTGACATGGTACCTTTTTTTGGCAATAAATACTTGTTTTTGTACACGATAAATGGGTTCTACCTCCAGACGTCTTATGTTTGAGAGCCCATTGTTGGGCCCACTTTTGGAGCTATTAAATTTATTAATTAGCTATTGGTTAAACATTAAATAATGGTCGGTTATCAAGCTTCCCAACTGATGTAATTATTTTATTCTTAATAAAAAATAGACACACTTAATTGTGTGAGTATGATGGATGCCTTCCATGTCTTTTCATTCTTTCAGCATTTATATTTGATAACATTAATATTAAAGCCATTGTTCAAGGAAGCCCTAGGAGAAGGGTACAAACGACAAGTTGCATCATTTGAGGAAGCCCTGGTTGGGATGAACTATAGAAATGAAGCAGAGTTTCAAAGTTTGAGGAAACCACAGGAAAAAGGATACAAACTACAAATAGTATTTAGAAGAGGTTGAGTTGTAGGGTTTTACTCATCGTCAGCAAAAAAATACATTCGTAGAGCAAAAATGTAGCAGAAAGAGGACGTGACATCAATAAACAATAGACTTATTCACTAATATGTCTTTCAATCATTGCTACAGAGAAAGTAATGCAGTGCAATATTGGTTAGCAAATACAGACGTGGTTCATGCCAACAAGAAATCAAAGTGGCCATGGTTTGACTTACATCAATGGATTCGATTATAAACAATGACAGTTTATAATAGAAAAATAGTCTTGAATATTATTAATAATGAGTGTTTATGTAATTGGTCATTTGATTTCAGCATCTTGGCTTTGCTCCCTGTTGACCATTTTTGACCACAAGTCGAAATGGGTCAACTCCCTAAAGTCAAAAACTTATATAGGGTTTTATTATAATGTCATATGGTGTGTTATAGTTCATTTGATGTAATTTAATGTCATTTTAGCTTTGGTCATGGTCCAATTAGTCTTTATGTCATTTGATGTCATCTAGGGGTCTCTTTGGAGCATTAAATGCAAGTAGTATGGTTTTCTAACCAAGACAAGTGTCCTAAGCTCCTCCTCAAAGTCCAATATGTCAGTCCCTATCAGACATGTCAGATTCTAACTAAAAAATTGCAGGGGATAATTGAAAATCAAGAAAGTAAGTGGAAAAGGAGTTTCAAAGGTTGTACGGCCTATGATAGAGAGCGGCATGTGGGAGAAGGTTGTGGGATGGCTCTTCAGCTTCCTCAGACTCATTTCCACACTTGACATGCTTTGGAAGTGCCAAAATTGAACTAAAATAGTTTTGCTCTTCCGTTGTTCCCCTATGCACATGAAACTGGTCAGCAGGTTTTTGGTTGGTATGACTAGTAGAAGACCTTCCAGTTCAAATGCCTTTGGGGGATGATAGAACACTTGGTCAGCTTCAACTTCATGCTTGGAGTGCAGAGAATGGTGGTTTATACTTTATGAACCATCTTTAACAAGTTGATTGTGTTTTTCTACCTATTATTTCCCATACCCTGTAGGTTTTGCTCTTGTTTGAGTTGGTCCTTACAACTCAACTGATGAATTTGCTTCTAGAGGATGTTGACTCCCTCCTCTCATGTTTACTATGCTTGGTTTCATGTTTGGCAATGATTTCATGGATCAAACGTCTCAAATTCCAGGAAAGTGTCACCGTGTGAAGTTATAGTCAAGTTTCATTACTTGCTAAAGGTTTCATTCTCTGCAACGGTTTCATATGAATGGGATATGTTGTGCTCAATGTTTTCATGCCATAACAATCACCTTCTTCCACGTTTGGTCTCACAACATCATGCATTGATCAAAACCACATACATAGCAAGCTCACAATCAACTTTCTGCTTGTTCCCAACTGCAGCCATGGTGTATGAAGGTCCTTACAATGTTCAGGGAACTGTGATAAATAGTTCAAGAGGTTTTGGATATATCCTTAAAACTAGAGCAATCAACTGAGCCTCCTCCAAGTGACATAATAAGGACTGCGACAATCAATGCTATAGGTATACACCGTTAGCCATGAATGTGCACATACATATACTCTCAAGAAGACATCAAGTTGAAATGGGATGTTTGAACTTGCTTCAAGCCTCTCAAAGTTGTAAACCCTCCTTTGAACACTTGCAGCGAATATAAAACCGGTTATGAGGTCATATCATGTGCACATTGATCAAATCTTACACTTACTGCCTATCTGCAACTCAATGCATGCCTACAGGTACCTCATAAAGGCCAATAACATTGAAGGGGCATATTTGAGTTGATTAAGGTTTTCCATGATGAAAAGAATCTAGTTGAAGATGTTAGGGTGGTATAAATCTCATTGCAAGTTCATATACGATGATGACTTTGGTCATTCACATTCATTGCCCCGCAACTTGAAATGTCCACCTACAGGTGGCTTAACAAAGCCATGAAGGAGTATAAGGAGAGTCTTGACATGTTTTGGAAGCCTTCCTGTTGGTTTGTGGAGATGAATAATAGCATGACAGTCATGTTTGAATCAATAGATTGGCAAGCAAAGTTAAGAGGTCATCATCAAAGTTGAATGACTGTGTTAAGGGAGAATTTCCCTAAAACACAAAAATAGAGTCCTAGGCCCTTTTGGAGATGTCATATGAAGATGCCATATAGTGTTTTGATCAATCCAAATGCTTCTGTCCTGTAGGCCTATCATAAGGGCACAACCTTGCGAAAGATGGAAGGTGTGTGACTAGGGGAAAGAGGTGTTTGAAAGCCTCCAATATTGATATTTGTACACTGCAAGTTTTTAATCATGTCTACAGGATTTGAGCTCCAAAGAGACGTCTACACCCAAAGTTGCAATGTGGAGGCATGTATGTATGGTAAGTGGTTCTAAAGCCCAAGCGAGGAACACATCAATGATTCTAATGTCATAAAGAATATTGGAATTGCAGGTTTATGACCCCATCAACACGTACAAGGGTCCTTAACCTAATATACTAACCTATAGCTGGTTGTAAACTCCTATATCATTTATGAGGTGAGTCTAGACATGTAAACACTAATACTTTTGAGTAAAAGCAGCCTTCAAGGAGCTCAAAGCGATAATAAATGATGTGACACAGGCTTCAAGGTGGTTACCCACATATAAGACCCTTGTTTTACTCCAACACAATCAATTGTAGTTGACTGTCATTGGTAGTGAGCAAGAATTTGGTGTTAGGGGTAGTGATACAACATGGGAATGATGTAGATAGATCCAAATGAGTAACAAATGATCTTGGGGGACCTAAGGAGGTGTCTAGAGATTGTTCTCAAGGCCTAAATCATGAACATGCACCTATAGGTGCACTTTCAAGCAAGAAACACAGTCTGCAATCCAGAGCAGTCATATGGAAAAGTATGCATGGGAAGTGTTTGGCAAATTTGGAGAAGTAAACAATTTGGGAACACCTTTCTCATGATTGTTATAGTCTCAAGAGACCCCCATAACATGCAAAAAGGATATGGAGATTTCCCACAATGCAAACTTCAGTACTCTTTCAATACTTGCAGATAGTGTGTTTTTCCATGAGTTTGTTCTAGGTTTTGATGCATTTAAAGGTGGTAGAGATATGATCAAGAGCTAAAACTATGTATAGATCATCTCCATCACTTGGAGAAGCCCACAATACATTTCTTTTGTCTGTGAAAACAGGGGAAGTACCCTTTGTTTTGCCTCAGACAGAGGGTACTCCCCTAGAATGCAAACTGGTAGGCTTTGAAGAAAGGGGGTGATAAGTCGAGCTAAGGGTTAGTGAGACCTTGCAAGAAGATTTGAAAGGTTGTGTCACATAGAGAACATGACAAATTATGCACAAGTGGCTGAAACTCATCAGGGTGTTCAAAACTCATAAGTATGCAGGCAAACCTCCTTGGTCTCAACTTGGTCTAAACGCCAACTAAAGGGTCAACTTCACTTCTAGCCTTAATTGAGCATTCTAATGAATTGAAACATGTTCATTAGGGAATATAAGATGTGTTCGGGCTCTTGGAGGGCAAAGCAATCAACAAGAAAGCCACTTTTGGCTTAAGACCAGTTCAAGCCTGTAGGGAATGAAGAGAAGAGCTCGAATAGGCAACTTTGAATGCTTTAACCTATTTGTATACTTTGCATGGGAGCTCAAGGAGCTTGGACAAGTTGAAGAGGGTCCTGCACAAACATTTTGTGAGATTGGTTGATCTGTTCAACGTCACATCTTCATGAACAAAGGCTAAGGGTGAAACTGGCCTAAAACCCTTGCCAAAGACCCGATTGGAAAGATGAGGCAAGATATGTATCGAGATGGCAAGGAATGACCATGAAAGTGATTGAATGTTGCAGAGGACTCTTCAGGGCTCCTTCCCATCAACTTGAGGTGTTCCCTACTTGTATGGATAGGGGGGAAATGAGGTTTTCTTGACTATTTTTGGAGTTTTGCAAGTTTTAGGAAGAGTCAAAAGATGCAATCAACTTTGGGAGAAAGGTTGGGACTTAAACTAGCTCAACATGACCATTTATTGAAGCAAAAAATCTCTTAAGTGCTCCTGCAAGTGCTTTCACTTCAGCGAGTAAAAATTGTCATAGTGAGCAAGCTAGTGAGAGAGTGAAAATTCTTAGTGTGAGTTTATTTAAGGTATATTTGTTGAATCTAAGGTTGTGGGAGGTCTTGACTTGTGTCATTCACTACGCTATATGGATTTCATGGAAAACTGAAGCCAACTTTGAGGCCACGTGTGAGGGGTGAGTGAAAGAGGTGTTATTTGGACTGTAGGCAGTGATAGCTCATCTCTAGAAGAATCTTGATGATTAGGGATGCAACCAGTGCATGGTAGAGCATGTCGACAACCCCTCCCCCTTAGTGCAATCATCACTTCTATCCCTAGTCAATTGTGGGATGTTCCAAAAAGGCCGAATGATGAAGGTAGTTTTCTAGGCAAACAATGAGGAGTCCTACGCCACATTTCATGAGTTTCAAGCATTCGAGGGCCATTTGTCCTATAAAACCTTGCATGGTCTATCTCACACTTCATTCCTCTGCATGTGTAACTCCTTTTCTCAACATGACACATGTCCTAATGATTCTTGGACTTCCCTTTTCTCACTTCTCTCTCAAGTTCTATAAGTAGAAGCCATTTTGGCTATTGTAAGCTAATACCACACTATGTATGGCGAATTGTTGTTGGAATGACATTGTACTTTGCCTTTGAACAATCAATATAAGTCTGGTTTAGAGTTCATGAATATTTGTCTAAGTGTGTATTTGATGTATGGTGAAGTTAGTGATATTCTTCTATCCTTGCTTTCATTATCCTTTCATGTTTATGCAAGAGTTCAAATTCTAACAAGTCATATAGAGTGTAGTCATGTGTGTTAGGCTCCTTTCAAGTTTACAATTGTTCTTGGGGTGTGCAATCTGCCCTCTGGTTCATTTACCTTGTGTTGCTTTCATGTATATCACCTCTATATTGAAACATGGATGTTAGAATCTTCTAGGACTTATAAGCTAATTTGTATGCCTTGTTTCATTGTGATAGAAGTATGATGGTGTTGTGGAAATCATCTTGGTGTATTGCCCCCTTAGAGTAGTTTCAATTCATGCAATTTCTAACTCTTTTCCCCACAAGCAACTATATAGTAAGTGATAAATATTCCAAGGTATATTTAGGGAGCTAGCCGTTAAACCTAGAGGTCTACTTCTATCTATAGGTACACCCACATACCTAGAAGTATTCCCATGTTGGCCAAATCTGGAAGGGGCTTGAACAACCTCTTCTAGGGTGCAAGATTTGGTGACAACACTCCCTAAGGTAGGGTAGAAGCTTTGGATGGTGTTTGTGTTTTTGCTCCATTGTTGGGCTTTTATTTTTTTTGAATTGTTTGTGTGATTTTCCTTTTGATGTGCTCCTTTTTTATTTTTTCCTTTTGTCTTGCTTTAAAGCTTTTTTCTAAAATCTCTCTTTCTTGGACTTTAATTTTTTCGTTGGATCCTGAGTTTGTTTCTTTGTCTCTGTATTCTAGTTCTTGTGGCCTTTCTCCTTTTTGTTTATGCCTTCTATCCATTTTGTATTTTTGTTTTTTAGATTTTTCCCTTTATGGCATTATTATTATTTTGGTAATTTTATTTAGCAATTTTTGGTCGGAAACTAGTTAATGGATGATTTTCTTTTGCTTCAAACATAATTCTAGGTGATGGCCATTGCACAATAGCTCTTATATATTTTTGGTCCATTCTAAATCCTTTTTGTGAGATTATAGATTCTAATTAGATCAGATCCTCCATTATGATGCTATGTTTTTTCGAGTTGACCAACTCCTGTTCCTTCAACCTTTGTAACCTTTACTTCAGATGCAACAAATTCTCTTCTATTGTTTGAAAAATGAAAATGTCATGAAGATACACAATAACAAATATAGTTAAGTAATGTTTGAGCATGTCATTCATGAGTCTCACGAATGTACTTGGAGCATTTGATACGCTGAATGGAATAATAAGCCACTTACACAAAGCATTACGTGTCTTGAATGCACTTTTCCATTCATTTCCTTCTCCAATTTTGATTTTATGATATATATTTCTCAAATCTATCTTGTTGAAGTAGATCCACTCAAATAATTCGTCAAGTCATCCATTGGTGACAATGGAAATTTGTACTTGACTGAGAACTTATTGATTACTCTTGAATCCGTAGACATGCACCATTCTCCATTTTTCTTAGGTGCCAACATTGCACAATCTTGTATATGAATGCAATTGGATCACTTGATAACCCGAATGGCATAACATGCCACTTGTACAACCCATCATTTGTCTTGATTGCTTTTTTCTTGTTTATGACCTCTTTTAATTTTGATTTGATGATGGCCAGTCCTCAAAACTATCATGGTGAAGTACTTAGCTCCACTCAACCAATACATCAAGTCATACATTTGTGGAAATGGAAATTTGTACTTGATTACAATCTTGTTGATGGCGATTGAATCCCATCACGTGCCTTTCTATGCCTTATTTAGGTGCCAATATTTTGTGAATTGCACATGTGTCATTGTCCACCTTTGCTATGTTCCAATATTGTAGGAATTGCGTACGAGCTTAACTTTCTCTTGTCAAACCGTTCTGTAATAGCTAGTTCACTTGCTTATTTACCTCCTCATTCTCTATAGGTGTCAACCTATATGCTGCTTTGTTTGGAAACCCTGATTTGGGTGCTATATCTAGATGGTGGCTAATGTTTCTCATAAGGGACAATTTATATGGCAATTCTTGGGAAACTATTTCAACATATTCACCAAATAAATTCTGCACTCCATGTGGAATTTCACTTACCTCTTTTACAATCACAACTAATATAGGTTTGGGGATGGAGGAAAAACATGCCTTCTTCTCTGCCTCTTGCAAGAATTGTCTACTAGAAACTAGGAAGATCTTTGGACTTTTGTCCACTTCTTCTCCTCTTTCTTTCAATGGGCTCAATGTCAATGTCTTACCATCCTTTGCAAGTGTGTAGGTCTTTGATGTTCCATTATTCATGGCCTTTCTATCAAATTATATGTCCTACCCAACAACACAACATACATGCATGGGCATAGTGTCACACAATACTTCAACCGTGTAAGACCCAATCTGAAAATTCACTGTACACTGGTCATTCACTAACACTTGGTGTCCCTTAAGCAACCAAAACTCCTTGTATGGATTAGGATGCAGTCTTCTTTGCAGCCCAAGCTTATCTTCTCTTTCATTGAAAATGAAAGTATTTGTGCTTCCTTTTTGAACAATAACTTTGCAACAATTTGTTAGAAAGGAATGCTTGCCGTTGCGCCAAAATTTTGACTTTTTAACGCTCGATACAAACACCAGATAAGTACCCACAGGTGGTTGTTAGTCCATGTCACAAATCCATGAGGGGGACGCTAGCGATAAGTCCAACAATCCCCCCACTCAGCGTTACCCGAGGGGATTCAAACCCATGACCATGGCTCTGATACCAATTGTTAGAAAGGAATTATTGCCGTTGTGCCAAAAGGTCGACTCATTAACACCCGATAGAAACACCAGATAAGTACCCATGGGAGGCTGTTAGTCCATGTCACAAATCCTTGAGGGGGACGCTGGCAATTAGTCCAACGCAATTACCTTCAAATTTGAATATGTTCTGGAAAAGATATTTCTTTGCATCGGTTCATTCTCCTTGTTGGATGGTTTCAACAACACTTTCTTCATCATGAGAGTCTCTCCATGCTTTAGTTGTTTTCTTCGATTTGGGGATGCAACATTCTCATCCGCTTGCACAATGTGATCGATTGCTTCTGTTCATCTACTGCTGCTCTTTAATGCTTTTGGACATTCATATACCCTATATCCAGCATCTCCGCATTTATACTATGTACCCACAATCCTATACCTCTTCCTCAACCAAAGTATACTCTACCTCTTGAAGAATACGCTCTTTGTGTAATCCAAGAGGATTAGAGCTACCATATATATTTGCAGGAACTTGGTGTTGTGCCATAGTATATGTGGCTCTTCCAACAATTTCAGAATCATGCCTAGAACACGTGTGCAAGACTGTAAGTTCGAAACCCTCTTTTGTGATACCACACAACTCTGATAGTGTAAATATCATACTATGCAATTTTGAGGTTACTTAAATCTCCCACCTTTGACAGCTCATAATGGTCCCACTGACTATTATAATGCTCCAACTGATGTTTCATCTCCCACCTTTGTATATTAATTTACACTTCCATTCTTTGTATTGATAATGAATTTAGTGATATGGAGATAGACTAGGAGTATGTAGACATCACACATTTGACCTCTCGAATCTTGTACTGCACTTTGCATCGTAAAATTTTACTATTATGGTTCTAATTTGGTGCCCATTATCATCTTTTCTTCTTCCCTTATTTTACTAGACTTCGATATATCCATCGATCTTTGTCAATTGATGTATGCTTCCACAATAGCCCATTTAATCCATTAAGTGAGGTTGTATATTGGATCTTAGGCTCTATATTAGTTGTATACGAGCTTATCCACTTTATATTATCTCACAATGGTATCGAGCATGTATCTGACATCCTTATTTGTTTGTATGTGCACTCATATCGGGCTTGATTAAACGAAGTTAGGTTATGAGACTCATGACCCTTAATCATACCTTCCTTCACATGGTCAGATGGCAGAAAAATCACATACAAATATATCGACTTGATACATGTTTCAAAAAATGATAGAAGATGCTTTGCAAATGCTACATCATGAATTCTAAAAATGTGATGCACGTGAATTAGTGGGTATTATTGATCACTTTTCTCCACTGAAGTATGTTCAGATACCTTCCAACAGATCTCATTCACAACGACCTTCTGGTGGACACACACTACAAGGTAGAAGTTAATCTAGACATACCTATGTTTGAATCATTTTTTTTAGCAAGAAAAGATTACATTTCCTCTTTTGAGAATTTTTTTATCAATAAATAAATGATGGGATAACAACTGCACTGCATGTGAAGCATGTAAAGATGTTGACTTAGATTTGCTTGTAGATATCTAGAATGGTTTCGTAGAAGCACTTAGAGCAACCTATTGCCACTATGATATCAATCCTCTAGATCTCCTCCAAATCTCCTCCATTGGAGAAGCTATAGATTTGTTTGCAAATTCAAAGCAAATGTTAAAGATAAGACTAAGAATGAAGATTCAATGTCTCAGGGGAATTTGTAATCTAAGCCTTTCAAGAAATAACCTAAACAAGGGAATGACCCTTCATACAGTACTCAAAATAAGAACACATCATCAAATGACCAGGATTGACAAGTGGTGCTTCATAACTCTTGTTGTCGTTCTAATGACGATTGGAAAAGTCTACTTTTAAAACATAGGCAACGACCCTTCACGCCATCCTCTGAGGAAGAACACATCATCAAATGACCAAGTTTGGCAAGTGGTGCTTATTTCATAACTCTAGTTGTCGCTCCAATGACGAGTGTTATGCTTTGGAAACTCTACTTTCACAACTTTAGGCATAGAGTACAAGCACTGTGGCACTGGAGAAAGATAATCAAATCATGGATTTTGAATCTAATACTATGGTAGGTACCACAAACATCGCTTCTTCCTTCAACATTGGCTCAGAGGAATCAAGAATAATTTTCCATTATCAAATGGTGATCAATGTCAAGCAATGCACGTGATTGTTTATAATGGAAGTCAGAAGAACCTAATTTATCTTTAGGCAATTTGAAAATTGAACTCTCTATTGATGCCTTACCATATCCATACTCCATTGGATGGTTCCGTATAGGTTCTGATAATTGCAACACTCAATAGTATCACTTAGTGTACGTACTTTGCTTCTGTAAAAGGAATTTCTCATATCCAGACAAGAATACTTTTTAATTTGCTATCCACTAATCTTATTTTAATTTTTTGGATTTAAATATAGAGATTGTGTAGGAAAGATGACTGAGTGGTTCAAGGCATAGCATTGGAATTGCTATGTAGGCATTTGTTTACCGAGGGTTTGAATCCCTCTCTTTCCAAAATCATGCCTTTTTAAGATGTAGTCCTTTGTGACATCGTGCTATTAGAGGTATGTGATGTTTACTTTGGCAACCATATTTTTACCATAGAAATGCAGTCTATGAAGAAAATTCTAGAAATGTTTTGATATATGTTAGTGATGTGAGATACGACACTCTGGAAGTAGTTCTGAAGTTTTCACTCGTTGGTGTCAAATAGTGCAAGAATCCAGGCGGTTGTTGTAAAAAGTTTGTACTCTTGATGGCAAGACATGAAAGGAAGAACATCCTTTCGAGACCAATTCATACTATAGTTCATCCTGCAACAATTAAAGAAAATGTTAGGAAGATACAAGGATATCTTTCAGTCACATAAAGAAGTGCCCACACACTGTGTGATAAAGCATACTATTGATCCCAGGGATACCTCTAGCTAATGTCTCTTTGTACCATAGATCATTTTTGGAGAATGAAGAGATCAAGCACAAAATCCATGAACACGTGGATAAAGGATACATAAAGTCCACTTCATCTCCTTATCGTAGCCCAATTGTGCTTTGGCCAAAGAAGAATGGCACACGGAGGTTGTGCATCAATAAGAAATCTTTCAACATGATCATAGTGAAAACTTCTATCCTGTTTCAAGAATTGAGGACCTACTAGACGCACTTTGTGGTGCTAATTTCTTTATAAAATTTGATCTTAAGTTTGGTTATCATCAGATTCCTATTGAACCTATAGACATCTAGAAAACACCCTTCAAAGCAAAGGAATGTTTGTTTGAGTGGTGGGTTATTCCCATCGGTTTTACTAATGCACGCGTGACATTCATATGGACGATGAATGACAATCCTTACGCCTTCACTGTTTCATTTGTTGGAGTCTAGATGGAGAAATGTCCATTTGCCATGTGGGAGATACATTATTTGGGATACATGGTAGATGCAAAAGGATTGTTAGGGTGTGGAGCTACAAGCTTCACCTTGTTGCAAACATGGAGGATTTTGAGTATGCAGTCGCTGACGTCGGCAGGATCACCGACGTCGGTCAGTGGACAGTGCAGAAGGAAACCGACCTCGACAGCAGTCGGCCGATGTCGTTCACCTCCAGTCAGGCAGGGACCGACGTCGGTCGCCTGTGCAGTTCCAGAACTGCTGTTGACGAACAGTAGGTTAAGTGAACGGGTTGTTTGCATGATAAAGACTAATTCGAGTCTTGAGCCGCTTGTTTAAATTAGTGTATGCATGAGATCTATATAATAGACTCATGGGCTGTATTGTTAAGTGTAGAACTTGGAGAGTTCTTCCCATGGTAGAATCAAGTAGGATTCTTCATGTACGTAAGATCAGGTTTGATATGCAGGGTGTTGCAGGATCATGGTGGAGATGTACATGTGATAAGTAAGATCAGGTTGGTCTGTAGGGGTGTGTGTATGCGAGGGTCAAAAGGAGATCGGCGGGGGAGCAAGATCCAAGGTGACAACAATACATCAAGGAGCAAGATCATGGTGAGATCTACTTGGAGTACCGGTTCGTACTCATTTGTACAGGCAGTACAATGAGGTGAACAACAACTTGTGTTAGCTGTGTTGTGACCTATTGAGAGAAGATTACTCTTAAGGGAAGATTACTGTAAGCCCACGAAGTGGAAGAAAGAGTGTGATCTCTTTGTTGTAATTTCCTTCTAACTGAGTTGGATACAATTATGTGTTGCCTCTCATATTTTGTGCTATTTCTCATTGATAGTTATTTGTTCTTCTGGTTATTTTCGCATGTTTAAGTTGCTTATACAAAGGTAATCATATGTGCTCTTAAATCTGACAAGTTGTGTCAGAGCTTTGGGGAACCTAGGTCCTATCAAGGATTTCATGTAGACCTAGTGAAGATTTGAGTCATCGAGGCTACAAAAAATAATCTCACAGAGCTTTGCAACGTCCTTGGATAAGAAAATTTCTATAGGAGATTTGTACTTAGTTTCTCTCATGTGACTTGGCATCTGAACCAAATTAACGAAGGTGGCACCAAGTCAAGTTTCATCCAGTTAGCCACACAAAAGAAAGCATTCAATGAACTAGAATGCAAACTCTGTTATGCACTAGTACTTGTACTACTTGATCTTCAACAACCATTTGAGACAAAGATTGATGCATTTGATTATGCACTTGGAGCAGTCCTCACTCAACCTAGCCTCCTAGTTGCTTACCATAGTAAAACATTCATTGTGGTAGTAAGGAATTATCCTACATATGACGGGGAGCTTTATGACATTGTCCACATGTGTAAGCATTTAAAGTAATACATATTGAGAAAGGAGACTATTATTTGCATAGGTTACAAACCGCTTCAGTTCTTGTAGACTCAAAACAAGTTATAACAAGAGCAACATAAAAAAAAAATCTTCTTATCTTCATAAGCTCCATCTGAACATCAAGCATAAGAAGGGAAGTGCCTATCCAGTAACAAATTGTTTTTGGTGACCTCTCGTTCAAGCCCTCCTCACCATGCCTGATGCATTTGGACATGAAGTTAACACTTGGTCAAAATAGTATCCATCTGATTCAGACTTTGCAGATATCTATTGAAAGGTGGTTTTGGTCCGAAATTTCATTTAATACATCTAAAATAGAGATTTTCATAGCTCCAGCTTACAACCCTCATCAAGTCTTCTTGAGTTCCCAACTTTTGACAGTGTATTTTATACCATGATCAACATGAACAACTCCTTCAAACTAAAAGTGAGATGAAAAAGTTGTTTAGTTAATTAAACACACACAAAAACAAGCACAAACCATTTTACAGTTTATACATGTTAATTATAAGCAGTACCATGGTCATCATCAAAGACCCCACACCTTCGAAGTTGGTGATTTGAGTATGGCTTTACTTGTAAAATGAAAGATTCACAGGTCCTTACTTGCAAGATTTTTCCACTTTGGTACGGGCCCGAGACCATTGCCCACCAAGTAGGTGATGCTTTTTTTGAGCTTAATCTTATTTCTTATCTCGGGTTGCATCCAGGGTTTTATATAAAACTCTTGAATCCTTAATTTCCACAATTGGTGGACACTTTGGATGTTGGAGAGACACTCTAGCGAGTAGAGATTAATATTGATTATTGTGCACAAGGAAAATCAGATCTAGTAATTGACGTCAGGGTCAAATGAACATGTCAAAAAGAGTTTCCTCTCTTTTAAAATGTCAAAATAGTCAAGTATCTTCTCAGGGAAATTGGTTTACATAAGTGCAGGTTGCCAACCTCTGCTTGCATCTTGTACCGTAGTTTTATGCAATGGGGACCATTGCTCTGCAAGGAGGAGCAACTAATCTAGGAGGATCTAATCAACCATATTAATTCACTCCATCTCAGTGTTGTTCCACAACATTACGTCTTTGTCATCAACTTCAACAATATTCCAACCACACATGAGCATGATTGCAAGTCCTAAGTCCGTTTCTTAAATACTGCACAACTTCTAAAGTGTGGAATTGTACCCCCCATCCCTACAGTAATATCATCAGACACTGTAAGACTAATGATTGGTTATGAAGGAGCTGTTACCAACCATTGTAACAGTCCAACCAATGCTTCATTTCCAAAATTTGTATAGTAATGCACACTTCCATTCTTTGTAGTTAGAATGAAGTTAGTGATAAAAAGGAGTACAAAACTTTGCATGATACAAATTTTCACTTATAGTTCTTATCTGGGGTTCATTATGTTCTTTGCTCATTATACTCTTTACTTCTTCCATTTAATCTATTAAGTGATGTTGTCCACTAGGGCTCCTCCTGGGCCTTGAATCATCATCTTTGTATGGTATTTTGATTTTTAGAAGTGTTGGATTCTCCTTTAAGAGCATGTTGTCCTCTTCCATCATTTTCTTGTCTTCTTCCTATTGAGAACCCTCCTTTACCTCTTCATTTTTTATGTTTCCTTATATACAACTTTTCTGACCTTGATGTATGCTGATAGGCTTCCTCTTGTGACTTCAAATTAAACATTCCAAACTCATCTTGTATTGAAATGTGAAGACTATTTACATACCTAATGAGATACTCTCAAGATCATCCTCCACATGTCATGCTTTAATGTTGAACTTGTAAAGTTCCTCTATGTAGTCTTTCACACTCATTTCTCTGTCTCAAATTGTATAACTTCTTGAATAAACTCAATTGATAATCAGAAGGTAAAAGCTTACCTTTCAACTTTGAAACTATTATGTCCAAATTCTTGATTTTTTATTTGTTGCTTCTTTTCCTTTCCAGATGCACATAATCCACCACATGGTTTGATGTCCCTTCATATTGGTGTAGAAAAAATTCACTCCCCTGAGGTCCTGCATTAACTCATAGTAAAAGTACTTCTCCAAGTTTGTTATTCAATTAATAAGCTTCTCATGGCCCAAACTTCCTCTATAGCTAGGGGTGTCAAACTCTGGATTGTTTCCCATCTTTGCATTGGCTTTAAAAAATATGTCTTTTGGTTCATCTAACATGTCTTCAACTTGAACTCTTCGAGTTCCTAATCCATCATCATTTACATCCGCCCATTGTAGTTCCTCTTATTTATGCAGCCTCCATAGGATCTAACCTTGTTTGAATTCCTTCCAACATCTCTGCTAACTTTGCGATTGTAGGTTTCTCTTTCTCTTGTAAGAAGTATTCCTTTATGTGCCATGACTATTCGTCACAACTCTCAATAGTACATGCTTCTCTTTCACAACTTGCAACTGACTCTACAAGAGCCACAAACACTCAACCCAACATGATAAAACTTTCTCTATACCAATTGATGCAAATGGGAATGAGGGGGGCAAATAAATGGCTGCCTTACTCCCCAACTGAGATAGACTTCAACTGAATGGACACATATACTCAGACTTGTATCTCAAATAACACCCTTATTTACTGATGGATGAAAAGTATTACAAAGATTTCATTACTAGCCCTAGCTTTCGTACTGAACTATGAAGAAGACATTGCAACTTAGTCTCATGGATTGGCTATACTATGACTCCTAAACATACATCACATTTTCAAGCTTTTCAAGCTTTGTCTCTGTCCCTCTCTTGTAACTAAACTATACTCTGTCCTTGGATGGAGTTGAAACTGTGTTTTTACAAAACTGATCTCCCTACAACTAACTTTTGACTCTTGTAAAAAAAGGATCCTAATCTTTATTCCTAACATGTACATCCTGCAAGTCTCTTCGAGCTTCCTCTGCTTGAAAAATTGTCCACATGCCCAAAAAAGAAGTTCTGGGTAGTTACTCATGTTTTTCTCTCTTGGAGCTAAAACTTTTTGAGTGTCTACATTGAGCTAGAATTCTTTCTCCTTTTCCATTTGTAGTCTCCCTACAACTGACTTCCAAATTTTTCAAAAAATGGATCCAAATATTTTTTGCATCATAGTGACATCCTACAAGTCTCTTGGAGTTTCCTTTAATTTGGAGAATGGTCCTATGTTTAAATATGGAGTTCTAGGTAGTCACTCATGTTTTTTCTTACTGTGGCGAAACTGCCGGTTACTGCAAACCAGTGGTTGTGTAACTGATTATTAATGCAGATCGGTGGTGACATAACTACCAATTAATGCATACTGAGAGTTTCAAAACCCTTCAAAACCCCTATATGAAGTAGCAATTTCATTACCATCCCAAAAGAGGTCACTTGACCTCTTTTAGATGACAAATTGTTACATCATGACTTTATTGACATGTTGGAGTCTTGCTAATGATCTCGGGATTGTTGTCGGTATTCTTCTATGCGTACAATGTTTTTGACATGTTTAACAAGTTGCACAAATATACAAACATGGACAAATGTATCTACAACCTAACCCATATTTTTGGTTAATGCAACATTACTTGTTGAACCGAATGCTCTTGGATTAATTGTACTCCTTGGGCATCTAGACATGCATAGCTTCTAGTGTGTGTACACTGCCAATTGTCAAATTATAGTTGTATCAGTGGGTAGTAAAATATATTGGATTGTCAAAGTGATTCTACATTCTAATCATCTATGCCAACTCCTTTGAAGATTGTGCCATACAACTAGTAATATTCAACACTTAGAACCTTACTTCCTCATGATACACGATCTCAATCAACAAAGACAAATTAGATTCTGGAAACCATGTATACACAAAATTATTCTATGCCAATGTGTAGAGTCTTCAAAGTAGGTTAACTCCCACAAAAATTGAAATTGGTCATGATGTATCAGCTAGAAGACAAGTTTCCACACTTGCTTTATGGATATAATGAAATCAAGACTATTACTTTTGAAGATGGGTAACTTATATAGCAAGATCTTGGAAAGATGTTTTCGACTATATTGCCACATATATTCTCACAACTTTTTTTTATTGTTGATCCTATTCAATATTTTAGAGTACTGCAATACCACTTCGAGATGTTCGCAGTACATCCAAGATCATTAATCCATCTCCAAATGATTGTGCACCCTCCATGCATAATTTTTTTATTCTATACCAGTGTACAAAGTTGTTAGAGCAGGTTAGTTCCCACAAGAAGCGGAATTGTTCATTGAAGTATTAGCTAGAAGCCAAGTTTGCACACTTGCTTTCTAGATTTAACACAATCCAGACTATTTCTTTAGAATGTGGGGCGACTAATCTAGGGGGATCTTTGAAAAGTTGTTCCGGTGACATTGCCAATCCTATTCTCATATGTTGTGTTTATTGGAGTTCATGCTCAACAGTCTATGGTACTGTAGGACCACCTCTAAAGGTTTGTGGTACCTCAAAGATCATCAATCCGTCTGTAACAAATATGACACACTTCTATAGTGGCGTAGTGTAGTCGATTTAGATTAGATGTAGCACCACCTCTGCATACACGTAATCTTATGTGGTATCCACTAGTGGCGTCGACAGGGTCGTACACACATTCATGTGTCATTGCAAAGGCAAACTCACACAAACGACACCCTAGGTGCCAACAATTTTCTGCGTCCATCCTAGTCATTTTGGGGTTGAGGGGCAACTTAACGCCCCTCTTCACGTGGAAATTTCCCATGCCAGTTATTTGAGTGTCATCATTAGGAAGAGAAGAGTCACAAATGAAAGTTTAACCATTTTGACTTCTATAAGGATTTTTTATGCCTTCACGACTTTGTAAAATATGTATACACATCTGTAGCTTTAGATAGCAACTAGAATAGAAGATAGATGACCATACATCTTTCTCAAGAGTATTCCTTTTTGGGTGGAGATGCTTGCAATAAAGCAACTACTACATTAAAATCAAGAACAATGACCTTGACAACTTTTTTCTTCTTATGAGTCATAGGTTTCACCAATGTTGAAGTATTCTTGCCTCCCATGTTGGAAGATTCAGTACTAGACTTAGATGAATTTCTAGTTTGTTGAAGAGCTTAAACATGTAAGGCAGAAGGTTTAGGAGCTTGAATAGAAGCATAGGCAGGTGGAGGAGGTGGCAAAGGCGACTGGTGTGTAGTTGTTGTAGATTTAGGAGTTTGAGAAGAAAAAGCAACATGACCTTGACTATGATCAGATGCATTAAACTGCTACGTGTTATTATCAATCAAAATAGATGTGTCAAGAGGAGAAGGGGACACAATAGGAGGAGATGTAACCACTATTCAAACAAGTTGCTAAGAAGATTGGGTCTTCCTAATATTAATCTTGACCTATGTGGGTTGTCTTGTCTCATAAGTATTTTTAGGAAAAGCTATCGTTATTCAGATCTCCGCCATTTCCCCAATCTTTGCTAGCACCAACAACACTAACAACTTGAGAAGCAACAACGTGAGAAAAAATGGTGGAGGATTTCTTGGGAGTATAAGCTTTGCGACTTAGAAGATGTGGAAGAAGATGCATGTCTTTTAGAGCTCCCTCTTGTAGTAGCTTCCATAGTGCATTTTTTTTCTTTCTTTGACAACCATGTCAATGATCTATCAAGCATCGCTTTCGAACGAGCATCAAGAGAAGTGACTTGAGGTGTGATCCAATTGATCATTGGACGAGGATCAAGGAATATTTTCTTCTGAAATTAGATTGGTGCTTGAATGTCGTTACCATCAACGTTCACCCCGTTTGGAATTTTGCCCAGATAATACTTAGTAATTTTTCAAGCGCCGAGCGTTTGTATTCTTTGCACCAGACATCATCATCATATTCACAATCCATTCATAAATATTTATTAAAAAGGGACATGTTTATGCACATCGCCCATTATTCCTTCACTGAACTTTTGTTGTCAAAAGACTAATTTTTTTAGGTAATTACATGGTGAAGACAAACATGTTTCTCTCAATAACCCTTGTGTCTTTAAAATTTCTGCATGTATAGTGGTTAGTGGTAATGAGGAATTGAACTCTTGTCTTTTACTTCAAATAAAGTAACTTGTTGATTTATGCCAATTGTTTGCAAATGCCCATGATTAGCAGCGTGTTGTTTACATAGATAGGGACTACTGTTAAATCCATAAACTTTGACATATGTAAAATTGGGAATTTGAATGAACCAAATCCAATATTTGATCACTTCAGTGGCTCCTTCATTTTGGAAAAGTTGGCTTCCAACAAACTAAAATATATTCTTATGCATTTTTTAGAAAAATAATATCAATAAGATGTAAACAATTAATAAGAATGCCATTATTTAAATTAGTTTAACATATCAAATAAATTTTACCTAAATATCAAGCTATAAATTAAAAATATAGATGCCAACTTCTTAATATTTTTTTTCAAAATTAAGATTAAAATATGGAAAATGATCAATAGTTAAAACAAACCAAATGTATCAATGGGCCAAGATAGTAATATTTTTTCTAAAGTGATATATCTATAATCCAATAATAATTTTAGCATTATGAAAAATAAAAGCTATCGAGTTAGCCGATTTGAGGCCATAAAACTCGTGGGTCCCTACTTGGCCCAAGAGTCTCTGAATTTTTCCTGTACTCTTAGAGTCTCAATACTATATCTAAAACATCCATGCATGAAACTCACATTTGGTGATTGATTTGCCACCACTCAATTAAACAGGGGAATCATATTTGACAATTCTTTCTTGAAATGTGATCTGAAGGGATTCTTAGGGATTTTCATGATTCCTTGCGAACTTCTACCAGATCTTGTTGATGAGGGTGAAGCATTTATTAGTGTTTGGTCTCCAGTTATCTCCTTCATTAGCATAAACTTCTACAAACTCATCATGTGAAAGGATTCGTAGGAATCTGTTAATGAATTCAAATCATAAATGGGCAACCACTTCACCACTCAAACTTTGCTCTTCATGCATTTCATGAACATAATTCTTTGTGCAAGCAATAAATAAGTTGCTTCACCAAGTAGATACATCAAAAGTTGTTGTTTGAGGAAAAGTCCAACTATCGTATAACTTTGCAGCCATAGACGTACGGTGAAGAGTATTTATCCTCAGCTCAAATTTTTGTAAATCAATATGTTCCCATTGAGTATTAGAGATGTTAAGGATGTTTGTCTCAAGGCTCAAGATGCTAAAGTTAGAATTATCTATTAGTTAATTTTTAACTAATGGGTGTTTGTCAAACCTTCCCAATTGATGTAATTACTTTCTGCTTAATAATTACATCAAGTGTGTAAGTGTGTCGCATGGCTTCCATTTATCTTCATTCTTTCATCATTCCTTTGTTAACATTGGTATTAGAGCCAATTGTTTTAGGAAAGCCATAGTGGGGTAAAATCATAGTATGTTGTTCGAGGAAACCCTAGGAGAAGGGTACAAATGGTCCAAGAAGAAGAAGAGGTCATGACAAATCTGTTCCTATTCATGGGGATGCAGAGGACTGCGTGTAGTGTTGAGTCATGTTAGGGTAGACCAAACTCTTCCCTAGAGACTTGTAGACTAGTAGAAGAACACTAGAATGAAATAGACAAAAAAAGACGGACATAGCCTATTGTGATTTGCAACATCACACAACAAAAGAACACCTGAAGGAAGCAAATAGAAGAAGAAAAATGTGTTGCATCATAAGAAAAAAATAATGTGGTGGGTGGATGACAAACCTATAAAAAATGAAAGCAGTCGTGTTTTGACCACGTGAAGACCAAGAGGGTCATGTGAAGAAGGAATAAACGAGTCATAAATGGAATTTGTAGTTTCCAACGTAGACAAATGCAAAGTAATTCAACGTGAAGAATATAGCAGTTTGAAATGTGGTGACCAAGCAGTTGGTTGCTAGGGCAAGACCAGACGTACGTCACAAAAGAAAAGACCAGACGTAGGTCATTAAATGAATTACCAGCTTTTTATACCATCACAAGTTGCGGTTAGTGTACGAAAAATAGACGCAGACCAACAAATTAGAATTGATTTTTCGATAAATTCTTGTCAGTCATTGTTAGTACATGAAATCTATACAAAATATTATTTCTATTGTTGCTTTAATTTTTGGGTCAGAAAATCGTACTTTCCCTAGTAGATAGATTTGTGAGTCATTGGTCCAAAAAATGTAGTTTTATATTGCATTGTTGTATTTGTTAGAAAATTGTAGTTGAAAATATTTTCGAGTCGGCGTTGTATAGTTTTTCTGTTCACAATCAAATGTTGTGTATAAAATGGCCAACATACAAAACGTGGTTCTGCTAGAAGTGCTGAAGTTAACTGGCCAGAATTATGTTGTATGGAGTCATAAGATTTTGACAGTCATGAAATATCGTGATTGTGGCAAAATCATTTTCGACACTGAAGCAAGATCTCTTACAAACTAGCTCTGGATTCACAGACCAGCGTTGCAGTCGCATCTAATAGTATGTCATGCTCCCTTTTTGGTGTAAGCAAGAAAAGGACACTTAGCTTAGTTCTCTTGGCGTTTCCTTTAGTCTAAGGGATTAAGGGCACAAGGGAAGCACTAATTCCCCCTCTTCAAAGGTTAAAAGTTCTTTTTCACTTAAGTAAATCTAATTTTACATTGAGGGCCAATTTTGACTTAAAGGGCTCACAAAGCCTTTAAGTGATTAAAAAACGTAGCCGACCTTATAATTCAGTTACTCTCCCTTCATATGGAGCGCCCAACTAAAATGGAGAGTGTTTAAGAAGGATTGTAAATCAATAGAAAGGTTATGCTTTTCAGATCATTGAAATTGTAAGTTTAAGCACGAAAACGCTTAGCTTATCGATTGAGCACGAAACCCTTAAATGGAAGTTTGAAGCAAGAACACCAACCGTTATATTCAACTACGACATTCCTCATTCGGGGGTTGTATTAAGCTTTGTTGGTCTGATTTTTGTAGTATATGCATCTAATATAGAACAAATGCAGCAAGGTGGCATTCGTCAAAGGTCGCAATTGGTTCACTAAGTGTGGTGACTTGTTGTAGGGCTGCAACTAGGGCAATGAATGACTTATGATGGGCAACAAATGGCATTTGGGGGGAAGTGTTGGAATTGAGGATTGATTGCAGCGATTGTCTAAGGTTGTACGTGGTTTTTGAACGGAGCAACCTAGGTAATGTTCAGGTTTTCATGTGTCTAAGGCAGCAACTGTGGCGATAAACACAGCAGTCCCTTCTAGGTAGATAGGCGACTGCTTTGGCAGTGTAATCCATTGTTTTAGAATGCTATGTGAAGCCAAAAACTCTGTTTGTACATTCATAAAGTATTATCATATTTTTATATTATTTTCCAGATAATATTTTAAGTGGAAACAGGCCGATAGAAAGGTATAAATTATGATCGTAATATTCTGGAATTTGATAAATTATTCGTGAAGGAAATATGTAGTGTCAGACCTAAATTCTAAATTTTCTAAGTAAATATTATTGGCTGTGATATTGGGCAATTTCTTGTAATTTTTGAGGAAATTAAAATATTGCTTGTTGCCCTAAAATTCGAACGTCAGTATTCTGAATTTTTATGTATTGCTAGGGTTTATCAGGATTTATTACAGCTTGCTAATAGGGGCGTTATATCTAGGGTTTGCTAGAAAAATCAGATAATTTCACTGTTGCCTAGGGTTTGTGGACAAAATTCAGAAATTCAAGGTTTTTCCCAATTTGGGGACATTACACTGTATCTCTAGAGTCACATAGATAGCTCTTGAGTATGCAAATGGGGAGCGTCAAAAATATTACTGATCTATTTTTGAAACAAATTTGTAAATCTACAAATTCTTAATTGAAGTAAGACGTTTGGCTATGAGTATCTTGGGCCCTATTGTGGATGACATCATGCGAAAAGGAAACTGAAAAACAATCAAATCTTGGGCACAATTGTCAGTGACATCCAAAGGAAAAGAATATAACCACCCGGAATGATGAATGGTCGGATCTTTTGTATTTTTATGATATAATGGAAGCTGATGAGACACTCCTATAAACTAGAGAAGTCAAAGGAATATTTGAGGGGAAAAAAGAAAGAAAAACAATGTCAAGAGGAAAAACACAAGCTCTGGAAAGGAAAAGAGAGTTAGATAGGAGCATAACTATCCAAGAATGAAATAGAGAGTTATTTCAGTTTGGAGGGACTGTATGAGAGTCTAGATGCTTTTCATGTGTTGTAATAAGGGTGTATAGGTATATGTGAGAGTGTTAGTGAGTGTGTTCATCTAATTCTCGGTAACAAGTCATTGAATGCAATAAAGATGATGTAGTGAAATGTGTCAAAGTCTGAGAAATGTGTTTAAAGTGTGTCCATGAGTGAGTGTACAACCCAAGCAACACAGAATTAAACGCTGACCTTAATTGGTTACTCTCTTTGTGCTTGCACCAGTAACTCAAAGACAATATTACATTTTGTAAGAGTTGTAAATAAACTCCAACCTTTTTAACTTAACACACAGAATGAATAATAGCCAGGCAAATTGGGATTGCTAGGCTTTGAGTACATGTGAGACATGTATAAAAAGCCCAATTTCCACAATTTTGGCCAGACTCAGACTTTTATTCAATTATGTTAACAACTTTTTGTGAAGCTATTGAACCAAGTGAAGTGTTGAAGAGATCTCAATGGGATTGCTAGGCTTTGAGTACATGTGAGACATGTATAAAAAGCCCAATTTCCACAATTTTGGCCAGACTCAGACTTTTATTCAATTATGTTAACAACTTTTTGTGAAGCTATTGAACCAAGTGAAGTGTTGGAGAGATCTCAAGGTTTTCTGATAGTCTTAATTAAAGTGAACTCATATTATGCAAGTAAATGTGCACTTAGATGCAACTTGCACATTTGGGGCATGGATGTCGGAGAACTGTGTTGATTACAAGCAGTGGTTCTAAAAGGTAAAACTTGATAGAAATATAAGTTTAGCTTATAAATCAAATTTAGTTTGGAATGCTTTACATAGAGGTTCATAATGGGTACACTACTATCTCAATCTTAAATGAAGTAAATTTATTGTTTTATTGCACTTTCTCGCAATTAAGACCAAAATAAGGAACATGTTCCACTCTATCAAAATCTTGCATACTATTTTTCTATATTTTTATGCTTCTAATGGCTAAAATTAGAAAATTGTTTTCAGCTTGTAAATCAACTATAGACAGACATGCATTACGTGTAGGTTCATAGTGTATACACTAGTATCTCATTATTGAATAAAGTAGATTGTTTTTCATAATACACTTTCACACATTGAAGAGCATCACAAGGAACATGCTGCAGTATGTCAAAAGCTTGCTTGCCATTTTTCTAGATTGTAATGTATAATAATTAGGAACCTATTTTTGGCAACCATTGCTACTCCTTTTGCAAGGTATTCTCAAGTTATTTTCATCCTTATGAAATCAGTGTTGTGATGCTCAAGTAAATCATTAGTTGATGAAGGTTACATGTGTTTTAATAATAGTAAGCAAAGGCATCCAAACAATAATGGTTATTTTTACAAGTAATTCTGCCGGTTTTGAATCTTCTTTTGGGATTGCTTGGTTGAGATTTTAGAGTGTTGAATCATTGTTGAGCTTTGGTAAATATTTTTGTAATAAACTTGATGATTTTAGCTTTTACCATTTTATTGACAAATTTTTGCATGTGTGTGGCCATCTAGGCAACACACATCCTCTTCATTGTACATCTATTTAGTCCACAAGTGTAAAGTATCAAATGTGGCAGTATATCTTCTTTATGCTCTTGCTCTTTATGCGTTTTACTTCATAGTTTTTGTTGTGCTTTATAAGATATACTGTTAGTCAAGCCTTGCTGCAAATTAACACCAAGTAATTTACGATTGACACCAATGTGTACTATAATTTTATTTCAATCCACCCATTAATAAATGATTGAGTAATCGGATTTTCTCCAAGCAATATAACACACATGGAATTTTGATATCATCCATGTGGCCGTCAAATTTTCAATCTACCCATTAAACCCAAATTCATTTATCCAAAATAGCATACCCTCCAAAATGAACCTTCATCCTCATCATATACCCTTTCCTCAAAAAGGCCTCCTCCTTAAGTGGTACACCCCACTTCGAGGAACGATTTGAACTATAAAAAAACAAAAGCTTATAAGATTCACTTAAGGGCTAATTAGTCTCATGAACGAAAAAGGGCGCCTCCTCAACTCAAAACTAGAACAACTTTTTGCATATAGGAAACACTGAAGATAAGGTTAAGGGCCTTCTTTTTGCTTATTTCCGAAAAAGGGGACATTACACATTCCAATACTTTCTAGGAAGCAATGCATAATATTATTCATGCAAAATTGTGTCTACAAGGTTGATGATCCTGAAAGAGTAGCAACATAAGAAGTGGTAGTTAGGTGTAAGTTCTTTTCTACAGTGTGTATGGTTGTTGGCATAATAATCTTGATGCAAGCACAAGATGGGATGTAATGGGAGGTGGAGGCTTCACTTAAAGAGTTCAATCTCACACCTTGACCAATTCATTTACAGACCAAGTCATTTATTGAAGGCTTGAAGATTGGTTTCTCCTACACAGTAGAAGGAAAATATAAGATCCATCAAGCTATCTTGTTCAATGCAAATTTCCTTTTGTCCTGCATTCAGCTTCTTTAGGGGAGTTACGAGGACGATGACTTCTGCTACTAATAATCTCCTTAACAAAAACCCAAAGCCTCAAAAACATCTTATTCCAATGGAGATAGTTTTGAGGAGAACTTTTGTTGATTGGGCATCACAAGGTACTTTGAACTATCCTTTAACTTCTTAAGACCAGAATGTTTCTCCTTAGTGGTGGACTTATTATTAGGAAGGACATTTTCAACTTTTAGGTTAATGTGGTAATTGCTATAGATAAGATATGGCAAGAGCAATCTTAATTGCATTATCCATCCTCCTTTGGTAATTCAGATTGCTTTATATGCTCCCATCAAAGAGCCATTAATCATGAGAATCATTATATATGTGCTTATAAATCAATAAGCTATGATATTGGCATATCATGTTCCGTGCATTTTTTCTTTTAAATGATGATTACTTTAAAGAATTGATAGTATTGTTGGAAATTAATTCTATCCAACCTCCACATCGATTATATTGATTATTAGGTTTTTATTGTGGAGAATAATGTGTTGGAATTGAACGACCCAACTTCAGCGCAAAACTTTTATGTCAAATCTTTTACTCTTCAATAGGACAACAATTTTTCCTTTTTTTAATTGAATAGTATGCATACCATATGTAAATGTCTAAAGCTCTCATTTTACAACTCCAATTTTTTTATAAATGATATCTTATCAAGATAGCCTCAGGGCCCCATTTGAAAATAGAGACCTTGACTTATGTGAAAGAATCTTTTTTACAACGTGAAATATCTAGAACACTGGCACATATCTAACTATAAAAGATGGTTACAATTGCAACAAACCTTCTTTCTCAATTACTCTAGGAATGCTACAAAGTAAAAGAATGAAACACACGTAATGAATGTGTTAGTCTAACATAAAAACTCTTAGATCCATTATTTAAGGGTACAATGCTTTTATGATATAATTGCTTCCTTGCTCCTCATCGGGGGACCCCTGATGTATGGTGGTAGTTGTGGCCCCCTGAGTCTAATACTCTTGGTTTGTGCTGACATTATTTGTTATATAGCTACACATCACCACTATGCCTGGCTAGATCTCTCTGATGGCCTTGCTCTTGACCACTCTTTGGTAGGCGGGAGATTCGCTTTGATCTTCCTCTCTATGTCCTCTAGGTGTGCCAATGGGGTTGTTTGATCTATTGTCCCTTCTCCTGTTGTTGCCAACTTCATAAGGTTGTGATCTCCTCGACTTGCCTAGCCATTGTCAACTTCAGGGCCATTGTCTCTACTGATCTTGCATGACTGGCTCAAAGAACAGGGTGTCAGGGTATTCCTAGATGAGAACCCTAGGCAGTCATTAATTCTCATGTCTCTCTGAACTCCAGGAAGAGTTCCAACAACATGTCTCTCACTTGGGGGCCCGTCCATCTTAAGGATTCATTTCCACATATCGAGTGAATATGTTACCAACATATAAACTCTTAGAGCCACTATATATGGGTGCAATGTTATTTTGATATTGTTTCTAACTTGCTCCTCGTCGAGTGACCATTGGGCATGGACTCACTATGATTGGTCCTAGCTAGAACCCTTGGATTTTGAGCTTGATGCTACTAATCAATCACGACAGTGTTTGGTGCATAGCTCCACATCAACACCACCCCTAGCTATGTATCTTTGAGGGCCCTACCTCTTGCGGGTATTTTTACCACTTTTAGTACTCGATATTCTATAGGTTCTTGTGTGCCATGTACCTTGAGTTACTCCGGCCACCGTCTGTGTGAGAGCTTGTTGCCTAGGTAATTGTAATGATCATTTGTTCCATGAAATTCTCTCCCCTAGCCACCTCTCTACCTTGGCATCCCCATCCCAAACGAATTTTCAAAATTGTGTTTTGTTAATATATTGCAAACAATAACTCTAAATTGAGTACTGTCTTTTGCAAAAGTGTGTAGTTTCTTATTTTTCACGCATTGGGCCAATTTGCCTTGTAAAATGCACTACTGTATAAAGTGTCAAAATTTGGGAGGGGGGGCACCTGACATAGTTTCAGGGGGTTGTAGTGTGGTTGTGATTCTTTTCTGCAATTTTTTCATTTTTGGCACATTTGATTTATGCAACAACAACAAACACATTAATCTTAATTCTGCAATAGATCTTAGTATTGTTAATGCACTCACACCCTTCAACTACCAAGTATGGAAAAGTAAGATTACAATGGTTCTTATAAGTAAATAATTGTTTCACATAACTATGGGGTAGAAGTAGAGACCACAAGCAAATAAGATAAAATGGTTTAATAGATGTGATGAAGTTTTTGGAATATTGTTTTTCAGTGTCATCAGAACTATTTCACATAGAGTCGACCAAATCTCTCAAAGAAGTATGGGACACCTTAAAAAAGTTGTTTGGGAAAATCGATACCATGAAAGACCATGAGCTTGAGATTGAACTAATTAATCTAAGCCCTAACAACTTTGACACATTGAGGGACTTCTTCATCAAGCTTAAGTCACTTAGATTGCAATTAAAAGAGTGTGGAACCGAAAAGAAAGATGAGCAGTTAGTTCTTTCTATGCTTGCAAACTAGGACTTAATTACTCTGTATTTCACTCTACCTTTTATGCGACGAAGAGAGCCATGGAAGCCAACTGGACAATGCCATCGTTAGATGACTTCATTGCAAATTTAACTAAGGAATAAGATAAATTGATAAGAATCTTCAAGTCTTCCAAACCTTCAACCCTCATTACCGGGAATGAGAAACAAAAAACCTCTAGGAACAAGGATAAGAAACAGAAAAGTGAGGATTTTAAAAAGAGGAAAGAGCAGAAAAACACTACAAAAACTAGCACTAAAACCTCCTCCGAAGGGAAACCTAAGAGAGCCTATTACAAGAAAAATGGGCATGATGAGCACAAGTGTATGAAGAAATAGATAGACCACCTTACATATCTCTTAGAGAAAAACAATATATCGGTACCTGAGTTTGTCAAACAGTCATCATCAACCAAGGAATCTTCTAAGGCAAAGGAAAAAGTGAAGGAGAAACCTAAAGGCAAAGATTTAGTTGCAGTGGCCTCCACATTTGTTTCATCTTGGGTTATCGGCTATGGTGCTTCACACCATGTGGGTTCATCAGAGGTTGAATTTTTTGACTTAGAGCCCTATAGCATGTCCTCTATCACTTTTGGTGATGACATTCCAACAGAGGTTGTAGGAAGAGGGACTCTGGAAGTCGAAGGTTGTAACAACCTTTTCAGTTGCACTAAAACAAAAAGTAGTAAATTTTTTTATTTTTATTTTTTCTTACTATAACAAACATTCTATTTACAATTATATAACTATAATTTATTTAAATAACAGATAAACATCAAATTTTTAACTTTAATTTCCAATGTAAGATAGGGGTTACAATATATGAAAGGAAATACATAATGACACAGCAACAACTGGTTTCGCTATACAACAATGGTTGTTCAAGTAAATAATATTACATTTACAATTTCATTAGGCAATTAGCCTTATAAAAGATAACTAACTCTCTGGAGCTCGAGTTGCATCAACTCGCGTATCTCTGATAATCTCAAGTGTTGTCTCCAGGGATGTATTGTAGTGGGGGAGGAAGAGCATCATTCGAGCTCTTTATAACTCCAACCACAGACCAACAATAAAACAGTGCGAGAATCCAGAATGAGACATGCTAGTACCCCCATGTACTGTAAGATACTACTATATGACGTGTATCATAAAGAAAAATATATTTCTACTATGATATCGCACAACATGCAAATCATACATTTGAATTGATGATGTTAATATAACATTTCTTTGACCAAAGTTTTAAATAACATATGATCATCCAGATCAATCAAATTCATAACACATCACTTGATCGGGTTATCCATACCCATCATTGGTGATTCTAGCCAAGCTTGGGAAACTGTCTCAATGCTTGAGTAGTATCATCAATGCAGAATCCATAATAAACATAACAGATATATATCCAAAGCATAGGCTTACCAAACGGGTAAACTACTCTAAGGATCATTAACAAACACAAGCAATATCTTATGTAATATGCTTATATTGACAAAACCATGCCAACCAAAAATGACTTTAACAGTCTATATTAACTTATCTACAGCAGATAATTCAAGCAATGTTTAATTATTGCTACAAAGGAAGTACTTTTAAGAAATTGATAACCTTCTGATATTTTCCAGAATGTTTAAGTTCTATTTCCTCTAAAATCAACAAAATTTACGAGGGGGACTAATTATTCATTTTTCGAAATAACAAAAATACGTAATGTCACACCATGATCTGTTGGTTTCGTCATAAGCTTTATAATGTTTTCATTACACATAAAAATAAAAAACCCCCAAATATTAAGAAATGACATAATTTTCCTTACCACTGGACAATTTACTTGCGGGGTTTAAAAATAATGCCGACAACTAACTAGCATGTAAGCGTGCAATTGCTTTATATCTATCTCAACAAATTTCATTATAATTTCATAGGGCATGTTATAATTTCGTAGATTTATAACAATTTATTAGATGATTATTTATTATGTAATTGTCGATTATGTAATTAAAAAAATATAATATATATTATCTAATATTATATAAATTACATTGTCTCTTATTTCCACCGGATTAATTTTAATCTATATTCATTATATGTTTATACTCCAAAAATAAACAAGATTATTTAACCAAATAAACATAATTTTTTTATTATTTAAAAATACATTCCTAAATAAACCAAGAATATATATATATATATATATATATATATATATATATATATATATATATATATATATATCTTCTTCTCATCCACAAAGACGTAAGGTTAATATGCACCGGCCAACAAGAATTTTTTATGATAAAGTTGAAATACACAGGAAAATATGTGAAGCGACTTGCCCCCTCATTCACAACAAGAAACATGGCCCCAATATATATATATATATATATATGCATTCAGCCTGTCATGAAGATAAACGTTGGTAAGGGTTTGTTGAATGCGCTGAGAGGAGGGTGTTATAAACCTGTTAAAAATACTGGACTGAATTGGGACGTGGTTCAGGTGAATCGAAATAGCAGAGGCAAAAGAGAGAGTGGCACTGGCATTTTCTTCGCTGGCGTAAGGGAATGAGTGGTGGCATCACTGCTCTTTCACTGAGCTAAAGAAAAGAAAAGAACATAACTTGATATGTCGTCAACGTCAATACTATTGGTGAAAATAAATGAACAAATTCATGGCAAAGGAATTAAATGATATCTATTCACATGTTTTGCCAAATTTAGTCTTAGTTGTGATAAAGATTAGTCGTGGTACCATTTTTTTGTAAGCTAATCAAACTACACTTTTGGCAATGGTTTCGTTTGAATTGAAACAATTGAGATAAAAGAAATGAACAAATTCATGGCAAAGGAATCAAATGATATCTATTCATATGTTTTGCCAAATTGGGTCTCAGTTGTGATAAAGATTATTCGTGGTACCATTTTTTTGTAAGCTAATTAAACTACACTTTCGGTAATGTCTTGATAAGGGAAGGATCTAGGTGATTCTTGATCACTGATGAGACGGAAAGTGTTTATTTTGCTTAAAATACTTATCTTTCTTCATCACAATTTACAAACATATTTTCAACTGATTTCTACATATATTACTAGTTGGGTGAATAGTTTGTCACCAACTAACTGATGCGCAAAATCGGTTGTTTTAACCACAGCATAGGGAGATTCGTCGGGCAAATGTGCAGGTCTACCACATCAAAAGCGGACAAATATCTCCTCTCATCAAGGAGAAGTTCCCTATAAATATGAGGAGCTATATATATATATATATATATATATATATATATATATATATATATATATATATATTATGCAGAAAACAACACTCAAGGGTAGGACAACACCATCCATCTCTCTTTTCTTAGAAATGATGTTCACAGGGAAAGGAGAAAATCTTGGTGAAATCACTAGAATTTTTTCTGGTAGTGATAAGTAACATGTAACAAGGGCGCAGTAACCAAAAGAATGAAGTAGCACAAAGTCTCCACCTCAACTATCAAAGAGTGAAATATACGAAGGACAATGGGGGCACAAAGTCGTCCCAAGATCCTTTACACAGAAACAAAATGAAAACACATTAAAGACCGTTGTGACAGCACAAAGTCTCTCCACAACTAGCTTCAGGACACCTTCCTGATCACTTCCACTAGTTCTGCTTGTTTCATTAAATGGACAAGAACACATTCATGAAATAGACATAAGAACAATCTCCTAAATGACACAAGCTTTTACAGCACAAAGTCTGAAAGTAACTTGTTTTATCATTCAAATAAAGAAATATGATTAACAATCTGAGCTCAAAGTCTCAGTAATCGCCTTTCAATTTTGGCAAAGTTTTGCTTCTATAACCAAAAAGATCTCCTCTGCATAAAAATAATAGATTACAACATATAGCAGCGCCAAAAAGACTTGGCGCTTTCTTTCATGAAATGGCCCATGCTGCATTCAATGCCTTGAATACATTTTAAGTTCTGTCAAGGGGGCCATGTTGGAACATGGCATTTGCCTTAACTGTGGTGTGTCGATTCATCTCAAATGTCTCCTCCAAAGTATAGGCCACCTAGTCCGCTTCCTAATATTGGTGCAGCTATCCACTTTGTCTTTACTCCATGGAGAAAATCAGGGTGCGTCCTTGAGTGCTTGCACGCTCAGATGCTACTTGGTGGACTGTTCCACTTACTGGAATAACTCTTTTGTAGATATTTCAATATCACCTGTAGCTTTCCCCTCTTTCGTGTTGCAATTTGAGCTCTCGGGCTATCTTCTTCAACTGGTTGCTTAGTTTGTTCTTCAAGTTTCGCGCCACATTTAAAAATTAACAGATATTTCATTACCTTGAATTTGACGTCCGTGGGGGCGTCACTGGTTGCTGGTCGCTTGAACCACTTTGAACCATGAACTTTTGAATTCTGAGAGTTCACTAGTTTAATGGTTCAATGGTTCGGGCGGTCTTATCGGCTCCTTGGTTCCATCGCTTCTTTGGTTCATTCGCTTTCTTGGTTCGTTCGCCTTCCTGGTTTATTCGTCTCCCTGTCTCTTCGGTTGAAGCTTCCTTGAACCTTTGAACCCTTGAACCTTTGAACCATTTTGGTTCAAGGTTCAACGGTTCATTCTCTTTCTCAGAATCCTTTGTTTCTTCTAAGTCTCTCGAGCTTTGAAATTCCTTTGGCTTTATGTCGTTGGAACAACCCGAAGGGAAGGTGTCCCTTCGGACCTTGAGAAAAGTCCATTTCATGGTCGCCGAGAGCCCCCAACAAGGGTACATGCCCTTCGAGGTCCTTCGGGCGGCCTTCTTCAAATCCTTCGGACAAAATGTCCAAAGAAAATCTTTCATTTGCCTTAGCCGCTTTCTATCGGGCCTTTGATCATTCCTTCGGACAAAATGTCCGAAGGATCTCACATGTAGAATTTTGTCGCGAAAAATCCCTTCGAATGATATCTTTTTGTTCCATTTGCCCTCTGCAAAGGCACTTGTCTTTCGGGCTTTGGGACACCTTCCTTTGAACCTTCCGATTGAACCAACTTATGGTTCAACGGTTCAACGGTTCAATCTTTTGTTTGAAGCCTTCTTTCATTTAAGTCTTTTGATCTTATTGAACTCACCAAACTTTTGAACTCGTTAAACCATTTTGGTTCAAGGTTCAACGGTTCATTCTTTACTCTTTGAAACTTTCTTTTCTTTTAAGACTCTTGAAGCCGTTGAACTTGTTGACGCTGTTAAACTTTGAACTTGCCGAAGTGCCTAACTCTTTAAGTCTGCCGACGTCGTTGAACCTTTGAACCCGTTGAACTTTTGAATCCGTTGGGAGCGGGGTTCAATGGTTCAATGGTTCAATCCTTTGATTGAAGCTTGCCGATGGACCTTTTGGTTGAACCGAGACGTTGAACCAAATTTGAAATTGCGTAAGTGTTGGGAACTTGTTTCTTTATGAGAGCTTGCCTGTTGAATTCGTTGAACTTGTTGAACCTGAGAGCGAACCTGCGAGCCCCTTAATTGAAAAAGCTTGAATAATGAAGAATTTGAGTACTCATAACATTTTTGAGAATGGGAGAGAATTTTGGCCTGCAGGACCAAAATAATTCATATGTTGTCCCCAAAAATGAGACACATTTTGGGAACAACTGGGTCCAGTTGGGGAACTTCCATTGATTGCAAAAAAAATTGAAGGGAGTAGAAACCAGAATCTCTAGTGCCTTTAAGTATGCCATTGGGCTACGGAGTCATGCTACCCAAAAAAGAGAGGCGCCAAAAGCGAAAACAAAAAGTACAAAATAGAACTAAAGACTATACAAATATACATATGCTCAACTGATGTCCCCTGATACTTCAAAGATTGAAGTGCTTCAGATGGTGCCCATTTTGAGGCAGAGAAAAGGGTGTGCCATCTTGATACTTCAATAGGAAACTGTTTTCACCATTGAGCTTATGGATAGTAAACGAGCTTCTCCATAGGGAATTGAATTTGCCATGCATTCCCTTTGATTCCCTTCTCTTGTTCCATAATAGAACTTGATCTCCAATCTGGAAATTACGGGTTTTTACTTTCTAGTCGAAGAGCTTTTTCATTAGACTTTGATGCACAACAATTTGGTCCACCACCATAGTTCGCTGCTCATCCAGCTCAGTTAAGCACATGATCCTCTTATCAATGGAGCTTTCATATGTCTGATCTTCGACTGCCTTTGCCAATTTTAATGTTGGCAATTCCAAGGTGATTGGTATCTCTGCATTGAGACCATACAGAAGTTGGAAATGTGACATACCTATTGCCATTTTGGGTGTAATTATGTCTGCCCATAAAACATCAACGAATGTTTTATGCTATGTTCGTTGGTTGTCATTCCCCAGCTTCTTGATGATGGTCACCAGGGTTTTGTTGCTCGATTTTGCTTGGCCATTCCCTTGTGAGAAATAATTAGAGGAGTGATAGAGGATAATCCCATAATAAAAACAGAGTTGAGTGATCTCATGAGAAGAGAAATAAGCTGCACTGTCTGTCACAATTTTGGTTGGGATCCCAAACCTGGAAATGATGTTTTCCTTGAAGAAATCGCATACCACTTTTGAAGTAGCATGCTTGGTTGGAATTGGTTCCACCCATTTGGTGAAGTAATCTGTGGTTGTGAGGACATAATCATGTCCAGCGCTTGAAAATGGGTTTCAGCAGCAATAAAATCAATTTTTTATTGCTGAAATGGGTTTTCTATTACCACTTATTTAAGAGGCAAAGCAACTAACTTAGGTCTTCCAACGAACTGTTGGCATAGTTCACATCTTCGTACCCATTTGTATGCATCTTGAAATAGAGTAGGCTAGTAATATTTGGCTCGCAGAATCTTATGGGCAGTTATAGGCGCAGAAAAAAGTCTTCCACAGGCCAGATTATGAAAGGACTCCAAAAGTTGGTTATGTTGTTCTTTATCCACGCAGCGAAGGAACACTCCATCAAGGTTCTTCTTATACAAGCCGTTGCCCCATAGGACAAAATTAGCAACTTTCAATTTAACAGTCCTCCTTTCTTTACGAGACAGGGGAGCAAGACACTCCCCATAAGAAAGGAAATGAGCAATACTCGAATACCACTCATTCATAGTGGAGACAGAGGATTGTTGGCGTGTCTTCAATTTTTGCTCTTGGTCTATTATCAGCAATCAATTGGTAGAGACCCCTTCCCCGCACAAGCTTTGTTGGTTTGATAACCAGATCAAACACTTGGATTTTAGCAATTCAATTACCCATCTTGGTTCCAAACTTTTGCTGAGTTAATATGGATTTCACTGTGGTATCAAGAACCAGGGCAATATTGTGTGAATTGAGGATGTAAAAATAGAAGTGCTTTATGTTAGGGTGTGGAGCTAAAAGCTTCACCTTGTTGCAAACATGGAGGATGCTGAGTATGCAGTCACCGACGTCGGCAGGATCACCGACGTCGGTCAATGGACAGTGCAGAAGGAAACCGACCTCGGTAGCAGTCGGCCGACGTCGGTCACCTCCGGTCAGACAGGGACCAACGTCGGTCCCCTGTGTGGTTTGAACTGCTTGTTGACAGACAGTCAGTTTGTTAAACCGAGAGTTTGTATGATAAAGACTAGTTTGAGTCTTGAGCCACAAGTCTAATCATTGTATGCATCAGATCTATATAATAGACTCATGGGCTGTATTGTTAAGTGTAGAACTAGGAGAGTTCTTCTCATAGTAGAATCAAGTAGGATTCTTCATGTATGTAAGATCAGGGTTGATTTGCAGGGTGTTGCAAGATCATGGTGGAGATCTACATATGATAAGTAAGATCAGGTTGGTCTGCAGGGGTGTGTGTATGCAAGGGTCAAAAGGAGATTGGCAGGGGAGCAAGATCCAAGGTGACATCAATACATCAAGGAGCAAGATCATGGTGAGATCTACTTGGAGTATCGGTTCGTACTCGGTTGTACTGGCAGTACAATGAGGTGAACAACAGCTTGTGTTAGTTGTGTGTTGTGACCTATTGAGAGAAGATTACTCTTGAGGGAAGATTATTGTAAGCCCACGAAGTGGAAGAAGAGTGTGATCTCTTTGTTGTAATTTCCTTCTAATTGAGTTGAATACAATTGTGTGTTGCCTCTCATATTCTGTGCTATTTCTCATTGATAGTTACTTGTACTTCTGGTTATTTTCGCATCTTAAGTTGCTTATACGATGGTAATCATGTGTGCTCTTAAATCCGACAAGTTGTGTCAAAGCTTTGGGGAATCTAGGTCCTATCAAATGGTATCAGACCCAGGTTGGAGGTTCTCAGAGCGAGGTTTACTAACAGGTGGTTTAGATCTGGTTAGTGTTTGTTGATTACAGGTTACTCACAGGGGTTTCTGTTTGAGTGGGAATATAACAACGGTAGAAGAAGGTAAGCTGAGAATGAAAAAATTCAGACACAGGATTAACATCACAGGGTGTGTGGTGGGTAGTCTTCAAGATTGAGCTTGAAGAGGAATACAAGCCAGGATGAAGATTAGACAATGTACTGGGATAGGTACAAGTGCAGCTGTTTATCTCTAAGTGGGAGATTGTTAGGGTGTGGAGCTAAAAGCTTCACCTTGTTGCAAACATGGAGGATGCTGAGTATGCAGTCGTCGGCGTCGGCAGGATCACCGACGTCGGTCAGTGGACAGTGCAGAAGGAAACCGACCTCAGCAGCAGTCGGCCGACGTCGGTCACCTCCGGTCAGACAGGGACCGACGTCGATCGCCTGTGCGGTTCGAACTGCTTGTTGACGGACAGTAAGTTTGTTGAACCGAGAGTTTGCATGATAAAGACTAGTTCAAGTCTTGAGCCGCAAGTCTAATCATTGTATGCATTAGATCTATATAATAGACTCATGGGTTGTATTGTTAAGTGTAGAACTATGAGAGTTCTTCCCATGGTAGAATCAAGTAGGATTCTTCATGTATGTTAGATCAGGGTTGATTTGCAGGGTGTTGCAAGATCATGGTGGAGATCTATACGTGATAAGTAAGATCAGGTTGGTCTGCAGGGGTGTGTGTATGTGAGGGTCAAAAGGAGATCGGCGGGGGAGCAAGATCCAAGGTGACAGCAATACATCAAGGAGCAAGATCATGGTGAGATCTACTTGGAGTACCGGTTCATACTTGGTTGTATTGGCAGTACAATGAGGTGAACAACAGCTTGTGTTAGCTGTGTGTTGTGACCTATTGAGAGAAGATTACTCTTGAGGGAAGATTACTGTAAGCCCACGAAGTGGAAGAAGAGTGTGATCTCTTTGTTGAAATTTCCTTCTAACTGAGTTGAATACAATTGTGTGTTGCCTCTCATATTCTGTGCTATTTCTCATTGATAGTTATTTGTACTTCTGGTTATTTTCGCATCTTAAGTTGCTTATACAATGGTAATCATGTGCGCTCTTAAATCTGACAAGTTGTGTCAGAGCTTTGGGGAACCTAGGTCCTGTCACTTTATTGTCTTTACCACAGCATAAGCATGCTTCTCCATGTTTGAATACTTCAGCTCATGAGCTTTGAGAGGACAACTCATGAAGGATATGGGAGATTCCACACTTTTATTCTGTTGACCCAGAATTGTTGAAAGTGTGTGCTTAGAAGCATAACTGTACATGGTGAAATCTTTGGTATAATCTGGACAAACCAGAATTGGGGCGTGGGCAATAGTTGTCTTGATGTCTCAGAATGCCAATTTGCCTTCTTTAGTCCAGCTGAAAGTGGTCTTTCCCTTCATCACGTTTACAATATGGTGAGTCTTCTCTGGGAACTCAGGGATGAACCTTCGTAAAAAATTCACCTTTTTAAAGAAAGAGTGAATTGCAGTCTTACTTGTCGGCAGAGTAAGCTCCTGGATGGATTTGACTCTTTCGGAGTCAATCTTTATGCCTTCTTTGGATACAATGTGTCCGAGAAGTTTTCCTTCTGTTACCCCAAAAACAAACTTCTTGAAATTTAGAGAAATGCCATTCTGGCGACATTGTTCCAGCACTTGTTGCAAATGGTGCATATGATCAAGACGATGCCTAGAAAAGACTGTTAAATCATCAAGGCACACCACAATGAACTTACCCATTTTGTCTTTGAAAGCAAGGTCCATTGCTCTCTAAAAAGTGGCGCCAGCATTTATCAGGCCAAATGGCATTATTCGATATGCAAAGGGGCCCCAAGGTGTGGTCAAGGCAATCTTACGCTGATTTGTGTCACCAACTTCAACGTGATTGTACCCTGAAAAGTCTTCTAACATTGATAACATCTTTGTACCGATCACCGTCTGAAGAACTTGGTCCATGATAGGCAGAGGATAGTTATCCTTTAAGGATGACTTATTCCAATTTCTGAAGTCCACACAGAGGCAAATTTTGCCATTTTTTTTTCTCACAAGTACTATGTTTGCGATTCATGTGGAATGATGGATTGAAAAAATTATCCTAGCGTTCAGCATTTTCTGTATTTCAGACAGAATAGTACTTGATATCCTTGGATTGTACTGCTTGGATTTTTGCTTGTAAGGCACCGAATCACTCTTGAGAGGAATTTCATGGCTAACTTTTTCAGCCTAAGCGACTTTAGATCATCATAGGAGTACGCTAGGACATCCATGTATTGACGAAGCAAGGTAGTAAATTTGAGTTTCTCCTCCGGAGTGTAGCATTTTTCAATGTTCACCATTTTGGGATTTCCTTTAGTACCCAAATTTCTCTAATCAAACTCCTAAGAGGAGCTTGAATCCATTTGTTGTTGTTTGATGACCCTGTCGTGCTTGTCAAAAAAAATTTCAATGAAAACCAGGACTTTTGGGATTTTATTCCTGTCGTGTTTGATGACGCTGTTCGAAGCTGCCTTTTTGTTGCAGGGAAGCAATGATTTAGCTGTCACCTTTGAACAGTGGCCAATGATTGGCATTATCAAGTACACTTGGTTAGAAGACCAATTCGATAGTGTAATTGTTTCCTTTAAAATCTGAGTGAGGAACTAAAAGGGTTGCTGAAATAGCAAAAGCATTAGTTCGGTCATTGAATTTCTTGAAAACTGCAGAGATGTTGAAAGCATCAAAACTTTCAATTTGATCCCAACCCAGATTGCGGTAATGACACAATCTCTCATTTTTGGTTTGGTATAGGTTCTTGACCTGGCAAACCACTAGTTCGACATCTCTTTTGGTGTGAAAGAGTTTGGTGCCCCTGTTTTCAGCGGCTTTCAATCCAAACAGTAGAGATTTATACTTAACAGTGTTGTTGGTGTTGCTAAACTACAACTTGTATGAAGAAGAAAAATAATTTCTTTGAGGAGATATCAACACAATCTCGGCTCCTGAACTGGTAGAGAAACAGCTACCATCGAATTCTAGTATCCATATGTTATCAAGAACTGTTTTTACCTTAGCTTCTTCGTTTGGAGGGGAGGATTCTTCTACACTTATACTGCATTCTACTAATCCTTCTGCTGTTTTGTCTGAATTGATTTTCAGATTTTCATCTTCAAGAGCTTCATCGAACGCCTCATGAACCTCCTATGTGAACAAGAAGTAATTACCCAGGCCTGAAGACTCAAACATAATTTAAGCTTCAGACGTTGATGTTTGAGTGACCACGTATTTTGCTTCTTTCTCAGAGAGTAGTTTCTTCATAACGTCTTTAACCGGGATCCTTGCTTCAGATAGGTCCATACTTAAATCGTCCCCAACATCTTTGCAAAAATTTCGCTCAAGAAGGATGTCATATGAGGCTGGGACGTTGGCCATCAGGTCTGTCATCTTGATTCTCTTTTCTGCAAATGTTGCAAATGCAAATTGGGCGTCCTTGATTTGTCCCAACAGTGGCACTTGTTTGTTCTTATGGAGAAACATCTCCCAAATGTCTTGGTCAGTGTGATACCAAGGGATTTAGCTACTTTTCTAGGAGCAGCAAGAGTAATGACAAGATTGTTTGGGGAATCACAAGTTACCTTTTTAACATCTTGTCCTGCAGGGACGGTTTGTTTCTTCACATATTGAACCAACTTATCCAACTGCTCGGGATTGTGGATTGTAAGAATTCAAATTCAGACATTTGAATTTTAGTTTTCTTGACATGGTCGACTATGTCAAACGTCTAAAATGAATTAGGAACGGGAAAATGCAATTTATCCTTTTGGTTTTTAAGGGGGGAAAGACTGATCTGCGAAATTGAAGTTGAAGGTGCAGAAACGTTTGAGATACTTATTTTTTTAGCAATCACCCGGTCCTTTGGCTGGAAAGGCAGAGAAGTTTCTCGTTTGGCAATTGAAATTGCAGGTTAAACTAGCTCCTCTGTTTTTTCCTTATCAGCTTGTTGGGCTGTCTGGTTCTTGGACCGGGTGAATACAACGTATAATCCATCAACTGCTTTACCTTCACTTGTAGGTTCACCTTGGTAATTTAGAAAACTAATGTTAGAGTCGTCCGCTGATTCTTCTTGGTCTTCTGCAAAGAGATCAACGTCATTTTCTTGGTTCAATTCAGGGTGGAAAGAGAAATCAGATTTTGTTTCAAGTTATCCAATTGCTAAATTGGTTGGAGGTGCTTCAATAGCAAGTTTCCTCTGTGGGGGAGGAAGACGATTTCGCTGTGATTGATTCCTGGCAGCATTGCCTTGATATGACTGGTTGGGGAATGTCCTCCTTGGCATATTTTGGTACGAAGGAGCAGAAGACATCCTTTGTGCCATTTGCTTTCTGAGAGCCAGGAGCTTATTTTCCAACTTTTACACCATTGGATCAGTGGAGCCTACAGATGGATATTCAGAGGATGAAGAAGATTTACCTCTGTTATGATCTCTCTTTATCCTTCTTGGCAAGATAAGGTCATCTTCCACCTCAATAGCCAAATCTTGAGCAGCAACAAGGTCTATGTGGCCAGTCTATTTCAACAAAAAACTCACTTCAGGGAGCTGAGAATTGATGAAAAAAGATTTAAAGTTCTCAGGTGTTGGCTGAGCAATTGTAGGATTCCTATTCCTTAGCTTGTCAAATTTCGCTATGAAATCCTTCATAGGTTCATGAGGTTCTTTCTTCATTTGTGTGAGCTGAGCCATCAGGGCATGTACATCTTCTGCAGGGTTGAACCTTGCTTCAAACTTAGCTTTGAAAGTGTTCCAGTCAGTCACTGACCAAGTCTGTAGATGGTAGAACCAATCTGCAGCAGCGCCTTGTAATGTCTCTGCAAACAACCTGACTGCCAGGTCCTCATACTCCACACTTATCACACCACAGGCTATGCTGAAGGCTGCAATATGTTCATCAAGATGAACTCTCCCATCAAATAATTTGGGAAAATTCTTCTTTGAACTGTGTGGTAGCTTATGTAGAGGTGGAGTTAAATTGAGTGGGCCAAAAGAGTTATCCCAGAGGCCTTGAACTGCCATGATTTGACAATGGAAAGGGGGAATAACAAATCTGGGTGGAGTATGTATAGGCAAATCTCTGCTAACAGCAGAAAAAGAAGCTTTGTCTTGTATTGGTGCCGTGGTATTGGTAGGGGAAAGACTCTTAGTTCGTTGAAGTTGAATTTGTGGAGGAAACAAATCAAAATTGCCCTGCTGCACCAATTCAAAAATAGGGTCAACAACACCTTGGGCTCTTTGGCTTCTTGTATAGCGTGGAGTTCCCAGATTGTAGAATAAAAATGAAAAAGAACTAGCCCTGCTTCGGCGTGAAGCTTGAGGCTTCAAACTACGCGCTCTTCCGCAGCGGAGTTGCCAAAAACTGTTGGGTGAATATTTTGTCACCAGTTAACTGACGTGCAAAATAGGTTGTCTCAACCACAGCATATGGAGATTAGTCGGCTAAATGTGCAGGTCTAGCACATCAAAAGGGGACAAATCTCTCCTCTCATCAAGGGGAGGTTCCCTATAAATATGAGGAGCTATATACTATATATATATGCAGAAAAAAACACTCTGGGGTATAACAACACCATCCATCTCTCTTTTTTCAGAGATGATGTTCACAGGCAAATGAGAAAACCCTGGTGAACTCATTAGAAGCACTTCTCTTCTTTCAGAAGTGTTCTGCAGCAAACAACAGAAATTTTTTTTGGTAGTGATAAGTAACAGGTAACAAGGGCACAGTAACCAGCAGAATGAGGTGTAACACAAAGTCTCCACCTCAACTGTCAAAGAGTGAAATATACGAAGGACAATAGGGGCACAAAGTCGTCTCAAGATCCTTTACACAGAAACAAAATGAAAACACACATTAAAAACCATTGTGGCAGCACAAAGTCTCTCCACAACTGGTTTCAGAACACCTTTTTGATTACTTCCACTAGTTCTGCTTGTTTCATTAAATGGCCAAGAACGCATTCATGAAACAGACATCAGAACAAACTCATAAATGACAAGCTATTACAGCACAAAGTTTGAAAGTAACATGTTTTCTCATTCAAACAAAGAAATATGATTAACAATCTGAGCTCAAAGTCTCAGTAATCGCCTTTCAATTTTGGCAGAGTTTTACTTCTATAACCAAAAAGATCTCCCCTGCATAAAAATAATAGATTACAATATATAGTAGCCCCAAAAAGACTTGGCGCCTTCTTTCATGAAATGGCCCATGCTGCATTCAATGCCTTGAATGCATTTTTAGTTCTGTCAAGGGGGCCATGCTGGAATAGGACATCTGCCTTAACTGTGGCATGTCGATTCATCTCAAATGTCTCCTCCAAAGTATAGGCCGCCTAGTCCTCATCCTGATATTGGCACAGTTGTCCACTTTGTCTTTACTCCATGGAGAAAATCAGACCGCATCCTTGAGTCCGTGCGAGCTCAGATGCTACTTGGTGGACTGTTCCACCTAGTAGAATAACTCTTTTGTAGATATTTCAATATCTCTTTTAGCTTTCCCCTCTTTCTTGTTGCAATTTGAGCTCTCAGGCTATCTTTTTCCGCTGGTCACTTTGTTTGTTCTTCAAGTTCCGCCCCACATTTGAAAATTAACAAATATTTCATTACTTTGAATTTAACGTCCGTGGGAACGTCACTGGTTGCTGGTCACTTGAACCACTTAGAACCATGAACTTTTGAACCCTGATAGTTCACTGGTTCAATGGTTCAACGGTTTGGACGGTCTTATCGGCTCCTTGGTTCCATCGCTTATTTGGTTCATTCGCCTTCTTGTCTCTTCGGTTGAAGCTTTCTTGAACCTTTGAACCCTTGAACCGTTGAACCATTTTGGTTCAACGGTTCAACAGTTCATTCTCTCTCTCAGAATCCTTTGTTTCTTTCTAAGTCTCTCGAGCTTTGAAATTCCTTCAGCTTTATGTCTTTGGAACACCCCGAAGGGAAAGTCTTGAGAAAGGTCCATTTCCTAGTCGCTGAGAGCCCCTTGCAATGGTACCTGCCCTTCGAGGTCCTTCGGGCGGCGTTCTTCTTCAAATCCTTCGGACAAAATGTCCGAAGGAATGATCAAATGCCCGATAGAAAGCGGCTAAAGCAAAGGAAAGATTTCCTTCGGATAAAACGTCTGAAGGAATTCCTTCGGACATTTTGTCTGAAGGATCTCACTTGTAAAATTCTGCCGCGAAAATCCCTTCGAAAGATATCTTTTTGTTCCATTTGCCCTTTGCAAGGGCAGTTGTCCTTCGGGCTTTGGGACACCTTCCTTTGAACCTTCCGATTGAACCGACCGATTGAACCAACTTATGGTTCAACGGTTCAATCTTTTGTTTGAAGCCTTCTTTCGTTTAAGTATTTTGATTTTAATGAACTCGTTGAACCTTTGAACCCGTTGAACCATTTTGGTTCAAGGTTCAACGGTTCAACGGTTCATTCTTTATTCTTCGAAACTTTCTTTTCTTCTAAGTCTCTTGAAGCTGTTGAACTTGGCGAAGCAGTTGAATATTTAACTTGCCAAAGCACCTAACTCTTTAAGTCTGTCGACGTCGTTGAACTTTTGAACCCGTTGAACCTTTAAACCCGTTGGGAGCGGGGTCAATGGTTCAATCCTTTGATTGAAGCTTGCCGATGGACCTTTTGGTTGAACCGAGGTGTTGAACCAAACTTGAAATTGCCTAAGTGTTGGGAACTTGTTTCTTTATGAGAGCTCCCCTGTTGAAGTTGTTGAACATGTTGACCCTGCGAGACCCTTAGCTAAAAAAGCTTGAATAATGAAGAATTTGAGCACTCAGAACATTTTTGAGGAGAGAGAATTTTGGCCTGCAAGACCAAAATAGTTCATATGTTGTCCCCAAAAATGAGTGACACATTTTGGGAACAACATTACTCACAATTAAAGTAAATATACTAAGTAAATATTTTAAGTCTATCATCCAAAATATTTTCAATATAAAATATTGTTTTAAAATAATTACAATACCCACCTAGTACACTTTCCCTTTCATTGCTGGAAAATTTTTCCTTCTAACTTCGGAAGCTTTCTTTCTTCTTCCAACTTTCCGCTTCCCTTCAAAAAAATTATTTCCCTTCTTAATAACCTGTTTTTCTTTCTATTTCCCTTTTTGCATGCCATTTGAAACCAAAGCTATAGGCTTTGTTCCAACTCATTAATTGGGAGTTCCGCAATAATCATTGAATAAATTTTTAATTTATCTCCCTTGATTTCTCAAGTTAATAATAAGGTAACTTAACTTCTCTTTGTCAAGGTAAAGTCATTATAAAATTTCGGGCATTACTAACAATCAATCCAGATAAGCCTTCTAAAGTATATGTTTATCCTAGTGTTTTAATTAGGATTTATTCCCATATTAATTAGCATAATTAATAAGTTGAATATCACAATTTAATGAAATTGTCTAATATAATTAAATAATTTAGGATTATCATAAATATTTATTTTAACAAATTAAATATAACATTATTACTATTTCAATTTTCTATTGAAAACTGCATCAGTGACACAATTATAAAGCACAATATAAATAATCTCACAGCATAGTATTCTCTAGAACTAATTTCAGAATAAGAACTCATTTCTAATCATTGAATAAATTTTTAATTTATCTCCCTTGATTTCTCAAGTTAATAATAAGGTAACTTAACTTCCCTTTTTCAAGGTAAAGTCATCATAAAATTTTGGGCATTACTAACAATCAATCCAGATAAGCCTTCTAAAGTATATGTTTATCCTAGTGTTTTAATTAGGATTTATTCCCATATTAATTAGCATAATTAATAAGTTGAATATCACAATTTAATGAAATTGTCTAATATAATTAAATAGTTTAGGATTATCATAAATCTTTACTTTAACAAATTAAATATAACATTATTACTATTTCAATTTTCTATTGAAAACTGCATCAGTGACACAATTATAAAGCACAATATAAATAATCTCACAGCATAGTATTCTCTAGAACTAATTTCAGAATAAGAACTCATTTCTTCCTAAAGCACAACCGAAATATGATTAATACAACTATTCTAGCATTATCGAGCGTAATACTTAGCAAACCATATTAATACAAAGAATTTAACAAGTCAAACTACTGTGGTGTGTGAATTTGGGTCACTAGCATTTTTGTTATGTCATACTACAATCATCCATTTGCACTACCCTCTTGGATGATAATCTCTCGCGTCATGCTCTAAGGGTGAGATCAATCCTACATCCATCTCATACTAATTATGTAGTTAGTCCGAGTCATTGTATATAAAATCAATGATACAAAACTAACAAGTATATATCTATACTGCATAAAATAATCAAATGCAATTGTAACATCACGTAAACAAATCATAAATATCATTGTTCCCTATTGCATTTGTCATAGAGTTTAAATCAAAGCATTAAAGAATCAGTTATTAACCATTTCAAATCCATGGATTTAAAGATAAAATCATAGGGTGAAATTGGGATGTAATAGAAGTGAAACATTCACAAATATTCTAAGTGTACCTTCACTATCAACTAATCTTCTTTCAGTGTATCAGATTACTCAGATAGGGCAGAGCATGAGAGTCGAGTTCACACCAAATTTAGTTGAGATCAGAGAGCTACACAGTGACTCTACAGTTGCATTGGGGAGTGTCAATCACCATTCTAGGCTATACACATTTCTCTCATTTTGCTCTAGATGTTTCTCCTACCGCATTGCTTATTCAAGTGGAGTTAGCAGACTATGGCATGAGCGGTTCGATCATCTTAACTACCACTATCTTGAGCAACTAAGTCAACAGAATATGGTTATAAGCTTGTCTAGAGTTAAATTCTCTTAGGGAATTTGTGAGGGTTGTCTTTAGGAAACATTTCGGAGAGATATTTGACAAAGACAAAGCTAAGAGAGATTCAATAGCTCTTGAGTTGATTCAAAGTGATGTCATGTAGTAGTTTCCCCATCCTTCAGTGTCTCTTGAGTTGATTCACATATGGGTCTACTTTGTTAAACAAAAGTCTAAAGTTTTCAATAATTTTTGAGACTTCAAGGCTTTAGCAAAGAAGCAATCCGTAAAGTGCATCAAAATTCTTCAAACATATAATGGGGGGAGTGCATCAACCATAGATTTGAGCAATTTTGTACCATCGAGGGAATTGATCTTAAGCAAACAGTATCGTACACTCCTCAGCGTAATGGTGTAGCAGAGCGTAAGATTTAGTGTTTGAAAGAGATGACTAACTGTATGATTCACTCTGGATCAGTGGCTCCATAGTTCTGGGTAGAAGCCATCAATTGTGCATGTTACATTCAGAATTGAGTTCCTCACAAAGCTTTAAAGGGCATCACTCCTTATGAAGCCTGGCGTAATAGGAAACTAGAGGTGCAACATTTCAGGGTCTTCAGTTCACCGACGATGGCACATATTCCCAAAAAAATGCAAGGTTATGGAGCTTCAATCCAAACTTTACATATTTGTTGGGTATCTAGATGGGGTCAAGGATTATAGACTCCATCTTACGACTTATCAATTTTTCATCGAGAGGAGTGTTAGGTTTCAGAAGAGTCCCATCGACTCTTTACTTCACATTTCTCTACCTACATTGATTTCACTCAGTTTGGATGAGCAGTTTGAAGATTTGGGTCATTCACAACAGGTTCCTGAGACAGAGGTCACTTCTTTTTCTTCTTCCAATTCTGACAGTGAACAAAGTGATGGGGAATCATCCTCATCCACTTCTAGGCATGCATCGGAGGATGAGGATTCAACACCCAACTCACCAATTTCAAGTCCTCTTTGGGCTAGGTGGACACTTGAGAGTGCAGGCACTTGGGTAGGGGATCCAAATGATGACAAATGTACTCAAGCAGACTTTCTGAGTGGACCATGTGCCTTTTTTGTTTCCACATCGGATTTGTAGACATCCAGAAAGGCTTCAGGCATACTTGAGTGGGATAGAGCCATGGATGAGGAATATAATTATTTGATTAGCAATCACATTTAGGATTTGACTTTTCTTCCTAAGGGAAGAAATATGGTTCGATGTCGTTGGATATATCGAACCAAGTATGTTGCAGATGGGTCTGTTGACAAGTACAAGGCTAGATTGGTAGCCAAGAGATTTTCACAGGTATTTAACATCAACTATTCAAAGGCCTTTGCATCCGTGGCCAAAATGACTTCAATCAGACTCACACTTGTTGGAGTCGTCACACATGGATGGAGTGTACATCAGATGGATGTGAAGAGTGCATTTCTTCACAGAGACCTTGAAGAGGAGATCTACATGGAGCAGCCACCTAGTTTTGTTTGAAATTTTTCTTTAGTATGCAAACTTAGGAAATCCATTTATGGCCTCAAACAAGCCCCTTGGGCTTGGTATGCCAAAATGGATTCCTTCCTTACTTCAGTGTTCACTAGATGCCACCTCAAACCCCAATGTGTACTTTTTACGACAGGATGATTCATTGTTGATACTGGTTTTATATGTTGATGACCTTTTGATCATAGGGAGTTCTTCGACTATCTCACTAGTGAATAATACTCTTCAGAACAAATTCGTCATGACTGACTTGGGCCTACTACACTATTTTCTTGGCATTGAGATCACTCAGAGAGATTCAAGGGTTTTACTTTCACAACTCAAGTACTTTCTTGATCTATTAGCACGATTTTATATGGTTGACTGTAAGCCATCTCTGACTCCATTCCTATTCGGAGTCAAGCTTGAGGCAAATTGTTCCACTATATTAGTTGATGCTAACTTGTATCGACAATTTATTGGCAGCCTCATTTACTTGACTCACATCAGACCAGACATATTTTATGATGTTGGCATTGTTTCAAGATTTATGCAGGAACCCCATGAGTTGCATTGAAAAGTATCTAAGAGGATCTTGCATTACATTTAGGGTTCACACAAGTATGGGATACACTATAGGGTTGGTTCAGATTTTGATTTGGTTGGCTACATAGACGCTAATTGGTCTGACAACACTGGAAGTCGTAAGTCCACTTTAGGGTACAGTTTTTCATTAGGTTCTAGTCTCATCAGTTGGTCAAGCAAGAAGCAGAACGCTATTGTTCTATCTTCCATAGAGGCAAAGTATAGGGGAGTTAACACAATTAATAAGGCTATTTGGCTTCAAGAGATTCTTTTTGAGCTTGGTATCCAGATTAGGTGACCTATAGTCATATTTTGTGACAATCAAAGCACCATTCAGATTTGCAAGAGTCTGGTCCATCAGAGGACTTAACACATCGAGATTCACATGCACTTCATTCGAAAGTTGATTCATGAGCAGGTCATCGACTCAGTATTTTGTCAGTCTTCAGAGCAGGGTGTTGATATCTTCACCAAACCCTTCACTGAGAGCAATTTCATTCATCTACGAGCTCTTATTGGAGTGCGGTCCACTTTGTCAACCTCTTCACTTCGTCTTGTCTCTCTTTTTGGATGGTATTTTTTCCTACAGGTTTTCTCTTCTTTTCTACTTTATGAGAGATTGCATTGTACATGGGTACCTCATCAAGCCTTGTCGGAATCCATGTTTTGTATCATCGCCTAAGTGCTTAGGGGGGTGTTGGTGTAGGTTTTTTTCCACTGGGTTTTGGCTACACGGTTGTATTAGCTTGCTTAGGGATCTAGAGGTCATGTTGGTTATTTGAAAAAATTAGTACCACATTCACTGGAATGTGTGATTTCTTTCCCTCTCCAACTTATATATGCACCTCTCTCCTTTCATATTTTCAATGCAATATTGTGTGGATTATTTTGGCTCATTCATGTCTTATTTCTCTTTGGTTCATTCTTGCAGCTGCATTGTTTGCTTTGTATTGTCTTGAACAATACACGTCTCACATTGCATTTCGAATTGGTGCATTCACTTGGATCAGCATTCTTGAGGCTCATTCTGATAAAGACAACTACATCTCCAACTTTACCTTCAGTTTGTTGAAGTAGGTGTTCCATCCTGTTTGAAGACAAGTTTGAACTTGGCTAGATCGGCAAGGTAGGCATCAGGAGGAATCCCATCAAATATTGTAAATTTCTTTGCCTTTCCAGTTTTAAAATCAATGATGTTGGTTTCTATAGGGAAGACTTCTTGGAACTTTCCAGGAAAAACTACTGTAGTTGCATGTCCTTGATTTCAAAAACAATGTCTTGCAAGCTTCTTGTGAAACTCCAAATCCTTCATTGGCATTTTCTGAAATGACACCCATTTGTAAAAGGTTTTGTGAGTTTCAGTTCTTGGACTCACTGAGCCTTCCCAAACCATTGGATCGACAATCATAAATATAATTAAGCATCAATTCAGATTTCATAAAACCTAATGGATGTTGCAACATATTCTACTTCTTAAACTCCAGATGAGCATTTCCTTTGAACAATTACTACTACAACAGTCTGACATAGTTCACCATAAAAAGAAGACATTCGACATTGGTTTGCTCTGTTGAAGTGGCATGTCACTGAATTCCATTGCAACTTGGTCTTGTGAGCTTCTTATGAAACTCCATAACGTTCGTTGGCATTTTCTTAAATGACACTCATTTGTTGAAGACAATCTTGTTCCCTTCTATGAGTTTCAGTCCTTGGATTCTCTATGTCTTCCCATGTCATTGGGTCGGATGCTACAACATCTGCTACTTTTTGAAATCTAAATGACTATTTTGTATTGACAGTTCTTACTGCAATAATGCATGGTAGTTCAACATAAAAAGAAGACATCCTACACTAGTTAGCTCTTTTAGAGCTAGGGGCATGGAGTGTACCAAGTAAAATGTTACCAAAATAATTATGATTATTTCTAGTTGGATCTAACAGTGCCTTTGCAAATAATGGAAGGAGTGATATGGGTAAGTGCCTTTAAAGCCTCTACATTTTTTGTGTTGCAAATAGGAATATCGTAAGGCACATCAACAAAAAGTATCCCTTAAGTTGGTGGATCTATGATACACTACAAATGCTAGAAGGTGAGTGAACATTTTGGGAGCAAATGCTCCAAGGACACCAATGGTTTCAATCACAACTTATTTTATCTCCATTGTTTATAAAGGAAACATTTCCTTTTATAAGTTTAAATCCTTTTGGAGGCTTAAAAATGAAAACCTTTGAAGCTTTCAAAACATGGTATTCTCAATAGGTAAATATGATTATAACCCCTCAAATTAACTTCAAAATTTGTGCTTTCTGGTTTGAAAATATTTCTGGGTTTTTCATCTCTTATAAATGAAATATTCCGAACCAATTTTTTTTTTATTTTTTAGATATTGCATTACATCACAAGTAAATTCCGTCAAGATTAGAAGTTAGTTCCAAATATACTGAAATAACTCTACCACTATAATGCAAGAAATGGAACTCAACGTCCAGTATGTGCTACCCAATCCAAGGCGGAGTAGGGGCGACCATAAGACGGAGTAATTACAAATAAGGAACTCCACGTCAAGTATGTGCTACCCAATCCAAGGAGGAATAAGGGGCTACCATATAACGGAGTGAACTTAATAACAATGCTTTAATGGAAATTCTGGAAAAAAAAGACTACTCCACACCCAGCATGTGCTTGTTAACCCCAGAAGGGAAAGTAGCTACCATAGGGCGGATGCTCTACACCCAGAATGTGCTTGCTAACCCAATAGGGAAAGTAGCTACCATAAGGCGGAGCTGTAAACTATTACAATAACTTAATAGAACTGAACTTTTGAAATCAACTTGAAACAATTAAAGAATGGCCGCCAGTACTACTGTCAGCTTACAAAATAAGAAGAATTTGCTCATAGAAGAAGAAAAAAACCAGCCACCTATTAAATTCTTCAGATGTTCATAACTCTCACAAAATTTGTTCAATCTTCCTGATTTCTGTTGCAAAGTCTCTTCCTGAATATGGTGCCCAAGTTAGCATCTAAAAACTGATCAAATCTGCATCCAAACGTGTTACACAAAAACCAATGCAAACCCCAAAGGGGCGTCCCAGCTGGAAATGGCGACTTGCTCTAGAAATTCACTACTTACTCTAAAAATTCTATAAAATTGAGCAAAGGGGCGCCTAGGCCTAACCAAGACAATGAGATGATACCCAGAACTTGTTTTTTTGTATTTTCTGATTTATGAATGAAAACCTAGGTCTGTCTTATACATAATACAATATCTGAAACTCTAATAATACCAAGGGAATTAATAATGAAATAACTGAAAGCAATACATGAGCAAATACAAATATCAATGACTAAATCACCACTAGATGTTGTCTTGCAAGCATGAAGAGATGCCCTTGCTAGGAGGCCTTCATTCTCCGATGCAGTTCCAGAGCCAAAGTTGCAGCATAACAATGCATTAAACCAAGATGATGAAATGATAATCCAATGCCTTCTTTTATAGGCTTCAGTTGGCTTTCCCTTGAAGCTTATCTCCAAAAGTGGCACCCCCTTTCTATGCCATGATGGCGCCCCCCCTTCAAGTCCCTCTTTTTAAAATATCATTAGTTATTTTGTCTAGGCCAAGGTCAACGTTAAAATATAACGTTAATATTATTTTTTTTAAGTGAAATTCACTTATTCCACCAAGACCGAATTCTAAAGCCCAAAACTGAATGAGTCAACTTAAAAAGGAAAGTTAATTCCTTGTGACAATCCTGCTAGCTACCAAAAATAGAATTTACTAAAAATAGTAAATTCCTGAAAATGCTCAGAAAACTGAAACAAACATACCTCCGCGAAGCTCTCGAAAAACTCAGAAAGAATTCGCCATCAAAACTTCGAGCAAAGACATCGTAAAAAATAGGAAACCCTCATTTGCACCTTCCGAATAGCCTACGGATTTCCAGGAATAGGCCAACGGTCATTATGAGATTAGATTCGAGAAGGGGTCATTACAGTCCGCCCTTCCCAAACTTGCTTGTCCTCAAGCAATTGTAAACTAGGATGATGCAAGATCTCATCATTTTTCCAAGTAACATCCTCCATAGGTAGGTCCTTCCACTTTACCAGGTATTCTTTGATGGTTCTTTTCCTCAAAGAACGTTCTCGAACATCAAGTATCTCTTCTGGAATTAGTGCCAACTGTCCCTCTTCATCCAAAGGTGGTAGCTGTGATGAAGCAATCACATTATGTCCAAGTGCCTTCTTGAGGCGAGACACATGGAAGACGTTGTGCACTCTGCTATCAGAAGGTAGCTCTAATTCATAAGCTACAGCTCCAACTTTTCTGATGACCCTAAAGGGCCCATAGAAGCGAGGTTTGAGCTTCTCAGCTCCACTCTTCTTGAGAGTAGATTGTCTATATGGTTGTAATCTCAGATATACCATATCTGCAACCACGAAGGAACGCTCAACACGTTTTTGATCCGCATACAACTTTTGCTAATTTTGTGCAATCTGCAAATTATCCTTCAAAGATTTCATTATATCCTGACTATTCTGCAACAAATCCTTGGCTAGGGGTGCTTTGTTGTCACCAAACACAATCTGCAAAACTAGGTGCCTCATACCCATAAAGTGCCAAGAAAGGAGACATCTTAATTGACATATGAAAAGTAGAATTGTAGCAATACTCACCAATATGCAGCCACTTGACCCAGGTTCTCTGCTGTTCTGACACATAATTTCTCAAGTAGCCTTCCAACCACTTGTTCACCACTTCAGTTTGTCCATCAGTTTGGGGATGGTAGCTAGTGGTTGGGGTGAGCACAGTGCCACTCATTCTGAAGACTTCTTGCCAAAACTTAGGAACTTGCTGTCCCTATCACTCACAATGTTCTTTGGCAATCTATGCAGCTTAAACACTTCTCGAAAAAAGAGATCTGCAACTTGGGCTGCAGAAAAAGTGTTGGTGATGGCGAAGAAGTGAGCAAATTTGGTTAACCGATCCACCACTACATAGATGCAATCTTTCCCTTGGGTTTTGGGCAACCCTGTGATGAAGTCCATCGAAATACTTTCCCATTTTTGATTGGGAATAGGGAGTGGTTGTAGTAAACCAGCTGGTAAAGTATGCTCATTTTTATTCGCTTGACAAACAAGACACTCCTGAATGTAGCGTTGTATCTCTCCTTTCAATCCCTTCCAAGAAAACCTTTATCGGATCTGTCGATATGTTTTGAAAAAACCTTGGTGGCCAGCAACTGGAATATCATGAAAAGTCAAAAGAATTTTCTTCTTCAACTTAGAATCAGCCACCAGAAAGATTCTTCCCTTATAATGTATCAATCCCTCAACCACCTTGTACCTTTCATCATGAAAAGTACCCTCAAGAATGCTGGTTGCAAACTGATTTTTAGCATAATCAACAAGCAACATGTCTCTCCAATCTGCAGTAAGCTCACTCAATGAGCTAAGATGAGGTCTCCTGGAGAGAGCATCGGCCACTATATTATTTTTTCCTTTGACATATTCAATATCAAAGTCGTAAGCTTGAAGCTTACTCACCCATTTCTGTTGTCTCTCATTTAGATCCTTTTGGTGCATGAAGTGCTTGAGGCTATTGTGGTCAGTCTTAACCACGAACTTATTTCCCACCAAGTACTGTCTGAACTTGGCTAATGCATGCATAATAGCAAGCATTTCTTTGTCATAGATTGAATATGTTCTTTCAACTCCTCGTAATTTTCTGCTCTCAAACACGATAGGGTGTTTGTCTTGCATCAGGACAGCCCCCACTCCTTCACCTGATGCATCACATTGCAGCTCGAATGGCTTGGAGAAATCCGGTATTGCCAAAACCGGACACGAGCTCATGATCTTCTTGAATTTGTCAAAAACAATTTGAGCCTTTTCTGACCAAACAAAGGCTCCCTTTTTGGTGAGATCGGTAAGGGGAGCAGCATTCTGTGAATACCCCTTTACGAATCTCTCGATAAAACCCACAAAGACCCAAAAAACCTTTCAATTGAGTTAAGCTCTCAGGGGGTGGCCAATCAACTACTGTCTTGATCTTCTCTGGGTCCACCTTCACTCCCTCAGGACTGACTATGTGGCCAAGGTATAGTAACTCTGTCATCCCAAATTCACATTTGGAAGCTTTTGCAAACAAACTCTCAGATTCCATAATACTAAGCACTTCCTCCAAATGCTTAAGATGATCTCTCCAAGTCTTGCTGTAAATCAGAATGTCATCAAAAAATACTAACACAAACCTCCTTAAATGATTTTGAAAAATACGATTCATGCAAGACTGAAAGGTAGTCCGGGGCGTTAGTCAATCCAAATGGCATGACTAAGAATTCGAAATGGCCATAGTGGCATCTGAAGGCTATCTTCTCAACATTCGATCCCCTCATTCGAATCTGATGGTAACCCGATCTCAGATCAATTTTTGAGAAGAACTTGGCACCATGTAGCTCATCAATGAGCTCATCTATCCTGGGTATGGGATATCTGTTTTTGATGGTGCTTTGATTCAAAGCACGATAATCCACACACATGCGCATGGTACCATCCTTCTTCTTCACAAGAACCACTGCAGAAGCAAAGGGGCTCTTGCTTGGGCGTATGAAACCCATCTTCAAAAGTTCTTGAATATTCTTCTCGATCTCGTCCTTTTGCCTCTTCGGATATCGGTATGGAGTTATGATCACCGGTTTTGCTCCCTCCTTGAGTTCAATGATGTGTTCTGATCATCTATCAGGAGGTGGTCCGGGAGGTAAATCAGCAAACACTTTACTCTTCTTGGTGAGTAAAGATTGAATATCAGGAGGATACTCTATTTTCGTTTCAACAGGCCTAGTCGGAAGAACCATGAATTCTGCGGCCCAATCCACTTGGTCATGTATCAATCTTGCCATCCTTTTGAATGATACAATTCGAGGGCCACCATTTGACATCCCTCTCAACACCACCTTCTTTCCATCGGATTGAAACTTGAGTTCCATGGTTTGTAGATTTAAAGAGATGTCTCCAAGAGATCGCAGCCACTGAATGCCAAGGACAGCATCCGTATCTCCAATATTCACCACATAGAAGTCATCTTTGACTTCGTAATTGCCCAATTGCATTGATAAGTTGGGGACACTTTTGGTACAAGAAATGTGGAATCCATCCGCCACCATAACTTTGAACCTTTCAAAATCTTCTGTTTGCAACTCCTTTGCCACCACAGCTTCATCAATGAAGTTATGGGTTGCTCCAGTATCAATTAGAGCAACAATACGCTGCCCTTTGATCGTCCCACGTATTTTGAAAGACTCATTCTTTTGGAAGCTTGAAAGTTGAGCCAACGTACCACCACTTTCTTTTTCGCTTTCGGGCTCTTCAGGGATTCTTTCTACTTCACTCTCTTCGGAATCAGATTGCTGGTCCGAAAAATTAGAATTACTCTCACCAGCGGAGTAATACTCAATCTGGTGGAATTTGACTCATTTTGGGCAAACATGATCTGGAGACCATTTATCTTTACATCGGAAACATAGCCCCTTTCTTCGGAGTTCATTGATAGTTTCCGGATCCAATCTTTTGCCAAGAGGTTTCTGCTGGTTAAACTCCTTTTGGTAAGGCTTTTGTTGAAACCTTTTCCCTCTATCCTTCTTGTGGAAGGATGGTTTAGGATGGAACTTAGTTTTGGGAGCAGCCCACTTCATGTTTCTAGCTTTTTTCATTGCTTCTTGTAAGGACGGTGGATCAAAAGCTTTGATCCATCCCTTGAGTGGCTCCATCAAACCTTCGCTGAATAAGATCACTAATCTTCTCTCAGTGATTCCAGTGACCATAACTGAAAGTCTTTGAAACTCAGCTATGTAGGCATCAACAGTGCCATACTGCTTCAACTGCGCCAACTCCCTAAAATGCACTTCTGGGTCCTCGAACCTCTCAATGAGTCTATTGGTGAATTCATCGTAGCTAGTGATTGATCCATGACCCAAAGTGACTAGGCCATGGTACCACCACTCATGCGCTACCCCATCTGGGTGTAGCGTAGCAGATTTAATCGCATCTTCTTCAGCCATTGGCCTAAGAGCCAAATAGTTGTCAAGTTTCTGAATCCAGGCTCGAGCAGAGCTATTATCACTTCCATCAAAGTGAGAAAGCATTATCTTGTTGATAGCTTGATACAAGTCTCCTTGTGCTGGAGTTCTTCTTTGGTCATAATTTCTCCCTTGTCCCTTACTCTTTCTCTTATGATCAATAAACTCATTATAGGACATGTCCATTTTGATGTCATCAGGCAGAGAGTCATACTCCGCATGGCCACGTCTCAATTGTTCCACAAAAGAAGAATTCTCTTCTGGATTAGGTGGGGTATTTACTGGTGCTACGAAGGTGGGTTTGAAGGGCCTTGATGAAATGTAAGTGTTGTTTGAAACAGGTTGAGCAACACTTCCATCAAATTGATTAGAGGCACTAGGCTCTCCTCTATATCCTGAATTGTTCTGGAGAGTTGGGTTCTGACCCACTTTTCCCAACATGAGGGATACCATATCCATTAAGGCATCCATTTTCTTTTCAAATCTCTTTTCATGACTTAGTGATCTTTCTCTACCCTTCCCACTATCATTTCTAGGGTTGGTAAACCTCTCATTACCCCTACTGATCTCTCCTCTGCCATATTTGTTTCTTGAGAAGACTCCCAATGAGCCCTCAAGAACTCTGAAGCAGTCTGACCTTCGGGAACCTGATACCACTGGAATTGTTTTGCAATTTTCTTATCTTCTCTTGCAATATATCTCTTTTCGCGGTCACTCATAGATGGTTTGTCCATAGGATGGCAGGATACGTGGCTCTGATACTACTGAAATATTCCAAACCAATTTTTTTTTTTTTTTTTAGATATTGGATTACAACATCACAAGTAAATTCCGTCAAGATTAGAAGTTAGTTCCAAATATACTGAAATAACTCTGCCTCTATAATGCAAGAAATGGAACTCAACGTCCAGTATGTGCTACCCAATCCAAGGCGGAGTAGGGGCGACCATAAGACGGAGTAATTACAAATAAGGAACTCCACGTCAAGTATGTGCTACCCAATCCAAGGAGGAATAAGGGGCTACCATATGACGGAGTGAACTTAATAACAATGCTTTAATGGAAATACTGAAAAAAAAAGACTACTCCACACCCAGCATGTGCTTGCTAACCCCAGAAGGGAAAGTAGCTATCATAGGGCGGATGCTCTACACCCAGAATGTGCTTGCTAACCCAATAGGGAAAGTAGCTACCATAAGGCGAAGCTGTAAACTATTACAATAACTTAATAGAAATTGAACTTTTGAAATCAGCTTGAAACAATTAAAGAATGGCTGCCAGTACTACTGTCAGCTTACAAAATAAGAAGAATTTGCTCATAAAAGAAGAAAAAAATCAGCCACTTATTAACTTCTTCAGATGTTCATGACTCTCACAAAATCTGTTCAATCTTCTTGATTTCTGTTGCAAAGTCTCTTCCTGAATATGGCGCCCAAGTTAGCATCTAAAAACTGATCAAATCTGCATCCAAACGTGTTACACAAAAACCAATGCAAACCCCAAAGGGGCGTCCCAGCTGGAAAGGGCGACTTGCTCTAGAAATTCACTGCTTACTCTAAAAATTCTATAAAATTGAGCAAAGGGGCGCCTAGGCCTAACCAAGACAATGAGATGATACCCAAAACTTATTTTTTTGTATTTTCTGATTTATGAATGAAAACCTAGGTCTGTCTTATACAGAATACAATATCTGAAACTCTAATAATACCAAGGGAATTAATAATGAAATAACTGAAAGCAATACATGAGCAAATACAAATATCAATGACTAAATCACCACTAGATGCTGTCTTGCAAGCATGAAGAGATGCCCTTGCTAGGAGGCCTTCATTCTCCGAAGCAATTCCAGAGCCAAAGCTGCAGCATAACAATGCATTAAACCAAGATGATGAAATGATAACCCAATGCCTTCTTTTATAGGCTTCAGTTGCCTTTCCCTTGAAGCTTATTTCCAAAAGTGGCGCCCCTTTTCCATGCCATGATGGTGCCCCCCCTTCAAGTCCCTCTTTTTAAAATAACATTAGTTATTTTGTCTAGGCCAAGGTCAACGTTAAAATATAACGTTATTATTATTATTTTTAAGTGAAATTCACTTATTCCACCAAGACCGAATTCTGAAGCCCAAAACTGAATGAGTCAACTTAAAAAGGAAAGTTAACTCCTTGTCACAATCCTGCTAGCTGCCAAAAATAGAATTTACTAAAAATAGTAAATTCCTGGGAATGCTCAGAAAACTGAAACAAACATACCTCCGCGAAGCTCTCGAAAAACCCAGAAAGAATTCGCCATCAAAACTTCGAGCAAAGACATCCTAAAAAATAGGAAACCCTCATTTGCACCTTCCGAATAGCCTACGGATTTCTAGGAATAGGCCAACGGTCATTATGAGATCAGATTCGAGAAGGGGTCATTACAATAAATTTCACAAATGTCTATGAGCTTGTGCCCAAAACAAAAAAATTGCATACCCTTGAGGAAGCAAGAGGATAAAATGGGTTTGTCATAATTTATTGATTGATCATTTTATGGGAACTAGAAACTACCTTTGGAACAAAATCTATTGCATGTCCATCGTTCATTTCAGTTGCAACAAAAAGCAAATGATTATTCAAATATATTTCCTTGTATTTCTCAAAGCTTGTGATGGTATGGATTTTATGATGGTAGAGGTCATACAGAATAGTATCTTCAAAACAAGCACGAGAACTCATTTATCTGCAATCATTCAATGCCAAACCTCTTCTACTTCTAGAACACTCAATCATTGATTCTATTTACAAAGGGGAGTTTACAAACAAGGCCAACAAATATTGGCATTTGGTTTAAATCTGTGTCTCATCTATTTCTATTCTAGCATAATGGCTTGTTCTTTGGAACCATCCAATTTCAGAGGGGTGTTGACAAACAAGACAGAAAATATGTGTTTGCATCATTATACATGTCAATTCAACTTCCCTAAAAAAAATTGGACATGATGGTCAAGTTAAATGATATCCCTTGTAGGTAGCTCGTTGAATACGTGTATGACTTGTCTATTTCTAGTCTATTTAATTAATTTATAGTTTAATCCATGTCTCAACAATCCTGTAGTATATTAACTCTTGGATTTGAATATTTATTTTGTTAAGTAGCATACAAAATCTAAGAAAAAACTTATTCTGCAAACATATCTCTGTAATCGAATTATGATATCATATGTTAAGGTTCTAGTAGTCAATTGTAGCAAAATTTTAGCTAAAATTTGTCAGGAAGCACGACACGATGTATAAAAAAATTTAGCTTCCCATATGTCCTCCTATAACATACCTTTTTAATAAATCTACCAAGTGAATAGTACAATGTTTGTACTATTTTGTACTTCAAGCATTTTATATTTTTTGTAAAATACACATTAAATTTTACTAACATTTTTTTATTTGTATTAAAAAAAAATATGATTTCTGATGTATGCAATATTGAAAGGGTACTTTTGTTGTGGATTTTTAATATTGGACGAGTGTTAACTACTTGTAAGATGATTATGAGACTTCTTACAATTGTATCATCATATATTTTATTATTCTATAGAATTAACTTGAGGAAACTCTTATAACAAAATGGTATCGTATCTCTTCCTCCTAGTCACTATATTTTTCCATAGGACATTCCAACATCATATATATTATTCTTATAAAGGATTAACTTGAGAAGAATCTTATAACAAAATGTGACCATATCTCTGCCCATTAGCCAGCATGCTTATTAGGGAACTTAGATTCCAAACCATTAGAGATCATTTTCTTAAACTTATCTGTCTTATGACCACCAAACAGTGCTTTATACCATAATCTTACTGAAGATGACTTATATTATCTTCATTTACAGATCAAATTCAATGCTAACATAAACACCATTGAATTAGTCCTTGTCCAAGGTCAGAGTTTTATTCAATTATGTTAACAACTTTTTGTGAAGCTATTTAACCAAGTGATGTGCTATGGAGATCTCAAGGTTTGCTAACAATATGATTTAAAGTGAACTCACATTATGCAAGTAAATATGCACTTAGATGCAACTTGCACATTTGGCACATGGATGCCATAGAACTATTGTTGATTGCAAGCAGTGCATAAAAGTAATATAAGTTTGGCTTGTAAGTCAACTTTACATTGGAATGCTTTACGTATGTGTTCATAATTTGTACACTACTATCTCAATATTGAATGAAGTAAACTTATTCATTTATTCCAGTTTTCGCAGTGAAGGCCAAATCAAGGAACATGCTCCACTCTAACAAAATTTTGCATGCTATTTTCTATATTTTTATGCTTTTAATGGCTATAATTAGCAAATTATTTATGGCTTGTAATTCAACTTTAGATACGCATGCATTACATGTAGGTTCATAACGTATACACTACTATCTCAATCTTGAGTGAAATAGATATTATTTTCAACACACTTTCACACAGTGAAGAGCTTCACAAGTAACATGCTCTAGTCTATGAAAAGATTGCATGCCATTTTTCTATATTTTTTATGGTTTTAATGGATAATAATTATGAAATTATTGCTAGCAACTAGTCACTCTTTTTATAAGGTATTCTCGAGTTACTTTCTTCGTTTTGAAATTAGTGTTGTGACACTCAAGTAAATCATTAGTTGATGAAGGTTATGTGTGTTTTAATAACAAAAAACAATATTGGAGAAGGCATCCAAGCAACAATAGGCATTTTTACAGGGACCTCTGTTGGTTTTATATCTTCTTATGGCATTCCGTGGCTGAGATTTGAATCTGCTGAATTCTTGTTGAGATCTTGTAAATATTTTTGTATTAAACTTTAAGATTTTATCTTTTACTTTTTTACTTACAGATTTTTTATGTGCTTGGCCTTCCAGGAAACACATATTCTCTTCATTGTACATCTATTTAGTCCACGTGTGTAAAGTATCAGATTTGGCAGTATATCTACTTTATGCTCTTGTTCTTTGTGTGTTTTACTTCTTGTTTTTTGCTGTGCTTTCTGAGATAGATATACCATTACTCAAGCCTTGCTGCAAATTAACACCAAGTGCTTTATGATTGACACCAATGTGTACTATAATTTTCTCTTAGTCCACCTAGTAATATATGTTTGAGTATTCATACTTTTTCCAAGCAATATAACATTTATGTAATTTTGATATTATCCACTTGATTGTGAAATTGTTTATTATTAGGATGAAAACTTATGATAAAACTTGCTAGAAATATAAACGATATCACAATATAAAAAAGATTCAAGAAAGTAAGTATCAACAAAACCCAAACAAAAAGAACATAATTTATATGGAAGCACCCTACTAAATAGTACCATTGTCATTCTCATGTCCCATTCTAACATCTTCAAGTCCCAAATTCAAATTATTAAAGGTCCACCTTTAATGTACTAGGTCCTGGTTCACTTAATCCATGTATCATTGGTTCAACGCTGACAATGCCATCCTTATAATTGTTCTCAACCAATTGTTTTAACAGTTGCGACATTTCAATGTCCTTAATTTGTTCAATTAGGTTATCTTTCCTAATCAATTATCCCTTTTCATTATAATCTTTTAGTGTTACCAAAATCCCATTCAAATTATCTCCAATAAAATTTTCCAACCCTAGATCAATGACAACTCCATGCACCATTTTTAGAAGACACTGCCAAGACTTAGATGACTACGAAGAATTGTTTCTTTCAATTTATTCCTTGTCCTTATCATGTGTTGAACAATCATTCAAGGTACTATTGTTCAACCCTAATACTTATTGTACTTTCTCAAAATGTTACATGGATACTTGAAGTATATCTAAGAGATCATCCTTGCTATCAATAGTGCCTTGTTCTACATTTTTCTCTAACTTAGAAGATCCCACCAAAGATAGGTCTAGGTCAAGAGCCTACTCAAAATTATATATTTTAAGAAAAGTCCCTTTCGGCCTTGGAGACCATCACCTCAGTTGTACATAGATGAATCATTTCACAAAATAGGGAGGAGCTATGGCTCACAAACCCTCTTGCATTTAGAAGGAAGTTTGAGATGATTTCATCATCCCTTTCTTTAAACATATCTTCATCTTTGCTTTTGGAACCCTAAGCTCCAAAAATATTTGCACATGTATGATATGTAGTATAACTTATTTTGAGAAGTTATTAATCACCTTGCCTTTATGTAAAAACACATCTAAGTTCCTTTGTTTCAAAATAAACTAGATAATTTATTTAGAGAAGACAAATTGCGATTTATTAGAGAACACATGCAATTTTTATTTTCAAAATAAATATAACCAAAAGTTATGTTTATCCATGAAATATCACGTGGAAACTTGGACCAAAGAGCAAGACAATGTTAATAAAACATGACTTTTTGGGCTTTAAAAATGAAGACCACACATCAACAAATCCATACATCCATTAGGAAGAGGATCACAAAAGACCTTTTCTTTTTAGTGAACACATGCAATTTTTATTTTCAAAATAAATATAACCAAAAGTTATGTTTATCCGTGAAATATCATGTGGAAACAACTTGGACCAAGAAGTAAGACAATGTTAATAAAACAACAATAGAAAAAGGACAAAATATATATATGTGTGTTCAATGGAATCCAAATCCCCAGACAAAGTATAATATTGCTTATTGACAACAGACTTAGTTAAAATATCACCATCAAGCAATTATTTTTAATCAACCACCACCTAAAACATGATTTTTAGGGCTTTAAACATGAAGACCACACATCAACAAATCCATACATCCATTAGAAAGAGGATCACAAAAGACCACTTTTTTATTTAGGGCAAGGTGAATGTTTTAGAAGAATGAGAGTTTGACATGGCGTTGCTTAGTGGTAATTACTCCTAGCAGAGGACCTTTCACTTATTTAGCATTATCCCAAAACTCTTCATCTTCTTCCATAATTGACTCAAAAGAGGAACTCTTAAATGCCTTAGCCATCGTTGTATAGGTTCTAAGATGACAGAATGAAATATTGTACTTTATTCTCAATCTTCCCAATATAGCCAATAGCCATAACATTTAATATCTTTGGAAACTTTAATCCCCTTAGAAAACCAATAAAAAGGTAGAATATCCTCATGTCAAGGCAAGAAGAGTGTTATACTTTAAATTTATCATATATACCTATAGCCCTGACATCTAGAGTTAAACCCGCTAAATAAAGGCTTAATAATCACTAGATGATTTATCATTTCCCATGCTTTCTAGAGAACTTGGAATATAGGATATACTACAACTCTAACTAAGAACGAACCCACGAACATATTCAAAATATGTGATATTTTCCATTAAGGTTTAGAATTTGAATGTCCCCTTAAATTATTATTTTTTACTAACACCTTCAAAGGCTCATTTGATAGCAAGAAAAATATCTTGAATTTTTTGAATTTCTATTCCAAGGCACACAATACTTTATGCATGCAACAAACACCCCAAGTAATTTCATGTATTTTCTTGTTATCATTACCATCAAACCAAAGATAGTCCTTTACCATTTTGTGTAATTTGTGAAACTAGTAATTACTAAATATCCATCAAGAAAAACAATAGATTTTGAAAGATCAGAGAACCTTCTAGCGGACATGAATTCTTCTTTGCAAAGATAGTAGACGCCCATACCACTGCGAATTTTTTTTGTTAATATTTATGAAGATCCATTCTTACATCTCTTTAAAAGAGGAGGAGAGTGTGTAAGGAATCTCCAGCTACCTAATCAATCTAAAAGGGCCTTGTTAAGACCATCTAACATTGTTAAGCTAACCAGGGGGAGAATGGTAGATATCCGATTTGAGAGTAACTTGCTAGAAATTTTCCTCTTCGAGGATAGGAAAAGCATGGTTTCATCAACAAACAACACATCAATAACTTCTTCATTTTATAATAGAATATTGAAACTCAAGAGGTTTATTTAGTTCGTCATTCACTTCTAGCTTTGCAAAGGCATGATTTAAATGAACATTGACCATTTTTCAACATCTATCCTAGTATACAAAAGCCTTCATAATCATTTTAATAAACAACTCAATTTTATCATATGCATTTTCAAAATATAGTAGGGTTATACAAATATTCTAGTTAGAAATTTTTTCACAATGCATACCCTTTTAATTGGTTATGAGGTTGTCTAAAATATGTCTACCTTTAAAAAAAATTGTTTGTGTAAATAAAACAACTTTAGGAAGTTGGGAAGCAATTCTAACAATCACTTTTACAAAATCACGAATTGAACTAAACCATGGATTTAAAACCTAAAAGTTACAACCTAAAAGCAAACAAACCAAACTCTAGAAATCTTTATTGATATAAAATCTAACAAGTCTAGAGTAAACTATGCTTCACTCTAACTAGATTCCCATCATCAAATGGCAACAAGGTAAATAAATCTTTATTGAGATAAAATCTAACAAGTCTAGAGTAAACTATGTTTTTTCATTGCTGATTGTTGCACCATGTAAACCAAAAACCTTTATTATTAGATTTTCTATTTGACAACGGATCAAATAACTTATAAATTATGTATAATTTAGACCAAAATAAAATATGATTTGTATTCTAACTAAGATGGGCGCCTTCTTGTTTGTCGTTACTTTCTTTAATCATGTTAAAATCACCACCAATCACCTAGGGGATATCCATAATATTGGAAGCATTCTAGTTCCATAAGTCAGTTATGTCTATGTAGTCATTTGAGGCATACACATAACACAATGAAAACTATTGCCCCTTGTGCTTGAACGTAAGCTATACTGCTTAGTGGCAATGGGAGGTCCCAAAATACATCAAATCTAATCCACTTGTGATAAAGTAAAATAGAGGCTCCCTTTTTACCTTTAGGGTCCTTATTGGAGAATTGTATATCATTAGTCCACCTAAACATTAATGCAAACTCAAGACTTGACTTTATTGAAGTAAAAGAAAATCCTATTGATCGATGGCCTATCTAAACTATCTAACAATGGGTCTTGTATCCTGGGTTTCTAACTCTCTCATATTCCAACTTATGATCTTATAAAACAAAAATGTTATTCTGATTGTAATGGGGGTTTAGGGACCCTTTATTCTGATATAATCCATTAAAGCAAGATGTGTTTTTATTGTCCTTACTTTTCCTCTTATATTTATCCACACTTGGTGGAGGGTAACTTTCACTCTCTTGGCCTCCTCTATGTTAGCGATACCAACGAGTGCAATGTTTTCCATTTTCGTCTTAAGTCTTTTGTATCCAAGCTTTCTTAATAAGGAGGGATCCCTTATAACCAATCAGAATGCCAAATTCCTCCTTAGGTAGAGTTGTAACTTTTCCCCTCAAAGCTAACTCTTGTGGAAACAAGAACAAGGACGGAACAATAAAAGGGTTTTCAATCATCTCTTCATGGAGTAAGGCCTCAAATTTTGCAGGGTTATATGTCTCTACGATCAAGGGTTTAACTAGAATAATTGTTTATTCTTCATAAACATGTCCAAGATGAGGGGTAACATCCATCATATTATCTTATTCAAAGAGATCGTAGAGACCCATAAGGAGGGTTTCATTAGGGCCACTAGAGAGAGGGTCTTCTTTATAGGAGATGAAGGAGATGAAGCGAAGGGAGAGGAGGTGTGGGGAAGGGAGCAAGATGGTCTAAGGGTTCAAAGGCAAATAAGGAAAGCGAGGAGGAGCATTCAGGGGAACCGTTTTATACACCATGAATATTTTATTATCAAAAATGTCATGAGATGGATTCATACCCTCCTAAAACTTGGGATTTACCATCATTTCAATATCAACACTTGGTATGTTCTTAGCTTTATCATTAATATCACTATTAGTTACAAGCAATCGCAAGTTTCCTTTTTGAGGCTATGAGAGGGAAAACAAATTTAACATGGCCATATATTATTCACAAAAAACAATAATTTAAGGTTACTATACCCATTAAAGGGGATCAAAATAAATCATCCTTCAATTTGAAAACTAGGGTTTCAGGGAAAACTTCCAAGGGTTTCAAAGAAAATAAAACCCTTGCGTGCATATGGGCCATAGTAGTCTTAGTGTCTTCAACATTCACAACTTCCCCTAACAGTTTAAGGGCTTGAGGCAAAAAATTCCACAACTGGATATGCACATCTATGATTTCAACTAATCTAGGAACGATTTTTTACACAAGATTACAGTTTAGACTAGGATTCCAGGGAATTGCCCTAAAATATAACTATCCCATATTTGATAAAGGTCTTTCCATATCATATGTTTTGTAAATAACCAAAAAAAAACCCCAGTTTGTATCATTCTACAAAAACTAACATACATGCCTAATGTTCCCCCTCCCCCCCGCAACGACATTTAACCAATTATAAAAAACCCTCTAGAAGGCAGAGCATTATATTTGAGAGACAAAGAAAATCCCAATATTTTTCAATCTAGCCTCTTCCAATTATAAAAACTTGGTCATCTTTGGTCGTAGTGTCACAACTTACAGCGCACTCAACAAACTTCTCTTTCACAGCCTACAACTAACTCATTTGAGGTCTTCATACATACAACCCACAAGTAAAATACATTACTCTGATACCAATTGATGCAAGTAAAAGAAGGGGGTCCACTTAAGAGTTGCATTTACCTCTTTGATGCATGGTTAAAACACTCACCCGTGATCACACTTGAGCACACTAATAGACTTGACACAGTTCAACATAAAACTTCATTAAATTCGCCTTAAAAATAATACAACTGAATGCACACTCACTCATTCCCATATTCACACCCATAGTCATGCCTCTACAGGGTTATTAAAACATAAACATGAAGAACTTCCATACACAGTATCTCATGGATTGGCTCACCTTCACCCCCTGCCATTTTATTTTTTCTGGAAATATCACTTTCTTACTTGAAACTTTCTTAAGTGAATTAACTCACTCATCTCCTAATTTTGGATCTTTCCTAGCATTTCTTTGCCTTCTCCCTTGTCCCTTCACCTTCCTTAGCCCCTTGGAAACAATCCAAATATGTATGCTTGTATTTTTGGGATGTTATTTTTGTTTTACCTTCATTCATGACAAAAATTACCCATGTTTTTAGGCCAAAATTGCCACTAGTTGAAAAACCACCCCTGACAATTTTGTAACCACCGTTAACAATGTGGTAACCGTCATCAAATGCACGCTGACAGTTTCGTTACTGTGAAAAACCATCAACTTTCAGAGGTCATAACTTAAGCATACAGATTCAGATTGAAATGATTTGTTTTTTAAAATTGTACTGCTCTTCAATAGGAATCCAAATATGCAATTAGATTCAAGTTTAAGGAAGATCTTGATGTCTTTTTAGCCTTTGCCTCAACCTATATTTTTATCCCTTCAACACATGTAATAACATCGCAGATTGTACCAATGGTTCAAAGATTCAACCAACTTGATTGTAACCATGTAGCTATCTAAAATTGACCCTTATCTGATATGTTTGATGATATTAAGTGTAGGAGTATTGATATTCCCTTGGATCATCTTCACCATAACAAAAATGACAAACACACAAACAAGACATCACATACACAAAACATTTTTTTTTTAGTTGATGCAAGATTGCACGAACCCTTGGATGTCCCTGCATCACTTTATTTTATCTCTCACATTATGAATGGTACCAAACATGGCCTCGTTGTTAGAATCCTATTGAGAAATTTTATTGTCTCATTTTACATGGCACCTTTTTGGCCACTCATACAAGACGTTTTTTAGATTATTGTGAGATTATTTGCCATCTTGAGCAGTTAGTGGTTAGTTCACCCTGTCACTTCCACTCATGTATTTTATCTTGAGACATTTGAGGCTCATCTCTATGCATCTTGTTGCATTTTTTAGGAGGGATTATTTTATGAAAGTAAGCATCTTAGTGTGCATGTGTGTTTGGTTTCCTTGCATGTACATGGGTATTTTATTAGGCACTTTGTTTGTCGGAACCAATATGAGGATTTTAGTATGTCTCGTATTTTGATGACAATATTTGGTATACTTTTTTGTATTTTTGACATATTGACTGAGTCCATGTTGTGAGTGACATCTGATATCCCCACATTCAATTAGGATTCAAAATTACCCATGGGTAGCCATTTTTTCAAGGTTTAAAAATTACCAATTATAGTGTTTCGGGTAGTGGATTTGTATCACTCATGCAAATATCATGAGTATTTCACTAAGGGTTCCCTTTTGTTCTACACAACATCAACAAAGTGTGGATCAACTCACCTTATAAACTTGTGAAGCTCACCACCATTCTAGAGCATCATCTACTTCAATATTTTCCATCATATCATGAGAAACAACCTTTGCTATCACCATCTTCCACCCAGTTCAACATTGGGGGGCAGGAGGGAGGCAGGGGACGAGAGGGAAGGCGGGGGGAGATAGGTATGCATTACTTCCTTGGGTCCTTTCTATCAAATTTCTTGAAATCAATATATTTTCTTCATATTTGTACATATGTACCTCGTCAGGGCTAGTTTTTGGAACCTATTTTATTAGGATTTTAATACTCTTACTTTTTTCCTTAGATCTCCCTAAGTTGCAGTTAGTGGGGGTGTTAGTGCAAATATCAATTTTTCACCTTAAATGTCAATGGCTAACCACTAGCAATTTATTCTTGCTTCAAAAAATACAAGAGCAAGTCATGTATAGTCTACTGTTATCAATGAATAAGTACAGAAAGATACAACCTAATAAGTTTTCAAATATGACCCAATTGTAAGGGGCCCTGATGTAGATGGGTAGCCCATAAGTGTAAGGAATATCCTTCATTTATATGTTTATGTATTGTATGTAACATGCATGTCCTACATATCACTCATGTATATCTTGAAATTCTTGTGTAGAAAATTGATATGTAATTCCCTGTTTATCTAATAAATAACATTCATTACTCATGTCATTAACAAAGCAGGGCATACATAGGTCCCAATTTTTAATTTTTATAATATTTTTTTTTTAATTTATACTTACGTGTAAAACCAACGTAAGTGCATGATGTTCATAGGTTTTTTTATGGCTAAAAACCCCATTTTCTTGAAAATGGGGACTTTTTGAATTATAATACAAACCATGACAATTTTAGGGTTAGGACTTAATAGTACATTTTAAATTCACCCCATTTAATATTTTATAAATCTAAAGGTTCATTGTGGGTTCACTTTATCTTTGCATCCCTTTTGATAAAATTATAAGTTTGTAACCCCTTTGTGACCCTCATGGACTACGTTTTAGGGCTCTCAACCACAAATTGTCATGGCAAAGTTTTTGTCTTGCAACCCTTATGCAAATACAAACCAAAAAAATAACAGGTTAATTTTTTTATAATGACTTTCAAACATTGTGCCCTTTGGATTGTTATAACGACATACACTGTCTTGGCTATTTGAGTGAGATCAATTGATCATATTAAATTGTCATTATCAACAAATGTTGCACATCTTTTATCTATTGTAAGTGGATCATTGATTCAATACGTAACAACTTTGTGGCCATAAAACTTTTAGGGGAAAGTTTAGACAACAACTCCATATAAAATTAAAATCATATTTCTTTGTTTATCTTGTACAAATAGTTATGGTGGATTGGGTGAGAAAGTTGTAAGCCACCCAAAGCCTCATGGATCTTGTCAAGCCACATCTTGGTGGTGAACACACAGCAAATGAGATGGAGAAAGTGCGGAAATTAGGGTTACTTAGTTTTGATCCCTAAATAGAAGGGATGCTTGGTATGAGACAAATGCTACAAATACTTGAAGTAGCAGCTTCCATAGCGAGTTTTGATGCTCCATTTTATTCGGGAATGTGTGCAACAAGAAGACGAAAGTTTGTCTCATATGAGAAACAACATATAAAAACTTAAGAACCTTGCATATATCTTGTCACACTATAAGCAATGCCAAAATTATCGTTTATTTGTCTCAATTAAGAAACAACACACTATATCTTGAAAATCTTGTTCACATTTGGTTATATTGATACAACTCTGAATACCAAATATATATTTTGAAACATGATAGATTTTACACATCAATGAAAAACCTAAAAGCTTATTTTGACTTTTCGTATTGGCCAGACAAAGAATTTTGTGTTTCTATTTGTATACTCTTCTTGTCAGGTATTTTGTATGTCATCCAGACTTTGAATGTATATTTAAGTGATACACTTGGATACCATATTTCCTTGTAGCTTTTATTGTGATAGTTGGAAAACACAAGTTTTATTGGTTTTTACCCTCAGTTGTTCCATAAAAGTTTATTCATCTAGATAATTTTATTTGTAGGTTCATGTCATATGTGGCCACTAGAATTACCAACAAATTAGATAAGAGTTAGAGAAGCAATTCCAAGATCTAATGTAAAGTTATATCACAAAGAAGTAAGTTGCATTGCAAGGGATGAATTTTTTCTATTTTGGTAAAGTTGGGTTTTATAAAATGAAAGAGTGTAAACTAGTAATCATACCTCACTCAAAAACTAAAGTCGTTGATCTTGTCTCACTTTTTGTGCACGAAGTGTCAAGCAACAATAATATGATGTTTCAGGTGGAAGTTATTGTGGAAAATGAGGGTGTATGTTCTTTATATGACAAGGAGTGGTGTGAGGAGGCATTCCATTTCATGGTGAGCTTGAGCAATGGAAAGGTGGTAGGGAAGGGAAGGGAAAGGCCATACAAAACATGAAAATGATGAAATATTTTGAGGTTGGGTGGTGATGGTGAGGGACATTAATAGGATATTTAAGGGGATTGACTCAAAGAAGGCCAGCTAGATACACATGAAAAGTTCAATGACATCTCACATTTTATAATGTAATTAGTTGCTTCTATTAAATTGTTTCAAGTAGCCAATACATGATTTAAATAGGTGTCATATCGATGAAAATAGGTGACAAATATCCAACGACTGTTCTAAAAACATAGAGAATGCACCACATGTCAATTTAGATGAGTCTAAAACCAAATAGATGAAAATTATGATTGTTTTAACTATTTAACTCTGATTATATGACTCTAAAACCAATTACACAAAGTAATGTAAAATACTTCTTCAATGAAATACATCTCCTATATAATATAATTGATCGATGCATGGTGCCATATGAAAATAGATATGGATACAAATAGTCCAATATTTTTCCATTGTCATTCTTAGTAACACTAATAAAATCCATTATTTTCAGAACACTAGTGCTCATTTATATTTATTCAGTGAATAGAGGAAATCCAAAATAGTTGATAGTATGACAAGTGCTGCCAATTTTGGGTAGTCTAATGACCCTGGATTCGAATCCCCATCAGTCTCTACATACTCTCTCCAAGTGCTATGATAGTGTGATGTATCTCAACTTTGGCACCACCCCTGATGTAAAGAGCGAGTTACACTGAAATGATGTAATTTTATGTTTACATAAAGTGAGGTTTTCTAAAGCAAAAGAGTGTAAATTGACAATCGTACTTCACTCAAAACCCATGTCCACTAACCTCGTCTCACATTTTATGCATTAACCTTGTCTCACTTTGTTTTTTTTACTAGTGTTCCCTTGGATATATGTTTTTTTATCATCAAGGATAAAGAAGATTTTTATGAAGACAAGATTCAATGGTGGCCACCTTTTCTTCCAACGGCTCCAGTATAACGTTTTCATATGTTCTTATGCCTTAGGTAATTAATCCATGTGTCAATTTTCAGCATGCACGAATAGAAGTGACAAGATAAACTTAACCACAATATGCGTTGATTCGAGTTGCATATCGGACATAAAGCCTTGCCACAATCAAATCATCTCTCATGACATCTTCATCCAACCCTGACAATAGAAAATGCTCAATCAAAAGATGTTTCCACCTTGCAAGTTGTGAACATGTTTGCAATGTGTGCAGGGCATATAAATCCAATAGTTGCCCAAAATCTGGGTGTGGTGTATGATATATGGACCTTTGGTGTATGACATTACCTTAAATTTTTATTTTTTTATATTGACGTGCAATAAAAACAAAGTTCCACCGATGTGTAAATATTGTATATTCTTGCGGATATTTTATAATAAGATGGTGGGGTTTTGTAGTGAAGCAAATAATGGTAGAAAACAACAAGTACACATATTTATCCTTGGAAGCAATTACAATTTACAATTTATAGGTTAAAATTAATATTATTATATACTATGTATAATATTAATTATTATTATATTGTATATATTATATACTATATATTATTAATTTTTAATATTTAATATATATATACTACTAATATATTATAATATTTTATACATTATAATATTAATATTATTATATAAATTAATAGTATATATTAATATATAAAAATATATATTTAAAAAAGTATGGTATAATAATATGTAATTATAGTATATGTATATAAAAATTTAATAATAATAATAATATAAATATGAAATATTTTAATTAAATTATAATATTTTAAATATATATATATATAAAGTAATATTATACTATTATATAATAATATCATTATATATATAGTTATTATTATTAAATAATATAAAATTAAAATTAAAGATCCAATGAGAAGAAAATGGCCATTTCAATGAATTTGACGTGTTTTCGAGACCAAATCATGCATATTTTTGTAACTCTGATAAGATGTTAGCTATAATATTTAGCTATAGATTGGATATGAATCCATTAGTTATTCATTTTTCTTTCCTGGATTATTTTTAGGGCACTTTTATTGCACTTAAAGGGTGTAATTTTTGTCTTGGCAAAAACTTTCTGAGGTCATTTTTATTGCATTTGTCAAATCTATGGTGCTTTTCTTGTGCTTTTTGACACGGTTTTCTTGATATTGTTTTGTCAAAAACCGAAGGGTGGGGTCTAGTTTGATAGTTGGTCAGAGCCCCTTCCAATAGTCTTTAGTAGTTATTTTCTCTCTCATTTATTTTATGCCATTAGCTCTGAAAATGCACTTTCTAATGCAAACACAAGAGATGGGGTCCACTTAAGGATTGCCTTTACCTCTGTGATGCATGGTTAAAACACTCACCCATGGTCACACTTGAGCGCACTACTAGTCTTGACATAGTTCAACCAAACAATTTCATTGAATTCATCTTAAAAACAATACAATTGAATGCACATTCAGTCTCATACGCACACCCACACTCACTCATTTTTATACTCACACCCACACTCATGTCTCTAGAGGCTTATTGAAACATAAACACATAATATTTTCCATACAGTCTCTCAAGGACTGGTTGACCATTAGCTCCCCATTTTCTTTTTTGGAGTTCTCTTTTTCTCACTTTGAACTCTCTTGAGTGATGTAACTCATTCCTCTCTGAATTCCAAATCTTTCTTGAAATTTCTTTGCTTTCTCCCATGTCCCTTCACCTTCCTTAGGCCCTTAGAAACGCTCGAAATTTGTTTGTTCATCTTTATGGGTCATTATTTTTGTTTTAACTTCGTTAATGATGAAAATGCCCTATTATTTAGGCCAAAACTGCCATTGGTTGTAAAAATGTCGTTGGCAATTTCGTAATTGTCACAAATGATTTCAAAACTACCACCATGTGTAGACTTGTGGTTTCATTATTATGAAAAATTGCCCTCTTATGGAGGCCATAAATTGAGCATACAGACTCGGATTCAAATGATTTTGTTTTTTTGAAATTGCATACTCTTCAAGAAAAATGTTAATATGCAATCAGATTTAGGTTTAGGGAAGATCTTGATGCTCTTTTAACCTTTGTCCTACAACCTATCCATTTTAGCCCTTCAACACACACAATAACATTCCAGATTATACTGATGGTTGAAAGACTCAACCAACTTGCTTGTAACCATGTCGCTATCTAAAATTTATCCTTATCCAATGTGATTGATGCTACTTAAGTATAGGAGTACATATATTCCCTTGGATCATCTTCATTGTGCCAAAAATGACAAACACACAAACAAGAAAACACATACACTTGCCACTATGTTTTTGGTTGATGCAAGATTACATGAACCTTTGGATGCTTTTGCACCAAACAAGTAAGGTTTTTAAAAGGTAAACTCCTGCTCACATAAAATAATTGGTGAAACCACTCTTTTAACCATGCAGCATAATGGCCATGGCAATTACTTCTAAAAGCAAACTATTTTAGTTGATCATCACACCTTTTCATCTTCTTCCAACTCCTCATTGGCTTCAAAACCTTTCTTTTATTCTTACATTTGATCTTCCATTTCTCTTTTGTGGTATTGGGCCCACCGTTGCTTGGCCACCTTCGCCAAATGCTTATTTAATTCTATCTTCATCTTCTTGTGGGTTGAAACCCACCTTCATCCGACCACCACCAATGCCTTCACCATCATCGCTACTCCAGCCTTCATTAGATGTGAACCAATCACATCCATCTAAGCTCAACTCTTCTTTCATACCCAAAATTACTATAATGGACTCAACATACATTTAAGCATCAAAATGATCACCCATAGCCTCTAATACTACCTCTAGGATATGTCTTCGCCTACCCATCTCTCACATTCCTCATTACTATGTCAATCAACTCCTCCACCTCTGTTGCAACATCATGATCTTCAACACATGCTTGGGTTGATAACAAACTCAACTGCTTCATCTCATCCTTATATCCTTTCGTTTTCATCCTCTTCATGTCAACTCTACATTGATTGTTATCTCCTTTCACCACTTCCATGTTATGCGCAAAGAACCTTGCACTCTCCTTGTCCATATAAGAACAACGCATACCTTGAGTCATAAGAGTCTATTCTCTAATACCTAAATTGGTTGCTCCCACATATGCAACACCACCTTCATTCTTCATTTGTCTTGGTAGAAATAATTCCACCATCTCAATCTCCTTACTTGCCTCTATACCACATGAGTGATATTCTCCATCTCGCCTTGTCCAAATGATCTTTGGACCAATCTTTATTGCATAGTTATAAACTTTGGCATCCACTATTATACCCGCTATCCATCTCTCAATATATAGTTTTGACGCATATCCTTCTTTATCCACCATTGTCCTATTGAGAAGGTCTTCTTTTTTTTGCCAATTTCTTCCACTTGTTTTTGTGAGAGTCATCTCTCCCACCTCTTGTTGTAAATAAATCCATTTTATATGTCCTCATGACAACATTAGTCCAACGTCACTTTTCCACTCGCTTATCTCCATGATGGATTGAAGACAATTATATTTTGTTTCCATGTTCCTATCAACTAGTTCTATAATGGTTGCTGCCATAATATCCTCTTGTACCAATTTTTCACATTGTTTCTCATAAAAATGAGCAGGTTGAACTGAACCACACTTTATTCTATTTTTTACCATCTTATCTATAGTTTGACCTACACGTTTTAAAAACACATTAAGGGAATTGAAAGTTCCCACAAACACTTCTTTAACCTCTTCATCATGTTTCATAGACAATTCGTCCAACTCTTCTCCATTGCTTGCATGCTTCTCATGGTTTTCACTCACATAATGGACTCCCAAATTTTCATTCTTAACAACATCCATGGCTGTCCTCTCGTTCTTTTTGCTATTATAATATTTCCTTCACATGGTTGGACTTAAACTATACTCTCTTTATGTGCATTAACTTGCACTTCATATATATCCATTGTCTGCTCTCTTCTTCCACCTTCATTGCTTTCTTCATGGAGATATGTGCCTTTCCTTGGTTGTCCTCAACCCTTATACCCTATAATAGAGACAAAACAAACACATTGCTTTCATTCAAGGAAAATTTTGAATTTTCCCACATATGGGATGCAACAAACTCATCTCCATCATGAAACAATGGGTCTTCTTCTTTTGGTTCACCAACTATCACATCTACCTCCTTGTCATTAGGACTCCTTTACCTATGGGCCACTTACAAACTTATTCCTCCTTGTTCTTAAACTCATATTTGGGCTTCCTACATAGAAACCTTACACTCTTGTTGTCTTAAAATTATGATTGTCATTAATGAGAAATTATGGTCACAAATTTTTAAAATGTAAAGTTTATAAAATATCAAATGGGGGATTTTGGGACTCTTATGCACCGTGTTTCATTAAAAATACCATGTTGTGACACTTTTGTAAGGTAGAAAGTTTCGGAATAGAATTTGCAAAAAAAAAAAGGAAATCATTGTTGGACATTATGTGAGTGAATGTTTTATTTTTCTTGGTCAAGTTAATTTTAAGTATGTTTGTAGTTTAAAGCTTATATTGGTGAGATCTATTTGCCATACTTGTATGAGTTGATTTAATTGTACATTTGCTAGTTTAATTGTTTCAATAAAAAATTGTGGCTACCACTAACGTCTTGTAGAGAGATGTGTTGCGCTCTTTCCTATAGGCAATTATCTTGTTAATAAGATCTATGAAATTCACTCAATAATATATTCCTTAAACTCTAGCACTATAACTAGTTAAATTCGAGCGTACACTAGATTGTTTAGACATTATTTTATAGCAAAAGATCACCTCTAGTGTTTGCTTTGGAAAAAAATATTAAGTGGAAACCCAGTCTTCTTTTCTACCCTACGTTTCCCTTCCTATTATGTTTATTTATTTGGATCATATCATTATGTAGTAGGATTTATGCATCATTGTGAATATCCATGTTTGTTTGTTTGTTCATTTTCTATTTATTTAATGGGTTGTGGTAAACATTTGTCACATGTTGATATTTTGCCATGACTACATAGGGGATTCATATCTTGCAATTCATGCTCTGGGTCACATCCTTATGATCATAAAATAAGAGGGCTAAAATCCATTGTTGGTCGTGTGGGCCACAAACTCACATCAAGAAAATAATTCAAAGATTTGCCTTCAATTGAGGCAAAATGATGAACATTCTGGCCTAAATTTTATATAGTCACAAATGGTCTTAGCCAATTTGGTTTGAATTTAACTTTGCGTTCATTATCTGTTTTTGTGCTCTTTTGATTTTTTTTAATACCAAATTACCAATTTCAAATTCTCGTGTTTGAATCTTCTTGCACATGATTTCTTAATGTTAATCTAATATACTTGTAGATGTTTAAGAACATTGATTCATGTTTCTTCCATCACTTTTTAACTCGTGTAATCAAGTTTCATGATACTCATTTTCTTTGATGATATCATTGAGAGAAACATGTAAGGATGGTATTTCCAATTCTAAAGGCAATACAACTTTCATACCACAAACAAGAGAATAAGGCACAGTCCTTGTGGGCGTGTGAACACTCACGTAGTAGGCCTATAAGGCGTAAATGATTTGATTATGCCTATCATAACCATGCTTTGTAAATGATTTACTTTTTTTATGCTATTTTGGATTAGTTAACCCTAACAAGTATAAAATTAAGAGAGTAATTCAAATTGTTTGATGTATTGCAATTAAGCACTAATATGAATGTAAAAGGTAGAACCTTATTTGACGATTTCAATTATTATTTATGAAAATTACTAAGAAGGTTAAGAAAATTTACATTTTTTTGTATTTTCACAGGTCTAGGATTGAATTTAGAAGTTAGAAAGTATGGGAAACTAGAATCTGAGTCATTTAGATCAGGGTCTTGGTCTTTGATGCACCCAGATGACTTCGTCATCTTCATAATGGTACCCACTGATGCTATATTTTGAATTTGATGGTTCCATCTAGGTTAATCTTCTTCCTTTATTTCTATACAGGTTGTTGCACTTACTTGTAAGTTGACTTTGTGTGTGATCTTCAAGGGCTGACTCTGCACACACTTCCAAAAACTTGTTTTGTTTTCTTTAAAATCCTAAGTCCATTTTCAACACTAGGTTTTGTTCTACAAAAGGAGTGGAAAGGTGGGTTGAGCTTACCAAAACCACTTCTCAATGAATCATTTATACTTTGAAGAGGGAAGTTAAATTGTATGTAGTTCTCCTTATTAGGTGTATGCATGTGATAGTTTTAGATTTTGAGACTTGGTAGATGGCAACTTTGGCTTGGATTTGAGGTTCTTCAAACTTCGTTAGGACTTGCTCCTTTTGATTGATGGTTGAATTGGAAATATTAGGGCAATATCTTTGAATGTGTAAGTGTTTGAGTTTGCTTGATATATGCTTGTTAGATAAGTGATAGATATGTAATAGGCTTAGACCTATTGTATATTTATATGAGAATCTTTGGGTACTTTCTCACGCCCTCAACATGTGAAATGTACAAGCTGACCCATAAGTAGGATTTAAATTTGAAAAGTAATTGTTGCTTGGTGAGGAATGAGTCTATCAACTTGGACGAGGTCGAAATCATGGAGTTGCCTAAGTCTAACTATTCTATTCAGAAGGCAAGAAAATTGATTTGATGATTTGGAGATAGTCTGAATATGATTTTGAGCAGATTAGATAGAGATTAGGGAATTCTTGTAACGGACTGATATCAAATTAGGAAGATCATACTCATGAAAACACGTGAGGGTGAGATAAGGGTGAATAAGATACCATATGTTTATGTACAAGTCATGTAGGGTGAAGGTGGGTCAAAACTAGAGATTAGGGAATTCTTGTAAGTGATTGATATCAAATTAGGAAGTTCAGACTCATGAAAACATGTAAGGGTGAGATAAGGGTGAATAAGACACCATATGTTTATGTACAAGTCATGTAGGGTGAAGATGGGTCAAAACTAAAATTTATAAGTATTTATTACCAAATATTTGTAGCTACATTACATAAGTTTTTTAACACTTGTTGAATTCATTGCTTTTTATTACATATTTCCTTGGGGATAATAAGGGGTGGAAAATGTATCACAAATTTTGTATTTAATACAAAAAATCTTAAATATACTTTTCTTAAAGGACGACCCATTATTTGTAATACTGATTGAAGGTAATTTTAACCATGAAATTATATTAGCCATTACAAATTTATAAAATATTTTGTAGTTGTAATGATGAACTTTGACCTATTCCTTTTGGGTTAATCTTGCCTGCCAAATCAAATCTTCAAAAATAAAATGTGCATGGTGATACGTGTTCAAAATATTGTGGAAGTGCATGACTTAAATTGTTATGCCATTGGCATCATACACATAATTTTTCATGTCCTTGACATTCTTGATCTATTGTAGGCAAATAATAATCCATCAGTAACATTTTATATGACATTGTTTTTCCACTGAAGTGTCCCCTACATTCACTATTGTGTCTTTGTCTCAAAGTTATCTTGGCCTCCTCACAAATAAGACATCAAAGCAACTGTCCATCAAATGATCATGTGAAGAGAGTCTCTCTGATTATAACACATCAAATTACATATATTTGTAATTTTCACATGTTATTTTGAGAAAAAAATTCTAAGGTATTCACTTTAGTTATGAAATTATAAATTTCACTATACCAGTATGAATTTATTTCAATTTGTATAATAACAATTACTACTAAGGTGTCCATGTTTGTCATCATAATAAATAGTTGTTGTAAATGCCATATATTCAAAATAGATTGATCATTAGTGTTATCTATAGGAATAAGAGAAGTTGCACTATCCATACGATTTACATCTCAATTATTTCTAAGAGTAGTGCTCTCAATTGTAATTTATCAGAATATGTTAAATGATGTACCATATCTCTATATGGGATCAACTTTTCTTCCTTTGTCTGATAAACATCTAAAACCTAGTTGACTATAAGTTGAGGACCACCATATACTTGAAGAGATTTTATCTATAATGTGCATGTAGGATATAATCATAAAATCAATGCCTCATATTTTGCTATGGTATTAGTGTGGAGGAACTCTAAGTGATATGCCATGGCATACATTACCCCTAAAGAGTGATTAGACGTATTCTAACCCCAATGCCTAAGGTGTGTTTATATCCATCAAAGTACATAGTCCAAGTATCATCGTGAATATGAAATGCAGCAATATATTCTCAAAATTTATCATTGATTAGTGTTGTGTCAATTACTAGAGTTGCAGCTAATTGATCTACAATTACTTGTTTTTTTATGGATTTTTTAGATATAAACTATAAGTCAAATTCCATAGGTAACATTACCCACTTATCTATGCATCATGAGATACTTTGGTAGGTCCACTTTTTCTATGATATTTGTCTCATTATTAAGCATGTAGTCTCAAAAAATTTGTGTTGCAAAAAAAAGGGTTAGGCATAACTTATCGATTGCATTATAAAAAAATTTATCAATTGCATTATAATTTTTTTAATAATCCACAAGTGTACGACTAATTTAACAAGTTCCACAATATTTTTTATTATCATTATATTGTGCCAACAAATATCCTAATGCATGTAACGTAGTATAAATGAATAACATTATAAGCTTGTCTCGAATTGAAGGCATCATGATTTGTACATTAAGAAAATATTATTTTATTTCATCAAAATAATTTTGACAACATGTCCCATTCAAAATTTGTAGCTTTTTTACTAATAACATAAATGGTTGTCTTATCTACTAATTGAACCATAAATATTCTTATTGCTTGAATTCTCCCTTGTAAACACCCTGACTATTTCAATCCGTTAGGTGGACGCATTTCCAAAATAACATTTACTCTCTTGGAATCAACTTATATACCTTGTTGGGATATGATGTAACCTAATAAAATTCTTGAAAATACCCCAAATACACATTTTTGGGGGTTTAAGCGCACACTATATATCCGTAAGCAATCAAAAAAATTGTCATAAATTTGTAGCATGATATTGTGGATGTTTTTACTTTGAAAGTAATTCATCAACATAATCTTCTACAATTTTATGTATAAGATAATGAATTATGTGTGGCATCCATTTGATGAGTAGCTCTTGCATTTTTCAATTTGAAGGACTTTACCCTATAACAAATTATTTCCCTTGGTGTTGTAAATGCAGTTTTGGGTTGATCATTGGGATTAATCTTTGTCTGGTTATATTATGCAATGTCGTCCTTAAATGACAACATCTCATAACTAGCCATGGAGTTCGAAATCATATTGATATTGCTAATGATAAATCATCCTTAGTAAAAAACTTATGTAGATCTCCAAAGTCTATATCATTCTAATTTTTCCATCAGGCATGGTGGCCAACACATTATTAAAAATCTAGTCGAAGTAATCAATTGGCCTAATAAACCTTGCGTCTAGTAGTTTTTGAGTCTCATCTTTGCCAACAAATATAATTTTGGATGCATTTTCTTGATTTTTCATTTTTTTGGAGTCACATATGGATTGAAAACTATATTGAGCAATGCAATTGAAGGATCTATGGCTGGCATATGTGAATAAAACCAAGCAAATAACTTAGGTAAATCATGTAATACCTCTCTAAAGGCTTACCTCTTGTTCGCACTAAGAATTGTTACAAGACCAGTCGTGGGTCTTTATTAGTGCCATAATTTAATTAGATGATTTTTTCATTTAATAATGTCGAATGATCTTCCACACATAGCTTAGTAAGAATTGTATTAGGGCCATCTAATTGGACATCATCATTTGGGTGGTCAATATCTCTAAAATATGTGTGGGCATTTATTGAATAAGGAAACATTTTCTTATGATAAAGGAAGCGAGATCCTCATAGACCTCCAAACATTCCAAGAGAGATACATCATTATGAAACTTATTCAATCCCCAAATTTCTAGCAAAATTATTTCATGAATGAGTTCAAGATCTACCACTTCTAATGTTTCTACCAGATGAACTTCATGCACATGATTGAGTGTTGATCTAATGAAGTGTGTATAAATAATAATTTTCTTTGCGTCACCTAGGCCTTGTTTAGCTTTGTGATCAAATAGGGACACAAGGTTAATCGTGCCTTATGATTGTTGTCCAAATCCTTGGCCAATTTATCCTTAACTTTTACATATGTTTTTATCCAAAACCATATTAATTTAAATTTGTTGCTTGTGCAAGAGGGGTAACTTTGTAGATACTAGTGTTTTCATATTGTTTTTCAAAATGGGACACTCCTATTCTTGTGAAGAATAATATAATTGTGCATGATCAGAATCAACTATCCCATGTCGGAATGTAGGTTAAACCACTGAGGGTTATATACGAGGTATATAATTTTCAATAGGTTTTATCATTGAAAAGTGCTTGAAACAATCCACATGAAAAGTGTATATATATCCTTCATGATGAAACTTGATACATGCATGTAAGAAATAAGTAATTTTATTCATATTATGAATCAAATGTCTACCCAATAAAAGATTATAGTTAATATCATTCAACATAACCTAGCATACCTTTGTTATTATTTTTAGACCTACAATTGTATTCAATGTAATTTGTCCTAGCACTTGGAAAGGTATGTTATCAAAACTAGGAATAGTCATATCATAGTAAGGTCTTTGGCCCTTATACCAAGTATATGAACAAGAGACATATTGCAAATATTGATTCCCAGTTCATTATCTATGAAACCCCACTTCATTTCATTATTTACAAATCGTACTTGAATATATTGTTGTCACTTGAACTTGCACCCAATGAGGAGATGGGACAAGCTTCTCCTCGTTCAAGTGAAACAATGGAACCACCTCAGGGTTGTGGGTATTCCTATTAGAAGGTGGATCTCTAGATTAGGGGTTAGCTCCCCTCGATGCATCAGTTAAGCTCATACTCTTACTACTAACAACTTGGGGGAATGAAAAGGGTTAGAATAACTGAAAGTAAACCTATTCTACTGGAGGTGATGCACCAAAAGAATTGCTCTACTAATACTTTTAACATACACTTGAAACTAAGGAGAAGTAGCACATACCCTTCATTCAACATCAATCTCTCCTCTCACATTCATGCTTCAACATGGGGTCTTGGAGATGACATAGGATAGGAGGAATTAAACAATATGCATTCTAAGACACTCTATTGAGTAGCCTACTTACTTACACCTACATTCTCTTCAAACACTTCTTGTTGACCTGCAAGAAGGAAATCACAGTACACTAGGTACTAATGGAATCAAAATGTGAAGGTTAATGGAAATTACACTTGCACAAGACTAATACCAAGCATGTACACTTAATGCAATCTTTTAATGAGGTAAAACACTTGTCTTTATTGATTCAAGGTGAAATTTCGGCAGGCATTCGCCATACCCAGGCAGAGAGATCCAATATAATGCCAAAAGGCTAGAATTTATAAAAGAAATGGGAAGAGAGAGAGAAGGGAAGTCCAAGAGTCACTTCGGCATGTGTCACTTGCTCAAATCAATTACAAATTCGAGAGAGAGAGAGAGAGAGAGAGAGAGAGAGAGAGAGAGAGATGGCGCAAGCTAATCCATGTCAGGAGTTACAAATATCATCTGGATCATCTAGGACCTGCAAATGGTCAAGAAACTCATTTTCTATGTATAAAAAATTGCCTCTTATGATTGGTCTTACAAAACTACCCAAACTCTACACCTGATCAATTTTGATGATGAATCTGAGTAGGAGGGGTTACTAAGAAGCCCTCACATGTATTGGGGAGGCTCCTGACGCTTCCTATCATTTTGGTCATGCATGATCACACTTAGCAATCTCAAAATAACTCTTTTCCCTTCACCTTTCACACATGGCATCTAAAAACTCTTCATCTCTGCAATCTGATCCATACAAGAGGATAAATGACATGTGTAAGGAGTGTTCATACCATCAGTTACAAGAAATTGGCCTTAAAAGGCTCTCCAAACAAAGATTTGCCATTTTTGCCAAGTGTTCACTAGCTGGCTCACTAGATTGGCCAAAAGTGAGGGCCTGGTTGGGAAACTTAGAGCTGAATTTTGGGAGTTATCTAAAATTTAAATCTTCCTCCCAAAGTTTGTTTCATCTCCTAACTCCTCCTATACCCTGCACACCACTCAAAATGGTCAAAACAAGCCCTATTTTCCTCTGATACATATAGTTTCATACAGAAAAATCACATGGCTATAATCTTCATGGAGTTGGAAACAACTTCTATTCAGCACTCAGGTTCAAATTCCTCCATCTGGTGGCACTTCTAGCTTGATTTTCACAACTAGGTCTCAAACAGGGTTTCAGAGTGACAAGCCTTCTTAGTGTTTGTTCAAAAAGATGGCACGTTGTAATTCCTTCCAAATTCCACTTGTGGCTTCTTAAGGACCCCCTTCAATTTACTTAAACAACTCCAAATGCCATGCAAAGGCTCATGAAAGATCTGAGCATTCCAAGATGACCATTCGTGCCATTTAGTGCATTTTGTGAGGGTTTGGGAGCCTCAAAGCCAAGAATTGATTTCTTGATGAATTTATTTGGAAAAAAATGCCCAGACCCCTGTATATGAGCCCCATAAACATTTTCCCATCATTAGATTAGCTCTTCATTTTAGGATTTGTCCATGATGATTTAGGTTTCTATTCTTCATTTTTACTAGGTATAATACCTTCTCATGCTTGGATCCACCTATAAAGCCTTCAAACAAACATTATCAATGCTTTAGAAACCTAGTATTAGCCCACTGCTTGCCTGGACCAGTCACAGTCATTACTCCTATTTGGTGCATTTTGACAAGGATTTAGGCCTTAACTAATGATGTATTTAGGCTATCTTGAGTCCCCTTTCACTCATTTCACCTTGTATTCATTTTGGAGGTTCCAAACTAGGTCCAAACCCCAACCTTCTCCTCACTGCCAAGGTGACTATCACAGTCATGTTTTTTGCCCCTATAGGTGCATTTTGGCAATGATTTAGGGCTAGTTCAAGTTGTTTAGGGTTCCCACTTGAGTTCATTCAAGTCATTCTCCATTCATTACATCTCTATCACTTTGGAGGACTCCAAACAAGTTCATATTGCACACATACAACTCACTGTCCATGACCTGTTGACTATGTTTGTCCCAGACCTGTACGAACAAGGGTTCTCAATAGGGGGTTCAAACATCAAAAGTCTCCTTCTCTTTTGTCATTTTTCCTAGGAATGGTCTTTGTACCCTTTTGAATGAATCAAACTTGGTAGCATAGCTTACAACCTCCTTGTGAGGTGCAAATCAACTTTTTGACACATTCATGTAGATATCACTACCATAATTCAGTGATTTTTTGACCACTTTTGAGGCCTTGAAACCTTATCTTCCACTACTCCAATTGGTCTCAAACTTGGCATGAGTAGTGCTTGTAGATAGGGCTACAAGGTAAACCAATCAAGGTCATTCAATACCACCATGATTTCATAATATGAAAACATCAAAAGCACCTAGATTCTCTGTTTTAATTCACTTTTAGGGACCGAGAGACCAAAAACACAGTCAACTCCTTTTGACCTCTTACAACCTTGTGATCCTTCTCTATCAAGCTTAGACCTTTCCAAAGTGCATTCCAAGTACATTCAGAGACTTGAGACCATGTGAAGGTTGTTTTTTGGTCATGATGACATCAACATGCTCCTATAGGTGAAACTCCTAGCTAGTGGTTTGAGACACTCCTTTAAGAGAGCAAAAACATGTAAAACAAGGCCTTCCAAGCACCACAAGACACTTGTCAACCCTTCCAACACCACAAACACCAGGAGCATCATCAAAAAAATAATAAAACACCATTCCCAACATGAAGAAACCACTCACAAAGCAACTGAGCTAACTGTCAATGCAAACTAGGCCATTTGCAAGCATATACAAGCCTAACGGAGGCTTTCTTGAGTATTTGAAGTTTGTAACACCCAAAGCAACATGATAATGTCTTGAAAAACATATGGAGGCACTTGCAACAAACCGTTCCATCAATCCAAAGCAAGAAAAGTTGAAACAGGGTCCAAAAGAGACCCCCTCATGGTTGAATAGGCATAAAAAGTTACCTGGAGTGCAAACCATTGTTCATGACAAATGAGCCACCTAAATGAGATTTCTTGCTATCAATGTGAAGTGCACTTGGAGTGTAATTTACTTGTAGAAGCATTTTGCTTAACTCCCCCTGTAGCTCTCATGGTGAGTGTTTGAACTTGCCCTTCTTGGGCTTGCCAATGGAGAAATGAGTTACAGATGTAATTTTTTGTGCAATAAATGAAAACCAAGCATGGATATGACCTGTGGGGAGGTGAAGAGTATTTGTGGTAAGGTGGATATTTATGGTGACATTTTTTTGCTGCCAAAGAGCTTGAGAAGTCCGTACAAGTGTTGGAAAAGGCCTATTTTTTAAATAAAATGGCTTCTTTCTTGATAAACCTAACTTATAACTGTCCATTGACATGATCCTAACATGACCCATGTTTAAACTAACCTTGGTGTCAAATTTTATGACATAAAAGTAAGTACAAGTCATTTGATAAGCTAAAAGGTGGCTAAAAGACCCCTTTTTCACATAAGACCTAACCAATGACCAATTTATGACTTGTGATCACATTGAAACATGTTAAATGCTATATTAATACAAATTAGACACAAATGGACCTTTGACTAGGTTTGACCAAGTTTGACTAGGCCATTTCATTGAAGACGAGCTTCAACAAAGACTAGGACATGGCTAAGTGAGACAATAGACTAACATGAGACCCAAAGGGACATATGGGAACCTTCTTAAAAAGTTCAAAACAATAGGGGTTGGCCTCATTTGACTAAAAGTCAAATTTGGTCAACATATACAATGGGAGATGTTGATTAATAATATGTTTAGGAGGTAAGCCTTCTTTCTCAATATATATACTATCCTCACTCCACCACAATGTTTTTTTTCCCAAAAAAAATTGTAACTACATATTAATAAAAAATAAATTACATTTTGTAGATGCTTAACAACATTCCAAAGGAAAAACATCAAAAGAAAAGGAGAGTGAAGCCTTCCCAACACAAATCATCCCATAGAATGAGAAATAAATAAAACCCCTCCACAACAAAGGAAAAATCAAACAATAAAGAAATTGATAACAGCAACAAAGAACAAAGACAAGACATAAACTCAATAGTTAGGGCCAAAATTTAATGGGAAATATATCCCAGAGAATTTTCTTTCTTGCCATTTTTGCCTCTCTTCTTCTTTACCTTCTTCCACACCCCTTGATAGGGCTCCACCATGACTATTTGTATGTATGAAGTCTAATTTTCTGAAGGTGTGTGCGAAAATAGGAGTTTCATATTCGTATGGATCACTAGCTCCTTATTTGAGTCTAAGTTGTTAGAATCATGAACTATATTCAATCCCCTTGATGAGGTCCCATTTGTATCAATCCCTAAAGAGTTATTTTGATCTTATTATCTCTTCACCATAGCAGGCATAGATGCCTCAGCTTGGGTTTCAGGTTCTTATTTATACTTTTATAGCTATGTTGTATGGTAGGTTTCTTCTTCTTGATTATCGTCTTCAACCTCTACCTCTTGCTTTGGAAAAATCCAACATTTGGATGTTGATTTCATCCATTTTTTCCTGGGAAGATGGGCTCGTCCATATGGACAATAAGCTTGAAGGTGTCCCAAAAGTTTGTAATTATGGTAGCAAAAAGTTGTATTCTCATAATCCAATACCTGAATGTATCGAAGTTTTTCACATCTGATTATTACTTTATTTGTTAAGCCCTTACTAAGATCTATCTCCATGCAAATACGTGCATATGTACACAACTCCACAAGTGTTCTCTCAATATCACTTTTAATGTAGGTGCCCAAAGAGTTTCCTATCTCTTCAAAAGCACATGAGAAATATAAAGGCATATTGGGTAGTCGAACCCATATTGACATTTTGGTAACTATTTGGTAAGGTTGTATCACGTAATGAAGAATATATTGATACATCGTTTTTAATCAAAACTAATATAGATATTTTAGTTGGAGTATTCTTAAGTTGATCGTTGATATCATACTCTCTAGTCATAATAGATAGCACCCTAGGAGGGGGAGGGAGATTAGAAGGGACATGTTGACTACCTCTTCTTTGTTCTACAGGATGATGCTCCCTACTTGTACATGTTTTGATAAAATAGAACTCAACATCTAATATAAGCATCGAGAGAATAATGGGGGGGACTGATTATGGTAGTTATGACTACATGAGGTATATGGGGAGGAACGAAAGGATTCATGCATGCCCTTTCCTATCGAGTAGTAACCAAAAATATCTTGGATTCTATATATATATATATATATAGTCTAAGGATAGAATTTTTTTTTGTTATTAATTTGATCATTAGTCTTAGCGTAGATAAATTTGATCAATTTCATTACATGCATTGGAAACATATTACATATTTTAGGAAACAAGAACACAATTATGAAAATCACTGTGTATCATAAAATATAAACTATCAACATCCATTATAGCAAAATAAGGAGAAATAAAAAATTAGATCTAAAACCCCACTACAGGGTAAATTATAGATCCTAGGAAGGAAAGATGAAACTCTAAGGTATAAAATACCTAGGGTTTGTTGTGCTCAAGGCATTGATTGGGTTCACCAAAATTGTTTTATTTAATTTGAGATTCCATTAATCTAAATAAGATAAAACTATTGAAAGTTAGATTGTATAAAATAGGGCATTCATCTTACAAATATAAATGTAAAAGAGATATTGATATCGATTATTAAATATATAATTAACTAAACAAAGAGGGAAGATAGATAGCTTTTTTTTTTTAATTTATACTACTCGATATTTGTGTCATTAATCTTGAAACATTATGTATTATCTCTGTAACTATTTGGATTGGGAAATATACTATCAAAACCTGTGTGGATGCTACCAACAAAGCTCAAAAATGTACAAAAACTAGTATTATCGACTACCTACCGACACTATCTAGGTTGATTGTACTTATCTATTATGGCAAAGATCATTGTGCCTACCATTTATATGATTTATATGTATTTACTTGCCCAATCATGTGCACAAGTTTTTATATTGCTTTTGTTTGCCTTGAAACCCTATATTCAGTTTTGACACAATATATACTTGGAAAAAGGGAGATGGGTTGGACAAGCCCAACCACTCTCTGTTGAGTGCTTAAGCATTTCTTATATTCCAATAATCCAAAGAGGTCTCAAACTACATATAATTCTCCAACTTAGATGCATGTTTGTTCACCATTGCGTTCATGTTAAATGCAATGCATAATTCAAATTTTGACACTTAGCAACATGTAACTTTCACCTTGCGTTAGGTTTAGACTTGACTCTAGTATTGCTCCTTTGAGGGACTTTTAGATGTGTATGTTTTTGTGATAGTATCTCAAGAGAGTGCTAATGGATTTTTCAAGCTTGTGAGGATCTCCCAATATGAGTGCTAGATAGATATGGATTTAGTCTTGAATTGTACTTATATATGACTCTTTGATATTTCCCTCCATAACCAACATAAGAAACATGATTACGCTGACCCAAGGAAGACATTTAAATTTGAAACTTAGTCATCAGAGGTACTTGTACACTATCAATAGAGGCTATGATAGTTGTAATTCTTCTACTATTATCATCACTATCTAGAGGGGAATATAATGATAGTCTCCTTTGGATTATAGTGTTTTGGCATAGATTAGGGAGACCTTGAATATGTGTGATAGCGAATTGGGTTGGCAAGTCAACAAATAGATAAATAGATAGAAGAAAGAGAACACAATATTCAAATCTGTATGCACAAGTCATGCATATCAAAGATGTGTCAAAAGATCAACATAATTAACTTAAAGGAGAAGTGTATAATTATGTTGATCTTTTCTTAGAATATTAGAGAAATGCATAGTTCTTCTAAATAGAAAGTTTTCAAAGATTTCGAAAGAAGTCACAAACCTCTTATTTTGGCCATTCAAGAATCTAAAGTTGACGAAGTTTTTTTTTTTTTCTTAAAAAGACATATTGGAAGGATGCCAGTTCTATTTGTATTAGTTCGGTTGGAACTTCTAAGGGCCTTATTACATTTTGAGATAGTAATAAATTGATTGGGGAGCCTTTATTCAAATCACCTAATTATCTGGGTATCCTTTTCACTAATTTGTTGGATGGTAGGCAATGGATTATTTCAAACATTTATGCCCCTAACTCTGTTGTTGCTCATAGAAAAGTTTGAGATTTAAGATTTTTTAGGAATACCTATAAGGATTTTTTATGGCTCTTGGTTGGAAATTTCAACTCTCCCTTTTATCCAGCTGATAAAAAAGAAGGTAATCAAGTTTTCTCAGATGGTATAGAGGACTTCTCTCATTATTGATATTGATTTAATTGATGTGGAATTAAAAGGCTCTAAATTCACTTGGAGTAACAGAGGATTGGAACAAAACTTAATCTAATGTAGGCTTGATAGAATTTTCATTTCTATGGATTGATTGGATCAGAAGGATTTTCTTTTAACTTCTCTACCTCGTGTAGAGTCGGATCATAACCCCTTGGAATTGAAAATAGTTGAAAATCTGCTAAAGAGGATAGATATCATTTTAGAATAGAGCATATGTGGTTCACTCATCCTGAGATCCATGACAGAATTATGGAATGGTGATCCTCGATTGTGAATGGTATGGCCATGTTCAAGTTGATAGTAAAAATGAAAAATATCAATGTTAAAATTAGACAATAGAATAAACAGGTTTTTTGAAATGTTCTCATTCAGAAAATTTAAAAAAAAAAGAAAGAAAAAAAAATTATTGCTTGAATATAAAATATAAAGTAATGGGTATGATGCAAACACTCAAAAGAAAGAAAAATAACTCATTTGCAAGTATCACACGATTGCTATTAGAGATGAGAGTGTATGGAGACAAAAGTCTAGAAATATCTAGCTTAAGAAGGGGGACCCAAAAAAAATCATATATCCACTTTGAAGCATAGAGCACATAATTCTATCAAGAAAACAAATGATAGAGAAGGGCAAATCATTTCTGATAAAGACCTCATTAACCAGGAAAGTGTGAGTTTTTTCAAAAAAAATTAAAGATGATTTCAAAAAAAACATCATATACGAACAAGAATTTCTACATATCATTCTGAAGTTGGTATTCTAGGAAGATAATTCATTTCTTGTTGTTGCCACTTCTAATAAAGATCTTAAAATTATTATTTTCAAAATGAACACTGACAAAGCTCCAGGTCTTGATGGATTTTTGATAGCCTTCTATCATAAATTTTAAGATATCATTGAGGATGATGTGGTGGATGGGGTTAATGAATTTATTGAATCTGCTCAAATGTTAAAAAAATTAATCACACCTTTCTTGTTTTGATCCCTAAGAAGGAAAAAGCTGTAAAAAAAATTGCCCTATTAGTCTATGTAACTCTATCTACAATATTATTACTAAGCTTTTCTCTTTAATACTACAACATTTAATGGAATCTATCAACAAGATGGTTTTGTCCTTAGAAGACAAATTCAAGATGAGATTATTGTACTCCGTGAATCTATTCACTTAAGGGATAAAAATGAAAGTGTTAGGATGGTGATAAAATTAGACATGGCTAAAGTCTATGACAAATTAGACTAGAATTTCTTAGATAGATTCATGAGACACTTTTATTTCAGAGACAAGTTCAAAAAAATTATAATATCTTACATGTCTACTTACATGTTTTTGCTCCTAGTGAATTGAGTGGCACAAGGTTTCTTCAAAAGCAGTAAAAGAGTTAGACAAGGGAATCCCCTATCACCTTTCTTTTTCATCATTATGTCTAAATATTTGAGCAAGTTTATATCAAATGCAGTGAGAATTGGTGAGTTAAAGGGTTTTAAGCCGACTAAGAATGTGGATCTGGTGTCTCATCAACAATTTACAAATGTTACCATTCTTTTAGCAGAGTCATCTATTAGGGAAGCTAAAATTTTAAAGTGAATTTTGTTCATGTCTGAACAAGCTTCTAACCAAAAAGTGAATTTTGAAAAAAAAAATGTTTTCTTATTCAACACGCCTCTGAGAAGGCAAGCTAGAATAGCTGAGATTTTGGATTGCTAAATCAAACTCCTTCCTCTTATTTGGGCATATCTATTTTTAGGCATCAATCTTCCTCTTATAGCTTGAAATCCTCTAGTGGAAATATTTCAAAGAAAGCTAGCTAGTTGGAAAGGGAAGCTTCTCTCTTAGGGGGCAAACTCTTGCGTCAAAACTATTTTTTAGAGCCTTCTAATTTATCTTCTTTCTCTTTTTAATCTGACTAATATTATTGAAGTTAAACTTGATAAAATTCAAAGAAACTTTTAATGGACATGAGCTGAAGAGAAAAATAGAATCCATTTGGTAGCCTAGGAAAATGTTTGCATGGCTAAAAATAAAGGTCTAGGCATTTGAAGATTAAATTGGATGAATAAAGCTCTTATCTCTAAATTTGTTTGGATATTTCTCAAAATTAATAGTACTTGGGCCAATATTCTAAGATTCAAATACTTCGATGGCAGAGATCCCATTTGTCTTTTTGAAGATGAACATTTTGTTCATAGATCTCATTTCTAGAATTTTCTAAATGCTAACAAAAATGTAATAACTTATGGTTCTAAATTGCAACTGAGAAATGGAATTCATGTTAATTTATGAAAGGACTCATATATTTTAGATTAGCCTCCAAATACTTTATAATTGTGGTAGTGCATACATGCTTATATTCAAAATAAATATGGGAATCATGTTGAGAATGCATTATTTACCATAAAATATCAAAGAGGATCATTTGATATGAAAAGCGTTGATTGATGGTCATTACCAAGTCAAATTTGGGTACAATTTGGTGGCTAATATTCCAATAAATGATGTGAATTGGGATAGACTTTGGGACAAGTTCCTCATATCCAAAGTGAACTTTTTTCCTTTGGGTTGATCTCCAAAATAAAGTGTTGAATATGAACAATTTAAATGAAATAGATTTCACTCTGATTCAAAAACTACTCTTTGTGCAAAAATAATAATGAAATAATTTTCCATCTACTGGTTGACTATCCGTTTACCTTTGAGGTATGAAGTTTTTTCCTTAACAAATTGCAAGTCTTATGGGTATTCTCTGGTTCTTTGGTAGGCATTTGGCAATCTTGGGAGTGTCCTTTTCAAAATAATCTCTTGAAGAAAATGTGTAAGCTCACTCTTCCTCATGTACTTTGGGGAATTTAGGGTGAAAGAAATGATAGAATTTTCAAGAATAGAAGGCACCCAAGTATGGTATTAGCAAATAAGATTTTTCTTACCATTGTGAAAAACTTTAAAGTTGTCTATTGGCAAAGATAAAAACTTGCAAATGATCTAAAAGTACCCAGTTTTAAATTGGAAAATTGATACATTATGTGTTGGAAATATTGATCCCAAAGATGAAATAAAAAAGAGGACTAAATAGAAAGCTTCTCATATTGGGTAACTATAATTAAATTTTGATGGGGCCTCCAAGGGAAATCCAGGGCTTGAAACAACCCAATAAAAAATTTAGGAATTACTTATCAGCGTATGAAAAGAGGATAGTCCAAGGCCCATTGTATAAACAACTATCACACACACATCATCCTATTTATTGCATGCATGTATGCATAAACTAGAACCAAGTGGTTTGCAAAGTTGTCTGCCTTCTAACGCTGAAGATTGGAGGGGAAGTCTTACACATCCATTCAGCATTTAGCATCAATAGGTTACAAGATGGAACCAAGGTTTTATCATTTTAGGAGGATGAACGCATATTGTTTACACCACTATCCATCATTTAGCTTAGATTACAGGAATAGTACATTGATGAAATTTACATCAACATACATTATGCATTATGAAATAACTAATTAGTAAACATTCAATAAGCGTTCATAGATTAATATAACATTAGGTGACAGAGGCACTCAATAGATGTTACCCATTGAGATTTCATCTCTAAATCTCAATCGGGGTCCTCGCATCCCAATGCTCCTATATATATAGTTTGTAATCAATTTGTGCTTAACCAAGAGATACAATCATAACCACATTCATCATAACCTTGCTTAGCACGCAGTCCAATAACTACATAACAAGATCGTAAGTATTGTATGTGCAAGAGATCCTACATTAGTCAAGAATGAGTCACCTATGGACATGGGGGAGAGTGCTACCTACTAGAATTAGATATTTTAATTATCATCTCAAGGTCATCGCACACCCTACCCTTGTTCATATTATCTCATGTTGACCATATATAATACCAGGCAAAAGAATATAACAACTACAACAATAGTTTTAGATTCTAAGTGGGAAACAATATCAAGAATCTGTGTATCATTTAATTCATATTTGTGGGCAGGCACCTTACATTTGACTATTCAAAACAACTAACAAATTGGCCATTTAATTCAATCTTAACATATATGAACATTGTTATGTGGATGCATGAGAATAACCTGTTATTATAGTGCTACCCATTGGTTAGGAAAAACCTCTGATTTGGGTCCTTGCACTAGGTCTTCTCACCACTTCATAACATTTAATAATTAATTTAGTTGTCAATTAATGAAGATTATGAGCAGACTATTGTGCAAGAGTCTTACCACTAAACTTAAATCTACCTCTTCCATTGTTCCTCAATGAAGCAATTTAGTTAGGTGAACTAAAAGAAGTGATAACAATTGAATAATCCATTATTACAAGTTTCCATGTTAACTCCCTAACCGATGTAAGCCTAATTGGACTCTTCATGATTAGAAGGATATTACAATGCTAAATTTTCACTAAACCTTTAAGGTTTGCCTTCAAAACATGGATGAAATGTTATGACTAACATCCACAAGAAGTGTATTTATGTCATCATTAAGTTCTTTAGTTTTTCATTGGCACACATACCAATGCATTTATATCATACGATCAAATCACATTCTTATCCAACATGAAGATATAATTTGTTGTGCATAAGAAGAATACATTCAAGAACTTGTATGACTGTGTTTTATATTGTCAACTAGGTGTTGTACTATAAATTGAGATACATATATATTCCCTAATTTCTACTTCAACAGGGTAATGATTTCAAGATATTCTTTTCAACTAGCATTAAAAGAAGAATAAGACTAATATAATCCATTTCCATCCCATGAAACCATAAAATAATCAAATAAAGACCCCACAAAATTTTAGAGCAGCTTCTTAATGGCTTTACAAGTGTTTTCCTTCTAACCAATTGCATATAAGAACTCATAAGTTGGTTGTATGTGTTTATTCCCTACAACCCATACCTCATAGTCAATAACAATTGCAAAACATTCCAGATTATCATTCACATTCAATAACTTTATTTACTTATTTATATAACAATGTAATGCTAACAAAGGGTTATACTAAAGCCTCTATACACATTGTACATGACTTGTTTTCTGCATACTAGAATAAAACAAGACACTAACATAATTGTAGATAATTATTTCATCATGACTTATATACTTAAATAAATGTAATGCATGTTTCAATGTAAGAAAGATAAATCATAATCATAATCATAATCATCTACGAACCAACATAGTCATTTCTAACATTCAACAAAATGAGAATCATAATGATAACTAGAACTAATATCAAAAGACTGTTAGAATAATACATGGTATAGGTACATCAGTATACCCATAATACAGTTAGAAGCAATTTATTCAAGAGAAGTAAGATTTTATAATTTAAGAGAATCTAAAGAAAATTATTACACTGAAGAAACTTTTTTAACTTGTTCAAATACATCCCACCAGAAGAAATACAATTTCTAGAATCTTCTACAAGGTACCTTCATCATACGAATCCAAGAAAGAATCACATCTACTAGTAGGAGGGCAAGCCCATGTATACAGTCCAATGAGCCCAACCATTCGATGTCCCTAACCACCCCATCCATCAACTAGATGGCGGGTTTCAACAATCGGTAATTGAGAGAGATTTTGAGCATAGGCAAAAATACTAAGCCATCGAACAACTCATGATGACAATGAACAAAAAAAAAGAAAAGGTCAACAACTTTCAAAAGTAACAATAAAGTAAAATGAGCATCGGAAGTTCAAATTGAACCAAAATCTCAAATTTAAAGACGTATTAATTTTCCACTTAATGTTTATGTAAATGTTCAAAAATATTTTTCCATAAACCTTCCAATCGAATGCATATAATTTCCATACAAAAATTATATGGAATCTCAATCAAATCTGGTGATTTTAAACTAAAAGGAGTCTATTCACAATATGGAGGGAGCCATCTCGGATTAATAATAATGGCTATATATATAAATAAATGTATGTGTGTGTGTGTGTGTATGTATAAAAATATACATTTCCGGTTATATTTGTTCAATGAATTAGTCACAAGTCAACCTTCAATCGGGTTTAAATCCATCATAAGGGCTTTGCCCAAAACACTACTTAGGTATAAAAAAATACAATATAGTTACACCATTATAACGCTATCAAAACCAACAGTAAAACATAGCAAGTGCAAACAAGATCAATTATCAAATCATGTAAAAATCCCCAATTTGATTTTTTTTTTTTAAACCTTCATTAATTCCAGCACAATCCAAATTTATCATAACACCAAAAAGTTTCAGTATAGCAATGATTTTCTAGCATAGAAAGTAATATAATTAATCCTAGGTTACTATATTCTCACCGTGAAGTCTCATGATTTCAGGGTGAGCCCATAATGACCTTCCATCCACTATATTTGACTAAGACAATAAAATATAAACTCCCATAACTTCCTAAGGCCAACAAAAATTTTACTTTAAAATTGCAGGATGTGTGTGGAGGATGAGCAGGCTGTAGGGTTCAAAGGTGGGCAAAATCCTTGGGTTTTTTAACTCTCCTTCCAGTCATTTTCCTCCAAAATTTTTGCCTCTCCTAAGTCGAGTTCCTTCCTTTATTTCCCCTTTTCTCCTCCATGCGTCCTTGATGAAGAGCATATGCAAACTCTATCTCTCTGTCTTAACTGACTATGCAATTCTCGATTCATTACTATAACAGTCTTGTAAGGTTCCTTTTTTATACATTCATCATGCAATGAAATTAAGATCCACTTATCATTTTATAGTTTCAAATGGTTTTTCATCATGCTAATATAGGTCTCATTACCTTCTCATCCACTCATCAACTTTACTAAGACTTTCCAAGACTCAATTGTCTTTTCACAACTCTGCTCTCTCTTTACACAGTCCTTGTAGCCCTATTTATGGGCTTTCCTTGACTTGTATGATCTACACGGATGCCAAATGGAAAACCATCAATTATTTCAGATACCCTTTTTCATTTTCTATCTGTCCATGTATTTTTATGCCCCAACTCATGATTTTGATAGTTCTTTCAGACCTTTCAAGGTCTCTGTTTAGCCTTTTAGGCCTCCAACGGCTCTTTCTATACACAATCTTGAATTTCCATACATAGAAGTATGTTCCCACAAAGAAAACTTGAAAATCACTACAAGCACATTGAACCTAAGCTTTCCACAAAGTTTTACTAGAAATGGATGGTGGAATCTCTCTCTCCTATCAAACCCTAGGGTAGGGGTTACTTATCCCAGTCACTTCCCTAGAGGCTACAATATTCACTTTCTCTCGTTTGGGTGGGTGTCAAATGACTATGAAGGGTTTGTTAACTCTATCTTGACTTTCTCCATGTCTTACAATCCTTAGATAACATAAATCATTCCACTGTCATGTCTTTTACAATGCAATATGGTTGATTGTGCAAAAGCTTAAACACTCTACAAGCTTGTGACTGGGTTTTTAAACTTTTCTTATGTTCCCTGACCACACAAAGGTTTAAACAACTTTAAAATGGCTCAAATACACTTATCAAAACTTTCTTTACAACTGCAACTTGTTGTTTGATCATATCTCCTCAAGTAATCATTGCACAGTCCCTTTTGATAACCCTTACTAGAGGAACCAGGGTCAAATTTGAAAATACCTTTACTTACATGGTTTCTTGATTGTTTATCAATCCGTCAATCTTCAATAAGACTCATTCAACCTTCAGACACATTGAATATAGTCCACCAGCATGGTTATGAACTAGCTTGCTCAACACAGTTTATAAATAGAGCCTCCCTCATAACACATGGTTCTGTGTATTCATATCTCTGATTACCAAATGATCCTATTATCACCCTTGCAACTGTAACTTCACACACATTCAAAAACTCCTTCAAAAATAACATTTGTAATCATTATCAAAAACTATTTGATCCTTCATTATACACGAATTAGTCTGTATACAAACAGAATTCACAATTACAAGATTTGAGTGTTCTCTGTCTAGAACAGGGGTATCCCCTTGAATATACATTAATATTTCAACTTACCTGAAACAAATCCATTCTTCATTCTATCATCAATCCCAATGTATACATTCATCATCTAAACAATTCAAACAACAAGATTTCAAAGACCTTCAACAGAGGTTTGTTTTTTCATTCTTTCAATAGCAAGGTTTGTACAAAACTTCCATCATATCTTTAATACCAATCTTTTCAAATACATTTTCCATCCTCTACATTCGAATGGATTCTCCATCTCACTAATGCAAACTGACTCCTAGGCTCTCTCAACTCCGAGAAGGTGCATAACTACTTCTTGGCCAGCGTTTCCACGTAGAGGTTACTTTTCAAAGATATCATTATAACTTGATTTCACTATATGCCATATCTATCCCATGATATTGGATTCATTACACTATATGAAACTCTATATGGTTTAAACCCTTTCTACTTGCTTAACACATATTGCCATCTTTCTTAATACACGAAAGTCCTTGGAAGAATGCCTACAAGATTCAAATATACTTTTGGAGAGAAAAGCACAATTCAAATTTTAAGAACCTTTAGACCAACTAGACTTCTCAAGTGGACTACAAAATACCTCTAGAACCTACAAGACACTGATTAAACTATCTAATGACAAAATTGAAAAAAATTTGGGGTCCCCATGGGATGCCCCTGCATCATACTACCAAGCTAGAAAGTTCTTTGCCATAGGTTCTTGAGTGATCCACTTGGTATATGATGTTAGTTGAATGCATTAAACCTCCTCTTTGAAGGTGGCTGCTTACACATGACTCTCATAGAGGTGCACATGTTCTAGGGCCCCACGTTTAGGCCTTCTCTGCTTCATCTTCATACATGCACATGAAACAACAGTGTTAAACAAAACATAGCTGCTACTTTCTTCTTGTTGTGCATGTGTATACCATCATTCCTCCTCTTCACATTGATCCAACTTCTCCTTATCTCCATCCTCTACCTTCACCATTGCTCTTTGTGCTACCCATTCCACTTCATGCACAACTTGTGATTGTCCTTTGCATACCTCATTCTTGTGCAGATTCTTAGCTTGTTGATGTATATTGTCTTGACTACCCTCAATCACTTGCATATACATGGGTTGCATATTATTTTTCCATCCCTCATCTTCTTGATTAGTCACTCCTTCAAGATTGCCTTGTGCATGGGCATGTTGTATATTACCCATTTCATCAACCTCTTCTTATTCAAGACTCTTGCAAATATTTATGTTCATCTACCACCTCTTCTTTGGTTGTCTGCTCCTTACCTGCATTTGCATCACAAACCATCATGTTAGAAACAATATTTGAAGCCTTCATGGCTTTCTTATGGGTTGCCTTCTCACACATTTCAATCTCCAACTTCCTCTTCACTTGCTTGGTGTCAATCCCAAGCCACTTCCTTTCCAACTCAGCTACAATATCAAACTCTATTCTATTCTCTCCTCTTTGATGGACTTGGTTGCCATGTTTGCCGTGACTACCTTCTTCTCTGAGCACTCTCTTAGGTGTTATTCCTTAATTCATTTGGCAACTACTTTCTGCCACTTCATATTCTTCTTTTCCTTCTATCATGTCCATCTTTGGGGACTCACAACTCCTCACATCAACCAACTCAAAACAACTCACCTATTCCTCTTTCTTGGGTGCTTTGATCAAACCCAAACCTTTCGTAGCTTTACTTCAACACTGCCTTGTCATCATCATCATCATTATTCTATCATCTCTCTTATCTTTTTCACCCTTCAATGGAATTAATGTGTGTACCTTCCCACATTATTTAATGGTGTATGTGTTTGCTTGGCCATCATGTATGGCATGTTTATCAAACTGTCATGGCCTCCCTAATAGAAAATGACACACATCTATTGGCATAATGTCACATAACACGTAATCTCTATATCAACTTATCTAAAATTCAATCCAATGTTGCTCACTTACCAATATTTGGTGTCCTTTCGGAACCCATGCCACTTTATATGGTTCTAAATGTGGCATTATCTTCAAGCCCAACTTCTACACCATCACCAAAGAAACAATGTTTTAGTACTACCTCGATCAATTACCAAATTACAAACTCTACCTTTTGTCTTCCATCTACTTCTGAGTAGATTTCTTCTTTGGGTTGGTTTCTTAGCTTGCTTCTATTGCAATAAGACTCTCATCATGAGTAATGACTCATTCCTATCATGCCTTCTCTCCTCATTCCCCTCTCTTTATTGTTGCATACTGCTGCTCACATTCCTTGGACACTCTACTACCATGTGTCCTTTTCTGTAGCAATTCCAACATTGCCCTTGAAATCTCTATCTTGGTCCATTCCTCATTGGACCTTCTTCCCTTCTCAATCTGCCATCTACCAATGGTTTATTTTATCTTTCATGGTCATGTCCCATGCCCTCTTAACCTGTTCATTCTCTTGTGGTCTCCCTTGAACCACCTCTTCATTTCCTCTCTCATTCATTCTTGCTTGCAAAGGTACTAATTGACCTTGCCGCCTATCTTCTCTTTCTTCTCTCCCTCTTTCTGCTTTATGTTCTCTTTCCCTGAGAACATATTCAATGGTCTCCATTCTCATGACTAATGGAGCAATCAACTGGGTCATTATCTTGACCAAATCATCTTCATCTTTGTTATCTTTCTCCATGGAGCACTGCACCTAGTTCCCTGTCTTGTACTTCACTTCAAAACGCATATTGTTAATCTTTTCAACAATCCACAAGAATCTTTTACAAGCTCTGATACCAAAATGATGTAGATCATATACCAAATCTATCTCTCTATGTCTTAACTAGCTATGCAATTCTTGATCACTGCTATAACATTATTGCTAAGGTTTCTTTTTTATACATTCATCATGCAATGAAATTAAGATCCACTTATCATTTTATGGTTTCAAATGGTTTTTCATCATGTTAATATAGGTCTCATTACCTTATCATCCACTTATCAACTTTACTAAGACTTTCCAAGACTCTATTTTGTATTTTCATAACTCTGCTCTCTCTTTACACAATCCTTGTAGACCTATTTATAGGCTTTCCTTGACTTGTACGGTCTGTAGGGAGGTCAAATGGAAAACCATCAACTATTTCATATTCCCTTTTTCATTCTCTATATGTCCATGCATTTTTATGCCCCAACTCATGATTTGATAGTTCTTTCAGACCTGTCTAGGTCTCTGTTTAGCCTTTTAGGCCTCCTAGGGCTCTTTCTATACACAATCTTGAATTTCCATACATAGAAGTGTGTTCCCACAAAGAAAACTTTGAAATCACTACACGCACATTGAACCTAAGCTTTCCACAAATTTTTACCAAAAATGAATGGTGGAGCCTCTCTCTCCTATCAAACACTAGGGTAGGGGTTACTTGTCTCAGTCACTGCCCGAGAGGATACAATATTCACTTTCTCTCATTTGGGTGGGTGTCAAATGACTATGAAGAGTTTGTTAACTCTGTCTTGATTTAATCCATGTCCTACAATCCTTAGATAACATAAATCATTCCACTGTCATGTCTTTTACAACGCACTATGGTTGACTGTGCAAAAGCTTAAACACTCTACAAGCCTGTGACTAGTTTTTTAAACTTTTCTTATGTTTCTTGACCACACAAAAGTTTAAACAACTTTAAAATGGCTCAAATACACTTATCAAAACTTTCTTTACCACTGCAACTCGTTGCTTGATCATATCTCCTCAAATAACCATTACACAGTCCCTTTTGATAACCCTTACTAGAGGAACCAGGGTCAAATTTGAAAATACCTTTACTTACAAGGTTTCTTGATTGTTTATCACTCATTCAATCTTCAGTAAGACTCATTTATGCTTCAGAAACACTAGATACAGTCCACCAGCATGGTTATGAACTAGCTTGCTCAACACAGTTTATAAATAGAGCCTCCCTCATAACACAGGGTTCTGTGTATTCATATCTCTAATTACCAAATGATCATATTATCACCCTTGCAACTATAACTTCACACACATTCAAAAACTCCTTGAAAAAAACCATTTGTAATCATTATCAAATACTATTTGTCCTTCATTATGCATGAATCAGTGTGTATACAAACAGAATTCACAATTACAAGGTTTGAATGTTCTCTATCTAGAACAAGGGTATCTCCTTGAATATACATTAATCTTTCAACATACCTAAAACAAATCCATTCTTCATTCTGTCATCAATCTCAATGTATACATTCATCATCTAAATAATTCAAACTATAAGATTGCAAAGTCCTTCAACAGAGGTTTGTTTCTTCATTCTTTCAATAGCAGGGTTTGTACAAAATTTCCATTTTATCTCTAATACCAATCTTGTCAAATACATTTTTCATCCTCTATATTTGAATGGATTCTCCATCTCACTAACACAAATTGACTCCTAGGCTCTCTAAACTCCAATAAGGTGCATAACTACTTCTTGGCTAGCTTTTCCATGTAGAGGTTACTTTCCAAAGCTAACATTATAACTTGATTTCACTATATGCCATATCTATCCCATGATATTAGATTCATTACACTTTATGAACCTCTATACAGTCTAAACCCTTTCTACTTGCTTAACACATATTTCCATCTTTCCTAATACACAAAAGTCCTTGGAAAAAGGCTTACAAGATTCAAATATACTTTTGGCTGGAAAAGCACAATTCAAATTTTAAGAACCTTTAGACCAATTAGACTCCTCAAATGGACTAGAAAAGACCTCTAGAACCTACAAGACACTGATTAGACTACGTAAGGACAAAATTGAAACAATTTTGGGGTCCTCATGGGATGCCTCTGCATCAGTGCCCCTCTTCTCCTCCACATGTCCCTTCTTCCATTTACTAGCTCGCCACACTCCCTCTCTTTTAGGCATCTCTCCTCTCCCCTCTAGCAAAAACCCTATCATTTTCTTTCCTACACCCAGTCTCCATAATGGAAAGAAAAAATAAATAAATAAAAATAGATTGAATTGGATGCCCCCCTCTTTTGCATCTTTATTCATCTCTTTAATATTTTAAGCTCTAAGTATTCACACACAAACTACTTTAGTATTCTAATTATATACGAAACTACACCCCACTTATATATATATATATATATATATATATATATATATATATATATATATATATATATATATATATATAGTGGATAACATATTAAAATAGTGTATTGTAGTCAAGGCCATTCACCCATGACCTCAAATTTCCATCTATGTCAATCAAGAAAGCCTTTAAGGCATGAAGAGCTTGAGACTCAAAGGATGACAATTTGAAAAGGCAAAGACACGGGAAAGGGGTGAAGACCAATGAAGAGAGGAAGTCAAGCAAGACTATAATCAATTATGCAGTCAAAGATTAAAGCAATAATTAAAATGATCAAGGACAATATACAAAGTTCGGGTCCAAAATAAAATCACAACAATAGACCGCCATGATGACCAACAACATTGACACTTGATAATCCAAATTGGACTAAAGAGGACAAGTCAAAATGGCAAAAGTAGAATTTAAGAATAATCGTTTGATGGCTCAAAATCTCAGTCTTAATATTTATACCTATCAGAATATCATCGGACTGCTCATGTAATCCATTTATTTCTTTTCAGTTATCAAAAATTGCCCTTGAGCCTAGCTCATTGTCTAAGGTCATACATCCACCTAAACAATACATCAACAACATCTGTACGAAATAATAATAATAAAATTCTAAATTGAACTGAATAAAAGCATGCTATAACTAAATCAGCGTAATCATCTGTATCAATAGTGATTTGAATCATAACTACTAACAAGGTACCCAAAACATCATATCCACAATCACAATGACATATGTGATAATTAGTTAAAATGCCAATCAGAATCAAATGAAACATGTTGTATTGTAACTAATAGTTATAGAAATGTGTCAATGGTGGGTTTATATCAGGGCCCTCAATAGGATGAGGGATTTTGAGAGATCACCAAGGAGCTTTTGTTGCTACTTATGCTAGTGATATGGGGGTCAAATCTAATCACTAGGCAGAAGCTCTTATTGCCCTATGGTGGATAAAATTAGATAAAAATTGGGTCATGATCATCTTATCATTGAGAGAGACTCACTGAATATAATAAATTGTCTTTCCAAGAAAAATGTAGTGATTTGGGGAATCAAATAAGTTGTGGATGAATCTTTATCCATTTTAGAGTCTAGGCAAGAGGTGTCCATTCAACACATTTATCTAGAAGGTAATAAGGTTGCAGATTGGTTCACTAACAGGTAGTGATTACTACAGGTTTTAATAGTTGGACTATGAAAGAAGAGTTACCTCAGGATATATGCCAAAAGATAGATGAGAAAGCTCTAAATCCCCTTTTATGATGATCTACATTGTTTTAAGTATGGGGCTCTTCTCCACTTGTCTAAGTAATGATCTTTGGAACATTATTGTTAAGTATTTAATAATTTTTATGAATATTTTTAGTGTTAGGTCTCAGTTCATATCGACTGACACTAGAGATAAGCTTTTTGAATCTCTAGGGAGGATACAATGCAACCTAAAGGCTTTTCAAGACTTAAAGAAACACAATAACAGCTTGAAGTGGTTTGGCATGAGGCATTCATGTGGGAAACTCATTTCACATTTGGGGAATTCTAAAAACCCTTATTCTAGTTCGAAGAGCCAAAGCAATTTGTTATCCACAGGGATTCCAAACAAAATTGAACCTGAGATGCCAGATGAAGTGAAAAATAATGAGGTTTGGTAGATTCTTCAAACAAGGGGATTGGCTAGTTTCATGCATTGAATAAAAGGCCATGACAAGCATGTTTCATCTTTATTTATAGATTCATGGGACAATAGAACATTGAATATCAATGGGATACTACTCAACATTTTTGAGGAATTGATTGATCACGTCACATGGCTAGAAATGAAGGTGACCAAAGTGTACAACGCTGGTAGAGATTACACAAAGAGAAAACCAATTTTTTGTTGGAGGGAGACTATGAAGGTGCTTCATAATGGATTTGATCATGATTCTCTGCAAAGACTTGATGGAGATGTGGCTTTCTATATCATGCAATATATTACATTGGAGGGTAGGTTTAATGTTGTGTGTTGGTCTATGTTTATTTTTCTCAATTATTTTAGACATGTTATTCATTTGAGTTTACCTTTTTATATGCTTATTTCTATGGAAACTTCTATTGAGAAGGTTAAAAACAGTGAATACACTATTATGAGACATGAAGTCATTTTTCTTATTCAAATATATTTCAAAGAAATGAATCAAATCTCCCCTGATTTACCCAAACCCCACAAAAGTAAAGATGAAGTGAGGAAAGTTAGAAAGGTTTGGATAAAGTATATGGGTAGCAGTCTTCTTCTTAAAGATAAAGAATAGAATATTACCATGAACATTCCCAAATCTCAAGGGGTTAATATTAAGAATCAGTTGATAAGTGTTGTCAAAGTTTCTTTAGGGGTTGGTCAGAAGGAAACTAACGTAGGTTAAGTTGGATTTTTAACTGGGTCATTTATTTTGTTATATGGTGCTACAGGGGATAAGGAGGCGACCAATACCCAGAATGTGACTGAAATGGAGAAAAATAAGGTCTCAATTGACAAAGCTGACAAGGGTAAAAGGAAAGCAGGAGATGGCCCTAAAGAGATAGAGATGAAGACACAAAAATCCAATCACATAATCGTAATGAGAATTTTAATGCCATGGTTGATTCTTTAAAATCTAACCAAAAATGATCAAAATTGAAGAAGAATTGGATTTGCATAAATTGATTATGAGGTGGTTTATGAGGGAGTTGTCTAAGCTCAAAGACAAAATGAAAACTCTTCAACAAAATAATGAAAGATTGAGTTAGAGAGATATTGATAAAGACTGCAGTACCCAAATTCAAAGACTCGGAGATAAGGTCAATGCCCTGGAATGTGAAAATGACAGGCTTAATAATAATATTAGCTACTTGGTCAGCTACAATAAAGCAGTCCTTAAGGTCTCACATGGGATATTTGATTGATTTGAATGACTCTTCAAAGGGTAAGGGTAAGCATCTACAATGTAGTGAATGTTCTAAAGATAGACAAGAAAAAGATGCTTCTTTATATTGACTCGAACGTAAAATGCATGAAAATTTATTGGGAAGATGTGGCAAGGAGCTTGGACATTTAGAATGTTTGTAGTTCTTTTCTGGTTATTTATTGTCTTTGGTGATACTTGTGTTGTTCTCGGGTTGTATTTAGGTTGTTTGTAATTGTTTTGTCTTGTTTATCTTTTGGACTTGGTGAGTCCTCTTGTTCTATTTTATATACATTCTTCTTGTAGGGATTGGGTTCCATAGTAAAAAAAACCCACCTTTAACCTTAATAAAAAAATATAGATTTTGGAGCAATAAATCCTATTGGAAATGGGTATACAAACACTTTGTAAGCCAAAGGGTTTAAGAGAATGTCATTGAAAGTTGCCATATTGCTTTTGATAACATTGAAAACATATTTTTTTAATACATGAAGTTACAAAATGTATGCATCATAGTATTCATTTCAATATTTGTAACGGAGGTAGAAGGAGAATGAGTTGGAATAGGGGAATTTTTCAAAATAAAATGATTGGAAACACATAGTAAGTTGATGGATTTTTTAATAATTTTTTTATTGAGAAGTAATTAGAATATGACAAGGAATGGAAATGTGTTTGAAAATTTTAAGATTTTAAGAGCCAATAGGAACATGTTGAGAACTAATTGGAATAATAGAAGCAATACAAACTTGAGTGTGATTGGAAGTAAATTGATGTATGATTTTAGTAGTATGTAAATTTTGACATGCAACTTCTTTCAATCCATTTATAAGTATGTATATTTCACACTATTTATTTGTTACATACTATAGACATGTTAGTTTGGTATTATACACTTGACAATGTCAATTTTGATCAATCCATTACATACGTGACTTGTGTTTACACAATTTTCACTTGTTCACATTATCTCCTAGCCACTCACTTATCTTCTTGAACTTCTTGATTTATCATTATTCGCACATAGGATCTCCTTAGTTAGTGCCTAAATAAGTTATCATCCTAAGGAGACTATTACTATTCCCTAGATCATTGTCTTCTCTATCATGGATAGTTTCAGAAAAAAGTTAGGCGCTATCGGTAAATAATTTATCATTCTAAGTAGACTATTACTATTGTCTAAATCATTATCTTCTCCATCATGGATAGTTCCAAAAAGAAGTTAGATGATACTGGTTACTGGTAGTGTCTAGCTTTGTTGAACATATCCCAGGTCTATCCAAATGGTTATTTTCAACGTCAAACCACTCCCTTGAACCAGATCACATGTTTTGCATGTAGGTAATAAATTAATCACCTAAAAAGTCTCCTATATATACACAACAAGCCTAAGCTTATTCCTAATTAGCACTTGTCGATCAAGCATCTAACATTACACTAGCACAATAAGGAATACATTTACACATCCTTAAGGCATTACCTTAAATTATCCAGATATTGAAACCCCTCATAGGAACAACCATTAAGCTAAGTTTGAATACTATTTCAAGGTCAAAATAATAGGTTTCTAAGTGTCAAAAGCCACACAGGTTACATATATTCTAACATATCACTATTGAACACACACACAGAGTTAGGTGGGATAACTTTGTATGGTTTGAGCCCTCTTTTGAGTATTGAAACTTAGGCAACACTTATCCACTCAAGGGTGGGTGGTTAAGGTTGTCTAACCCATATTGTCTAACCCTTTTTTATAAGTAAATAAAGTTTTTAAAGTGGAGTTAGGGTTTCAAGGTGATGGATAATAAATTTGGATCTACATAGAGGATTCAGCTTATAAAATTATGTAGGAACCATGTAGGCACAATGACTTGTAGTGGAATACAATGACAAAAACACAAGGTATATTTCTAGTAAGAAGCAAATGAATCCAACTTATGTAGGTGCATGAGCATTAGTAGATCTATCTAGGGAGCTTCTGACAGTCGTTCTCGTGATCCGAGCTACCACATATTCATTTCATAGAATCGTTAACCATTGTACACTATCACAAACTAGAACAAAACGAAAATAAGCTAAGTACCCTTCACACCACCTTCCAAATATAAGAATTTTTGGGGACTAATCTACCCTACCCTAATCATATACATAATGTAACATAATGGGTGACTGACAGTCCTCCCCTATCGAATTAAACTAAAAGTGCATAAATTCTAGTGTTCATTTCTATAAATAGAAAGTGAAATAAATCTATCTTACCTCACCTTTTACTTTCATACTTGTATAATTTATACAACTTTTATACAATCTAAATATTTTAATGTTTTATCTTGTTGAGACCATTAAATATAAAATAAGTTAAAGCATATTGATGAACCCTTCATTCATTTGATTGCAACAAACCCTAGGTTTCCCTTAAGGTTTCATTCTAACTTCTTAAGATTTTATATTTTTTGCATTTAAATTTTAGATCTAATTTTCAATTTCCTCCTTGTCACATAGTCATAATGAAAAACATAATCGATGTGGATTATAATAAAAGAGATGATTACCATGGTTTGCAAGGTATATTTGATGATGTAAACTGACCTCAATTAACTCAATATCTTTAAATGAATTCCCACTTGTTTGATGCATTGTTACATGTAAATAGAGATTAAATAAATCATAATGCTAAGGTTGTCACATATGAAGAACAACATGAGCCCTTCAATGATACTAATTTACCTTTTATAGGTATAGACTCCAAAATAATTATTCAGACTACTATTTTTACTATCATTTTATCTACAGCTATGGTTACACTTATGATGTCCACCCATGGTATGGGGTCAACACAAGGATTTCTTCATATTTATATGGCTATCCCTATAGAACATACTATAATGATTCCTATAATAATTACTCATGTACACCATCCATTGTTAAAGAATATTCTATGCCTACACTTCAAATTTTTTTGCAAACTATCATTGATCTTCAAGCCAAAAATTCTTAATTGGAACATAATCAAGAAAAAGTTTAGAGGCTATTTATAACCAAAAGGTTATAAGTAGGTTTTTTAAGTTTGAAAATGGTTAATTTTATGAAAAATATACATAGGTCAAATAGTCTCAAATTTATACAATTTCATAGTTCGGGACACAATTCGTCTTATAGATTATACTCAATCCTATTTCAAGACATAGATTCATCAAAGTTACTATACTTGTTGGGTCTAATCCACTAGAAATTATACGAGACATGTATAGGTTAATCTGGAATTGCCAAGTGTGTGTGTGTGTAAATAATATGGACCACATAAGACACAATAAACTTAAGGTAATAATTATATTTTACTATGAAAATATTTTGAATATTCTTTGGCACCACATGTTATTCCTTCTATATGGTTTTTAATAGCTAAAAAACATAATAATAAATAATTTTCAAACTTAATCTTTATTTTATTTCTAGCATTGAAAGTGATGCAGGTAGAATTAAAACTACGAGGATTGAGGTTTACATTTTGCCTCATTTTTTAGTGAATTGCCACCGACATATTGAGGGGCCTCACGGCAAAATTTAATGTTGGTCCAACACATCAATTGCGAGATTAATAGAAGTTGCTTAAATACATATGATGGTTTCTCTATTTTTTTGGTCATTTATGCAAGCTATTGGCAGAAGTGAAGCCCTGATAGTTGAAAGCGAAGCTCTTGTAGTGGGAAGATTGAGACGAGAAGTTAAAAATGAAGGCGCAAATAATATCGATGTTGGTTTCCTTGTGATTGTAAGGTATGGACTTGTGTTTTTTTAGTTTTAAACACTGAAAGTAGTTGTTTTCATGCATAGTCCTCTATCTTGAAATGAATAAATATAATAATAGATTCTTTTAAAATATTTTTTTAAATATATTCTCTAAAAATATTATGCATGTTGTTTTGCTTGGAAATTTCATGTCTATCTACAAATACTTTCTTTAAACTCAAAATTTATAAAATGAATATTTTTCGATTAGTCAGAAATATGGTTGAAATAATCATAAAACTCTATTGCATTTATTCATTTTGTTCAAAAAAAGTACTGATCCAAAACTCAAAAGCTTTGGTTGAAAGATAATTCAAGAAACAAGAACAACACAATTGTAATAATGCTATATCTAAGAAGAAATATTTTATTGATCAAATTTGCAGACCCAAACATATGCATGTCTCTGAGAAGAAATGTCTAATTTTCATTTAAGGTTACATATTCATTTATACATATTTTGAAGGTAGGAGGAGGATGTCAAAGGTCACCAATCTTGAAAGAGATTAAGTGGTTCGACTTCCACGACTTACAACAATACAAAATTCGAGGAATTATTATTTTTAGAAACTTACTTTTTTAGACTACACTACTAAAATTGAAATTTGGGGCACTTTCATTTAGATTTTAGGGGTCAAAACCCACCGCGCAGAGTTCATTTCCATCTCACAGTGTTCTCCTCATTCTTAGCTTTTCAACGGTTCAAACAGGGAGTCAAATGGAGCTATGGTGCAAAAGTTGTGGCCCCCAGACCAATTGGGGTAGAACCGTCGCTTGAATTATCACTTAAAATATTGCTCGGGTCATTCCTCCCTCCTTCAGAAGCAATGGTCCTCATTACATCAAGATTTGTCATCAAGTGTGGCAGTTGTATTTTGATTTGATTCTCAATGCATACTTGGAATGGATTGTACTTTGTGGAGCTATGTAGGGCTCGATTGTTTACCATTTTTGTTTAACCATCAGTCTGTGGATGGAAGGCCATGAACTTCTTGAACTTGGTATCTATTTGCTTCTATTGTTGTGTTGTCTATGTAGTCAGGGCTGCAACATCGACCCTTTGGATTCTTATGGCTTGACCACCATGAAAACAAATTTCTTGGCACTAATTAGAGAGACAGATGTAGAAGGTGGTACCTCTGGTACCATGTAGCATCGTGTTCCAAAAGTGAGGGTGATATTTCGAGTTCTTGATTTATAGATGCCATGTCAATCATATATGAATGGTTGACTAAAGAGTACATCACAAACGCCCAGATTGACCACATCACATACGACCTCATCTTGGAAAGGTTTTATTGCATATGAGAGAAGACATTGGTGGGTGACATGGAGGTTTCTCCCTAGACTCAACTATCCAATACTGTATGGCTTTGGGTGAGGGTTCATAGACAAATTTAAGTTTTTTACAACATTAGCAAATATCAAATTCTTTTGATTCCCACTATCAAGAATGAAATGTAGAGGCTTACCTTTCACCCATAACTTAGAGTGAAACAACATTTCTTTGTCGTCTAGCCTCTCCTCGTGGGTCTGTGATGAAACAACGATGGCATCGGGTTCAGCATCTACAATCTCTTCTTCATCATCTTCGACTGCAGGGTGTGTATGAGGAAGAATAGTAGATATTGAGGATTGTGACTCAGAAAGCAGGGACTTGATGGCGTGACATTCTTATTTGAAGTGCATTCCAGATTTATGGTAATCACACCATTTCTCAGTCTTCCCTTCCTTTTGCTTCTAATTTTGGCCTCATATTTGATCTTCTTTGTCACTTTTCCATTTTGTAGGCTGATTCTTTGTATTCATTCTTCCATGCTTTTGCTCAATCTTCATCGCAAACTTGTACGCCTCATCGAGGATTTTCAAATTGAAGAGTTCCATCTCCCCCCGGTATATACCATTGTAGTCTACCATGATATTTGAGAACCTTGTGTTTCTCATTTTTTTGGATGTCCAATCTCGCAAATAGAGAATGAAAAATATCAGTATAATCTTGAACAGACTGTTCTTTATCTTGGCGAAGTTGTTGCCACTCTATATACAGATCATCATATGCTCCAATGGGGTAGTATTCTTTCTTTACAGCTTCTATGAAGTCGTCCCAAGTAGGTTCCACCTCAAGGCCAATATCATATGTACTGAATCTTTTCTTTTACACTTCCCACCAATTTTTTACAGATAATGATGCTTTCAAAAGAGCAAAAGTGATCTTCTCTTTATCGATGAATTTATTTATAGAAAAATAGGAAGATAATTGATTCAACTAATTTTTTACTAAATCAACATTGATTTTGCCTTCAAATATAGGGATATCAAAATTCCCTTGAATCTTGAAGGGTGTTGAGGCCTTAAAAAGATGTGGGGGTGCAGATGAAAAGTCAGAATTTTCTATCAAGATTTGTTAGAGAATTTGAGTGAATTGTTGTAGCATCTGCGCTTGTTTTTATTGGAGGGCTTCATTCACTATTTCTTTGAAAGGATAAAATGTATCAGTGTTGTCCATCATTTAAAGTCGTTTGGAACGAATAGGTAGATAGTTTGGAAGCTTTGTTGTTTTCCACCCAAGCTTCTTGTAGCTTGACCTCGTCCTTGAGATCATAGACTCTCAAGACAAACCGTTCTAATACCATTGATCCAAAACTCGAAAGCTTTGGTTGAAAGATAATTCAAGAAACAAGAACAACATAATTATAATAATGATATCTCTAAGAAGATATGTTTTATTGATCAAATTTACAGACCTAAACATATGTCTATCTTTGAGAAGAGATGTCTGATTTTCATTTCAAGTTACATCTTCATTTATACATATTTTGAAGGTAGGAGGAAGATGTGGAAGGTCACCAATCTTGAAAGAGATTTAGTGGTTCGACTTCCACGAGTTACAACAATACAGAATTCGAGGAATTACTATTTTTAAAAATTTCTTATTTTTAAATTGTATTACTAAAATTAAAATTTGAAGCACTTCCATTTAATTTTCGTGGATTACAACCTACCGAGTGAAGTTCCATGTCATCTCACAGTGTTCCCTTCATTCTTAGCTTTCCAATGATTCAAACGGAGAGTCAAACGGAGCTATGGTGCAAAAGTTATAGCTCCTAAAAATTCTGCCACCAATTGTAGTAGAACTGTCCCCTAAATTATCGCCTAAAATATTGCTTGAATCAAGTATCTTGCATGTCATTCTTTCTCAGAGGAAGAGTTTCTTGTTTATTTAAAAGAAGTATGTGGTAAAGACCAACTACATAATATAATTTATTTTGTTCTTTGTGCATTTTTAAAATAATTATTTTGCATGTGATTATATCTTAAAGGAAATTAATTTCTTTTTTGTTTAAAAGAAGTATGTGGTCAAGACCAACGACATAATATAATTCAATTTTTTCTTTACGCATTGTTTAAAAGAAGTATCTTGCATGTCATTATTTCTTAGAGGAAATCAATTTCTTATTTGTTTAAAGTTTAGGGTGGTAAAACTAAAGCCCAACCAAATAATATATTAAATTGAGTAAAAAAGTGTGACAAAAAATTAGGGTTTAGAGTATAAATAATACACTGATTGTGGAGCCATAGAGCAAGACAACTATGAATAATGAAGATGACATAACTGAAAAAATATAATTATCACATTAAGTTTAGTGTGTATATATATAGTTTTGTCATATGGCCCTATAATCGATTTATCATTTATACTCTATACCCTGATTTTTTGTCACAATTTTGGTTATATTTAGTTTAATATATTATTTGGTTGGTTTATATATATATATATATATATATATATATATATATATATATTCTTTTCTATGGTCTTATAGTCAGTTTATTAGTTATAATCTATACCTTAATTTTTTAACACAATTTTTGTTATACTCAGTTTAATATATTATTTGGTTAGTCTTTACCACATACTTCTTTTAAACAAACAAGCAATTGATTTTTTCTAAGAAATAATGACATACAAGCTACTTCTATGAAAACTGAAAATGACATAATTGAAAAATATATAATTATTACTTTAAGTTTATTGTGTCTTAAGTGGTCTTTATATATGAAAAAATTGAACATTATGGTTTTGAAAATTGAGAAAACTTATTGAAGATAATGCAAAGTATATAAATGATCAATTTTGACATAGTGGTTTGTCTTTATTAAAAAAATTATCGAAATGTTTGAAGAACTATTGTTCAAAATGAGTATTTGATTATTTGGCATGGCTAAAATTGGAAATATCAATTTATATTTTTGAAGATATAGTTACATTTATTTTTAGAAATATATATATATGTATATATATGAAACTCATAGAGTCAAGAATTTGTATTAATTTGAGTTCCGTGTATTTAATTATGACATATTTATCATTTTTGTTAATGTGGCATGAGGATTGTGAAATAAAAAATAGGACAAGATCTCAACCTCGATCCCCGTAACTTTAATTCTATCTGCACTACATTCAATGTCAACGATAAAATAAATATTAGGCTTAAAAATTATTTATTATGAAGTTTTTTAGTTATTAAAACCATCCAGAATGAAGAGCATGTGGCTTCAAAGAATATTCAAAACATTTTCATAGTTTTAAAATTACAAACTATATAATAAAGTTTGTCAAAATATTTGAAGTATGAGTAATGGTTTGTACTCAATTTATACTAAGTATTGCATATGATCTTACTATATGTATTGCACAAAAGAGCCCTACGGTCTCATGATCATACTGTATTTTATTTTTAAATGTTTAAAGTAAAAATTTTATTTTGGTTGGCATGGTTTGTTAATTAAAATAAAATATATATTTTAAAGGCCAATATGGGTGTGGTTAAGACATTTTGGCAGACCTTATTATATAGTTTATAATTTTAAAACTATGAAAATGTTTTGAATATTTTTTCAATTATGTCATCTTTGCTTTTCAGAGTTATAAAAAAGTATAAATAATAAACCAACTATGCCAAATAATATTCAAAAGATTTTTATAGTTTTAAAATTACAAACCTTATAATAAGGTCTGCCAAAATGTCTTGGCCAGATCCATATTGGCCTTTCAAATATTTTTTATTTCAATTTCAAAACCCTAAACCAAAATATAATTATTAATTTAAATTGATTGTGTCTTAAGTGACCTCTCTCTCTCTTTCTCTCTCTCTCACACATGAAAATTGAACATTCGGGGTTTCATGTATTTCATTATGGCATATTTACCATTTTCTTGAAAGTGACATGAGGATTGTAAAAGAATATTGCATAGTTTTCTTATGCTGGTAGTTGTTATTTCAATATGGTTGTAAAGAGGATGGAATGATTAATTTTTAATTTAATTATTAATTTAAATTGATTATCTTAAGTGACCCTTATATATCTCTCTCTCTCACACACACACTCACATGAAAATTGAACATTCGGGGTTTCATGTATTTCATTATGGCATATTTACCATTTTTTTGAAAGTGACATGAGGATTGTAAAAGAATAGTGCATAGTTTTTTTACGTTGGTAGTTGTTATTTCAGTATGGTTGTAAAGAGGATGGAATGATTAATTTTTATGCACAATGATAGTTATGCAAGTATTATTTGCATTTTGTCTCAAATTGAACAATTTGATGCATTATATTTTTAAGACTGAAAATTAAGAAGTATTTGAGTTCAGTTGTATAAAATGTTATTTTTGGCATACTTTATTAGATGTCAGGGTGGAATCCATTTTTAAATGATTCAAGTAAAGATGTTTGGGGTCGTGATGATGATCAATGTAGTGAAATTGCTCCATGGGGTAGATCTCGAGACGGTCTATCATTTCCTGGTCACAGGTCTGCTAACATATTTGCTAGGTCATTTAACCAAGGAACCTGTATTTCTTTACATTTTAATGCCAATGAACCTACCTTTTAAAATATTCTCAACTCTTTGTTTATTCACTCTTTGAATTTCCTTGGAGATAGAGGATGGAGGGGATCATATTGGAGGAATCATCCACACGGATGAGGCATTCCAAATAAGCTCCCTCAACACATACATGTTGTCATTCAGCTAAATGAGCATAATGTTACATTGCCCGAGCCACCTCAACATGAAAATATTCTTGAATTAATTACAAAATTGCATCTCAATGAAATTGTTCTTTTTAACACTAATATTCTACCCCTTGAGCCTAAAACACCTACTTCTTCTAGAAGGAAATGTGCTAGCAGCGCTGCAACACAACCTATGTAAGTTAGAATGTTAAAAAAATGTTAAGTTGGAGGTATATGATTCTGAAGGGGCCTCAATCCACTTGATATAACTTTCCACTGCTTTCATGGAGTATGCTGAGTACTTGACTGATAAGGTTGCCCATTTAATAGATTTAGTTTCTGATACAAACTCTGATTAAAACTTAAATTTTTGTATTGAAATTTTTATTGATACTTGGTATTAAATATTGTTTTGATATTTTTAAGTATGTTGATATTATTTTTGGCGATTTTGATATATACATGGCAGTATTTTATTTCTTACAAAAAAGTATGTTTGAATGATTTACTCTTTACTGAATAATTATGGAAACACACATGGATTTTAATATTTTTTAAAATTGTTTCTACATATTGATCATGTTTTAGCCTTACCAAAATTAGTAAATAAATATATGTAGCATGATCAAGATTCAAGATGAGCTTGAGGGAGAGGTTGAAATGAATATTTATTTTTGTTAACCTGCATGTCTCAAAATGATGGTTCCCGAAGGCTCTTTTTATACAGTACATACAATTAGATCATGTGTAGTACTTAATATACATTGAATACAGACCTCTATAAGTCTTTTAAAAGACCAATTTAAAATATAAAAGGGATATAAAGAGATTCATATATAAGAAACTAATCTATAAGATTGAGTACAATGAGTTTTTTTTTCTCTTGGTTGCTTTCATTTCGTTTCTTTTTCCCTCTTTTCAGCTATAGAGATATAAAAGGGATATCAAAAGATTGATAAAACACTTTGATAGAATTATAAATATTTCTTTGAAAATATTGTATCTTCTATAAACTTTATTTTTTTGGATAGATTAGATTATATTATTTAAAATTTAATCACACACACACACACACACACACACATATATATATTTGATAATTGAGATATAAACTATAAAATAAGGTTTGTCAAAATGTTTTAACCATATCCATAATCAATAATGATCTTTTAAATTGTATGCACTTAAAATCACTCGTTTCATTCATGTCAACTAATATTCTTAGTTTAGTCGACACTAATTTCACGTAATCTATTTTATTCCACTTATTATTCTATTTCTTTCTAATTTAGCCTAATTGATATGTTTTCTATATTAACCATTTACCTAATACTCATCCCATATTCCATACCCCACATAACCTTTCATCCCAATACTAAAAACCAATTAATCACTTTATTAGGCCTTTAATAAGCTCCATTACCTACTAACCTACCCTCCTAATCCACTAGCCAATTTAAAATTCCTATTTATCACCAACCACCCTAGCCACCCTAGCTATTCCTATAGCCCTATGAGCCTTAATCCCTATATAAACCCCTCTAATTTCTCTCATTATCCCTAAACTAATCCTAGAAGTCTCTAGAATTGGAGACTTCCTCCAAGTCTCTAGAAACCTCTATTTTCTAGATGTTTCTCCAAGGAATTTAATATTCCTTGATTAATCTAGAACCCTTGGATCTCCTCATCCAAGTTTGATAAAACAAAACCCATTGATCTTCCCTCCCCTTTTCTATTTAACTAACATTCCTCCTCCTTGGAAAATCAACTCATGAAGCCATAACAAAACCATGCCAAAATTATCCTAGAATCATATCGTCAATTCATCATCCACAATCAACAAATCCTTTGATCAAGCTATCATTTGGTCAAAAATTTGAGTCTAAATCATATGCATTCAAGTCCTAGAATGAGGTGACATAGAGTAAGGAATTTAGTAAATATTTATCATTTTGATTTGTCGTTATAAATCCTTCCTATTGAGTAGTGTGCATTTTGAGTTTTGGATTTAGCTTGTTAAATTCATAGTGTACTCGAAATACATCTACATTTGGTGACCATAGTGGGAGCGTTAGCTTCTTTTGGAACTAACGATATGTTGTTTTGAAAGAGTTTGCTCGAGATTGCAAGATAAATTAGAAAAGAGGCTTGCGGCTCCAGGTTTTACATTTGTTATATTATTATATTTCTTCTCTTTGTTGATTATAAGTTGTTAATTGAGATTGACTTGTATTATTATTTGTTAATACTCTATTTTATTGTGTTGGGATGCTCTACTCTGTCACATTAAAAAAACTTAAAATTTCAGCTCATTAAAATCATTTTGAGGCCATTCTATTACAAATAATTTACATATATTTGAATTAATCCACGGTTTCATCTATGCATTTTGTCAAATAGTTTTCGTGTCTCCCTTTTGGTTTTTGTTGAATATTCATTTCTTGTTATGGCACTCGATGGTAATATTTTGCGCATACGTTGATCTTGAATTATTGTCCCTATAGAATTTGAGTTAGCTATTTAGTTATTGTGCATATTAACAATACTGGTAAAGTTTATGGTATATATTTAACAATTAGTATTGCATTCAACAGTGAAAAAGTTCATACAAAACATCCAAATCAAAATAAAATATTATAGTTGCATCTTGTTAATCTGATATATCATAGTTGAGTGAATATCATAGATTGCATTGTAGTTTTGTAAGTCTCGATCTGGAAAGACAGTTAGCATCACTTTTGTTTGTTGTCTCAAGTATCTAGATCTAGCTTTTGGTTCCACTCCACCCACGCCCTCTACCACAGATCTAACCCTAGCTTGTTAGGCATCCACACACCTATCTAATGCATTTTGAATCTGGTCATACACTTAGAGAGTGCTAGAAATTGCAGCCTGATCTCATTCAACTCACCAAATTGCTCCACGACATAGTCCCTTCTCGGCCTTAATCTGGTTTGAGAAAATTTTATGTGCAGATTTTTTATCATGCTATCTTCCTCCATTCTTACCAACATCCAGAAAAATCCTGCAACACATTGGATAAGTCCATTTTGAGACGTTGTATGAGGTAAATCCGCTAGGAGTGCTAGGAGAACATGTTTTGGGCATGGTAGGAGATGCCATCTAGCTGAGGTATTCCTTTGAAAAGTCTTACAAACCGACGCATCCCCCATTCGAAAGCACTTATTATAGCATAAGTTATGAATTTGTTGGCAAGGCAATATCAAGTTCCCGAAGAATCATTTGATTTTATGCTTGGTGCCTAAACATCCACGTCACGCATATGCTAGTAAAGATTGAAACACTTGTCAGTGGTATTTGGCAAGATAAGCATCATCTAGTTGCCATAATTCATTACGTTAGATTGCCTGTTGGTGTTTGGGCCCAGTGAGTTTATTCAATATGCTGTAATTGTTTGGGCAGGTATGCTTCTTTTTGAAAAATCTTGTTAACTACTAAGTATTTTGTATCATCTAAGTTAGATTGGCATAGTATCTACATGTCGTTATGGTTTGTACAAGTATTTAAAGTGAGCTTTGATGATTGTTTAGAATAATATTTATACTTGAGTGTTTCAAATTTTTGAGTCATCTAACGCATGTGGAGTAGACTCACGTTTGAATCTTAACAAATGCTCTGCATATATGGTCAAATATCTCTATCCAAGACCTTACTCGAAATAGCTATTAGGTGGTTAATGTCACATGTCTATTTAAATATTGTTTTTTGACAATTCTTTTAAAAGTGATGTAAGACGGATGATAGAGAATTTGATAATTCACTCATAAGATTTTTAGCCATCATGTAATATCAAAAACAAAAAAGTGTGGAATTTTCACCATTCAAACATTCGCATCCACTTGGTTTAAAATACTAACAGTGTCTCATTGCAGATTAACTTGTATTAACAGTGGGCCAAAGATCAGCATCAATATAAATCGTTAATCATTTGTTTTGCAAGCTGATTTTGGGGTTGGATAAAAATATCATTTCTTTTTAAAATTATTTGTCTAATTCTCCTCGATTTAATGTGTGTTTGCAGGATGAATTAATTCAATCCAAAACTACTAATTGTGTGCTTGTAAGACCACCAGTCAAAGACTCCATTTTGGCACTTTTAAATCATTTAAATCATTTTTGTATATATCATTTTAATCATCTTGTTGTGTGTTGTGCAAAATTGCTCCTTGTATATACTTGTGTGTGTGTGTGTGTGTGTGTGCGCGCGCGCATTAACTTGTAAATAATTGTTGTATTGTGCCCCTCACACGTAGGTAATTAATCGGTCATTTAATCGTATCGTGCATTTGCTTATTTGATAAGCTTCCCTCTAGGATAGCATGTGACGTAGATTTCATCACCACGCATGAGGCTTAGTTACTAAGAGTTAGTGTCGTGAATTTCATCACCACGTGCTAACCAAACTCTATGTTCTTATGGAGTATAACAATCAAGGATAGTTGTTAGGCTAAGCGATTGACTCCATACAGGTCATCTGTAAAGGGGAAGAGTTAATTATCTGAACTAAGAATTAGACATCACCCTACACAGACTTGGGTCCCAATGTACCATCACGTATATCAATAAATCCCCTAGATCTTTTTGTATACCTTAGAACAAGGAACTTCAGTCATAACAGGTGTTCCATTACAGGAATCAATATTAGTGCCAAAGTAGCCATCAAGTGCAAGCAAGGTCAAGAGGGTTCAATTGATCTCGTAATGGGTCACCAATCTACAGCCTCACTTATGTAGCCATTAGATGGTGTGGGCATTGGGTTATACACCCTTGAGTTTACTAATTATAGGTTGTGGCTTGCTTGATTAGGTGTGTGTTGTGTTAAACCCATATTGTTTGTGAGCCGATTCAACCTTTACCTATCTAATCCTATCTAAATCATTTTGCACATATCACCTTATATATTACATCCTCATCATTTCATCACATTGTATATCTCTATGCCATCCTCCTTTTTGTATATATCATAATCAACATCTTAGTCATCATCCCATTATACATATCATCCTTGTATAGCTCGTATCCCATCATTGACCACATCTCCATCACTTATATCATTGTCTTGTACATCCTACATCTCATCATCCCATAAAACATATCTTATTCTCTTATTCATCCTTAGCCTATTGTCCTCTTAGACATATCATCATATCATCTTGCATACCTTTGACATTAGCCATTTGTCTTATCCCCTCTCATCTTGTCTTCATCCCATCTTAGCCTAGTCATCTTCCCTTCATCCCTCAATCATTATCTTACGCATATCATCATCATACCATGTTATGTATTGTCTTTTTATAACCTTTTATCATTATCTTATCTCATCTCCTATCTTAATCTAGTCATATCCCACTCATCATTCTCGCATATCCTAGTCACACCTTGTCACCCATATCTTGTCCTCAATCCATTACATCCATAAATCCTAATCATCATCTTGTTTCATTATCTCATCACCTACATTTCATCTTGCATATCCTTATCCCATCATATTTTTGTACATTTCACTTTGGACCCATAGTGTATATACTTATCACATCATCCTTTGAACATATCTTTGTCTTAATCTCTTCCTAGTCTAACCATCATTCCATCTCTCACATACATCCTAATCATCATATTGTATATTCTATTATCCTCCCCTTGTATATATCCTATTATCTTGTACATCCTACTTGTCATATCCCATTCTAGTTCCACTTATCATTCATTTTTCCATCCATCACCTATCCTAATCACATCATGTATCATTATCCATATCCTATCGTAAGTCCATCTCATCCCTAGTCCTCATCATACTATCTTGTCTTCATCCCATCTTAGTCATACCTCATCATCTTGTACATCCTTGCCTAATCATCATCTTGTATATCTTTTGTCATTGTTTCTTTGTATATCCTTTTCATTATCCCATCTCCTATCTTAGACTAGTCACACCTTGTCATAAGACTATCTCATCCATAATGAATCACACCTCCCTTTAACCTTGCCTTATCCATCAATCACACCATAGTATTGATCATTCCCATATCATTTTATTGACACCACCCCCTTACATATTCAATCATAACCCATAACCTAACCTAAATCTCATCTTATCTTACCATCCACATTCAATCCTCAATCCACCTCATTTATAGTCCTAATCATCCCCATATCATCTTGTCTCATTATCCCATCACCTTGTATATTCTTGTTTTCCTTCGTGTACATAACTTGTTCTCTTGTACATCCTTTTAGTCACATCTTATCACTAGATCCATATGTCATTAGTCATCACCTAATCACATCCTAATCATACCTCATCATCCACATCTTCCCTTAACTCCATACCCAATCACTTATCTTAACCTTTCATTTATCACCCATCTAGTCATCACCTCATCTTATCCTAATTAGCTCTTTAAGGCCACATATGGGTCTAAACCATCCACCTTTCATTGCCCCTTTATCATCATCACCTATCTATATTGACCGTTATCCTATTATCATGTCACCTTCATCACTTAATCACCTCTCCCACCCCATCTTGAGCAAAATTAATTTAAGGTATTGAGTTAATCCTATCATCTTATCCTCCTATCATCTTATCATCTTAGTTCACTATCATTCATCCTTTGGTAAAATTTAATACCCTAGTCAATATCTTGTTAGCATCTTGTCACCTTGTCAGTCTTAGTCTAACAAACCCATCAATCATCCCTAGTTTAATCATCTTGCCTTACTCATAACTAGCACCCATCATATAGTCCTCTTGCTAGTTTGAATTTAGGCACCCGTCAATATCCCTTAATCTTTTTTCTAGGTTGACAACTAGGCATTGTTAATAGGTCGTTAGCACTTATTGTACTATCAGACTAAAATCTTATCATAGTCTTTAATTCATCCATCCGTCTATCCTCACCTATGATATTAGCTTGATCATTGGACCTACTTTGTCCAAGAACCCATCTTTAATCCTTAGTTTACCTCCCATCATCTTCCACCCTTCATCATCCATAATCCATGGAGTTCAACCCCATGCTCATCAACCAATATATAGCTGCCCACAAGGATAAGATCGTCTTATGGCTTCTTATGATGGGAACCCCATTACCTAAGGGTGTTGATCCCTTTAAACTCATTGCACCTCCCATCCAAGCCCCTTCATGTGAATCCCATACCAATCCTCCATCCGCTAGCCATAAGCCATCCATTGCCCATTCCTATACTACAAAGGGAATCCAATATTAGCCACCTCGTCCACTCCCAGTCCATCCACTCAGTCATATCAACAACCATCTAATCACAAGTCTGGTGCTTCTACATCTAAGTCACAAAGAGAAGTGGGTCCTTATACTCCCCTTCTTATGTCCTTGGAAGCCCTTTTCAAATAATTAGTCACTGCCAAAATGCTGGTCTATCCACCTATCTGAGATCTTGATCCAACTAAGCCCAAACCATCTAGATATGGTGCATATCAATTTTGTATATATCACCGAAGCTGGGGGCATACCATTAATCGATGTCAGGACTTTCAAGACTATGTCGAAGCCCTCATTGACCATGGTGACATAGTAATTGAGGATGAACTAGATGAGTCTCCATCCCTGGTTGTGCAAGAAGAGGAATACTAAGATTCTATTCTCGATCATGATCAAGCCCTTCCCCTTCCAAGCCAAGGTCAAAACATCATATCTATTTGCCATGATCCCCCCGTCTTCGACCATGTATCCATTCAAAATAAGCCTATTTCCCATAATCCTAGTACTCCCATATCCCATTATGCCTTTCATGGACCTATCTTTGCTCAATCCATTGTCCCTCCATCATCTCCCTCTCACCCATCACATCAACTACCTCGTGTTGAGAGGTCATGTGCTAACAATGACTCCCCTACTAGTAGCATAGCATCATACACATCAAATTCAACATCAAAGCTAATACATGAATCATACACAACACCAAAATTTGAATCAGATTCCTCATCAAAAACATCACCCCCCATTGATATTGCAGCAGATGTTGATAATGCCCATCTTTTTGAGGATCCCCCTAATCCGGATACCTCCAATCCATCACTAGGCATACCTTTAGATCCTAATAAGGATGATAAATCATAACAAAATTATCTATTGAATATTGTCTAAGTGAATCTAATCTTATTTTAGATGCCTCTACTACAACTAGTCTTAGTGATCCTTTTCCTGATCTTGAAGAAATTTTATCCGATGTCGAAACTAGGTCTCCTAGGAACCCCTATGAAGATTATGTAGCCCCATCACTACTTATTGACCTTGTCACACCATCTCCACCGCCTTCATCCATCATAGATCCCTTTCTTCCCATCGATGATCACTTAATCACTTCCCTCCATAACGGCAAACAAGAGCATGCATCGTTGGACCCTTCCTCGAGTAATATAATATGTGCCATAAATCCAAAGGTCCAAGATAATATTCCAAAAGTCATAAATCATAATCAAACCATCTTTGATCCCACAAATCAAAATTAAGACAAATCCAATCATCAACCCAATCCAAAATCATCTCTCCCTAGTGAAGCCCATAAGTTGGGACTAGGTGTTAACCATTTTGGCCCTATAGGCCAAAATCGATCTCCTTCCCTTGCTATTCTGAGCCAGTTTCAAATTTGATTTTTTACACAAGTCTTTCGGCAAAAGGAGGAACCAGTTCAATGGTTCGACATCGGGGTTCAATGCCATGAGATTTTCAAGAACTTTGAACCATTTTTGGTTCATCGGCTTGGTTCAACGACTTGGTTCAAAGGTTTGGTTCATCGGCTTGGTTCAATGACTTGGTTCAAAGGTTTGGTTCATCGGCTTGGTTCATCCGTTTGGTTCAATTGCTTTGAACTTGGAAATATTGATCCATTGAACCGTTGAACTATTGAACCATTGTTGGTTCAAGCGCTTGGTTCAATCAGTTGGTTCAAGCGGTCAAATGAATGAGCAGAACACAGTATTGAACCGTTGAACCAATTGTTGGTTCAATCGGTCGGTTCAATCAGATGGTTCAAGGGAGTCTCTCAAAGCTCGAAGGATAAGTGACCTTGCGGAGGGCAGGGAACACTTGCAAAGGGATCAAAGAAAATGCTGAAGGAATCGACAAAATGGTGATGGGTGCGCAAACGTCAACTTTACGGCAATGAAATAGCCTTTGCTCTTTAAATAAAATGCACGAACCCGAAGGAATTCAAAGGCTTAAAGTCAGAATGAAGAAATCATCGAGGAGGGAGTCCAAAGAGCCGAAGAATTAGTAGAAGATATCCCCCGAAGGATGAAGGAGCCAGAAAGGACAAAGCCAGGATGAGGCAAAAGAGCCAAGTGTAAAAATGGACAAAACAGTCCAAGTGGAAAAGGAAGGTGTCGACTCAAGGAGTTACTCTAGCAGTTGACACAGTATCTGCCAATTGGTCATCAAGAGGCATGAACGATGAACGGCACAACCCATTTTTCTTCACTTTGCATTGATGAGCAGACAAACCGCGTGAATGCTTTGAAGGTGCGGTCTTGTTTGCAGACAAACGATGCAGCCCATAATTTCACATATGACGTTTAATATATCTTAAATACCTAAAATCAAAACAAGAGCTAACATAGCATTATCTATCAAGCGGCTTCCTCTTCCCAATGCTCGAAACGCACTTGGGCCATTTGTAAAAGGGTGCCAAAAGGCCACTTTCTTCCTCTATATATTGAAAACTTCTCATTTTGAGAAGGGATCTCTCATGTTGTAAGGCAAAGCCTTGCCAATTTATCACCTGGAATCAATAGAATATGCATTTTTTACCTCTATTCTAGTTGGATATATCTCTAAATGTGTCTGAGTGTTAAACTTGTGTTCAGTCATTTCTTTCTTAATTATTTCACAGGCTTGATACCAACACACGTATATACAAAGCGTCATTCTTGTAGGTGACAAGAAGAGTTGTATCTGAAGCGCAGAGGCAAAAGGAAGTTACTAAACAGTGTGTTTTTCTTACAGCGCCTATGGTAAGTTCTTTTTCTATGTGTTTCCATTGAAGCCTCTCTGTCAAGCTCCCTGCAGCCTAGTCCTTTTACCAGTTAAAGTGTATGTATGTGTTCTTATGGCTCAGAGTGTGAGTATGAGTAGATCAAACTTGTTTGGTGCATCACCCTCTTAGGTTAGATTATGTTTTTTAGTAATCCTTCTCTGTTTTCACCCCCCATTATATATATATATATATATATATATATATATATATATATATATATATATATATATATATATATATATATTAGCAACATTACTGGAATAACTCAAATGCATCAAAGGGAGCTAGCCCTTATTTAGAGACTCTCCCCTCAGTTTTGCCAGACCCACAAGCAAGAGAGGACTTTCTATTGTGATGCGTGGAAGACAGGAGATCATCCTCCTGTCAAGGGTGCAATCCACTGCGTCAACACTAGGGACCCATCAAAGCCAAAATAATCAATCTCCAATGGTGAAGCCCAAAATCAAGCACTAAGGGTCAATCAAAATCAAATTTAGTTAAATGCTCAAAATCATATGGTCGATCATCCATCAAATAATCAAATTCTGGATCTTCTGATGTCTTTCATCACTTGGCACCAGACAAATGCAGCATGTCCCCCATCTCCAATGGTGTATGTGACTGCTAGTCCTAATATCCTATCACCCATAACACTATCCTATCCTGATCCCAATCCTCCATCATCCATCACACCATCATATCCCAATCCTACTATACATTCAAGTCCCATACATCCCCATCAAGACCTAATCACACCCATACCTCTCATCACCTCCTTAGGTAGCATTTTCTCTCCTAGGGGCGACGATGATATCGGTCTAAATATCTGGAGGGGTCACCATCAAGAATAACTAAAGGCCACCAAGACATCTAGGCATCTAGCATCCATAATAGAATCGGTGTTGGCTAAATAATCCATTGTGTCCACACCTTGCATCTCATCCATCATCCAATAAATTGAGATGCCCAATAAAGTCCAAAATGTCAAAAAAGTCAAAAAAGTTTTTAAAAAAATCATTCGTCTAATGGTGAAAACTAGTCATCTGGTACCTTGGGCAAGTACCATGATGAAAATCAATTTTCGATGTCATGGTAAAATAATCCATTATCAGCATTGTTTCTCAACACTTGGGGGCAAATTCATCCATTTCATATCCCTTTTCATTCCATCCATACTTGTCATATCTCGTCAACCTTGTCCATTGTCTATAATCATATCCCCAATCCTATTATGTACATTTATTCCTCCTTGTCTTAACCTTCGTAAAGAAGTGGAAGATGACTTGAGAATTATCCCTGTACCATCTTGGTGTATCCTCTAATGGACACTCAGACAAATAATCATTTGATTCCTTCATGATGTGGTCATTGGCTATCCCTAGTCCATTCATCCTTGGTCCCCCATCATTGTCATATTTTGTCACCCCATCCATCATCCCTCCATTCTTCTCCTGGTTGCTAGGTTTGGTATTCCCTTTGCTAGTAACCCTAGTTGTACAGTGTATATACATATCCCCAAAATCCCTAAAAATTTTGAAAATGCCAAAAACCAAAAAAATCATAAAATTTGAAAAAGCCAAAATAATCTATTGTGTCTTGTTTTATGCCTAACCCCCTAGTCGTATCCATCTCCTATATTCCTATTCGTCCCATCTTTGGATACCACATTTAGTCTTGAAACCTTATCTAAAGTGGTCACCCATCATTTCATCATCCTTTTGGCTAAGTAGTATTGGCACACATCACCTTGTCAAGATTTTAATCTAGCACCCATCACTTCTATCAATTCCTTTTCATACCTAGCACCCAACAATCATCACTTTGCTAGTGTGAAAGGTACTTGAACCCATCACTATCCTTATCCTTGCCTCTTCATGTCTAGCACCCATCCAATCACTTTTGCTAGCATGAAAGGTATTTAATCTCATTATCATCTCCTAATCTCCTTGCTAAATTGAATCCTTACAAGGCCTTGTATGTTGGTAATCCTTGGTCATCACTTGTTTAATCATCTTCCTTGACCACTTTTTGATTCGATTTCGAGACCACATCAGTATTCAAAGACCTTATCACCCCCATCATGTCGTCCATCCTTCCATCTTAAACTAGGGGCGATATCTCGTCTTAATCATCTGATCCAAATCCAAGTTTATCCTCCATCTTAATCACATCATGATCATCCAATCCTTCACCCATCCTATCATTAGGAAAGACATTAGGACACTACATGTAGATACTTGTGTGTGTTACTTGTTTATTATGATTGTCTTGTTAGCATGTCACGTACATATATTATTTGTCTCATGTTTATCGTGTCTCTTTTTTGTCTATAGGGCAATGAATGAGGATGCTATGAGGACACCCAAAGTGCCCTTAAGGATGCAGAGTTTGATACTTGTCCATGCACTTTGGCACAATGTCCTCTTGGTCGTATCCATACCATGGGGCATACTGCCAAGTGCTATATTTTTTGATTACTTAGACTATGATGAGCGTTATGGCATTGTGATGGCTTGATCACTCACACCCTCATCATTCCTCTAACCATCTCATCATCCTTATTTCCATTACTAATCCAATCCTCTCAATCCATCCAACTAACGTCCCATCTTTTGTTTCCTTTCATCATCTACATCATACCCTTCAATCACTAACAAGCCTAATCACCCTTATCATAATCATTTTCTAATTACTAATCATCATCATCATCATCATCATGATGTCTCAGTCACAACTACATCGGCCTAACGTCTTCTTAGACTATGTACGCAACGCTTGGCCACTTTTCAGTGCCCAATGATAGCTCAGCCATTATCTCCTCTCTCACTCCCTTGTATGTGTCTTTGTTAGGGCCATCATCCCAATCTTTTTGGTCACTCGATCATATCATTTTTTCTTTATCATCACCTACATCATGTCAATTGATTTAGCTTTGAGCTACAGCCATCACTAATCTTATTAAATCATCATCTTATCTTGGCCAATAGCTCTCCCTTGCATATGTCCTGCTTGGGATAAGTCTAAAGCTTTTGGCCCTTTAATCCTATCATCATCCTATTACAATTGATTCCCCTTTGATGTGTCTACAACTGTGACACCCATCATCTTTATTCCCTATGCATGTGTCCTTGTCAGGGGCATCGTTATCAATTTGTAGCTCATTGCTCAAGTTGAATCTCATCTTCTTCATCTTCTATCCCACATCTGACATCCCATCCCCTCATCTATCCATCTCATCCCACCCATTGTTTCTTCTTTTGAGTGGTCATTTAGATCATTCTTCCCCGCATGTCCCCTCAAGGGGGCATCATAACCACTAACAATAATCCATGACATGGTTTTTTTTTTAAATACGATTACTCTTTCCACTTTACTCCATTCGTAATGCATTTTCAAAGAGGGTCAAAATATATGCACCTAAAATCACTCGCTTCATCGATGTTGACTAATATTCCTAATTTCACGTAATCTATTTTATCCCACTAATTATTTTCTTTCCTGCTAATTAGCCTAATTACTATATTTTCTATATTAACCATTTACCTAATACTCATCCCATATTCCATATCCTACATAACCTTTCATCCCAATCCTAAAAACCAATTAATCACTCTATTAGGACCTTAATAAGCTCCATTACCTACTAACCTACCCTCCTAATCCACCAGCGAATTTAAAATTCATATTTATCACCAACCACCCTAGCCACCCTACAACCCTAGCTATTCCTACAACCCTATGAGCCTAAAACCCCATTAATCCCTATCTAAACCCCTCTAATCTCTCTCATTATCCCTAAACTAATCCTAGAAGTCTCTAGAATTGGAGACTTCATTCAAATCTCTAGAAAACTCTATTTTCTAGAGGTTTCTCCAAAGAATTTAATATTCCTTGATTAATCTAGAACCATTGGATCTCTTCATCCAAGTTTGAATAAAAACCATTGATCTTTCCTCCCCCTTTCTATTTAACTAGCATTCCTCTTCCATGGAAAACCAACTCATGAAGCCATAACAAAACCATGCCAAAATTATCCTAAAATCATATAGTCAATCCATCATCCACAATCAACAAATCCTTTGATCAAGCTATGATTTAGTTAAGAATCTGAGTCTAAATCATATGCATTCAAGTCTTAGAAGGAGGTGACATGGAGCAAAAAAATTGATAAATCTTTATCATTTTGATTTGTCTTCATAAATCTTTCCCATTAAGTAGTGTGTATTATGAGTTTTGGATTTAGCTTGTTAAATTCATAGTGTACTCGAAATACATCTACACAAATATTTTTTTTATTTCAATTAACAAACTATGCTAAATAAAATATTGTTATTACTTCAAACCAACTATGGGGCCATAGGGCAAGACAACTATGAAAAGTAAGGATGGCAAGCTAATATTTTTAAAGAAATACTTTTCAAGAAACTTATCTTTATATTTATTCATTTCAAGATAGACAATGCATATAAACAATTGCTCTCAATTTTCTGTTTGATTAAGAGAATATGTCTATAATAATTGTAAACTCTATTATACTGATATATATGTATTCAAGCATAAGTAAGCTGCTTGAATACATATGTGATAGTTTCTTGATTTTTCTAGTCATTGATGCAAGCTATTAAGTGAAGCTCTGGTAGTCAAAATATTGAGACGATAGGTTGGAAACAAAGGTGCAGATAATTTTTAAGTCAATTTTATTGTGATTACAAGGTATGAATTTGTATTTATTTTGTTTTGAATACTGAGAGCAAATATTTGCATACATAGTCATCTATCTTGAAATGAATAAATATACAGATAATGTTTTAACCATATCTATAATTAATAATGATAAAGTCTACCAAAATATCTTAACCATATCTATAATCAATAATAGTCTTTCAAATATTTTTAATTTCAATTAACAAACCATGCCAATCAAAATATAATTATTACCTTAAGATTATTGTGTCCTAAGTCACAAGTGGTCCTTAACACATTTATAAAATTGAGTAAAATAAATATGTTGTCTCTTATATGGTTTTAATGATTAAAAAACTTAATAATAAATAATTTTCAAATATAATGTTTATTTTATTTCTAACATGAAATGCGGTGCATGTGGAATTAAAGCTATGAGGATCGAGGTTTAGATTTTGTCTCATTTTTTAGTGAATTGGTGTCAACATATTGAGGGTTTCCAAAGCAAAATTTAATGTAGGTCCAATACATCACTTGTGGGATTAATAAAATTTGCTTGAATACATATGTGATGATTTTCTCAAATTTTCAAGTCATTTATGTAAAATATTGGTGGAAGTGAAGTTGTTGGTCCAATATATATACTTGGAGTTAATTACATTATAGATACCTCAAATAAGTTTGGTATAAAATAACAAAGGAACACCACAATATAATTATGCATCTCTATAATAGAATTTGCAATTGTTATAGACATTTTTTCTTAATCAAACAAACACAAAAATATACTTGGTATGAAATAACAAGAGAATACAACAATATATTTATACATCTCTATAATAAAGTTTACAATTGTTAATACATGTTCTTTTAATCAAACAGAAACAAAAATACACAAATTACCCCTTAGTCATTTATATATTCTGCATTATCTTCAACAAGCTTTCTCAAAACTCTGATAAAATAAATCTCAAAATCGATCACAAAATTTATGTTATTCTCTCAATCAACCTTAGATTTTAAATGCCTAAATTTTAAATTTTAACATGTCAATTTTATTCATTTTGTTTTTGATAATTTTTATTTGCATTCTCTTCAAAAGTTATTGGACTTGGATCTAGTATTGCAGAACAGTAATGTGTTTGAAAAATTATTAGTCAATCCTCTTCTTTTAGATGTTGATTGTCAAATTACTAGAGCTCTATCAAATATAAAATTGAATGCATTGTATCTAGTTGTATAGAGTCTCAAACAAGTCTCTAATTTTTTATAAGCTTGTTTCTTAACTTTGACTTTAAAAATTACAATGCAATAAAAATTCTCTCATCTTTTATCGATTCCAAAATCATTGTTTGGCATAAATTAGCAAGATTAAATTATTTTGAGATCCCATTGCATTATATTTCACTCAAAATTAAGGTAGTCCATAGTCTAATGATCGAGCCATCTTCGAAAGTATGGTTTAAAACTTGTGACAAATTGGATAGACCTTTCTTTTAGCTTTGAAAAATATAAAATGCCTTCAGTGAATTCACCATTCAATTATACACTCTTGCAGAAGTGTTGGGCCAAGGTTGTAATTTTATTCTAAAAATATAATGAGCTAACATTTTTTCAATATTAAAGGTACATCACAGCCATGGATTCTAATAGTTCATCTCGAATAAAATAATATATAATCTCTGAAGAGAAATATTTTACAATTTCTTTCAAAGTGTAACTTACAGAAGATACAACTTCAAAAAATCAATACCTTGTAACAAGAACTTATTTGAGTCTATTAGATTGACCAACTATATTAAATATGTGATTTATGATCTATACTCAATTTATATTAAGTATTGCACATGATTTTATCATATGTACTGCATAAAAAGAATCTTAGAACCTCATAATCATATTGTATTTTGTTTTTAAATGTTTAAGGTAATAATTATATTCTAGTTAGCATAGTTTGTTAATTGAAATTAAAAAATATTTGAAATGTCAATATAGATGTAGTTAAGACATTTTGGCAAACCTTATTATATAGTTTATAATTTTAAAACTATGCAAATATTTTGATTTTTTTTTTTTAGTTATGTCATTCTCGTTTTTCATAGTTGTCTTACCCTAGGGCCCCATAGTTGGTTTATACTCTATACTCTGATTTTTAAGTCACTATTTTTGTTATACTCAATTTATTAAATTATCTAATTGGTTTTTACCACATACCTATTTCAAACAAAAAATAAATTGATTTTCTCTAAGAAATAATGACATGCATCATACTTCTTTTAAATAATGCACAAAGAAGAAAGTGAATAAATGCAACAAAGCCTCATGATCATAGTATATTTTTTTATTAAATATTTAAGGTAATAATTATATTCTAATTGACATGGTTTATTAATTGAAATAAAAAAATATTTGAAAGGCCATTATTGTTATGGATATGGTTAAGATATTTTAGCACACTTTATCATTATTGATTATGGATATGGTTAAAACATTTGAAAGACAGTGTTTTGAGCAAATATTTTTAAAGAAATTTTTTTTAACAAACTTATCATTATATTTATTAGTTTATTTATTATATATAGTCTATATTCAATTTATTATATTGTAAGGTTAGTCTTTATCACATATTTATTTTAAAGAAATAAGAAATTGATTTCTTTTGAAAAATAATGACATGCAAGATACTTCTTTTAAATAATGCACAAAGAACAAATTGAATATACGCAACAAAGTCTCATGATCATACTGTATTTTATTTTTAAATGTTGAAGTTAATAATTATATTTTAATGGGCATGGTTTGTTAATTGAAATTAAAAAATATTGGAAAGACTAATATAGATATGGTTAAAACATTTTGACAGATCATATTATATAGTTTATAATTTTAAAACTATCAAAATATTTTTTATTTTTTTAGTTATGTCATTCTCACTTTTCATGGTTGTCTTGCCCTATGGCCCCATAGTTGATTTATACTCTATATTATATTTTTTATCACAAATTTTGCTACACTTAGTTTATTACATTATCTAGTTAGTCTTTTGAGAGACTAAAGAGGTCTATACTCAATTTATACTTAGTCATATGGCCATCAAATTTAGCACTCAAAAAAGATAAATTTAATTTTTAAAAAGAATGACAAATTTAATTGTTAAAAAGAAAGTACCATAAATAACACATCGACTTTAGACTTCCCATCCTCGAACATCTTTTTCCATTGGTTTTTTCACCATTATTTCTTGATTTGAATATGATGCTTGATTTGCCAACAATTTATAATTTTTTTGAAAGAGCTAATAGAAATGGCTAGTCAATTTATAGTGGCGTAGTGATTTTTCCAATGATTCTTCAATGAAATTATACATAATATATATGACTTGTCAGGATTTTATAGTAAGTTTTAGGGGTCCCTTAAAATTATCCCTAAACATACTTCGGCTATAGTGGCCCATTACACAAATTATCACGTGTTACTACATAACCCATTGGCCTATAATATTTCATCTTATCCCTTAAATTTTTTGTGGCACTTAATTTCAAATTATATGATGGTAAAAATGATCGAAAAGAACACCTTCGATTCTTTCACGCAAAATGTTTGCACTATGGTTCAATGACAAGTTATTGACTAAGTTGTTTCCACATACTCTTAATTATTGTGCCTTGTGATCGTTCTATGATCTCTCAATCCAATTGGTCCATGCCTTCAATACTTTGGTTGATTAATTCTTAGCACAAAGTTGAATCAACATTAATGAAAAGTTGTCTTATGCTTAGGTCTCCAAACTAAAGCAAGGATCCAAACAAACCCATCATTAATTATGTGTTTTATTATAAGACCATGCTTTTATAAAATGATAAATCATATGGATGATAATTAGTTTCAAGCCATATTCAAGCAAACCTTGTTTGTTCCACTATTTGAGTCCATTATCTTAGAGTGTTTTCAATAGTTTGATGACTCATACCATATAATCAAGGATCATGAATTTAAGCTCCTTGCTACAAATAAGCTAAAGTATGTGTTCAATACTTAAACTACTTCTGGTGTAAAAATTAAAAGTAAAATAACTTTAAAATATAAAATAAATGATACCATGAATGAGGCAAAAGTCATGATTAACACAATGTCATAGCCTACTAATCAGTTTGTCATATTTTCTCCTTAAAGGAGGCAATTTATGTAATTACTTGAACCTCCTCACAAGATACTATTGCAGTTACTTGGGTGCAATATCTTATCTTTCTCAACCCCCGCCCCCCAAAATGGGTTGATATGAATATGACACTATGTAAGAGATTTGATGTTAATGCATATTGTGATTCATAAATACCCAATGAATTAATAGATACATCAGTTTACAACATGATATATAAGATTCAGGGGATAACAACATTATCTAAGTCAATGATATAAATATAATTACATATGAGTCAAGGACATGCCTAATGTGAACTTGAAATTGGTTTTTTTGAATTCCTTTCTAAATCACATAGCATTGGAAACTGATGCTAACTCTGAGGTGCATATGACTTACAATACACACCTTCCTTTGAATTCTTATGCTTCTACGACTGAGGAAAAGTATCCTTTAGATGATATTATTATTACACTTAAGAGAACACAAGAAATTATACCTACTATCACATTCAATTATTATGAAATTGTTGATGACAATTCTATTAATATTAGATTGTTTGTACACACCTACATTGACACACAACCTATACACATTATCTTGGTGGCAAATGGATCAATAGTGAAAGGATTTGATGGAAAGAGAAAAAACTCTCTTGGGATCCTTGTGTTACCACTTATGGTAGGGCTTGCAACAGTTGTTATTTTATTTTTGATTCTACACAATACAAAGGAATTCAACATGCTATTAGAATGGTTATGGATGCATAAGATTCATGTGATACCGTATTAAACAGTGAAGAGTTGTCATGCCCAAAATATACATACTGGGCACACACAAAAACTAATTTTTTTTAACAACACCTCACTCTAACACTCAACCATAACAATAAAATAAACATCAATCATTTACAGTAATTGCAGATTCGACAATTTATAAGCAACACTTACTACAAATTAGTCTAAGTTCACAATACTTCATGAACACAATCCACAACAATATCACATCCTCCTAATATAATAAAGGGGGCACAATACTAAATAAGACTCATGTCTAGTAAGTTGAATGATCTACAAAATCAACACTAGAGGGCCAATACACAATTTATGCAGTCAAGAAGATTTAGTCAAATTGGGGGTTAATATATTGCACTCTTTATGAACCCGTTGGTCCACCCTAGACACTATAAATATAAGTTGACTTTCTCAACTTGGAAGCAAAATCAAAAATAGGATACAACGATAGTAACAATGAAGGGTTAATAAAGTGAAGAGTAATAAGCTAAAAACTACAAAAACACAAACACATCAACAACTCACAAAATAGTTCTAGATAAAATATCTCAAAAATAAGGGATACTAATTCAAAGTCATAAACAAATTATTTATACTAAAAACAACTCATATGAACAATCAAAATAGACCTAATATGATGATGACTCAAAATGGATCATCAAATCTATATGACACTTTTTAACATTTACTATAGTATGTAGAAAAATAACATCAAACACGGTACAAGGTGATCTTATTAAAAATATAATACAGCATGGTAAAACAAATATAAAAGGTTCTACACATATGAAACTCAAATAAGTATTTTAAACATTTTATTTCCCACAAATGCTAAACTGGGAAAATAATTTGACACTCTATCTGGAATGACTTCGTAGATAAAAAATTCAAAATCAACAAAAAAATTTGGGTAAATTGATTTTCGAAACAAGTTACTAAAAATAGTAAACATTTCCTACAAAACAAATAAAAGATCATATGATAATTTAAAGGTATATAAAGTCATTACCAACTTTCAGTTTAGTGAAGTACTACTATTAGCTATGTTTGATTGGTCAATTCTAAATCAACTCTATAAACTATAAAGGAACAACAAGTGCAAAATTTTGATGAATGCATCCATAATAGGGCCACTGAAAAATGACCACACAAGGAGTTAATAAAGTTATTATTGTTATTAATTTTTTTATGACAACTAATTTAATTCCAAGTCTTAGTGGCCTTAAGTTATGAGTTTAAGCAATTAATTAAGCTTACTTAACAGAGTGTTTTGGGTTGATTTAAGTTGTTTTTCAACCAATGGTTATGATAGTCTGCATGACTATAACTCATAGTTATCATTGGTGATCAATCAACTATCTTACTATCTAGGGAATATTAACCCTCTATCCTCTCACCTAACACTGAAAGTTTAAATACTAATATTTTTATGTGTAATTACTGGGTTTCGTTCCTGCTTAAAGCTAGGTAACTCGATTAAGATTATCTTAACAAACGAAAAGCCATTGAAGCATCATTTTTAACCATGAAGAACCATAGACCGACAATAGATTAACTATCCCAAATTTATTTACATGGTTTATGGGTTAAATTCACTTGTTGATTAAATGTAAATCTTACATCATTAAGACAGTTAATTGACCATAAGATTAATGAATTTTCACATAATCATAACACATTTATCCCTAACTAGATAACAAGATTTATAACTAATATTATTTATAAGACCAAAAACTTACTCTAAGAAGGGGATCGAGGCATTTATTTTGGACTCTAATACATAAATATTTCTTATGCATAAGAGAATTACAATTTATACAATTTTAGTGTAAATATTTCGAAACAAAAGATTAATTCTAGTTGTTTCCAATAATACTAATCAAATCACGTCTACAACTAGATATCGAAAGGAAATACAATCAGTGATATAAATCAACCTTACAATGATCTTAACATAATCATCTATTGAATATCGAAACATAAATCAGTCATTAGCTTTTTCTAAGGTCGGCATGTCAAGTAGTTGCCTCACCTACTCTACAAAACCCACAATAGGCAAGCGTCAGTGTTACGCTGGCAAGTAATTCCCTGTCACATTCCATCAAGTTATTATTTGAAATAAACATGTTAAATATGATGCCAATAACTTATTAAAGGCCATACCACTATTTACACGTAAACATAGGTGCAATCAATATTAAGTACAAGTTGGAAGCGAAATGCTAATTATTTTCTTTTTCTTTTTTGTTTCGACTGTGGAGATTTAACACAAGAAATTATAAATAGTATTCATTCCTTCGTTTCTTCTAAGAGAACATATTATTCTTAATCTAGAATAATTCTCCTTGACTACCTTCAAGTAGGATAGCCAATACCACTACCTTCCATTTTGAGATTTTACAATGACAATACATCTAGTTGAAGGCTTCTCAATATGGAGTAGAAACAGAGCGATTTTTGCTCTTGACGTAGAGAGAGAGAATTTCATATTATTCTATCATGCATAAAACTTCTCATACAACCATCCAACCTCCTATGACATCTTCAATCATTCATAGACTATGTAATTACGATTAAGTCTAAAGGATGAAGAGATTCTTTAAAATTACTAGTATAAACATTAAATATGTATAGACATGAGGCCTACATGTTAGCTAATATTTTTCGAGGCCCACACCAATAAAATTACCATTAATAACCAGTCAAGCAACGAAAGGTGCCATTCAAGTTTGAGATGAAGAAAATAAGTAAATGAGGGATTATTATTTTATTTTTTTTAATAATACAACCACTATTAAAAAATTACATTCCTTACTTGACTTAGTAAGCTAAACAATAGTCATACTAAACGCATCTATTACTCTAATATCTGTTTGAAATATATAGGGTAATTCATTTGCCTAAAGATGTGGGATGCCCTCCTCCTCCTACTCACTCCAACTCTTCCTCTTTTACTACTCCCAACTTGTTCACCTCTAAAATTCTCTTTCCCTTCTCAAATGGCCTACCTAGATTTAAATTCACCGATCTCTTAAGTGCCATTTTCCTTTGACCAAGACAAGGATGGATTTGGTGTCAAATTAAAGCCCTGAGAAGATGGGACACCACCCTCCCCATACCCAAAGATAAGAACTTGAAATGATACGTTGTAATGTTTGCTTGCCTTCTCCTCCATGCCATGAGACTCCCAACAACTAATTTGATCTAATAAATTCTGATTGGATAGCCACCATCTCACCTTGGTGCCATGCTTTTCAATTGTATGTTTTTTTTTTAATAAATAACAAAGTTAATAAATCATAACCCAAATATCTAAATTTATTATAATTTTCAACTTATATAACTATGGCGGTTTCATATAGTGTGAGGGAGGTCTATGATATTTTAAAGATGTTTCAATAATGTGCCCTTGGCCAAATAAAGCCTAAGCCAAGTTAAACACAATTCCAGATCCGTATTTAACTTTGCCAAAAGAATTAATCTCTAACCACGATCTAGAATTATGTTTTACATATACGATAAGGAAATATTTGTAACGAGGCAAAATTTGATGTTAAAAATGTACAAATGACCCTCAGGTCAATGATGAACTTTAAAAATAGTGAAGCCCCAAGGTTATCTCAAAAACATAGTATCTCAGATCATTTTGATTATCGCTATGTACATAATTTTGTCCTTAGTTATTTATTAGGTCGAGTATAGCAAAGAGGTTAAACCTGCAATAATCACGTTGTGACAATTACCCCAACACTTCATCATATGATAGTAAAAACAATTAAGAAACCTAGATGCTAATAGAAGAATGACAATAGTCATTGAACCATTCAGACCAACAACATCAACTGGATCAAAGGGGTGGTATAATTTGTAAGAATCATTACCCTAAAATTCATTTCTTGGGTTCAAAATCCATTGTGTGCAAAAAGAAATATGATAATGAAAGTCAACAAATAGTTTTAGGCTAAATAATGGTCATTGATAATAGCAATGAAATCACTCACAAGATACCAACATACTGGGGTCACAACACGCATCAACTCCCATGAAGGAGACAAAACTACCTAACGATAATTAGCTAATCAAGAAGAGTTTTACAAGAGTAAGTATATCTATAACAACTTAGTTGTTATAATTCCACATATACTATATGAGTATTCTATTTAGCGAGATATTATTCCTTGGAAGGTTATACCACAACCCATTATACAACTTATATAGGTTCATTATATGTAGGTAGTTTAGAGAAAGTTAATTAATCTTCCCAAGAATCCAATACTTCAACACCCATTACATCAAAGGTATATTCAAATTCAATAAGAATTACCTATTCCATCAATCCTAAGCTAGTTTTATAGGATGCTCTAGGTGTTCCAAAATGAACACATACACATTATCATCCTATACAATAGATTTCACAATATATTTGGTGACTAGATCTATACAACATATGCAAGATCATGTGTTCTATGATAATAATGAGAAATATTTTACAACATCATATTGTTTCTCATATACCAATATAGATAAACATGTTAGCACATGCGTTCGATAAGTAGCATTCACCACGCTTGACCCAGGACTAACAATTGAGCATCTGATTGCTAAGATCATTGGTTAGCTTCACATAATTTGAATTCAATACAAAAAAGTTAAAATATTCAAAAAACATAAAAAAAAAATAAAATAAAATAAATAAAGTTAGGACCTATGCATGATAAATGTTTCCAATTTACATTATTTTATTTATGATTTATCATATAAATGGTTGATTACAAATGTATAATTTTCTATGCAAATGCATTTCATAGTATACATGACTAATATGCATGACATACATGTTACATATGACATGGACATGCAAGTTTGGGACATTCTTACACCCATTGGCTACCTTTCCTACTTAATAGACATGCTTACATTAAGAGCATCTTGGTACATCTTTATAGGTTACATATTTCTATGGCCATTCCATTTATCATACTAATATAATTAGATTCATCACACATGAATTTATCTTACATATACTATTTGGAGTGTATGTTCCATGGATACTATACTTTACAATGTGCGATGATGACATGGATTGATTGTGTATACTATCATTCCTTGTTATGTGCATGTTTGACGTTGTTATGTGCTACATGGTGTGATCATTAGTCGTGTATTACATTATGTGACTTGTTCTTTATATGACTTCTGCTCTATGTGACATTATATTTTCATCGTTGATTATTTTTATCTATGACTCTTACTCTATGTGACATTAATTATCCATGTGACTCTTAGTCTATGTGATGTTGATTGTTCTATGTGTGACTCTTACTCTATGTGTTATTGAGCATTCATCATGTGACTCCTTTTATGTATGACTCTTACTCTACATGAAATTGAGTGTTATCATGCATGTTTATATGATTGATTGTATACATCATGGACATGACATTGCATGTGGATACATCTAGGATTGTCTATTGAGCTTTTAGTTTTTTTATTCATATCATGCATTCTTCTACTTGTGTGTGATTCCATGATACATACCATCTATCTTCTATATGGTTATTATTTAATACTTGTATGATCATTACTATGATAACTGTTATTACATGCCTCATGGCTATATTTACTTAACATGACATTTGTATGCCTTAGGACATATGTTTTGTATAGGCTTTGATGATTTGATTTTTCTATGATGACATAATCTAACCATGTTAACACATACATACATCTTTTCTATATTACATGATTTTATTAACTTTGTTTTTAGTTAAATGATTTGTAGGCTACATCCTTCACTTCAAAAAGGGGAGCATACACGGTGGGCTTGTCATAGAGAATCAAGCCTTCATAGATAGAGAATCAAGCCTTCATAGATAGAAAATTCATAATTTGACATAGATTGATTTAGATTGCCAAAAATTGATTTAGTTTTGAACATGATTGATACAAATTGTGGGCATATGCAAGGCATATGTGAGACATTATATAAGACTATGAGTACCAATTGACATATTAACTATGGGACAAGGTCATGTTATTTCGACAAGTTCAAATTGCACATATATCTATAGGGTGCACTAACATCTAGTAGGGTTTTTATGCCCTGTGTAAAATTAGATCATTGCATCTTTGCTTATAGGTCCTAGGTGTGTGATTAGGGTTACTTGATTTGCTGTGAAAAATATTGTATCCCTTCTTATTCACTGGAACTCTAGTTCAATAGACAATAAAGAACAAATACAATAAATGTGGAATAGGGGTTTAATGATTAAAGGTGTGCTTAACCTCAGCACCCGTTGTGTGGAGTGTTACCTACATGCCAATTCTTTGAAGAAGGTTAAAACTCAATTTAGTTCTCTCATGATACAATGGTGTGTGTGAAATATTATTGTGATGTTATATGATGGTGCAATATTGGTGTATTTATGTGCTTCAACAATAACTTATGACCTTAGAGGTGTATTCAAAGTTAACTCGAGGTTGTTTGGGTTGTATGGACTCATAATTGGGAAGAATGGATGTTTTATTTTCATTGTGCAGTTAGATTAATTATGGTGTTTGTATTATGGAAGCCTCTTGCCAAATAGTGAATAAATGAAAAGAAAATGTGCTTATATAGTGGTCTTTTTGAAATTTTCTTCAATGGAACTTGTGAAACATGGGGGATGACCCATTAGGTGAATTTAAATATTAAAAAAACTGATATTTGGCATGAGAATGAAACCAACGATTTCAGACACTACCGATGAACAAGATTGTCTTTAAGGACTAGCCTTGTCTGAGGAGCAGTGTTGGGTTCTTTTAGTTAATTCCACTACGATGTTGAATCTTTCTCCCAACAAGCTAGTGTGCTGGCCCTTTCATGCAAGAGGTAAGTCTCGCATGCTCACCCAAAACATGTAGCGAAATATCGGTTTTTGAAGGCTTTGAAGCACAATGTTATATATTTGTTCATCTCTCATAACACAAATCTTAAGTTATTCAATACCATAAATATATCACTATTATCCTTATTGTTCCAGACTTAACTACTACGATTACTAGGATCACCATTATTATTCAATAGTTATAATAAAAGAAAAAGATACCCATGACTTAGAAATAAAACACATTCATTATTCAACACTTAGAATGTTCACGAATCATCACACGCTATGACAAACATTAACTATTCATTGATTGCTTAACAAATTATGAGATAGAATATTGTATCAATTCTCCAATAAGACCACCCATCCAAATAATTACAATAGAGGTTTTTATACTTGTTTTGTCCTGACCAAGTGTCAATATTTTGACTATCATGGACAAATGGCACACAGGCTTCCAATAAGCTGAGAGTCATGGCTCTTACAACTAGTTGTTCCTATAGAATTGGGCCTCTGCACCCCTAGATGCTTACTCTATGTTATATTCTAGTGACCAAGTATTTCATTCCTCACAGATTGGTACATAATCTCTGATCGATGGGGTCAAAGTGTCCTACTTGAGTTACTTTTCTAACTGCTCACACTCTGATTCCCTCGCACTCCCCTAGTCTTCCACTTTTTATTTCAAGTCCTCTATTTTCAGGTCCCTCATGACACATTCTTCCTTGACTGATTCCTCTCACGTTGGGTCTCCTACGTCGTTGTCCTTCTATGCCCATCACCTTTTGCACCTATTAGCTATGTGCCATGGTTCTCTCATGCCATGGTCTTTTCATGTCATGCCAGTACTTGCATCAAAATGGACAATGGTCCTTTCACATCGTACTCCAAAAATGGAACAATACTTGTACAAAATCTAGGGGTCAACATCACCTCACACTAAGCCCTTGGTCCGTCTCGGACTAAACCGCACTAGCATCCTCCAAAAATTCTAGCCCCTTTTACTCGAGTTTCTTCTTCAACCCATCTTAGTGGGATAATACATCGAGGACTTTGGCAGTTATTTATTCAATGGCCTCCTTTACTTATTTCAACTCCTCAGGTTGAGTTGGAGTCTCATTATTTTTTACTTGTTCATCCAGGGCTGTGTTTTCTTCCTTCTAGATGTATTCTAACTCAAAGACCTCCTTGTCAACCTGTCTTCAGAGTATAGTAAAACTTGCATCTTTTTTTTTATGATGATTATTAATGGTTTTTTCATCATCTCAACGTCTTTGAATGCTTTTGCACACTTGACATGATCTTTTATTATTAAGGTAGCATCAGTCGCTTGTTGCCTCAAGACCTCCTCATCATGGAGTTGGGCTTCCACTATTTTATTTGGGCATGCTAGGCATGCAAAAATGCCATCCAAAATGGGGATAACCTCCCCGACTCTCTCCAAGGTGATCTTATAAATATCTACCACTATAGTGAATTGTTCAATTATTTCCTTGGCCTCATCTCTGGGTATGGGGTGCTCCTTATTTTTCTTGAGCAATAGCTCAACCAATGTTTTTAATTTTATGATGGCATCCCCATCCAATGGTACATCATCCACAAGTGTCGGCTCCTCTTTCAAAATTGTCTTGCAAAGGTTTAAAACTCTTATCTTAGCCTCAGTGGCCTCTTCAAGTTGTTGCTTCAAAGAGGTCACTTCTTCGGCTAGCACTTATTTTTTTGCATACGCTTTATTATACATCTCTACAATTATGCTATGTTTCTTTTTCATTGTGTGCACATCCAATTTACACAATATGTTTTGGCACGTCATCTCCTGGCTAGTTTCAAAAATGTAGCACTTATCATTATTAGAGAGAGTCATTGTGGATCAATATTCATAAGTTCTGGCAAACCTGGAGCATCTGGGCCAAAAAATGCAATCCAAAGAAATATCAAACTGTGACTCTTCACTATACATTTCCAAAATGAACTACTTTATTTTTGGGGTTACGTCCTTGGGTTATAAGTGCTTCCAAGGATAGAGGTTCTTGTCTTCTACATCAAACTGGTATCATTCGCATAGAGTGGACAACCCTCTCTATCCCTATTCCCCCTCAGCTAGCCCCTTTGCCCTTTCTAGGTCTCGCTCAATTTCACCCTCTTGATGGCTTTATGAGGCCATCCCATCCTCTCCCATTGCATCAATATCAATTTGATCACCAAATGGGCCCTCTTAGATTGGGGATGGATTTTTCTCTGAGTTCGATCCCAAATTATGAATATGCTCCTGAGAGGGATCTCTTTGGGGTACTTGACATGGAGGTTGTTGAGGCGTTGATCTGGTGGTAGTCTTTGGAGAAGGTGATTGTGGATGTGGAGAAGGTGAGGAAGTTGGATGAGGATATGAAGTGTTCAAGGTAGATGAGTGTGAAGGAGTGGAATGAGAAGGTGAAGAAGCAAATGGTGATGAAATGTGATATGGATATGGAGACGATCGAGGTGGTGAAGATGAAGGATGAGGCGGAAAAGGTGAAAGGCGAGGTGGACGTGGATGTGGTGCAGATGGTCAAGAAGTGGTGGGTCTAGAGGGCTACACCTCTGTCATTTTCTATCATTTTTGAGGGGCTTGTTGCCCACTTGTGCTGGCACTTGGCTCTGGTTGCTTCCTCTATTTTTACGGTACCAGGGTGAGCCTCTCCTTAGGGTCTCAATCTTGAGGGTACTAGTATGGGTGTAACATGTAAAATAGCTTATAGACCTGTTCCCCAACCAAGATATTTTTAACCTTAATATCAATTAAGTCCATTTCTCCCCTCTACATAAAGGCCTTTTTGCTTGGATATATGAACATTTTTCAAAGGGTGTGGTGATTCGCATTGATCCATTCTACCTGTAGACTGAATGGTTGTGCATCATAAATCTTATTGACAAAATTGATATAGGGCGTAGAGAAGGCATGTGGAAGTTTAAGCTATGTTGAAAGTTCTCTTGAATATTTCATTCGAATGCACGTCAAGGAGTAGTGCTGCTCCATAATGAATTCTGCTTGATCTATGGTCAAAGGGGAAAAATCCTTGGGAATGTGTCATTCATTCTTGAAGGCCGCTTTCATCTGGTCAAACTAGTACATCATATTTAACTTGTATGTTGGGATGATGTGTTGGGGGCAAGTGAAGGCTTTGAAACTCTTGACAGGGGACTAGTGAGTGGGGGTACACCCACTTCAATGATCTTGAGTTGTAGTTAGGCACCCCAATCTCATCAAAAACTAGTAATAAGAGGTTGCTCCCTACGGAAACCTATACTTAGGTATTGTGTGCACCTTTTCTATGTCTTCAAATATCTTATAGGTAAAATATAGTGCCCAATTATATTGTGTGTCGTGAACCACTTCGTGAGCAATATGTAGGTGGGTCATGTCCACCTCCTTCCATCGATCGGTGCCTTAAACCTTGGTGAAAATAATCCGTGTTGTGACTCTAAGGAAAGAATCTTGAAGGTTCTTTATATGCATTACATGCCCTTGTTTTTGGTACATCAACATGTTGGTGGTTTGTTTAATATCCTCCATATTTATCAAGTCATCTAACACATTCACCCTCAAGCACTGAAGCCCCTTGACTTTGCTTATCCTCTCCATGGTGATATTCATGTTGCACCCCGCAAAGTGGATATAGTCCTCATGGATGCGTGAGAGGAGGAACTGAACTACCTCATTAGGCTTGCCAAAGTCTGGCAGTTCAAAGAGTTGAAACAAGTCAACCTTGTCTAGTTAGTTCTTGATGGACAAGTCATAGACCACTTGATTCTTGGTGTTGGTGGTCTAGACTTGATAGTCATTTCTCAACTCTAATTCATTGCCCAGTTGTCAGTGGTTGTAGTCAAAAATTATTACAATTGACACCTTGGAAACCTAGTTCTTTGTGCACAAGACTGAATCTGGGTACTTCATCTCTTCTATTAATAAAGATGAAGGGGGGATGTTGAGGTGTTTTGTGATGAATAAACCTGTGGCTACTTTTTTTTCTTCACCATTTATGCTTATGCGCTCTCTCTTACTTCTTTCATTCTTTCCCTCAAGACTTCCATGCACTGCACTTCTTCTAAGTCTCCCAAAACCTCTTCTCTTATAGGGAACCAAGCTCCTATGCGCACCTCTTCCTCCTCTAGGATGGGTGGACGCATTTCAAATCTATTAGCCTTTTTTTTAGTCATATTACCCTCTGTGGTGCTCAAAGTTTAATCTATGGCCATCCCATGTTTCCAAATGAGTACGTGGTGGTGATCGAACTTGTTTTGGCTCTCAAGCTTCATGCTTCAACAATGGTAGACCCTAAAACCTGTAGCTTCAATAATCTCCATTCCTACACATAATTCTAAACTTAGAAACCTCTCCTCTTCACCTAGAAACAACCTATATTGCTTAACCAATTTTGTAAACACTCTGATTTGCAAGAAATCTGGTTTCATTGATCTTTGGTTCTTTGATTTGCCGTTTGCACTTAGCACTCAAAGATTTAAGCAAGGTAAAGTTTAAAATGACTTTGGAAAGTTTATTTATAGGCCCTTTGGGAGGGTTAACCTCCATTAATTCCTTCCTCCCCTTGTCACTTCTAGCCATAAATGCATATATTTTAACGGCTTTCGTACTTTGATCTTGTATCTAGAATTTAGTGCCTTAACAAATTCATCCCATCATCCCACTCGCACACTTCTTGCCATAACTAACCTTGTCGCATTAATGGTCCATCCCTTCTCGCATTTTTCTTGGAAGTGGATGACAATTGTGTTCCACCTTTTTGATGAAATGGAAGATATTTGTCCCTAGAATAGCGAGAAACTTTCAAAAAAATTCCAAGGTTCATTGAATGAGTCACACGCCCTTAATCACTTTCATTCCATAGATGAATTTTGTGACTTATGATCCTTGCATGCCTACTTATCTTATGTTTTGTATTCATATGCATGCCTTACCCCACACTAAAGGGGTTCATGGTCCTCCACAAAAACAATCTAAGTATAGAAATTCAAAATTACATTAAAGAGTCATGTGCCTAAAGGGTACCACTTTTTATTGAAAGTAGTAAATTCTAACCTAATGGCCTTAGGCTTATTGTTTACAAAAGTTGAACTAAATAGAATCAGAATACGGCTAAAGTTGACTACCATTATAGTGTCATGGGAGGAACTGACCATCCATTCGCTTTAACTGACAAGCTCTGATAGGTCGAATGCTATGTATTATGAATGGACCATCCCAATGGACTCAGAGCTTCCCAAGGTGGCACACAAATTTAGAATCATATAACAAAACTTTCATGGTTGGAGAAAGGACTTTGTTCTTTAGATGGTGATCATGTCATGCTTTATGTTTATGTTTCTCAACATCCTGACTCCAATGGGAGAGGAACCAAGCCTCATCTAGTTTCATCAAATCATCGAGCTAAGAATTTCAAGAGGTTTCATCATCCAAGTTTCTTACATGCACTATCTGGAAAGATGGAACCAGGAACTCTACTGGCATGACCGTTTCCTTGCCATATACTAGGTTGAATGGTGTACTTTTATTGAGGTGTTTGTACATAGTTTGGTAATCCCAAAGTACTATAGATACTCTGTCATCGCAATTAGTCCAACCAACATTGCAATTTTTTATCAAAGTGGTACCAAGGATCTTATTTAAGGCTTCAGCTATTCCATTGGCTTGTGGGTGGTATGGTGTTGTCTTGTGGTGTACGATCATGAACACGACCAATAAGATGTGAATCATCTCATTTAAGAAGTGGGTACCATGATGACTAGTGAAGCTTAGGGGACATCCAAATCATGTTATAATGTTATCCAAGATGAATCATGTGGTAGTTGTTGTAGTACAGTCTTTTGTTGGTACTACTTCAACCCAATGTGTGAGGTAGTCAGTTGCTACAATGATGTACTGAGATCCCATTCATTGTCCTACTAGAGTGATAGGCCCTATAAATTCAATAGCCCATATTTTGAATAGTTCTTGATAATGAATAGGGCACAATGTCATAGCATATCTTCTATTTAGTTTTCTTATGCACTAGTAGACATCACATTATCTAACATAAGACTTTGCATCTTTGAATAAAGTTGGCCACCAAAGTCCAGTGAGCAACATCTTTTGCACAATGGCCTCTCCAGCATAATGTCCTCTAATAATACCTTTGTGGACTTCTCATAACACCTCAGGGCACTCATGTTGCATCACACAATGGTGAAACACCTCATCACAATCCATTTTTTAAAGATTGCCTACTATGAGTTGATAAGGTGCAGCGTGGATCACAAGTTGCATTTTTTTCCTATGAAGTAAGGGAGTCAGATGTGTGGATCTAGTGTTGAGAAATGTTGCAATATCCTCTATTTATTTAGGTACCTGAGCAACTCAAAAGAGTTGTACATCAAGAAGATCATCTTCTATTACATGCCAGGGTTTTTTGTTTTCAAATCGGGATAAATGATCAGGTCCACATTTACTACTACAAAAAACTATAATTCTTGGAAGAGAACAATCCAAAGGCAAATTCTTCCATGTAGTACTGGCTTGTTGATAAGATACTTCAAGGCCTCATGGTCTGTATAGAATATAAATGGAGTGGCTAAAAGGTAATACTTAAACTTTTGTAGAGCGTAAACCATAGACAAAGCTTCACACTCGATTATGGTGTAGTTCCTTTCAGCCACTGTCATCTTCCTACTTGAAAAATAAACAGGTGATCCAAGCCTCCTTCACCTGGTTGTGCAAGTATCATGCTGACTATTATTCTAAATGCATCATCATGGACATGAAAAGGCTTTGTTCAATCAAGGAATTGTAAGATAGGGGTGGTAACTAACCTTTCTAAGTGTTTTGAAAGCTCCTTTGCAAGAATTAGTCCATATAAATAATTCATTGTGATTTAGAAGCTCTTCCAAGGGCATGGCAATCTTGGCATAACCTCAAATGAACTTTTGTAGTATCCCATGTGTCTTAAGAAGGCGTGCACCTCACATTGAGTTTTGGGTGATGGAAAATAAACAATAACATAGACCTTGGTTGGATCCACCAAGAGTCCCTCCTTATAAATGGTATGCCCAAGAAGTACACCAAAAGGTATCACAAGTAGGTATTTTTTCAAATTTAAAGAAATTCACAACACTCAATAGCGCTCAAGCATGAGTCACAAATAAGTATATCAATTTTTAAAGCTCAAATTTGCATGGTTCTTGTAGCACCAAGGCCTTCTCAATAAGGCTGGATAGTCATCAGCACCTACTAACTCCAAAACCTTAAAAGCTACTCTGAAGGAAACACCAAGTATGTCAATGGTGGCATTCTTGAGGACTCCAATAGGATGCACCCAAGTCTTATTTACCATGAAAAACACATGAGAAGAGGGTTACAGAGCTGGACTAGACATTTTTCACCAAGCATCTTTAGTGAGAACATTAACTTACATGCCAATATCTACTAAAATATCCAACATTACCCATCCATTAATAGAAGCATTAGCTAATATCTCTTCATCTTCTAGGGAAGAGGAACTAGGACTTTCTTGACGTCGAGCATGATTTAAATAAAGATCTTCACTTTGTAGACTGAGGTGAAGATGGACTTCGTTTGGTAGGTGGGATTGACCTTTAATCCAAGCACTGAGTTGGGGAATGATGTTTTCATCGAGCATATGTTTTCATAGTTCTTTAAAATTATCCCGTACCACTAGAGGTTTAGCTTCCCTTTGCATTATGATGCACTGTGTGACATCTTTGTACTTGAGGTATTGAATCTCGCCTTGGAGCTCTCACACAAATGCCATTGTATTTTGAAGGACATCCTTTTATTATTGTGCATCAAGGTACTTCCTTGCCTGTGGTTTTTCTCGATGTACCTTCTCGACCAGGTTGGCTATGAATTGAGTTTGACCCCCACTATGAGTGGTGATATTTACTTGTTGCACTATGGGGATGGTCGGTCATGTGCACCATTATGGTTTGTCTATGTGAATCATGTTGGCACCCTTTTCATTGTGGTCCTTAGTGATGGTTGTATATAGATTAGGACACTCTTCTAGTCGATGGTCCTTTTTTCAAAATGCACAGGTTTGGTACTCTGGGCAATCCCTTTGATAGTGATCTGGTGACCCACATTTATAGCAAGTTCTTGGTGGAAGTTGACCACCACCTCATCCTTGTCTTCTCTCTCACCCATGATAGCCACCATTGTCTTGGGTATTGGTGATCAACGTTTGGCATGTGTTGCACGCTCGAGCTTCATGAATATCACTAATCAATCAACAATTATTGGCATCATGGGTGTACGCATCACAAATATTACAATACTCAGACACCTTAATGTCTGTAACTTATTGCAAAAGTGGACAAGAATGGACATCATGTTCCTCATGACATATCTCACAAGTTTGTTTTAGTACTACATAGATGTCTTGTACGAGAAGTTGTTCCTTGTATGCCCTTTATTCTCATATTCGGTACACCAAACACCATTACGTGTCTCATGGGAATTGTTTTCTATCTAATTTTTAAGTTGTGATGCCATGGATGCTATTTGTGCCTCCATAAAGGGACTAATTTTGGTATCCATGCTTTTGACCGTTTCAACATGGAGATTAGATTCCAAAACCTCACGCATGATATTGAAGGTTCTTTGTGATAAGGTTCATCAAAAAGGTAGTAATAATCCTCCCGCAAACCATTGTGCATGCTGAGCAAGATTGATTTTAAATGATAACTTAGAAAGCAATGTTTTGAATCATGCATCATATTCACATACGCTCTTTGTAAGTCCTTGCTTTATGTCTTTCAACACCACTATACTTTGTTGCTTAAACTCAGGGATGTCAAATTCTTGCAGGAAGGCTACTTTGAGCTGGTCATAGTCGACCATTATTTGTTAAGGGTTGAATTTATGATACCATTTGTGTGTGCGCTCTAAAAGTGTGGTTGCAAACTATGTTGCCTTTCATTCAAAAGACGTAATGTCGTGTGCTCTCCAAATTAATTCACGTAAATGCAATGTCATCTCATAGTAGACCATAGTAGGTTGTTGAGCAGGTGGGCATTGGGAAGATCCATCTCTAGTCCCATGAGAGGGGGTTTGCTTCCTCCAATGTCTCCTTTTAATCCTCCTCCAGCACCTCCAGTAGCAGTGCCCATAGGAAGAGGCATGGTAGAGGGTTGATTTCCAAAATTTGGGCCTGTATTCTAGCCTCAAGGGCCAGATCCATTAGGCATCCCAAGTTATACCATAGAATTCCCTTAAAGAGGGAAAGATAATGTAGATTCTGGATGATCGTCTAATGACATAGTTTTAGTCTCCATTACTTGTTCAGTTTCTGATTCTGTATTATTTGTATCCCAATTTTGTATATGTATTCTATTTGACTCAAGGGCATGAGCACGCACTATGGTGGGGGGGCCTGGTTGATTTGTAATTGGTTCTTCATCTCCTATAGTCCAACTCATTTCTCTAAAGTTTAAAAGTGGTAAAGGACATGGCTCGAAAGTGATGGGTTCCTCATGCACATCCACCTCCCTATGTCTTCACAACACTCCTCAAGGTTTCTCGATCTCTTCCCATACTACTAACTCCCGTAATCCTCTACTGAGCTTTGTCATACTTCCATTTCCATAACGCTCATTGGATTGCTACCATGTTGAACCCACAATCTTCAATAAACCACTAGTCTCCCCTTCCAAGTGTGTAGCTCATGCACAGGAGATTTTATCCTTCCATCGATAGAGTTTCCAATCCAAGGTTAATAATTAGCTTCTTAATTTCAAAGGCAAATGATGAAAGATATCACCTCCTTTACTCCCATATAAATTGAAACTTCGCCTCCTCAGGACATGAATAGGTGGTCACCATGTATTCCAAAATATAGCTATTCTGAACGCATCTCCACCAATAGTTAACCACTCATGTCCAGGAAACTCCAAGTCATGCTAAACTCCTTTATCGTTCAAGTGTCCATGATTGTCTTTGTCCAGGATTTTGAGATCATCTTTGAGCATATGCTAAGATCCAAGAATGCAACAGAACTAGGACCTCAAAAAAGAAAGTCTCATACAAAGAGTTGTAGAGATTATGCTCTACCCACTATTGTACAGAAACTCTTGGTTCAAGATATGGAATCATAAAGTTGTCTTCGATACTGGTAACCAATTTTTCAATATTATCTAATGTAATGCACTCAAACATTTCTCATAATTATGCTCCAATTGCTTTAGGTCTTACCAACGAAACCAAAATGTTGGGTTATTTTAGTTAATTCCACTATGGTGTTGAAGCTTTCTCCCAACAAGCTAGCGCATTGGCCCTTTCACATGAGAGGTAAGTCTCGCGTGCTCACCCAAAGCATGCAATGAAAAACCAGTTTCTGAAGGCTTTGAAGCATAATGTTATATGTTTTTTCATCTCTCGTAACACAAATCCTAAATTATTCAATACCATAAATATACCACTATTATCCTTATTGTTTCAAACTTAACTACTACGATAACTAGGATCACCATTACTATTCAACAATTGCAATAAATTAAAAAGATACCCATGACTTAGAAATAAAACATATTCACTATTCAACACTTATAATGTTCATGAATCATCACCCTATATGGCAAACATTAACTATTAATTGATTGCTTAACAAATTACAAGACATAATGTTGTATCAATTCTCCAATAAGACCACCCACACAAATGATTACAACAAGGGTTTTTATACTTGTTTTACCTTAACCAAGTGTCAATATTATGACTATCATGGACAAATGGCACATGAACTCATGACAGGCTGAGAGTCATGGCTCTTACAGCTAGTTGTTCTTATAGAATCATGCCTCTGTGTCCCTAGATGTTTGCTCTATGTTATGTTCTAGTGACCAAGTATTTCGTTCCTCATGGGGTGGTACATAACCTTTGATTAATGGGGTCAAAGTGTCTTATGCTTCTTGTTCTAAGTCCTGTATTCTTAGGTCCTTCGTGACACGTTCTTCCTTGATCGGGTCCTCTTGTGTTAGGTCTCCTATGCCATTGTCCTTCCATGCCCATCACCTTCCATTCCTATCAACTACATGTCATGGTCCTCCAATGCCATGGTCCTTCTGTGTCATGTCGATACTTACATCAAAATGGACAATGGTATTTTCGTACTATACGCCAAAAATAGAACAATACTTGTACAAAATCTAGGGGTCAATAAGTAGAGACAACTAAACTAGAAGTGTGCATCCTTATTATAGTGAGTTTAGGATATTTGGAATGAAGAATATGAATGTTCAATATCAATATTTCTTAAGGATAGAGGATCATCCACATAGAAATAGATGGATAGCAGTTTAGAACTACATAATTGAGCATACGCTAAGTATGTATAAGGAGTGGTCACAACTACATTATTTTAGTATTAAATGTAAATTTTAGTGACTACATTTACCCGCCTTTTATTCTATTAATGCAATAAATCTAAATCACTAGAGTAAACGAAAGAGAGTTATTCCCTAGCTTAGATGTGTTGAGTAGGCGTGGATGTAGATCACACGTTGAATTATCCTTCATTAAAACTTATAATGAAACATGTATAAATTAGTTCTTAGGATGAAAATTAGAAGGTAAAAAAAAATTATAGATCAAATAACAAGAAAAAAATACACCTTTTTATGTACGTGAACCATTGTGTTTTTAGGTTCAAAATTGGTGAATAGAGAAGATAGAACCCTTAGAGATTTATTTTTGTTGAAAAATTTAGATTGGACTATGCATGCCCCAATATTCATTGATAGAAGAATGTGATTAATAATTCAAGATGCATTTTACCCTATCATTGAATAACTCAAGGTATTGAAGTAGTTTTTGAATCCCTATATGAATTTCAATAGATCTTTTTTGCTCAAAACTAGTGCAAATTTGATGCAAAAATAGTATGATCTGGGTTTGATGTATAAAACATCAAGAATAACCTAAATTGGCATTCTTTATGTGAAAATTGGTATGAAGTGAGCAATAAATTAATCATGTGTTTCATACATGCCCCCAATTTGAGCAAAAATATGAGATAACCCTATATGTAAATTTGAAACCTGTCTCTAAGTAATAGTACAAATTATATTATAGACCAACTATAATTTTTGAAAATCTAGAAAATGTTGTGTTGATGTGGATTTTATGCACACAATAGTAGTAATGAGGTAGCCTCTAATGTTTTAGGATCTCAATGGAGGTAAACTCCACTCCTGGGCACGAGTTACAGGTATATAGTTTTGACAACCTATTAATGGATCAACATGTAGGGTATGAAGGTTGTCAATAGGGTTTTTTGGATGGAGCATGGTTTCCTAATAGAGTAAATTCCTATGTGAGTTTTAGGAATTACTCCCTTGATTGGTTTTTGGGCAGACCTGTATCTTCTTAAAGCTGGTGCCTATTACTAGTAGCAATCACACACAAGCAATCAAACATGACTAAAGAGTCTAAGGGAATAGAGATGTAAGAAGGTCAATATCCTCAGACAAAGGTTGCTCCTATCAGGGCAACTTTTTCACACCCTTCAATTAGGAGATTATGGCTTAGGCTAGTGAATTATCTAAGGCAGTTGTAGCACACACTTAGAAGACTACACCAAGAAAACACAAGTATACATCCAGAAATATGTTTCAATGTAATTTGACTATTTCAATCAACACATTCACCAATCTTCAATAGCTATTGCACATCTAGGATTAGCACATTAATCAAAGTAGTCAAGAATTTATTCACAACATTAGCACACTAAAGACTTATTGAAACAAATAACTGTAGAAATAATAATATAATAGTGGAAAGAAAATACTCAAACACTTCACTTGATGACCAAAAATGGCTTGTTGCTTATATTTTAAAATTCTCTGATAAAAAAAATAAAGTTGGGTGGTACAATTGCATATGTAGATCTTAGGGAGGGGTCGCCTCATCCTCCAAGTCTATGCATGATTGTTACATGTGGCAGTTAGAATGTGTAGTTCTAACTGCGACCCATAATTGTTTAAAAAGCTATAAATTGACAAATTGACTTTACAAAAATTATGCAACATGTGCATGAAAAAATCAATTTTACAATGATTTTTCTATTTTACAAGGTGAATCTAAATATACGTGCCATCAAGAGTAACACATGCATATGTCTAAGGCTATGTGGCCTGGAGTGTTGCATGGGCTTTAGTAAGAGTAGAAGTTGAAGATGTAGCTCCACTGCCAAAATCTTGCTTCTTCTTCTTCTTCTCCTTCTCCTCATAGGCTTTGTGTGTTGTCGTATGCTTGTAATGAATGATGTCCAAGTTAAGCAATGAAGGTTGGTGGAGTCTCTTAGCTTGTTCAAGGAGTCTTGCATGTTCATTCTTCGTTATCTAGAACTTACCCCTGAAAATCTCCACTTTGGTCACATTCTTTCTGACCTTAAATTTTATTCTATAGTTTCCATCTCCAAGCCTTATATTTTTTGCTTGAAGTTATCAATGCCCTCTTGGACAATTTTGTCAAAATTAATGCTACTAATCAATTTTCCTATAGAATCCCTTGTTTTGGATAATTTTAACTCATTTAAAATTTGGAGTTGGGCCTTATGCCCCTAGTACTCTGGTATTAAGGTTGCAACTACCTTCACCCACTCCTTTACCTCCTCATGTCTGATGACCACCAATTTCAGGGCATTGAATGCCTCAAATGTAGTCATTAGATCAAGATAGTTGTACAATGAGTTGTCTATATAGGCAACTAGCATTTTAAGCCTGGTACTATCTTGAGCCAAAGAGCCATAGAGTTGATTTGTTTGGCTCATGTGAGGCACCATCTCAGCTTTCATGAATTCTATGGCCTCTAGATAATTGTAATATTTAGACGCGACCACTCTAACCTCAGCTTCAATGCATGTATGAATGTGCATGGTGCTAGATTGTTCTTTAAGCTACTCAATTTATGCTCATAATTTCTGCACTTCTTCCTCTAGCTCCTGCCGAGCTAACTTTGTACCTTCGTGGATGGCCATCACTACATCATCGTATGCTTGAGCCAAGTCTAAAAGATTTTCTTCATATACAGACTCCCCTGGCTGCCTGTTCTACCTCTTAGTGAGGGAGAACACCAGTTGTCACTCTTCAAGAATGATGCTTGCACCTTGGTCATCCTCAAATTTCCTCTTCTTCAATTTTTGGATTGAACTAGTTGAGAGGTCAAACAAAGTGGACACAAATGGGAGCTCAGTGACATTGTAATCTGACATTTGTGTCCTCAAATCTATATGCCAAGATGGAATTTTGAGGGGTGTCTCGGTAGTTGAAACAATAATTTCTTGCTCAACCTCCTCTTCTTCCCTCTTATGTTTCTAACTAGCCTTGGTCAAGACATCGAACAAGGAAGGCCATATTATTTTGGATCAGTCCACTCCTCCAATTTGAAGGAGTGGATGGACTACACTGACATGAGGTTTTGTCTTCCTTCTCCTGTTGTTGCTTACTACCGTGGTTTATTCTATAAACATGGAAGTGGGGAGTGGAAGGGAGAGTTGTGTAGAATGGATATGAAGTTGGGGGGTGGCTAGGGCAGTATGCACCTTCCTAGTTTCCTTCTTTTTGTGAAGTCTCATAGCAGATTTACTAGCAGGTATAGAGGGAATGGCCATGGCAAATGGTGTGGTGGTGATAGTGGAGGGATCAATGGTGGATATAAAAATGGAAGGGATAGAGGCAGATGTGGAAGGAAACAAGGGGGTGGATGTAATAGAATGATTGGGAGCTTCCATAGAAGAAATAAGTACTTAATCAATAATGAAAAATGAAGCCAAAGGAAAAGTGGGGAAGGTCTGAGTACGTTGAAGTTCTAGTTCCATGGGGTCCCTTTGGAGGCTTAGAGCCTTGGCCTCTTATAACTCAGCCTTCTCATCCAAATCATCTATTAGTTCCTTGATGATAACTTCATCTCCTCCACTTGGTCTTGAGATTGAAGGTGGAATAGGCAAGCCTTGAGATGCAAGCATTGTGGGGCTGCCTATAGGAGTCTTGGACTTCATGGCATAGACCAAAGGGGTCTTTCCTTGATTGGGCAAGCCTCAGGAAGTATATGTTTCTATTTGTTAAGTAGCCACCCTAGTAGATGAAGCAATAGATACATAGGGGGTGGCCATAGGAACTTGAGTTGTGTTGGTAGCAGGGATCTCCTACATCTTGTCTAACTCTTCATCGGAGTCCAAGTTGATTGGATCTCCCCTTTTATTTCCTCTTTGTCTACTAGGCTCAGAGAGTTCAGACTCTTGCTTGACTAGTTTCAATTTCAATTTCAATGGGAAGTCCTTAGGAGGAGGAAACTTCTTGCTCTCTGAATTGCCCTATTTAAAAATTTAAATGCTACCATCCCTTAAAGAGGGATCTTATGCTATCTAGTTCCTTATTTGAAATAGCACGGTCAACTTGGATATTTTCAAGTGATCCTCTATAATATAGAAATTTGTGCTCGTTCTAGCACCTCTTCATTTGTCTTAGCATTCATAAAGAGAAAGTCATAGCAATAAGTTTGATGGCAGTAAGGAATGTTGAACCCATGAATATGTTGTTGGATACACCCATGGGAGTCCCAATATCTTCATGCCATTTTAGGGAAGCCATAATGACCCCTCTTGTTTCTAACATCCCCAAGATGTTTCCTTATTTGGTAGACCATCCTGCCAATTGAGATTAGGCTTCCAAAGAATAAGTCTTTTGTCTACCTAGCTAAATATTCCTTAATGTTATTTCACAATTGGAAAGCAATCTCTTGTTCTGCTAGCTTATCAGATACATACTTAGGGAGACATAGGGGCTCCACCTTATTCCCCCAAATCAGTATAATAGTAGTGTCTGGGTACAAGAAGTAGTCTCCCTTTCCACTCAAATTCTTCAAGATGTTTTCCCCAAAATGAGGCATAAGAGAGCCATGAATGGCTTCCCACACCTATGGGTAAACATCTTCACATATTCTGACCATGTACTTTTGATAAACATATATGTGCATGAATTGAAAATGGTCATAGATTCTATTCTGTATGCAATCTATAGTCAGAGCCCATAGATTGCCCAAGTCTTTGTAACATGTCCCCATAACTATGTCGACCAAATACGACATCACAAAAAAGTCTCTTGTGAGAGTGGGGTGTTTATTCTTGTATAAAATTTACTCTCTCAATCTCAAGCTAATTACCTCCCCCAAGGCATAAGCAGCATCATATGCAGTAATGGCACCCAATCTAAGTTTACAAAATGGATGCTGGGCATCCCATATAATCTATTGAGTAAGTCCATACCTATCTAGATTCCCATTCTAAATTTGTCGATTAGGATTTCTCCCTTTGGCTTCATTCCTTGCTAGGTGATAGTTTGGTCCAGGAGCAGCCATGATGTAAGCACCTTGGGGATTGATGTTTCTACATTGAGTTACACCCAATTGTGTATGTCGTAGTAGACATATGGTATGTTGAGAGAGATATACCTCTAAAATTTTATTCTAGAGATGCACACAACCACTGTATCTCCACAAAAATGTAATAACTACGTGTCTTGCGATATCTTACTAGTAAAGAATAAATCCCTGAGCAAGTCTAGTTATGGCATGACCTCTGGCTTTACTACGGTGAAGTGTAATCTTTGGCATTTAAAGGCTAAAAGCTCCTTTACAAACAATCATTCGGTCAATCTCATGTCATCGTCCAATGAAAACATGTCTATTGAATCAATCACATCCCAGAGTTGTGAATAGTTATGATACTTATCTTGGAATACCTCTGCATCAAAGACCGTATCCTTAAACTCTGTGGAATACTTGATTGAGAATGTAGATGGAGGATTTGTCCCTTGTAATGCCCTAGATAAGGAAGCCATAACTACTTGTTTGTGCTTGTATTTCGCTCAATTTGTTGCGTGATATGTATACCTGTATATTGATGCAATTGACTTGGCTCTATCTTGATTGTTGTTCCCTGTACTCTTTGAAGTAGAAACTAGGGCTCTCAATCATTATTTAAAAATGAGGGTGCTTTGATTGCAAGTTATCTTGAATGAAAGTGACAACTTCAATGGCTACGTATCATCTATATAGGATCTTTCATTGAATACCAGTTCGCGTGATATTAAATATGCAACATTCTATTTTCAAATTTGTTAGCTTGGGTTAGCGGGGGTTTTTAGCATTTATCAAATAGGAAGTATTTTATATTTATTTGGCTAAGTATGGCATAATTTCAATAGTGTTTTTTGTAATAAAGCACTTAGAAGTGTAATGTCAAAAAGGTGCTTTTGGGTCAATATCCATGGATAATTCTCTCGAGGCGGTCATTTTAAACAAAGTGTCTGCAGTAGTTGTTCCAAAGGAGCCTGAGTAGAAGTCCCAAAGTAATTCTTTCAGAGGGATATTTCATGGCTAAAGGGTACTTTCAAACTTTCTGAAGGATCCACATCATAGGGCATTTTGTCGATGACAAAAGTCTCGAATGGTCTAATTTGTAAATATCGAAGGGCACTTCTGAAATTCCTGAAGGGTAGTTTGGAGGGATGAAGGGCACCTTTGATTCTCAAAGGGCACCTTTGATTCTCAAAGGGCACTTTTGTATGGCTAAGGGTCACTTCAAAGGTCCCAAAGGGCAAGTTTGGAAACACCTAAAGGGTATTGCCCTTGACTCAGAGGGTAGATTTGGGAAGTCCAAAAGGCAAGTGCCCTTCAGAGGAATTCTTTTGGGGATTTTGCATCGAACAGAATGCTTGAAACAAAAGGTTCGAAGAAAATTATAAGAAAGGAGAATTGGATATTCCATAAAGGCTAAAAGGTCCTTTTCAAAATATTCGAAGGGTATGTGGCTACTTGAAAAAGGGCACACAGCTTAGGACAAAGATCTGGTAGGGTAGGTTCAACCAAATCCAAAGGGTAAGCTCACAATAACTGGCCTAAAACACCAAAGCTAAAGGGCAACTTAGGTTCGTGGCACAAGGGGCAAGTGAAAAATTTGAAGGGTATATCCCAAGGATAAAGGCACTAAAATAATAGTTCTGAAGGGTACTCTTGTACAAAATCAGGAAGGTATGTGCCCTAAAATAAGTGGTCAAAGAGGGGGCAAATGGTCAGTTCAAAAAGGCCGAAGGGTAGGTTGGCAAGGTGAAAAGGGCATTTCAAAAGTTTTTAAGGGCAATTCCAAAATGTCGAAGGGTGCTTTAGCAACAATCTGAAGGGTCCACTTCATGGGGCTTTCATCTATGACAACAGTCCCAAAGGATCTACTTCGTAAAGGCTAGAGGGCACTTTCAAAACTCCTGAAAGGTACTTATGTATGCTCGAGGATCATTCTAAAAGTTCTGAAGTAAGTTGGAGGGGGTGGAAAGGATAATCTAAAGGGAATTTATTTTGGGGAAAATGTATGCAGTCAAAAATCCTTTAAGGCAAGGAGTCTATAGGCTGAATTCTTTTGGGATAATTATTTCGGATAAAGAGTTTGCAAGAATTATTCTGATGAAATAAGGCTTTCGAGAGAATAAAGCCCAAAAGAAATAGGACCAAAAACTTTCCAAAACATAACATCTGAAGAGATAGTTTTGCACAAAAGGTCGAAAGAATAAACTCAAAGAATTCATCTGCAATACACAACACAATGCCAATATTAGCCTATCAAGAGCAAAAATACTTTAGATTTTTCAAGATTTCAAGAATCACAAAAAGTAAAATGCCCTAGATTTCCCCAAATTTGCATGGACATAAATGATGAGGATCAACCTCAAGATAGAATCTAAAAAAATGTGGGGCCCCATTTCTTGCAACGAAAAGGGGGATGTTGGGTACAACAAATGGCGACTTAAAGGGGGAAAACTCTTGAGTATTCGAGAACCCAGAACTCTAGTTAGCAATCATTTGATCAATTTCGTAGTGTGTCATAAGTAAAATACGTGAATTAGAAATATGAAAGGGACTCCTAAGTTAATTCACACAACATACTTGCCTTCAAATTTATTGGAGCTATGTGTGTTACGTGTGTAATTCATTTACTCGTTACTGTGATGAGCTTTTCAAGGGTTTTGATGAGGCTATAGGTTCCATTCTAGTTCTTATTAAAGCACCAAAATAGGGGAAGCTCGGGGATTGCTCTACTGCCATCTATAAGTCCATAGCCCCGATAAAGATACCTTAGATTCCATCTCTTCTCTATCCCATTATTCTCTTTTGATCATGATGCGTGGTACATTAACCTTGTTTCATCATGCGAGCCTTTTTTTTTTTGGTTTTCTTTAGGTCTTCCTTTGCTCTTTTAAACTCCTTGGTTCTTTATTATTTTGTTTCTTTTTTTGTTTCTCTTTTGTTCTTTTGAATGAAAAGAGAAGAGTTGGAACCCTCGAGAGCCAGTATAATTATAATCAAATCATTACTAGGACGTCCCTGCCAACTAGATCTACACCCAAAATTATCATTTCTAGAAAGTATTATCTTGATAAGTGCATTTGATCCAATAAACCAAAAAGACTTTCTAAACTTGTATGAGCACTTATAATAGCAACTTCCACATGCCTATAAAAATATTTATTTGTGACACCATCCAGAATAATCTTTGATTGCTTACTTTCATTCTAAAGAAATCCAAACACAAAAACAGACCCAAAACTATATACTAATCTCCAAATGTGTCAAGATTCAAACTTTCCCTTTCTTCACAAGTCAGTTCTTTCAAATTATTTTTGGTAATAACTAGAGCAAACACAATCATGGACACCAAAGAATAAAACAAAGACAACTAGTCTAGAAAGTGGGAAACTACTCTAGAAAGCACTAAAATCTAATCTAAGAAAGCCAAAGTACTAAAAATCAAGAAGACCAAACTAGACAACATTGAAAATCTATTCTAAAAAACATGGAAATTTAATCTCGAAAAGCATGAAATTTAATCTAGTCCTATATCTAAGCTTATCTGAATCCTCTTAATAGATAATATCCACATATAGAATGGCTCTAAAGTAATGCTTTAGGAACTGTCCATTAACTAGATATGTGAGCTCCTTACCTAGAGGTCTTTCAGATGAAATGCGTTATTGTCCATGATCTCTAAAATCTGATATGGTATGATCCTTAATAGAGCAAACTTGTCATATTGTCCTTTCTTATCATGGGCTTTATCCCATAGTAACACCAGATCTGAAATCCTGAATGCTTTGAATTTTGCTCTTTTATCAAACCACCTTTTGACTACATCCTAATGTTTGTTGAATATATTTAGAGCTTTTATTCTTGAATCCTTCATTTCTATTATATTGAGCATTCTTGATTCTACTTTTTCATTGGGCTCCATGTAGTCTTGTATAAATTGATAAGTAGATAACTTCAATGTGTTAGGAAAAATTGGTCTATGTCTATACACCAACAGATAAGGCGAAGCTTATAAGGCTTACTTGTATCTCGTCCGATCTACCAAAAGAGCATACTTGAGTAGATTGTGTCAGTCTCTAGGTTTATCCCCTGCTGACTTCTTGATTACCTCAATCAAATTTTTATTTGTTGACTCAGCTAATCCATTCCCTTAAGGGTAGTGGTTAGAAGCTGACCTGATTATAATTTGATTGTAATGTGCCCACTCAGTGAACTCTACTAATATAAATATTGGTTCATCGTCACATACCAGGGAAATGGGCATGTCGAATCTAATAGTAATGTGTTCCTCCAAAAAGCGAATCACATCCTATGCTTTGTTATTCTTTGTGGAAACTGCTTCCATCCATCTGGTAAAGTAATTTGTATTCGTAAGCATAAATGTATGGTCAACTGAAGAATTTGGGTCGATTACACCAATGAAATCCAAGCCCCACTGTGCAAATGGTTTTCCCTCAACAACTACTTGCAAAGGCATGGCGGCATGAACCTCCCTTTTGGCCAATGTTTGACATTCATGGCAAGTTCTGACATGCATGTGAGCATCCTTGAAAATAGTTGGCCAATAGTAGCCCAACCTCAGAAGTTTATGGGTTGTGGTATTCCCAGTAAGATGACCATTGCCTATCTTTTGATGCAAATTTTCCAGGATCTCCTTGGCCTCCTCTGTAGATACACATCTAAGATGTATACCTTTGTAGTTCATTCTATAGAGAATTTCCCTTTTGATCATGAAATGAGTATCCTTGAGCCTCAAATCTCTCCTCTTTTCTATATTATATTATGGGGACAAGTTCCTATAAATAAGTACTGAACTATGTCTGTATACCACTCACCTTTAGAAACTTGTGTTTCACATACTTCTTCAATAGTGATTCAGGGAATAGGTTCAGTCATAAGCTAAAAAATGTCTTGTCCTCTGATGATTTTTGCAGCCCTGATCTCTATGTCAAACTCTTGGAGCTTAGTCATCCATTTTCATCAACATTACCCTAGCTCATTCTATGATAGGGTGAGTTTGATGGCAGGATCTAGGACAACAACAATGGTTTTATTCCTCAAAATGTAATGTCTGAATTTCTTCACCACTTTGACAAGGGAGAAGATCTGCTTGTTAATCATGGATTATTTGAGCTTTGACTCCTTTAGGTTTGTACTCATAAAGGCAATCAGATGTTTTGTTTTGCCCTTATTTTGTGTGATCACAAAAATAAGTGTGTGTTCAGAAGCAAAGGAGTATAGATAGAAATCTTTTGTAAATTTTGAACTGATTAATACCAGACCCTGTGATATTGCATCCTTAATGTTGTGAAAAGACTTTTTGGCTTCAAGTGTCTATTCTATCTTGGCATATTTCTTGAGCATGGCGTTTAGAGGCCTTACAATCTCAGCAAACCTTAAGATGAACTTCCTTATGAAGTTGATCTTTCCAAAGAATGATTTTATCTCTTTTTTACTATTCGATGGTTGAATCTTTGAAATTACCTAAATTTTATCAGGATCAATGGTGATCCCATCATTACTGATGATGTGCCCCAACAGTTTGCCTTCAGTGACTTCGAATATGCTTTTCTTTGGATTTAATGAAACACTAAATCTTCTACACCATTCAAATATGGACTATAGGTGGGATATATGATCCTTTCTATCCTTTAAAAATACTGTGAGATCAACCATATAAATAATTATACGTTTTATAGTCAATCCCTTGAAGGCATGATCCATAACACGTTGAAAGGTAGCTCCTACGTTGATTAGACTGAATGGAATCATTTTATATGCATAATTTCTCCATTTCATGGTAAACACAGTCTTCATTTGATCTTCAACTTGTACTAATACTTGATTGTAACCTAAAAATCCTTCTAAAAATGACATCATTTTAGAACCACTTATAATTTGTATTACCTCATCTAACAACGACAAAGGGTAATTGTCCTTTTAAAAAGCTTTATTCAAATTTTTGAAATCCATGCATAGTCTAATTTTGCCATTCTTCTTTCTTATTGGATCCAAATTAGCCACTTATATGGAGTGTCATATGGGGAAGACAATTTTGGTGCTTAATAACTTCTCCACTTTTTCTAAATAAGAGGCTCTAGGATAGGATTCATGGGTCTTTGCCTCTGTCTTAACGGCTTATGGTCTTGCTTGAGGGGAATGGTATGAGTGATGACTTGGGGGTCATACACTTTTAAATCGTCATATGCCTAGATGATAATATCCCTATATTGAGAGATTAAATCCCTCATTCGCTACCTTTCTTCAGGAGTGCAGCTAAGACCAATATCGATATAACGTGGATTATGCTTATCTCCTAGATTTTCTTTCTTGAAGTTTGTTTCATTGACCTTGGGCTACCTGAGTTGTTGCACCTAAGAATCCAAGTCAACTGACCTTTTTAGGGAGACGAAGTCGACTAGTATTCAATTCTCCTTAAGATGTAGAATGCCTTCTTAGATGTTTCTTCTTGATAGAGGTGATTAATGTCCTTGTTATCAATGACTTGGGACTTAAAATCCCCTGAGTTAGTTAGAAATTTGATGATCTAATGGTCATCATTAAAAACTTAGAAGTTTTCCAAATTGTTTGGAATAGAAGGATAAGGAACTAATTCAATAGAAAATATTTTTACCTTGGATTCCTATAATAGCTCTGGATTGGCAACAACATCAGCTAGTAAATCAGTGGATTGATTTTGTTCTCTCAAGAGTGATATTAAATTGAAAGCTTCAAAGTTTTCGATTAAATCCCACACTTTGCGCTTATACCTTTTCAAATAAGATAGTTTGCATTGGTATTTTCTTCTTATCTGGTGGACTACCAGCTCTAAGTCCCCAAACATTTTTATCTGTTTTACATCATTCTTCAGTGTAAACTCCAGTCCTAAGATTAGAGCTTCATACTCAACTCTATTATTTGTACAAAGAAACTCCAATTTATAGGTGGCCAAGAACTTCTTTCCTTGGGGATTGATTATCTCAATTCCCACACCTGATCCTTGCTTGGATTTGGCTCCATCAAAATGCATTGTCCATAACTGATTTGAACCCCCACGTTCCATGCTCTACATTGAATTGTGAGTAGTAAAATTATAAATGCCCAATGAGGGAAAATCATACTTTACCTCTTCTTTCTTGACATTGTATTCAGTGATGGGATATTTCATTCTAGGCTCTCTATCAATTCTGATCTGATTTACAACTCCTCTCCAAGGTATCCAAATGTGTGATAAGTCTGTGGAAAGATATCTATTAAGTGTTTTGGACTAGTCTCTGCTTAGCAATAATTTTTAGCCTTCTGGTATGTCCACTATTAGGATGTCAATGGTCATCTGGACTCTTGGCTATGATGCTACTTGAATGTGTACATCATTCAATTCTTCCACTACTGGCACTACTATCTTATCTAGCTGAGAGATTGATCTCTTTGAAGGACTGGGAGTAAGACCAAGCATTTTACATATAGAAGTAGGCATAACAATAGCATATGCCCCAGAATCAACCAAACAGTGATAGATATTCTTATCGAATGCTCTGATGGTCAGCAAGAATGGAGATACTTCAGGCTTACTCTTGTAGATGATATTAGTATCAGCCACTTTCACTTCTTTTGCTCTGTTTGAAGTTGTCCTAGCTTTCTCCACAGGGGCCTTTCTAGTGATAGACTTCCGTAGCAGCTCCTTTTGTTCAATGATTTGGGCCAACTCGTGGAGTGTAATATTTGCCTTGATTTTTTTCATATCTTTCATGATGTTGTATCCTTCAAATTTGATCGATTATTCCTTGCTTGGTAGTGTATCATTCCCCTTTAGAGGGAGGATTATTGTCTGCTCTTGGATTAGGTGGAATTGTTGTGGTGTTTGGAGGAGTCAAGGTGGTAAATAGCTACTTATTCCTCAAGTTGTATGCACCTCTCTTAAACTTATGAAAGGCATGAACTTCATCCATATTATCCTCTAGTTCATTGTCATCCTCTCTTGGGAAGGGGAATTTGTGAGTTTCAAAGAACATGGTTATGCTATCAAATCCAGGGTCCTAATGAGATGTTATTGAATTATTCATCTGATCTTGTCTAGTCACTTCCCTCTGAAAGATCTCAAATGCAATACAAAACTTTACGTAATCAAGCTCACCATGTTAGGGTGTATTATGTATCCTACACCAATTGGGGAGAGCTATTTTAGCAATGTTGATTTCTGGAAGTCTACCATATTGCTCCATATTATTCATGGGCCTATAAAGGGCTTGTTATAACTTTGGAACCCAACGCTCTGGTTGCCCACCTGAGTATTGGTATTGCCTAGTTTTCACTGCATGTTTAAAAAATCATTACTCAATTTTTTAACCATCTTCTAGATAGAATCCAATTTAGATTTAGTAGAATTTGTGCCTTGTAGAACAGTCGTGAGAAGTGCAATTGTCTATTGGTTCTATTTGTAGTTGTTGCATGTCACGTGATTATTTAGATAGTCAAAATTTAGCTGTCATTTGTGTCAATGGAGGCAACATGTATAGCTGATTTCGATTGTATGTCAAAACATTTTGCTTTACATGTGATATTGGATTAAGCACTGAGATTGTATTGTTGATAGTAGGTACCCTAGGTGTCTACGGATTGAGTTGTCTATCAATGTTAATGGCTTTTTTGAATGCTAATGCTAAAGTACTGGCAACAGGTGCTCTTCTCAGGAAGACAATGGTAATGGGATTTAAGGCATTTTTGTACATCTCCAGTGGCAATGTTGATTGTGGCTTGTACCCTGGGGTCAACCACTTGTACATCTTCTACCATCTTGATTGAAAGCACATATGGGCTCATTGGGTTCTCTCTTCATGCTAGTGAAGTGTTGATATACTAATCTAGGATTGGTGACCTATCCAAACTGTGCAAGAAAAGTCATTTGACAATATTCCCAATTGGTGATGGAGGTTTTTGTTAAATTTAAATACCAATCATAAGCAACATCTATTAAAGTAAAATCGAATAAACGACATACAACATCCTCATCAACTACATTCATTAATCTCAAAGCAGATTTAATATGCTCTTCTATGGTCCTTAGCCCTAAAGGAGAAAAGGATGGCAGATATTTTTTAGGGTTCTGACACATCCCCTAGGATGGAAATGGTAGATACAACTAACCAGGGCTATTGTTCAGCCATTGGTTGATTAAGAAGCAAAGGGTTCCTTATAGGTGAAGGGTACTTTAGTGTAGGTGGGTTGTTCTAAACTGAAACTATTAGGATAGCTCTAGATCTCCTATAGCTTGTCAAGGGTGATATTAATAGACTAGCTTGAGAATTAGATTTGGTCACTCTCCTGGGTGACTCTAATGCAACTCTACACAAATAATAACCTATATTATTGGGAAGAAATTTAGGCCCTCCTTCTAGTGCCAGTGAAACTGTTGATGTGGGTTTTATGCACACCACAGTCGTAACAAGGTAGCCTCTAATGTTTTAAGATCTTAATGGAGGTAAACTCCACTCCAAGGCACAAGTTGCAGGTATACAGTTTTGACAACCTATTGATGGAATAGAAAGTAGGGTATGTAAGTTGTTAACATGGTTTTTTGGATGGAAGCATGGTTTCTTAATAGAGTGAATTCCTATGTGAGTTGGATGGTTGGATGGATTATATTATAAAGTGGGTATATCTCAATAAAAAAACACAAAAAAGAGGGTAAGGTAGGGCATAAAAGAAATCCTTGTGATTTTTAAGAATTATTCCCTTGGTTGGTTTTTGGATAGACCTATATCTTCTTAAAATCGGTCCCTGTTACTATCAACAACGACACACAAGAAATCCAACATGGCTAAGGAGTCTAAGGGAACAAAAATGTAAGAAGTTCAATAGCCTTAGACAAAGGTTTATCCTATCAAGGTCATTGTTGCACACCCTTAAATCAAGAGATTATGGCTCGATCTAACAAATTATTAAGGCAGTTATAGCACACACTCAGAAGACTACACCAAGAAAACAAAAGTACACATCCAAAAATATGTTTCAAAATAACTTGACTATTACAATCAACACATTCACCAATCTTTAATAGTTATTGTACATCTAAGATTAACACATTAATCAAAGCAGTCAAGAATCTATTTGTAACATTAGCACACTAAAAACTTAATAAAACAAACAACTGTAGAAATAATAACTAATAACATAATAGTGGAAAGAAAATATTCAAACACTTCGCTTGATGACCAAAAATGGCTCGTTTCTTGTATTCCAAAATTATCTAACAAAAAAAATAAAGTTGGGTCGTACAATTTTAAATGTAGTCCTAGGGAGGGGTCGCCTCATCTTCCAAGTCTATGCATGATTGTTACATGTGGTAGTTAGAACATGTAGTTATAAATATGGTCCATAACCGTTTAATAAAAAGCTAAAAAAATAATAAATAGACAAATTGACTTAACAAAAAAAATGCAACGTGTGCATGAGAAAAGTAATTTACAATGATTTGCCTATTTTATAAGGTGAATCTAAATATTTGTGCTGCCAAGAGTAGCACATGTATATGTCTAAGGCTATGTGGACTAGAGTGTTGCATGGGCTTTAGTAGGAGTAGAAGTTGAAGTAGAAGCTAAAGATGTAGCTCCACTGCCAAAAGCTTCTTATTCTTCTCATTCTCCTCATAAAATTTATGTGTTGTCACATGTTGCTGATGAATGATGTCCAAGTTAAGGAGTGAAGGTTGGTGGAGTCTCTTAGTTTTTCTTAGGAGTCCTTCATGTTCATCCTTCATTATCTGGAACTTACCCATGAAAATCTCCACTTTGGTCACCTTCTTTCTGACCTTTCTTAACTCTACTTCTATAGTATCCATCACCCAACCTTGTATACTTTGCTTGAAGTTATCAGTGGCCTCCTAGATAATTTTGTCAAAATTGATTCTACTAATCAATTTTTCTATAGAATCCCTTGCTTTAGATAATTTTAATTCATTCAAAATTTGGAGTCAAGCCTCATGCCCCTATTACTCTGGTATTAAGGCTGCAACTACCTTCAACCACTCCTTTACCTCCTCATGTCTGATGACCACCAAGTTCAGGGCATTCGCTGCCTCAAATGTAGTCATTAGATCAAGATGGTTATACAATAAGTTGCCTATGTAGGTAGCTAGCATTTTAATTTTGTTATTGTCCTAAGCCAAAGAGCCACATAGTTGATTTTCTTGGATCATGTGAGACACCATCTCAACCTTCATGAATTCCATGGCCTCCAGAGAATTGTAGCATTTAGACGTGGCCTCTCTGACCTCAACTTCAATGCTTGTAGGAATGTGCACGATGCTAGATTGCTCTTTAAGCTACTCAATTTATGCCCATAATTCTTGCACTTCTTCCTCTAGCTCCTATTGAGTTAAATATATACCTTTATGGATGGCCACCACTGCATCTTTGTGTGCTTGAGCCAGGTTTGAAAGATTTTCTTCATATACAGACTCCCTTGGCTGCCTGTTTTACCACTTAGTGAGGGAGAACACTGACTGTCACTCTTCAAGAATGATGTTTGCACCCTTGTCATCCTCAAATTTCCTCTTCTTCACTCTTTGGATTGAACCAGTTGAGGGTTCAAACAAAGTGGACACAAATGGGAGCTCAATGACCTTGTAAGCTGGCATTTGTGTCCTCAAATCTATAGCCCAAGGTGGAATGTTGAGTAGTGTCTCAGCAGTTGCAACGACAATTTCTTGCTCAGCTTCCTCTTCTTCCCTCTTTTTTTTCTTACTGGCCTTGGTCAAGACATCGGGCAAGGAAGGCCATATTATTTTGGACCATCTACTCCTCCAATCTGAGGGAGAGAATGGACTACAATGACATGAGGTTTTGTCTTCCTTCCCCTTCCAGTGCTTACTTCCATGGTTTCTTCTGTAGAAGTGAAAGTGGGGAGTGGAAGGGAAAGTTGTGTAGATTGGACATAAAGTTGGGGGTGACCACGGTAGTTTGTACCTTCCTAGTTGCTTTCTTTTTGTCAAGTCTCATAGCAGAAGTACCAGTAGGCATAGAGGGAATGAACGTGGGAAATGGTGTGGTAGTGATAGTGGAGGGATCAATGGTGGTTATGAAAATGGAAGGGATGGAGGCAGATGCAAAAGAAAATAAGGGGGTGGATGCAATAGAAGGAAGGGGATATTCCACAGAAGAAATAGGTACTAAATCAATAATGAAAATTGAAGCCAAAGTAAATGTGAGGAAGGCTTGAGTACCTTAAAGTTGTAGTTTCATGGGGTCCCTTTTAAGGATTAGAGCCTTGGCCTCTTCTAACTCGGCCTCTTCATCTGAATCATCTGTAAGGTCCTTGATGATAACTTCATCTCCTTCACTTGGACATGATCTTGAAGATGGAATAGGCAAACCTTGAGATGCATGCATTATGGGGTTGCCTATAGGAGTCTTGGGATTCCTAGCATAGACCAAATGGGTATTTCTTTGAATGGGCAAGCCCTGGTAAGTAGATGTTGTTATTTGTGAAGTAGCCACCCCAGTAGATGAAGTAGTAGATACATAGGGGGTGGCCATAAGAACTTGAGTGGTGCTGGTGGAAGGAGTCTCCTGGATCTTGTTCGACTCCTCATTGGAGTCCAAGTTGATTGGATCTCCCCTTTCCACTCCTCTCTGTGTACTAGGCTCAAAGATCCCAGGCTCTTGCTTGACTAATTTCAATTTTAATTTCAAGGGAAGTCCTCAGGAGGAGGAAGCTTCCTGCTCTCTAGATTGCCCTATCCAAAAATCCCAATGCTACCATCCTGTAAAGAGGGCTCTTCTACTATCTAGTTCCTTATTTGAAATAATAGGGTCAGCGTGGATCATTTTCAAGTGATCATCCTATAATCCTGCAATTTGTGCTCACTCCAGCACCTCTTCATCCATCTTAGCATTCATAAAGAGAAAGTCATAGCAATAAGGTTGATGGTAGTAAGGAATGTTGAACTCATGAATATGGTGTTGGATACACCCATGGGGGTCCCAATCTCTCTGTGCCATTATAGGGAATCCATAACGACCCCTCTTGCTTTAAACCATCCTGCCAATTGAGATTAGGCTTCCAAAGAATAAGCCTTTCTTCTATCTGGCTAAATCTTCCTCAATGTTATTCCACAACTGGAAAGTAATCTCTTGTTTTGTCAGCTTATCAGTTACATAGTTGGGGAGACATAGGAGCTACACCTTATTCCTCCATATCATGATAATAGTAATGTCTAGGTACAAGAAGTAGTCTCCCTTTCCACTCAAATTCTTCAAGATGTTTTCCCCAAGATGAGGCATAGGTGAGCCATGAATGGCTTGCCACACCTATGGTTAAACAACTTTGCATATTCTAACCACGTGTTTCTGATAATCAGATATGTTCATGAATTGAAAATGGTCATAGATTCTATTCTTTATGCAATCTGTAGCTGGAACCCATAGATTGCCCAAGTCTTTGTAACATGTCCCCATAACTATGTCGACCAAATACGACATCATAAAAAAGTATCTCATGAGAGTGGGGTGTTTATTCTTGTATAGAATCTGCTCTCTCAATCTCAAGCTAATTACCTCCCCCAAGGCATAAGTAGGATCATGTGATAGCATCATATGCAGTAATGGCACCCAATCTAAGTTTACAAAATAGATGTTGGGTATCCCGTATAATATATTAAGTAAGTCCATACCTATTTGGACTCCCATCTAAATTTGTCGATTAGGATTGCTCCCTTTGGCTTCGCTCCTTGCCAAGTGATAGTCTAGTCCAAAGGCAGCCACGATGCAAGCACCATTGGGATTAATGTTTCTATGTTGAACTGCACCCAAGTGTGTTTGTCGTAGTAGACATCTAGTATGTTGAGAGAGAGATACCTTTGAAAGTCACTTCTAGAGATGCACGTGACCACTATATCTCCATGAAAATGCATCAAATATGCATCTTATGATATCTTACCAGTAAAGAATAAATCCCTGAGCAAGTCTATACATGGCATGACCTTTGGCTTTGCTACAACGAAGTGTAATCTTTGGCACTTTGGCATTTAAAGGCTAAAATATCCTTTACAAATAATCGATCAGCCAATCTCATGTCATCATCCAATGAAAAAATATCTACTAAATCAATCGCATCTCAAAGTTGTGAATAGTTATGATACTTATCTTGGAGTACCTCTGCATCAAATACTGTATCCCTTATCTCTTTGGAATCCTTGATTGAGAATGTAGATGGAGGATTTGTCCCTTGAAATGTCCTAGATGAAGAAGCCATAGTTATGTGTTCATACTTGTATCTTTCTCAACGTGTTGTGTGATATGTATACCTGTATATTGATGTAATTGACTTGGCTCTAGCTTGATTTTTGTTCATTATACTCTTTGAAGTAGAAACTAGGGCTCTTGATTGTTGTTTGAAAATGAGGGTGCTTCAATTGTAAGTTATCTTGAATGCAAGTGATGACTTCAATGATTGTGTATCATCTATATAGGATACTGCATTGAATACTAGTTCATGCGATATTAAATATGCAATGTTCTCTTTTCAAATTTGTTAGCTTGGATTGGCATGGGTTTTTAGCATTTATCAAATAAGAGTATTTTATATTTATTTGGCTAAGTATGGCATAATTTCAATAGTGTTTTTCATAATAAATCACTTAGAAGTGTAATGTCAAAAAGGTGATTTCGGGTCAATATCCATGGATAATTCTCTCGGGGGCGATTGTTTCAAACAAAGTGTCCACAGTAATTATTTTGAAGGAGCCTAAGCAGAAGTCCCAAAGTAATTCTTTCAAAGGGCTATTTCATTGCTAAAGTATATTTTCAAACTTATCGAAGGATACTTTCAGTCTAAAAGATCCACTTCATAGGGCATTTTGTCAATGACAAAAGTCCCAAAGTGTCTACTTTACAAATGCCGAAGGGTAGTTTGGAGGGATGAAGGGCACCTTTTATTCCTGAAGAACACTTTTGTATGGCTAAGGGTCACTTCAAAGGTCCCAAAGGGTAAGTTTGGCAACACTCAAAGGGTATGTGCCCTTAACTCGAAGGGTAGGTTCAGGAAGTTCGAAAGGCGAGTGCACTTTGGAAGAATTCTTTCAGTGATTTTACATCGAACAGAATTCCCAAAATAAAAGGCTTGAAGAAAATGACGGGAAAGGAGAATTGGATATTCCATAAAGGTCTAAAGGTCCTTTTCAAAAGATCTGTAGGGTATGTGGCTACTTCGAAAGGGCACATAGCTTAGGATAAAGATCCGATAGGGTAGGTTCAACCAAATCTGAAGGGTAGGCTCGCAGCAACTGGCCCAAAACACCAAGACCAAAGGGAAACTTAGGTTTGTGGCATAAGGGGTAGGTAAAACATTCAAAGGGTATATCTCAAGGATAGAGGGACTAAAACAATAGTTCTGAAGGGTACTCTTGTACCAAACTTGAAAGGTATGTGCCCTAAAAGAAGTGGTCAAAGAGGGGGCAAATGGTCAGTTCAAAAATCCCAAAGGGTAGGTTAGCAAAGTGAAAAGGGCATTTTGAAATTTTTGAAGGGAAATTCCAAAATGTTGAAGGATACTTTGGCAACAATTCGAAGGGTCCATTTCATAGGGCTTTCATCTATGACAAAAGTCCTAAAGGATCTACTTCGTAAAGGCCAAAAAGCACTTTCAAAACTCTTGAAGGGTACTTTCGTATGCCTGAAGATCATTTTGAAAGTTTTGAAGTAAGTTGGAGGGGGTCAAAAGAATAATCTATAGGGAATTTGCTTTGAGGAAAATGTATGCAATCTAAAATCCTTTAAGGCAAGGGGTCCATCGGTCAAATTCTTTCAGGAGAATTATTTCGAACAAAGAGTCTGCAATAATTGTTTCAAAAAAAAAAGGCTTCTACGAGAATAAAACCCAAAAGAAATAGGACCAAAAACTTCTCGAAACATGACATTTGAAGAGATTGTTATGCACAAAAGGCCGAAAGAATAAACCCAAAGAATTCATCTACAGTACACAACACAATGCCAATATTATCCTGCCAAGAGCAAAAGTACTTTAGATTTTCCAGGATATCAAGAATCACAAAAAGTAAAATGCCCTAGATTTCCCCAAATTTGCATGGACATAAATGAAGAGGATCAACCTCGAGATAAAATCTGAAAAAAAGTGGGTGTCCATTTCTTAACAACATGGCAACGAAAAGGGGGATGTTGGGTACAACATGTTTTTAATTTTGAGATGAAATCATATTAATCTAGACAACTACAACCTACATTGTTGTCCAAATGGAGTGGTTTTGTTTGAATATGCTTTTTGGGTAGAAACTAAGTATGTATTATGATCAACTGAGCAAATATTATCCTTTTTTCTATGCAGTGAATTATTTCAGCGTAATCTCCAAGGCAAAGCCACAATGTATGCCTCCTTTTTTGAGATGAGTTGTAAAACGTGAACAATAACTTAGCTCAAAATAAAAATTTATGCCATTGATGTTATGAAAAAATTGAAATTTTGAGTAATAATGATGACATTGAAGATCGCAGCATCATATTGATAATATGAGCAAACAATTTATGTATGATACATGTAGAATGAAGCATACATAGTTTCAAGTCTAAATAAATGTTATCAATTAGTCTCGTAGTGAATAAATGATTAATTATGAGTACTAAAAACTAATATAGAACTACTCAGGGAATATGCATGATATTGATCATGGCATCAATAAATAGGGGAGATGCATGATATCTATCAAGGCATCATAAATTGAGCATACAAACACAAACAAGAGTCATGGCCATAACATGTACACAAAGAGCATACACAAAAGCACAAAAATCAATGAAGAAGTCCAAGAGGTCAAATACAGGTGACATGTTCAAATGTTACTCACACAATAGTAACACATAATAAGTCTTAAAGCCACAAACAAGGACATGTTCAAATATTCACAATCCAGATAAATGAGTACACACAAAGCAAGAATCAAAGAAGCAAACATGATAATCATGCATGAATAAGTGATATTGATCTATATAAGCAATTTGTAACATTAGAGTATTTTGCAACTCAAGTATCCAGTGAGATAGCAATGTGAAAATAAGTATATAAATATGTAAAGATTTTGCCCATTGTGTTATATTGTAGTAATAACAAAAGGGATAGTCATAAAATGATAAAAGATGAATAAAATATGCCCCCAATGAACTTGTTGTGATGCACAGAAGTTGTAGAAGGCATGTGATTATTTTGGATCTAAAAAACTAGAGCTTGTGTGCACTATGACAAGTCCATTGGAATGGGACAAGAGTGCAGTGCATGACTATTTGGAAGAGAGTGGTTTTGTCTCTGTAGATTTTATGGGTCTGAGATAGTATCACCACCTACAATTGCATTTGAGATTGACAAGTATGATTTGAAACTCACTCAAGTACACTTGTGAAGCATATTTGACATAAAATTGGATATGGAGAATTACTGAATATACTGAGCATAAATCAAATTATACAAATGAACTATACATATCATGCATAGGTCTTGATTCTTATAACTTTTTGCGTATATATATTATTTTTAAATATATGAATCTAAAAACAGAACGTACTAACCAATTATTACCGCAATAGCCTCACAATCAATAGGTCTTGTATCTACCATAGGAAGGATGACCTCTCCAGAATGGTAAATATCATGCCACTATGAATTAACTAGTCTCAACTCATAATCTTAAATCTGATGTGACTCTATAACATAAGTGTCATTATCATGATACATTAACAGACAAAGGGCATAAATTCGCCACACGATTTTATCAATTTGCATATTCGGGCATCATAATTTTCACAGGTGGCTTTTGGGGAGGGCAATTTCTATTGAAAAATAGTTTTGTTGGGTTCCAAGGCTCTTGACCAAGTGCCTACGGAGATTCACCAGCTGGTAGTTATCTGCTTTGGTTTTCATGTCACATTAATTTCAATACATGGGTCATTCAGGGGACATGAATAGTTGTTATGTAATATATTTGTTTAATCAAAATATCTCCCTCATTTTCTTTGATTGATACACACCTCACCATTTTTTAATGTTAAAATGGTGAAAACACACAGCATCTCCTCATTTTCCAATATGCCAGAGAGGAGTGTATCGTCAGTATTCAACGATGTGAAAACTATGATCAACTACAATCATCTCAAATATGAGTTTCATGTATAAATTTATTTACAATTATGTCGTTAAAAATTTGAGGATATAATTTGGCGTGCATACCCATATAATCTCTCAGATTCATGTTGGTTAGCAATTTTTCCTATACTCACAGGTTGCATTATGTGTTATTTTTTGCAATCTGAAAAAGGGGACTTTGATGAGGGAAAGAAAAAAAGCAAAAAGAAGAAGATGTATATCGTAATTTTTCAAAATTTAAGGTGATGTGTTATTTGTTGATCAACATCAAATCCATTTTTTTAATTCTCTTCCAATTTTTAGTTTTTCAAGTTTAAGGCTTAAAGAAGCAGATGTAAGGTCCTTGTTTAATGGTACCATAAGTCTGTCATTATGGCTCAACATTATTGTGATCTCCATGAGAGATTATAACATCAAGGTATGCTTTGCATTCTTTTCTGGATGGTTATATTTTTCTCTTACTTTGTGAGTTGGTACTAAATAATGAGGGGTTTGTTTACTAAATGGCATTCTCTATATGTTTTTGTGTTCGAGGATTGGGTTTTTTCAAACTGTATATATGTATGGTTTGTCCTTATGCTAGGCAAGTTTGGTGTTTCCAAAAACTACAAGGTGTGTTTCTTTTCATTTGGCTTGTCTCCTTTATGTATGGAGAGATTTCAGATAAAATAGAGGTTTTAAACTATTATGGACAATATCTATTGATTAACGAGCAAAATAAAATTCAAGCTATAACAAATATGCATAAAGTTTAAACAACCCTGTATGAACAAAGCCATATAATTTTTGGCATTCCTTATAAGTTTGTGTGTTACGATATTTGGATGTTGCATAATGTATACATATGCTAGACTTTATATATGTATGGTTTTTCCATTTGGTTGGTGTCTTTGGCCTGCCATAAGCTATAAAATGTTATGTGTTTCTTTTCATTTGCTTTATATCCCTTCTATATGTTTGATTTCATATAAAATATAAATTATCAAAAGTTTTAAAACATTAGTTATTGATTAACCATGAGTAAAATAAAATGTAGTGTTTGACCAATATTCAGCTCATTCTGTTGGGAGATGGATGGGGCTGGGCCAGGTTAGAGCATCGAACTATTTTTCTTGAATGCAACTCAGATCGAACTTCTAATGAAAGGTTTATTTTCCTACAATCAAATGATTACATCCCCATTTTTGTATAAAATGTTATTGTGCCTTTTTTAAATGTCTTTAATAAATTATATTTTGTCTTTTTGGATATTTGTTCACAAAGATAGGAGCTATGATTATATCAGCTTTGATTTTGATGGAGAATTCATACTTTTGCTCCTTTTAGTTGCATAGATTTCATATAAAATATAGATTATAAAATATAAAATAAAACTAATGTTTAAGACTTTTGATAATCTATATTTTGATTTCATATTTAAGTGATTATGTGCATATTGGGAGGGAAACACAGACGCGGTCCTTGTTTTATACTAATGTGAATCTTAGTAATTATAAGATTATTGTATTGGATGTGTGTGGGTTTTGTAGGGATTGGGGCCAGAGTGGGGGCTATGAATAAATATACTTGGCGCTTAGATACTCACAAGACATGTTATGATTATAATTATTAATGTGAGGATGGTGGTGGGTTCAATATATGATTATGGTTGTGATGATAAAAATTTTTAATTGTATTTGCCCAAGTGTCTGTGAATGTTAAGATGGTGATTATATGGTGATGTTCTAGCATTTAATACCTTGCTACTATCTTATACAATTCTGCTTCTAGACTTCATGTTTCTACTTTTTAATTAATATATTATTTTGTTTTTATTAAAAAAATCTTAGGCAATAAGGGAAGCTCATGGTTTCTTCTTAACAAGGTTACTTCAATTTAAGTATGGCTTAGCAGATGGTGTGAACTGAAAGTATTAGTAGGAGAGCTTAAAACAATGAACAACAATAGCTCAATATTCATTTATTTGTTTATGAATTCTAAATTTTATATAATGAAATTTGAATCTGGGTAGAGCTTGAAACAACCAAGCCACTTTACCAACTCACCCACATCTCATTGATGAATTATAAATTTTATATTATTAATAATATATAATTTCTATTATTAATATAAAACATTTCCATTTTAAAAAATAACAAAACAAAAACATTACAATCTCTAATGAAAAAATCCAATTTTTATTGGTCCATAAAATTTGTTCATTTCCTTTTATGATAAATGTCTGTCCACTACTTCGTGACTGCATTTTTTTAAAAAAATGGAATCGAAAGACGTTTGTATGCATCTAAATTAAATTAAAGGTTGCACGTTTATAAAATATGAACAGGATCTGAACACAATCTTCAGAAACAATGATCAAGAAGACATGAAAAATCTATTAGAGGGGACAATCAACCATCTGTGTATGAACAAAAGCAAATGCAAGATGCAGGAAGTAACCCTAACCCTAATTAAGTAAACCTAATTGCATAACCATTTCAATAAGCTTATATAGCTTCTCACAAGGAATAGCGATAAATATATATCAAGTACTCTGAGCCATCATATATTGTTGGAAAGAGTTTAGGTCCTTCAAAACTGTTCATTTGAAATTCCATTGTTCTAAAAAGAAGGAACCAAAAATAATTGAAAAATATATGAATTGTTCTCGGATTTCATTCCAACGTATGTCTCCCAAAAATATATATAGACATCGAACCCAAGGAATAGCTTTCTGTAAATGTCAAGTATGCCCTGGTTTTTATCAATGCAACTGTAAGTGAAACTTACCAATTTTCCTCAATTTGGCAATTTGGCAATTATCTAAATATTGGTCAAACCCTGCGTTTTATTTTACTCACATTTAACTGGTAACTAATGTTTAAAACCTTCGATAATCTATATTTATATTTGAGCTTTATTATCTAAGATGTTCAAATATATAATATATTATCAATATTAATTACAATATAATTTATAAATATAATATTAATTAATGCTCAGTAATTTCTGTCCCTTGTTTTAGTACGCCCTTGGTTTAGGTGTAATTAATGCATTTGTATTAGTTGGATGTGTGGCGGTTTTATATATTGTTTGATATTGTGATGCATAATCGTTAATTTGTCTCCACCATCTGACCCACCTTCTCCTATTTAATGGTTGCATTCCTTGTTCATATCCATTGAGGTTTTAGTGTTTGGGTTTTTTTGCAGTGAGGGAGGAAAGTGTGGAAGGTGCAGTGACATACGAGGATGTGGTGGGGGCGATGGTGCCATACATTGCGCCCTGAAAGCATTGCATATGAGTTGTCTGATCGACTTCTTTCTTTCTTTTTTATCGTCTCACATATATTGTTGAATTGAACGCATTCAAGAAATTTGTTAAACTCTTTCAGGGATTTATTGCTACGTAAAGCCATTTCCTATCTTGGATAACTTAAATATATATGGATTATGTTTGTGTTATGAACCAAGTTAATATGAGATATTCTCATTCTCTGGCCCTTGATTTCCTGTTTATTTTCCATTTTTACATGTTTTGAGGCATGTAAACCCACCAAACGATTCAAGTGTGTGTGCAAGTTTTACATTTTTAATAGAAATATTTACAAGGCTTGCATTGAAAAAGCGAAAAGGGAATCATCGAGCCGCACTCCCATCTACTTTGAAGAGTTATCTCTTCCACACCTTTTATTAAACCAACCAAAAGAATCCACTCATGAATCTTGTTGCTCTTGTAATAGCCATTGTTGTACAACTTAAAATTTTCAAGATGAACATAATTCATGCTAAGAACTCTTTTGAAACCCTAAGAGATTGTAACTAACTCCAAAGATATATCCATCTTCTTGAATGAACATAGCACCTTATTACATCTTTAAGCAAAAACCTGGATAGAATTTGAGATCATAGCAATGGGTCAGCTAGCGTACTTAGTTGAACCTATGCCATAATTGGCCCCTTATTGCATTTTAGGTGAAATAAAGAGCTCTTCTCTAGATTTCAAATCCTCCACAGAAGTGTAACTCAGATCCGTTCCTAACATACAATATAAAAAGCATTTAAAGATGCATCTGAAGGTTTGGAGGGGTTGTTTTATAAATTGAGCTAAATGGCTTTTAACGATGGGATAGATTTATTAGCAATTTCCTATCAATGATAACAATTGAAATGTAGTTGTGTTAGACATCACACCCAGCCATTCAAACCCTGTGGTAGCCATGGACAGTGATGCCTCATTCATGCGTGGTTGGTGAAAGCCATTCCCATCTAAAACCTATAAATTCACCTCAAAGCAATACCTTTTGTTGTGTAATACCTCCTTTATGATTTTTTAGTTGAGAAATACCTCTTACAGTGTTCACATCTAAGAGGAATAGTAGAGTTTATCGGGCATGGGAGGTCGTGAAATTGTAGAAGAAAAGAAGGTGAACCATACATATATGTACTAAGAATCATAATGGCCCCGCAAAAATAGGTTAATGCCCAATGCTATGCCATAAACATTTGTTGCCCTGCTCACACAATACCTATATAGAGTTGCTTGGAATCCAATTTTATTCTTGATTTTTCATTTTTTCTTGTTGCAACTAACTTGCCATGAAGCCATGGCTTATGTGTTATGCTTTCAAGGCTTGAGCTAAACAAAATTGTTTTTTCGTTAGGATGTTGGTTTGATGTTCATCATACCTTTCCCCATTCAATTTCAATAAATTATGAGTGCAGTTTATCAGGTATGCAAACTGCACCAACAACTATAATGCCCTTAGGCTATCGCTTGGCACTGGGCCACATCGTCAAGCAGGATTTCATATACACTTGTTATCCAGATGTATCATCTAACAAACTGCTCAAATTGAAAGATAAAACTCTACTTCAATATTTCAAATAAGAGTGAAAATACCAATTGTCTTGCTCTCATACGCATATCCTTACAAGTTTTTAAATTTATTTAGTAGTTAATTTGGACAAAAAATCATATCTTCGACTAGGTGTTAGGAATTAATTAACTATCAATTAATATATAATAATTAATATATTATTATAATTTAATGTAATAACCTAATGTATATATTATTATATATTTTAACATGTAAATATTATTATACATATACAAAGATATTATATTGTATCATACATATACAAAATATTAACATATATAATATGATCTTTTAATGAATTATTATATTTTATATTGTTCTATTATATGCATATAGATTAAAATAATTATATATATTATTGAACATTATTAGAATGAAAAACATAATATATATAATTACATATAATATATTACTATGATAATAATAATAGTTGTTTATATATATATATATATATATATATATATATATATATATAATTAACAATTTATATTATTATATATTATACATAATAGTAATATATATAGTAACAGTGATTTATATATTACATTAACATTTAATACTATTATATGTTACTATTTGGAATTATATATAGTTAGTTAGTTAAATTATGTTGAAAAGTATGTAATTTTTTGTTTTGGTAAAGTGGGGTTTTGTAAAGTAAAATTTCAAATTCTGTTGGGTGGTGATGGTGAGGAGTGATGAAAGAGTGTTTCATGTGATATTATACACCAAAGGGCTCATATCATACACATGCCCCAACTTCAGGGCAGTGACGACATCTTTTATTGATTATTTTCTATTTAATTATGAAAAGAATCAATGTTCAATGTGCAGATTGAATCAACAATTCAATGATGTAGATATGGGGGCAATAAATTAGGGTTGTGGTGTTTATCTTTTTGCTTTTATTGCAGTTGAAATGATTACCAAAGATTTTAAAAAGTGGCTCATGATATAATGTGAATGTTGTGGTAGAGGAGTCACTAGTTGAGAGAGAATGGTCAATTGGTGATCATCCCCAGGTGGCAGGGAGAATTGGTAGGTTTATCTCTCATGCAGTATGGGGTGCCCACATCAGACATGTAAAACAAGAATATACTCCACAAATGAAAATAAAATACTTACCAAATAAAATCATGAAAAAATAAATATACATCTCATATTGGGGCACTAGCGCCTTAGATTCATCTCCTAGTTTAAGAGATTCCATTTAAATGCACCTACAGTTTTAGAGGGATGGTTTGTCAGGAAGAAAGGTTGTGTGAGTTGGCATTTTATAGTAGGAATGGATGCCAATACCTTTACAGGTTTGGGATATTCCATTTATATGTGCTCATAATTTTAGAGGGGCCATTTCTCAAGAAGATTAGTTATGTGAGTTGGTGGTTGGCAATTAGAATGGACACCCATACCTTTGCATTAACACCTATATTTTTCCACCACCTCTTTGTGCCTTTGTATCCAAAAGGGTTGTTCATACCATATGCCCACGCACACTAATCTAGATCAAAGGTCTCTACTTTGGCAACGCAGGTGGAGAATTTGGCAATAACATAGGCAAAATAGTATTATTGTCATGGGGGCATGGTTGTTGCATCAACTTCATTAATTTAGGCATGCTTTCCTTCTTGGTATATAGATTGTGTTAAAATAAATAATGCTTACCCTTTATTATTTATGTTTTTTGTTTACCCACCTACTTACATTGATATGGTAATTGTTTACCTCTCCATTTACCCACACCAAGACTTTATTTTATAGTGATTTCAATGAATCAAGTATGTTACTAATAAAGGGTGCTTTAATTCATACTAAACGAGTGCTCACCCTAACTTACCATACCCTACACTCAATGGGTCATGCTCTATACCCCATCCTAATTAGAAATATAAAAGTTTCAGTATATTCTTAGTTTTATTATTTACCAAATGTATCTTTAGGTGAGGATGCCATGGGGGTTGTATATGCATGACCCTGATGCCTACACCATGTGCTAAAAGTCCACCACCAGATACCCCAAAAACATATGTTGTCATCCACTCTTCAATCCCTGTCCATTGTGCTTTGGCACAAACTCACTTTGTTTGCCTCTTCCTTCTTTCATAAGCTTCTTCTATTGAGTCAACCACAAAAAACATATAAATATTGTTTTAACTTTACCTACAAACAAAATACCAATGTCTTGCACGTGGGTTAAGAGAGCGTTAGAGATAGGCTAAAATCCAATTAAATCATATACTCCATCGCTAGAGGTATAGGCATAAGCATAGGCATTCAAGGAGGCTAAGGGAATCATGTCATCAACGTAATAAATTTTGATTGTTGAAACTCTGGATGGTTACCCCATGTAGGGCCATGTGCTTCTCAAGCTATCGGGGAAATCTTTACTTCGCATCTTTAAACATGAACCTCTCGATTGTTGAATGGCATGTTATGGAAATTTGAAGCCTAAGTAGATATAAATGGGTATATTCAATAGCCAAATAGGTTCATGAACTTAGGAAGCACGTTGAAAAGCCCATGTGGTCAATGATGAGGCATAAAGTGATGGAGAATTTGACATTTTTGGAAAAGAAGAAATTGTGGTCCAAATATGTTAATGGAGTATAAAATCCATTATAATCATGCATGTGTAGAGCCCCTTCAATAACTTATCCCAACTCTTTCCAAATGTATTCTAATCTCAATTACATAAAAAAGTAATACTCTCGGCATAACTTGCACCCTTGGGGCAACTATTAGTTTGTATTATCATGTGTATGTTGTTTATCATGGTGTACTCTAGGACTCTTTGAAACCCATTGTGGAGTATAAGAACTCTATGTTGGTGTTCTTTGTGGAACACTCATAAAGCCTTGTAGTATCAGTCTAGAACGTGTTGGATAGAGAGTGGCTCTCTATCATCTATGACAAATCATCGATTAAGTGGATTTTCAAAGATAAATCTCCTTAGAAATTAGACCAATTTCTTCTAAAATATTTGAGTAAGTTAAGCATTTTTAGGTTGCTTAACTGATATATGTTGTGTAGGAACAATAACCTTTTGTTGGAGGGGCTATTCATATGGAATGCCATGAACTATGATGACCTCGTTAGAAAAAATATATTTCAAACATATGTGTATTGTAGAAGGTATTGCATAAAGTTGTTGAATCCAAGGATATTTGAAAAACATATTGAAGACACTTGCACTGGGTACTATGAACTTGGTGGCCACATTGTTGGACTAACCTATACTAGTAATGTGATCTCACCAATAGAACTCTGAACATGGCCATTGAATACTTTTATTAAAGTTGTTGTAGGAACTATATCCTTATCTAAGTATCTAAAATTTTAAATAAGTGTGATAATGCACATATTCACACTTGAACTATTATCAACCATGACATTCTATATAGGTTTATGATCAATGTAATTTCCAATGAAAAATAGTGCACATCAAAATCATCACCAACTATCTCATGCTCTGCAAATGTGATATGCGATTTAGATGGAACTGAAACATGATATGTACCAATGATAACATTCAAAGGATGTTGTGCCTGTGTATGAGGATGATAAGAAAATGGTGGAGGGCGCTCTATTATATGTGTAATGCACTTTTATTTTATTTGTTATTTCTTAACCTTTATGCTTAGGAAAAGGATAGTTGAATATCTTCATTGTTCTACCTCACTTGGTTATGTTTTTTTACTATCCATACATGTACCCACGTCAATGATATTCTCATTATTTAAATCCTATATCTTATGCCTCAAACTGAGGCATCTGTTGGTAGTATGCCCTAGTGCTCTATGAAAATCACAATAAGGGTTTTGATTAAATCCTTTTGGAATAGGTTTACTCGCATCAACCTTTTTAATGGGAGGGAACGACATGAGATTACATTCAAATAATGTTTTTAACACATTGTAGGGAGCTCGTGACAAGTTTGTAAATTGTCTCTTTGGAGGAAATGATAATACAATACATAAAGTAGGTTATGAGACTGAATTCATTATTATATTCAGATCACTCTTATTATCATTTAGTATTTCCTTGTATGGTGGCTTACTTAGATTCTATACATTAGAAGTAGATGCTAGTTTGGTGGCATATTGTAGCTTATTCATTGCCAACAACTTAACCTATCTTTCATTAACTATGTGACATAAATCTATGAATGATATAAATTCTTAAACACAATATATTCATGTAGAGGAGCAAGGAAACTTTATTTTAATGTCTTGTAATTCTTTATCTACTATAGGATGTTTCATTTTAGATAACATGGTCTTATACCGTAATATATATTCTACAATAGGCTTGTTGGATTATTTTTTGAACTGAACAATTTAAGCATGTGAATCATTTTCATTTATGTTAATTGATAAATGTGCAAGGAAAAAATATTCCAAAGGATTGAATGCATAAACTGATTGATGTGGTAAATCCTATAATCATCTTAGATAATATTCTTTAAAATATATTGGAAATAACTTTATCAACAATCTATTATTGGATGCATAGTCCAAATGTGTTGCATGAAATGCTCTCAAATGTTTATAGGGGACACCTTTTCCATCATACAATGTAAGCTTACATGCCATAAAACTATGCAGTAAAGGATATAGAGAAATATGTTGAGCTAATGGATAATGCAGTAAAATATGTCAATCAAATGCTTGATTTGGTTTCGAAGCAGTTTGTTCCATTTGTAACACCTTAGTTCTTAGAGCTAAAATAATTTACATAAGGGATTGTGCATCAGGAATAAAATGTGTTAACTAAATACGATGTAAATTTTACTGAGTAGAGATTGGCATATTAATATGTTGAAACCCTTTTGTTTCCCTAATAGTAGATGTGGGTATGAAAGTTGTATCGAGTGATGCAGATAAAGGAATGGAACCAATATTGGTGGAAATCTCATATGTATTAGTTATAATTACACTTTTAATTTTCAACATAATTTACAAAATCTCATAATAATCCTGAGATTATTTACGGATTATTTTTCAAAATTTCTTAATAATTTACAGTTTATTAAGCTATAGTTATTCATTGCCCATAGGTGGAATTACATCTTGATGTTCATCTTGAGACTCAATTTTATCTTGACTATATTATTCATGCTCTAAAGTATTGTCATGTACTTATACATATTCATTATGTTCAATATTATCTAAAGGTCTTAATATACCTTTGTTCTTATCCATCTTATGTGCCTTATCAAAATAATGAGTATGTTCAATTATAGTATCATTTAGTTTAACACTTCTTCTAAGAGAGGTAGAAACAACTTTCATAGATCACATAAAATATCGAATATAAATTTTGAATATTATTGTTAATAAATAATTTACCAAATTTTAAAACCCCAATACAACAATTGAAAATACTAAAAAAAGGAAAGAAACCCTAACAACATGGATGGTTAAGTTTGCAATATTCAATCATATACAAGTTCACTAATATGTTTTATCAAAACTAGTGAGTTAAGTAAATGTTAATATAATTGTGAAAAAATATTGAGTAAAATAATAATGTCTAATATATGAAATAAATACACAAGATTGATTTAGAACTTAGTATTTATGAAAAAAAGCTAAAAAGGAGAAATGCTAAAAGATAAACAACTTAAATGACACTCAAATCTAATGAACTACAATAAAGACTATGTAATAGGTTGTGGGACTATGTGCAATCATTATGAATCATGAATAAGCTCTATTTGAATCTAGAACAAGGTTATGTTATTTGAACAAGGTTGGCCTATGTTATTGTCTGTAGGGTGCACCAATGTCCAGTAGGAATTTTTCATCTATGTAAAACTAGATAAGTGCATCTTCACTTATAGGTCCTATGTGTATGGTTGGGGCTTTTTAATTCACTGTGGAAGTCATTGTATACTTTATTTTTCAATTTGTACCTTATTTCAATAGACAATGAGGGAAAAATGCAATAAATGGGTAAAAAAAGGTTAGTCGTTGAATTTGTGCTTGACCTCAACAGCGCTTGTGTCTTCCTACATAATAATACTCCGAAGAGGGGTCACATTTCATGTAGTTCTCCCTTTCCATGGTGGTGTGTGTGTGAAATACTAGTATGATGTTATATGTTGGTGCAATCCTAATGTAATTATGTGGTTTAATAATGACTTATGATCTTGGAGGTGTATTCAGACTTAGCTTAGGGTTATTTGGGTTGTATGGACTTAGAATTAGGAAGAATAGGTATTTTCATCTCAATGTACAATTAGAATAATTATGGTGAGTTCAATATGGAATGCTCTTACCAACTAGTGAATAAAGGTTGAAAAATTAATCTTATTTTGGTCCTTATTTATGATTCTAGGTTTATCCTAACTCTAGTTTATGTGTATTTATTATAATTACAAATTCATTTTATCACATATTTATTAGGTGGCTCTCACCTCTCTTGTCTACTTGTAGGTTTTGGGAGTTACTTTCACAAGTAACTCATCTACCACATGTCACAAATATATTCTTTGCTTGTAAGAAGGTTAAGAATATTTGGAACATATGTTGAAGCTTGCACATGTAACTCTTTATTCCTTCTAGATCTATTTATTGATCTTTTATCTCTGATTATTCATGTTGTATAATCTTTATCTTGCTCTTGCATCCTAGTGATGTTATTTAGGATTAAGGTGATTCTCTTTCTCTCTCTTAGCTTCTTCTTGTTATGTACTTAAAAATTCATTATTGTAAGGCTTCTGATAAAATATGAGGTTTTTCTATGTTCGATGGTTTTCCCACTTGTCAAATCTCACACCTCAACTTTATGTTTTGTTCTCACTTCAAGATAACATTTATCCTTAAATCTTTTCATTGTTTAATCAACATTTTAATTTGATCTTTGAAAATGTTTTTCCTAGAAAATGTGTTTATATAGTGGTCTTTTTAGAAATTCCTAGAATGGGACTTGTGAAACGTAAAAGATGACTCAATCGATGAATTTAACTTTGATAAATTAGCTATTATTTGGTGGGACGATGAAACCATCATCTTTAGACACTACCAACAAGTGGAATTGTCATGATGGATCAACCTTATCTAAGGAATAGAGAAAATTAAATTGGAAGTGTGGATTAGTATTATCATTGCTTAAGGATAAAGGATCGTCTATATAGAAGTAGAGGAATAGTAGTTTAAAAATATAGAATTGAGCATAGGCTAAGTGTGTATAAGGAATGGTCATAAGTGCATTGTTTTAGCATTAATAAACATGATCTAGACCATGAAGACCCATATTTGTCACTAAAGAGGGACATTTCAATGTATAATAAGATTAGAGAGATTTTGTTAATATCGAACTTCAGTGAGAAGATAAAAAATAAGGAAGCCAACATTCTATAAATTAATGTGGATCTAGACATCAATCCTATGTGGATGGCAAAAGAAGAAAATAAACAATGGAACATGAATTCTGATGATAGGCATTGGTCCATCATGTACTTTTGGGAAGAACTACTAGGTTTATGTAGCAATCAAAACTTAATTATTTACAATGGCAGGAGTAAATGAGTAAAATTGATACATTACATGTGCAAGACACATAAAGGGTAGAGTGTTATAGATTACGTTATATGCTTGTAAAATTCTATATCTAGAATTGAAGAGTTAAAAGTAGAATATTTTCTCGTGAAACTTAAATTATATCACGACCCATTTTTTATAAAACTCTAATTATAAAGAGATGATTAGTAGGATTAGCACACCGGGGTGAACCAAATCAATCTTAAACTTAAAGGAAACATCTTCTTGATAGAGTAAAATCAACAAGTCTTTAGATCATCACTGTATACAAGTTGCAAGAAATGGAAAATAAGGGAACGCATGACAATGATATAGAGTACACTAAAAGCAAGAGGCTAATTAAAACCATTCAAGATGCACTAAATACATGAAATAGATCTAAACCTAAAAATAAGGAAAGGAATAGTTTCCCAATAAACCTTAAGTATGATGAAAAATTCAAGACAATGCAAAGATCACTAAAAGAACCAAAAGGTAGAGTTGTGTCATTGAATTTGGTATTAATGGAGTCTTAACCTAATCAAACAAAACAATTGAGTAAAGTGAAATTAGTACTTGAATAAGCATTCAACCTTACATTTCACTTGAAACAAAATAACATTCAGTGACTAGGGATTGAAATCAAAACATGCAAAAAGATGAGAAACTTATTTGTTTCATGCTCACATAGTTGTATCTGACTATTTTCAGCACTGGGTATGATCGTGGTACTATCATATTTGATTGTTTGCCTTTCATATTAACCTGGTAAAATAGAGTGGTGTTCTCCTATTCTATTAGGGCACGTCTTTACAAACTCTTTATGAGACAAAATTAAAATTTGGGTTCTATGTGGATCGTCCTATAAGTGTGTTTTAGCATGTCATTAACTTGCATTCACAATATCCAACCTATGTTTGTCTTATCTTCTTAAAAACACCAACAAAGTCATACACACAAAAGTCAAAGAAAGATAAAATGCAAAATGAGGGGAAAAAGTGGGGAAGTGGGAATGGTTGAGTTGCCCTCAAAACCACGATGTACTAAATGTTGCCTACATAACCCCAATGATTGGGACCTCATGTCAGTGTAGTTCTCCTTTTATGGAATGTGCATAATCAGATCAAGCATGATGTGTATTTTAAATTCTTTTTTCTTATGCCCTCCTCTTGATCAAACATGCAATCTAGATGTGATATGTGTAAACTTTAAATAAAATGCACAGATTGAGCTTGTTGTTCATTGATTTTGTTTATTATGCTAGTGTCAAATGATAAGTGATGGGTGTAAATGCCTTTGGGAACCCTTTAAATAGAATACTCCTAAACTTGAATTTAAAATAACTAATTTGTACATTGACCAACTCAAACAAGTGTAAAATGGTCATAAAAAGAGACCCAAAATAAGCATACACCCAAAAGAGATCTGAAACATGCGGAGGACAACAACGGTACCTACCTATGGATAACAATGGGGTGCACTCCTATCCTATCTAAGTGCTCCTATCCAAACTCAAAGAAACTAAAGAATGGAATTGTAGGAAGACCATGGATCCCTGTGACTCTAACAAGGACTAGCATGGAAGACTGAGACTTTAAAAACATAGCAAAATCAATGTGAAAGAGTGACATAAAATACATAATACTAAGACAACACATGCAAATATGAGCTTAATTCAACATTAAGAGATTCTAAATATAAAATCCACCAAATACATAATAATTATGTTTGCTTGATAAAATTTGGAAGTATACATTTCCTCCCCCCACTCCCCCCTCCTTATTTTATTAATGCAATGAAATGAAAATACTAGAGTAAAATAAGAATGTGTATTTGTACTTCCCTGCATAACATGTGCTTACTTACAATTGGAGGTGTCATGGGTTCAATGTGATAAACCAATGTGCTAAGAAGATGAACTATGATCTTATTCTCTTTGTGGCCAGATAATTAAACAAAACTTTGAATGATACCTGTGAAGATGAATCCACGATGTGGATTCCATGTACTAAATATGGATAAATAAATGTGTTGTAATTAACCAATCTATGCTTTCCCCCATTATGATATTTAGATATATATGTTCCTGGAATTCAAACTATGTTTAATTTCATCCCCACACATCTCAAATATACTAGGTATGGGCGTAAAAATTTCAAAATTTCCCCCATTATTATAAAGAGATCTTGTGAGAAGGTATAAGCATGGTGGCTTGGTAATATGAGTGCACATAGTCATGAGTGGTTTTATGAGGTTTCTTGAGCATGTATAAGAGGTATTGGAACACTCATAAGAATCTAAGGGTGAGCCTACAGGGGTAGGACGTCCAGACCAAGTCTGCAACTAGACCACTCCTACACCGTGCCTAGCCTAATGAGGTATCATGATCTATTGTCAAGGCATGTGAAGGATGTATGGTAGTGTTTAAAAATGAGACATTTTTTGAGTATGTAAGTGAGGTGGAGAGTGCATGAAAAGAGGCATGAAGGTCACTTTTAAGGCCTAATGTGATTTGTAGCTCAATGTCTAGAGAGCAAATAAAGCGAGAGTGTGGCCTAATGAAGGGTCATGATCAGATTTCAAGGTGTTTGAGATCATATAAGAATTTACAAAGGTGAGTCAAGTTTTTTTATACATGTACATAAATTTTGAGGTTCTAGTTTGAAGGACAAGGCATGAAAAGTGGTTTTTATGTCTCTCGAGTGCACAAAATGAAGGGTTCTCAACCCAAAAAAGATTTTATTGTGCTCATTAGATCGTCAAAAATTTGCATGGGAACTTAGGCAATTCATGGTATATGGGAAATGGTTTTATCTCAAAATTCTAAGCATTAGTTTTTTAATTGAGGGGTTATGCTTTATGAATGATCGTTAAGAATGGAAATAGGTTTAAATCCTCTTAGAACCCTAATAACGACCCGATGTTAAATATGTTGATAAAAAATGCCCATAATGGACTGATATGTTAGGTAATGTATTGGATATTATAGTGGACTCTTCTAGGTACCTCCAGGTGGTATTGGTTAGAGAGAGGAAAGAGAGAGTGTTGAGTTACAGGGTTATTCCTGAAGAAGTTATTATAACTATCAAAAGTTGTATTAGACATAGTAAGAAAATGGATAAAAAGAAGAAGGTAGAGACTCATGTTTTATGTCCATGAAGTTCTATGTATAGGTTTTAGTCCTCAAGTGTGTTAAGCTGATCATCGAAGTTAGGGAGTCACTAACAGGGCTAATGGTGTAAACAGTGAAAAACCCAAGCAACAATAAGAAGATGATTAGGAATGTGTTCTAATGATAAGATGATAAAACCAAGTATATATAGATGTTTTTTATAACTTGTAAGACATGTTCATGATTGGTATAAGTTTTAGAGGTAAGTGAATATAGTGAAAAAGTTACTCACAAGTTGACCTATCTGGGTCAGATGAGACAATGAGATATAAGGTCATGAGACTGGTCTGAAAGACCAATATTTTCCATTTGACCATATTATATTTATATCTTAGAATGGTCTAATGATCTCATAGGATCATTTACATGCATCAAAATTCATTGAAGATGTCTATACAGGTGTTGGAGGTCTGAGTTACCATGATCGATCTTTGAGAAAAATTGATAGTTCTAAGTGAGTGAGTTGTAAAAGTATTTTTGAGGCTCTATGCCCTGATTTGAAGTATATAATGCACATGGTGTTTTTTAATTTAAAAACTTTTTTAGTGATTTTGAAAATATTTGAATTCAATGTAATAAGGTTGAAAAGTTGAAGTCAAAATGGCTTGTTTGGTTCATGCAAGATTGTGTGAGATAAGGTCAGAAGATTGGTCTGCAAGACCAATGTTCAATATTATAGTTTATGGTTTTTGTGATTGAAGTTTTTTTGAATATCTTATATAATATTTTTAATGTATTTATAATCACTAAAATTATCCTTTCAGGGGTTGGATGTCAAGTAGTTTCATGACTAGTTTTTGCAATTCTGACAGCTTTGAGTGAGTGTACTGAAGAGATGAGTTTAAGCCTTTTTGACCTAAGTTTAAGTGTTTAAAGAATATGGTGATGACCCTAAGGTCATATAGATTCTATCTATGCACTTTGTTGATTTTTTTTGAGTGGCTTAAGTGAGTTTGAGCTTCAGTATTGAAAGGCAAATTTTTGGTGTACACAAGCCTAATATGATTGAGCACTAACGAGGGGTTTCGAGTAGTGATTTATTTTAAAATGTCTTAGTGAGATCAAAAGACATTATTGGGAGAATATTTTATTTTTATATGGTATTTCCCTATCGTGTGTGAAGTATTAAAGTGTTCCAAGGAAGATAAAGTGTAACGTGTGTCTAAGAAGGCCTAATAGGTCTCCATGAGACCTAAAAGTGAAATGAGGTCTAATAGAATTATGACAAACCAAAAGGGACTTAAATATAATTTGAAGATATTTTTTAAGACCTTTTTTATGTTTTACCTAATATTTTAATGGTGTTTGGTCGACTAAGTGGTATATGAACAAGGAATGGTATATATACAAGGTAGTTTTAGGCTTATTTATGCATGTAGAGAGTATGTGAATGAAATAACACATTGTTGAGAAGGAGGTATTTTAGACCATAATAAGAGTTTATAAGATATTTAATAAATATTTGACAGTGTGTCTGCATATGAATATCAAGGTCATATGATCTAATCAGGCTTGAAGAGACTTAGTTGAGCAAAGAGGCCTAGAAGGCAATTTCAGAAGGATAAGAGTGTGAAGAGCTAAAGAGGTGGTCACCATATATTGGTTTAGAAATAAGGTATTATAAATATGATCAAAACAATCAGGTGGTTGAGTTGTTGTTGAGTCATCTAGGGGTTTGGTGCCTCCTTGAAAGTGGGTATTTGCTAAAGCCCAGTCAAGTGGGTACTTGACTAGTTGGGGTTAGTGTTCCGTGTGAAGTTGGTGCTTCACTAATTTAGTTTTTAACTTATAATAATTTAGTCCATTTTCATATATCAGTAATTTTTCTTCCCCTTGATGGTTTCTCACATATGTGATGTGTTCTTGAATTTCATGTTCATGTGGATAGTTGCTTGTGCTTGCTAGATCTATATGTTTGTTTGAATGGTTCATGAATGCTTAAATATAATTGAAGAGAAATTTTTTAAAGTCTTATTCACTCCCCAGACATATTTATTCTAACATTTGGTATTAGATATTGGACCTTTGAAGCAGTTCTAACATCCTAAAGGATATCCTAGAAGCAAGGATGGTTAGCAGTCAAGTTCAAGGAGGTTTCTCTACTAGTAAGGCTTTGTTTTTTAATGGGACTAATTATGCATTTTAGAGAATAATAATGAGGACATATCTATTTTCAATGGGCCATGACATATGGAAGTCAATTGTGGATGGATGCACTCCACCTCCTACACCACCAACTGATGTAGCAAGAAGGAAAGTGAGAGCAATTTCAAGGCAATGAATGTCATTCTATGTGGCCTATCAAAGAAAAAGTTTATGAAATTGATGCATTGTGAGTTAGCCAAGGTGATATGGGACAAGTTGAATACTATCTATGAAGGAGACATCAAGGTGAAGATGGATAAATTGCAAACTCAAAGTTTGAAAGTCTGAGTATGAATGAAGGTGAGAGCATTGCATGCTACATGTTAAGGGTCGATGAAGATGTCATTAAAAGATTAGGAGAAGAAGTGCAAGAGTCTATAGTTGTTCAAAAGGTATTGAGATCACTAAATCCTAATTTTGATTATAAACTGTTTGTAGTAGAAGAGATGTAAAATTTAGATAAGCTAGAGATAGATGGGCTTCATGGCATCTTGAGTGCCTATGAAATGAGAACAAATAAAAGAAGACCTCCCAAGATAGAAGCATCATTCAAATCTGAAAAGAAGTCAAAATACAGGAAGGTCAAGGATGAGGTATGTTCAGATATTGATGATGATGAACTGATAGCCATGTTTGCTAAGAAATTTAGGCTTGGATCTAGTAAGTATAAGGGTAAGTTGCCTTTCAAGTGTTTCAACTGTGGTAAGATTGGTCACTTTGCATCTAAGTGTCCTATCAAAGATAAGACTAAGCATGATGAAGAACATGATGAACATCTTGGTGATGATAAGAAGGTATATAAGCCTGACAAAAGTAAGAAAGATTTTATGAAGTATGAAGGTAGGAAAGGGTCATTCAAAAATAAGAGAAGTTTCTATCCCAAAGAAGATAATAACTCATCTGATGTAAATGACACAAGTACATCTGATAGTGATGTTGACAGTTATGAACATGAACATAACAACAATGAAACCTTATTCATGGATATAGAAATAGATAATGAGTGTTGTTCAAAAGGAAAAGACCTTATGGATGATGAAGATGAGGTTGAAGTAAATCTTGAGGTAGAATTGGTGAGTGCTCTAAAGGAGTTGAAGTTCCAAAGAAGCAATAATCACAAACTAAATTCATTATTTAAGGACTCTGAAGAGTAGATTGGTTTGTTTAAAGAGAGATTGAGTAACAATCCAAGGAGTATGATGAGATCATCAATTAAGTTTAAAATCATATGGAGATAGTCACTGCTATCTTAAAGGCAAAGGAAGAAGAATGCATGAAGTATGAATCAGAAATAGAGTCCTTAAAAATTGAATTGGATCAAGCATCTAGCAAATTAAAGACCTTTATTAAGTTTAAAAAGAGTATTGATGTTTTAGATAACATTTTGAGTAGTCATAAGTCTACAAGTGATAAGATAGGTCTTGGTTTCAAAGAAGACCAAAAGGAGGCAGCTCAAATTAAATAGAAGCTTAATAAAGACAAGAAGGTCAACATGAAGAGACCAATTAGATAGCCTAATCTATGACGTATGATAATTCATTCAATAGTTATTGTTTTGCATGTAATCAGTTTGGCCATAGAGCAAGAGAGTGTAGAAGACCCTCTAAAAATGAATATGCATGGGATTATGAAAGGAATCATCAGTCAAGAGGTATGAATGAGGTTGTTTGCTATAGTTATCATAATATGGGACACATGGCAAGATTATATCCTAATAGAGTTAGAAGGCCATCCAGTCAAAACAAGAGGTCTGAAGCCCCTCAAATGCAATGGAGAAGGCAAATGAATGTATGGAAATCAAAGATAGTAAAGGTGAGTCATGATCAGTCTACAAGCCCAAGTGGATTGTTTGTTATGGTAGAGCATACTTCAGATGTGAAATCAAGTTAGGAATGTTTGTTATCAACTCATATTGTTGATCAAACGGTTGATGAAGAGGTCAATCTTAAGGTGCCAATCAAACCTAAAAGGATACTAAAGGACATTCAGTCTTATCAGAGCATGGAGATTTGAAAATGTCCTGAGTTCATGTTGTTTCAGTGCCCTATAGAAAGGGGTGACTCCACAAGCTTCATGGAGATAGTTTTTAGTCAGTAAAAACATGATGGATGCTTGGTTTGAGGGGGAGCTATTCAGGTTGTTCATAATCTCCAAGTGTAGTTCATTGACAAGCATAGAAGAGTTGTGAAGACAAATGGGGAGTTATTATTTCTTCAGTTGATATCAAGAGCTTGGTAGCTCTAAGTTCTTTTGTAGTATCTGAGAATAGTTGCCAAAAAATAAGAATGAGTGGTTCCAAAAGTTTCAATATGTATGACCCTTTGTCATTAATGTCAAAGGGGGAGAAAGTTCAAGAATAGAGATTGACCAGATTGGGAGAGATGAGATTATCAAATTGAAGAATGTTTTTTCATCAATGACAAAGGGGAAGTTTGTTGGCATGTTGTTATTATTGATGTCAAAAGGGTGCATCTTCTGAAGGTGCATGGTGAGTGATCATTAAGGTATGTGACAAGGTGAGTTTTTAATTGTCATTGATGTCATTAAGGTTGTTGTATTTTGTGAGTCATGATTGTCACAAAGAGGTATGATGGTCAAGTGAGCATTAAAGTATGGTTATGAGGCTCTAGGTCTGCATTAATCAAGAGAGAATTTGAAACAAATAGATAATTTGAAGGAAACTAATATATTTTTTGTTGGTTTATCTCAAGGTTTAGGTTATCTTGAAGTTATCAATGTTGTCATTGAAGGTTCTTGTGAAGGTATGATGACAAGTAGGTCAGCAAAGAGTGTTGTTGTGAGTAAGACTATTTCACAGTGTGTGTTGTGACAAGCTTATGATCATTGAAGGTATGTAGTGTGAAAGAGAATATTACATTGGTTATGAATGTTATTTTCTTAATTCCATTGTTGATAAATTCATAGGTAGCAGGTCTTTGAGGTCGCGTGCTTAAGTAGCCTAAGCTTAATCATGACAAAGAGATCTTGTGAGAAGGTGTAAGGATGGTGGATTGATAATATGAGTGCACACAGGCATGATTAGTTGTATGAGGTTTCTTTATAATGTATAAGAGGCATTGGAACACACATAATAGTCTCAGGGTCAGCCTACATGGGTCAGACCTTCAGACCAAATTTGTAACTAGACCACTCCTAGACCCTGTATAGCCTAATGAGGTGTCATGATATATTATCAAGGTATGTGAAGGATGTATGGTAGTGTTTAATCATGAAATAAATTGATTTAGTATGTAAGTGAGGTGGAGAGTGCATGAAAAGAGGCATGAAGGTCAATTTTAAGGCCTAATGTGGTTTGTAGGTCAAGGTCTAAAGAGCAAATAGAGAGTGTGGCCTAATGAAGGGTCATGATCATATTTAAAGATTTTTGAGCTCATGTAAGCATTAAAAAAAATTATTCAATTTTTTTTAGACATGTGCATGAAGTTTGAGGTTCTAGTTTGAAGGACAAGGCATGAAAAGTGGTTTTTAGGTCTCTTGAGTGCATAGAATGAAGGGTTCTCAAGCCGAGAAGGATTTTCTTGTGCTCATTAAATTTTAAAACCTTTGAATGAGAACCTAATTAGTTCATGGTATATATGTTTGGTTCCTATCTCAAAATTTTAAGCATTAATTTTTGGATTGAGGGGCTATGCTTTATGAACAATCATTAAGAATAAAAATAAGTTTAAACCCTCTTAGAACCCTAATAAGGACCGATGTTGAAGATGTTGATCAAAAGTACCCAAAATGGATTGGTATTCTCAGGTAAGATATTATATCTTATAGTGGGCTCTTCTAGGTACCTCTAATTGGTATTGGTTAGAGAGAAGAGAAAGAAAATATTGAGTTATAGGCTTATTCATGAAGAAATTATTATAGTTATTACAAGTTATATTGGGCATAGTAAGAAAATAGATAGAGAAAGAAAGTAGAGACTCATGTTTTATGTCCATTAAGGTTTGTGGACAAGTTATATTCCTCAAGTGTGCTAAATCGGTCATCCAAGTTAGCCAGTCGCTAACATGCCTAATGGTGTAAACAATGAAAAATCCAAGTAGCAGTGAGAAAATGATTAGGAATGTGTTATCATGATAAGATGATGAAAAAAAGTACATATAGGTGTTGTTAAATATTTTTAATACATGTTAATGTTTGGTATAATTTTTGGAGATCGGTGAATATAGTGAAAAAATTGCTCACAAGTTGACCTGTCTGGTTCAGATGAGACAGTGAGATATAAGGTCATGAGATTGGTCTGCAAGACCATTATTTTCCATTTGACCATATTATCTTTCTATTTTAGAATTATATAATGATCTCATAGGATCATCTACATACATCATAATTCATTAAATATGTCCATACAGGTGTTGGAGGTTTAAGTTATTGGTTAGAGAGAGGAGAGAGAAAATATTGAGTTACAGGCTTATTCCTAAAGAAGTTGTAGCTATCAAAAGTTGTATTGGACATAGTAAGAAAATGGATAAAAATAAAAAGGTAGAGACTCATGTTTTATGTCCATGAAGGTTTATGGATAGATTCTATTCCTCAAGTGTGTTAAACTGGTCATCCAAGTTAAGAAGTCACTAACAGGCCTAATGGTGTAAACAATGAAAAACCCAAGCAACAGTGAGAAGATGATTAAGAATGTGTTCTCATGATAATATGATGAAACCAAGTATATTTTTTTAAAGACTTTTAATACATGTTCATGTTTTGTGAAATTTTTGGAGATCAGTGAATATAGTGAGAAAATTGCTTACAAGTTGACATGTTTAGTTCAAATGAGATAGTGAGATATAAGGTCATGAGATTGGTCTACAAGACCAATATTTTATATTTGACCATATTGTATTTATATCTAATAATGATATCATAGGATCATAAACATGCATAATAATTCATTTAATATGTTTGTAGAGGTGTTGGAGGTATGAGTCACCATGAGTGGTCTTTGAGGAAAACTAGCAATTTTGAGTGAGTGAGTTGTAGAGGTGTTTTTGAGTCTCTATGCCCTGAGTTGAAGTATATAATGCATATAGTGTTGTTTTTTGTGACTTGAAAGTCCCGTTCAAGATTTTTTAAATCTTGGAAGTCAGTGTAAGATGGTAAAAAGTTGAAGTCAAAATGGCTTGTCTGGTTCATACAAGACTGTGTGAGATAAGGTCAGAAGATTTGTCTGCAAGACCAATGTTTGATATTAGAGCTTGCGGTTTTTGTGATTGAGGTTGTTATATAATATTTTTAATGTATTTATAATCATTTAAATTATCCTTTAAGGTGTTGGATGTCAAGTAGTTTCATGATCAATTTTTTATAGTTCTAGAAGTTCTGAGTGATCGTATTGAAGAGATGAGTTTAAGCCTTTTTTGCATGATTTGAAGTGTTTAAAGAATATGGTGATGACCCTGAGGTCATATAGACTTTTTATATGCACTTGGTTGATCATTTTTTAGTGTCTTAAGTGAGTTTGAGCTTCATTATTGAAAGGCAGATTTTTGATGTACACGGGCCTAATAAGACTGAGCACTAATGAGGGGTTTCAAGTACTTATTTGTTGAAAAATGTCTTGTTGAGCCCAAAATACATTATTGGGTGTATATTTTATTTTTATGTGATATTTTCCTTCTATTTTTGGAGTTTTAAAGTGTTCCAAGGAAGGCAAAGTGTAATGTGTGTCTAAGAAGGCCTAATAGGTCTCCATGAGACCTAAAAGTGAAATGAGGTCTAATAGAGTTATGACATACCAAAAAGGACGTAAATATAATTTGAATCATGTTTATGAGATGTAACAATACCTATTTGATGTCTGAACTAAGAGGTTAATGGTGTTTCGCTGACTAAGTGGTACATGAACAAGGAATGGTGTATATATAAGGTAGTTTTAGGCCTATTTATGTGTGTAGAGAGTATGTGAATGAAATAACACATTGTTGAGAATAATGATGTATTTTAGATGATAATAAGAGTGTATATGATCTATAATCAAGATATGATAGTGTGTCTTCATATGAATATCAAGGTCATATGACCTAATCAGTCTTGAAGAGACCTTGTTGATCGAAGAGACCTAGAAGGCAGTTTGAGACGGATAAGAGTGTGAAGAGCTGAAGAGGTGGTCATCATATATTGGTTGATAAATAATGTGTTATAAAGGTGATCAAATAAATTAGGTGGTTGAATTGGTCCTGAGTCATCTATGGCATTAGTGCCTCCTTGCAAGTGGGTGTTTGTTAAAGCCTAGTCAAGTGGGTGTTTGGCTAGTTGGGGTTGGTGCTCCATGTAGATTTGGTGCTTCACTAAATTTGGTTTTTGCCTTATATTATTGTATTCAAATTGAATAAATTAGTGGGTTTTCTTCCAATTGAGGTATTCCCACATATGTGATGTGTTCTTATGTTTCATGCTTTTGTGGATAGTTGCTTGTGTTTGCTAGATCTATATGTTTATTTGAATGGTTCATGATGCTTAAGTATAATTGAAGGGAAAGGTTTTGAATATTTATTCATCCCCTCTCTTAGTCAATACTTCCAACACATGGTATGTGTTTCCAAGGTCACAAATATGTCTGTAGAGGTGTGGGACCCATACGATACAGAAGATGTGATGATTATACTTTTTGTGCAATAAATGCTTTGGAAACTAAAGATATGGCGTTTTAAGATATGAAACTTTTATTTTTTGGCAAAAATAGATTTGTAAATATGTGGCCCATACCTATAAGTATGGCATAGAGTAAAAAGTGTTTATAAATTTTGAAATTGATAACTTTTTCAACCATCTTGTGAATTTCAAAGTTGAAAATCAAAGCTCTAATTTACCAAGATGCCTCTAAGGAGAGTAGTGTCATGAATCTATTTTGAGGAAATGAAAGCACTTATTTAGGCCAATAAGGATATTAGGATGGTAAGTAACTAGTAGATTTGACAATTTTTACTAAAAAGGCTACATTTTTGGTAAATTTTACTGAATTTGGTTGACGATAGACTATCTATTGAACCTTCTATAGATATGTCTAGGTCGAGGGTGCTAATATCTAACTACTAGAGTTGTTTTTATATTGACAATGATCTTGTCTAAATGACAACACTATTGTCCTGGGCTAATGTCATGTAAAGGGCATTATTGTCCAGATGATAGTCTATGCTAAAAAAATAGAGGTATATATGGGTTTACGAAATTATGGATTGTATATAAACTAATTCCTAATTTTTTTATGTTTATAAGTAGGTTTTACAAGAGGATGTGGATTGTAGAGAGTTATGACAGGGTTGGATGATGGATATTGTGCATGGGTTACCTTTATCTGATGATAAGAGGGCCATTGTTGAGAAGGTTGGGTTCAGGGATGTTGGTTGACTATATTTGATGTCATATAATACACATATTATGACCACATTAGTTATGCAGTGGAATGTTGACACATGCACATGTTGGTCGCCTACAAGTGATATGACCGTCACTTTGGAGGATATTGCGATTGTCAGTTTTTGGCAGGAGGGTGGTTTTATAAGATGCTATAGGACCTAGGTCGTGTATTGTGAATGTATATATTTGACTAAGATACCATATATATCCCATCATAAGGAGTGATTCAAATGTTATATTGTCTATGATTGTGTTATTGAATGTTTTGTGTGTGCAAAATTTATCAGTAGTGTTATTGCCTTCTTTCATATTAATGGATGGAAATGGTGTGGCAATCACCTAGAGGATGCACTAGATAATTCAGGACTCAGAAGAGCATAGTACTATGTATCCTTGGTGCATAACAATGCTTTCCCATTTGTATCATTATTTGTATAGGTTCACATGTGATTCATTTGGTGGTAAGATTGGTTCGACTACATTGTTGCATTATTAGGCTTACGAGCACATTGTGGTCACTCAACCAATAGGGATGTCATGTAGTGATTGGGTGCATCCACACATGTTTGTATGGAGACATACTAGTACAACACAAGTGTGAGATTAGAGTACCATGTGTTGCAAATAGATATTGGATGGGCTGACGGTTGAGTCCATTATGTGGAGGTCATACATAGTATTTTTTGGGTGGATATATGATGGGTTGTTGACATATACTTTAATGGCGAGAATAAATAATAGATTTTCAAGGATATAAATAAATAAATGATGGAAACCATAAATGACGAAGGAGAAGAACAAACATGAGACCATAAAAGATATTTATTATTACATAAATGGCATGATTTCTCCTTATTCTTACATTGGCCTATAAAGGCTTTTCCTCTTCTTCTCACATGACTCTACAGCTTTTGCTTATGCCTCTTTGACTCATTTTTTCCTTTTCCATTTATATATTAATTTTCTCATTTTTACATAATTATAATAAATCATACTCCCTTTACCCGTGCTAACACTCACTTGGACCAAATAGGTGTCTCGCCCTGAGACATAAAAAAGGTCTTAATAAATCAAGTTTTTACATGTTTTCTCCATTATAAATGCATTTGAGTAAATATACCTAACTACTCTTACTCTCCATGGCCCCTCATGCCTGAGCTTTCTACACCTATACTCTACCTAACTAAACAACCTCAAATACATTGATAACTTCAAAAATTTATAAATACTTGTCTTGAAACTATGCCAAAATATAATAAACTCCAATTTTGAACAATACTTACGACTATTCATGTTATCAAGGAGAGAATAAATTAAATTAAATTAAATTAAATTATTGGTCTTGTGTCCACTTCAATCCCTAAAACCTTACTTCGTACCAAGATTGTTGTATCCATGTCATTGAAATTTTAATTCCCATGTTAAAATATTGATGACATGTAATTCTTCCATGTACTTTTGAGCCACTTGACTATTATTTACTATTGCTTACCTATAATGCTTCTATGTGTAATAAAACTTCTGACCAAAAATCATAATTATGACTAGGTGTGTTATGGTAACTGAAGCTTTTTCCTTCCAATGCCCTCTCATGCATGCTAATGGAGGGTAATGGGTTGTACATATGTGATAGTAGCCTTCTGAAACTATATTTGAAAGGCAAGAAAAACTACAGGACCTGAAAATCCAACTACTCACTTGAAAGACCAATCTCCATTTATAGTTGTCCCATAATTTCCATTTTTTATTCCTTTTTAACCATACGTATCATCTTCTACCACCATTGACTACAAAATGATTGGCATGTTTGATTTATAAAATACTTACTAGGATATGATCCTTATTGTCCTCATGCATTATTTGATCTCATAGGAAAAATACAAAAGCTTCTTCAGCCCTTATGCATCATGTGATCTCCACATAAATTTGACCACCAATAACTCATTATTTCAATGCCTACTCACAAAACAATATCATAATATAATTTGGGTAGTCAGTGAATGGAGATATTGACTCATCAAATCCCTTGGTGAGAAGTATGGGGCCCTCAATCTTGGGATCAACTTGTAGCAACCAAAACCCTATCAAGAAATTTAGAATATACCTCCTCAAGCCATTTGAGAGAATGTAAAACCCCTCCAAGAAATACATCCTCACAGCATAAATGTCTTTCAAGAAAGGAAGGGCCCTCCAAAATGTAAAACTCAATAGTCAGAGACAAAAATTGATCGCTAACAACTTCCCTACTATTCTCTTATCATCAGTAAGTTGATCTACATATTGTGTTCTTCAATAATCTATGAGTTAGATTGGCTCATGCTCACCAAAATTGTTGTATATCAATGCCTTTCTATATCTCTTTATGCCTTCATCCTTTTTTTCCAGTCACTACATGGCTCTATCATCTGTTAGGAATATAGAATGTAGAGCAATATTAATGAAATAAATATGGAAATTAAATGCAAAAAACGCAACACAATAGAGACACAAATTTAATGTGGTTCACCCAATATGAGCTATGTCCACATAAAAACAGCGAATCCTTATCATCCAATCCAACAATTGAAGGGAAAAAATTGCAATACATCCACTGCAATATCCTATTTACTCACAGACAGTATGCCATCATGATTACAATGCCCTCATATCAAAGGAGGGTTACCTATTAGGGAAAAAATGCACAAACATAATTTCTATCATTAGATTTGTGACCTAATAGTAAACAGTCCAAATTTACTATGAAATTATAATATTTTATAATGTATATTAAAAAAAAATTACTTCAGGGGTGATACCCCAGAACCCCCACCAAGGGGGTTTCAAAATGCTCGTCACCCCCCTAGACCCCCATGGTGACCCTAGTGGGAGGCATTACCCCCCCCCCCCTGCCCCCACACCCCTATCAGGAATTGGGCATTATAATAAGATCAGGCTCCACCATCCAACATCATCAACCTTTACACCAACCTCATTAGAACTCAGCAAAATTTATCATGGAGAGAATATAATATATTGGCTTAAATCATCCCAACACAAACATATTTAAACTAAATCATCTCTTCACCATCTGTACCAAATGCACCAAACTAAAAATTATGAGCTCTTTGAATCCCCCATATCAAGCAAAATCCCCAAAAAACATTGAAATTTTGCATGTCTCATGGAGAAAAAATAATTTCTGATGGAATCAGGAGTATTTGAAACCTTCTTCCTATGTTAAACATGAGACATGTGTACTCTTTGATAGTAGCCACATTATTGACATATAGTTTAATGGTGAGAATAAATAACAGATTTGCAAGAATATGAAGAAATAAATGATGAAAACCGTAAATGATGAAGGAAAAGAACAAACATGAGACCATAAAAGATATTTATTATTCACACAAATGTTTGATTCCTCCTTCTCCTTACATTGTCCTATAAAGGCTTTTCCTCTTCTTCTCACATGACTCCATAACTTCTCCTTGTGCCTCCTTGACTCATTTTTTCCTTTTCCACTTCTATATTAATTTTATCCTTTTTTCATAATTATAATAAATCACACTCCCTTTAACCATGTTAACATGGGTTACAACTTGGTTGTATCCACATGAGTTGTTGGTTTCATGATTGGTGGTTAGTTGTATATGAGCATTTCTAGTATGAGAGGGTTATGTGATAATTTGGAATGCCCCAAGATGTGCCCCCAGCTCCATGGGTATGGGTGTAAATCATGTGGAATCCAATGAGCCATGTATTAGGGGTAGATCACATGCAACAGAGCTTGTTCTTGTTCTAGTAGCCAAGAAAGAACCTATAATAGATATCCTAGATGTAGATTATGTGGGATGCATGAATGCATACATAACATAGTGGAGAAAGCATAGATAGGCTTTATTATTTATGGGTGGAAGAGTCATAGCTAGTGATGATGTACTAGATCCTGAGCCTATTAGGGTCATTAGAGGTATGCAACATTATTGGTTAGTTTTGTTGCTTATACATTATTGTCTTTGAATTATTTACTAAATATTGGTTAATATGTATTAGTTATGTGTTTATGTAGGTGATGAGGAGTATTGGGTAATGACCATTGAGTTTGCATTATGTGAATTGACACAACATGTTCCTAATGATGTCATGGAGGATGGTCTGATTGAGTGAGCTACAATAGTTACCAATGTACACGCACCTCTTTCTTATCGAGCAATGATTGTTATCACAACGTATTTGTGGGAAACAATAAAGTGATATGATTTGAGAGTTGAGGTTGTGAGGCTACAAGTTCTACTAGCATATTTGATGGGTGGCTTAGGTCCAAGATTATTAGATTAGTATATTTAGTTATAAAGAGAACATGTCGATATTGAGGCATGACTAGCTATGCACAAGGATCGAGAGAGGAGAGGAAGAATCACACTCCAAGATACATGATGATCCTAGGGAATCTAGCTCTAGGTTTCCCATGATAGGTGAGATAGATGATGTTGATGTAAATGAGGAGGGTTTTGTGGATGCACTCCTATCATTGAGTAATGTATTACTTATTTTATCACTTTATACTTTTTGTAAAATGTATGTGTTTATTTGAATTTTTAGCATTAGAGTGTTAGTATTTCAATGCTTGTAATGTTTATTTATGAAATGTGTATAAAATATCTAAACCTAATAGAATCATTTATCCACCCCAAAGATTAAGGTTCACTTCCATCTACTCTTAGAAAGTGTAATAGTACCTCTGTCAACATACTACTCAATCTCGCCTATATGTGCACAATAATCATTATCCCAATGACCATTTATGGGTGATAGTTGCAATCAAGCCTATTTCAAATTTTATCCAATCGATGACATGGATGATAATTATTGGGAGGAATATTAATCAACCTCCTATCCAATAATGTCTTAGGAATATCATGAGGGCTTTTTATCAATGTGTCAATCTTTATAGGTTATTTCTTCGCATATTATGCTTTAGTCATTATAGGATAAGCTTTCTAAACTAACTCTTTCCCTTTATGTAATACCTTAATATGTGGTTGTTATGGAGGCTTAGGACAAGGTGGATCGGGATCTTGAACCAAATAGATGATTCAAGTTGTACCAACTCAAGATCAAAATCTTCTTCTAGATTTTATTTTACAAGTCCCAATTTATTTTCGAATGTGATAGTTGCATTAAAAAGATGTTGAAATGACTTGTATATCTGATATAATAATTTTTCCATGAGAGGGAAAATGAGGCCCCTTGAAAAAATGTATTGGTCTCAAAATATGTTAGTTGCTAGATTAACTATTGAATACATTATTTAAACTGTAAGATGTAATCACAAATTTTCTCTAATTTACCTTGATGCAATGAAGGTAATCACTTATATGTAACTATGGTTCCTTTATTATGGATAAAATACATAAGGAAAACTTCTTGTAAGGCAATATATGTATGTAATGAGCCACTAGGGAGTGAACGATGAAACCAATTTAAAGCCTTGTCCTCTAGGCTCTTTGAAAATTATTGTAAACGTATAAAACTACCATTGCAACCATTCATAAATTTCCTATAAGATTTGAAATGCAAATAAGGATCCCCATTTTCATTGAACTTAGAAAATATGAGGATTTTGAAATCATGTGGTAATGGTGCTTGTGGTATGGGGTTTTGATAGATAACATAAGAATCAAACCAAGAGTAGTATGTTTTACTTTCCAATGTAATTTGATGTACTTTATGTTATAAAGTAACCACAACATGCATTGAAGAGATGATCTCTTGTGAAGGAATATTAAGATCATGGACTGGTTTATTTAATATTTAAATTTTATTGTTAATTGTTGCCATTGGTACACTGTTTCACTTGGGAGGAAGGGGTTGAGGAATAAATGCTACTTAAGTAAGGGTGGGCTTAGGAGATTCATTGTTACTTAGTATATTGTTAGTTTGCAAAGGCATAGAACATCCATTGAAATATAAGTAATGACACTATGATTTACATTACTAGAATCTACATGCTCATATAATTTAGCTTTCAAAAGAAAACTAGGAACATCATTATGATTTAGAATAACATTGTCATTAAGCACATTATCATTTGATTTACCATGTAACATGCAATCATTATCGACATGAAGAGTGGCTAAAGAAGAAATAATACTAGGTGTTGTAGAAATATTTCCTCTTCACTATATGCATAATAATTATCGTCATTCCAATTTTCATCTTGATCAGAGTCTTGTTCACTTGTAGAATCAACATTTGAAGTAATCATACTTTGATGCTCACTATAAGAGGGTGTAAGAGATTTATTTAGATTTGCATTATCATCAAACATCATCACATGTAACAGGAATTCAATCTTTACTTTCATTATCAACATTTTATAATTTGAACATTCTTTTGCGTACAAAATGTAAAGGAAGGAAAAAGAGCTACTTTTTCTACCTTGTTCAAAGCATCATGACATGAAAAAGGAATGTGAGTTTGAGATTCATTGTCAATATTTGAAATTGAACTATTCTTATTTGAAGTAAATGAAGAATAAAGAGAAAAAGTTACATTTTCAACTTTGTTCAAAACATCATCATGTGCATTATCACCATTTGAAATTGAAACATGTTTTATTGAAGATAAGGTAAATGAAGGAGAAAAAGTATGATTTTAAACCTTACTCAAAACATCATAATTTTCATTGGTTGTTTTAAAAGAGAAGGGAGTGGAAGATGCATTGTCACTTTCTACTTTACATGCATCATTATAATATGTAAATGAAACATTCTTGTAACTAACATGAGATTTTTTAGATGCATTATTGTTGCTTGGTTTTGGAAATTATTTCATGAGAAACTCTTTGTCAAAGGTGCTTATTTGTTTATCTTGAGTTGGAATAGAAGGAAAACGAGGAGTAAAAGAATAAGATGCATTTACACTACCTTTCTTAGCATTTTTGTCATCACTTGCATAATAATCATCATCATAACCATCATGGCAACAATAATCATCAACATCATTATACACAAAATCATGTTCATCATTTGGATCTAATGCACAATCTTGGTAATTTGTCCATTATTTCTTATAAATATAAGTAATTCCTATGAATTCATCAATTATATGGGGGAAAAGAGGCTTCTTAGTAGTCATTTTAAATTTTCCAAAATTTGAAATGAGAACTAAAGGAGAAAGAAAGAGGAATGGTAATATGTGAATATATTTTACCAAAGAAAATATTTTATTATAGTGGATTAATCCTAATTCTAATAATTAGTTAAAATATTTCAAGGTGTTGTAATTACACTTAAAAACAAGAAACTAAAAGCAAGCAACTTGAATTGATAAAATGAAATCAATACAAACAAGACTAAACTATGCAAAAGAGATATGTCCTTGGATTTTTATGCATTTTGGCTGACTACACTGACTAGAAAAACACATAAATAATGAATGAGATGAAAACCTATAATGCTCCTAGAATTAAATCCTAAGACTCTTCGCAAACATGACCTCCCAATAAGACACAAGTGTTGAGCATTATTGTCCTTATCTGATGTTAGTGACTTTCTAGAAACTTCTAAAACTTAGGGCACAACCTTGTGTGACTATATTGATTAGGCATGTTTGTGATTTATTTGTCTTTATGTGGACATGATATGCCAACAAATAACTATTTGAATACCAAAACCCTAGTTTGTGTGCCATAATGGAAATAAGTGATATGAAGGAGTAAAAAGGGGTTAGTACGTGGAGTTATGTTAGAACTCAACACCCCATTGTATTGAGTGTTTCCTATATACTAATACTTGGAAGAGGAATCAAACCTCCATGTAGTTCTCCCACTTAAGTGCTTTGTGAAATTGTGTTCTTTTGACTATGTGAATGCATCTATAATAGACTTGAATACTTGATCATGATGACTTAGAGCTAAAAAAAACTAAATTGAGACTTGGTTGAGGATCTTGAGGGTCTTGAAACCTGATTTTGAGAAAATAAGGGACTTTTTCTCATGTACACTTGTGTATAAGCCTCTAAATGTAATTTTCACCTAGTTATATAATAAGTGAATTAAATGTGTATTTATATAAATTACAAAGGGAAGACCACATTCTAGGAAGCCTAAGTGTATAGAGGTTGAACAAAGGATGAGTTTCATTTCAAAAACAAACTGTTTGTGACACTTGGATATAATTTTGAAAGATGGACACAGGCACTTGACACTCGTGTCCCTATTGGGAGTTAGTGTCACTTAAGGATGAGTGCTAAAATTTGGGTTCAAATTAAGGCATACAGATACATAAAGGTGTTTTTGGTAGTTTTCACATTTCTATATGTGATGGATAATGAATGTTAGGTAAAATAGGTCTTCATTTATATTTAGGATAGAGTGTGGTAGTAAAATGGGTATTAATTAAGGAACAAGTTAATTAAGGATAAAAAGGGCTACATTAGACATGATCAAGTATTTTTTACCATATTTTATTTAGTACATTTTCCCCTCCCTTTAGTCTAAAAATGAAATGATTATATTAAAGAAAGTATATACCCTAATCTGTAAGGCGCACTTTGTCTTTGAGTTGTTACTTCAATCATCCAATGCACTGTATGCTTTGGTAAACCCTATAAACACATAAAGTAGTTACTTCATTCCCTTTGAAAATAAAAATTTGAAAATGCTTAAATTTGAAAATCTGAAAATTGCTTGAATTTTGAATCATTTCAAAACTTGCTTGAATTTTGAAAATTAAAATGTTTGTTTAAACTTTAAAAATTTTAAACTTGAGATAAGAATATAGAAAAGTACACATGTGTGTGTGAATATTGATTGTTTCTCTTCTATGATTTTTCTTGCTTAATGATGCTTCCTTAAAGTATCAGAGAATTGATGCCTCTCATGAAGCACTTGGTGAAGATGGTTCCTTAGTTGAACCATTAGAGATGGGGTGATTAAAACCCAACTTGTAGAATAGTAATGACACCCATTAAGGAATACTTGAACCTCAATTTCATTCAACTGGTCTTTGTAATTCAAAGATATGAAACGTGTTATAATCCACAATTTATTTGCTCACATAGTGTTAGAGTCGTAGTCATCTCTAATTTATGCATCATGTTCTATGAATTGATTCGACCACTACAAATGGCTTATGATTCAATTATAAATTCAATGCATAATAAAAATAATAATGGATGTCTTACATGCCCCTATAATTTCTATAGAATATGTGTAGACATGAATCAATATCATGCCCCATTTAAACTATATAGTTGTAATTGTGTATCATGAATCTAAATAGTATAGTGAACATGAATATATATCATGCCCCCTCATAACTGTATAATATTTAAACTAAAAATGGATTGCATATGTATGTCATATTCCTCAAAAATATGTGTCAATGATTAATTTTTGCAATTGTTTTGCAACTTATGAAACTATGTTTGTATCAAACTAATTTTTACAACTATTTATATAAAGGTTTCATGCACAAAAAACCCACTGAAATGCACCGCTTTTGAGGTGATGGAATGTATCCTGAAAAAGTCACTCATCTCAAAAGAAAATTTAACTTGTAATATGCACATTAAGATATGTCATTGAAAAATATAACATTTCTAAAGATATTTATTTGCACAGTAAGATTATATATAGTGAATGTTAGTTAAGAGGCAAGGCCTACAAGATGTATCAATGAATCGCATGCAGCACATAGTTAGAATTAGTATGCAATGTTAGGAGTGCATGATATAGATCATGGCACTTATTAAACTCAACAAGCCTAATAAGCACACATAACGAAAATAATGAAAAATACATCAAGTGACAAGGCCAAAGGCTGCAAACATGGGACATGTTTAAATGTTGTAAAATGAAAGATTACATAGATGATAGACATGGATAATATTGTATGCAATGGGAATGTTTAAATGTCTCACACTCATAGGGCAAAGGGCCAACAGAATGACACATTTAAATGTCACATACCAAACATAGGGCCAAGAGCCAAGACAATGACATGTTCAAATGTCACATACCAAACATAGGGCTAAAGGCCAAGACAATGGCATGTTCAAATTTCACATAAAAAAAATAGGGCAAGAGCTAAGACAATGACATGTTCAAATATCGCATACAACACACAAGATCTCATGGAGTTGAATCAATTGAGTTTTGCACACAAGGGCCAAGGGCCAATATAATAGCAAAACACCGTGTAATTTAATATGTACAAGTAAATCAAAATTAATGCAACATAGAGATATAAATATAGTTTAAACCATCGCAAATGTCATGTAATCATATCTTAACAAATAACATAATCACATGTACTGTATGTAAGATAAAAATGTTAGTAAGACATATATAGATAAATGAAGCTCAACAGTATAATGGTTGTAGAGTAATACCACCTACATATTGTCACTTGTGTATAATATTCCCCCTACTTAACATGGCTAATAAGTAGAGGGAAGTCTAACTTCTTGATCCATAGAAAATTTTGTATGGCCTACACAACGCCCATGTATACAATGAAATGCATGTGTGATATAAAAATAATATGTTATTTACTAATCATGAGATAAATAAAATATTGTAAATGTTGTAAATTAGATAGCTAGCCATGTTTAGGTCTTGATTTTAAATTTTTTAATATTTTCAATGATTTTGTATTTTGAATTTTATGACAATTTTTGTATTTTAAATTTTTAGGAAAATAGAAAGGCTGAAAATTAAAATGACACAAGGTGTCACAAAATAGAAGAAGATGAGAGAGATATGAATAACTCGTAACATGTGTTTAAGATATAAAGATGTTTGGAGAGGTTGAAAAAGTGAATTATGAACAAGATGCTCCCCATTATGATATTAGGAAGCATGTAAGAATAATAAGTGTATGCAGTATATGTGACTATATAATCTCATTTCGTTAAATATGATGTTGGAAAAATATGTCGCATATGTGCAAGATGACATGTAAAGTATATATTTTGCATTAACAATAATGTTTTGCATACTAATACAAACTAAGATAACTAAAAATTGGTAGTATTAAGACTTACAAATCTAAAAAACTAAATTTTAGGTAGAAAATTTGCACAAGACACGGCCACCTATTAGGGATAACTTTATTGGGCACTGGTGTCTGAGTTTGGCATTGGCATCTACGCTAGAAAGTGAGTCTATGTCAAGCCAGACCATAAAAATAGTGAATAACATAGATTATGTGAACATGATCGATGTTTGTTTTGAGTTAATCAAATTTGGGAATCAAAAATAGGAGGGCCAAGATGCCAAACAATCAATGGAAGTAAGAACATAAAATAAAGGATCAAGTGATCTAAAATGTATGCAAATGGAAGAATAAGATGAAAAAAACCAGAAGCTATGTATAGTCATGTTTTTATTATTTTACAATTTTTTTAAAAATGTTACAAGCTATCTAATGATTCCATCTATGTAGGAATCAAAGCAATTAGTGATTGCCGGTAAATGCTTTACCCTCTTTGGATGAAATGTTGTAGGTTAGCCTAAATCAAAATTAGACTATGTATTATATCCAGTAACAAAACTATCTAGATCACTACTCGTGTGATCTTGCCTATAAGGAGTAGATCTAGGAGAATGATGAATAATCCCTTGAGGGTTTATATAATATTGTGTCACATGTTTGGCCTTTGGAATCATGTGTTGATTTAATTAAAAAATCCATTTAGAAGATTTTGCAAGTGTTTGCTCGTGTTGAGAAGCAGGTTGATTTTTTCTATAAACTTGGTTTTGAACTTTTGGAAATTCCCTTTACATTGATAGATTTGAAACTTTTTGCTTAAAATCCCTCATTAAAGACGTATGTTACTTTTGCATATAGTTAGAAATAAGAATTAATGTTACCACACAGTCCCACATAAGAGAAAAATTATAATTTAATTTGAAACCCTAAGGGGATAATTTTTTGAAAAAAAAGCCTAGATTTAGAAGTTAGGGTTGGGATATATTTAATAAAATAAAATGGGTTCACCAATATGTTTTATTGATTTTGAGATTAATGGAGTCTTAAACTAATCAAACAAAACAAATGGGTAATTAAATAAGTATTCAACCATCCATTTCACTTGCAACAAAATAACATTTAACAACTAGTGTGTTGAATTGAAACATGCAAAAAGATGTGCAACTTATCTATTTCGGGCTCATAAAGTTGTATTTGACTATTTTTGGCACTCAATATGATTGTGGCACTGTCATAGTTAACTATATGCCTTTTTTTTTAATGTGGGACAACAATAGAGCATGTAGATAAGAGTGAAGTGCTCTCCTATCTAATTAGGGCACTCCTGTCCAAACTCTTTACGAGACAAAATTAAAAATTGGGTCCTGTGTGGTTCTTCGTATAGGTTTGTTTCAAATTATCACTGACTTGTGTTCAAAAGATTCAACTTGTGTTTTATTTTATCTTATACAAAACCTTAGAAAATTACTACACATAATAAGTAAAAAAAAGATCAATTGCAAAAAGGGGATAAAAAGTGAGGAAGTGGGAATGTCCAACCTGTCCTCATAACCTTGATGTATTGAGTGCTACTGATTTAACAATTTTAAGAATATTGGTGTATTATTCCTAATTTAGTTAAAGGGTCTGAGTAGTAAAATTAGTAAATAAATATGCAATAATTAAGCTATTGATTTTTATAAATTTGATTATAATTTTAACCTTTCTAAAAATAGTAATAAAAGAGAGAAAATAAGACTTAGCTGTAAATTGACTGAGATAGTTGTTGCAAGGTCTAAAATTCACTATGCAGGATTGGGATGGTGTCACAAATCAAGATCTAGAGTTCATTTTATTATTGAGCAGGAGCACTGAAATAGAACACTTGTGGCACTGGTGTTGTAGTCCATCTCTATTGTTGTTATCCAAGAGACCTGAGTTTTCTGGGTTTTGTTCAGTGTGTATGTGTGACCCTACCTATGAAGTTTTGACTGTCAAATGTTTGAAAAACTCCTTATAAAGCAAATTTTGTCTTCAAACCCTAGATTCCTTTATACTTTGAATAACTTTGAGAAAAAGGGGGGGTTAGTGTATGTAATATTTACTGAATGTGTATCTACAACCCTTGTGTGGGCACGTTGCCTACATATCAATACTCTAAAGAATGATCAAGCTATATGTAGTTCTCTCATTTGATGTGCTTTGTGCAATAGTGTGTATGAAGATACAAAATGCTAAACTATATGTGTTTGAAGTGCCTAAAGACTGGTGTACGGATTTGGATAAGCTTTTAAGTGTATTGGCTAGCTATATATAGAGAATAAGTAAGATTTATTGAGTAGTCTTACTTGTATTCTTGCTTGCTTAGTGATAATTGCCAGTTCTTTCCAAATAATCTTTGAATGGGATTTTATAGGGATCTATTGGTCATGGATTGAATATGCTCAAATTAGGCTAACAAAGAGAAAGATGAACTGACCCTTGGGGCTAAAAATGTAGTTGGAGAGGGGCATCAAAAGCAAACACTGGTGGCATTAGTGTTGTAGTCCAAGTTGGGTGATATCGTCCTTCACTTATGGGCCCTAAGGGGATGGCTTTTTCATGAAAAAAGTAGTCTGGGTCAGTTGGAATGAGGCCCTGGAAGGTTACAGATTATTGAAAATCAGTGAAAAATGCCTAAGAGGGTCATGAAGGTAAGCAGGAAGGACCTATGGGTGGGGTGTCATTAACCACACTCAAGTTACTAATTTTAACATTTTATATGACTATATTTGTCCCCCCTTTATTTTAGTGATACATCAAAGTGGAATACTAGGGTAAAGGAAAAATAGAAAATGTACTTGAACTTACCTATAAGAGTGAAGCTCATAAAGTTGTGTGTTGTTGGGTGTGCGTAGAAAGAGCATACTATGAAGTGAAAATTTGAAATAGAAAATAAAGATTAGATCAGTTCTCACTAGATACACTATATCTAAAATAAGAATGTAAAAAATTGGGTAAGAGATAAAGGAAAAGAAATGAATGAATGCACCTCATCGAATATGCAAACCAATACAAAACATATTGTGATGTTGAGTCATGTTGGATGATGCTGAGTGATGTTGTGTATGTGTTGTACCAAGATTAATATCTCAAATAGAGCTGAGTGCTCAATTCCTTGAGAGTGGCTCAAGAATGCAAAGGCTGGCCCTTTGGCTCCATCATCGCCCACTAAGTGAAGCTAAGTGATCATACATGTGTTGAGCGATGTTTAGATTATGTGTCCAATCCCTCTTAGTAGATGGCTCAAGAATAAAAAGGCTAACTAGTCCTTTGGTTCCATTATTGCCCTGTGAATTGAAGCTATGAGTTGATGTCGATATGGATGTATGTCATTTGGGATGACTCCTAAAGCCCATGAATGTACTATGATTTGACAATGTTGGCATGAAGAGCTAAATGTGTGCTGAAAACTAGACCACTCTTGGCCACTTCAAAAGATGGAAATTAGGATTGTATGAAAGCCACTCTGAAACTGGTGCACTTGGCTTATATGAAAGCCACTCTTAAATGTGGATGTTAAGCTTGTATGAAAGCCACTCCAAAATGACATCAACCACCTATAGATGGAACAAAACATGCAATTACTGAGAATGTTTGGGTAATACTAAACTCATAAAGAAAATAAAATAAATGTGTCATGCACATTGCTCCTAATCACTGGTGTCTAAAACATGGATTCTGATTTGAAAGTTATACCAACTATCGTATCTAAAATTGAAGGTGAGATCCATCATGTTGCGTATGATGCCCCCTATATCTGGATTCTTTGAGTAAAAGTGTACAAAAAACTATTAATTTTGAACTGGTTTGATTGTGTAAAACTATAGTTGAATCTTTTTTTTTGCCTACTTTTAGAAAGTTTGTTGTTTGGACAGGAGTGCCAAAAGTGGACACTAGTGGCATCAATGTTGTAGTCTAATCTTTACACTATTTTCCTATGCCAAATCTGGTAATTATTCTGACATTTTCACTGTCTGCCTGATATGTTCTACCTAGTTTGATGTCTGGTTGTTATTTTGAGTGTTCTAAAAACTACTTTTTTAACCATTAGGAGCTCTGGTCTCTGTGACAAAACCTCTATTTGTTGCCTCCTCTTCTGAGACTAGGAATGAAGACCCTACAATGACTGCTCTTAGAAGAAAGAGCCCTACAAGTGTGTTATGTTGAAAAGATACATGCTATAGCAATGATAATTGACAAGATATCTCAAGATATAACATGGTTTGTAATGAGAGATTGATAGATCAATAGGGGTATGCCTAGATAGATATAACAATGTAATAGCATGTGCAATATACTAAATTGGAACTGGAAGTCTGGTTATTTGTTATTTATTAGTTGTTATTTGTTACTTGTCATGGAGGGATGGAGGATGATGTCCATCATGGCATCCAAAATTGCAAAAATAATGCATGATGTGGATCATGGCATTGTAAACAATCAAAAATAAATCAAGCAACAAGCATACAAGGTAAGAAGCAATAAGCATATAAGAATGGCCAAGGGGCCAAGCAAACAAGGGACATGGGCACATGTCACTCAAATTAGAAAGTAAGCATACAAGTCATGTTCAAATGCCACATACACATATAATTGGAAGAAGCAAGGCTGGTGTGAAAGCCACAGTCACATGGAAGAGTACAAACAAAGGACATTAGCAAATGTTATAAGGCACACACAAGATTAGAAACAAAGGACATTGATAAATTTTTTAAGACACATATAGGAGATAAATAAGAACTGAGAAATGTAAACACATGTAGCTATGCAAAGTAAGAAAGAAAAACATGTAATATACTAGAAAATATACAATCACATCTAACTAATCAAAGTAAGAAGTAAAAGTATGCAAGATATATTAGTAAAGACTAGGTATATGCTAAGGAAATACACAAGTGTTATATACTAATGGAATGTCGAGAGAGTAATCTATGTAATCTAGTAAGTAATGTATGTCAACATGATAACTAGAGTGTGCGGTGTAGGAATGACATAACTTGGATGGTGTAGTCATGTAAAAGATGCCCCTAGTGAGTATGTAGATCGATGTGTGTCTTGAATGTAGAATTAGGATGCCCCCTCAATGGGTAGAGTGAAGCGATAAAGGATCAAGAAGTCACCGCACACACTCAAATAAGATCAAGTGGAGCATGGTAATGTAGATAAATCGACAAACAATAACATAAAACAACAAATGTAAGTCTAGCATGGTAGTAGAAATGTAAAGCATGGATAATGCATACAATCGAAATGATTTTGGTATTTTTGAGTTATTTGAATGTTTTTGTATTTTAAAATGTTATATTGTGTTTGGATTTTTTGATATATTCGATGTACAATTAATCATAAAGAAACTATGTACAAGAAAATTGAGAAATTATGTACAAGAAAGATGGGGAAGAAATGATATTAACCGATGAGTCTTGAAAAAGACTTCTTATCATGGTGTCCCGTATCAAACAAGGGAATCTTGTGTGATTGTGAATCATGAGGGAATGGCTACAAATATGAATCTAAATATTTAGATTCATTGTCGTTATCTTGGAAATCATAATAACCTGTATTATTCCACTCATCATGATCGTCTTGATTTTGAATCAATAGAATGCTAGTGTTAACTTTTATTGTATCTGGATTTTTTTCTTTTAATAAATTGTTGTTGTGAATGATTTGCCTTGAGATGTTCAATAAATCCCAAACCTTGGTGGAAAACATTATCAACTGCTAGAATAGTAGTGATGCCTTGAGCATGTTTGCCCAACCCTTGACCTTGATAATCAAATTATTGTAGATTTTTTTTACCAAACCCAAACTACTTTGAAAGTTGAGCCTCATTTTGGAGAGGTAGATTTGCATCTTTTCCATGCTTTACATGTGCTTTTGGTATTGTTTCTTGCTATAATTAGAAAGTGTACTTGAACTTACATATAAGAGTGAAGCTCATAAAGTTGTGTGTTGTTGGGTGTGCGTAGAAAGAGCATGCTATGAAGTGCAAATTTGAAATAGAAAATAAAGAGTAGATCAGTTCTCACTAGATACACTATATCTAAAATAAGAATGTAAAAAATTGGGTAAGACATAAAGGAAAAAAATGAATGAATGCACCTCATCGAATATTCAAACTAATACAAAACCTATTGTGATGTTGAGTCATGTTGGATGATGCTTAGTGATGTTGTGTATGTGTTGTACCAAGATTAATATCTCAAATAGAGCTGAGTGCTCAATTCCTTGAGAGTGGCTCAAGAATGCAAAGGCTGGCCCTTTGGCTCCATCATCGCCCACTAATTGAAGCTAAGTGATCATACATGTGTTGAGCGATGTTTAGATTATGTGTCCAATCCCTCTTAGTAGATGGCTCAAGAATAAAAAGGCTAACTAGTCCTTTGGTTCCATTATTGCCCTGTGAATTGAAGCTATGAGTTGATGTCGATATGGATGTGTGTCATTTGGGATGACTCCTAAAGCCCATGAATGTACTAGTATTTGACAATGTTGGTATGAAGAGCTAAATGTGTGCTGGAAACTAGACCACTCTTGGCCACTTCAAAAGATGGAAATTAGGATTGTATGAAAGCCACTCTAGAATTGGTGCACTTGGCTTATATGAAAGCCACTCTTAAATGTGGATGTTAAGCTTGTATGAAAGCCACTCCAAAATGATGTCAACCACCTATAGATGGAACAAAACATGCAACTACTGAGAATGTTTGCGTAATACTAAACTCATAAAGAAAATAAAATAAATGTGTCATGCACATTGCTCCTAATCACTAGTGTCTAAAACATGGATTCTGATTTGAAAGTTATACCAACTATCGTATCTAAAATTGAAGGTGAGATCCATCATGCTGTGCATGATGCCCCTATATCTAGATTCTTTGAGTAAAAGTGTACTAAAAACTATTAATTTTGAACTGGTTTGATTGTGTAAAACTATAGTTGAATCTATTTTTCTGCCTACTTTTATAAAGCTTGGTTTTTTTGTTGTTTGGATAGGAGTGCCAAAAGTGGACACTAGTGGCATCTATGTTGTAGTCCAATCTTTAAACTATTTTCCTATGCCAAATATGGTAATTGTTCTGACATAATCACTGTTTGCCTGATATGTTCTACCTAGTTTGATGTCTGGTTGTTATTTTGAGTGTTCTAAAAACTACTTTTTTAACCATTAGGAGCTCTAGTCTCTGTGACAAAACCTCTATTTGTTGCCTCCTCTTCTGAGACTAGGAATGAAGACCCTGCAATGACTGCTCTTAGAAGAAAAAGCCCTACAAGTGTGTTATGTTGAAAAGATACATGCTATAGCAATCATAATTGACAAGATATCTCAAGATATAGCATGGTTTGTAATGAGAGATTGTTAGATCAACAGGGGTATGCCTAGATAGATATAACAATGTAATAACATGTGCAATATACTAAATTGGAATTGGAAGTCTGGTTATTTGTTATTTATTAGTTGTTATTTGTTACTTGTCATGGAGGGATGGAGGATGATGTCCATCATGGCATCCAAAATTGCAAAAATAATGCATGATGTGGATCATGGCATTGTAAACAATCAAAAATAAATCAAGCAACAAGCATACAAGGTAAGAAGCAATAAGCATATAAGAATGGCCAAGGGGCCAAGCAAACAAGGGACATGGGCACATGTACATCAAATTAGAAAGTAAGCATACAAGTCATGTTCAAATGCCACATACACATATAATTGGAAGAAGCAAGGCTGGTGTGAAAGCCACAATCAAATGGAAGAGTACAAACAAAGGACATTAGCAAATGTTCTAAGGCACACACAAGATTAGAAGCAAAGGACATTGATAAATTTTTTAAGACACATATAGGAGATAAATAAGAACTGAAAAATGTAAACACATGTAGCTATGCAAAGTAAGAAAGAAAAACATGTAATATACTAGAAAATACAATCGCATCTAACTAATCAAAGTAAGAAGTAAAAGTATGCAAGATATATTAGTAAAGGCTAGGTATATGCTAAGGAAATACACAAGTGTTATATACTAATAGAATGTCGAGAGAGTAGTCTATGTAATCTAGTAAGTAATGTATGTCAACATGATAACTAGAGTGTGCGGTGTAGGAATGACATAACTTGGATGGTGTAGTCATGTAATAGATGCCCCTAGTGAGTATGTATATCGATGTGTGTCTTGAATGTAGAATTAGGATGCCCCCTCAATGGGTAGAGTGAAGCGATAAAGGATCAAGAAATCACTGCACACACTCAAATAAGATCAAGTGGAGCATGGTAATGTAGATAAATCGACAAACAATAGCATAAAACAACAAATGTAAGTCTAGCATGGTAGTAGAAATGTAAAGCATGGATAATGCATACAATCGAAATGATTTTGGTATTTTTGAGTTATTTGAATGTTTTTGTATTTTAAAATGTTATATTGTGTTTGGATTTTTTGATATATTCGATGTACAATTAATCATAAAGCAACTATGTACAAGAAAACTGAGAAATTATGTACAAGAAAGATGGGGAAGAAATGATATTAACCGATGAGTCTCAAAAAAGACTTCTTATCATGGTGTCCTGTATCAAACAAGGGAATCTTGTGTGATTGTGAATCTTGAGGGAATGGCTACAAATATGAATCTAAATATTTAGATTCATTGTCGTTATCTTGGAAATCATAATAACCTTTATTGTTCCACTCATCATTATCGTCTTGATTTTGAATCAATGGAATGCTAGTGTTAACTTTTATTGTATCTGGATCTTTTCTTTTAATAAATTGTTGTTTTGAATGATTTACCTTGAGATGTTCAATAAATCCCAAACCTTGGTGGAAAACATTATCAACTGCTAGAATAGTAGTGATGCCTTGAACATGTTTGCCCAACCCTTGACCTTGATAATCAAATTATTGTAGATATTTTTTACCAAACCCAAACTACTTTGAAAGTTGAGCCTCATTTTGGAGAGGTAGATTTGCATCTTTTCCATGCTTTACATGTGCTTTTGGTATTGTTTCTTGCTCTAATTAGAAAGTGTACTTGAACTTACCTGTAAGAGTGAAGCTCATAAAGTTGTGTGTTTTTGGGTGTGCATAGAAAGAGCATGCTATGAAGTGCAAATTTGAAATATAAAATAAAGAGTAGATCAGTTCTCACTAGATGCATTATATCTAAAATAAGAATGTAAAAAACTGGGTAAGAGATAAAGGAAAAAAAATGAATGAATGCACCTCATCGAATATGCAAACCAATACAAAACCTATTGTGATGTTGAGTCATGTTGGATGATGCTGAGTGATGTTGTGTATGTGTTGTACCAAGATTAATATCTCAAATAGAGCTGAGTGCTCATTTCCTTGAGAGTGGCTCAAGAATGCAAAGGCTGGCCCTTTGGCTCCATCATCGCCCACTAAGTGAAGCTAAGTGATCATACATGTGTTGAGCAATGTTTAGATTATGTGTCAAATCCCTCTTAGTAGATGGCTCAAGAATAAAAAGGCTAACTAGTCCTTTGGTTCCATTATTGCCCTGTGAATTGAAGCTATGAGTTGATGTTGATATGGATGTGTGTCATTTGGGATGACTCCTAAAGCCCATGAATGTACTATGATTTGACAATGTTGGCATGAAGAGCTAAATGTGTACTGGGAACTAGACCACTCTTGGCCACTTCAAAAGATGGAAATTAGGATTGTATGAAAGCCACTCTGAAACTGGTGCACTTGGCTTATATGAAAGCCACTCTTAAATGTGGATGTTAGGCTTGTATGAAAGCCACTCCAAAATGACGTCAACCACCTATAGATGGAATAAAACATGCAAGCACGGAGAATGTTTGGGTAATACTAAACTCATAAAGAAAATAAAATAAATGTGTCATGCACATTGCTCCTAATCACTGGTTTCTAAAACATGGATTCTGATTTGAAAGTTATACCAACTATCGTATCTAAAATTGAAGGTGAGATCCATCAAATTGCACATGATGCCCCTATATCTAGATTCTTTGAGTAAAAGTGTACTAAAAACTATTAATTTTGAACTGGTTTGATTGTGTAAAACTATAGTTGAATCTATTTTTTTGCCTACTTTTAGAAAGTTTGGTTTTTTGTTGTTTGGACAGGAGTGCCAAAAGTGGACACTAGTGGCATCAATGTTGTAGTCCAGTCTTTACACTATTTTTCTATGCCAAATCTGGTAATTGTTCTGACATTTTTATTGTCTGCCTGATATGTTCTACCTAGTTTGATGTCTGGTTGTTATTTTGAGTGTTCTAAAAACTACATTTTTAACCATTAGGAGCTCTGGTCTCTGTGACAAAACCTCTATCTGTTGCCTCCTCTTCTAAGACAAGGAATGGCTACAAATATGAATCTAAATATTTAGATTCATTGTCGTTATCTTGGAAATCATAATAACCTGTATTGTTCCACTCATCATTATCATCTTGATTTTGAATCAATGGAATGCTAGTGTTAACTTTTATTGTATCTGGATCTTTTCTTTTAATAAATTGTTGTGAATGATTTTCCTTGAGATGTTCAATAAATCCCAAACCTTGGTGGAAAACATTATCAACTACTAGAATAGTAGTGATGCCTTGAGCATGTTTGCCCAACCCTTGACCTTGATAATCAAATTATTGTATATATTTTTTACCAAACCCAAACTACTTTGAAAGTTGAGCCTCATTTTGGAGAGGTAGATTTGCATCTTTTCCATGCTTTACATGTGCTTTTGGTATTGTTTCTTGCTCTAATTTTGTTTTTTTATCATGTTGTTGTTTTGAGTTATGCTTTGGTAGTCATTTTATACTATTTTTGAATCTAACTCTTTGTGAATGTGTTCCTATGTCATCATGGATTGTTTGAATGATTTACCTTATATATGGTCCTCATTATCGATTATCTGTTGTATGTATTTATTCAATGTAAAACATGAATCTGTGTGATGCCCATGCAATCTACAATATGCACAATAATATCTAGATCTTCTCACTGGATGTAGAGGAGGTAGCTTGATCAACTTAGATTTGATCATTTCTCTTAGTACCTCACTTGAACTCTTTTTTTATCTTTTAATGCTTTTTGAATCACTAGTTATATAGTTACTTTGTTGTGATTTCTTGTTTTCATATGTAACATTGTTTGTAACCAATTGACTAGGTGAAAGTGCATATACATGATTGGCATTAAGGTGCCTTTGTGGCTTTTGTATTATAATTTAATTATTCAATGTTGTGATATTTTCAAGTAATAGTTGATTTTGAATTTGTAAATCTGAAAATAGCTTATTCATACTGTTGATTTTATCCCTTAGAGTCTCACAAGTGCAAACCCTAGTAGTTTTTGATTGAACATATAAGCACATATGTTGAAGAAGGTTTGAAGAAGCGATAGGCTGAATGTTTGCATTAGGAACAATAGTATGGGTTTCCTTTCCTTTTGGAGGGGTGATAACATGGCCCTGATTAGAAATAAAGTAGTTATCACCTTTTTGGGGGAGAGGAGAAGGAAACTATTTCCTGTACATAAAAAATGACATTAAAACTTGACAAGTGGCTGTTAGCTTATGCAGTGTATCCTCTAGGTATAAACCATGTGGGGGGGATAAAATGCATGTAATTGGAGTTATAAGTTCTATAAAAATATGTTTATAAAGAATATTTCGCATGAGAGATAACAAACAAGGGAGAGAGAGCATGTATTTGTTCATTAATGCATAAAGAAATTTGACATGTGTTATGATATTTCTAATGTGTTTAGCAAGATAAAATTGAAAAAAAAATCATATAAAAAATACAAATCTAAGGATAGAAAGAATGAATTTGTGTATGAATGCATAAGAAACTTTGGCACATGTTATGACATTTCTAATGTGTTTAGCAAGATAAACTTGAAAATTATTCCATATGAGAGATACAAATCAACGGATAGAAAGCATGAATTTGTGCATGAATGCATAAGAAACTTTGGCATGTACTATGACATTTTAAATGTGTTTAGCATGATAAACTTGAAAAAAAAAATCATATGAGAGATAGAAAGCAAGAGATGAAACCTTGTATTAAAGACAAGTAAACTTTGCTTTAAAGGAGAGGTATCTTACTATGTTTAACAATGACTTTCTTAATATCATCTCATATTATGAAAAATAGACATGAAACACAAACAATGAAGCTTTGTATCAACATATGGTAGACTTCATCATTCATGTACATAATAGGACCAAGTATGGTCTCCTTATTATTTGCTAAAAATACAACAAATATTTGAAAATAAGTGAGATCCATTTTTGAAATCTGATTTTAGATGTAAGGTGATACCTCAAGAAGCAAATAGGAGCTAGTACATGCAACTAGGGATTTGAAATTAAATAATTTCAAAATTTGATGCAAATTTTTTATTTAAATATGTAAATAAAAAATCAAAAAATTATTGAGAAAATACTAGGACCTAGTATGGGCAACTAGGGTTTGAAAGAAAATTATTTTAAAATTACTACAAATTTTTAAAATTTAATGCTAATTTCTAATTTTATTATGTAGGTAAAAAATTAGAAAAACACTGAAAAAATACCAGGACCTAATATGGGCAACTAGGGTTTGAAAGAATATTTTAAAATTCCTACGAAATTGTAAAAATAGATGCTAATTTTTTATTTTATTATGCAGGTAAAAAAATTTAAAAAATCTATGAAAAAATGGTAGTAAATTTACCTTAGGGTTTCTAGGATTTTCATGTGCAAATGAAGTAAGTCAGATTCACCAAATAATTTAATAATTTTGAGAATATTGGTGTATTATTCCTAATTTAGTTAAAGGGTCTGAGTAGTAAAATCGGTAAATAAATATGCAATAATTAAGCTACTAATTTGTATATATTTGATTACAATTTTAAGCTTTTTAAAAATAGTAATAAAGGATATAAAATAAGACTTAGCTAGAAACTAATTGAGACGGCTATTATAGGGTCTAAAATTCACTATGCAGGACTAAGACAATGTCACAAATCAAGATCTGGAGTTCATTTTATGATTGGATAGGAGCATCAAACAAGACACTAATGGTACTAGCATTTTAGTCCACCTATACCATTGTTTTTCAAAAGACTTTAGCTTTTTAGGTTTTGTTCATTGTATATGTGTGACCCTACCTGTGAAGTTTCGATTGTCATATGTCCGCAAAATTCCCTATGGAGCAGATTTTGTCTTCAAACCCTATACTCCTTTGTACTTTGACCAAATTTGAGAAAGAGGGGAGGTTAGTGTGTCTAAAATTCACTAAACGTGTATCCACACCCCTTATGTGGGCATGTTACCTATATACTAATACTCTAGAGAGGGATCAAGCAATATATAGTTCTCCAACTTGATGTGCTTTGTGCAATAGTGTGTATGAAGATGTAAAATGCTAAATTGAATGTGCTCAAGGTGGTTAGGGACTGGTGTAAGGATTTAGATAAAATTTTAAGTGTATTGGTTGGTTGTATGCAAAGAATAGAAATGATTGCCTTAGTAGTATTGTTGGCTTAATGATAATGCCCAACCCTTTCCAAATGATCTTTCAATGGGATTTTATAGGGATCTATTGGTCATGGATTGAATGTGCTCACATTAGGCCGACAGGGAGAACGATGGGGAACTAGAAGGAACTGACCATTGGGGCTAAAAATACATTTGGACGGGAGTGCCAAAAGTGGACATTAGTGGTACCGACGTTGTAATCTAACTTGGGTGATATTGTCTTTAGGTGACAGGGCCTATGGGGATGGATTTGTCATGGAAAGAGTAGTGTGGGTCAACTAGAATGAGGTCCTAGAAGGCTATGGATAACTGAAAATGAATGAAAGATGCTTAAGAGGGTCATGAGAGCAAGCAGAAAGGACCTATGGGTGGGGTGTCATTAGCCACACTCAAGTTACCAATTTTCATATTTTTTATATGACTACAACTACCTACATAGACCTAATGATAAGGACCTCAGGCCAATGTAGTTCTCCCTTTATGGAATATGCATAATGGGATCAATCATGATGTGTATTCTAAATTATATTCACCTAGGCCCTCTTCTTGGTCAAACATGCAATCTAGATGTAATATGTGTAAAATTCAAAAAAAATGCGGAGATTGAGCTTGATGTGTATTGATTTTATTTATTATGCTAGTGTTAAATGATAACTAATAAGTTTAAAATGCCTTAGGGAACACTTTAATATAGTTTTAAATTTAAATTTTAAAAACAAATTCACGTGTTGACCAACTTAAACAAGGGTAAAATAGTCATAAAAAGAGACCCAAAAGAAATGAACACCAAAAAGAGCTTTAAAACATGTAGAGGACAATAGTGGGGTGTACTTCTGTCCAAACTCAAGGAAACTAAAGAATGAAGCTGGAGGAAGACCGATGATCCTTGTGACTCTAACAAGGACTAACATTGGATATTGAGAATCTAAAAATATAGTGAATTAAATTTTGGGTGTGGTTTGGTCAAGTGCACTAGTCCCATGCGTGTTTCTCAGGATACCAATGCTTAACCTACTCATTTAAGCATATTATGTAATAAAACCTTTCACACTCACCTAAAGCATAGAGACTGGAATCAGTGTAGGTTAGGGTTAGTTGCATGTAGTGGCAATAAAGGTTATATTCTCTCACCCCATTAAGCACGCACACGAAGACTTGGTGTTTACTATATTTCCATAGAAATGCATGAAAACAAGTATGCACTTATATGAACATAACACATACACATCACTCAAGATAAGTAAATCATACAGTCAATATAAGAAGCATTTAACAAAATTTTATAGTTATAGCAAAGATAAAAACATCATTAAATTACTTGTTAGATCAAGTTTACTTGGATTTAAACATGATCAAAGGAACTAGAATCAATTGTAACCTATCCACTTTCTATAAGAAATCTACAACACTTTGTTATCACTTGTCTGCCCCCATTTTCTATTCTCAAGTCTCCATCCTTTATAAGCATTAAATAGCCTTGTGTTTCACTTGGTAGCTTAGTTGCCACCAATCAATAATTAATGCATTTCTCACCCTTTTAGTAGTCAATGCAACATTTGGATCAATGGTAGTTGCCCAATCATCTTCCACCACTACTCATCTATCTGTCAGGGTACTTATGTATTCAATCATATCTCTATCATTTCCCTTTAAAAATCATTTTGAATTTGACATGTCTATCACCATCAAGTTGTCACTTGTACTAACTTTCAAACTATTGTCTCAAACTCCCACCCACCTTATTGGCATACTCCAATGTGGTGCACGCACGTGATGTCTTGGTTGTTGCACCCCATGATCTCTTGTTATCCTCATTGGGTGTGTTGTGTGTATGAAATGGTCTTGGTTATCATTTTTTGTGTGTACCTTGATGCCTTTGTCTTGTGTATACCTTGGGCATGTATATAGGTCAACATTACTCCACACTATTATGGTTGTTTGTCATTAGGCAACACATTCATTTCTTCCCATATACTACTACAAATTATTTTAAATAGATGATGCCATCCTATGCAACTTTAGAGTTATCATGACCTTGACCTTTATTTAGGTTTTTATGTTCTTGGGCATTATGCCCCACTGTCCTTTTTCTAGATACTATGTTCCTAAATGTTGCACACCACCAGTTTGGTTCCTTACCCAATAATTCATCATGTATCTCTTTGTCGATGTCCTTCATGTGCATCAAATCTTGGGATCTATTCTATCTAACTTGTGCCCTAATTTTAAGCACTTCCCTACTCCTTCACCAGTGCACTAAGAGAGAGATTAAAATAATTGCATGATAACACTCACTCAAAAACTGAGACATCTGGTATAAGGCTTATAAAGGAAGACCCTCACTCGACTTGCCCAACTAGACTTACAAGGTGTGTGTGTTTTAATATAAATGATGATGCATAACTATTGCACCCAAAAGATACCCTATACTATAATGTCCCAAAAAATAGGAAATGTAGAAAATAAAAGGCAAGACTTATTATAACTTTTCATAAAATGCCATATTACATAAAACCACGAGTATGAACACATATCTCAAGTAGAAAGGAAAACATGCATTACTCTAGTACTCACTTCCTAAAGGTCCTCTAATTTAGGCACTTTAGTTTTATCTTCCAAAGTTTATTATTTTTCATCAATGAACATTTATGTATCAATGGAACACACATCCTCTATGCAAGAGTCTCCTTCATGCCATCCTTGTACTAAGTGGATCCTCATGGCACTTATATATTTGAACTCTCCCCTTTGACTAGGATTTTTTTTGGCCATCATTGTATACTAAATATCAACATTATCATGCCTCTTTATCTAACTATCATTTGGTTCCCTCCATGCTGAAAGTTTATTTTTCCCTACTAGCTTTAAGAAGTCATACACTTTTTCACCTTGCAGCTCATACAGGTAGGGATCTAGTTACCTACATTAGTACATTCTCTACTCCACTATCTACAACTACAAAAACAAAATTTGACCCATCCTAATAATGGACCAAAATTTTGGGCATGTTTTGGTTGGGCGTGTTAGTCCCAACATGCTTTTCAGAATACCAACATTTAACCTACTCATGTCGGCATATCACAAGAGGGAACCTTGCATGCTCACCCAAAGCATATGGAAGGGAATTGAGGTAATTCAGGGTTAGGTATGTGTAATGGCATTGAAGGTTATATTCACATGACCTATTAGGCATGTGTGCTAAGACACAAAGCATTTACTATATTTCCCTATAAATGCATGGTAACGACTATGCACTTATATGAACAAAGCACACACACATCATTCAATATAAGTACATCATCTAGCCAAGGGAGTGGCATATAGCAACATTTTACAATCATAACAAGGATAAAAACATCATTCCATTAGTTTTCATCTTAATATTACATCAATTGCAACATGCTCGAAGGGACTAGAATCAATCGCGGCCTATATATTTTCTCTAGGAATGGTTATCACTTTCTAGTCCCCTTTTTTCATCTTAATATTACATCATTCCATTAGTTTTCATCTTAATATTACATCAATTGCAACATGCTCGAAGTCACTAGCATCAATCGTAGTCTATATATTTTCTCTAGGAATTCTACAACACTTGGTTATCACTTTCTAGTCCCCTTTTTTTCTTTTTGAGTATATACCTTTTATATGCATTCCAAAGTATTTCATTTCAGTTGGTATATCAACTACCACCAATCAATAATTAATGCATTTCCCACCTTTCTGGTAGTTAATACAACGTGTTGCTCAATGTCATCTACCCAGCCACATTTCACAACTGTGTCCCAGCTATCTATCAGGGTAATAACTTTCATCATCAATCATAACTTTGTCATTTGCCTCCCAAAAATCACACTAACATTGATAGGTCTATCACCATCAGGTTGTCAATTTTGATGAATTTTAGACTATCATCTTGGGGTCACACTTACCTTTTTAGCAAGCTATATCAAGGTGCATGTGCATGATGGCTTTGTTGGCATATGCCATGCTCTCTTTCCATCTTCATCAAGTGCATTTTGCATATGAATTGGTTTTATTTATTAAAAAAAAATCATGCCTTGATGCATTTCTCTTATGCACGCATGCATGTGAACAATCAATGTGAAAGAGTGACAAAAAACATAAGACTAAGACAACAAATGTAAATAGGACCTTAATTCAACATTAAGAGCTTATAAATATAAAAAAAACAAAAAACATAATACTTATGTACGCTTGACAAAATTTGGGCGTATACAAGAATAAAGGAAAATAAGAAAACATGTGTGTAGACACGTAAATTTAATCATTGACTGCTTGACAATGGTTATCCTTGATAATTTTCCCCTACTTGGTCTATTCATTATTTCGTTGACTCACAATTTGTAAGAGAGCATCTATTGTCTTATGAACATGTAAAATATCATATGGAAATCCTATTTTAACCATGTTTATCCCTATTCAACCTATAGGTACATGTCAAACCTTTTACAATAGTCTTTATCTTTCTAGGATAGCACTCAATAGGTCAAACAAGGTCAAATTGTACACTAGTACGGCCTTGTCCCCCACACTCTAATGATTAATTTTTTAAATAAAAATGTTTCACAATGTCTCTCCCACACTTATTAAAAGGTCAGTTAGTGAAAATATTCTAAATATTCACTTGTAAAAACACATCAAGGCATTCACTTTAAAAGACCTGGCAAGCTAACTTCAAAATCACTACACACTGGATAAAAGAGCACTATCTATTCCAATTTAGATTATGTTGCATTATAATAGTCATAGGACAAGTCTAAATATTGTTAATTGTAGGTCAAGGGCATCCATTTTTCAAGCATACAATCAAATCATTGAGTTATAGTCATTCTAGTTTTATAATCACATATCACATAAACACTCTAGGAGGGAGAAATACATCAACCTAAGGCCCATTTAGGTTATGTAGACAATACTTAGTCACAAGGGGTTTATAAGGCTACCTTAGTTATTACCTTAACCTTATTCCCACCTCTTTATTATGTAATTATATGTTTAGTGTGTGTGTAGGACTAGGGTCTTATTGTTCATAGGTATTCAACACATCTATTTGATTCCCACATAGAAATAATAAACCTTCAAAAGTTGTCACACAAGCCCAGATTGAGAAATCAAGTGCATAGTCAACTAGTATTTGTCCACAATCAATGGTCATTGCCACATTATGCCCTTGTCTCCCTCCTGTAGCCTTTTCCCAATACAAGTTACAATTATGTTTTCAAACACAACTCTGTTTGCATGTCTTTCTAAGCATTTTCCAGTCTCATTTAGACTCCATAATCTATTTTAGGGAGGTTTTCACATCCTTATTCTCTTTTAATATTTTTTAAAAACTTTATAATTTTGTAAAATCATGTAGCATACTGTAGACACATAAATTAACATTTAAGTTAAAATAGTGCATTTACGACCACCTCTTTGACAAACTTAGTTAATGACTTATTATAGGGCCTTTCAACCACTTCCTTCACTTCCACATGATGACTCACTCATTCAAGCAACCCAAATCAGTCTATAATGTCCCAATTCAAATCATCCAATAACCAAAACTCACTAGCAGACTAAATCATACCTTCAGCTCAATAGTTTTGCCCCTTACAATAATAGTGCCCTAGTGGATAATAGCGCACCCCACTATTATCACTCCCACCAATAGCATCCTCCTACCAATTAACGACTATTTTATAAAATTCAAAAGTTGTATAAGGGTTATCATGTAAGTTTAGGAAGCCCCATCTCAAGTAATTTCATAAATACCACTATAAAATCACATTTCAAACAATTTTACAGACATGAGACTTCCACATTGAATAACCTCATAATTCTAATTGCACATTGAAATTAAATTACCTATTTATCCCAATTATGATCACATACAACCCTAGTAGTCTTGAGCTAAAGTTTGAATACACTTCCAAGGTCACAAGTCACAGTTGAAGTATTTAATCACACCATGATTGCACCAACATTTAACATTTTATACCAGTTTCACATACACCACCATGGCATGGAAGAACAACATGGAGTTTAATCCCTCCTCAGAGTATTGATATGTAGAAAACACTCAACACAAGGGTTGTTGAGGTTGAGCACAAATTCAATCGTTGACCCTTTTTTACTTCATTATTGTATTTTATTGTCTTGTCCATTGAGCTAGGGTTTCAAGTGAAAAAAACTTTACACAATGGTCCCCGCATCAAATCAAAAACTCTTACATAGTCCACAGAATAAATAGGCAAAAGAGCAAAAAAACTATAAATCTTAGATCTATGTTGTCTATTGGATGAGATCGGCGTATTCGAAAAAAAGTTCCCCCCACTATTGTCTAGTTACAACACTATTGTCCAAGAAACCTGCCAGCGCATGTTCTAGATTCACAGTCAGTCTGTCGATCTCATATCCATAATAAACCTACATCTTAACTTTGTAGTTAAGTTTATATTTCTTTCTTGCACTTTTCATATTTAGTAAATTTTTGGATTTAGTAAGTTTCAAATCAATTTGTAGTATTTATTGCATATTAATAGTAGTTGTAGACACCCAAATTTGGCATAACACTTATTTGTAATGTCTTTTTAATTACTATATTTACTTAGGTCTTAGCTTATGATTGAACACTTAAGGGTGCACATTTCTTATATTTTTCCCTTTTACTTTATGACTTTTCTTATATTCTCCACTTTTTTCTTTATGATTTTATTATTATTTCCCCTTTTACTTTATGACTTTTCTTATATTCTCTACCTTTTACCTTATAATTGTATTATATTTTCCCTTTCACTTTATGATCCTTTATGACTTGAGAAATTCACTTTTTTAGTCTCTTAAGTCCTCTATTCGGTCTTTGAGTCTTCTTTTAATTATTTTGAGTCCCCACTTAAGTCTTTTGAGTCCCCTTTAAGTTCTTTTGGGTCCCTTATGCGCACCACTAGGTTTTTAATTCAAATTTAAGAATCCTTGTATAAACAAATTTATTAAAAGATATTTCATAATAAGTACTTTCATGTTTTAACAAACACTCTCACATTCAAGAGCTATTCAAATTTTTACATTGATAATACTCAATTTCTAAAGCTATATTTTGAAGTATTGTTAGATTTGTATGTTATGCCAAGGATGAGCTAAAAGAAGAAGCATATAAATATGCATATCACCATTTCACACACCTACAGGATGGATAACTAGATTGGCTTGAGGCCCACTTAGTCTATGTAGGCAACACTCATTTACAAGGGATTTTTTAGGATCACTCGACCATCCTTACTAACCCAGTTTTATTCCCCCTTTCTTATATAGTTGTTATCTAGTGCATGTGTAGGATCTAGGGTTTTGATATTATAGGTGGGTGAATTAAAATCACTTCATACAATATTAAATCATCTAATCATTATGTAATAGATAAGGGAACTATACCACATATGATAAATTTATCTCTATCCCTTTGCATTTGTCATTGTGTTTGTCGAATTCACATGTTAAACATATACTTGTCAAAATTGTATTATATACTAATTTTTAGCAATTCATAACTTAAATCATATTCTATTAGTTCTATCTAATTCAAGGTTATTATTTAATTAATACAAAATTTAGATAAAATAATATTCTAGTTTTGCACAGTAGTTTATCGTATCCAAGTAACCAAATCTATTGGTAAACATTTCATATCTTAAGTTTGCCAAAATCTAATAAAACATATTGGTGAACATGTCTATTTATTGAATATTTTCAATCCATATATTTCCTTAGGGTTTCTCTTTATGAATTTTGTGTTAGGGTATCAAATATAAAATTATGATTTCCTAATCACATTGGAGTGTTTGTTAACATTTGTATATTTTTCTTCTCTTGTTTTCCTTTTAGTCTTTGGAAAAAATTTAATGGGTCAAAAAGAATCTCTTCCTCCTCCTACCCCTCAAGAGAGTGATAACTAATTTCTCTCTAACCAAATCTATGTTATTACTACTCCAAGGGGTAAGGTATCCTATATTATAGTGTCAAAATAAGGTAACCACTTTATCCATCATCAACCCCTCCACCTTCCACATCTCCTCTTGATGGTTTGTGTATGCATATTCAATCCAAGTATGCAAGGTTTTTTCTTTTGAAGTCCTTCAAGATCAAATTATAAATATGGGGATAATAACAGAAGAGTTTAAAAATCAAAAATAGTATTTCAATTCAAAATTAAAAAATCACATCATATATGCAAAGAATCCAAAATATGTCACTATTAGTCATGCATTTGTATCTTCATATAGAAATGTTGTGCCTCACAAGACTTCACTTCAAAATTGGAAGCTACAACATAATACATATACAACAAGAAATTTAAAAATTATGCAAAAGGATAATAAGATTCAAGTGAGATTCTAAGGGAAATGCTTGAAAACAAGTTGATCAAACTACCTCTCTACATCTTCTAAAGAGATCAAAATACTACTATGCATACCATATAATGTATGCACATCATATAAATCATTGTTTGGATTTTAATAATAAAATATAAAGTTTAATTGGAAGTGGTGATCATATCATTAATAAATCCATCAAGCAATCCACTCGCCTTATGAGTGCATCTTCTATAACACAAGTGCAAAAAAAAAAAGTATGGACACCAAAGGGAAATTCAGAGCAAGAAAAAATTCAAAAGGTAAAATTTGAGCAAGCAAGATTACAAAAATATCAAGATGAAAAAGTAAATTACAAAAGGCACTAGATGAAAAATAACAATTACAAAAAAGATGTATCACAAAACCAATGTTACAAAAATGAGAAAGAATAGAAGTTGCAAAATCAAAATCAAGGTAAAAAATATGTATCTTCAAGAAAAGGTTCCTAAAAAAAGAGGTTCAAAAGCAAGAGATACCTACAAAATACAAATTTTCAAATGTGGCTTCAAATGGGGAAATTACAAACCCTTACTCATATCAGAGACCTTTCACTATCATTATTCACATAGATGGCTGTTAGGGTGTGGAGCTAAAAGCTTCACCAAGGAGCATACTTTAACAGGTTCGGGTCTACACAGACACCGGCGTCGGTCAGGAGCGACCGACGTCGGTCAGGTGCAGTTGCAGAGACGCCGACGTCGACAGAGTATCGGCCGACGACGGTCACAGGCAAGCAGCAGGAACTGACGTCGATTACCTGTGCGTCCAGAAAGCTATTTTCGAGGACAGAAGCGAGTGTTTGCATGATGAGTTTAAGTTGTAGTCTTAAGCTCACGTCTCTATTATTAGCAATATTATTTTTAGAGCCCTTGTTCAAGAGGCTTAACTATTTGTTATAAGTGCATGCTCAAGTTTCCTAATTCTATATGTAGGAAAGATCTTCTTAGCTTATTATTTTATGAGTAGAACATTGTGAATGTTTGAAGGACAGTACAGAGTTGTATCAATCCAGGTTGTTGGAGTTGATTGTACTTGAGAGAGAGAGCTCTTGAGGAATAGAGATCTAGAGAGAGATCTATACATCTAGGAGAGGTGTGGAAGAAAGAAGTTTCTTCAATTGTATTCCTTTTGTAAAGAGTTTGTTAATACAAGTTTTCAGGGTGGTTTCTTGTATCTCTTGTTCTTGCTGTTTATCATTCTAGTTACTTGTCTATCTGATTTATTTCTATGTTTATTGCTTTCACAAGTGGTATCTATTGTTGGTTAATCCCCAACAAGTGGTATCAGAGCTCAGGTTCACTAACAGGTGGTTCAAATCTGTGTAGTGTGTATTGATTACAGGTTCTCACAGGTGTTTCTGCAGGGATTTCTGTTTGAGTGGGAGAAGCAATGGCAGATGAAAGTAAACTGAGAATGGAAAAGTTCAATGGCAAAAATTATCAACATTGGAGAATGCAGATAGAAGATTATCTGTATCAGAAAGATCTCTACTTACCGTTAGGTGGGGTTGCAAAGAAGCCCAAAGACATGGAGGATGAAGAATGGGAAGTTCTTGACAGAAAGGCTCTGGGGTCTATAAGACTGAGTCTAGCATCCACTGTGATATCTAATTTATCACAGGCAAAGTCTACGGTAGAGTTGATGACTACGTTAGCAAATTTGTATGAAAAACCCTCAGCTTCTAATAAGGTATATCTTAAGAAGCAGTTATTTAATTTGCATATGAATGAAGGTGGATCTATTTCTACTCATCTGAATGATTTCAATGGAATAGTGAATCAATTAAGTTCAGTCAATATAGTGTTTGATGATGAAATAAAATCTCTTTTAATATTATGTTCTTTACCTGAAAGCTGGCATGGCTTAGTAATGGCAGTAAGTAATACTGCATCTGCATCAAATATTTTGAAAGTAGAGGATGTTGTTAGTGTTATCTTGAATGAGGAAATTCGCAAGAAAAGCACAGAAGAGACATCTGGGAATGCTTTAAGTTTTGAGAGCAGGGGGAGGCAGAAAGAGAAGAGCAAGAAAGGCAGATCAAGATCTAAATCTAAGGGGAAAGGCAGATCTAAATCCAGAAATGGCAGAAGGCCACAATGCTGGAATTGTGGAAAGATGGGGCACATAAGCAGAGATTGTTGGTCAAAACCTAAGGAGGACAATCAGCACGAAGGAAAGGAAGAAGCCAAGGTTGCAGGTATTGCACAAGATGCTTTAATTTTCTCTCTGCATAATAATATAAAATCTTGGGTGTTAGATTCTGGTGCATCTTTTCATGCTACCCCTAACATGGAATATTTTAGTGACTATATCCATGGAGATTTTGGAATAGTGTATCTAGGGGATGATGAGCCCTGTAAAATAATTGGCAAAGGTAAAGTGCAACTGAAGATGCAGAATAGCAACACATGGGTGTTGAGAGATGTGATGCATGTTCCTAGCTTGAAGAGAAATTTGATTTCTGTAGGAAAGTTAGGGGATGAGGGTTGTACAGTAACTCTCACAGCAAAATCTTGGAAGGTGACCAAGGGTGCACATGTTATGGCTAGAGGTAAGAGAGAAGGTACTCTCTATTTGTGTAATTGTGTTACTAACATATCTCCTTCGGTATTATCTACTTCAGATGTGGATGCTAAATTGTGGCACTCAAGGCTTGGCCACATGAGTGAGAAGGGGATGTCAATTCTTAAGTCCAAAGGTATGCTTTCAGATTTAAAAGGCATAGATCTAGAGTTTTGTGAGCACTGTGTATTTGGAAAACAGAAAAGGGTTAGTTTTCTCAAGACTGGGTCTACTAAGAAGAGGCATAAGTTGCAGCTTGTTCACACAGACGTGTGGGGACCGGCTCAGATTGCTTCCATTGGAGGATCACAGTACTATGTATCTTTCATAGATGATGCTACAAGGAAGGTATGGATCTATTGTATTAGAAGAAAATCTGATGTATTTGAGACTTTTAAGATTTGAAAAGCTATGGTTGAGAATGAAACAGGTAAAAGATTGAAGTGCCTGAGATCTGACAATGGCGGTGAGTTCTACAATTATAAGTTTAGAGATTATTGTTATATGCATGGAATTCACAGGCAAAGGACGGTTCCAAGGACACCTCAGCAGAATGGAATTGCTGAAATGATGAACAGGACAATAATGGAGCGTGCAAGATGTATGAGATTGCATGTTGGTTTGCCCTTACAGTTTTGGGTACAAGTTGTTGACACCGCAGTATACTTGATTAACAGAGGACCCTCTACAGCTCTGGATGGTGGTATTCCAGAAGAGGCATGGACAGGTAAAAAGGTAGATCTCTCATATCTCAAAGTTTTTGGTTGTGAAGTCTTTGTGCACATAGATAAAGAAAATAGAAAGAAGCTTGATGCTAAGTCTATGAGGTGCACGTTTATTGGCTATGGCTCAGATGATTTTGGTTACAGATTGTGGAATCTAGAAACTAACAAGGTAATTAGGAGCCGTGATGTTGTTTTCAATGAAAGAGTGATGTATTGTGATCAGCTAAGGAAGTTGAATCAATCTGAGCAGAGCAATGGTGAATTGGACGAGGTGAAAGTCCAATATGAGCTCGCGAGAAAAAGAAATAATCACTTACAGGAAAACACAGAGACCGGCGTCGGCAAGTTAAAAATCGGCGTCGGCAGTACAAAAACCGGCATCGGCCGTACAGAGATCGACGTCGACAGGACAGACACCGAGGTCGGTTAGACAGAACCGGCGTCGACTGGTAACAGGTCTGAAGATGACCGAGGTCGGTCACTGTCAGAGAATTTGGGTGGACAGCGTGTTGTGAATGAGTCTCAGACACCCTTCAGGAGGTCAGAAAGGGTGAGTAAGCCTCCAATTAGATACTCTCCTTCTTTATTTTATTTATTGCTAACTGATGGTGGAGAACCAGAGAGTTTTGAAGAAGCAATACATGTGGAGTGCAAGAGTCAGTGGGAGCGTGGCATGGTTGAGGAGTTGGAGTCCTTAAGAGAGAACCAAACATGGGATTTAGTTGAATTGCCAGCTGGCAAGAGAACACTCAAGAACAGATGGACCTACAGGTTGAAGGAAGGTGAGAATGGACAGATGAGATATAAGGCCAGATTGGTAGTGAAAGGATTTGCACAAAAGCTAGGTATTGACTTTGGTGAGATTTTTTCTCCTGTTGTTAAAATGACTTCTATAAGGGTTGTATTGTCTTTGGTTGCTTTCGAGGATTTGCATCTTGAGCAGCTAGATGTTAAGACAACGTTTCTTCATGGAGACTTGGATGAGGAAATTTATATGGAACAGCCGGAAGGATTTGAGGTCAAGGGTAAGGAGAAGTTAGTGTGCAGATTGAAGAAAAGCCTGTATGGCCTCAAGCAAGCTCCTAGGCAATGGTATTTAAAATTTGACAGGTTTATGACTGAGCATGGCTACAGTAGGTGTCAATCTGACCATTGTGTGTATTTCAAGAGATTTGATAATGGTAGATATATTATTCTATTGTTTTATGTAGATGATATGCTGGTTGCAGGATCTCACATGCAGGATATCTCTGAGCTTAAGGTGAAATTAGCTCAAACGTTTGCTATGAAGGATTTGAGAGCAGCAAAGAAAATCCTTGGCATGAGCATTAAGAGAGACAAGAAAAATCACAGGTTGATATTGTCTCAAGAAGATTATGTGGACAAGGTGTTGAAACGGTTCAATATGCAGGATGCTAAACCGGTAAGCACACCTTTGGCTGGACATTTTAAGTTGAGTAAAGAACAATGTCCTAATTCATATGATGAGGTAGAGTACATGAGTAAGGTTCCATATTCTTTCGCAGTAGGGAGTTTGATGTATGCAATGGTGTGTACTAGATCGGATATTGCCCAAGCAGTGGGAGTGGTAAGTAAGTATATGGCCAATCCAGGTAAGGAACATTGGAAAGCAGTTCAATGGATCCTTAGATATCTGAGAGGAACCAGCAGTAGGCACTTGTGCTATGGAGGTTCAGATACTTCTCTACATGGTTATGTAGATTCAGATATGGCAGGTGATTTGGATGGCAGGAGGAGCACTACAGGTTATGTTTTCACTGTAGGTGGAACGGCGGTTAGCTGGATATCTAAGTTGCAGAAGGTTGTTGCCTTGTCAACTACAGAAGCAGAGTATATTGCAGCCACAGAAGCTAGCAAAGAGATGATATGGATGACACGGTTCATGGATGATCTTGGTAGGGAGAATGGGAGTTGCAGATTGTATAGTGACAGTCAGAGTGTGATCCATTTGGCTAAGAATTCGGCCTTTCATTCAAGAACAAAGCACATACAGCTAAGGTACCATTTCATACGACAGGTATTGGAAGATGGTGAGTTGAAGCTGGAGAAGATCCATACATATAGGAATCCTGCTGATATGTTAACCAAGCCGGTTACAAAGGAGAAGTTGAATCTTCATTCAACTTCTGTTGGTCTTCATGATTGAGCTGAAGATGGAGGAGCTAGAAGATGTTTCTGTACAGGTACTAGTGCAGCTGTTTATCTCCAAGTGGGAGATTGTTAGGATGTGGAGCTAAAAGCTTCACCAAGGAGCATACTTTAACAGGTTCGGGTCTACACAGACACTGGCATCGGTCAGGAGCGACCGACGTCGGTCAAGTGCAGTTGCAGAGACGTCGACGTCGACAGAGTATCGACCGGCGGCGATCACAGGCAAGCAGTAGGAACCGACATCGGTTACCTGTGCGTCAAGAAAGCTATTTCTGAGGACAGAAGCGAGTGTTTGCATGATGATTTTAAGTTGTAGTCTTAAGCTCGCGTCTCTATTATTAGCAATATTATTTTTAGAGCCCTTGTTCAAGAGGCTTAACTGTTTGTTGTAAGTGCATGCTCAAGTTTCCTAATTCTATATATAGGAAAGATCTTCTTAGCTTATTATTGTATGAGTAGAACATTGTGAATGTTTGAAGGACAGTACAGAGTTGTATCAATCCAGGTTGTTGGAGTTGATTGTACTTGAGAGAGAGAGCTCTTGAGGAATAGATATCTAGAGAGATATCTATACATCTAGGAGACGTGTGGAAGAAAGAAGTTTCTTCAATTGTATTCCTTTTGTAAAGAGTTTGTTAATACAAGTTTTCAGGGTGGTTTCTTGTATCTCTTGTTCTTGATGTTTATCATTCTAGTTACTTGTCTATCTGATTTATTTCCGCGTTTATTGCTTTCACAAGTGTAATCTATTGTTGGTTGATCCCCAACAATGGCAAGCAATTTACAAATATCTGGGTTATGGACTATAGGAAACAATTTTTTGTTCTATGTCATTTCACATATCTCTTGGAAATAAACATCAATAATTAGATCAAACTAATGTATCTAAAACATGTATGGGATCAATTAAGTTAAGAGTTTCATTTTCTTCAAAAGAATGCTATCTTACTTTTCTTATTATTTTTAGTCCAAGTGCATTCAATGTCATGCTTGGAAAATCATGGTTGCAATCAATAGGAGAAATAATTGATAAAAATAAAGGTTGCATATCATCTAATCATGAAGGAAAGGCCACAACATTTTCCAAATAATAAATATATTTAGATAAAAATCATATCTTTAGGTATCATTCAAACATATACAAGTAATGGCATATTAGCAAAGGCAAATGATCCAATACATATTACACAAAAGAAACCAAAAAGGTCAATACCACAGTATGGGGTGGTTAAGTATTCATACACATAAAATATGATCAGAAAGACATATCACAATATCAAAAGGTGGTTATCTCATATGATGATTGTGTTGATATATAGAATATGATTGGAATGACAAGGATAATTTGTAGGATGAATATGATAATGTAAGAGAAGATTACAACACATGTAATATAAGGCCTACACAAAGACATCCCCTGTATGATAGATTGGGATTCTAATAGAAACATTCATTGTACATAAATGCTTTTCTAATCATACTATTGTACAAAATATAAAAAAATAAAAATTGTGCATGCTTATGTTTAGTTCAGTTACACTAGTTAATTTATGCACAATATTTAGTACTTATTTTTATCTAGTTTTCATATCATACATGCTACACGTGTGAACATGAATTATTGCATAGCATAAAATATGTCATGCCCAAATCTAATTGTAGGTTATTTATAGTCTCAAACTTAGAAGTTGTTATTCAAACATTAGTGCCCTAACCAGACAGTAGGGCACCCCATTATTATCCTATTACACTGCTATTGTCCCAATTTGTTCAAGTTATCATTTCACAGATCCAAACTAGACACATCTCTTCTAACTTGTTTGTACTTCAGCAATCCCACTAGGGGGCATCTCATACATAGGTTTTATCCTTATTTAGTTATCTCTTATTGTTATAGCTCAGTTCTTTCCATGACATTGCATCTATCGATATTGCTCACTCACTATCACGATGATATCTTGTTGGTTACCTATGTTACTGAATCTAATAATGTTATAAATTGATTATGTGGATTAATTGCATATGTTTATGCATACATTCATGTTCGATTTCATGCTTCATGTATTTCATGTATTCTTTACTTGGCTTGAGGATGACGTTTGAACATGTCCTTATGTGTGGCTCTAAGCCTTCATTGTTTACTTCTATGTGATTGAGGATATTTGAACATATCCTTATGTGTGGCTCTAAGCCTTCCTTGTTTGTTTATATGCAATGACTTACATTTAAACATGTTACTTGTATGTGGCCCCTTGGCCTTCTTTTGTGTGTTTCATGTGCCTTGTGTGTACTCTTTATTTGTGTGCATCATAGCCATGACACTTGCTTGCTTATTTGCTAAATTTTTATGCCATGATGGATATCATGCATCCTCCCATTTTTTGATGTCATGATGAATATCATGCATCTCCCCTAAGTAGTTATATTCAGCTTTTGATACTCAATTTTGATCATTTATCCGTGTGCATAATTGCTAACATCTATCTTGACATTCTCACTATGTATGTTTGTTCCTACATGCATATCACATTACTATTATGCTTAATTTATATATATGATGATGTCATGATTCTCCATGTTATCTTCACTACTCAAATTTACATCTTTTGCATAACATTTGCACATAAAATTTTATAGAAGTGTGCAATCTTAGTAATTCACCTCAAAAGAGGGGCCATACATAGGGGTTTGTTTTTAAGATTAGGTACCTACAATAAATTATATATATATATATATATATATATATAACTTAAAATTTCTCACATGAAAGATCTTAGAAAACACACAAAAAGTTATTTTGGACATCATAACTTCATTGGGATAAGATAACCCACCATTATTGTCCAAATAGGGTGTTATTGTCCCAAAACGCATAAAACAGTCATTTCAAGAATATATTGGAGTCTCAAGGAGTTTAATATAGTTTTCAATAGGTTCACAGACTTAATTCTAAAAAATTCTCAATTTTTGTCTCATATTTGCTCGATTTTGGGGCATTGTGTGCGACATGTTTCCAATGTTAACACACTAGTTTTTCTTACTTAGAAGTGCAATTTTTATTACTCAAACTCAGAATCCATATACACAAGATATCATATTGGGGCATGTGCATGGCATATGAATTCCTCCTTACTCTTTTTGCACTAGTTTTGTAGATGGAATGGAAATTCTTGTCATTCTCCTAGTTGCATACACTATACCTAGATTATACTAACTTATTATGCTAGTTTTACACCAATTTTGTGTTAGTTTTGCACCAGAAATAAGCTTTATTTCATCCATAGTAGTTGGTTCACCTTTTTCACCATAACATTATGTTAAAATTTATATATGGACTCCAAGATACTTCACCACTTGGGGTATGCAATTATGGATTCAATCATACCTTGAAGTCTTAAACATACTCTCATAATAAACTAGGATTGGGGCATGCATAGTCCAATCCAAGCTCTTCAATGCAAATAAAATCTCTAAGGTTCCAACCCTATATAATCACCAATTTTACACGAAAAAACAAAATAGTTTGCATATCCAATCAAGGGTATTCATTCTTTGTTATTATATCTATAATTTTTCTTGTCTTTGTTTCTTGATTTTCATCTTGTGAGGATTGATTTTATGTAGGTTTCATTGCAAGTTTGTGTGAAGCACAGTTCAACATTTTGGCCTGCATTCAAGGTTGCACTTCAAAGTTCAAGTATGCACTTTTATTTTTATTATAATACTTTCGCTTTGATACATTACTAAAATAAAAGGGGGGTAAATATATACACATAATTAACATTTAAGCTAAAATAGTTTGCTTGTGACCACATTTTTGGCACACTTAGCTTATGACCTAATTTTTGGCCTTTTGACCACTTCATTCACTTTTTGCATGATGACTCACTCCTTTAAGTAAACCAAATCAATCAAGAATGTCCCTATTTAGATCACTCAACAAAGTAAGCTCATTAGCATACTGAATCATAAATTTAACTTAATAGTTTTTCCCTTTAGGACAACAATGCCCTCATGGGATAATAGTGCACCCCACTATTGTCTTCTCCCACTAACAATTGACAACTATTTTTTGAAAGTAAAAAGTTGTATAAGGATCACCCCACAAGTTTAGGAATCTCCATCCAAAGGAATTCCAAAAATACCACTATAAAAGCATATTTCAAACCTTTTTTAGACATGAAGCTTCCACATTAAAAAACATTATAACTCTAATTGTACATTTGAAAATTCCCTATTTCTCCTAATTATGATCACATATAACCCTAGTATCTTTGAACTAAAGTCTGAATAAATATTTAAGGTCACAAGTCATGGTTGAAGCATTTAACCACACTATGATTGCATCAACATTTAACATTTTACACTAGTTTCACACACACCACTGTAACATGGAAGAAATGCATGCAATTTGATCCCTCTTCGAAGTATCGGTATGTAAGCAACACTTAACGTATGAGGTATTGAGGTTAAGCACAACTTCAACCACTGACCCCTTTAACTATGTGATTACATTTTGTCTTCTTGTCCATAGTCCTCACATCATATTGAAAGCTCATGTCCAGTTTAAGGAATAAATAGGTGAAGTCATGCAAAACCCATAAATCATAGAGCCCTATTGTATGCAGACAAGGTTGACCTATTCAGACAATAACTCCCCCCACTATTGTCCATTTACAACACTATTATTTAGTAACCTTGATAGCTCCTGTTTCAATTCCACACTTAGTCAATATAGTCAGCATGCCAGACTCAAATCTAGTAGTAAATCGCATCTTATTTTTCTAGATAAGTTTATATTTATTTCTTGCACTTTCTATGTTTAGTAAATTTATAGATCGATTAAGTTCCAAATCAATTTGTAACACTTATTACATAGTTGTACCAATCTAATTTTACATAGCAATTTATCATATCTAGGTAACCTTATATCTCTTAAGTTTGCCAAAATCTAGTAAAACACATATTGTATCTCACTATCAATTTGTATATTCCAAAATTTTAATTTCAATAGCTTAAATTACTTAATTGTATTCATCTAATTAAAAACCATTTAAACATTATGGTGAACACATTACTTTTAAAACATTGGTTGTTTGTTGTTTACTTGGTTTTTATACTAGTTTCAGTAAATATTGTAGATCCCTGACACTAAAAGAAAACACCCTTCAACCTTGGATAAATCCAACATTAAAACTCCTTCTTTCAACCTCAGGTTGAAGTTTGTAGATTTATATACACAAAAATATTTCAATTTTTATTTTTATTTATTTTTTATTATTTTTTCTTGTTTTAGAAATTATGTTCTGGTTGTTTTAAAACTACTTACTAATTATCATGAAAGGATACATGGTGTTCTATTTACAAACATAATGTTCTAAGTTGTTTACATAATACTCATAGCCATTGTACAACACTAAACATGAACTTTAGTTTCCACATACCTCATGATATATCAGAAATGCCTAAGATCCCCTTGTTATACCATAGAAAGACTCTTTTAGCTATCTTATTTGTAGTGCACCTAAGAGGAGTGTATCGCTCATGGAATTTAATCTCATTTTACCCTCAAAAACAAAGTTAGTAGAATACATACATGATTATACCTTTGTAATTAGTGCTCTGAAACATTAGGCTGACACTAATCAATGCATGAGCAAATATATGTGAGAGCTAAAAATCATTCAAACCCTTGCCTAGATCACCTTTATACCTTCAATTTTGTTTGCCTTATATTATTAGTCATTATTATTACTTGATTTATATTATAATATATTCATAATGGGTTCAATGAATAATGATTTACTTCATGGTTTATATAAGATCATGAAGTTCATTATAAAATCTTATATTCCCTTTTAGCAAATTATTCATTATGTTATATCTTGGATTAAATGTAAATCTACCCAAGAGAATAAAGTATATAACTTGGATCCTCAAACACTTTTCAATTTTATTGTTGTAATATTATAAACAAAAGTCTTACTGAATCTAACATCACTTTGGAAAAGGAATATTTGGATATTTCACCCAATGGTTGACAAAGAGGGCTTGGATACACAGAAGAATCTACTTGACACAAATCAAGTCAAGTCAACTTATCTTCTCAAATCATATCTAACCTCAACACCCATTATTATAATATCCAATCTAGATTACTCCTTATCACAACTAGATGACAAAGAAAATGTGAAAAACATTTGTATTTCCTCTTTCTCACCCTCCATCTACTTCTCTTAGTCGATCTATCCCTAGTATTTATCCAAGACTCATATTAGATCCCCATGTAAATGTTATTCAAATTGTAAGAGGAAAACCACCTTTACCTCCCCAATCGAATATTGTTACTCACCATGTTCCTCCTCCACCACTTCTAAGGTGAGTTTCTCAACCCAAGGGGTATGATCTTATTGACCAATTACGTAATATGCCAGCTAAAATTTCTATTCTAGAGCTATTAGATAAAGCAACAACTTGCAAACATATCTTATATGCAATGTTGTGAGACACCACTCTTCTTATGGATGCATAACTAGCTTCATTTGCTTATATCATGAACACCTTCAAAGATATGGATAATATTGTTTTTTAATATAAGGAAGATATAGCTCCCAAGCATATTAATGTACAAAATCTTCTATTATTTATTCAAATCCGTATACACAAGAAACTAGTAAAGTGTGTATTAGTCGATAAAAGTTTGTGGATAAATATTTATAGCTATAACCTACTACATAAATTTATCTTCACTGAGGATGATCTCCAACAAACCAAGGAAATTATGCATGGATTTTATAGTACTCCCAAAAAAATATTGGGAACAATCACATTGATTTACTATAGCGCCATAGAAAAGTACCTATTGTTTTTCAAGTCATACTTGATCAATTACAATATAGTGTACTATTGGGAAGTCTATGGATCCATGTGATTGATGTCATACCTTCTAATTTTTATAGATGCATAATTTTTTTTACATGATTTGCATGAGTATATAATTCCAATAGATAATGCAAATTTTTGATATTGTCAAATGAGACAATAACACTCTAATAAGTTTTCTATCATAACACTTGAGCAACTAATTCAAATGGCACAAATACATATGAGGTGGTGAATCAAATAATGTAAATGATCCTGCACACAATGCTCAAATCTCTATGCAAATAGAGGACCCTATCAAGGAAGGTAAACCAAAAATGCAAATTCCTAAGGAAATAAAGGAGCCTATCAAATAATTTATGCATAAATAACAAGTACCAATTTCCATAATTATAATAGAACCCATTCATAAATTACCATTATTGGTTGATTCAATTTTTTTTTGTATAACTAGAGACTAATATAGACTACTATAGTAGTGATGACGAAGACACACAAGAGCTAACAGATAAATAACTATGCAAGCTAAATTTCAATCTAATTGATGAAGATGAATATTTATCTCATTCTTTGTTTACATCTATTGGAGTGGGTGAATATAAAAATGTCTTTCATACACATAATAAAGGAAAAAAACCAATTTCTAACCATTATGAACTACAAGATTCTTTATATAGTTGTAATACTATATCATGGGTCGTATAACCATCAATGGATCCACACATGTCTCCTAATCATTCGATCACACCTCTTAAAGAAAAGGTGCAAAAAGAGCAACTTAAGTTACCACATTATCAGCATTCAATGATAAATCTGTGAACAAAACATCAAAGTGTGTTAAAAAAGGATTTATTAAAAAAGACATTTTAAAGCACGATTCCATATCTAAAGTTACTTCTTAACATATTATTATAAAAGAGGTAACAAAACACCATTCTTCTTAAATAGAGCATCTTATTCTAAGCCATTTTATAGATGGCAAGTAATGTACTAATGTTATAGTTGCTCAATTTCACTATGCTAATATAGGCATATTAACTCTTATCACAACTTTTGGGTATAATATACAAAATCTCATTAAATCTATAGAACTAAAACATTGCATTGGGTCTATTACATTATTAGTTACTCTTGTCCCATATCATACACATCATTATTCCATGTTGATCCTACTTTAGAGCAATGAAATGTAGTCTTTGGAAAATCTTAGCAAAAAATAATGAGAGTGTTTAACCCTAAATTGAGATGATTCAATATAGTATATGGTTACGAATATAGAAATGAATAATCACAAGGGTGATAAACATATATATAGTAGACCAATTAATTACAAAACTCAGATAAACAATATTCTGAATTTAAATACTGAGATATGTGAAATATTATTAAGTACAACTAGTGATTGATATTGTAATAAATGAAAAACAAGAGTACTTAGTTGGTTTACTGTACAAATTCAGATATGATATGAAACATACTAGAAATAGATTGAATAAGTGCCCTAGATCAGTTATCAAATTCTAAAAATTTACACCTTGTAGCCTCAAACACTTACATTAACCTTGGGCATTTGCATCGATGCTTCTATGTGACTTGGATGCAAGTGTCTAGTTCGAAATACATATTGGATCTAGATGTAACCACCCAAGATATTATGGGTTATGTGTTGCCTTCACTTTGATGTGCTCAGGTCTGGATCATGAACTATAACTCCTTGTCAAATAACAAGACCCTGATTATTCATCTTCATAGTGATTATAGAAAAAATGGGTTAGTGGGCTCACATTGTTGAGTTAACCCTAAAGAACCCTCTATCAGTAGGTTTTACCTACATAGCCACTACTTTCAAGAGGGTCTCAGACTGATGTAGTTCTCACTTAATGTGTTGGCTTGTGTGTGCACAAGGGTGCAATATGTGGAAAACAAGTACAACAATGTGTTTAACCTTAAAAATATAGATTAGGGGTATCTGAGGTTAAAAATATAAAAATGAATAAGCACAAAGGTGATAAATAGATCTATAATATGCCAACCAATTACAAAAATCAAATAGAACATATATTGAATTTATTATGCTAAGATATGCTAAAAATGGAAAGTATAATAAAGCTAAATACTATAATGATAATGAAAACAAGTACTTAGTTGATTTTGATGCTAATATAGATTTATATCTAGAACAAGAAAGAAGTAGACTACTAGAGTGTTCTAGAATAGTTTTCAAGTCCTATATTTAGTACCTCTATAGCCTCAAACACTTGCATAAACCACGGATGGTTGCATCGACACTAGTGTCTAGGTTAAATGCAGGTGCCTTGTATGGAATACCTGCTGGAACAAGACGTAACCACCTAGATGTTTTTGGATATTTTACCACCTTCACTCTGGTGCATTCGAATATGGGTCATGGACTATCACTCCTTGTCAAATAGCAAAACCCTAGTTCTTCCTCCTCAAAGTCGCTATGTGAAAATGGGTTAGTGGGAAAATGGTTTCAAGTTACCCCAAAGACCCCTCTATTAATGAGTGTTGTCTACATAGCCAATACTCCAAAGAAGGTCTCAAATTTATGTAGTTCTCCCCTATGTGTTGACTTGTGTGTGAATCATGCAATATGTGGAAAACATGTACAATAGTCACCTAGTTTTTAACTTGAAAAATCGGGATCTTAGGTTACTTCTTCAGTACTTCAGACCTGTGTATGTGTTGTTCCCATAACTAATATAAGAATAGGAGAAAATATGAAATCTTTACTTTATTAAGTGTTTGATTGAATACTTTTGATAACTTGCTTTGGTTTGTTCTAGGTGAGGAATGAGTGAGGGTTGATCTTGTATTTATATCAATCTCTTTGGATAAATAACTTGACTTAAAACACTTAGGCCAACTATTAGGATACATTTAATTTTAAAATTAGATGATTTTGGGGTACTAAACACTTGTGTCAAAAGACAACTACGTCGACGTAAGTGTCTGCATGGGATGCAAGTGTTTAGGTAGCAAAAAGTAGGTATAGACTTAGAACTTGTAGAGGTATAAGATAAGCATGTTTTAATCATTTTGAACAAGATAGAAGACTCGAGTCATCAACATAAGACTAGTCATATTAAGAGATAGACCAAGGGGCACAAAGAGATAAGATGTGAGACTTAAAGAAGCAAAAAAAGTCTACAACTGAGAGGAACAACCAAGATCTAAGTTTTTTAAGTGTATAAGACTCAGGTGCTATATAATTTAGAAATAATGTCTAGATTTGCCCCCCCTCCATAATCTAGTAATGAAATTACTAGTTTAAAGGAAAGGAATGCATTCTTGAGTGTCTCTAACACACCTAGTCTTTACTTTGATCCAACTTGAGTATTTTGTTGGTGACTGACTTACAACCAAGAGCATGTTATAGTATATAATCAGTGCATATAATCTAAAATTTAAAGTATTGAAATGATTTAAATTTTAAAGAGAGTAAGGCTTAGGAGTACACCTATGTGTTGACGTAATCATATAACCTATTAGGCTATAATCATTGATCATAATAATTTGTAGTATCATTAGGATCATAATCATTGATGTAATCATATAACCTATTAGGCTACTCTTGAACTTTTGATATACCATTTTGAGTGTTTGTATATGAACGAGGAACTACACCATATTATGGGGGCACTTTTTTGGGTATGTCATTGTTTGTATCTATGTGCACATCAAATTTAAATACCTTATTGACATCTTGAGTGATATGGGTTACCTCAATTTTATCTATAGATTGCTCACCATCTATATGAGTAGTGAGAGTAAAAGTGTTTTGATGTGAGGAAGGCCTTATAGTTTCCTGATTTTTAACCACATTTATAAATTTAGATGTGCCTTTTTATTTGTGACCTTTTTTTATTATAAACCATGTTTTGAACATTTGATGTGCCCATTGCTCTTTTAGTAACAATGCCTTTTGTAATTATATCTTCCCATCTCAATCTTTTTGTAATGTGGATTTTTCATCCGTATCTTTTTGTAGCATTATTTTCTCTAGCTTGGCATTATGAATCTTTTCTTGATTTAGGTTTTACATTTGTAACTGTTTTGGCTTTAACTTAGGAATAATATCAAGCTACCATAATCATTCAGAATTGTGTCCTTTTGTTGTTTGATATTGACCAACAAAGCAAGATCACATGGTTTACTTTTTGGTGGTTTTGGTAGAATTGGTTCCTTTGGTAATTGTATATTATTTAGAATTTTTGGAACCTTTGGTAGTGATATTCACTCTACTTCTTTGTTCTTTTAACCCTGATCTTGCTTTGATTTATCTTTTGGTATCCATATTTATTGTTTTGAAACTTGTGTTTTTAGAGAGGTACTCATAATGTAAGTGGTTTCCTTAATTGATGTATCAACGATATGACCACCACTATGTTTGTGAATTTGTATTTTGTTCGTCAATGTAAAACAATAATCTAGATGATGCCCATGCATTATATGATATGCACAATAGTATTTGTATATCCTTATAGGATATAGAGGAGGTAATTTGATCACTTAATTTTGAAGCATTTTTCTTAGGGTTTCACTTGGACTCTTAGTAGCCTTCTGGTTAATTTTAGAAACACTAGTTTTATATGTATTATGGTTTAGTTTTTCATTTGGATGTGAAATTATGTTTGGTACAACATTGGTAGATGAGGATGCAAATACATAATTAGCACTACCATGTGTTTTTATTAATTTACTTATACTAGTGATTTGATATTTTAGGGCTTCACAAACACAAACCCTAGATACTTCAGATTGATTACTTTATTTTGAATATATACAATGTGCCACCTTACCCTTGGATAAGTGATAGCCTAGCCCTACTTTGAGGGATGAGAAATATCAACCTAGGAGGAAGGACATTCTTTGTATCCATTTAAAATGTTCTAAAAATTGACATGGGAATAGGATAAGAAAGACATGTAAATGCTAAGGAGCAATTAATCATGATACAATAAGGATATAACAATTTCATACTATTGGATGAACTTTTAAAATATTAGATAGGTTTTCGAATAAAACATTATTTTTCACAAAACCTATAAATTAATTTTAAAAAAGTACACCATTCACCTTATATGCTAATATTTACTAAAAATAGTAAATTGTAAAAATTGAAAAATCCATACCAAATTTTGATAAATAAAAAGAGGTTTTTTAGTATACCAATCTGAGAAAAAATACTCTAAAGAATTTTAAAATGGATTTGTTTGGAGGCTAAAATATGTCAATCAATGAATAATCCACTTGAAAACATAGAGCCCTTATAACCAAAGGAGGGTAAACCCCTTGGGTAAAGTTTCAGACCTAAAACTCCATCACAACAAACTGAAAACCTAGGAGGCTTGGAAGCCCTAGATCAATTTTTTTTGCATTCATACGAATCAGGTTCACCAAACTATTTAACCCTACAAATTTATATTAGGAGCATCTAGGGTTAAGAATATAAAAGTGAATAGGCAAAAGGGTGATAAATAGATCTATAGTGGGCCAATTAATTGCAAAACTCAAATAGAATATATAATAAATTTATTATGTTGAGATATGCTAAAAATAGAAAGTACAACTATGCTATCTATTGCATTGATAATGAAAACAAGTACTTAGATGATTTTGATGCCAATATAGATATGGATCTAGAATAGGTAGGAATCATATTGAAAGAGTATTCTATAATAGTCACCAAATTATGTATTTAGCACCTATATAGCCTCATACACTTGCATCAGCCTTGGACAGTTGCATCGAAGCTAGTGTTTGGGTTGGATGTAGGTGTCTTGAATGGAATACCTATTAAAAGATGATGCAACCTCCTAGATGCTTGTAGGTTTATCATCACCTTCACTATAATACATTTAGATTTGGGTCATGCACTATCACTCCTTGTCAAATAGTAAAACCCTAGTTCTTCCTCCTCATAGTGGTTGTAGGAAAAATGGGTTAGTGGGCACACAGTGTCAAGTTACCACAACACCCCTCGGTTAATGAGTGTGGCCTACATAGCCAATAATTTGAAGAGGGCCTTAGACTTATATATTTCTCCCTTATGTGTTGGCTTGTGTGTTAATTATGTAATATGTGGAATGCGATTACAACAGTAACCTAACTTGTAAATTGGAAAATTGGGCTCTTGGGCTACTCCTTCAATACTCCATACATGTGTATGTGTTGTTCATATGATTGATATAAGAATAAGATAAAATATGAAATTTTTGCTTTATTGATTACTTTATTGAATGATTTTGATAAGTTGATCCGGTTTATGATAGGTGAGGAATGAGCAAGGGTTGATATTATATTTATACCAATCCCATTAGAGAAATAACTCGCATTAAAGCACTTAGGTCGACCATTAGGATATGTTTCATTTACAAATTAGATGACTTTAGGGCACTAGACACTTATGTTAGATAAAGACACCTACGTCTAAACAGGTGTCTATTTGGGATATGAGTGTCTAGGGAACAAAAAAGCAGGTACAGGCTTAGAACTTACAAAGGCATAAAATAAGTAGGTTTTAAACATTTTGGGTAAGATAGAAGGCTTGGGTCATCAACATAAGACTGGTCAAACTAAGAGACAGACCAAGGGGCACAAGAGAGATTAGATGCAAGACTTATAGAAGAAGGAAAGGTCTAAAACTGAAAGGAACAACCAAGGTCTCAGTTTGCCAAGTGTACAAGATTGAAGTGTTATATAATTAAAAAATAGTGTCTACATAGTGACCTTGCTTATATCTTGGAAAATATGACTCATGTGTTTCTCTTCAATACTTCATACATATATATGTATAGTCCCTATGACTAATATGGAAATAAGAGAAGATAGGGAAGGTTTGCTCACTTAAATGTTATATTAAATTCTTTTGGTAAATTAACTTGTGAAAGGTATGAATGTGTTAAATTTATTCTATGTGGTGAATGAATGAGGGTTGATCTTGTATGTATATCAATCTCTTTTAGAAATATCTTGCATTAGAGCACATAGGCTAACCATAGGGACATGTTATAATTTACAAATTTGATGAATTTAGGGCACTAGACACTTGCATTTACACAAGACACTTGTGTTGACATAGGCATCTGATTCGGACATAAGTGTCTAGGAAATAGAAAAATAAGCACATGTCCCAAACATGCAGAGATATAATATAATTAGGTTTTATTACTTTTAGCATGATAGAAGGCATGGGTTGTTAGAATAACATTGGTCGGATTAAGAGATAAGCAAATTGACACGGAGAGATAGTGTATGCAAGACTTCTGGTAGTATAAAGGTCTAAGAAGTAATGGGTATAGCCATGATAAGTATTTATCAAGTGTACAAAACTAAGGTGTTATATAATTCATATTTAGTGTCTATGTTTACTCCCCCTAATCTAGTAATGAAATTGCTAGTTTAACACATCTTACCTTTGCATGAACCCAACTTGAGTGTTTTGCTCATGACTGATCTGTAACCAAGAGCATGTTACAATATATAATGAGTGCATATAATCTAAAATATAAAGTATTGAAATGAAAGAAATTAAAGGAGAAAGGTTTAGGAGTAAACCTATGCATCAATGCAACTACCTTGCCCTTTGACAACTTGATTTGAAAATAAGTATCATTATGAACCATTTAAACTGAGATTAGGATAAACATAAATATAGAAATGTGTATATATATAGGTTAAAGGATAAACTCGCCCACAACCTTGAAGAAAATCTGAGTTGACACCTGACAATTGAGATTAGCTCAACTATGCAACCCAATCATACTTATACCATGGTGAGCGTGAGTTGATCCAAGTTAGTGCACATTATAAACTAGTGAGGTTAGATGATGTAATCAAGTCCAACCTATAAATTTTGCAAGATTAATTGATTTAATCACCTAGACCATACCAAAATTAAACCAACCACTATAATATATTGGCTCAATAATAATTTGTAATAGTCCAACGTTGTGAGCTAAAGTCTATAGAAGTATTTTGAAATCTAAAAATGATTTTAATTTTGTAATTTATGTTCTTTTTACATAGCATATGCACCTTATATATGTCTCATCCTAAAACCTAAGTATAACAATGATACCCATGTATAGAATTATACCATAAATATGTATTTGAATCATATAACTGTGCAATTTGGCAAATTTACAATTGTGTAAGTGTAGAGAATATGTTTCCAAAACATGTCCCCACTAAAATATGAAACTGAGCATTAGTATAAGTGTGGATAAAATGTTTCCATAACATGCCCCCATTATATATTTGAATCTATGAACTACACAAAATATGGAATTCATGTCTTTATGACATTTCCCCTCTAATATACCCCTCCTTTTGAGGTGAGGGGAAGTGATATCTAGTAGTCACCTTACCTCAAAAGGATAAGATAATTGTATAATTTGTGAATTTATTATGTAGCATATAGGACAAACATGTCTAGGTAGATATATCATTGAAGCATGTAGAATGTGATCACATCAAGCACTAAGATGCATGATATAGATCATGTCAATGTTTAGATAGTAACAATACAAGCTCCATAACAAATTAAACACACACATAAGATCACTCAAATTAAATCAAAATACAATGGTCCAATGAAACCTCAAACAAGGGCATGTTCAAATGCTGCATAATCAAAGGGACATGGCTCACTCAAATGTCCACAAAGAAAGGAATGACATATTCAAATGTTCAAAATACAAGTAATGACATATGCAAATGTTAAAGTAATTAAACAAAGACATGGGGGTCACAAAAAATGGATCACATTCAAATATTTAGAATGCAATATAAGACACTTAAGGAACTGCATAAAAGAAATCATAAGCAACCAATATAAACATAAAATACTAGCCCCCTGATATATGTGTTAGAAAAAAAAACATCAAGTACATTGTGAGAGATATAAGCATGGATAAAGGAATTTGTAATTACATAGGATCAATCATGATAATAGGAAGTGATTATAGAACCATATAACATGTATGTATATCAATATAAAATAATCGTATACCTCTAATGTCTATATTACTTGAGTAGAAGGAAGGCCCAACATCTATATAGGAATAGATCATGTATATGTGTATCCCTGTATCACATTCAAATGATGTGTGAAACACATGTATATTGAAAGTATTGATTTATCATCTACCAACATGGAACCAACAACATAGATGCCAAGGAGACAATAAGAATATGTACATGCTGAAAATATTTTTGGATTTTTGAAAGTTTTTGAATTTTGTTATTAGTATTTTTAGAATATTTGTAAAGAAAAGTCTATCCTATGATCTCATCCAAAGGAAGCTCATAGGTATATCCCCATTGGTAACCTAGTGTAAGAAACTGGTGGTACTACCAAGGAACATGCATAGGTGTAATATCTAGCACTATAGGATCTATAAATGCTTTATGTATGTATAATAGGATTTTGTCATCATGAAGTGATAATAAAAGGATTAGGGATTCATAGAACCCATTATTGAATGCTCTGTGGTTTCCTTGGAATAGCAGTAATAGGAACATGTTTAGGTGTTTTGGATATCTAAATATGTTGTGTAGTAGAAGAGGATTCTATGGAATCCACTGTATATCTTTGATGTAATGGTCTCTCAAGTGTCGATCACATACAAAATAAAATTGATTTTTACTCACACTTTTATGGATGACTAACCTTACTAGGTTTGATAATTAATTATCTAGGTATAAATATCTCTTGTTCAAGTGGATGTTTATAGAATACTGGAAACTATAACTACCCTATTGGTATAAATGTATTTAACACACCCATGCACTGTAAAGAGGTACTGCATAAAGAGTATGTATCTAAGGTCATCTCAATCACATGCCAAAGGCTATTATTTATGGTATAAATGAAAATGTAGTAACTATATGTGGTGGACTCGCCTATAAAGGTAAGTCTATCTCACCAAGAACATGTTGTGATGTCCCATTGAATGTTCTAACCGATTTGATTGAAGGATGTAAATCATTGTGTAGAACCCAAATTTGTAAGTAAATTCATGGTGCAAACATCATCGCTAGAAACATTATCAATCATAAAATTGTGTACAGGCTGGTGATCAAGGTATGCTCAAACGAATAAGGAATGAAGATCAGAATCATCATCCAGGATCTCACTATCATCGAAAGTATTAAAGGATCTTTAAACCATAGGAGATGTATGCCACATATAAGTACAAATAATATGATCCAATGGGTGGCCATAATGTGATGGAGGAGCATGTGCATTATATGACATTTTTACTTTTGGATCCTTCTTAGAATGATCTTGCAAATAATTGTTAAATATTTTCTATTTTTGGTGATCACCAGGTTGTGAACATGATTTCTTTGGAGGATCATCAAATGTAATCTTTTGGTCATCGATGTTGTCTTGGACCTCATGCTTCAACATAAAAAAATTGTCTATAAAATGCCTAGGGCCTTGGTAATAGTCATAATAATCATTTACATCATATCCTTCAGATATAGGTCGACTCATATCAACCTCTATAAGAGGAGGGAGAGATATGAGATGACACTCCACAAGCCTTGGTAGTAATGAAGTTGAAGACTCAGTTGAGTGTTTAAATTATCTCCTCAGTGAATTAGATAAGACAAGTTAATAAGGCTATTGTGACACCAAATTAACCATGGTAGTTGTTTCCTTTTCAAGTTTAGGAGGTTTTAATTGATAACTTGGTTTGATAGTAAACTTGGTATTGAATGTAGTCGGTTTGTTTGCTACATACTTAATCTTGTTCATTAAAATAAGTTTCATTTCATGATCATGAATAGTATGGCATAAGTCATCAAAATATTTGAATTTTTTGAAAGTGATGGATTCGTATAATGGGGCAAGCAAACTTTGTTTGAAGATGTCTTGTATCTCTTTATCTACTATTGGATTGGTCATTTTGGCTAACATTATCTTGTATCTCAAGTCATTTTCATTGGTTCCTTGTTTTAATTTTTAGATTTGGTCATAAAAAACCTTTCAATGATATTGATAGAGAAGTGTGCCAAAAATTAATCTACAAGAGGTTTGAATGCATTTACTGATTGGATTGATAAATCATAAAACCGTCTTATAGAATAGTATCTTAAGCTCCTTGGAAATATTTTGGTCAAAATTTTATCATTGGAGGCATAATCAAGGCATGCAACATAAAAATATTGAAGATGTTATTCAAGATCACCCTTGCCATTGTAAAATGCGAACTTAGGTGCAACAAAACCAGTCGGCAAGGGGTGCAAAGATGCAACAGGATAACGTAACACCTCTTGTGAATTAATAGCATAAGGTGATTTTATATAGTTTTGTTCAATATTTGTAACCTTAATTTGTAAAACTTTTATAGTTTGGAAAAGAGAGTGCACCTCTTGGTCTTTGAGGTTGGAAATTTGGGAAGTTACCAAAGGTGGTGTACCCATAGTTTGAGTGGATATAGGGATCAAAATTGGTAATTACATTGAAGTATTTATGTTTTCCATGTAATATGTAGCAATAGTAGTTTTAGGGAACAACAGTGTGAACACATATCCCATGCCCCCATTAAAAGTATGAAGCGGTGATGTGCCCAAGGGGAGGGTTATTGGTATAAAATCAATTGTAGTACCACCTAAGGATTTAACATCACTAGGTGAGTAAGATTTAACCTTACCATGCTTACTAATTTCATATCTTGTAACATACAAAAATGCATTATATTAAGCTAGTGTTATTATTGATATGAGTAAATAATGCTTATTTATCTTCCATTTGAAAACAATTTTTTTGATTAACATTTTACATTGCTTATAAATGAATAATTTAAAATTTTATATGGATTACAACAATCAGAAAAATAAGACAACCTAAGACAAATTTAGGGCTTTTTATTCAAAGACAGAGATCAGGTTCACCAAATGTTTAAACCTAAATTGAGATGGGTTAATATAGTGTAGGGTTAATAATATATAAATGAATAAGCACAATTGTGATAAATAGGTCTATAACAAGCCAATTAATCGCAAAACTCAAATAAATAATGTTCTAAATTTAAATATTGAGATATGCTAAAAATAATAAGTATAACTACTGATTAATATTAAAATAAATGGAAAATAATATAACTTAGATGGTTTAATTTGTGCATTCAAATTTGACATGGAAGATGCTAGAAATAGATTGGATCGGTGCCTTAGATCAATAACTTGATTCTGTAAATTTGCACCCGATAGCCTCAAACACTTGCATTGATCTTGGATGATTGTGTCGATGCTTCTATCTAACTTAGACATAAGTATCTAATATAAAATACATGTTAGATCTAGATGTGACCACCTGGGATATTCTAGGTTTTATGTCACCTTTACTCTAGAGTGCTCAGATCTAGATTATGAGTTGTTGCTCCTTGTCAAATAAAAAAACCCTAGTTCCTTATCTTTATAGTGATTATGGGAAAAATGGGTTAGTGGGCTCATGGTTTCAAGCTAATCTTAAAGACCCCTTTGTTAGTGGGTGTTGCCTGCATAACCACTACTTTGAATAGGGACTAAAAGTGATGTAGTTCTCCCCTAATATATTGGTTTGTGTGTGCACAAGGGTGAAAAATATGGAAAACAAGTACAAAATGACCAACCTTGTAACTTGACAAATAGGACTCATGGGTTGTTCCTTTAATACTTTAGACCTATAGATGTGTTGTCCCTATGAATAATATGGAAATATGATAAGTTACGGAAGATTTGCTCACTTGAATGATTGGTTGAAGGCTTTTGGTAAGTTTCCTTGTGTGATGTACGAATTTGTTATGTCTGTGCTAGGTGGTGAATAAATGATGGTTGATCTTTTGTGTGTGTGTGTGTGTGTGTCTGTGTGTGTGTATAATCTCTTTTGGATATGTCTCACATAAAATCATTTAAACTGACCATAGGGACACGTTACAATTTGATGAATTTAGGGCACAAAACACTTACATCGATGTAGGCATTGATTGGGATGCAAGTGTCCAAGAAGTTAGAAAACAAGCATAGGTCCCAAATTTGTAGAGACAAAACATAAGTAAGTTATAGCACTCTGAGCATGATGGAAGGCCCAGGTCAATAGAATAACACTGGACAAACTAAGAGATCAGCGATTTGACACAAAGAGATAGGTATGTGAGCCTTCTAGCAACATGAAGGTCTAAAAATTAATGGGGATAACCATGATTAGTATTTTCGAAGTGTACAAGACTAAAGTGTTATATAATCCATATTTAGTGTTTGCAGGGAGCTACACTCAATCATAATTATGACTATCTCACATGTCAACAAGATAAGGAACCAATAATATTTCAAAAGATAACATAATTATAACACAAGACAAGACATCAACATAGGGCATACTCCAACAAAAGGATACAATGTCCTTTTGACTTATATGCATCATACTACAAATACAAGGAATCAACTAACTCTACATGACAAAATATTATTCAAATTAGATGTCTATTATAGGGTAAGTGCAGGGAATTAGGGGACCAAAAGGGGGTCTTAAGTGGACATGTGTTTTTTAAAAAGCATGAAACCTCGACTTGTATGAATTATTTGAGATATTTAAACTCACAATTTTCAGATGTTATAGGTAGATGAATTGTAGCATTTTGAGTCTAGTTTCTAAACTACTAATTTTTCTTTGGAATGGATAAGTATAACTAGGTCAAACATTATAAAATCAAATAAGTGGTATTGTTTTTTAGAAAAAAAAAATATTAGGTAGTTGTCTGTGTGCCCCACCATTTTTTAGCATCACTTTCTTTTCATTTAAACCCCTTGGTAGAAAACTAGGTAAGATCATCTAGTTTACAAACTATATTTTTTTTTAAATAATTAATGAATATATTTTTTTTTACTAAATTCATAATTCAGTATACCCTGAAATATGATAAAAAAATGTATAGCCAACAGTGCACCACCATAAATACTTCAAAATATATCAAAAATTAGATTTTTATTTTTGTCATGTGAAAAGGATCAGGTCTAGTTTGCAACCATATACTTTTTTCCCAGTTTAGATCAATAAATCAAAAGATACATAAACAAATATGAACATGAATAATCGTGGCATATAGCATTATAAAAACATAATTAGTCAATAAATATTTAAATAACAATCTTAAAGCAATCAAAATATTAAAAAAACGTACATATACAAAGAGGAGACATAGTTGATATTGCAGTAATATTTTCAAGCAAAAATTCGCTAAAATAGATAGTGTCTAACATGGGGAAAGTTGTTTTTTTATTGTTGGTATAAAACACACATTTGATTATTTCTGTTGCGGGTCAATGCCTAAGGCTCAAGAATCTAAGCCATTCTCGAGCCTTAAGGCATGTGTTTGAAATGGAAAGCTAAAGAAGCATGTACATAGTTATATCGTGTACGTGGCAATACTAAAATGGAAATTGAGGATAACATGAGATAGGGTTTAGGGTTTAGAGTTTAATCACGAAGGTAACTGAGGATAATTTAAACTGATTAAACCTACATTTGTAACCACAATGTGTTTCTGGGCATACGATTTATGTTTTAAGATTCATCAAGTCTAATTGCAAAGGCAATTTGGGCCAATTTGAGCTTCTTGAACCTATTTGTGACTTAAAAATGTGATTTTGGGCTCACTTGGCCACCATGTCACCACATTTGAGTAAATTAATAAATTGGGGTAATGAATGATATGATTTGGGTCAAATTGAACCTTGTGAACCTAATTGTTATTGTAAAAGATGTTAATTGGGACTGAATCATTTGGTTTTCAGGGTTTATAATTTAGGTTTTAGGGTTTAGGGCTTATGGTTTAAGGTATATACGACATAGGGTTTAGGGTTTAGGGTCTAATCGTGAAGGTATTTAAGGACAAATTGAGTTGATTGAACCTATTTGTGACCACAATGTGTTTTTGAGGACAAGGTTTATGGTTTAGGATGAATAAAGTCCAATCACAAAATAAAATGGGGCCATTTTAAGCTCCTTGAACATATTTGTGATTACAAAATGTGATTTTGGGCTCAATTGCCCGCCAAGTCACCATAGTTTGAGTGAATTAGTCAATTGGGGCAATTAGTGATGCAATTTAGGCCAAATTGAGCCCTGTGAACCTAATATTTACTATAAAGGATGTTAATTACACAACTAAATCATTTCGTTTAGGGTTTATAATTTAAGGTTTAGGGATTAAAGTTTCAGGTATATGCGAGATAGGGTTTAGAGTCCAATTGTGAAGATAATTGAGGACAATTTGAGTTGATTGAACTTATTTGTGACCATAATGTGTTTTGGGCATAGGGTTTATGTTTTAAGATGCATTTGGTCTAATCATAAAGGTAATTTGGGCCAATTTGAGCTCCTTAAACCTATTTGTGACTACAAAATGTGATTTTGTCTTCAATTGGCCCCCAGGTCACCACATATTGAGCAAATTAGTCAATTACAACAATGAATGATGTGATTCGGGTCAATTTTTGCCTTATAAACCTAATTATTGTTGTAAAGGATGTTAATTAGGGTTGAATCATTTAGTTTTTAGGGTTTACAATTTGGGTTTTAGGTTTTAGGGCTTATGGTTTAAGGTATACATGACATAGGGTTTAAGGTCTAATCATGAAGGAAATTGAGGATAATTTGAGTTGATTGAAACTATTTGTGGCCACAATGTGTTTTTGGGCATAGGGTTTATGTTTTAAGGTGAATAAGGTCTAATCGCAAAGGTAATTGGGGCTAATTTAAGTTCCATAAACATATTTGTGGCTATAAAACGAGATTTTGGGATCAACTAACCCCTAGGTCACCATAGATTAAGTAAAATAGTCAATTAGGGCAATTAGTTATGTGATTTGGGCAAAATTGAGCCCTGTGAACCTAATTGTTAATGTAAAGGATGTTAATTGCATGACTAAATCATTTCGTTTAGGGTTTACAATTTAGGGTTTAGGGATTAGAGTTTTAGGTATATGTGAGATAGGGTTTAGGGTTTATAGTCCAATCATGAAGGTAATTGAGGATAATTTTAGTAAATTGAACTTATTTGTGACCACATGTGTTTTTGGGCATAGAGTATATGTTTTAGGGTGTATACTTAATCACAAAGGTAATTAGGGCCAATTTAACCTTGTTAAACCTATTTGTGACTATAAAATGTGATTTTGGGCTAAATTGGCCCCCAAGTCACCACATATTGAGTTAATTAGTCAATTGGGGCAATGAGTGATGTGATTTGGGCCAAATTGAGCCTTGTGAACCTAATAGTTACTGTAAAGGATGTTAATTGGGGCTAAATAATTTATTTTAGAGTTTTAATCTAGTTTATGATTTGTGGTTTAGGGTTTTTAGGGCTTAGGGTTTATGGATTAGGGTTTAAGGTGTACATATATGTATAAGGTATAGGGTTTGGGGCTTAGGGTTTAAAGTGCTTAGAGTTTAGGGCTTACAATTTACAATTTAGGGTATAAGGTTCAATCACAAATGTAATTGAGGAAAATTTAAGTTGTTTGAACATATTTATGAGCACACAATGTGTTTTTGGTTTGATTATCCCCCATGTCATCACATATTGAGCAAAACAGTCAATTAAGACAATTAATGGTGTGATTTGGGCTAAATTGAGCCCTTATAACCAACTGATTAGTCTAAATAATGTTAATTAGGTTCAAATTATTGGTTTAGATCTTGATGGGTTTACCATTTATGGTTTAGGGTCCCTAGGGCTTAGGATTTAGGGTTAGAGTTTAAGGTATATGGTTCATGGTATAAGGTACATAGGGTTTAGGGTTTATGGCATATGGTTTAGGGCTTGGGGTTTTTTTTGTTATATTTTTTGAATACCACGTACATGGTTATTTTGTGTACAAAGTTTAGCCTTCGATAATAACCAAGGCTAACGTTAAGATCCACGTACGTGAAACATTTTTTTTTGGGGTAAGCAGAATTATGTCCACTTTTTGGCCCCTCAACTTCATGCATACACCTACATACTGAAGTAGGTGGATATACTCTTTATGCAGGAACTCTATGGGAACTTTCTTCTAAATAAGTAATTAGTTAAGATACTTACATATTTCCCCTTTACACACAATATTTTTGCTTTGTGCTAATTATTTTATCCCTTATCTAAGCATTCTTCCAAGTCCTTGGATTTATTTTTCCATTTTGGGTACTTACACTGTTCATTCTAAAACTAGTTCAAACAGTCTAAAAGAACTATCTTATCAATATTGTTCATTATGTCATACTTATCCATGTTATGGCATGCCTTGTACTTACATGACCATGTTTACCTCTTATCCATGAGAAACATGTAAATTTTTTTAAATTGTCTTTATCATTTGAGTTGCATTCTTCTTACTCATTTTTCACATACATTTGGGGCACGTGGCTTGCTTTCCTTCTTGTCATACAATACTTTTACACCTTGTTGAGGATTGTTCAAATCCCTTCCTCTTATTCTATCTTTGTAACCTTATTCCTCAAGCAATTTCTCAAATTCAAATATTCCAAAAATAAAATAAAAAACATGCAAATAATTCAAAAATCTAAAAAAAATCAATATATTTTCAAAAATTCCAAATCAAGATTAAAAGGCATTTTCAATTGTTGCTAATTTTTCTTCTTTTTATATGTCATTTACTCTATGTTACATAGATAACATGCCTTATTTCTCAAATACACATTACTTTTCATGAGGTTCTTGAGTAAGATACAAGACATGCATTTACATGGTTTTGATGTCGGTCTTCACTTATTACTCAATAATATTATTAAATTAGGCACATCTCTTCATTCTCCTTTGACACATTTACATATATTTATCCATAACCTTCCTACCATGACGAGCTATATATCATACAAATGCTTTGATACTCATACTATACATCTTAAATAAACATGTTATTTCTTAAACAATGACATGGATACGTATAATTGATGTAAATTAGTTTCATTTACTATGTTCCTCTTTATTAGGTTACAATGTACTTGCCTTTTGTATGTGGCCCTAAGCCTTTTATGTTCAATTTTTTTCTTGTATGGCATTATTATGTTATTTGTGTGTGCCCCTTGCCCTTGTGTGTTTATGTGACATTATCATGTCCTTTATATATGGCCCATGGGCCTTATGTATGACTACATTTGTAAACTTTATGACATATACTTGTATGTTTGTTGCTTGTTACTATGAAGCCATGATTCATATCACGCACTGCTACTACTTATTACATATACTATGGTGTCATGATCCATATCATGCACATACTACTTATGTTATTCAATGCTTTATCTATCTAATACATCCTCAAAATGCAATTCAATGTTAGATTATATACCATGCTGCAAATACAAATTCAACTATTCAAATGCTATTACATGATTACATATTTCACATACGACACAATGTATCTTTTGAGCTAAGTGACTCACATGGTACGTCTTTCATCTCAAAAGGGGGGCATCGCAATGGGCTTGCCTTGAGAAGTCAAGTCCTAATTAGAAATAAATCATATTTATGGCACTATATAGTTTCAAAGATTACAACATTATTTATTTTTCAGATTATGGGTGCATGTCACATGCATGTGACATCATCATTATAATCACAAGATTTCAAAATAGTTACAGGTTTCAATAGTTTTGAATTTTAAAAAGGCAATTCAATATCAAATCAGTACAATAGAGGGGGCACAATATTCATTAATGTTCAAGTTACTATATGACAATTTGAAATATTTCTTAAGTTTCAAAGTTTCAAAGTTGCAAAGTTTCAAATAAAATATAGATTCATCTATAGTGGTGTGATTTGTCTTCAAGTTGCAAGTGGGCTACATTAGAGTCTAGTGACATTCAATACCTATGATTTCACTTTTAAAAGATGTAGCGGGCCACATGTGGTGCTTTCACCCCTTGAATTTATTTACAGAGTACTTTACACAGTCAAATGAGACTTGGAACATACTAAATTTCCAACTAATCCACCATAGTGTCAGGATCTTGCTCCTCAATTAGAGCACATATGATTACCTCTTGTATTAGCAACTAAACACAAAATTTAACCAGAATGATAAGTAACTAGAAATATGAAACAACACAAGATATGAGAGACAATACACAATTGTATTAATAATCACTCAGAACAAAATACAATAAAGAAGATGCCACTTCTTCTTCCACCTCAAAGGCTTGCCACACCTCAAGGACTTCTTCCCTCTCTCTCTTACGGTCCCAACAATCGACTCCAATACAAAGTTGGTGTTCACCTCCACCAGTCAAAAACAACACTGCCAGTACACCAAGTACACAACCATACTCCAAGTAGATCTTCTGCTCTCTGCTGCCACCTGCAAATCACCAGACCTTACTCACCATTGTAGATCTCCAAATGTGGTCCTACACACCTGCTGACCAAGATCATACATACACGAAGAACCCTTCTGATTCTCCAAACTAGCACCCACACTTGGTACTGTGGCACTAGGAGGAACACACCATTGCTCTCTTCTCTCTGAAGGAGCTTATTTTGCTCTCTTACTCTCTAGCACACTTTTACAATACAGCCCATGAGTCTATTATATAGATCTCATGCTTACAATAATTAGACTATCTTAATTACAATAATTAGACACGCAACTCAAGACTATAATTAGCCTTTAAATGCAAACTCTCGCTTCACTTAACTAACTATTCATCAACAACAGTTTTGGAACTGCCACAGGCGACTGACATCGGTCCCTGTCTGCCTGGAGGTGACCGACGTCGGTCGACCTCCTACCGATGCTGGTTGTCTTCAGCTCACACCTGCCAATGTCAGTTTCATTCTGCACTGCAATCTGCTGACACCAGTCTCCCTGGAACTTAGCAACCTCCTCCATGTTTGCAACAGTTGAAGCTTTTAGCTCCATAACCTAACACATAGTTTCAATATTTTTCACTCTCAATTCACCATAGTTTCAACATTTTTCCAAATCACCTCAACAAGGGGGTAAACACTTATCTACGTTCAAGTTACAAAGTAATTAGATTGCATACTCTTCTAGGTGTATACTTTCCTTGCTCTCTTTGCAAATTTAAAGTTTAAAAACCTCAAATTTAAACTTTCGAACATTGACAACAAATATTTCTAGTGGCATTGTTGTAGGTTTTAGTATTAAAGCATATCGCACAATCATTCTTCTCGTTTAAATGAAAAGTGTGTGTACACACCCAGGGTCACATATGTTAGGAAAACATAGGTTAGTGCTCACATTTATGAGCATGTTTGTTAATTGTGAGATATTAGTTAATGTGTCTAGGTTAGAAATATTAATACTATAACTCATAAAAATTGTAGGAGAGAATAGGGTAGAGAGTATATAAGTTCTTAAAATGACCTTCCTAAATTAGTTATATGAGAGATTTGTGAGGGTGTTTGTTGTTAAGAGTTATTATTCCTTAATTACGAGCTCATCAAACCTATATATATGTAAAGTGATTTGTTTATAAAATGTTGAATTTGAATCTTATTGAGTTTATGCTCTCTCTAAGCATGGGGTGTTCCCCACATTTGGTATCAGAGCAAGTTTCAAAAAAGACCTATTTGACCTTCGCCCCACTCATTTTTTTTGTCAAGTGAACAAAGGGCACAAATTAGCAGACACCACAAACCTCATGCAACCTCATTACCTTGTTAGTACTCCATTCATTAATTATTTTTGTCAAAATGTGTAAATAAAGAATATGTAGTGCAGACCACGTGCAAACCACTTTGTTCGTTTGTCCATCCTTATTACATTCTATCAATGGTAGAGTAGTGTAGACTATGCATGAATATGATGGCATTCATCATTTACTTGCATCACCTAATTCTTTCCATCACGTTCACTCTATCCACAATTTTCTTCATTCTATTTTGTTCACAATTTTCCAATCCCAAATTTAAAAAAATAAAATAGTTTATTTAACTTAGTTTAGTTTGTTTGTGTAAGCACTTATTCAAGACAACATTCTTTTGAAACATTTTAAAGCTAACCAGACCTCACCATTGAGTCTGAAATGGCCAAAAACATAAGGATTGACTATAAACATTGTATAATTTTATTTTAGTCAAATCCCATATGTTTTGGGTTTTTGTGGGGTTATGGTTATATTGGATTTGTATAAATAAGAAAAACATCATAAAAACCATATCTATGGAGCACAACCACAAGTCTACCTATGAACAACCCATTGTAATAGATGCATTAGAGGATTTGCATTTGTGGTTTGTAGTTTTGTTGGACATACAAGGTCGTACATCTTTGTGAGAGGGTTTCAAAAGTTTGTTTGGTTTAAGTTTGATAGAAAAGTTTGATTTGTATTATCTTGGCTTAAATCTTACATATTTTCAAGTGTCAGTCAAGTGAATTCATTTTACTCTCCAATGAGCTCACCTATCATTCAACTTGGCTATCTAAATCCATCTACATAGGCTATAAAACCCTCATCTCACAACCATTATGTTTGGCCCCTGTGCTTGATGTTTGGTATCACCCTCAGGGTTGCATCATTTGTAAACCCTTTGTATTCACCTTGGTAATGAGTTCCTTCTTTGAATCAATGAGTTGTAATTCTTGGCAAGTTATCACCTACATTGACCAATTCAAGCTAACTTGGCAAGTTGTATTGATTAGATTGGCAAGTCAAACCCCACAGTTTTGGAAAATATAAGTGGACCATGTCTCGACCTGACGACAATGTGTTAACCCTCTAATTAACACATTCTTCTCATGCCTTTGACTTAGTATTGGAATGACTCACCAACCACATCTGATTATGTCCCAATATATTATTAGTGGATCTCAACCCTTAATGCCCTTGTGAAGTAAAAACCTCAACTCACACAAAGTTCAACTCTTGGTGTCACATAACATTGACACCTAAACTCTAAATCAGGGGAATTTTTTATTTATTTTTAATAAATTGATGTTTTTTAAATAATAAAAATCAATTTTCTTATGTAGATGTTTGAATGGCTAGCTAGATTGAGGGGCTAACAAGTTTTAAGAAGGTAATGCATTAGGAGGAGGTTAATTTTTGCTCTAAATTTATTTTGGAGAAAAAATTGTAACATAAGAGGGGGTAAATTTAAATTGGCTAATCATTTAAAGGGTATATTGTTTTTAGAGGGATGTTTAATAGAAGGATGTTTTTTTTTGAAAAAGGGAGGAATATATTATCCTATAGAGGAAAACTTTTATTATATTTTCAATAATTATTTTTAAAAAAGAGGCGGAAAATTTATATTCCAGAAAATTGTATTAGGGGCCACTATTGTTTGTAATTGGGTGCATTTTTAGTGAAAATCGACGTTTTGAATTGCTTAAGATTATGGGGGGGGGGGGGGGGGGTGAATATAAAATCAAGATAACCTTATATGTTAGGAACAACCTAGGTAATGGAGGTAACATGAACATTGCAACTCCAAAATGTCATTCCTCTCCCCACATTTACATTAAGAGGGGAATGTTATGAAAATATAAGTTAGTGCTCACATTTGTGAGCATATTTGTTAGGGGTGAGATATTAGTTAATGCATCTTGGTTAGAAATATTAATATTATTTATAATAACAACAACAACAACAACAACAACAACAAAAACAATAATAATAATAATAATAATAATAATAATAATAATAATAATAATAATAATAATAATAATAATAATAATAATAATAATAATGCAAGTGAATTATTCATGTAACTCATATTGAGATTTGTTGGCTACAAAAAGTCTCTAACACTTCAACGCTTAAGCCACAATCAATAGTATAATGGGACATAGTCCCTATTCTATTAGCAGGTGAAGCCACCTTTATTTAAATTAAAAAAAAACACACAAACCTAGATTATTTACAAATATACACACTAAATTCTTTGGGGTTTTTGCATGTATAGAGAAAGGAAATATGATAAGAAGGATAGATAAAGAGAATAAGAAAGATTAATAGAAAGATAAAGAAAGAAAGAACGTGAATAGGTGAGCAAACATAGATTTCACCTAAACATCGCATTCGCTAACTAAAAATAAATATACCATCAACAAGAATCTTTTGTTAAGAAGAGAGTATAGATATTAGTAGAATGAATAAACGAACATGAGAGCATTCATTCACAACCAAAAACAAACACAAAATCGTACAATAATTAAATTTTATTGACTTCTAGAAAAACACAAAATTCTTTTTCCCTTTGTTCTTTCTAAAAGTTACTTGCAAATTATTACCAAAATTGGCATCCCAAAGAGAGGCATGCAAGCCTCCTATTTATAGAATAATCAACTCCTAAGACATAGGAAATAAATTATAAAAATATAAATTGTTGCACATTTTAAGGTTCCCATTGACTTTTTCAAATTGCATGTAAAACTAAAAAAACCTTTGAACCAAAATGCAGCCTTTGACCTACGAAGAAGGTCACGCTAAAATGCACCTCTAGGCTATAAATCAAGGTGTCTTCTTTAGAATCTACTCTTCTTCTTCTTTGTCATCAATTGTGAAGACTTCCTTTCACATTGATTGTTGAATTTTCTCTTCATATTCTTCAAAATTATACAATATCCTCTCAACCTTCTCATGGTTTGGGCCTTCAAAGTGTTGATTTGGAATTTTAGCCTCCACTTGCAGGTTTATCATCTATTGAAGAATTATTTTGAATGCCTTAAAATATTTGTCTAATATATCAAAATAATTCTGATAATGTATGAAATTTTGGAATGGTTTGAAATTCAATGCATAAATTGAATGAGTTTCCTGCCAAATCAACTGCTTGAATTTTTCTTGTATATCTTCAACAAGGATCGATTTTCCTCCCTCTTCAAGGAACAAACATGGAAGTTTCTCAATTATTTCCTATATATCACATGAGGGATTAGTTGTTAAGGCTCATGAATCCTTGAATTTATGTAAGGATTCTTCTACTGTCTTGATTCTGAATTTTGTTAATCCCCATAATTTCAATTGATCTCTCTTATCTTCTACTATCAGACACCTTCATTGATTAAAACATCCTCATCTACCCTGGCAAAGGATTTAAACCTAGGCAACCAACGTTTTAGTTTATTAACCTCTTTTATATAAACATCCTCATTCTTGTAAGCATATCTAATCTCCTTGTCGATTGAAGTATAAAACTCAATATCCAAGGCTATTGACTTATTTACCTACTCAAGAAGCTTCTCTGACCACTCTCTAGTGACTCTCCCCATGTTCCTATTTTCACAATCGTTCTCAGAGTCTTTAAATCTAGGGTATAATTCTAGATTTAAGGTTAAACTGCGTTGACCAATTTATGGATTATTGATGTAATTTATTCCACTTTTTCCTTTAATTGATCTTTTATTGCCTTAACTTCATCAAATTTCTTGATAAAGAAACCAATAACCATTTGAACATCTTCTTTCAGCCCATCATGAGTAGCCTTACCCAAGTGGACTCATGAAACTTGGTAATTTGTAGCTATGATTTCATCCTTAGATTTTTTAAGAGGAGGGACAACAACCTCAACATGCCTTTCCCATTGTTCATTCATGTCAACATGAGAAACCTTTTTGGGTTTCTTTGAAGCTCAGGGAGTTGGTAGAGTGAGAGTACTGAATTCAATTTCCAGTAGTGGAGCCATATTCTCTTACAATGCTGATGGTTCTACTTGCATCTAATCCTAAACCACAAGAGCCTTACCTATCACAAATTCCATCCCTAATTCTATTTATGGTGGAGGTATACGGCCTCTTATTCCATAACCTTTCATGTATCCAACTCCTTATCTAGGATGAGAGGTGTAGGCTTCACTACTTTAGGATAATATTATTCCATCTCTGGAAGAGATTCTCTTTCTCTTATAATGGAATAAATGGCTTCTTTAGATATAACCTGAGAAGGAACTCCTTGCAGTTCAATAGAAGGAAGAGGTGTCACTACTGTTGAGGAAGATGCCTTAGGGGCCAAGAAGGGAGGATATGCTATCACAAATTGTAATGTGGTGTTCTTGATTAATCCGTGTGAGTGTACTGCCTTTTCAAACGTCTCACTCAACACCGTTGATAATCTAGGAGTACCCTTACCACAAGTTGACTTCTTGATCTTGAATTTTAAGGTCCAGGTGAAAGTTTAATGGATTTTATCTCTTCCTCTATCATTATTGGGTCAACTATGGCACTAAAAGATTTTTTTAGATATTTTCCTTTTTTTTGTACCAACTTAGGAAGTGGTATATATGTAGCTCTTAGGGGTGGAGGAAGTTTAACATTTTGTGCATCCACCCATTTACTCTTGATCCATGCAAGAATCCTGTTGAATATTCCTTGGGTTTTATCTTCTAAGGATGTTGATTTGGGATTTCTCCCTTCAACCCTAAGCAAAGGCTTCATCTCAATATTCTCTTGGAAATAGGAGGGATCTATGACCTCTCCAGATCATCTTATATATTTATGTCCTTAAAGATGTAAACTATGTTAAAATTATTTACTTGTTCAAGTGTGAAGTGACAATAATCAAGAAGCTTAATTCTCTTTCATTATCATAATCCATCCATAAATATTCATAATAGGGAAGATGTTTAAACAAAACACTCAAAATACCCTCTACCATTACCCCTTGCATCAAATGAGGGATGATTGTGAAATGGTCGAAGCATGACATAAGCCATATTTGATTCAATAGATTTAGCTTTATGCAATGTGGCACAAGTGTACCTACCAATAGTTATAGGGAAGTGGACCCCATCAGACTTATGCTTAGTAACCAAAAACTTGTGAGTCTCCATCAATTGTTGTAATAGTTTTATAAGTGCCCATTTGTCATCAATGAACTTGAGAAGCATATATGGGGCAAACTTACATCCACAAACCTTGATGTAGGAAAAGGTGGGAAACTGTATGAACCATCCACCCCATCTTGCTATCTCTGAAGGATCAACAATAAAGAAACTCATATTACAAGGTTCCTTTTCAAACATCTAAATGACAAATTGTATGAATGCATCGTTGACCCTTAAAAAATGTTTAACACTCTCTTTTTATTCTAATTACGTACATTATTCATAAATATGAGATATAGATATTTGACCAATGCTAGTCAATCCACTATAGAACTCCTTCACACAACCACATAAACCAAGTTAGACACCATATAAAACTTATAAGTGGTAACCACTTCACATAGTTGTTTGTGAATTAAGTCACTGATCAACTCAACCCAATTGGTATACTCTTTACCAACATGTATGATTTGGATGTATTAGAATATTCAATCTTGGCAACACTTTGTCACAGGATTTCCAAACACTCTATTAAGGAGAGTGATAATATCCCCAAATTCCAACTTAAACTCTTGGTAGGCAATCACCTTAGGGAATCTGGCCACAAATGCTTGAGATTTAATAAGTCAATGTTTATCTATAGATCTGACACAATCATCCTTGTTCCTCTCATGGAACTCCTAAGTCGTCTTTGGAGTAATCTCCATGAAAGCCTCATGGTCTGAGATTATCAACATTTATTTGATATCATCAGCACCAAGTCACAAGATAGTTTCTCCCCATGGGTTTTTGACTTCCGTATTTTCTCTGTTATAGTGACTTACCAACATCATGACCAACTTTGGACACTACACACAAATAAAAAAAGTGGTATCTTGAGACATCCCACTATCACAAATGTTTTGTGTCTATTTATTCTTGAAGGATGCAGTCACTCTCTTCTAAAATTTGGTCATATCAATGTGACCCAAGCCAATGCCACTAACCATGTCGATATTGGAGTTGATGTTTGATAGAGGAATAAGCCCCTAAAACATATACTTCATCTCTCTTGATTTCTCTTTTCCACCTTTCTTCTTGGGCATTCCAAACATCTACTACTCAGGACATGCATGAGAGGGGGGAGCTTGAAAGAGGATTGTGAATGGGAATAGGAAAAATGGAAAAGGAGAGGTAGAGGGAGGGTAATCGAAAGTAGGAGGATCAATGTAGACCATAAAGCTCAATGTTGGAGTTATGATGTTGTAATGTAAGATGGAAAGCCCTACATCCATGTTTTGAGGCTATTGAGCTGTCTTAGAGTTCTAATGCCAGAGTGAAATGGGTTTAGTACAACTCGAGGGATCTGATGTTGATGATTTATCGACTACATGATAAAAAATCAACTCCAGCAAAAAGATGAGGAAAATTATTTACTAAAAGACCCCAATGGCATGGTGAAGTTAAATCACATTGAGAGGAGCGAGGTGAAACAACAACCAAAAAAGAATAAATATCACTAGAAACCACTTGAAGAACTTTAAAACCCTATGTATTCTCACTATGACAAGAAATGCATAAGAACCACAAAAAAGTGATCCTCTCTCACACGAAATGAGAAAAACTCATTATAAATGGAGAACATATATATAAATATCAACAACTAGAAGTCCAGATCTAAAAGATTGAGAAAAGGACTTGTAATAAATAATGAGGGGTAAAAAATACCCCTACACATGTAGGTAATGGCCCTCATTAATGAGGATCATTTTAGATTGTATAGGTCAGTCCCTTGGAGTCTAATGACTTCTTTGTAGTCGTTAAACCTTGATAGATGTAGAATAACCCTTAGAGTCTAATAGTTGCAGAGTAACCCGTAGAGTTGGATGTCTGATTTATAGTTACCAGACCTTAATGGTTGTAAATCAACCCTTAGAGTCTTATGGTTGCCTTGTAGTCATCAAATCCCAAAGTCTATGAAGTATCCATTGGAGTTTGATGATTACAAAGCAATCATTGGACTTTGACAACTACAAAGTAATCATCAAAGTCTGATGCCCACTGAGCAGGTGCCTAACTCTAATGTTCTTCTTAATAAATTGGCAAAGTGTTAATTCTAGATCTTCTTCTGGATGTTTCTCTTCACCAGCTTGATTTATGATTTTTTTTATTGGGGTCTCCTAAATTTCACAAACTATGAAATTTTGGGAAAACAAATGGCTCCGACTGGGGACCTGCATTTGATGAATGCAAGGATGAACTCCAAAATATTTGGGTTTAACATACTAGCTCACCTTATCCATTGGGATACAGAGTTTTAGTAAGCCAACAACTTGAACTAAAAATAAAACAAGAGATAAGAACTAAGAAAAAACCTAAAAAAATGAAACTATGAATATGAAGCAAACACAACAAAAATCTTAACACTAAACTATATACATGACTGGTGAGAACTAGTTTATAAAGCCTAAATAACTTTGAATAATGCTTGTTATAAGAAAGTGGGAGATGAGTGCCATATAGGTAAGCCAAATAGTACATGTCACCATAAAAGTGGTGAATCTTGAACAAACCTTTCCACAAAATGTTGAATTTTTCATGAAACTCTTGGGTTTGTGTCTTTTATCCCACAGAAGGATGAGATCACCAATCTAAAAATCTCTCTGCCTAACTTTCGTATCAAAAAGCACCTTCACTCTCTGTTGATGATTTGTAATCTTGTTGATCATCATAATTATTTCTTATTCTATCTTATTCAATTAAAGGATTTTATTTATCTAAAGAATCTCTAAAGTTTTGATCCTCAACTGCCTTGGCCAATTGAAGAAATATAAATTCCAATGGGATAGGTAGGATAACATTAGTGTCATACATTAGCCAAAATGGATACATGCCAATATCCCTCTTCAAAGCAATGCAATCAGCCCAAAGCACATCATACAAATTTTTGTGCTAATTTCACTTTATTCTCATCCATAAGCTTGTAGATAATCATGACTATATTCTTGTTGCTTGATTCTACTTGACCATTACCTTGAGGATAGTAATTCAAGGAATGGATAAATAAATCTAACAAAAACAAATAGGTTCAAATGAAGAAAAGTTTGAGGTGTTAATAGTTACTACCTTCTGAGGAACACCATACCTGATTAAGATATTCTACTTGATGAAATTGCACACTACTTCATAAGTGGTTTGCTTGACTAAAATAGACTTAACCCACTTTCTGAATTAATTTATCATGGTGAGGACATGGGTTGACTAACACTATAATGATAATTTAGAACACCTTTGAAATCAAGACCCATTGATGGAAAGTTTCCTCTATTAGCACCCATCTTAAAGTTAGAGTTGTGAGCTTTGGCCTTCCCATAAATTATTGATAGGCTCCACATTTAGACACCCACTCTTGAGCATCTTTGACAAGAGTGGGCCAATAATAATTAGCTATGAGGATCTTATGTATTGTGACAAGTGATGAAAAAATACCACCACATGTTTTGTTGTGAAAGGATTCTAACAACCTCTTCTATTGTTCCTTATCAACGCACCTCATGAACATGTCATCAATACCTCTCTTGAAAAGAGTATTGTCCCATATGACATACTTCACAACTCTCAACTTTATTATTCTTTTTTCCTTGGTACTTAAACCCTTGGGGAACTCTCTATACGTGAGAAAGTTAGATATGTTTAAGTAACATTCATTTGTAGTGCCAACAAAAAGAGTCGTAGGTACCCCTTCTAATGAATCCCACTCTTGAGCTTCGTCAATGTTGTCATAAGGCTTATTCTCAACAATTAGTTGACATAAATTATGGCCTCAGACTAACGTAGTGGGTTTCATGTCTAAATCATATTCTTGGATCATTTTTATCCAACCTCCTCATTTCAAAACAATTTCTTGTTGCGTTAGAATGGATTTGATGGTTAGATCTAATACCATGATAATAGTGTGTGAATTCAAAATGTAGTACCTAAATTGCTTGACCACCTTGACCATCACATAATCATGCTTGTCAATTAGAGAGTATTTGAGCTCATGATTCTTAAATCCACAACTCATTAAGGCTATAGGTGACTCAATGCTTTCATTATTCTTTGATATTAGGATTGTTGATAAATTATGCTCAAATACATAGTAGTGAATGATGAAATCCTTGTTGAAATCATGGCAAACCAGAGTTGGATTTATTGAAATGGAAGTCTTGATTTCATCAAAAGCTTATTTCCCTTCCTTGTTCCATTCTAAATTATCTTTACTTCTCATCATACTGGCAATATGTTTAGTGAGCTCAACAAAGTCAGGTATGAATCACCTCAAGAAATTCACTTTACCAAAAAAAGATTGAAATCCTTATTTTTTAGTATGGAGAGGAATGTTTTGAATGGATTAAACTCTATTTGGATAAATTTTTGAGCCTTCCTTCAACATAATATGATGAAGAAGCTTTCCTTTAGTCACTCTAAACACATACTTCTTGGGATTCAATGAAATGTCATGGATTTAACATTTGTCAAACACCTTTACCAAATGATCATAATTCTCTTCATGACTTTTAGAGAAAACTGTGAGATCACCCAAATAAAAAACTATGATATTATCCATAAGATTATGAAAATCCAAATCCATTGCCTTTTGAAAAGTGGCTCCAACATTGATGAGTCCAAAGGGCATTCTCTTATATGCAAAATTTCCTCAAGGCATTGTGAGTGCTATCTTATGTTGATCTTCAACTAAAACCTCAGCCTAGTTATGACCAAAAAACTCATCAAGAATGAAAAATATCTCTGAGCCTGTGATGGCTTGAAGTATCTAATCCATAATGGGTAAAGGATAATTATCCTTAAGGGATGCTTGATTTAAATTTCTAAAATAAACACAAATGCAAATTTCACAATTCTTCTTACAGACCTGTATGATATTAATGATCCAAGTAGAGTGATGAATAGGGCAAATAATATGCACATCCATCATCTTTTATAATTTAGCATGAATGGTTGAATTAATTTTTGGATTGTAGTGCCTTTCTTTCTAGTTATAAGGTGATGTATTTGGTTTCAACAAAATATTATGTTTCATTTCTTTAGGCTTAAAGCATTTTAGATCATCATAACTCCAATAAAACATATCTTTATAAATTTTAATGATATTTATGAACCTATCCCTTTCCTCTTTAGAAAAACACTTTCTAATGTTGACATATTTAGGTTCCTCAGAAGTGCCAATATTCACCTATTCATATTCAGAATAATCTGAATATTGATGTTGAATTTTCTCTTTTATGTACCTATTACGCTTGTCAAACAAGTCTTCAAGGGAAAAAAAAATGGTAGGAATTTTATTACCCTTTAGCTGAATTACTTATTCATGTTCACCAGTATTTAGATTCTTAGATCTTTTTATGGATTTAGTGGAAAAGGTGTCATTGTTCTAGACCTCATCTCATTGTGCATGTCATTCTCTATAAGTAGAAGTACTACCCTCAAAATACAAAATCTTGAATTTGTATGCCTTTTCTAAGAAGGTAATTATTTATTCATTGCTATTGATAACTTGCTAATCATTGGCATTATCAGACACACTCGACCTATACATGATTTTTATGGTATATTTATCTTGCTCCATCTCAAGGGGAAGAATCATGATTGATGTTGAAATGATGAGTGCATCAGCTTTGACGTTGTCTTCTCTTGGGACATACACAAACCAAAAATCATCAAATGCTTAAATACAATCCCAAAATCTATTTATGTAATGCCTTAAATGATCATTCTTCACCCAGTATTGATTTCTAACTCGTCTCTTAATAATCTTGACATCTCCTTGTGCCTTCATATTCTAGATTCCTATTTCTTTAGTTATATGCAATCCATGAAGCAAAGCTTCATATTCAACGGTGATATTAGTACACTTAAACTGCAACTTAAATGAAAAAGGGAAAACTTATTTGTTTGGAAAAATAAGAATGATGCCTACTCTAACACCAACTAATGAACAACTTTAATCAAATTCAAGAAGCTAATCATCATTAAATTCAAGAAGGTAATTATTTATTCATTGCTATTGATAACTTGCTAATCATTGGCATTATCAGACACACTCAACCTATACATGATTTTTATGGTATATTTATCTTGCTCAATCTCAAGGGGAAGAATCACGATTGATGTTGAAATGATGAGTGCATCAGCTTCGACGTTGTCTTCTCTTGGGACATACACAAACCAAAAAGCATCAAATGCTTGAATACAATCCCAAAATCTATTTATGTAATGCCTTAAATGATCATTCTTCACCCAATATTGATTTCTAACTCGTCTCTCAATAATCTTGACATCTCCTTGTGCCTTCATATTCTAGATTCCTATTTCTTTAGTTATATGCAATCCATGAAGCAAAGCTTCATATTCAACGGTGATATTAATACACTTAAACTGTAAGTTAAATGCAAAAGGGAAAATTTATTTGTTTGGCAAAATAAGAATGATGCCTACTCTAACACCAACTAATGAACAACTTTAATCAAATTCAAGAAGCTAATCATCATTAAAATTGCTCTCCATAAATTATGACACATCTATTTATGTTTCAAACATCATCATGTAGTTGCCCAAAATTGCATCTCCTTAAAGAATATCAGTCCTTGGATCTTCAGATTTGCATATAGTAAGTTAAGCCTTTGATTCATGTTATAACTTATGTTTGATACCATTGACTGAAAAAAGTGGTATGAGATAAGTCCATCTGGATTTCCCTACCCAACTCCTTGCCAAAACTTCTTCCTAACAACATACCATATGTAGCTGGAATGTTAGCCATGAGGATTATGATTTTAATCATTTTTTATGGGAAAGAAGTTAGAGCAAATCATACATCTTTGATCTGGCCAACCGATGGGACTTATTTTTTATCCATGGAGAAACACCGGTTGAAATTCTTTGTATAGGTAAGACCTAGAGCATGAGCAACCTTGGCAAGCAACACATTGTCTAAAGCTCCAATATCAATAATGTAATCGCTTAGATTGTAGCCCTTTATATATATATATATATATATATATATATATATATATATATATATATTGATTGATTGATTGATTGATTACCAGAAGGAAAAGTATACTTGGCCATAGTTGAAGTTGAAGGTTTAGCATTTGTAGGTGTAGCTGGGATCCCTTTAAAGTTGGGTTTTTAATGAAATGGTAAAGTCGATTTAGCCGATCAGGATTTGATCTTAAATATTTTACTTGAGACATCTGAATTTTAGATTTTTTGACATGATCTAATATATCAAATGAGGGAATGTGTGGTGGAGACGTGATGTCGAATCTTACAGACATCGAGGCCACATTAATTTTGAAATTTATACTAGTGTTCTGACTTTTCATATTTTGAGTCCGAGATGAAATAGTCGCTTTAGATTTTCATTGTTTTGTTTTCATTTGAAGTGGTAGAGGAAAGCCTCTAAGAAGGATTGTAGGTGTGGGGGATGCCTTAGAAGCATCCTTACAACATTTTTATTTTGGTTCACCTTGTCAACCTCATGCTTTTTTTTGGCATCTTCATTCAAGCTTTGAGATCTTGTAAACACCACATAAGATTGAACATTCATATCTCCAACTACATCTTCATAGTCATCTTCTTCACACTCGTATTCCAAGAAGGCATTACTAGAGTTACCATCAGGTTCTTCAATTTTGTTTTCCTAAAAACCTAGATCTTCTATTTCAAGTTCATCCTCATCATAAACATGAATTTCATATATCTTTAAAACCCCATTGACTGGAGGAGCCTCGATTGGTAGCGTCAGTTGAGGAGCTAGTAACCTTGGTTGGTCATTATTATGGAAATAATTCCTTATAGGTATCCCTTGTTGTGATGATGACAATTGCGTTTGAGGTAATTGTTTCTTTAAAGCAACAACATCATTTGTCAGTTTCTTGATCAACTACTTAGTGGACTAATGATTTGAAGCTTGGTTCCTAGATTTTGAAGGTTCTCTTCGTAACTTCCCAACAATAACCATAACATCTTTTATTTTAGTAGGAAATGATTGTGTTTTCTCTAGATTAGGCAATATATTTATTCTCAAGAAAAAACCAACTTTTGGTAACTGAGCATTGATAAAGAAATAATTTATGTTTTGTTTTGTGAGCTTCACCACTTGCAAAATCCTATTTAATAACCTATTGAACTTGGTAACAAAGTCCTTGATGGGTTCATGGGCCTCTATTTTAATTTGATTTAATTGAGCAAACAAGGCATGCACGTCCTCAATTGGTTTGAACCAAGCTTAAAATTTAACCTTCATGGTGTTCCAATTGGTAATGAATCTTGTATCTAGATAATAAAACTAAGTAGAAACTCCATCTATAAGGGTTTATATAAATAATCTCACAGCTACATCTTCATGTTCGACTCCAAGAATCTCACATGCAATAAAGAATGCAATGATGTGCTCATCTGGGTGTTATTTCCCATCACTGAAAAACTCAGGGAAGTTATTATGTGAGCATATTGGTAGCTCATGTAACTATCCAAGAGCTAGTGATCTGTTGAGATCCCCCATGGTACTGCCATTTTTTGAAAAACTACTCTTTTAGGTATGATAGTTCCAGAAAGAACAAGAACTTGAATCACCAAGGTATATCCTTATTGTGGCTTTTTCACTCTTGGACTTGTAGGCAAACACACTAACTCTTATTTTATTTTTAAGACTCGACTAGAAACTAAATCATTGTTGTAGGTCAAAGAAAGGATTAGAGATTGCTTTGGCTTTACTAGATCTAGTGAAATTTCTTTCCACTAGAATGGTAGAATAACTTGCCTCTTATATATATTTATGGGTTGCACGAGTTAGCACAATTTGGGACCGTATTGGGTGCTAAAAACTATTGGCTGTAAAAAATGTCCAACACTTTAACACATACACCACAATCAACAATATAATGGGATAAAGTCCCTCTTCTATTAGTAGGTGAAGCTACCTTTATTCAAAAGAAAAGAAAAACACAACCCCAGAATATTTACAAATATACCTACTAAATTATTTGGGGGTTTTGCATGTATAGAGAAAGGAAATATGATAAGAAGGATGGATAAGATAGAATAATAAAGGTTAGTATAAAGAAAATAAATATGTGAGCAAACACAAATTTCACTTGAACAACACAATTGCTAACTCAAAATAAATATACCATCAACTAGGATCTTTCATTAAGAAGAGAGTAAAACAATCAATAACATGAATAAATGAACATAAGAACATTCATTCATAACTAAGAACAAGCACAAAGTCCTACAATAATTTTATTTTATTGATTTCTAGAAAAACAATTTTTTTCCCTTTATTCTTTCCAAAAGTTTTTTCCTTACAAAATATTACAAAAATTGATAGTCCCTGGAGAGGCATGCAAGCCTCCTATTTATAGGAGATTCAACTCCTAAGACTTAGGAAACAAATTGTAAAAACAGAAACAATTGCACATTTTAAGTTGCCCATGGACTTGTTCAAACCACATGCAAAATGACAAAAACCTTTGAACCAAAATGTAGCCTTTTACCTGCAAAGGAGGTCACGCTAAAATACACCTCTACGCTACAAATCAAGGTGTTTTCTCTAACACTTGTTCTTCTTCTTCCTTGCCATCAATTGTGAAGACTTATTGTTGCATTGATTGTTGAAAATTCTCTTCATATTTTTCAAACTTCTACAATATCCTCTAAACCTTCTCATGATCTGAGCCTTCAAAGTGTTGATATGGAATTTTGACATCCACTTATAGATTTATCATTTGTCAAGGAATTATTTTGAATGCTTTCAAATATTTGTCTAATCTATCAAATGAATTTTGATAATGTATGAAATTTTGGATTGATTTGAAGCTGAATGCAAAAGATGAATCAGTTTCCTTTTGGATCAACTACTTTAATTCTTCTTGTATATCTCCAACAGGGATCACTTTTCCTCCCTCTCTAAAGAACTCACATGGAAGTTTCTCAATTATTTATTGGATATCATGCAAGGGATTGGTTACTAAGGCTCATGACTCCTTGAATTTGCACAGATATTATTTTATTATATTGATTTTGAATTTTGTTAATCCCTAGAATTCCACTTGATATTCTACTATCAAGACACCTTCATTGATTAAAACATCCTCATTTGCCCTAGCAAGGGCTTCAAAGCCAGGTAACTAACATTTAAGTTTGTTGAGATCTTTTATGTAAACATCCTCATTCTTATAACCATATTTGATTTCCTCATCAATAAAAGTATAAATATCAACTATCAAGGCTATTAACTTATTTCCCTGCTCAAGAAGCTTCTCTGACCACTCTTTAATAACACTCCCCATGTTTCCTATTTTCTCAGTCATTTTTCGAGTCTTGGCATCTTGGGTATAATCCTATAGTTGAGGATGAGCTAGGTTGACTAATTTATGGATTACTAATGTAAGTTGCACTACTTTTTCCTTTAGTTGATCCTTTGTTACCTTATCCTGATTAAATTTCTTGATCTAGGAACCAATAGCCATTTGAACATCTTCTTTTAGCCCATTTTTAGTAGCCTTACCCAGGACGACTCATGAAACTTGGTAATCTACAGCTGTGACTTCATCCTTAGATTTTTTAGGAGGGGGGACAATAACCTCAACATGCCTTTTCCCTTATACATTCTTGATAATATGAGAAACTTTTTTTAGGTTTCTTTGAAGCTCATGAAGTTGGTGCAAGGAGAGCACTAAAGTTGATTTCTAGTGGTAGAACTATTTTTTTTCTCTTGTTTACACTTCATTCAACCATTGAGGTACTCTATTACTAGCGGCCTTTTACAATGATGATGGTTATACTTGTGTTTGATCCTAAACCACAAGAGCCTTCCCTATCATAGTTTCCATTTCTACTTATGTTTATGGTGGAGGTATGGCCTCTTCTTCCACAAACTTTTATGTATTTGACTCCTTCTCTAGGATGAGAGGTGTAGGTTCCACCACTTTAAGAGAAGATTACTCTATCTTTAGAATTGATTCTCTTCCTTTTAGAAGGGATTCAACAAATTCTTTGGATATGGCCCAATAAGGAACTTACTGTAGTTTAATACAAGGAATAAGGGTAGTTATTGCTGAGGAAGACGCCTTAGGGTCTAGGGAGGGAGGATCTATATTTAGAAACTATAATTTGGCATTCTTGATTAATCCTTGTGAGTGAACCACCTTTTCATATGTCTCACTCAACATAGTTGATATTCCATGAGTACCCTTTCCACCAATTGACTTCTTGATCTTGAACTTTAAGGGCCTTTTTTTCTGGATAATATGAAAGTTCTGTGGATTCTATATCTTCCTCTATAATTATTGGGTCAAATGTGACATTAAAAAAGGCACTGCAAGATCTTTTCCTTTTTCTTATACTGACTCAAGAGTCAGTATATATGTAGCTCTATATGTAGCTCTCAAGGGTGGGGTAAGTTTAACATTTTGTGCCCCCACCCCTTTACTCTTGAGCCATGCAAGAGTCTTTTTGAATACTCCTTGGGTCCAATCCACCATGGATGTTGATTCGAGCTTGTTCCACTCAACCCTAGGCAAAGGCTTCATCCTAGTATTCTCTTAAAATTAAGAGGGATATATGATCTCTCCATCATATTTTATGTTTATTCCCTCGGGGATTAAAACTATGTTAAACCTAATTACTTGCTTAAGTGTGAAGTGAGAATAATCAATAATCTTAACTTCTCTTTCATAATCAAAGTCCATCTAAAAATCTTCATGGTAGGGAACATGCCTAAACAAAGCACTCATAATGCGCTCTACCATTCCCCTTGCATCAAATGAGGAATGACGTTGAAATGGTCAAAGCATGACATGAGCCATCTCTAATTTGACAGATTTAAATTTATACAATGTGGCACAAGTGTACCTACCAATAGTAATAGGGAAGTGGGCCCCATTAGACTTATGCTTAGTAACCAAAAAATTATGAGTCTTCATTAGTTACTGCAATAGTTCGATGAGTGCCCATTTGTCATTAATGAACTTAGGTAGCATATATAGTGTAGTCTCACATCTACAAATGCTAATGAAGGAAAAGGTGATAAACTGTACATGAACCATCAATCCCATCTTGATATCTATGAAGGAGCATCAATAAAGAAACGTAAATTATAATGTTCCTTTTCAAACATCTAAATGACAAATTGAATGCATGCATCATTAACACTTCAAAAATGTTTGGCACTATATTTTAGTGCCAATTATAGATAGTATTCATAAATACAAGGTAGACATTTGACCAATGGTAGTCAGTCCAATATAGAACCTCATTCGTATAACCATGTAAACCAAGTAAGACATCATATATAACTTATGAGTGGTAACCACCTCACATAGTTACTTGTGAATTGAGTCACTAATCAACTCAACATAACTAATGTATTGCTTATTAGCATGTATGATTTGGATGTATCAAAACATTCATTCTTAGTATTCCTTTCTCATGGGAAATCCTACCACTCTATTGAGGAGAATGATAATATCCCCAATTTCCAGCTTAAACTCTTGACAAGTAATCACCTTAGGGACTTTGGCCACGAATGCTTTAGATTTAACAAGCCAACGCTTGTTTAGAGATTTGACATATTTATCCCTATTTTTCTCATAAAATTTCTGAGTTGTCTCTTGATTAATATCCATGAAGGTCTCATGGTCTAGGATTGTAAACATTCCTTTGATATCGTTAGTCCTAATTTGCAAGGTAGTTTCTCCTTAGGGGTTTTTAACTTCCCTATTTTCTTGTTGTAGTGACTTGTCAATATCATGACCAAATCTGGACACTGCACATAAATTAGAAAAGTGACAACCTGAGGCATCCCACTATCATAAATTCTCTATGTCCACTTGTTTTTAAGGTTACGTTCACTTTATTTTAGAAGTCAACAATATGACCCAAGTTGGTGCTAGTAACCATGTCTATGTTGGAGTTGATGTTTAATGGAGGAATAAATCCCTGAAATAGATACTTCATGTTGCTTGATTTCTCTTTTTGTCTTTCTTGTTGGGTGTTCCATATATTTGCTACTTGAGATGGGTATGTCAGAGTGGGGATCTTGGAAGAGGATTCTAAATGGGAACATGAATAAGGGAAAATGAGAGCCAAAGGGAGGGGAGGCAGAACCAAGAGGTTACAATATAGGCCAAAAAGCTAGACACTAGACTTGCGAGGTTACAATGCAGGCCATAAAGCCTGACATTAGAGTTGTGTTGAGTAGTCTTGGATCTTTGATACCAAAGTGAAAGGGGTGCAATGCAACTTAAAGGTTTTGATGTTGATGATTTATCAGCTATAAGATAGAAAACCAACTCTAACAAGAGGAAGAGGCAAGTTATTTACAAAAAGACCCCAACAACAAGGTGAAGTTGAATCCCATTGAGAGGACTGAGGTGAAACAATAATGAGAAAAGAATAAGTAACACTAAAAACCACTTAAAGAACTTAAAAACCCTATATATTCTCATTGTGATCATAAATGCATAAGAACCATGGAAAATTGATTGTCACTTGCAAAGAATGAGCAAAAAAACCCATTATTATTAGAGGATGTAGAGCTTGAAAACTAAAAATCTAAAATTAAAAGAATGAGAAAGGGGCTCAAAATAAATAGGGGGTCAAAAACACCCCTAGATGCACAAGTAACAACCCTCGTTAATGAGGGGCATTTTTGATTATGAGGGCTACAAGGTAGCCCTCAAAGTTTGACAACTACTTTGCAGTCATTAGACATCGATGACTATGGAGCAACTCTCAGAGTCTGATGGCTTCTCTGGAGGCATCAAACCTCAATGGTTATAGAGCAACTGTCAAAGTCAAATCGATGTAGACCAACCTTAAACCTTGATGACTATAAAACAACCCTCAAAATATGAAGGCTATAGAGTAGCCCTCAAATTTTGATGGCTACTTTGTAGTCCTCAAACATCAATGACTACAAAGTAACCCTTAGACTTTGATGACTACTCTACAATTATCAAACTCTGACAACTATGAAGCAACCCTCAAAGTTTAACAACTTTAGAGCAATCATCGAGCTCTGATAATTGTAAAGTAGTTGTCAAAGTTTGATGCCTATTGAGCAAGTGTATAACTCTGATGTTCTTCTTAAGAAATTGGCTAAGTGCTAATTTTAATTCTTCTTTAGGATTTTTCTCTTCACCAACTTGAATTACAATGTTTTTTGAACGGGGTCTCCCAAATTTCACAAACTATGAAATTTGAGGATACCAAGATCGTAAGAGAGAATAGGGTAGAGATTATACATGTTGTTAGAACGACCTTCCTAGATTAGTGATATAAAATATTCATGGGGATGCTAGTTATTAATAATTATTAGTTATGGGCCCTGTCTAGGAACTTATCAAACCTTTTATATTTAAATTGATTGGTTAATAAAATGTCAAATTTGAACATATTCAACAAACCTATTTATATTTAAAATGAACTGGAACATTGAGCTTGAAAAAATAAATTATGTGGATCCTAAAGTGTTACTCATAACGAATATCAAATGTTTGGCTCCTACACATAGATAGATTAAGCTTAACTTTAATGGGTCCTGAATAAGGAACTCAGGAATGGAAGGTAGGCATGGAGTTTTGAGAGATAAACAAGGTCAAATGATGGTTTCTTATGAGGGAAGTATGGGTGTTCAAACAAACCATTCGGTAGAAAATTTAGTTGTTTTGTGGAGAATACAATTGGCTAAGGATCTAAGATACATAAAGTTGGTATTTAAGGGTGATTCTCTCAATATCATCAATTATCTTAAGAAGATAAATAATATAAGTTGGACAATTGACCATATCATTGAAGATATTTTGTGCATTACCAATACCTTTTAGGAGGTCTGCTTTCAACGTATATTAGCGAAGCAAATCAGTTGGCAGATGCATTTGCTAATAGAGGAGTGGAGGCTCCTATTTTTAAGATTTAGTCCAAAAGATGAGAGCTTCCTATTTATATTAATGATATTATCATTAAGGAAAGTTCAAGCAGGTCTTCTTAAGACTATACATTTGATTAGGTTTGTTGACTTTGTCTTTGAGTTGATGTTATATTCTCATGACATTTATAATAATAATTATGTTCGAAAAAGGGTCAATTATGATAATAAGATAAGTAATATCAACATGTGTGAAGGCTACAACGTTTTGGATTGGTATTTAGTTTTCATGTGTTGCAACAATGTTTCTAATCATGTTTTAGTTGAGAGAGTTTATACCAGTCATCACCCCTATTTTAGGGATTATTTGCATTGTCTTCTCCTTTGCAATTTGTGTCTTCTCCTTTGCAATCTATGTATTCTATCAATTTATAAAAATGAGAGGTGGCTTGGATAGGATCAAGAAATTATTTGCAGAGAAACTCATAATGAATGTGCAAGTTTAGGAGATCCTGTATACTAATGGACTTAGCAATTTCATCGACATAATTGAGGGATATGATGAACATCTCTCAAAGAAGTTTGCAATGTGCTATAAGGATCATGTTGTGGAGATAAACAATATGTTAGTGGAGGTAACAAAAGGTTTGAATGCTTTGGTGATGGGATTGAATATTGAAGTCACTAAATTGATTAAATCAAGCAAAGATTATGAGGAAGAGGTGGCTAAATTCTTGGTTGAAGATGAAAAATTAACAGAATATCACGAGGGCTATATGTAGGAGGATTTTCCTATACCTCATGATGTTGTAGCGAAATAGGTGATGAGGTATGTTACACTAGAGGGTATTGAACTACTTTTGTGACCAAGTTCCCTTGAGTCTTCCTTTTTACATTTTGCATTCAATGGAGAATTTGGTGTTATAGATTAAAAAGGGAAATAAGAAAACTCCTTTGCACCAGGCTATAATATTTGTCATTTACAAGTTCTTTAATGCTCTAAACCCTACTCTTTATTGCCCCATTGTGAGTAAGGGTATCTCTAGGGCTTCAGAGGTTTCTAAAAGGAATCTTAAAATTAAAGGTAGGAAGAAGAAGGTGATGTAAAATATTGAACCCATTGATCTTGCTAAAGACAATGAAGAGCAAGAGAATTTGGGGGAGAATGAAGAGACTATGAAGCATGTGGAAGGGGAAATGTCGAATCTTCCTAGAATGGAGTAAGGTGTGAATGATAATGAAACTATAACCTTGGGAGAAAATGAAAATAAAATCCAAGAGGTAATGGAAAGTCTGTATATTCTCAAAGAAAGAAGTGTAGGGGTTGGGAATGATTGAAAGGAGAAGGGTTGGCCCAAAGTTAAGGAGAAAATATAATCAAAATTTGAAATTATGGTAGATGATTTCAATAAGCAAGATAAGATTGCTCGAATTGAAGAGGAAGTAGACCTACATAAAACCTTTCTGTGATGGTTTATGAAAGATCATTCATGTCTTAAGAAGGAAATAAATAAAATGAATTAGAATGATGGAATTTTTTGTACTAAAGTTGATTTGATGGAGATGAATCGTTAGGTACAAAGTTTGAGGAACAAAATGGAAAAAGTTGAAAGAGAAAATAAGAAGCTTAAAGAAATCTATTATTACTTGTTGATTTCAGCTGGGTAGCTATGTAGAACTACATAATAGTATGGAAGGCCTTAGGTCTTTCGTGAAAAGGAAGAACAAATATCCTCACAATGGTAATCAAGATAAGAAGAGGAAAGGTTTATATGTGGAAAGATAAGAGCCTCGTATTTCTTAGCACATGAAGGCTACATTCAAGAATCTCACAAACAATTGGGTGAAAGCGTACGAGGCATGGAAATGCTTCGAATGTTAGCTTCGAGTTGTTATTTTTTCACTATTATCTAACTATTTTTGTGTTATTTTTGTAGTTTTTGAATTTTTTGTATTTCTTTAAGAAAGCAGATATATGTATCCTAGTTTTTAGACCAGGCCTGTGTGCTCTATGTAAAGGGTAGGGTCCCTATTTAAAATCCTCTTTTACCATTAATTTAAAAAAATATCAAATTTGAAACTTATCGAGCTTGTGCTATCTCTAGATACGGGGTATTTTTCATAACATCTACTTCAGTAAATTCACTTTATTGCATCACTATAATAAAGTGGGGGCAAATGTAGATATGTAAATTTAATCATTGAGGTCTTAGTAGTGGTTATCCTTGACAACTTCCCCTCACTTGGTCTATTTGCCATTTTGCTAATTCACAATCTATAAGAGAGCCTCTATTATCTTACAAGCATAGGAAATATCATACAAACATCCCTATTGCAATCATGTTTATTCATATTCAACCTACATACACCTGACACACTTTTTCCAATAGTCTTGGTCCTTTTGGGACATGACCACATTGGGTTAGTCAGGGTTGCACTTCACCTTTTTCCACTAGTGTGGCCTTATCCCCCACACTTTAATGATTACTTTTTTAAACTGAGATGTTGCACAATGGATCTCCTGCACATCTTGAAAGGTTGGTTAGCAAAAATGTTCTAAAAATTCCCTAAAAAATCACAAGGCATTCACTTGAGATGACTTGACAAACTGACTTCAAAAACACTATACACTGAGTTAAAAAGGACCATTTCTTCTAATTTTGATTGTACTGCATTCTAATAGGCATGGGTCAAGTTTGAACAATGTTTATTGTAGGTCAAGGGCATCCATTTGTCAAGCATCCAATCAAACATTCTAGTTATAGTCATTATAGTTGTATAGTCACAGATCACACAAGCACTCTAGAAGAGAGAATTACATTGGCACTTAGTCGTCAAGGTTTTTTGAGGCCAACTTAGTTATTCCCTCAACCCTATTATGCCCTCTTTATTGCCTAATTATCTATCTAGTTCACATGCAGGACTATGGTTTTATTATTTATAGGGTTTTGACATATCTATTTGGCTCCCACATATAAATAATAAACCTTTAGAAGCTGCTACACAAACCCATATCAAGAAAACAGGCACACAGTCAACCAAAGTACAGTCACAATCAACATAAATGATCACACTATGCCCTTATTTACCTCTTATAGCCTTGCCCCAGTACAAGTTGCAATTATGTTTTTAGACACAACTCTATTTGTAGGTCTTTCTAAGCATTTTGCAATCTCTGTCATCTTGCATAATCAACTTACAATCTGTTTTATGGAGGTTTGAACATCCTTAGGCTTTTTTTCTATGCTTAGTAAATTTATAATTATATAAATTTTTGTAGCATACTATATCTCATTATTAGATTTATATATTCCAACATTATAATTTTAATAGTTTAAATCACTTAATTATATTCATTTAATTAAAAACCATTTAAACAATATGAGTAAATGGTAAGGGAAAACAAGAAGAATATACAAGAACTTGGAGGAAAGAGTTGATTTAATTAGGAAAACATTAACCAAAAAGATTATAGAAGGAACTTCACAAGGAAAATAAGTAAATTGAGAACAATACAATGAATGACAATGGTTGTAGTACTCAAAAAATCTATATGAGCGTGAAATAGACCTCCCACAATTAGTTTTAATAAAGAGCTTTTCACAACAAAGAATATTATGCAAAAGATTAAAAAGTTAACAATAGGTAAAGCCTGAGACATAAACAATCTACAAGTAAAGTATCTAAGATAGGAAGTAGATGTCATAACATCTCAAATCAAAAAAATGTTTAATTAGGTGATCCAAAATGGCTTTCCGTCATAGTGGACAACCAACTTAACCATACCCATGTTTAAAAGTGGAGATGTAAATAACCCCTCAAATTATCAAACTATCATGGTCAATTTGCTTTTTGCAAAGCTATATGAGAGTATGATAAAACACATAATTATCAGTTGGGCAGAGGAAAAAAGAAAAAAGGCAAAGGGGCAAGTAGGTTCTAGGCCCAAACACTCTATTATTGATCACTATGTCGAGCTTACACACTTAGTTGAAGAGGTGTGGGATAAAAAAGGGACATATATTATTATTTTATAGACTTCAAAAAGACATTTGAAATAGTACAAAGGAACAAACTATGGAGCATAATGGAAGAGCCATGGGTCCTAATGTGCTACTGGGCAGCGGTTCACAGATTGTATGAGCAAGTCAAGGCTAAAATGTAAATGCAGGTGATGTTGTCCAAATGTTTTGGGAGTGATATAGGCATCAAACAAGGTTTCCCTCTATCCTTGAATTTATTTGGATGATACATTTATAAGCTAAAAGATCATATAAACAAAATTGGAGAAGGGGGTACACTTGGCCAATTATGTGGTGAAACTTCTTTTATATGTCGATGACTTGATTCTAATGGCAGGGGCAATCCAATATTTAACAGACCATCTCCAGGCTCTAGAGCTCTTTTATAAAGAAGTAGGGATGTAGGTTAACATCAAAAAAACCAAAACTATGATTTTCCCAGTGGAAAGGAATGAACAACACCTCAATTTTCAGTTTGTAGAAGGGTCTTATGGAATGTTGTTAGAATACAAGTATTTCAGCCTCAAATTTCATAGCAAGCTCAAATGGGATAGTTACAAAATGAAAATAATATAAGGTCACTGAAGAGCTTTCTATGTGCTTCAAAACATATGCAAGAATGTTGAGTTATGGGATTATAAGACCACTAGAGTCTTTAAAGATTTTATATTTCCACAGTCCATACAATAACAAATAATATTTTTTGAAAGAAATTGTGTGACATTTTGAATATTGACACGTTTTGGATCCACTTCTATGATCCTTCATCAAGAAAGAAACATATGTAAGAACAACAAAACCTCACATCTTAAAAATTGAAGGAAAAATAATAGCTATAAAAAGTTACCTAAAAATGGATAAAATAGCCATTACATTTAGTTTCTAAAAACAAAAATAAAAAAATAATTAAAATAAGAAAGTGCGAGTTTTTTCAAATTTTATCATATTTCAAATTTTGAGAATCTTATTAAGATTTTTATGCTAATTGGTTTAATTACATTAAAGCCTATTTAAAGTATTTTAAAACAGGGATAAATAGTAATCTATCATTCCTTTTTTAAATTTTAATGTTGTAGTAATTTAAGAGTAAATATTATTTTTTTTAACAAAATTTAAAACTTGAAGGGACTAAAACCATGAAATAAGACTAAGATAAAAACAAAGAGATCTCTAAAAATAAAGCTTAAGAATTACCCTCTTATGCTAAAAGAAAAACACTAATTTTTATAAATTACAAGTTACTACGTATGATTAATTTATAGTTTCTCAACTCTGTTTAAATTTATAGGGTGTGTCAATATAAGTGGATCCGAAACGCATCGATATTGAAAACACCACACACTTTCTTCCAAAAAAGATTATTTGTCACTAGAGTTTTCTTTGAGTTATTTGTGACACCAGTGGTATTATATGGTTGCGAGGTGTGGGCTAGTAGAACAATAAATTTGAAATGGAAGCAAATAAAAAATATCCAAAAGTGTCTAATCCCAAACAATTTTAGAATTAAAGACTCAGTGCCATGAAATCATTCTTGTTAAAATAGGGGCTTTCCCTTTAGAAGCAACCATTATGATTGGATTATTATGTTTCTTGAAAAAAATGGAAAATATGAAGATTGACAAAGGGCCTAGGGACGTAAGTGAAGAAGAGTTGAACAACAAGAAGAACATTTGGATGAAGTAGAACCACAAGCAGATGAATAGATGAGATATCATCTTAATTGAATGTCTAAAACTATAACAAGACTTAAAAATTTACGTGAATAAAAATTTCAAAATGATTATGTCGAAGAAGGGGACAAGCAAGAAAAAATAACACCATATTTCAATGTTCATTCCAAATTATGAACACAATAAAAAAAACACATACAAGGGTTGAAATTAGATCGAGAGAAAAGATCCTCATTACTTAACTAAGAACTAACTCTCATATATTCTAATGTGAGACAAGTAGATGGACGACTCCCAAAAAACAATGAGACAAGAAGGTTTGTATTTTTTACACGACAAGAACGGTCGAAACAAAGGGGGATGTCATCCTTGAATGTCCTCAGTACATAGACTTTCGAGTCAAATATGTGGAAACTCAAAGAGTTGGTTGGCTCTATGATAAACATATTTAAAGAGAAAAAAATAAAAATATATGGAAAGATGTTAACTTAAAACAACAATAAATATAACAACTTTATAAAAATATTTTAAATCTAGAAAATATTTGAACATCTAAAATAATTGGTATAATCGTTAATGATATAAATTGTTTATAATTTTATTTCATTTGATTTATATCCTATAATCCATCCATCTGGTAAACACAATTAAAACCATTTCATTTAATTCAGATCCTATAGTCCAAAAATTAAATCGTATTAGCAATTAACGTTTTGTCCGTTTTTCGTTGCCATGATCGGGGTTTGTAGAAAATGAAACCACCCGCAACAAAAAGGAAATGCAATTATCATATTTAACCTTTTTCCCTCAGAACTTTTAATTCATCACTAGTGCAATCCGCCGTTGATGCTGTGCATATAGGATGTCATTCTTTCTATTTATCTTCATTTTTTCGCAGGCCTATACTTGAAGCCAAAAAGCCTCGTAATTTTATTCCCTTCCCTTCTGTTAGGGTTTGGGCGAACAATTTCTTTTTTTTTTCGACGCAGCGGCGATAATCTTCCCTTCTTCAGGATGCAGGTACATTTACACTTCTCATCAGGAAATGGGATTATTTCTCCAAAAAAATTGCTTATACTTGAACTTGAATGGATCGAAGGGGAATGGAAACCACTGAGCATGTTAACGGTGGTATCTTCTTCTCCAGTTGGTGTAGCAGCGGCAGCGGCAACAGCAAAGGCAAAGACAGGAGCAGAAGCGGACGAGGAAAAATAATAATATTAATAAAATGGCTATTTTGCCGGTGGAGTGTAAATATGTTACAGAGGATTGCATAAAGGAATGGAAAAGTGGCGGGACTACAATGAAGTTGCCTGTGGCGGTGCCGCCAGCCAGATTCATCTATGAACTCTGCTGGACCATGGTACCATACATTCTTTAACCTTTTTCTTTTTTCATTTTTCCCCTTGCAGTGTTCTCCACGATATGCGTAGTTTCAGGTTATTTTTTAAGCTCTGTTTTTCGTCAATTGGCTAGTTTCTCACAAAATTGTGATTGGCCAATAAATATTTTTGAAAAACTATTCGCCACATAAAGGTGTTAGATTTGCCAAAATATACGGTTATTAGTAGTAAATTTCTTTTTTTTTTAACGAAATTCGCCCAGGATTACATATATCTATTATTATTTATTTTAAATTGAAAAAACTCGCCTGCTATTCGATACGTGTGAAAAAATTTCATTCTTCAGAATCAGGTAATCTTTATAAGCTAATTTTCCCCAATTGTCTAGTTTTTCACAAAATTTTGATTCGCCAACATGCATGCGTTTGAAAATGTATATGAAGTTGTTTGATTTGCCAAAATATACAAGTATTACTAGTAAATTTGATGTTTTCATACAAAATTTGCCCACGAAATATAATTGCTACTTTTTGAACTGATAATATTTGCCCACCATTTGATACTGAACCCAACAGGCTTTCGACTTTTGACACGGCACAGATGTTGCTTTAGACATGCTTGAATGCCCTTCTTAATTTACAAAATTATCGTTAAGGGCTGTGAATCTTCAGAGTAGGTCATCTGCTACTTTGAGAAAATAGAGAAATACCGGGAATTTCGTTGATTTTAAGTTGATGTTGCCTTGGCATAATTGATTGATTTATACCTGATGAAGGAGTCACCTTAGCACCAGTTAATTGTATTGGTTTATATCTGATGGAGTCACCTTAGCACCAGTTAATTGTATTGGTTTATATCTATGCTCTGCAGGGATGCGTGTCCCCATTCCTTGCCCCCATTCCTGACACCATTTTCCTATTCAAATATTGCTTCTAGTATTTTAGGTGTACTTCCAGGAGTCCTTTTTCCATCTCCATGTCTTCCCATCCCCTTGAAAAGTGGGCTTGGTGGAACATAGGTCTGTATGCAGATTTACGCTCTTACCTGCTATAATCAGACATCTAGATATTAAAGCCACTTTGCACTGTGTTTTTTGGTTCCCAGAAAAACAGTGTTAAAAATATAAAAGGTACAAACATATGTGGAAAATGCTAGTCTAGCCAGCTAATCTCTGTGAAAAATATTCAAATCAAAATTTGGGCTTTGATCTCTTTGCTTATCCTAAAACTATCTTAATGAGGCTGGATTTTTTAGAATCATAGACTATTATAAGACCTTGCTCCCTCAGAGGTCAGTTCCATGTTTTACTTCCTCCTTGTCTTGAGCTCCTTGTGTCCAAATTGAGATTAGGGGATTTAGCCTTTCTTTTTCTTTCTTCATTATTTTCCTAGACTTCTTTTTATATTTATTTAGATCTTATCCTTCCCCTCTTGCTGACTACTTTCTATTTCCTCTCTCGCTATTTTCATTGTTTTGTTTTCAGGAGCCATAGTTGATGTTTGCAATCCTAGTGATTTTTATTTTGTTTGTTTTTATGCTGATCTGTGAACTAGGTGGATATTCCACTCTAAGCTTCACCAACATGGATTATATCACTCTTAACTCAACAATGACTGTTTTAGGCTATTTGCAATGCTAAAACAGAGATAAACAAATGCTGGTAAAATGTACAACTTATTGCACATGAACATGAAGCATAAGAATGAACAAAGCTCAATATAAACACAAGAGTTATCCTAAAGAAATTAGATGTGGGAAAAACTGCAGTGGGTAAGGCAATTGCACTACCCTTCCACCATGTAATGTAAAAAATGTACAAGATATTGCCAAACATGGCCTTCATGGACAGAATTTTCATTACCACTCTATCCAAAACTTGTACACAAGGCCGCTTTGCATTTGTTAGGCACTTCTTTGTACTCCAACACAACTAAACCAACCATCTACAACTAGGAAACAATGAGACAATAATATTAAAGACTCAAACTTGCAACTTGAAATGTGAATCCAACTTCAAGACTTCTCACTGCGTTTTTTGATGCCTTCTACCTTGCACAAGACCTGTATTTATGTTCACTCCATTTTGGTGTTGCCAAGAAGCTTAAACAAATTGACCATGAGAAGAAGAAATGTTTGCAATCGTTTAACTTAGGGCTTTTTGTATATTGGCGAAACCGCCGGTGTATGCAAACTGCAGTTTCAAAGCCGAAGGGTGGTTATGAAACCACAACTCATACACCAGTGGTTACGCAATTGCTGAGGTAGTTGCACAACTGCCATCCTACAAATATCAGTGGTTTTGTTATCTATGGCAAACCCCTTCATTTCAAGAGCTAAAACTCATTGACTTCATTACTATGAAGATGCCTGGATCACCCCCACATTGACTTTGCCTTTGTAACATATCTGATTTGATGTTTTGAATATTAAATGTCTTACAATAGTGTCTTGCAAGTATGAATTACATACAGTTTGGAATAATGGAAACATTTAATATACATGACTAGTACATTAGGATCCAAAATTGGATTGTACTTCCCCAATTTGAGGCTTTTGAGTCCCCAAAAGCTTTAGGAATCCTGTAAGTGAGGAATTTTTTTCTCACATTTTCTCTGGAACACCACTTGGCCTTTTCGGGTTGCTGATCCTTTAACCCAACCAGCCAATGTTCTTGCACTCCTCTTCACATTGTCCTTTACTTATTCAATACAACATCCTCCAATTCCAATTGTCTATTCAGAGTGAGGTCTTCAGTTGAAGGTAGCAACAACCTTCATCTTCATTGTCTAACATAGAAGGTTAAAAAAGGCGTTCATTCTCAACATTGACAACTGGATAGATCTTCATGTAAGGAGGCAAATCGAGTCTAAAAGCATTCTTGCTCACTTGTTTGAGAATTTCAAATGGACTATACCTAAGAGGCTTAAACGTCTTAGACTTACTCTAGAGCCTTTCTCTATTCAAGTACAACTATCTCTTGTCTCCAACAGAGAAACCATGCTCAATCCTATGCTGATCATGTCTTGTTTTGTACTTGTCTTAAGACTCCTTCAACCTTTTTTGCATTTGGAGGTGAATTTGTCTAATCTTTTTAATGAATTATTCATTTTTGTGGACCTCAAGATTCACTTTCCCATTGCCTTTGTATGGCTATCTCAAAACAACATTAAATGCACATAGAGGTAAGTAGCCAACTGCTAGTAGAAAAATATACCACCTTGATGTAGGAATGTTGAATATACAACAAATTTTCATCTCAAGACTTAGGATGCTTCCTATTGCACCCTCTTAAGAGTTGTATCAATGTTTTGTTGCCGATCTATTCGTGGGTGGAAAGTGATAGACCATTTCAGCTTAGTATCCATCATTTTTCACAGTGTGGCTAAAAACTTCTCAAGAAACCTTGAGTCTCGATCTAAAACAATAGGTCTAGGCAAACCTAAATAAACCCACACATTAGCAAAAAATAACTCAATTGCATCGCTATCTTTGAGGGTTTTCTTACAAAGAGTAAGAATGCACATCATACTAAACCAATCTACAATTACAAAGAGATAATCATGCCCCTTCCTTGGCACAGGCAATCCACCTACAAAATCTATGGAAATGCTTTCCCATGGCCTAAAAGAACCGGTAATGGCATATACAAATCCAACTTCTTGTTACTAGGCTTGCTTGTACTACACGATACACATTCTCTTATGAACTTGGCAATATCTATTTGCATATTACCTAGGCCAAGAAATATACCTCTACAAATGTGCAACAATCATTGTAACACCAAAATGTCATGCAACCTTTGAAGTACGTGCTTTCCTTATTATTTGAACTCTTTCCTCCTTAGGCACACAAAGTGTACCCAACTTGTAGAGCCATCCATCTTAAAGGTAATAATCCTCCTTGGTCTCAATGCATGCACCTTGGGACTTTTCTGCTTGAAGAAATGGCTTCCCAAAATTTGCATCATGCTCATATCCTTATACATAAAACTCGCACATAAAAAGCTCAAGAAGCGCTATGGTGCCCATGGCTGAAAGCAGAGGATGTCTAGATAACGTATCAACTAGTTTGTTAGCCACACATTTCTTATATTTGATAACCAAATGAAATTGTTGCAAAAACCCCATCCATTTGTAGTGCCTAGTTTGTTAAAGTTTAGTTCAAATTTGCAAATATTGGAGAGGTTGATGATCCATATAGTCAATATTTCCTTTCCCGTAAGATAGTGCTTTCATTTCTTGATCGATTGAACAAGAGCATACAGTTCTTTGTCGTATGTACAATAATTCAGAATTGCACCATGAAATAACTTTGAATGATAACATACCAACTTATCTCTTTGAAGTAGGACAACCGCCATAACATATTCACTAGCATCTGTTTCCACCTCAAAGGGCAACTACAAGTTAGGCAAAGCTAGAATTAGAGAATGGCTAAGTTTATGTTTGAACATATCAAATACACTTATTCCAAGTAAAAGTCTTACTACTTGCTGTTATGACATGCAAAGGTGCGGCTATGGAAGAAAAATTCTTGATAAACTTATTCGAAAATTGAACTGCACGCACAAATCTCCTTGTCTCGGTCACATTGGAAGGCTTTGGCCAATTCATGTTGGCCTTTACTTTCTTCGGATCAATCTTCAATTCCCCATCTCCCACCACATGCCCCAAGAAGACAAGTCATTGTTGAGAAAACTCATATTTATTCTCATTCAACACTAACTTGTTCTCCTTCAAAGTTTGCAAAACTTGTTTAAGATGATCAATATGCTCATCAAAAGTTTTGTGTAAAATAAAAATATCATCCAAATATACAATGACAAAGGAATCAATAAATGACCTCATTATTTCATTTATCAACTACATGATTGTAGCTGATGCATTGCATATCCCAAAAGGTAGAACCAACCATTTATACAACCCTTGCCTTGTTTTGAATGCTATTTTTCAAATGCCCTCTTCCTTAATCCGTGCTTGGTGATACTCGGATATCAAATAAAGCTTAGTAAAATACTTGGCATGTTGAAGTTGATTAAGAAGATCATGAATCTGTAGAAGAGGATATCTATTCTTGATGGTTATCTTATTAAGTGCTCTATAATCAACACACATTCTCCATGATCCATCTTTCTTAGGTTACAACAATAAGAGAACCACATGGAGAAGTACTAGGATGGATTACCCCTTGATTAATCAAATACTATAATTGTTGTTTTACCTCATTGACATCCTTCAAAGACTTCCTATATAACCTGAGATTTGGAAGTAGATTGTTGGGCAACAAATAAATTTTGTGCTCAATAGGCCTAGTTAGTAGCAATTCTGTAGGTTCATGGAAAAACTTCTTGAACTATTGCACCAACTCTCCCATACGTTTTTGCTCTTTGTTAGTAAACATGCTATACACAGTTTTATGTGTAGCCACTTCTTCATCTTGAATATCTTTCAAAAAAGCAAAGCAAACCTCCCACTAACTTTAAAGCTTCTTAGCTTCAGAGGCACTTACCAAAGAGATTTTAGAATCACCTTTATAGGTTGAAATGATGTAGTTTTTGCCATCCTCAACCAAACGATTTTGGTTAGCTCTCCTCACGAAGATAGCATCCCAGATATACAACTAAGGGTTGTCAAACACTACACCACACATATCAAGAGGCATAACAACTTCATCAATGAAATGTGCATTAACACCAAAATTAACATTACATTGTTTGGTCACTTTGATGTCTACACCTTTCTTCACTTAACCCAAAGCATATGGCCCTGGTTGATTGTAAGTCTCAAACCCCAATTTGTCTACCAATTCCTTGCTTATCAAATTAGCTTGTGAACAATTATAAAAAAAAGCATCCTCATTTGTTTTCTTCATTTGAAATTTAATATGGAAAGGCATTACTACTACCCATACATATCTCTCTATTGATGGAGGTACAACACGTGTCATCCGCAATGGAGTTGCAACCAATATTCTCACCTTGGAGATAGGGCATAGCCTTGTTCTTGAGCGGATGCAATTCTAGATGTAGCTTCCAACATTGATCCTTAGAATTACTATCAACATCACATTTCCCACAATGTCTTCTAGTATCCTTCTTAGAAATGAAAGTAGCATTATGCATACATTTCCTTTTACCTTTACCCTTTTGCTTGGAGCTGCCTTGTTGCTTGAAAGTGTTTTGTGAGGTAGATGGAGTCTTTTTGTTGTCCATATCTAATTAGTGAGCTTGAGAACAAGCCTCATCTATATCTGCAGGCTTGGCCAAGAGGATAGGTCTCCTCAAATGGCTATGGAGTCCACGATGTACTTCTTCAAGATGTCACAATCTGCTATATCTTTGTTCATTTGGACAACCTTCTTGAGGAAGTCACTTGTGTATTCCTGCACACTTTGGCCTTGCTTTTGCCTAAGATATTGCCAATACATGGACCTCTCTTCCTCATAACAAATAAGATATAATTGCTTTTTGATTAGCATCTTATAATCTTCGCACTTAGTAATAGCAGGAAGGTTCTTAACAACCAAAGTATGAACATAGCTCTCAAACCAAGTTAAATTACGATTGGTTAATTTTAACCTTCCAAAAGAAATCTGTTGGCTTTCATTAATTTGATGCAAATTGAAATATGCGTCAAGTATTTTTGCATTCATGTCCCTATCATATGGCATAATCTCTATCTTTACCCTAACCTTAAATGGAGGTGGAACTTGGTTGGCATGGGGCTGCTCTTCCTTCTTATGAGTCTTAGGAGCATCCTCCCTTGCTTTCAGTGCCTCCATAGAAACATGAAGCTTCTCTATGACACTCCCCATGATGGACTCCAATCAGTCAAGCTTATTCATAGAAAGAGAAATGTTAGTTACTCCTTTAAGCTTGCAAAATTGCTCTTCTTCACCAGGGTCTGATTTCTATCCTCTTGTTTGCAGACGATGTGGTTCTCCTGGCCTCTTCTCTTGAGGACTTACAACGGCAGTTGGATGCTTTGGCTCTCTTTTGCGATCTCTGACAATTGATCGTTAATTTGGGGAAAACCAAAGTCATGGTATTTAATGGCTTGAAGACCTCCCACCTCCATTTCTTTTTCAAAGGAAAGGAGGTTGAGATTACCGCTTCCTATATTTATCTGGGAGTGCAATTTTCTGGTCTACATTTTAGCTTGAGGCAGGTACTCCAGCCTAGAATAAACAAAGGTTATGGTTCTTTAGCTCTCTTTGAATGACAGTGTTTTCGGCATCACTTTCAGGATCTCTTCCAAGATGTCACTCATGGATACACTTATCAGACCCCCAGTCCTCTATGGATATGTAGTTTGGGGGCTCTCTATACATGAGGGTGATTGCGCTTTTGTTGAGAGGGTCCAGACACTTCTCCTTCGCCGCATGATCAAATGTAAGCAGATAGTTTCCCAACACATTATTCTGGCAGAGTTTGGAGCCCGACCCTTTCGACTGGAGACTATATTTGATCTGATCACTTTCATACATCGCATACGGAGGTTTGCTGATTTTGCAAGTGGACGTGATAGATACCCATACTTAACATACTATTTTTCAGAGAATCTTGCTCTCTCAGCGCCTTTGACTCGTGGACATTGTTGGTATACAGGTGTTTCTGATTTATTGGAGTATGTGGGAATCAAGATGGATCGCCTTCCTCCATTTGTGTACTCCTTGGACGGACTAGCTCTTCTACCCACTAGACAAGAGTTGAACTGGATTATTAGGGATGATATTTACAAACAGTTTATCCATACTACTTGGATAAACCCTCCTGGGGGGTTATGCCCTAAGATGACATTTTATGCAGAGCACTTCTTGGAGCTGAGTGATGGGTTTATCATTCGTCCACAATATACATTCCGCCACTGGATGCACTCTCTTCGCATCCCATTACTAGGATTGAGACAGATCACCAAATAGATCGAGCAGACAAGATTTGTCAGTTATGCAACATCCATGAGATGGAGTTCGAGGAGCATTTCATCTTTTGTTGTTCTAGTATTATGAGAACATAGGGAAGTTTTACTGCCTATTTAGGACATAGACTCTTTCTGACTTTTTCAGATATGAGGACCAAAGATGTTTGGCTTTATATATACAAGAAGATCTTAAGCTTCATGATCATTTTATTCAGAGACCCACTAGACCAGTCTCCACTCAATGGATTACTTCCTTTCTCACGGTGCTACCTTCGAGGAGAGGCACTAAGTGACAAATCGATATCAATACAACCCCACATTCCATATCAGTGAGGCCTAGAGACACTATTCACAATTCCTCGAGTTTTCATCATCATATTCACTTCAGACCCGACATCAGGAGGCGGACTAGATCCACCAGATCTTCACAAAAGATTTTTCCTTCTAGGCAGAGGATTGGAGGATAGTCCAGGTATCATACCTCCCCTTCTTTGGGTCAGACTTCTATTCAGAGCTTCTTCTCATTAGCCTTGGATGCTAGGAGAGTTGGATCGAACTCTTGATAGGTTCCCTCATGGTTCTTTCTTAGGGATCATCCTCGTGCTCTTGATGTTTACAGATTCTTGGAGATTGCTCATTTGTTTTGCTCCCTTCTTTGGACTTGAGCGTGGTTGGGTTTTTTGGTGGTTTGGCTCTGAGCGTGGTCACTCTTTGCTTGTTTTATACTATTTCTTTTAGCATTGTTTTTCTTGTTTTCCGAGACCTTTTTGGTTTCTCGCTTTTTCCTAACACATTTCTGTAATCTGCAGTCCCTTTGACCTACTTTTGTGGTCATTAGTTGGACATTAATATATTTATCTTATCTTATTTTCTGTTGTTTGTGCATCTTCTTCATCAGCATAGGCCATGTTTCTGATCTCTTGTTTCCAGTTCCTTGTGGAAATATTTGCTTCAAAGAGAAATAGGATACCTTGACCACTAGCATTACATGCGTTAGTGACAAGGATCAACTTGCAATGTAGTCACAAACTCACAAAACCACACAAATGACTAATATTATACCAGCTCTGATACCAATTTGATCCATATACTAGGTGGATATTCCACTCTAAGTTTCACTAACATGGATCCTATGACTCCTAACTCAACAATGATTGGAAGATGACTATTCTAGGCTATTTGCAATGCTAAAACAGAGATAAACAAGTGCTGGAAATAAAATGTACAGTTTATTTCACATGAACATGAAGCATAATATTGAACAGAGCTCACTATAAACACGAGTTATCCTGGAGAAACCCGATGTGTGAAAAACTCTAGTGGGTGAGGCAATTGCACTTCCCTTCCACCATGTAGTGTGAGAAATGTACATGGTACTTTCAAAGAAGGCCTTCACGGACAAAATTCTTACTACCACTCTATCCAAAACTTGTACACAAGGTTGCTCTACACTTATTAGACACTTGTTTGTACTCTAAGTTTCAACACAACTAAACCAACCATCTACAACTAGAAAACAATGAGACAACAAGAACAAAGACTCAAACTTGCAATGTGAATCCAACTTCAAGACTTCTCATTGCGTTTTCTGATACCTTTTGCCTTGCACAAGACCTATATTTATGCTCTTTCCACTTTGGAGTCTGCCAAGAAGCTTAAACGAATCGACCATGAAAAACCAAAACATTTGCAACTGTTCAATTTTGGGCTTTTTGTATGGTGGTGAAACTGTTAGTGTATGCAGACTGGCAGTTACGAAACCGCCGGGGTGGTTATGCAACCGCCACTCTGCAAATAGTGGTGGTTCTGCTATCTATGATAAACTCCTTCATTTCAAGAGCTGAAACTCATTGACTTCATCACTATGAAGATGTCTGGATCATCCCCACATTGACTTTGGCACTGTAACATATCTGATTTAATGTTTTGAATATGAAATGTCTTACAACAGTGTCTTACAATTATGAACTACATACAATTGAAAATAGTGGAAACATCTAGTATACATGACTAATACATTAGAATCCAATTTTTGGATCAATGTTCTTGCTCCCTCAACATGCCTCTTTGTCATGGACAGTTTCCTCTATTTTTCCTGTAGATTCTGCCCTCTCCTTTTCCATAAGCTTGACAGTGTTGCACATTTCTTGTTTTTTTGAGATTATTTTGAACATTGTTCTGGTGTTCTTCCTCCACACAGAGTCCATTCTTCCTTGCAGTTGACAAAATAGGTTTGAGAACCTACTGATTCTTGGGGCAGTTCTGCCCAAGTACCAATGTTGAAGTTAGTCATCCATTAAAAAGGAATATAACCATAATTTACTATGATCTGTCAGTTTAATGAGAAAAGTTCTTTATATTTGGCAGGGTGTGTAGTCCCATTCCAAAACAAAGGTTTGCAAATTATCATGTTTTGCTTCACTTTTTAGTTAGTAAACCAAGACATTACGTATCACTTTGTGACTGTTAATATCGTAAATTTTCAATAATGATTATTAATGGCCATAATGAAGGGATATCACTGCCACAAAGAGGGTTTGGCAGATTAAACACATTAATATAGGCTTTGTTCTTGTTATTCCTCTGTAATGGCACTAGTCCACCTTCATATGTGACACCTTTCTGTTTTGCCTATTTCATTCAGGTTATGTATGCCTTCAAACAGAGTTATAGGTTTTGGTTTCAGATTAAGTTCCTCCAGCTTACAAAATATATCAATTGCTTCAGGCGCAAGGAGATTTTTTCCTGTCCTGTGTGTCAAAGGGAAAAACATAAACTCATCTAGAGCCATGGCATTTAAGACCATAATGAAGCATAGAAATAAACTGTAGGAATGAAGAGAAATAACAGTAGCAAAAATAGAAAATAATAGCAAATAAATTATATAAAGGCACATCAATAAGTTGTATGGAAGTGAAATATGTGGGAGCCGCCTCCTGCCTGACACCCATGAGATGCAGCAGAACACAGTGCCGTAGGGTGGCAGGACACGATTACTGTAAACATCCATGTTATGTAGGATGAGTGAGGCTCAGACACACAATCCTATCTCCGCCATTTTCCATCATACTTGCACTGGTTGTTATAGTGGATTATTTCAAATTTCTGGTAAATATAACTGGTAATATATATTAGGGAAGCTTTATATATTCTTATTACGAGGTTTAGTTAAATATAATAGATTTTTCAGAAGATAGGTTGTTTGCACTGACTGTTGCTGCAAATCAATAAAATATTTGAGGTCATATAACAATGAACACACAAATATGCCTCTTAAAGTGATCTTCCTTATTTTAGAAAGGAAAAAAGTTACATCATTTAGTTTTATTTATGTGGAATTACACTTGGTGGAATTTCGTAAGGGCATGAGTATGGAGATTTTTTTTTTTTTCATAAATGACTTATTTGATGTGCAAACAAAATTGTCCTATTCTTTAAGAACTGCATACTATATCCAATACTGCCTGCAATTACGATTAATAGAAACCTTTAGTAAAATCTTATATTATTTGATTTTTTTGTGCAATTACTCCTTGGAAGCTGATTCTTAATATAGCTTAAGTTGTATTTTAAAGAACATTTGTAATATAGTCCAATTTCTCGGAACTTATCCTTGGCAGAAACTTTAATAGAAGGCATCCGAATTTTTTTTCAGCATTATATTATTTAATCAGTCTGTGCTATTTAATTTGATATACAGATGCATAAAGAAGCTCTTGCCCTTAGTTTTTTATTAATGTTTTGTTCCTCAGTCTTCTTGTCCACATGGTTTATGCCCACAGCGAGATAACGTGACAGTCTAAGATGTCTTCTGTAGACTGCTATTGCAAAGGCTAAAATTTCATAGAACTTCTGTGGTTGCTACAAAATTAAAAAGATTACTGATTTTGGTCATTTTAGTTTAAGTTTTCTAGACATTATTGATTGAATGCCAAAGGTGTCTGGATTCTCGTTCAGTGTGACTGTTGGGACTAGCAAATTCACAAGGATTTTCTGATAGACGCCAATGCTTATATTACTTATTAGTGAATAGTGAATCTTCGTATAATGTTCACACTATTAGAATGTTTGAGCTACAATCAGCTAGTTTCTGCACACAACATTCAATGTATCTGCTTGTATAACAGAAAGATTTAAATTTCTATTTTATCATTATCTGTGATAAATTAATTGTTTTGTTCGTGGATGACATCTGCCAGCTGGTGATTTCATGCTTAGTCTTGTCAAGCCATTTTGTGCACAGGCAATATGTGATTTAGTGCTTTGACAATACACTTAGCTTTTGAATCCTAAATGAGCATAAACACATTTAAACAGACATTCACCCCATGACAAATTAGTATGATCTACTCACATGTTCACAGTAAGTGGTTGTCATACCAAATGAAAACATGAAGGAATGGAAAGCAAGTTAGCAAAATTAAGAGAATACTCTCAAGGAAAGATACAAAATTTAGTTTTTAAATGGGGAAATGGGGTATATATTATTATATACAACACGGACACATGCTGGGGAGTGACACAAGCTACCAACCATTATATTCCTATGACTACTATTAAGCACTATGTGTGCACTTCAACTGCATGCTCATCATACAAAGAAATATTTTTTTTCACACACTATTAATTTTGAAGACTCATATAAAAGACTTCAATGAAGAAATATTTAGGACAAACCTATGCCTCCATCACTTAAAATATATATATTGTTCCAACACAACTTTGTGTTTATAGAATTGTCTGAAACTAACAAATTCTTGTTGTACATAGATGATTTGTTAGTTTTTTGAGTTTATTCTATGGAAAATGGTTTTGGATGTTTTTCTAACTTGGTATTTACTTTATGATATCTTTAAAACTCACCGAAGCTATTTTGCATATTGGTAGCTGCAAATTAACTTTTGTGCTTGTTTTTGTGACCATTTAGACACTGAATGTATTTCTGATTTCATGGGTATACACGCAATATTCTTCTTCAAGCCCATGTTACAATGTACATAGTCCAAAAAGTATGAAATAAGACTGGTGTACATTTGCTCTATTGCATGGAGTCTCTGAGGCAAATTGCTTGGTGTTTTTTTTTCCGGTTGGACCTAACGATCAAATTTCCAATTCATTCTTTGAGTCTGTAAGAAACATGGAGCAATAGCAGTATACAAAGAAGCAAATATTGTATATAATCCACTTATTGGCATTTGAAAGTTATTTATTTAACTGCGTCCATTACTTAGTAATTTTCTTTGAAAGCTAAATAGAGACTCATAACTGAAATGTATGACTGGATATATAGACAGACACATGCGTATGTTTATTTGTGTGCGTTTGTTTTGTAGAGTGAATTTTCATATGTTCATTGCTTTTTTGGAATGCCATTTCCAGGTTCGTGGAGAATTACCTTTTTCCAAATGCAAGATTGCAATTGACTCGGTAGAATTCTCTGAAAAGCAAATCAAAGAAGAAACTGCTTCTATTCTTGCGGATGCTATTGCACACATGGGTCAAGAAGTAAGCATATTGGTTTTTGTGTATATACAAGGCTTTATGTTTTGCATTGGGAGTCATTCATCATATGAACTCTGGGGGTTCATAATTGAAGTAAATAACATATTGATGCAGTCATGGTTAGGGAGTTGAATGAACAACAACTTTAGACAATGCAGCCTATGTTTCAATACTCACAAATGGACAAACACACAGTCCATGCGCAGAAAGAAAAAAAACAGTCATTGCCTTTATTGCTTTAATGAGGAATAATACAATGCACACACCATAAAACACCTAGAGCCTTATTTCAGCTTACAAACTATGCAGTGTTACAATATCTCAATCCACTCATGGACTTGGTTCACTTCTACAATACACTGCTCAAGACATGCACCACAGAAAGTTCTGCTTGCAGCTTTCTAATGACCCCCTCCAGGAACACTGTGCCACCTTCCAACCTCTAGCTGCTGAGCTTTCGTTAATCAAGTTGAAAAAACACCTTTTACAAAGGACTCATCTCCTCATACAGGCACTCATCAAGAATGGTTATGGAAAGTCTAATCATTTCAGTTTCCTTTTGCATGACGTTTCATCTCCCGGTTGTGACTCTTCAACTTCGAGCCATTACAACATCTTTGACTTCACCCTGTCATACACAAACTCATGTGCACACAAGTTATTCCTTGCACAAAACACATGCGCACAAGAAAAACTCCTGTGGACAAGAAAAACTCACGCAAAACTCCCGCACACAGGAAAGACTCGTGCACACAAAAACTCAATGCACCAAAAACTCGTGTGCACAAAAACTCATGCACCAAACACTCACGTGCATCAAATACTCGTGCACAAAAACTCATGCACCAAAAAGTCGCGTGCACAAGTTCTTCCGTGCACATGATGTGCATACTCCACAAAATTCTGTAACTTTTGGATGCCATAACTTTTGCACCAAACAAAACATTTTGTCATGTTCAGCTTTAAGATTTTGTCTTATGATCTCATTGTTTGAAAGGAGATTTTTCTTTGGTCCTAGTACATAGATCACCTTCCTCAAATTCTTAGTCTGCATTCAGCATCTTCCTAAGGACATTACCATACTCTTGCATCAGGAGATGTGTCATCTCTCAGCGTATCAAGATTTATTTTTTTATGCTTTTTCATACCCACTGGAGAACCACCAGTTTCTTCATTTCAGTTGCATGGGTGCACCTAAATAAAATTACCAAATATCTTTTGAGGTGCATCCTTGTGAAGCAACAAGTTAAACTTGTTCGTCTCATCATTTGGTTTTGATTTGGTAAATTCTCTGTATGGATTAACCTTTTGGCTTATTTTCCCTGACTGAGGTTTATCTCTTCCACCAAATTAACCCTGGATTTGCACCTGGCCTTGTCCATTGGGGCTAGACCACTTCAGCGAGTTACCCAATTTCAGCACTCCATTATGTCTCATCAGGATTTGAACCTGGAGCTCCGCTTGGGAAACCCCATATTTTACCAATCGAACTCATCCCATTTGATCTCTTCCACTCATTATTGTTTTCAGCCAAATCATTACAATGTTTTTTATTCTTTTGCTGCTTGCTGAAATAGCATTGTTTTGGTAAATGGCTAGCTCTATCACAAATGAAACGCTTGTTTATTTCCTATTACATTTGGGACAGAATTGCATCTTTGTTCTCTGTCAGGCTGCTTTTATTTTTTTTATGTGGGTATAGAGTCTTTATTTAATTCTCCTTCATCTTATGACTCAATGAAGTCATAACCGTTTTGAATGAAATGAACAGACTCTTTAGTGGAACAGTTGCCAATTCATACTTTAACTTGGATTATATTTCTGTTAGCTGATCTTTGAATCTGCATTTTGTCAAATGATCTACCACTTGATCACTTTCCCTCACCTTCATTCTATATAGCCCATTCTTTGTTTGTGACCCTTCTAAAAAACTTATTGTTCGAAGCAAGTATTCAGATTCAAAAAATTACTACAGCGGTTCTGCTGATTGCTTATCTATAGAATTGCCTTTTGTGTTTTGTCTCTGAATTTCTGCACTGTACAAGAGGAAGCGATGGGTCTATCTCTTAAGGAATTCTGTGAAGTAACTTTGAATCTCCAGAGTCTCAGAAAGTAATTGTGGTAATGGTTTGGGTGAGAATACCAGTTATATGAAGTAGCAGTGTTATGCTTGGAGAATATGCAATGTAGCAACGTACTAAACATCATGAGGAATATGACAAGGAGGGATGTAATTTTAAATGCAAAGAATTCTCTTCTGAACACTTTCGGAAGACTTATCAGGACACTCTTAAAGTATTTTGTTCTTCAATGTTTAATTTCTACTCTATTTTTCTTTTTCTTTTTGATTTTATAGAATGATAATTGAAATTCTATAATGAGGTTTCCCTGCTGAAAACTGCTAAAAGCATTATATTTGTCAACTTCTTGTACACAATTGAAATTTGACAACTGTGTGAATTATAACAACCTCCATAGAGGCTAACTCTTTACTTACAGACATATGAGTTGAGTTCTATATATATTTGTTACTGTTATCTGCGAGGTGAATGACCTCTTTAACTCGATGAAAACAAAACACTTGTCTTTCATAACACTCTGTGACATCTTCTCTTAAGATTAGGATTTTGCTGGTACTGATTTTCGAGGAAACGTATATCTAAACATAAAAATGAAACTATTTAATATTTATGGTGTAAATGACTCATCCAGTGTCTATCAGCATCACATAAGGTCTTCTATGTTCTTTCATAACACTTTGTGACATCCTCTCTTAAAATTAGGATTTTTCTGGTACTCATTATTTGAGGAAACATATATCCAAACAGAAAAATAAAACTATTTAACATGTCTGGTGCAAATGACTCATCCTCTGTCTATCGGCATCTCATAAGGTCTTCTACGTTGGATAATATTAATTATACTTGACACATAGATAGCTTTATAGTTACTGAAGTTCATGAGAATTTTTAGTTTTTATTTCTGTTTAACTCTTTATAGGCCCCACGAATCCCATGGGCGTATAAAATTTGTAGGTGTCAAGTTTTCTTGGGGGTTTTATACATATATGTGTTGGATTGTATATTATGGTGGAAAATTATGAGTTTAGTTGTAACTTGTGTACATAATTGGTGTCATGAATGAGCATGTGGATGATTGGTTGTTAATCTTTGTAATTAATTGGTCAGTTATAGATAGCAGAGTTAAAGAGAGACTCATTTGTATCTTGCAAGAGAAATTGAAAGGGCATCCAATGTGAATGTTTTATAAATACATTGGTGTACGTTAGTTGAACTTGAGGTAGAGATTTTACTATTTTACGATTTGTCCTGCAGGAGTTAATGTAAAACTTATTTATTCCTCCCAACACAGTTTTATTCTTTTAAAATTGATTTATTCCTCCCAAATCTGTTGTTTTGGGCGTTTTTCAATTTTTAATGGAACTTTTTGTGCTGATTTACCAATTGTATGTTGCTAACATATGAATGGTTTATGAATTATTCAGCTTTCCTTCCGATCTCAAACAAAACCTAGTTGCTGTTTTAGAAGAAACAACGTAGTTTCTAACTGGAGATTCAAAACTTCCAGAGTCCTTGATATAAATTGCAAAAAATGCTTCTGAATAATTCTGTGTAGAAGAAGGAAATACATCTCTTTACAGAAGCATAAGATTAGGATTATTTATTATGGAGGAAAATTAATGCTTCTGGATGTATTTCCTTCTTTTACACAGGTTTGTCGAGAAGAGTTTTTTGTAATTTATAGTTTGTAATTATTATAAGATTTTCTATATATCATGGCTTCTGTGCATTAATATTGATACCATTGCTTTTTTTCATGTGGCTTGCTTGATGGCTTGTTAATAAATCATTGGTTGATTTGAAGACATCATTATTTTTTAATATGTGTCATGTGCATGTCTTGCAGCTTACAATGCCTGATGAGTTCAGGGTCCGGCTTCTTGAATTGGTAGGCTTCCAATCTTATCTAAGCAGTCAAGGTTTATTGTGCTACATTTTTCAATTCTTCTTCTTGTTATGACATTAAATCTTCGGTAGATATTTGTTATATAATACTTACTTTCTTTGTTTCCACTAATCTAATTTGATTTTGTAAGTTAAGTCTATTTAACTAAACTTTATTGTTCTTTCAATTCAACTAATGTTGATATCCTAAGGTGTATTAAACACATTTTTTATTTGGATGTTGTGCTAATAGGTTATTATACTAAAGTTTTGGTTTTAACACATTGGAAAAAGTAGAAGAGAGTAATCATACTAATGGGCATGTCATGATTCTATTAGTTTGTCATTCATTGAGTATGAGGAATCAGCAATAACTGCCTTTTTAGTTTGTGGCCAGTTTTGTTCAATTTCATGAAGTTTTGATGGTCTTTAAACAAAGAATGATTTTCAATGCTCAAGGGAAGGACAGTGCAAATACAAAATATGCAAGATAAAATCCATGATATTATCATTTCAAATTCTTTGAACTTTGAAGTACAAGCAACATGCGTATTTATTGAGGTTAGCCAATGAAGCAAATAATGTCTGATCCAAATTATAGCTAGTGAGCATTTGGCAAGGCTTTTTTGGTCTTCAGTGGAAAATGAATGGTTGATAATCAAGGGAACATTAACTCGCCTATTTATTGAAGTCAGTCTCTAATGAAATTGGCATGTTATATATGATCTAAATCATGTTTTTTGTGTCCTTGACAAGGTTATTTGTAGTCTTAAATGGAAAACAAATCGTCAGTTATCAAGTGAACATCAATTATTTTGCCCATTTATTAAAGTTCAAATTGTTACATCGGATAAAGCACGGACAACGGGAAACCTCGGGTAAAGCATTTGTGATTATCAAAGTTGGCTTGGCTTGTGCATCTGTACCATAGGAGGAAAGAAGAAAAAACTGGAAGATAGCAAGAAATATTTGAGAGGCTATGTCAAAATCATATAGGTTATTGGACGTAGACTCTAATAAGGCTATTGGTAGTTGGGATCCTTTTGATGAAGGCATACATTTAGGGTAGACTATTTAAAGTCTAGTTTAGTTGTACATGAAAATTCAAAGAAAAATTGGTTCATGAAAATATTGAAGTTGAGGTTGTTGAAACAAAAAGTGGAATAGAGGTTATGGATAGCACAATTAAGTAAAGGCCTAAATGGTATGGCAATGTAGTAAGAGTTTTCCCAAAGAATTGCCCTTCGGAAAATAAGGTTGAGTGCTGAAACGGAAACTTACAAAGTTAAACACTGCTTTAATAAATTAAGTCATCAATTTAAATTATTACATTTATTTTGTGGTGTACATGTATACGCAATGTAAGTTGAGTGCAATTGAGTTCTATAAACTACCACATACACATCGACTAAATTGCCATAATGCAGAAAGCCTACAGGTAGGTAAACATACATGAGGATTGTTGAAACAAAGAGGATTGATTTAATTGTGATAAAACTGATGGTGCAGGTTGCAGCAACACTGTGGTTTATAGAAAGCCTCTTATAGGGTGATCAAGGTTGTTGGGGTGTGCCTACTCTGAAAAATTAGGGTGTATTCGAGACTCCCCTGCTCTCAACACGTGATTTTGGGTCTGAAATACTCCCAAGTCCGCACGGTGCAGCCTAATGAACTTGAGCAAGCTCAGTACATTTACCCTAAATCTCACATGCAACCAACTAAAATCACACAAAATAATGCAAGAATTAAAAAATAAAAGGAAAAAAGTAAAAGTAAAACTAAAACATAAGAATAATTAAAAGCTAAAGCCCAAAAATTAGCACATTTGTAATGTTCCTCAGCTCCTTTTAGCATGGCCTTGTTGCTTAGTGATGGTGTATAGACCATGACACAAGGGTTTGAGTTCCTGGTGATGATGTGAGAAATACTCCTAACTAAGCTAAATCACAGAATTCGCTGAATTTCAATGTAAAATTCAAAATCGGGCGAATTCCATTAGAACACCAAAAGTTCGTTTAAAACCACCATTAAGTTTGTAGGGTATGAATTTGACAGATTTTTTATTCAAAAAAACTAAAAAATTGTTTAAAAAATGTCTTGAAATCATGACAAAATATTAAAGTATTTCTGTATGTGTTAGGGCTTTTCTGTTTGCCTTCACTGTGAGCGATTTACTGCAGCAGAAATGGTGAAAATATGTCCTTTTTGATACCCTCCTCAAGGTTGTTGCAGCTTTGTAGGGATGCACAATTTAACACCTTTCTATGAAGCAATGAGATGACAATGTCACACACAGATTTAACAGTGTTTGTGAAGCAATGAAATGACGGTTGCAGCAGACTAATGATTTCCTTTTAGCTCGAAATACTTGCTGTCATCTTGACATTGCTGGTATAGGGCTCAAATTGTAAGAGCAAAGGAGCTGGAGTTGTTTTCCTTGGAGGTTGTGGTGTTTGCATGGTACCCTGCCATCAATGTATAATAACAACTGATATAATACATATAGTATTTAGGTTATAAACCGTAGTAGCAGAACTTGCAATTTAAATGTGATTAATCACTATACTTGGCCCAAAATGCTCTTTTCAACTTGTTTTTTTGGCCTTTTTTTCAGCAAATCAATCCGCAAAGCCTTGTATGATGTGGTGATTTGAAATATTGTCTACACTTGAAAAAAAAAACTTAAATACACCCAAAACTTAAACTTAACCCTAACTAGTAACCCTAACCCTCCTCTGTGGTAGGTGTTATATTTGACGTTCATTTGAATATATTTAATATTTTTAGTCATGAAATAGGTTGGAAATATTTCTCTTTATAACTTCCTAATAATCTATCCTTGGATTGGTACCTCATGGGCCAAACATAGGTGGAGGAAACATGGAGTGCAAACCATGCTAGAGTACACATTGAAAAAATACTGTTCACGAGCAGACAAAGAAGACAATTTCTAACTTTTGGTACTAATCTAGCTTGTTGTTTAATGTGGCCATATCTCCATATTGGCAAAGGATGGTGGATGCAATTACGTTTGCAGGTGTTGGGTTCATTGCCCCATCATAGGAGACTTTGTAGACTGATTTGTTGAAAAATGTTGTATAGGATGTGAGCGATGTTCTTGCAAAACATCGCAACGAATGGTAAAAATAAGAATGCACTATCATATCAAATGGATGGACAGATGGAGCTACACACTCATCAACTTCCTTGTGTCATGTGACATTGACACAATTTTTATTAAGAGTGTCGATGCATCTGAGATGATAAAATCGGGTGAGACACTCTTTTATCTATTTGATAGGGTTGTGATTGAGGTGAGGCCATAGAATGTGGTCCAATTCATTATAGATAATGTTGTTGCTTGCATGGTTGTTGGAAGGCTTATTGTGGACAAATATGGAACTATGTTTTGGACTCCATGTATGACACATTGTCTTGATTTGACCTTAGATTACAGACAAAATTCTATGGGTGAAAGAGGTTTTGTAAGAAGCCCACACAATCACCAAGTTCATATACAATCACATAAGGTTGCTCAATATAATGCATATATTGATAGATGGCAAGGAACTTCTTTGGTTAGGGGTGACAAGTTCTACAACCCACTTCTTTGCATTGCAAATTTTGTCAACAACAAATGAATTTAATTTAATGTCGTTTCAACTGAGTGGGTGGAATTTTGCTTTGTGAAACATATGGAGCGCAGAATTGTGGCTAACTATGTTTTTTCATTGTCTTGTTGGGAAGAGACAAATAAAATTGTGTTATTCTCTGAGTTTGTAGCTCAAGTTTTAAGACTTGTCGATAGAGATAAATCCCTCATGGGTTTTCTATATGAGGCAATTGATAGGGCCAAAAATCTATAAATATGGTGGATGTAATTATGATTGCAGGTTTTGGGTTCATTGCTCCATCACACGAGGCTTTATAGACTGATTTGCTGAAAGATGTATAGGATGTGATTGATGTTTTTGCAAAACATAGCAACAAATGGCAAAAATAAAGATGCACTATCATGTTGGATGGATAGATGGAGCCACACATTTATTAACTTCCTTATGTCATGTGACATTGGCATAATTTTTATTAAGAGTGTCGATGTATCTGAGATGATAGAATCGAGCGAGACACTCTTTCATCTATTTGATGAGGTTGTGATTGAGGTGGGGTCACAAAATGTGGTCCAATTCATTACAAATAATGCTGTTGCTTGCATAGTCGTTGGGAGGCTTTTTGTGGACAAATACGGAACTATGTTTTGGACTCCATGTGCGGCACATTGTTTTGATTTGACTTTGGATGACAGGGAAAATTCCATGGTGAAAGAGGTTTTGCAAAAGATTCACACAATCACCAAGTTCATATACAATCACACAAATGTGCTCAGTATAATGCACACATTTATAGATGGCTAGGATTTTTTTTGGTTAGGGGTGACAAGTTTTACAACTCACTTATTTGCATTGCAAATTCGTTGTCAACAACAAATGAATTTAAAATGAATGTTCTTTTCAACTAAGTGGGTGGAATTTTCCTTTGTGAAACATATGGAGAGCAAAATGGTGGCTGACTATGTTTTATTATCGTTTTTTTGGGAAGAGGTAGAGAAAATTATGTTATTTTTTGAGCCTCTAGTTTGAGTTTTGAGACTCGTCGATGGGGATAAATCCTCCATGGGTTATTTATATAAGGCAATTGATAGGGCCAAATACGCTATTATAACCAAATTGGAGAATAACAAGGTCAAGCACATGCCGTTATGGGAGATTGTTGATAAAAGATGGGATTGACAAATGCATTCTCCTCTCCATACAATTGGATATTTCTTGAATCCAACGTTGTTTTTTAGCCGCTCATTTCAAAATGATGCAGAGGTCATAGAGGGCCTATTTAAGTGCATGGAGAGAATGCTTCGTAATGATTTTTTGAGGCAACTATGGAAGAGTTTTCGATGTAAAAGCAGGCAAGGGGTTTCTTCTCTAATAAGACAACCATCACAGGAAGGAAGACCTTCAAATCAAGTAGTCAATTTTTCTACATACATACAGTGACAATTGTTAAATTTTGACTAAATTTTGCATGTTACAATGTTGACAAAATCTGTTCTTGCAGCACAATGAAGGGATTTTTTTGACAAATAAACCAAACACCTTCGCGGATGGCAATGCGCATTTTGAGTCAGCCATGCAGTTCACACACTTGTAAATGTAGTTGGAGTGTGTTCGAGCGTATATATGCCAAAAAACGCAATCGATTCACTCAAAGACAAATGAATGATTTGGTGTTTGTCCACTACAATCTTCGCCTGGAGATGATGAAAGCTTAAGGTTAAGAAACGTTGCATTTCTATTTCTCAATTCATATGGGGAGTTGATTCATATTCGTGTAAAGTATTATTTGCCGAAATCACTAACATATGCATTTTATTTGATAGTGTTATGTATCAATGAGGAAGATCAATGAATTGACCTTGATGAGATCGATCCACAATCTGAATGGCTCGAAAATAATGATGAGCCTATTTATGACGAAATTGACTTGGACTTGTTGGAGAAAGTTAGGTAAAACATTGAGGTCGTATCTTAAATCAAAAGAGGCTCCAACTTTGGAGCTTTAACAACTAGACTTGTTGATTTTTTAGTCCACTTCGCTGCCATTGGCTCCCTCATCTTTTTTGTTGCTTTGTAAACGACAATAGTGTGTACTTTGAAATGCAAATGTAATGAAATTTGATTAGGATGGAAATTAATGAAAGAAAATGATTAGCTGATTTTGATGGCGTTCAATTTCATTTATCTTCCTCTCATAATCTATATCTATTCTCTATGCTATAGTAGCAAAAATTGTTTGGAAAAAAAATCGTTTTTTCAAGTGTACGTGTTCTTAAAAAAAATCATATGATTAATTGGAAAAAATTGTAAAAAAGTTGGAAAAACATAAAACTGTCAAAAAATGTGGAAAAATGAGAAATTAAATTTTTTTTTTTTTTTTAAAAGGCTAGATACATATTACGCATTTCAATTGCCTAGAGAATAGATACAAATTATGAAAGAAATTTAAATGAGATTGTATGCCATCAAAATCAACCAACTATTTCTTTTATTAATTTCTAGACTATTTAATTTGCATTACATATGCATTTCAAAATGCATACTATTGCTGTTTACAATGGAACAAAAAATGGGAGGGAGTCAGTGGCAGCGAGGTAGACCAGGGATCAACAAGTGTAGATGTTGAAGCTCTAGGGTTAAAGCCTCTCATAATTTGAGACAACTTTAGTGTCGTACCCAACATTCTCCAACAAGTCAAAGTCAACTTCATCATAAATAGAGTTGGGTCATCATTATTTTCGAGCCATTCGGATTTTTGATTGATTTTGTTAAGTTCAATTGGCTGATCTTCTTCGACGGTACTTAACATTTTCAAATACAACGCATATGTTAGCGACTTGGAGAATAATACTTTAAGAGAATATAAATCAATTTTTCATATGAATTGAGAATTAGAAATGCAACATTTCTTAACCCTGAGCTTTTTTTATTTTCAGATAAAGATTTTGGTGGACAAACACCAAATCATTCATCTGTTCTTGAGTGCATTGATTGCATTTTTTAGAATATATATGCTCCAACACACTCCAACTACGCTTACAAGTGGGTGAACTGCATCGCTGGTTCAAAATATGCATTGTCATCTATCTAAGGTGTTTGGTTTATTTGCCAAAGGAATTTCACTATGGTGTTGCAAAAACAGATTTTGTCAACATTTTAACATGTACAATTCAATCAAAATTTAAATTTTTGGCCGTACGTAGATAGAAATATTATCTACCTGGGTTGAAGGTTTTCCCTTCCTCTTTGTGATGGTTGCTTGACTAGAGAAGAAACTCCTTGCCTGCTTGTACATTGAAAACTCGTCCGTGGTTGCCTCAAAATATCCCTAGGAAACATTCTCTCCATGCATTTACATAGGTCCATTGTGACCTCTGCATCATCTCGAAATCAATTGTTACAGAACAATATTGGATTCAAGAAATATCCAGCTACATGGAGGGGAGAATGCATTTATCGATCCCATATTTTAACAACTATCTCCCATAATGGCATGTACTTGGCCCTGTTATTCTCTAATCTAATTCTAATAGCACCTTCGGCCCTATCAATTGCCTAATATAGATAACTCATGGGGGTTCTTCCTCATCAATGAGTCTCAAAATTTGAACTAAAGGCTTAGAGAATAACAAAATTTCATCTACCTCTTCCCAAAAAGATAGTGATAAAATATAATTAGCCACCATTTTGCTCTCCATATGTTTCAAAAAAGATGACTCCATCCACTTAGTTGAAATGGACAGTCATATTAAATTTATTTGTTGTTGAAAAAGAGTTTGCAACGCAAGGAAGTGGGTTGTAATCCTTGTCACCCCTCGCTGAAGAAGTTTTTTGCCATCTATGAACGTGTGCATTATATTAAGCACTCATGTATGGGCTTTTTTGCAAAACCTCTTTCACCCATGAAATTTTGTCTATGTAATGGTTCTGGTAGGATTCATCAAGTTTTTAGATAGAAGTGACAGTCTTCTGTACTTTACTGTTCCTCTGTTTCTTGGAAGATTCCTATGACGGTGCTAGGGAGGTGCTGCTACCTTCTTTGAGGCATCATCAATGATGTTTTTATTTAAAAGGGCCAATTCTTTCAAGATATACTCTTAGGTTGTCTCTAAACCAATGTAGTAGAATGGGTTACTTCAGAAATTCAAAGGTGTAATCATGGGCACCTTGTCCTTGCCGTCCTTGCCTCTGTCCTAAATATTTCCATATATCTGGGTTTTGATCGGTTCCTTGAATGTATCCAATTTTAATAGGTACGTTTTTTGCTTTCTTTTTGACTTTGCATAACTTTCCCACCAAACAAGAGTTTTTCTAGCTATTTTCAGTAGAGTGAATGATTTTGTTTTGCTTGTTAGAGAATCCATGGATACCAAAGTACGTTTTAAGGTGTCTCAACTAATTTTTGAGTTTCTCTACATCCACTCACCTCTCATTGGGGTGGATTTCCAATTTGGCCTTGACTTTTAAAGGCGGGTAATTGCTTGAAAATTCTTCTATGACGGGCCCTTGGAGGCTTTTTTTTCTTCTTCCTTGTCTTGTTGAAACTCCTTTCCTCATGTTAGGATTTATTTTCTTTGTTGTAATGGAAAGTGCACAATGTGATGTTAGACTAACAAAAGTACACAAAGCCAATGTGCACAAGACAAATCTAAACTAAATGCAACAATATTGCAATAAACACATATCTGAAATGTGCCAAAACTGAGATTAAGATGCTTGAAACTTGACAAAGGAGGTTGGTAGAGGAATACCTTGGTTCTTACCTGTGCACTGTTGGAGGCTGAAGATGACTAAATAAGATTTATATCCGAAATATTTGCAGGTTTTTGCTAGTCTACTTGAGCTGATCAAATACTTATCTTAGTTTCCTAAAATTCATTGCAGATTTCCCTTGATTGTTGTTTCTTTGTCTACACCATATTAGCAAAAAACGCCGAGGATAGATCTACTTCCAAAACGATTTATGGGTTTTGTTCATTTGCTCGAGGTGATAAAAAATCTTTCTCGGTTTCTCAAAATTTCTTGCGCTTTTTCCGGAATTGATGTTTTTTTCTCAATAGTGGAAGATCCTTTTTAAAATTTGCAACCACCTTTGTCCATATCTTTTGATTAGAAATGTCTTTTCGATTCTTGAATTGATACATAGAACTTCCATAATTGCTTCTCCTTGCTACAAGCTCTTTATCTTCTCCAAGAGACCTTCCTTGAAAGAGCATAAAAAATGGGGTAGCTATGAGGGGTCTGCCTCAGTTAGACTCTTGTTTGATGACAAGTAGACAATCAATTCTCATGCAAGTCAACAAGCAATTGAGTGTGTATGAAGATCCTAGCACTTATTCTTATGTATGAGATGCAAACAAGTGGTAGATTCTATATGCTCTTTCACTATTTTTCCTATGTGTTCTCCTTGTACAAATGAACTCCTAGGCATGTTTATTTATAAGAAATATTTGATATTAAATTAGGCACTATGCACACCCAAGCCGACTTCCACAAGGTAAGGACTTTAAAAGGAGGAAAAGGGGAAATGCATGTGCACCTTATACCTTTATATTTGATGAGACATCGTCATGTGGGTTATGTAGACATCAAGTAGTAACAATGTTGTTTGTTTACTCAGATCTTTTTCTTTGAGGCATCATCAATGTTGTTTTTATTTAAAAGGACCAATTCTTTTAGGATATACTCTTAGGTCGTCTTTAAACAAATGTAGTAGAATGGGTTGCTTTAGAAATTCAAAGGTGTAATCATGGGTACGTTGTCCTTGCTGCTGTCATAAATATTTCCATATAACTGGGTTTTGATCAGTTCCTTGAATTTATCCAATTTTAATAGGCATTTTTTTTGTTTTCTTTTTGACTTTGCATAACTTTCCACCAAATGAGAGTTTTTCTAGCTATTTTCAGTTGAGTAAACGATTTTGTTTTGCTTGTTAGAGAATCCATGGATACCAAAGTACATTTTAAGGTTTCTCAACTAATTTTTGAGTTTCTCTACATCCACTCACCTCTCATTGGGGTGGATTTTCAATTTAGCCTTGACTTTTAAAGGTGGGTAATTGCTTGAAAATTCTTCTATGACGGGCCCTTGGAGGCTTTTTTCTCTTCTTCCTCGTCTTGTTGAAACTCCTTTCCTCATGCTAGGATTTATTTTCTTTGTTGTAATGGGAAGTGCACAATGTGATTTCAGACTAATAAAAGTACACAAAGCCAATGTGCACAAGACAAATCTAAACTAAATACAACAATATTGGAATAAACACAGATCTAAAATGTGCTAAAACTGAGATTAAGATGCTTGAAACTTGACAAAGGAGGTTGGTAGAGGAATAACTTCGTTCTTATCTGTGCACTGTTGGAGGCTGAAGATGACTAAAAACAGATTTATATCTGAAATATTTGCAGGTTTTTGTTAGTCTACTTGAGCTGATAAAATACTTATCTCAGTTTCCTAAAATTCGTTGTGGTTTTCCCTTGATTGTTGTTTCTTTGTCTACGTCATATTAGCATAAAAAGCGAAGGATAGATCTACTTCCAAAACGATTACGGGTTTTGTTCATCTGCTCGAGGCGATAAAAAACCTCTCTCGGTTTCTCAAAATTTGTTGCATTTTTTCTGGAATTGATGTTTTTTTCTCAATAGTGGAAGATCCTTTTTAAAATTTGCAACTACATTTGTCCATATCTTCTGATCATAAATGTCTTTTCGATTCTTGAATTAATACATAGAACTTCTATAATTGCTTTTCCTTGCTACAAGCTCTTATCTCCTCCAAGAGACCTTCCTTGAAAGAGCATAAAAAATGGGGGTAGCTATGAGGGGTTTGTCTCAGTTAGACTCTTGTTCGATGACAAGTAGACAATCAATACTCATGCAAGTCGACAAGCAATTCAGTGTGTGTGAAGATCCTAGCCCTTATTCTTATGTACGAGTTGCAAACAAGTGGTAGATCATATATGCTCTTTCACTATTTTTCCTATGTATTCTCCTTGTACAAATGAACTCCTAGGCATGTTTATTTATAAGAAATATTTGATATCAAATTAGGCATTATGCACACCCAAGCCGACTTCCACAAGGTAAGGACTTAAAAAGGAGGAAAAGGGGGAATGCATGTGCACCTTATACCTTTGTTTTTTATGAGACATTGTTGCGTGGGTTATGGAGACATTTAGTAACAATGTCGTTCGTTACTTAGATCTTTATGATAGCACATTGGGTGCTTTCATACCACAATTTGAGCCTAGGAGATATTTGTTTGATAGAAGTGAAAGAGAATTCTACTATGTTAAGGCGGAAGTCAAAGTACATTCTGAAGAAATCAAATTTTGAAGAACTTTATGATTGTTTATGTTGATAAATCTATATTGGTCTATGTGCTGGACTATCCATCACAGCCCATAGATTTAATCACCACTAGGCTTTTGTGATCAAGGCCCTAGACCTAGTCTTCTTGACGCTTTCTACCTCTTACCCTTCGCTATTTTGTTAAAATAGAAGGCCAATATTAATGATGGGAAATATTCCCAAACTAATTCACAAAGTTTAGAGTCCTATGCAACAACATTTTACAAGAGCTTTCAAATATGCAAATAACACCAACTCTCAACCAAAAGAAAATGAAAGCTAAAACTAAAAAACCAGAGAAGACAAAAGCGAAGCCCTTGAAAACAAGAAAGACGACGAAGAAAATAAATGTAAAGACCCCAATAATCATGACAAAATGGGCATTATTTATGTAACCATGCACATGCACTATTAATTAACTATGCCTAATACATGATAGAAAATACAAAAAAAGGGTAGAGGAATACTTCAATTAGAATTTTGGTGAGATGCTTTTGTTCTCTTGTAATTTTAGCAAAATTGGAAGTAGCTATTGTGTGCAATTTCTCTTTGACTAGAGACAACACACCCAACGTCCTCTTCGTGAAGTTTATCTATTGTAGGTCAATTAGGAGGGGCTTGATGAGGTTGAGGTTTATGTTTAGGCACATGAGAGGCCACACTTCTGGAGGCTTCCATGTGAAAATATTTACACTTGGTGTCGGGTAGGTTGTATTGCGTCTCTGCATCTTTGTATATTATATTGTCCAACATGTCAATTTATTTGTTTTGTTGTTAGAACACTGCACTAAGGAAAGCTATCTGTCTTTCCTTAGAACGAAGAACATTTTCTAGGATAGGAGCTTCATATTGCCATCAGTGGTGTGAAGAGCAACAACTGTGGCACTCTCTTTGGCATATTTTTTTTAGAGGGAGTTTCATCAAGTGATTTAGGCTTTTCAGGTTGAGATGGACTGCAATGAGTCTAGGGGTTTTGAATTGGGGGATAACCTAAAGCTGAAAATATTGGGGAGCCACCATAGCTCGATTGAAGGCATTCTTGGTTTAGTCTTGTAGGGTGGTTGGCTTGAGCAGGCATGGCTTGATATTGTTGTGGTGCAATAGTAAAGTGGTTTGTTGCCCTAGGTGTATGTGAGCCAAAGTCACGCGAAGATCAAAATTTAACACATGGATGCTTGGCATATAAAGGGGGTTTCTTTGCGCTGTAACTCACATCAGGGTTAGGCATGGTGTGGTTATTTTACTTCTATTTACCATGGAATTAAATTTGATTTAGTATTCATGTGAGGCGTTGGCATTTACAATGGTGCAAGTGTGAAGTTAGTTGGGAAGAGCATGTATGATAGGCAGTGAAGATTCCAAGTCATCATTCCCACTAATAATGGGTTGTTATCATCCTCGATGAAATTTGTGTGGAGCTTTTGTTGAATTGCAAATTTCAGAGTGTTTCCTTGTCCTTTTCTACTTTTGTAAACTTGGTTGATTTTTGGCAAAAATGGTCTTAGACCCTTGTCCATACTCCTTTTTCTTTTTATAGCTTTTGACAAAAGGTGTAGGTTGTGTCTAGGGCTTGAGCTGCGAAGGGATTCGTTGACCATTTTTTTTATTCCTAGGTTTTTTTGATGGATTGTGTTATTTGCCTCCTATCCCTAGGCTTTATGGTTTTGGGATTTACACTGGGGTTAGAACATAGGACCTAGTAGTTGGAAGTGATCAATGCAATCAGGATGGAAATTTATGGGCGCCCAAAGGAAAGGCGATTTATTACGTGTCAATATTGGAACTTTGGGTAAGTTTGTTGCTTAGGTCACATGCCAAATAAAATCTACTGTAGTTAAATGTGAACATGGTAGGACACCGTGACCCATCAAGAGAAATATCTTACTCTGGTTGAAAGTACAAGAATGGAGGTAACTCCTTTTGATAGAGTATTGTGATGAAAGAGACAAATCCACATGGAGTGGTTGGAGAAGGAGACGTTTAGTGCCTTGTATTGTCATGTATTGAAGAGGATAATATTATGACATCCATTTGACATGACCCCGAATCTCACCCGATTGACTTGTCTTGGAGGTTTTAGCACCATATGCAACTTATATTTGTGGAAGAGGGATATACAGAGAATGGTCGAACCAACAATCAAGATTGTAAATGGTAAAAGCCCTAGCCAACTTTTAGTGGTGGAAAGGAATTGTGATTGGAGGAAGCTGCACTACCAAGGAAACAAGTTTGTGATAACTACAAACCCACTGCCTTTGAAGAAAAACATGACCATGTGTACGTTTTGAGCCAAGTGTGAAAGCTGATAATGAATTTGGTTGCAGGGTTAGGTTATGGTTTAGGCATGGGAGTCACTTGGAGAGAAGAGAGAGGGAGGATGTGGGAACGAAGGGGAGAGTAGATTGATGGGGGGAAATTAGTGTTGGTGGGAAAAGAGAAATATAAATTAAGTGTTGGAATGCAGAACAAGTTAGGCGAGTGTTATAAAGGATGGTTGTAAAATAAAGTAAATTTAAAAGTAAAATGGGTGCATGAACACGGGTAGGGTGATAAAATTAGAAAGGAAGAAGGCTTGAGGCAAAGGCGAGGTGCGAAATTTTGAAGTTCAAGATTTCAAAGAATGGCTTGGAGTGGGTAAACATTGCCATGGTCTGACTTCCTATGAATGGAAAATGTGTAAGATGTGTGATCATGATACTGATGGGGTAGCCTCTCTTTTTTGCCATGTCTTTTCACCTTCAAGGGATAGTTCTGTAGTCCGGCTAAGATATCAAGTCAAAGTTGAGATTGTTATTAACCGCTTCTTTGGCCAGGAAGTTAGCGACGTTGTTGTGGTGTCTTGCGGTGATGAATTGCACTCTTGAAGGATCCCTGTGTACTTAACGGTTGATTGAAACATATTTTCCATGTTCCAGGAGTAAGGAGGAGTTGGAGCTCCTTGATCATCCTCATTTTGGAGTCTTCGTCTTGTCTTGAAAATCATTAGAGAGTTACCTTCAATGACGAGTTTTTCTATTTTTAACATCTCACTGAGTTGCAGACCTGTGTGCTGCATGTAGCATGAAATTGGGATGCCCAGATGGTTTTAGAGAACTCCAATACTTGCCTCCTATGTGTTTCTATTTGAAGCTACTTTCAAATTAAGCTTGAGAAACCCCACACGGGGAGCATCCCAAGCCTGTTTGGGTTGGATTTGCATCCAAGTATATTGGTAGTGGTATGGAAATTTCCATATGCTTACCAGCTGTAAATTCTGTATATTGGCTGAGGCAAATCTGTGAGGAGTTTTGGAAGAATAAATCAAAACTGTACCACCTTACCTTGCCTGTGATAATGCAGAGTAAGAGATCAACCTGCCTTCCTGAAATTTCAAATACTCCATAGTTTCTTTCCCTCTGTATGTTCCAAAAGATGAATTTAGAGAAAGGAAGTGTGCATTTTGCAGAAAAGGCATATCTAGGAGGAGCCTTGACCACTAGAAGAAGAACTGTGGTATGTTGTTGCATGGCGGTTAAGCACCGTCAAAATTAGAAGCTATGCTGGGCCATATGAATTGGGCATATTTGCATTGTATAAAGAGACATTCCTTTGCTTCTGCATTCCCTTTACGATTGGCGCAGATGGTAGGACCAATGTGACTGCATTTTTGCAGATTATCAGAAGTGATGATTTTATTGTGCAAGACCAACCAGAGTAAACCTTTGATCTTGGGCCAGCCTTTTCAGTTCTATTATTGCTTCCACTTTTTACTGGCTGAATTTGAAGGCTGGATTGAGAAATAGTCTGTGAAGACTGCGACATTTCCCAAGCTCAAAAAAGGCCATATTAGTGTGTCCTTGGCTTCCGTACTAGTAAAGCTTCTTGCTGTTATGCTTGAGTCAGAGCTAACACTGATTAGGCACTTGAGTGCAGTTCCATGTAATGTTCATTTGGGGTATTTTTGTCCAATAGTCCTTTAGCATAGTGTAACCTGCAGCTTGTAGGATGGTACAAATTTCGAACAAATCACAAGTGCAGAGGAGGGGCTGCCGTCCCCAGCTGTCCTCCCAAAATTTGATGGTTGCACAATTACCTGTTTGCCAGGAAATGTGGGGTTGTGCTAGAGTGAAACCTTTTAGTATGTGCTTTGCTATTGCTGAAGTTTGGGAGGGCCAATTCGAGTTAAACACGTCCTTCCTACCAGCAGGGATGGATTTGCAAGCTGTGAGTGGGCCCATCTGGGTATACCAAGTGACTTACATGGCCATTGCTTTGTTAAACTGCTTGATATATTTGACATTTAGACTGCCTGCTAGTTTAATCTGGGTGATTTTTGCTGACGACACCATGGGTATTTGAATGGTTTGTCCACCCCTTTCTAGATGAAATATCTTTGGATTGCAATAAATTGGTGTTCCACTGCAGAGGGAATAGGCAGGAGAGACAACATGTACATTGGGACTGGCTGCAGAATAGCTTGGGTTAGTGAGATTCTTTGTGGGTACCCGGTGCAATGGAAGCCCCATATATGTCATAGGTAAAGTGCCTTCTTGAAACTCTTGATTCTGAAGTATATCAGAGTTTCATTGTCTAGTTATATTGCAAAGATAATTGTAGATTTGTGGATGTTGATGAGCAGGTCTGATAAACCCCCCAAGAGCAACATCACAAAAGAAGAGAAACTTGCGCTTAAGCAGGTCAATGATAATAAAGACATCAGCATATTAAATGCAGATAAAGGAAACACAACAATAGTTATGGACATGGACTCCTACCTTGATAAAATGAGAGACCATCTTTTTTGATAATTTAAAATTTTTATTGATGCCAAGAATAACCAAAATAACAGCTTACAAATACGTTAAGAAGCTAGCACATGCATGCATGCTTTCTAAAAGAACATGCGTTCTTTGAGGATGTTCATGGAATTCGCATGTAAGTGTACCTAATAACACGCTTTCTAAAAAGATCTTGCATGCATGATGCAGGCACTTGCTATTAAATGATAGTTGCTAAAAAGACTATGTCTTCTTGCCAATTAACACACTTGCTAAATTGATTATTACTTCTCGCACTCTTCAACAATAATGTTTTTTAACCCACAAAAACTTGTTGCATGATATCTTCCATTCTTCTGGTCATGGCTCTTGCATTTGAGTTCACACACAAATTTGCGACCCAATCTGCAGCCCTGTTACCTTTTTGTATACATGCTTAACGATTGTTTCTTTCAACCGGTTCAGGGGGTTCTTACCTTCTTGAATGAGACTTTGAATCTGCCAGTTCCACGTATTCTTCTCTTGAATTGCTCCAATCAAGATAAGGGAGCCCCCTCAACAATTAGCGCACTAATACTATTTTCAATAGCTATTTTTAGTCCTAGAATTAGCCCTTCTGCCTCTATTATACTATTAGTGTTGATACCCGTGTAAAGACTCTTGAAAGCTTCTACTTCCCCTTTATCATTTCTTATGATTGTTCTTGTTCCTGATTCCCCTAGGTTTGATTTAGAAGCTCCATCAAAATTTAACTTATACCAACTCTTTGGTGGAAGCTCCCAACCAGAACCGCTTCTATTTGCTTTCTTAATCCTTTTGTTTGATGGCTTCATCTTATCATAATGTCTTCTCGGGGGTGGGAAGGGTGAGGCGGGCGGGGAATACGAAGAATATTCAACTCATTCGGATTAATCTCATTATTCTTCTGCCTTTCTGAAATAGATAGAGAATTAATTAGTCTTTTTGATTTCTCTCAGAGTTGCTCTTGAATTTTGTGAACATGGTACTCATAAAAAATTCTCGCACTTCTCTCTAACCACACTTTCCAGACGATAATACTAGGAACCCTATTCCACAAATCTTTTAAGGAGGTTCAAATTAGTACTACACTCCCATGCTTGAAGCTAAGTTGAAAGGGTCTCAGTTAACACCAAACTAATGCTGAAAGAGTTTAGGAATTCATACCTGATCTTAGATGCATAATCACAGTTTAAGAGTAGGTGAATCACCTCTTTTGTGCTATTAAAACACATAACACATCTTATGGGACATAAGTATCATTTATTCTTAAGATGCTCCCCTGTTAAAATCTTCCCATGAATAGCCAACTGTAGAACAACTTTATTTTTTTGCCATGATTTAGTGTCAGCGTTAGAGTTGGCAATTTGTTGATTATATCCATCTTTGATCGTGTAAAGACCTGAACCTTTGAAGTTCTAGAGAAGAATATCACTATTAGGATTCCAAGGAATACAGTAGCCTTGAAGGAGATTATTTAGTTCCTTGTGAACCTCATTTTGGGAGCCATTTTGATTGTGGAAAATCTTCCACCTTTTAGAAATATATCTTTGTGAGATACTGTATTCCACCCAGTAGTCCTTGATCTTGTGTCCCCAAAGATGTTTGCTTTCCCTGCTAATTCTACTAAATTCCTCTTTCATTTGAAGAGGGTGTTTGCAAATCCATGAATCGTCCTAGAAGTCTGTAGTTTCCCCATTTTGCACTTTCTGAACATCTTTTTAAGTCAGAAATCCCTTGCCTCCTTGATCCTATTCCAAATTCTTAACCCTTGAGGTAAGTCTTTTGTAGTGAAAATTCTTTCCGGACTTCCACTATCAAGATTCTTCTCCCTTAGAATATTGCTCCAATGTTTTGAGGTACTTATGCCAACTCTCCAAAACTATTTTAGCAATAATTGCTATATTGAACATTTTGATATTTCTTATGCTTGCACCTCCTAGGCAAGTCAGCTTGCAAACTGTTTTCCAAACCACAAGGGGAAATTTGAAATTCTCATCTGTTCCTTGGCAACAAATTTTTCTAAGACTTCTATCAATTTCTTTGATGATTCCTTTAGGTGCAGCCATTAAAGAGAGCCAATATATATGCATGGCTTGAAGGACAGCTTTGATAAGAGTTACTCTGTGTGCTGAGGACAAGAGATTACCTTTCCAACTGTTGATCTTACTTCTAATTTTATCAACTACGCTGTTGCACACGTTGTTTTCCTATTTCTTGAAATAGAGGAAATCCAAGATAAGTTTCTGGGAGGGTGACTTTCTCCATACCCAAGATTTTGCAAAGAAAATTCTGGTGTCTAGAGTGAACATAAAGGAAAATCATCTTTGATTTGCCCCTGTTGATTATTTGTCTTGAGGCTTCCTCATAGCTTGCTAGAATATCTCTAATCTCCCCTGGAGGCAAAGAGCATAGTGTCATCCACAGATTGCTGATGGGTATGGGTCATTCCTAACGAGGTAGCTTGGATAACTTTAATTTTGGAACAATAGTTTAAAGCTTTGAATTTTCTGCCAAAAGCCTCAACCATAAGAATAAAAAGGTAGGGTGAAAGGGGGTGACCTTGTTGTAAACCTCTAGATGAAGAAAATAAGCCTTCCAAAGAACCATTGACATGCATAGAGAATCTAGGGCTAACATAACAACTTTTGATCCAAGTTCTTTATTCTTTATAAAACCAAATCTCTACAACATACCATCTAGAAAGTCGCACTTGACTGTATCATACGCCTTAGATATATCCAGCTTGACAAGCGTTCATTTCCTTTTGGAAGTACATAGGGAATGTATGATTTTGTGGGCTAGGATGATACCATCTTAAATGTCTTCATTTGACAAAACCACCATGCTCTTCTGAGATCAGTGATGGGAGGTTTATTTGGAGCCTATTAGTGATAACTTTAGAGACAATTTTGTAGATGGTATTACAAAGAGAGAGCTAAAATCCTCTGGGGGTTTCAAATCTGATTTCTTAGGGATAAGGGCAAAAAAATCTGATTTCTTAGGGATAAGGGCAAAAAAGGTAGCATTGAGAGCTTTTAACATAGCCTTGGAAATTTCAGACTAATGAATGACCCCTTTGAGATCTTTAACAAGGGTCTCCCAAAAATGCTAAAAAAGTAGAGCCGGGAAGCCATCTAGGCCCGAAGAACTATCTACTGTCATGTTAAAAAGGGTTACTTTGACTTCTTCTAAGGAAATGTCTGCCATCAATAAATCATTGTTGTGGTTGGTGACCAAATGAGGGATATAATTAAGGAAGGCTTCCTATTCTTCTCTGCTTGAACTATCATCTTCATTGAGGATGTCTTTTTAGGAATCTTTCAGAACCTTTTTGATTTCCTGTGGGTCCTCCATTGTCATACCTTGTCTTGTGTCCAACTTCCTTATAAAGTTGCATTGTCTCCTCATTTTGCAGGTCTGGTGGAAGAATTTAGTAATCCTATCTCCCTCTTTGAGCCATTTAATCCTTGATTTCTGCCTCCACTAGATTTCGTCCTTCTTGAGGATCTCTTCTAGCTTAGAGGCAACTTCTTCTTCGTCTAGGTTGTTTTCATTATTTATTCCTTCCATATTTAGTTGTTGGATACTTTCCCTTCTAGCTTCCATATTAATTTTATTTTGAAAGATGTTCTTAAAATATTCCTTATTCCAAGCTTTTAACACTACTTTGAGACTTTTCAATTTTTGAGAGAATTAAACATTTTTTGTAACATACTTATATTAGGAGTAGTCCAGTGCTTGATAACTAGGTCCTCAAACTCTGAGTGTTCTATCCTCATTTTTCCAAATTTGAAAGGGGATTTCCTTTGCTGGGTATCATTTTCTATCCTTAAAGCTATAGGCCAATGATTTGATCCAACAAACTTTGGAATTTCTAAGTATAGAAAGTAATTGTTGGTCAACCATTTCTTCGAAGCAAGGAATTTGTCTAACCTTTCCAAAATAAGATCCTTACCTTTTCTTCTATTATTCCAGGTAAACTACCCTTTAGAGGGTTTGATGTCCACGAAATTTGTCTCATCTATGAATCTATGAAAAATAAGGTTACTAAGATTCTCCCGTCACGCTCGTTTTTTTTGAAGTGTGTAACCTGGCATTAAAGACCTCTCCAACAATCCATGTAGAGTTCGGATCAATGCCCATTTTCAATCCAATCTGCTTTCAAACTTCTTTGTCTCCCTAGTTTAGTGAGCCATAAATATTGACCAGATTAAAGTTGGAAAGGGAACTAAGGCTAACCACTTTACATGAGAGATATTGGCTTTCTATTATGAGATTTTCTAGTTTAACTGTGAGCGGATTGCAAGGAATAATTAATCCTTTTGCTGATAGTACTGCATTGCTTCCAAACAGCCCCTTATTTAAACTACTAGGACGACCCTTTAACTGAGCTAAGAGAAACTCAATTTTGGCTTCCTCAAGCATGAGGATATCCAGGTTGCTATAAGTAATAAGATAATTCACTACTCTTTTTTTCTCTGGTGCATTAAGGTCCCTTATATTCCAAGAGACAATTTTCATTGAATAGGTTTGCTTCACTTGGTGCTCGCCAAAAGAGTATCTACCTATTTTTGGTTACCTGCTACTACATCTTCCATGGTTACCTCATGTCTTTTCTTCTTTTTGTTTGGTCTCCTTGTTGGTTTGGACCCAAAATCTCCTTTTGGATTCTAATTGGGAGTTTGAGATATTCCTATCTTATTCTCTTTTCCTGTCAAAATCTGGTTCTTCTTCCTCTTGACAGGCCCATTGTTCTCCTTTTCTATTGTGCTCCATGTTTTTATTCTTTTTTCTCTATCTATAGACTGTGCACCCCACAATATAAAAGAGATTTTTGCCATTCCTTACCTTCATCTTTATCCTATTGTTTTGGGATTTCATTTATAGGGTCTTGAAGGAGATTTTTCAGGGCTTCCTTGAACCTATAATCTTCCATTACATCTTTTTCTATGACAATCTTTTCAGTTTGATATTGTGTTTCTGGAACAGTTTCCGTTTCCCCTGAAATAGATTTGGCTGGTTTGGGTCCTTCTTGGATTTTTCTAGGGCTTCGTTGGGTTGTATTATTAGTTTTGTTTCTAGCTATACGCTTCTTTTTTGGTTTCTTGAAACCATTAACATCTTTTTCAGCCATTTCCGATGTGTTATGTTGATCCTCTGATTTCTGTACCATAGGACAATCCTTGATGAGGTGCCCATATTCATGGTAGAATCTACATCTAAAAGGGATGCTTTCATAATCCAAATCTTGGGTCCATTCTATTTCTCTTGCTCTTAGCATTATGCTTTTAGGTAGATGCTTAGATAACCCTGATTCAACATAGATTGTGGCATAACTAGAGAGGCCTTTTCCATGATACAACTTTGATGTTTCCGCAAACTTACCTAAAATAGTAGTTATAGTTTCGAAGACATACCTTGACCATAATTCTTGTGGTAGAACATACATAGGGATCCAAACTGGTGTCGTTGTTGGCAACTTCTCCGTTGGCTTGAAAGCAGTGTGCCAATGTTTCATGAAAAGTCCTAGATATCTGTAAAAATACGAACTTTCCCCCAAGGCTTTTATCACAATCTGATTCATTTGCAAACACCCCTATGAAATACCCTCTTGCAAATGTTCTTAGTTCATACTCTCCATTCCTTTTCCAATTTTTTTTGGTCCATGCATACAGTTCTTCCAGAGACAGTTGCACTCCTAAGAATTTGCATATTAGGGTCCTTCCATGCAAACTTGCTATATTCTTTTTTATTTCTCTTGGATCAAGCGTGGCTATCGGATTTTCTTCAGAGGCTTGCATTCATGACCTTTAGGACCTGGATTCTTCTTCTGAATCTTTTTTTCCCCCTATTGTGGCCACTATTGCATTGATTTCCTTCTCTGATGACGTTTTGCTCATACCAACCAAGACTTACTTGAATGAGGGTTTCTTATGTGGATGAATCCCATCCACTAGTTATTGATGGATCTACCACTTGATCTTTATTTTCTAGAAGATCTGAATAAACAATGGATTAAACTTTAAAACTTGAGAGAAACTTTCATCAAACCCTAGCAAAGTTGTTTCTTCTCTTTTCGGAGATGATCTTAATAACAATGGTAGCTACAAGTTTATACAAAAAGAACCCCTAAAAATGGTATCTGGAGACGTTATAAATTTGGTCAAATGTTCCTCCCGTTTCCCAAAGACCTTGTCATGCTCGATTCTATGGCCTACCCAAAATTCACAAACGTGGCAATCCCATCTGACCTATTGTGGACACTATCGGTTCTCCAACTTATGAGCTTGCAAGGTACACAACAAAGAAATTAAAACCATTAGTGGGTAACACTCCCCCTCCATTAAAGACTAATGATTTTGTCAATATTGTGGCCAATGTTAAACTCAATGATAACGACATTTTAGTAATCTTTGATGTTGTCTCTCTCTTCACAAAAATACCATTAGATGAGGCCTTGGAAGTTGTTAGAGAAATAATTGAAGATGAAATTCCTAGCTTAGTTAAATTTTGCCTTAGCTCTTAACTATTTTAGTTTTCAAGGTGATATTTATGAACAAATAAAAGGCCTAGCAATGGGCTCTCCTCCCTCTATTATTCCTAATCTATTCATAGAAAAATTTGAGAAAATTGCCATTGATTCCTAGCCTCTGAAACATGATTGGTGGCTTCGATTTGTAGATGATACAAATGTGAAATGGTCGCATGGTGTGAACACTTGAAGGAATTCCTGACTCACATAAACTCTTTATCTAAGCATATTAAGTTCACCATGGAGGTAGAGGATGACCATTGTTTTCTGTTCGTTGACGTCCTTATCACATGAAGTATTGATGTTACCTTATCTAAGCAAGTTTATAGGAAAAAACACAAGGATGTTTATATTAGAGCTGATTCCCATCACTACCAATCTCAAAAAAGGGAGTTTGAAAGACTTTATACATAAGAGCCCTCAAAATCTTTGATCTTGAACACTTAGAAATGAAGATAGACACCTACAAAAGGCTCTAAAGAAAAATAGGTAAGAAAGCTCACCTAACATATGCTTTAAGGTGCCTCGGAGAAATTAGCAAGAATTCTTAGAAGAAATGGCATCAAAACGTACTTCAAACCTGTCAAAACCATTAAGAGTAACCTAAGAAGTGTGAAGGATCTTGGAGAACCTAGGCTTAAGAAAGGGATTTATGAGATACAACAATGCTCGTGCGATATTCCCTATATTGCTGAGACTGATATATCCTTTCAAACAAGTTTCAAGGAAGATGCTCAAGACCTACATAAAGGAAATATTCAGAGATTGGTATCGGTGGAGCACGAATAAAAACCAAAACACTCTATGCGCTTGGATGATGCCAAAATATTAGCCTTGGAAGGTCGTTTGAAAGATAGAAGGAATAGAGAAGCGATGGAAATTGAAAAGCAACTTCTTAACCTTCAATAGAGACACAACGACTTCAAATTGAGTCATGCTTGGAAACCCCTAATTTGCAATTGCTCCATCCTTAGTCTTGGTGTTAGCCCGTTCTCTTTTTCCCCCATTTTATTTTTCTCCTTGTGCTCATCTTTCATGTGGCTGCCCTGGGTTTTCATTTTCTTTTCCTTTTGCTTTTACGTTTCCTTTTAGTTTTTTTTAATTAAATTAAATTTATTTTATTATAATTATTATTTTTATTTATTTGTTCTTATTTTTTGATAGTTTTATGCCAATTGATTTTATAAGTTATGTTATTTTTTGCTTTTATTTAATTTTAAATCAAATTAATTTTATTTTAATAATTATTTTATTCAATCTTTTATTTTTTTTTCTTGTTTTTTAAATTAAATTAAATTAAATTTATTAATATTTTATTTTTATTTTTGTTATATTTCACACTAATTAATTTTAAATTTTATTTTATTTTATTCTATTTTTGGATTTTATTTTCTAAATTTATTTTATTTAAATTAAAATTTTCATTTAATTTAGTTTAATTCTAATCTATTTTTATCATTATCATTTATTTTTATTATGATCTTTTAGTTTTCGCATATTTATTATCATTTTATTTTATATTTTAATTCTATTTTTCTTCTCTATATATGTCATCCGACTTGACCCCCCTTTAAGTTTTTGTTTGCATCACAAGTACAAATTTTGGCTTTAATCTTCTCTTATCGGAAAATGGATCCAGTAGTGAGATCTGAAACGTTGCAAAGAACCTTATTTATTAGAAAGACACAAGGATTAGAAAGCGATTGAAATTGAAAAATGGCGTCGTAATCTTTAACAAAGATGATAAATTCAAATTGAGTCATCCTTTGAAACCCCTAATCTACAATCACTCCATCCTATGTCTTGGTGTTAGCTCGTTCCCTTTTTCCCCCATTTATCTTTTTCGCTTTGCTCTAGTCTTTCATATGGCTGCCTCGGGTTTCCATTTTCTTTTCCTTTTATTTTATGTTTCCTTTTAGTTTTTTTAATTTAATCTAATTTATTATAATTATAGTTATTACTATTATTTTTTTATTTTTTGATATTAATTGATTTTATAATTTATGTTATTTTTTGCTTTTATTTTATAAATTTATTTAATTTTAAATTAAATTAATTTTATTTTATTATTAAATGATTTTATTTTATTCTAATTATTATTTTATCCTATGTTCTTTTATTTTTCTTTTCGTTTATTTTAGTTTTTATTTTTTTATTGAATTTATTTTTTAAATATTTTTTTTATATTTTATGCTACTAATTAATATTACATTTTAGTTTATTGTATTATGAATCTATTCTATTTTTGTATTTTATTTTCTAAATTCATTTTATTTAAATTTAAATTTTCATTTAATTTAGTGTAATTTTAATATATTTTCATCATCATTATTTTTTTTTATTATGATTTTTAGTTTTCGTATATTAATTATTATTTTGTTTTATATTTTTGTTCTCTTTATATGTCAGTCAACTTGACCCCCCTTTAAGCTTTTGTTTGCATCACAAGTACTATTTAGGACCTTGGTGTATCTTCCTCCTATTGAAGTATTGGCTTCAATCTTCTCTTACTAGAAGATGGATCCAATAGTGAGATCTGAAATGCCGAAAAATAACTTTGATACACAGTTGATTTTAGAAGAACCATGGATTTACTATTGGACTCTGAAAAGCTAATCTCGAAACTAGATAGATTTTTTTTTTTGGATTTGAGTAATTTCTTGTAGCACCAGAGAGAAGAAACATTAGGTGCCATAGGTTGGATGTATCGATAAATTGTCCGTTTGCAATAAATCATACGTTGAATCATGAGAGTCTGGACGTTGTTAATACGAGCCCAATAAATGGACCCAAAACTAGGTTACCAAACTTGGGACAAACATATATGTTTAGGCTTGATGACTGTATCAAAGAGGTGCATCTTGGAAGGGATATTTGGCAAGTGGTTCTGAAAACATTTGTGCTTCAAGACAGAAAGGTAGGCATCCTTTTCAAAGGTGCAAACCAGAGGCTTGGTTCATTCTAAAAGATGGTTTGGAAAACAGTGCCCCCAAGTAAGTGTAGGGCAATGTGATTTCCAAAGGTTCCAATTTATAGAGGGTTTGAATTGAGAAAAGATAATATTTGAAGGTGTTGAATATCATGAACTTGGTTTTGCTAAGGTTGACCACCAATTGATGAAGCTCACAAAAATGAGCACATGCATCAAGCTCTTTGTAAACCATTTACAGAGGGAGAGAGGAGAACAACATTATTGGAAAAAAGAAGTATGGCTATCATCCTCTAGCTAATCAATGTAAATGTTGAAGAGGGTTGGTGAGAAAGATTACCCCTGCTTGACCCCAATGATACCCTTTATAAAGCTAGAAAGATCGTGAGGAGTACGAAACTGTCCAACAATAGTCTCATTGAGCCTCTAGGCGGTAATATTGAGAGAATATATAATGTTGATGTCACGCAACTTTTGGAAAAGTAGATCTCTCAAAATTGAGTCGAAGGCCTTCCTAAATTTTACTAAGCAACAAAAGAATTTGGAATCCAACTCCTGAAGGCAACTGCATGTATTTGGAATGAATTTCAAAAGCAAAAAACGATACTTTGGACATGAGGTTGTCATGAATTTTTGTGAATGTCAAGCATATTATAGTAAAATCGCTCGTCAATGCAAAGTAGCATAGAGTCAAAAGGACGGAGGATGAGCAGAGGAGTAGAGTGTTATAGGGGTCGATCGTCACCTAAGATTCCTTCAGTTTTGACATACGAAAGACGTGGTTACCTGGTGATCCTTAAAACCCTTTTCAATATTGCCCTTTGCATTCAGGCAGGGATTCAAATAGGGGTTCAAATGCAAATTGTTGCCCTAGCTTGACTTCCATCCTCGTTTGGAAGAAAGGGAAGGGCCTCATTTGTTTCCAGCTGTGATTTTTCTAGAAATCAGGCTGCAATATTTCCAGGAAGCAGGCTTTGATTTTTCCAGAAATATGGGCCAGCACTTTCAGAAATATGGGCCAGCACTTTCAGAAATATGGGCCATGATTTGCTATAAAGAAGGGCCACTATTATAACAAAAAATCGGTCACGATTATAAGAAATAATGGGACGATTCTGCAGAAATCAGGGTTACATTTTTAGGAAAAAAGAGAGCTCAAATCTGCAGAAAGGTGGGGTCACAATTATAAAAACCAAGATTTGAACCACATCTTTCTCTTCCAGCCATCCAATGGGATTTGAGTGTCTTTAAGCAGGAGCTGGCTTTGCTGGTTGAAGTCAAATTCAAGTGTTTCTCTAAAGTGTTTTGAGTTATTGCTTCTTGGTATACATGTGCAAATGTTAGCTTTTTTAGCTTTCTTAGGAAAAGAAGTTCCTTGTATCCATGTTGTTAGACATGTAATTATTTGTTATCTTATATAAAATAAGATGCATTTATTCAAAAAGAAATGGCATCATAGAAGCAGGCTACTTGTAGATATTCATATCATGGTGAGGATTTCCAAGAGCTTAAAGAGTTTTGGAAAGTTAAAGCTGATCTCCGTCTACATCTACATCAAGCTAGGGTGTATCTACCGTGATAATTGAACAGGATCCTGGAGTGATATTATTCAATAAGTTGGTCTAGAAATTTGTTGAGACTTGTAGCACAACCTTGAATACCCGTAAATTCATCGTAAAAAGGATGCACCTCAGCATGTAAAGACTGAAGAAACAACAAAGTACTGAACTACAGAGAAAAATTAGAAGAATCCAAAGGTTATCTAATGTGTTTGATAATTAATACTCACATGGAAGTTCTATGATTTAAGTTAGGGTTGACGTCCATACTCAAGCGGCCATGAATTTTAGAACCTTTTTTGTCAAAGATGTTGAAGCATCTGAGTTATGTATATTTATAACTTTAAATGCATTAATATCTAATAAACCTGTTGGTGTTCACCAACATAGTCGACTTAGGGAAATATTTTACATTCGCTTTAAACACCATCGAAAGAATGCTGATCCAAAGAAATGAGACTTGAATTCAGCAAAAACTTGGCAAGCCTATTTTGATTCAGATTCGAACTCGACAAGATGGCAAATTAAAAAAAATCATTAAAAATAGCGAATTTTAGGGAGGAAAAACTATTAAAATGCATTTTATATCAAATCCACTTAAAATACACTCAAAACTAGTCAGTTACATCTAACATACACATATATACACAAAGAAGTAAATAATGCAATATTGAATCCTTTAAGTTGAACAGTTGAACCTTAAACTTGAGAGCTGATATTAAATAAGATTTGTTTTATATTCATTAAATTATTATTTTTTGATTATTGGTAAAAACGCGGTTTTGAGAGGGATCTGACCCTTGTAAAAAGAAGTAGAAAGATAGAACAAAGAAGCACCAAAACAAGAGTCAGAACATCACAGAGTAGGGCAATAGAAGCCCAAACCAACTAAAATAAAAACTGTCTACAAACAGCCCATTTGCAGTGAAAGAACAGCAAAAAAACAACAAACCAAAAACCAAGTATCAACAAAAATTTAACTAAGGCTTCTGCCAACTCCCATTGTTCGTCCATAAAGTTGATGCCGTCCTTAGCTTTTTCAAGATCTATATCCTTTTCAGCAGCCGTCTTTCCTTTGTCCTGCAATTTCAGCATCTTGCTTGCTCTACTGCTTATTTGTTCCTCCTCTCCAAGTACTTATTTCATTATGTGAATTCTTGTAGTGCAATTCTTGATGGAAACCCGACTGAATTGGATGATTTGTTTCATATCTTCCTTTATTTTTCCCCTTTCAATGTCCATTTGAGTGATCCTCTCCTCCAACTAGGTGACCTTCCTATTCAGGTTTTCCAAAGTATCAATTGAATCCTTATTGTTTTTCTTAGGATTTAAATCATTGTTTATAGACTTTTTCAATTGCTAAATATCATCCCTAAAATTTTCATTATCCTTCATCAACCATTCGATCAAGCTTTTATGCCTATTGTATATCATTTTCCAGCAAAGTGATTCTTATACATTCATTAAATTATGTCCTTGTACATAAAATATGGATTTAGAAAATCATGGCGATGGCATCAACACAAAAACTAATATAAAAGATACAACTAAGATTGAGAAGAGTCTGCATTGCTCCTCTCAACACAAGAACCTCCATGTTGGAGTCAGATGTGTTTTTCGTGTGAAGCAAGCTATTGCAGCCATTCTACTAGCTCTCGAGGTATCAACAAGATCATCCTCCATAACATCTTTATCCCTATATCTATGGGTTTGCTTCTCCTCCTCCCACAACACTACAAGCTCTGCCTCACCCATTCGTGGTCTTCCTTTGTGATCCACTATGATTGTGGAGCATACTTCTATAGCTCAATGGGTGATGAATCTTCTTCATCCCCTACAATTTTCTTGTGGTGGAGGCGTATGTTGTAAGGCACAAATACAAGGTCATTTAACCTTTGCATTGTCAACCTATTGTGCTTTTTCGATCCTATGTGCTTAAACATACTCCAATCGCGCTCACACCTTGAAGCACTGCATGGTTGGCTTAGCACTTGAATGACAATACTTAGAAGATTCGGCACCTTAGCAACAAAATTATCCCACCATGCATCTGTAAAGATAAATATTAAAATGTTTTAGACTTCAATTCCAATCATATGAAAAAAATGGTAAAAAGTAATTATTAAATTGAAAGTTTACCTAACTCAATTGTCAACCTAGTTGCCTTGCAAATATCTCAAGAAAATAGATTTCCTAGTGCTTATTTATAGACCTCAATCACAAACATAATCTTCACCCTTGTTTGCATATTTGTTTCCATGGCCTCTATGATTGTGTAGAGGCCCCACTCATAATCTCCTTGTCAGCCTTAAAGCTCTCAAGGAATTGGAAGGTTGGGTTTAGAAATAAGGCACACGAATGAAGTGGCCTATGGAGTTGTCTTATCCACCTTTGTTAATGATATCCCAAATGGGTTGGTACTTGGCCTCCACCATACCATAGCCAATTTTTATTTGCTCTAGTTCAATCCATGCCCTCATAGATACAATCAATTGAGGGCTTTTTTCCATCAACCGCATAGAGGAGAGAAACCAATGGTTGTGCCCTGTAAAAATATTATAAAACTTAATTTAGAATTTGAAGTATTTAAATTAAAAAAAAAAAATTAAATAACATTTTAAAACAAAGAACATGAAATTTCAAGAAGATTAAGATGTCTTACATTTACAATCTCCCTTGCTAGCATCTAAAAGTGGGACTCATCAAATACCCTCTCTACAAGACCAATTCCAACAATGGTTTTTGAGTATGAGGATTCGCTCCATTTCTTGCTAACAAACATTTGCTTCAACGAAGCGTTTGATTGTGTAGCATAGATCGCAAGGTGATGAAGGAGGTTGCAAAATGGGTTACATCAGACCGTCTCTTTGTTCTTCGTGGACTCTCTCATTAAAGAGAGCCCTTGTTGGCACAATAAGGTAATTTTATGATATGGTTTTGTCATTTTGTGGGATTTGGGTTGGAAGGGTGGTTAATTGATCTTTTTCCATCGTGAAGTCCACCTCACACTCCATGGTGCAATTTCCACTAGTGGATCCTAATGCATGTGTTTCAAAGAGAGCTTGTTGATGGTATTGAGATGAAGAATTAAGGATGTACATGACTTGCTTGTTCTCTCTCATCCACTTGCCAGCTTCCTATCATTTGCTCATCCGTTCTCATTTAATCTTCATTTAATGTAGTTCCTGTTACTTTTTGAGGTAGGTGTATAAGTTCCTATTTTTACTACCTCAAACAAATTGAATTCTCTTCTCTCGCTTTCTGCAGCTCCTTCATCTTGTAGTTGCCTGTATTTGGACCCTTGTGAGACCCGTTAAATACCTCATGAAGCTTCCAAAAGGGGAAAAAAAACCATAAATACTCATGAGATGGCTGTAATTCAATGGTATTTTGATTTGGCTTTGAATTTATTCAATGGAAATGAAATACTTTTCTGCTCTTAATCTCTTGCATTCCAGCTGTTTTGGAGTGTCATTTTGCCTTTGATATCACTAGTTACTGAGGTTTATGAAGAGTTTGCTGTTTTATGGTGGTTTCCTTTGCTAGTAGAGCAGTTTGATTTTGAATTTCTAGTCACTTCAGCTGTTTAAAATCAGAAACTTGTTGCTGGTTGCATGATTTTTACTTCCGATTATGATTGTAATCATAAGTTTTTTCTTAGCATTTATAACTTTAGTAATGGCTGCAATCAGTGTATTCTTCCCCATTATTGCATCATATGAAGGCCAAATTAGGTACAAATTTCAGGTGGGTATTATTATTATAAAAGCTCTATCCACCTTTCTGCATCCAGATTTCCTTGTTTACTCCAAGCCCATATGATAAGTACACTGGTAGATTAGCATAAAGAGGCAAGTCAAATTTCAAGCAATTACTTTTATAAGGGGGTACTCCTTGTGGCCCCTTTTTGGTCGAATAAAGAGGGGCATTGTGTCTCCAAACCATTTTCATTTGAATGCTTTTTTTAGTGAGTCCCTGAAGAGGTACTTTTGAAGCAATAACAGGGCTCGAGCATGGTAGTAGATGTACTTGCAAATATTACAACCCTACTCCACAATTGGGCTTGAATCATTCATTTTTTCTTATATCCTCCAGCATCAAATCGATGCAATTGGGTGCACAAGTAGTCCAAAAGATTGAGGGGTGCTTTTGCACAAATAATCTAACTGCAATAACATAATTTGTTGCATACTACTTGCTTCACCTTTTTTTCACACACGTCCTTAACAACTAAAAAAATGCCACATAAGGAATCAACATTTTTTATTCTCCTTGAAACATCAATTGAAATTTAGAAGATAGTCCCTCCTAAAGATGAAACCAATAAATTTAGCAATGTTATATTTTTTTCTATTTGTTCGTCCATCGCCCATTGCTCGTCAATGACTAATTTTACATCAGCCACTTTATTTGAGAAAGTTGGGCTTCTTAAATCATCAACAAAATGGGCTTTGAACCCCTAACTAGCAACGACGATAGAATCCACTAACACTTGCTAATAAAGTGACCTAAAACGCCAAAAAATTAAATTTTAGAATTTAAATATAAAAATTTCAGAATTAAAAGGTAGGTTTTTAGAATTAAATAAACATATTCTAGAATTATTTCAACTTATACAATGTCTTAATGTAGAAAAAAATATGAGTGAAAAACTTGATGATAATATTACCTGGCCGCATGAAAGAGATTGTCCCAAAAGTACTGAAAGTCCCCCACTGCGTTCTTGATGGCTATCTATTTGTCTTTGTTGCAACTTGTGCTTTCCAACGATGGTTGGGAACTAGGAGCACTGTAGAGCGAAAACCGACTCCTCTAATTACATTGTTTATGGCCAATGCTACTAGAACTCGATCTAGGCATTGTAGGAGTGGAAGCAACATCTATTTGTTGGTTTTTCATTGTTCTTTGCTTTTCCTTTTAATAAAAGATCTCCAATTGAGATGTTCATGTCCTTGACAAACTCAAGCTTTACAGTTGGACATGCTACAATGTCATGTCTAGTTATGCAGGAAGGTGATATTTTAGACGATTAACGCTGCTTACAAGAAATTCAGCTCTAAAATATTTGCAAAACATGTGCTCTTTCTTTGTACCCTCATTGACATGCTCCCAGGTAGGGTCTTTCGGTTTGTTTGGTTTTTTTGTCATGATAGAACCAAAAAACCTCCATTGTACAAAAACAAAACATAGTAGTAAGGACCCTAGGGTTAAGTATCAATTTGCAAATTTCAAATATAGAACAAGAAAATAACTACGGTAATTATGGTCCCTATGACAAGAAAAAATAGAAAAAAAAAAAAAGAAAAAGTAAAAAATCTAGAGTTTTCATTTTTTTTCTAATTTTAGATTTTAAGTGAAGAAGAAGAGAAGGAAAAATGTTAAAAAATTAGATAAAGAAAAGAAGTGTTAATGTTATATACCTCTTGTAGTTGTAGTCTTTTAGATGTTTGACGCCTTGAAAAATGTTAAAAAAAAAGCCAATCCTTTGAATCAACTCTATCAATGCACACACTTGCTGCTAATCATCTCTTATCTGAGTTGAATCTAGCCTTTGCACACAAACAATCAACACATTTGAGGCAAAACAAAAAATCCGAATAACTCAATGACAATGGTGTGTGAAAGTGAGGAAAGTCAAATATTGAATGGCTTCATGAAAATATGGTTTGAATGAGTGAGTGAGTGTTTGAATGTGTTAGATTAGCTTTCAGGTTTAGGTTTGTGTGTTTTTTATTTTTATCTTTTATTACTTTATTGTGTTTTTGTTAAAATTTGTGAAAACTGATTTGCCAAGTTCAGGTGTGGGACTGGTGAGTCTGCCCAGAGGCGCCACTGGACTCGGCGACGCCTCGGCAGGTATGAGTTGGACTTGGAATGGCAATTCCTCACTAGGACTTGCCGAGTCTCGTAACTATGTGCTGAACTAACATCTGCAAATTGTTGGGAAACCAAGTCAATGTTTACTAACGATATCATGTTTTTATCTTTGTTATCATCAATACAAAACAAATAATTTTTTTGTTATGGTTATAACCTAATGCTGCTGCAGGCATGCACGATATTGTTGCAATAGATTTTGAGAATTTGTACAGATTTATACATTTGAGAATTTGTATAGTTCAGTTCTCCACCCTAGAAATTGGAAATTCTGTCACAGCAGCTGCTCTGGTTCTTGTAATTTTGGATCATTCCATATGCCAGCCTTATTTTATTTGTTTCTTGTGTGTGCTAGTGGGTGAATACTTGCATGCAGTTTTCAATCTTATTACATTCATTTTAATTCTTTTTTCTTGTGTTGCAAAGGGTAAGAGTCCAAGCATGTTATTTCGCTTTGAAGTTCCATTTTGGGGCATTATGGATTTTACCTGCAAGACATGGATCATATATTCCTCAACTCTTTCTTCAAAATCAACTATGTTCTAGTTTCTATCAAAATGTTGTGCTTGATAAAACGTTTGACAAGTGTTTAGGCTTTAACGTCCCATACTGTCTGCAATTGGATTGTTTTGCTAATAAATTTATATTGGGTGAACAGCTAGTTATGGATTATCTTGTTTTTCTTACCAGGCAAAATGGCTTGTGGAATCTGGTTTGATACCTGTGAGGCTTCTTCAGGAGAGATGTGAGGTATTATAGAATCTTTGGTTTTGTTGCTGACATCTTTGTTAAATTTTTATCATGGAATTTATTGGTTCATTTAATGATATTTTGTGTCTCTATGCTCTTATAGGCTGAATTTCTTTGGGAATCTGAAATGATTAAAATAAATGCGGCAGATCTAAAATCTAAGGAGGTGAGTTTCTTATGTGGCACTTGTTTTTTTAATATGCAATAGCTAATCGTGGTTGGATGTTCATATCATAGTTAGTTTTCCAGATGTTACTCTTTTAAAAGAGTATTTTGCATTCTGAAATCAGAAATGTATTTGAATGACCTCAAGTAACAATATAAAAAAATAATTTTCGATAATATTTTTGGCAACTGACCTTTATTTTTGTTATTGATTCAGCTATGTTTGTCTTACCTTTTTGGTTTCATTCAAGCATGTGTGAAAATTATTTTCTCGTCTGTTGGTGTGCGAAATGCAGGTCAGGGTGAACACTCGTCTCTTATATCAGCAGACAAAGTTTAATCTTCTTCGAGAAGAGAGTGAAGGATATGCAAAGTTGGTATGGATGTTTCACTTTCCCCTCAAGATATCACCCATGCATATTTTCTTCACATGCTAGAGAATGGTATTTGTCATGTCCATGTGTATATTTAATTCTGTACAATGCTTGCATTAAACATTTAATTTGAAATTCGCTTGTTTGGTTATATGTATTTTGTCTAACCCATAGAACTGCGTCCGTTTCTAGTAAACTGAATAGTTTGGTTCTAGTAGAATTGTACAAATAGGATTGGTTATGCACAATGACGAGTGTGTGTCATTGAGGGACACCGCTGTAACGAACCAGTCAAGTAACCACTGTAACTTTCGTTTCTTTTGTTTAAACCGCATTTTCGGTGGTGAATAACATCGAAGTAGAAACTAGAGTATTCCAAAATTCAAATGATTGTTAATTGTCTCACAAGCAGGAAGCTGGACAGTCTATGCTCTTGCAGTCTATGTATAATGGAATTGCTAATGGTATAAAAGGAGCATTTTGGATGGGATAACATGTGAATGAAGTTGAAAGCAATGGCGGTTCATGTTATTGTTTTGGACATTATAAATGTGCCTTAGTTTGCAATCATACATCCAGCTTATTTCTCACAAGAGGAAAAATATAGTTTTAAGGGGGGTTAGATGGGTAAGGAGCCAAAATTTGAGATCACATTGATCAGTAAGGACTGATTGGGACCACTGATTACTTATGGATAAGAAGCTGCGACCTTTGATCTTGGGGTCATGTAAATAAAATATAACTAGATAAAACATAACCCTTATCAAGCTTATGTTTTACATAGCCCTTGTCAATCCTAGAGAATCATGTCTATAAACAAGTATACCTCTGGGAGCAGATGATGAAGTAGAAACAAGAGGCTCAACAACTTGATTATCACATTGGTTACCCCCAGAAACAAAGTGAATAGTTCTGGAATGGTCCGGAACATAAAAACCAATAGGTATACCCTAGATCAACATGATACTTATTGACTAGAATTGTCTCCCATGCTTGCACAAAAGGTAAAGGTTCCATAATAGGAGTTTGAACAACTATATGATCCACAATGGGCTTGAAATCTTGCAGTGGTTTCGAAACATACTTATCTTTAGTTTTCTCAGTAACATGGGCGACAACAGGCTTAAAACCATGTTTCTCTTTGACAACAACATGCTTAGGAATAGGTATAATTGTATTTTGTTTCTTAACAAGATTTTGAACATTGACTGTTGGCTTGACATTCGCTAGAGCCAAAGAAATGATAATTTGAAGCTTTCTAGTTGGTTTATAGCCCGTTTTGCCTTCACCAATGCAAATTCTGGGTTCCGTCTGAGTTTTTTAACTTTAAAATATGCCAACCGAACATTTAGGAACCCATCATATATTCATCGTTCGAAAACAAGCAGAGTCTAATTTGTGAAGCACTTGAAAATTTTGAAAAAAGTTCTGGTGTTTAGACGTTATGGCAGAAATGGTGACAGGATTTCTGATTTGTCCCCATTTTTGGCAAAAATTCAGTTTGGCAAGTTTGCAAAGATCAATTTTCTCTTTTAGGAGTGGAGAGGACTTGATATTGGAACCTCTAGACAACTAATGAGTGTCTTCCACCAAAATCTATCTACCTTTTCACTTACAAGCCTTTATGCATACATATATATGGTAGTTGTACATTTTATAAAATGACTGTAGTGGGATTTGAACCCATGTCCTCTAATTTTTTAAAATTTGCAGTGTTTTTTTGAACTCCTCTATGCTGTACTTCGAAACATGGATTGCAAAACTGGTCTTACAGCATAAATGAACAGCAATAAAATATTCAATGCCTTTGTTTTGTCCTTTCTTTTAAGCAGTATTCAATGCCCTCATTTTTAGCAGGCATATATCAACACCACGAACAAATATATTATCAGATTTCAACACTGTTAAAGACCTTTTCTGCATGTTTTAACGCTTCCGACACATTTAAAAATCTCTTTTACAGCAAATAGCTTTTTTTTCCAGCAAATCATATCTTCAAGCACAGCAAAACGATGCCATTATGAAAATAATACATTTTCCTGCATATACCTCTTATGACACTTTTCTTCTGCAAACAAGTATATTGCTACTTCAGATTTGTCTGCAGTAATGCATGTATTTCAGCATCACAAATAAACCTGCTTTGATACCACTGTTGATTTCAAACCAAATAATAATAGACAAAGAAAGACATGAATAACACAGCTAGTTTTACCAATGAATAATGGACAAAATATTACAAAAATAAAGCGGCAAAACCAACCGGATTGAATTTCATTTGTGATGTAATGAGGTATATAATACATTAGTTTACAACCTTTTCAAATCCAAGGGATAAACCAAAGATCAAGTGTGACCTTTCAACTTCCAACTTCCAACTTCGTTGAATGTATTTCCAATATTTATATATTATCTTACAATCCTTGGAATGTATTTTCATTATTAATATTCTTCTTTCGATCAATTCCCAATATATATTGACCGAAATAAACATAATAAATCAGCCACTGCTATCTAAATTGGACTTAAGATTGGTATGTCTATCCAAGATTGCCAAAGATCCATTGTACCTTAGTACTGTGAAGGATCCATCTTACCCACTTTGATACTTTTCAGTGGTTCTAGCGAGGATCATGCATTAAATGAGAGGCCAAGATAATATGAATGGAAATGTCTACTTGGCTTTGTGTAGGTAACAACTTGTACAAGGTAGTAACAACTCAAGAAATGAAAGTCTACCAAGGAAATGATGTAGAAGCCCTAAGGTGGTCACCTCAGAGTGATTCATGAGTTTGGTTTTCACATGCTAGATCATGTCTTGGCTGGTCCTAGTGAATTGTGACCATGATATCAACTATATACAAGGCAAGTATCAAGAGGTCACCACAAACTTGTTGACCCAACATTGTAAGGTCAAAATGATATCTTTTAAAGCTCGACTCAAGAAGAAAATGGTTGATCTTCTCATGCCATGTTTGTGGAGCCTGCTTGATACCATCTAGAGGTTTGTTGAGACAGCAACAATCAAATAAGTATAAGTGTATACAAATCTAGGAGGTTGCTCCATTTATATTTATTCTAGTAAGTCACCGTGCAAGAAAGTGCTTTTGATATTCATTTCAACTACCTATCAATGAAAAGAAAATTTAAGAAAAAGGAAAATGTGGATAGAAGTCATTGACAAGGGCAAAGTTTTTAGACTTGGAAACACCTTTAGCTTGAGAAAAAACATTAATGACGACTTAGGAGAAGAGCCTAATGCATTCCACTTGTTTGCTTGTTGAAACTTGGTTATATACACTCATTTACAATGAACCAAGTTTCCCCCTTTTGGTTGTGGGACAAGGTCTCACGTATCATTCTTCATCAACAAACAATACTTGACCGCATTCTTCTTCATAGGATGTTGGATCTTTGAAGTTTCCTTAACTTGAGCATGAAATCCCAAGTGATTTGATGCTAGGATCGAGTCCTATGGGTATTATGAAGATTAAAGGTATATTGGATTAACAACAACTTCGAGTGTCATTATTGCACACCTTGAGTGACAAGGAGTTACATTAAAGTAGTCTTTGTAATAGGTTCAAGAGTCTAAATAGGTTCCCCCCTCAAAAGGAGTTACATTAAAGTGGTCTTTGTAATAGGTCCAAGAGTCTAAATAGGTTCCCCCTCGAAAGAAGTATCTTTAGTAGAATTGATTTAATTAGGATGCAAAGAAATAATTGGCCCAACAAGAGTAATCGACTAAGAAGAAGAGGGTTCACTATCTGAGGAAAGTTCAAAGAACAATAAATTCTTGTTAAAGAATGCCTTTTTGGGGATGAAACTAGCTGATGCTTGTTGGCATTTAGTGCTTTCTCTTTTGTCTGGAAAGTGTGCCCAAGTGTCACAATCAAACATCTAGAAGTGATCAACATTTGGCTTGCATTTGCGCAAAGCTTCTTCAAGTGCAACATTCGAAACAACTCACGTAGAGGTGAAATTCTGAATGTATGTAGCACAATTGATTTTTTGGAAGGTGCAATTATTTCATTTGGCTACAACATTCATTTGGTGGGCGTAAGGGACCGTGTTGAAGTTTGATGCCTTGGGAGGTACAAAAATAAATGAATTTGTTGGCATATTCTTCTATGTTGTTTGTCCTTAATGATGTAGACTGGAATGAGGGCGGGCACATTAATGGCTGTCTCACTACCTAAGTGAGACTTACTCTCACCAATGGACACACACAACTAGACCCAAGACTAAGATTTGGAAACCCAAACACTCTCTCTTTATTGAATGAATGATAAAGATTACAAAGGTTCCATTACACACACACTTCCCTCATTGAACCATGGATTGGTTACACTCTTTGCTCTGAACAGACATCACTCTAGCAAGCTCCTTAATCTTCTTTTCTCTTACGCCTCTCTTGGAATTGGAACTAACTGAAGCTACCTCTCTAATTTAATCTTTTCATCTCCCACCGAAAAATATGAATCTCACCTGATTGTTTCGAAAATCTGTAGTGACTCTTCAAGCTTCCTCAGTCTTGAAAAACGGTCCACATGTCAAAAAATGACAATTTGACTAGTTATTTTAGTTTTCTCTTCACTACGGGTGAAATCGCCAGTTATTGCAGACTGGCGGTTTCGTAACCACCAGTTAATGTGGACTGTCATTTTTGGCACCATCCCAAAAATGGCTCAATTGACGTTTGGGAAATGACTCAAACCGCCTCTATTGGCATTCTTCGTATGCTAGAGTTCTGAAGATGTTCCATGTGTTATTGATCATATTTGATGCACACGACATTGTATACATCGCTGACAAGTTGCACAGACACACGTGCAAACCTTGACTCATGTTTTTGGTTGATGCAAGATTGCTTGTCAACTCGGATGCTCTTGCATCATACACTCTAGGTAAATGAATTTCTCCATGATCTCTTTTATTGATGTTCCATACTTGGCAACCTCAAATGCATTCTTCCAAGTCACATCTTCAACCGCGATGTTCTTCCACTTGACTAGATACTCTTTGTACCCACTTCCTCTTGTTTTCTTGCCGACTCTGGGATCCAACACCATCTCAATCCCTTCCCTTTCCTTCTCAGGCAACTGCTGTCTTGGATCTTCAATTGAAGAATATGAACTTGCATCCTTGTCACTTGTTTCTCTCTCATAGCAAGGGAACAAATCTGCTATATTGAAGATAGGTGATATGTCAACCCCATCCGGTAGCTCTATCTCATATACATTTGCTGAAAATCATCTCAAAATTCTACAAGGCCTAGTCTTCTTCCATTTGAGCTTGTTGTACATTATTTTGGGGGATCTTTCCTTAATGCAAATGCGGCAAAACCAAGTCCTCTAATTGGAACTCCTGTTCTCTTCTGTTTTGATCTGTGCGTTGCTTATACTTCACAATGTTGTTCTTCAACCTTCCCTTAACTTCTCCATGGACATCATGCGTACATGTTGCATAATTTTCCACTTCAACACTTTTTTGATTCTTTCTTTGCACCTGTTCATTCTTCTCCTTGGCTGGTTTTAACAACACTCGCTTAATCATGGGAGCCTCTCCATGTTTTGGTTCCTTCATGTGATTTGGGGATATGTCAATTCTCCTCACCTGCTTGTGCAAGACGACTGCTTGCCTTATTTCTTTTATTGGTGTTCTGAAATACTTTATGATATTTAAAAATTCCATGTGCACCATCTCCATTGTCAAAGCTTTCCCACGAATCCTCTACATATTCCTCTACCAAAGTGTCCTCTTCCTCTGTATTTTATTCTGATTTTGAGAAGTACTAGCTTCTTCTTTGTGAGCATGCTGTCCTGTCCTTGCGTTTGCTTGCCCTCTTCCTTTCAAGAACCTTTGTCTACCTCTTGATTTGTTTTTTTGTTGCTTCCTTGACAGTTTCTCTTCCACCTTCAACACACTTTGATAGGTTTCTTTTATCGACTTCAATGTGAACATCTGAAACTCATCTTGTATATAAATACAAAGACCGTTCACATACCTTGAGATTTGCTCTTGATCATCTTCAACATGACCAACTCTGATGGTGAGTTTGTAAAACTCCTCTGTGTAATCCTTTACACTCATTTCTCTTTGCCTCAAATTCTGCAACTTCCTCTTACTCAAAGAGGCTTTCTTCAAAGATGTGTTCCAGAAGCACCTGCAAGAGAAGTGGGAAAATTGCTCTGATACTATGTTAATGTATTCAATACTATTGATGGATTTAAACTGTTATCTCACATTTAACCCACTTCTCAGATGAGGAAGAATATGGTTTAAAGGGGTTTATGAGATTCCCTGGGGGAACATGAATGATTAGTTTGGGAAGGAGCAGATCGTGTGAGATCAAATGGATCAGTAAACTGATTGTGACCGCTGATCATGTATGGATACAAATAAGTTATGACCCTTGATCTTGGGTCATGTAAAGACAAATCTGCAATGTCACATATGACGTACTTCTCCAAAGAGGAAGAATATGATTTCAAGGGGGGTGCAAGAGTACCTATAGGAACATGAATAGTTAGTGTGGGAAGGAGCAGATCATGGGAGATCACATGGATCACTAAACTAATTGTGATGGCTGATCATGTATGGATACAAATAAGTTATGATTGATCTTGGGGTCATGTAAAGCCAAAATGAGTAGACAAAATATCAAAAACTGACTTTAGTTACGTTTACGCTTATCTTTGAACGGCTGTGGTAAACTATGTACACTAACACTCCAGTATGGCTGATCGTGTATGGACACAAACTAGTTATGATCCTTGATCATCTAAACACAAAATGAGTAGACAAAGTGTCAAAAACTAAGTTTAGTTAGGTTTACACCTATCTTTGAATGTCTGAGGTAAACTATGTACTCTGACAACTAATAATCTGTCCTCTATGTTCTACATCCCACAATCTCTTTTCTCTGTTGTTCTCCTTCTATGCTCTGCAACATGGAACTGAAACGCTTTATAGACACTCCATTCTTTTACAACTAGTTAGAGGAACCAGTGAGCAGGTTTGAGTGCAAATTCAGGGAGGGATCTAGTTTGAATTTGGTGCAAAGGTGGCACAGGGGTTAGAAGGATCTGTTAGCTCTGTTAACTGTGTTTTGAAGACCATTTGTAGGGAATTCATATGCGGGAAGGATAGACAAACACCTAATGGAGCACTTTTAATCCCACAATGAATTGTATATCATTTAAGTTGCATGGATGACGATATGGGTATAGATACGGGTATAGCTGACAATATTGAAACTGTTTTTTCCCTGGAAACCTTGGATACAGTATGGCTTATTGGGGGGAAGGTGGGGTGGTGTGTATGTTTTTATCCCCGTGTGTGCGTGCAAAAAAATACCTTAGAACATATTCATTGACATTCATAAGTCAGGAAATAGAAGTGAGAAGGTTGAAATACGAGAATGTATTCATTAACTTCTCTGTTTCTCTTTAGACTTGACACACAAATGGATAAGAGAGCATAAGAGGTAGGATTCATTCCTTATGTAAACTCAATGCATCAAGTTAGCGGCACATGTAGGAGACAAAAAACATTGTTTGTATACGGTTAATACTTAATAGTAACTTGTTGCATGTTTAGTATAAATCAGTAAGAGATTTGTTACTTAGAATATAAATTTTGGATGATTATTTAAAGTGTTGGAGAGTTGAAAAATCGTAAGGGTGCCATATTCTTTGTTGCAGGTGACTCTTCTATGTCAACGTGGTTCTAGTGGATTGACACATAAGACTGCTTCTGCAGCTATCAGCACAATAAAGGTTTATGATATTTTATTATTTACATGATTTTATGTTTGTCTTAACTTTTCTTATGCTGTGAGGATTTTTGGTATGTTTTGAATTTCTGAAACACCATTCAAGCCATTTTATGTTCTTACCTTTACTATTCATTGCTTTGCAGTCATTGATTGGTCACTTTGATTTGGACCCAAATCGAGTTTTTGACATAGTAAGTTCTCATTATTCTCTACTTAATTTTTTGGAATGTTTTTTGAGATAGTAAGTTCTCACTATTCTCTAAATAATTATTTTGGAATATTTTTGCTGAGAAATTATGCATTGTTAAATGTTTTTCTTCTATATTGCATTCTGCATATCCCTAAAAATGTTCAAAAGAACTTATTCATTAGTTATTTTGGTTTTCATATTTTGGAGTTCGGTGGTGATTCTTGTTCTTTTTTGTAAATGTTCTCATGGTAGTTTATTTTATTGCATGATCTTAACTCTGGTGGGATAAGTTAATTACTTGATTGTTTGTATCATTAAGAGATTTGCAGCAGCTATTGCTTATATATTCTCTTCCACATACTTTTTAATGTTTGTGCTTTACCTTCTATTCATATAGGCAGCATGGAATGTGTGCTGTATTCCACTAGAGTGATGACCTGACCTTTTGACATTTTGTAGGTTTTGGAGTGTTTTGAGCTTCAACCGGAAAACGATGCATTTTTTGAACTGATTCCTATTTTCCCAAAGGTAGATTCATGGATTTCCATATTCAGTACATTATTCTAAATAAGAAAACTGTATACCAAACACTACCGTGGGTGTATGCTAGTATTTTCTAATAATAGATTAATATGTGGTATTCCACCTGGTTGACTAGAAAAATATGAAATTTATTATCAGACCTTTTATGTTGCTGGTGAGTTGTCATTAATCATTGAACTTGCAAAATTTGACAGTCTCATGCTTCACATATACTTGGATTTAAGTTCCAGTACTATCAGCGTTTGGAAGTAAATGAGCATGTTCCTACTGGTCTCTACAGACTTACAGCAGCTTTGGTGAAGGCAGATTTTATTGAGCTTGATAACATGTAAGTTTCTTTTCTAAACATTTCTTCACAATATAACATTTGACAAATTCATTTTGTCGTGCTGTGTTTATTCCATTTAGTCATACATAATCTGTTCTGAATTTTGTGATTTCAAAAGATTACTACATTCCTTTTTCTGAATATTTTGACTGCGGTCACTTTGGATATTTTTGTAATGCAACATTTATTGGTTGTTCCACTTTGTGGTCGATTCATTTGGAACTAGATAAATTTTCGTTCAATATTTGTATAGTGGATATTATGGAGCATCAGCATCTTTTTTGCACATGTCACACTTTAGTGGGCTATGAAACGTTGAATTCTAGGATTGATTTACTAACAATTATAATGTTTGCTAACACACAAAGTACGAACACTTTGTGTTATTGAAGCTAATGTGAAGTATTCTTCACTACACTGCGAAAACATACAGAAAAATCATATGGATTTTGTCACAATCACAAAAGAAAGAGTAAATATGCTAATGCTTTGCTGACAGTTATTCTTGACCAAGTACATTGTGCCATTTCCTCCTTCTCAATGACAGTGAGAGACCTGCTGACTCATTATGTTTACATGTAAAGCGAGATGGCAGCAATCCCATCGCTGAATGCTTAAAAAAGTAAAAATATGAATTTCAATTATGCTTTTATGAAGAAGGCGCAGATGATAAGTACCTGCTAATATGGTTCTCATTCATGTTCTTCAAAATTTATGTTAATTCCTTTCAACTTACATGAGTGTTAAAATGTTGCAGCCAAGCAACGGGGAACAAGAGGGCAGTCATTGTATTTGGAGCGTCTTGTTCAACTTTCAGTTGAATATTGTGAAGTAGCTGCTGTACATGTTACTGTATGCTTGGACAGAAAATATCTATAGACCATACCCAATGGTGAATTATCAGTGAAATATCTAAAGAATGTTTTGCAGAAAAAAACAACTAATGAGCTACTTGATTAGATTGCTTGTTTGGATGGCATCTGAAAATGGAGAATCCCCCCAGGATCCACTATCCATTGAAGGAAGTGGAGCAAAGGTTGTGGTACTTAATAGATCAGGCTTTGTTCTGAAGGTTTTTGTGTTTGTCAAGGACCAAATATCTTAAGGGCATTGGTTTGTGCAAAGTATAAATATTTTGGTGATGCAAAAAGACTATTTATGGCACCTATTTGCTTTCAAACCTGAAAAAGCTGCAATATTTCAGGGAAGTAAAATAAGGAAATCAAGACTATTGGAGACCAGAGAAGGAAAAGTAAGAGTCTTGGCAAGAATGATCTCTCCTCTACGACAGTGATAATACTTGAAAAAGGAGGAAATCATCTGGCCAAGACTCAGTTTCAACAATCACTCTAACAGATCTAGAAAAACTTCAGCAGTTACAGCAAGCCCTAGAAAGCATAACACTTCAGCAAGCGGTAGATCAGATTAAACATATTATTATATCATGCAATTACTCTCCTGGTGTTCTCAAGGGATTAAAGCAGAGAACAAGTGCTGTTTTCTTATGGACAAATTTAGATCTAGCAAATCAGATCTGGTACTTAATCAAAGAACCTCCTTGTTCAAGGGTGGTGCCAATCAGTAGTGAGGGAAGAGATAGTACGTCAGCCAGAATGCCTAGTATTGAACAAGCCATGACAGCCCTAACCTGATGGGGTCCTAATGCAAAGATTAGTATGGGTCCCAGAAAGAAGGCATGGGTAATACCTATTTTCTGGAACTTGTTAAAGCTGTCTGTGAATTCTTTCCAATTCTTTTACTGGGTTTAGCAGGTGAATTATAATCTTTTAAACTTAACATAGAAGTTTTTATATATGTGTTTACATTACTTCCTTTGTCAAGTTTATCGAGAAAGCCTTCCAAAGTTTTTTATTTTGGTTTAGCCCTTCAAAATCACAAATTTTTAATATTTGGCAGAGACTTAAACATTGTAAAACCAGGAGATGAGAAAAAAGGAGCCCTTCGCATTGACTTCAAGCTTGCAAACTAGTTCAATGCATTCATTGACTGCGACACAGTGATTGATATGAATTTTCATCTTACAATATGGGTTTTACCCTGTGGTAATTTGGATGGTGTAACAAGTGAAAGGATACCAAATTTATAGCTAATAAAACAGATTGTTCTTTGATATCTAATTCTTGGGTAAATGTCAATGGCATAGATGAGCTCATGTACATAATTACAACCTTTCTGATCATGAGGCTGCCCAGATGGACATCCTTCCATGTCATAGGGTTTGACAAATTCGATTCTGGTTCGAAAACATGTGGATGTATAGAGCCCAATTCATTGACAAGGTGCATGATAAGGTATTTAGTGTCATGCATGTTCTTGAGCAAAATGAAAAGTCTTATGTAAGGATGAAAGAGTACGTTATGAATGGTTGCAATGCTTGAACCTAGCCATCCAAAGAAACTACTTGTATTAATAATTAATGTAATTGGAGTTATCTATACAAGGAGGTCTGATATGCAATCTTGTCATTGTGAATCGTGATGATGCAAAAAAGGTGGGCCCCAAATAGTTGATCATAATTTTTTTTTAATGCAATTTCTCCTGAAGCTTGTTTTAATAAATGTATTAATTGCTGAAGTTTGAAGTCTAAATCATTAGTTCTTTCAGGCTTCCACAGTGAGAAATATTTGAAACATACACTTCTGGATACTCTGCATTAAATATTTTAGAAGTACTCGACATTTTGTGATTGTCTATGGGACCCATTGTCACAACAACAATTCGTATATTCCGAAGAAATAAGGATTACACCCACATAAATATGAATACTTATGTGTCTAATTTTACTCTACCTTGTCTGTCTACCTTCATGCACATCTCATGTTCATGACTTTTCATGTTTTGTGATATTTAGCACAAGGAGAAAATTACATGCATGAAATTTAAAACTGATTAGATTACAAATGGCAACCATTGATGACAACAATGCTAGACAATCACTTGCATTCACACCAGGAGTATAAATAATATTGAAGACGAATGCTTGTCTGGTCACGTAAGTGATCTGCTATTCAATTTTATGCAAATACGCAAGGTGCAGAATTAAGACTCCAAGATGTTATTGCTGTTTTGCTAAGTCAAAGCATGCAGATTTTAATGACAGTGTCTTGATGACGAGACGACTGCCTCAATGTTATATACCACATGTTTGATATAGAGATAAAACATCCTCTGCAGTTCTAAAATAGTTTATATTGATTTTTTGTTGTCGTAGTAACTAATGTGAGTATGAGCCAAAACATTTTTATACCTTGTCTAGTACTATGGCAGATAAAGGAACTGCTAGAGGATGACTTAAAACTCCATAGAATTAGCATTAAACAAACATGGGGGCGAAACTGAGTGAGGCATTTATTAATCTTTCTCAACTATCAGTGAATCTATAGCTGGAAGTTGGAACCAATCTCCAAAAAGGGCCTGCAATTTAATGTTCCTTACTAGGTAGGAATATTAAAGTGAAGCAATGTATTGCTTTTGATTAATAATTGAATTTCTGAGTCATTCTCAGTATGTGCTATGATTTGGCACGTGCAAAATATTTTATATTTATTGATTCATATCTCATTTAAGTTACAATATAGGTTTGCCATTTCATTATTTCATAGTGGATGGGCTCCATGCTGAAACCTGTAATGACATTAGGTCTTTTCTCTAAACTGTTCAAATGGAAAACCTAAAGGAATTGTTAATTTCTTTTCTTGTGCCATGGAAGTGATTTCTATGGTTATAGACCTTTAATAAACATGGTTTATAGCAAGTTCTTGAAACATATGTACTTTTTTTTTAAAGCCTTATACCCTGAGATGTTACATTTAGAAAAGCAAAATTTGGAAACAGTTCTTAGTAATGATCTGTTTTGGATGCAAACAATGGAATGTGCTTGGAGTGGTTAAATGTATCTTGTTCTTATATTACAAAAATGCTGAAACTGCATAACTGTTGTGGGTGATTTGACAAAACTTTTTACTACAGAATCTGTTATTGGTAGGTTTCTTAAAGTAATTCTCTTGCTGAATGTTGTCTATTTGGTGACTTAAATGATTGCAATTTAATGCGAACTCAGATATTTGCATTTACTACCCAAGGATGAAGAGGCATTTGAGCATTATGAAGAGTTCTCTAAGAAGCGTTTGGATGAGGTATTTTTAATCTTAGAAGAAACTGAAATGAAATTAACTTTAAGAAATAAGGAAGCTTGCTATGTGGCTACATTTTATTTAATCATGGTTTTTGGGTTGGAAAAGAGTTCATCAGATTGCATTCAAAAAGAATTAGCCTCCATAACAGATAAATCATTTTATTTGTATTTTTGCCTTCTAACAAGTCTGTTGTCTGAAAATAATATTTGATGACTACACAAAATTTCTTCTCATGTTTATTCATGAGAAGGAAAGTCAGATGTTCCTTGTAAGTAAAATGTTTAGCTTTGGTTTGTTTCAGGCAAATAAAATTGGCAAGATAAATCTTGCGGCAACAGGGAAGGACCTTATGGAAGAGGAAAAACCTGGAGATGTCACAATTGACCTGTTTGCAGCTCTGGACATGGAAATTGAAGCTGCAGCTGAACGTTCCACTGAACTTGTTACAAATCAAAAACTGGGTCTGCTGAAAGGATTTCTTGATGTTGATGATTGGTAATGTCTAATACGTGGCAAATGCACTTTCAATGCTGCTAATAATGTTTTTCTTTCACAAACAGCAAGTAATGCCATACTTGAGACGAACAATTGCATGATCTCACTAAACCAAGTCGGAATATATTTTTTTTGCTTGAAAATATTCTCTCCTTTTTATGTGTCTGATTTCAAACCTATCTCTATCATTAGTATTTTTTATATTGGGGGTACTTCCCTCACATGTTAATTTGTATTTGTAGTTGAATCTTATGGTTCGGGGCTGTGTAGCAAGAAACTCAACATGGGTGGCCTGTTGTGTGTTCAAATGGCCCTGCGCGTTTTGCAAATGGCCTTTTCTTTGACCTCTTGATGAAAACATTTCTGCCAGCCTGCCCCAATGGTTGACCCATGGTCTCTGCAACACGCCTGTTTCGGCACTGGTTGTTGGTTGAAGAGCTATCTATGCTGATTTCCAGCTTTTTTCTTTTCTTTTTCTTTTTTTTGTCATTTCTGGGTTGTTTGGAGGCCAGATCAGGTTGTTATGGGATTATTTCAGGCCACTGCGGGGCAGTCTATTCCCTTAGAAATGTGCATTATACATCAATATGTACATGCATTGCAAAGCTATTTCTTATGTTCAACTTCCCCTTGTCATGTTGCTGTTGCCACATGTTTTGTTGTTTCTTGTATCTGGCAATATAGGTTTGGGGTTTAACCATTTTAGGTTTACCCACTCTTGTTTTGATTATTTTGGTTTAGTTCTTTTTCATAATCTGGGGTCTTTTTCACCCTAGAAATTTTATATTGTAAATGAATGTACTTTTAAGTCCCATTGACCTACTTTTGTCATTTGCTCTTTCTTAGTTGGGTTGGAGACGAAATGGACTCATTTAATAATTTCTCTAAAGGAGAAGATGCAAAATGTTTTTAGCTCCAAGCTGTGTTGTGCATTATTGTTTTGGTAGGTTGCTATTTTGTTTTTTCCAATATCCAACAAACATGATGATTCCTATCATGGCTTTAGACATCTTTAAAGGCATAGTGTATATTGTTCAGTGCAACGGTTTGTAGTTTGTACCAGTTGTTGCCCTTCCCTTTGCTAGCTCCAAGTTTAGATGTAACATTCAGATAGTTCCTTTTGGAAATTGACAGGTATGCACTTATCTTTTACAAATCAATCGATTGCTTTTGTCAAAAATTAACTATGGTTGGAATTAAACCACTGAATTTAATTATAATTATATCTATAATTTACTTTGACCTTGATATATTATTGCATTTTTGGTGTTGAAGTCGTACTATGTAACTTAACTAGATTTTATTCCAACTTTGAATATCTGTAGCCTGATCCAGATTATGCATCCTAACTTTCCAGCTTAAATTTGTGTAGAAATTTATATGACTTCTTATTTGTGCAAAATTCTAGCTTCTAAAGCATGTTTCTGTACTTCATGCAGGCCCCATTCACATTTGCTGTTGGACCGTCTCTCTCCACTAAATCCAGTTGCGCATCATCAAATATGTAACGGATTATTCATGTAAATAGTCGGATGTTGCAAGTTCTAACTTTTTTCTCACTAAGTATATATTATGCTTTTCCTTTTTATTGTTTTTGGAAATTGGCTTGGAAATATTTGTTTTTAATGCTCTACCAGAGAATGCCTTCAAAAGCAAGGGAACTTTCTAGTTCTGATACCTTTCTTGCAGAAAAGTTTTAAGAAAGCCTGTCTCATTTCCCCTCTGTTGGCAGTAAGTTTTCCTCCAATCTAAACAACATAAGCCTTTTTCAGTCTGCTTCTCGTGTTAGCTCCTTGAATTCTTAAGTTTAAGCATATCCTCTAACCTCATGTTTCACTTTAACACGTTCGTCATACACTTCCAGTCTCTCAGATTGCCCGAGTTATTTCTTCTATCTTAATAAGATTAGCCGGATTCCTAAAGGCTTGCTTCCTAAACAATGTTTTAGTTTTCTCATAGAAATTATTAAGAGAGTCAACTGAGCACTTCCAGTTTAGGATATTGGATTGTAAACTAGAGTTCATCCCATTTATCCTTCACAAGGTCTTAACAGCATCCAAACAAACTTGGTCTCTTGTAAGATAGACCAGTGAGCCATGCAGAGATGGAGATAGATCACTGTCTGTATTACTACTACAAACGAGTTCCATCCCCCCTCAGTCGCATTCTAGGAAGAATCGATTTGTTTTGTTTGGTCATTAAGGTCCTTCCTCTTTCCTGCAATTGCGGTCAGAGAGGCAAGTGTACATTACTATTCGTGCTCTACCACTAGAGGTTCATAGAACTTGGATCCTGTGAGGTTTGAGGGAGCTAAGATTGATCAACTTTGCCCTCTCAGCACTGGAAAATACTCTGCGATTTCTGAGATCCTGCATTGGCCTTTTTGCATTGACACACGGTGATGCTGTTGGTTCTTCTAGCCTTATCCTTGCTATAGAAATGTGGCATTGCTGGTCTCCTGACATGATCTCCTCTTTCTATTTTCATCAGCTCCATACTTCATTTAGTGGTCCTTCCCCATGTTGCCGTTTGTATTTATGCTTAATTCTTATGTTTGGGTGTCAACACTTCAGGTTTCCTGTCTCTTATAATGTTTACATTCCTTTACTCTTAGTACATGGTGTTTAGTTACACTTACTCTTTATAACCTCGGTTCTTTTTACCTTGGTACTTCTCTATTGCTATTGAATGTACTTCTTGAGTCACACTGACCTTGATCTGTATGCAGCCGGGCAAGTCCTCACTCTCACCTTGAGCACCTTGGTTGCTTGCACAGCTCCATGTAATGATGTGCTTCGAGCATCTTTCTGCAGCTCCTAGCATCATGCGCATTCAGCACAATGCCAGGACACATGTTGTGTAGCTCCGAAAACGACGTTGCACAGCCTACACAACACTGCGCCACTCCACGCCAATCACGCAACCTCTGCACAATATTGGACATCAGTCTCTGTGCAGAGCAACCAGATTGCATATCATCCACGTGGACACTCTTCACTCCATTGCTCCATGCTCACATTATGCCAGAGCATTTGTCAGCATCCTGCACACTTGGTAGCAAGGCCACATAACTGCCAGAAGCTAAAGAGCCAGACTTGGAAGCCCAAACGGTTCAACTCCCATAATGTTTCTGAAGGCTTTGCAGCATTGTAATTTATGTATGCATATTTATAACATCATATACCAGGTAGATAGTAGAGTGTTAGCAAGCCCCGAGTATCTACCATTTACGTGTATCTGTAATTCTCTTTTCAGTCTAAGTAAATCAGTAGGAAGTCTTTCCCCTTGTGATCACGCGAATATTCATTCTCAGCTTTACTTAACATTGTACACCTCTGTACCTTATCCTATTTTTACTCATTGAATAGAAGTTGCATCATTTTGGAACTTCTTTCACATTCAAATGTGTTTTGGTTAACTGCTGTTATAGTTTCCTATTGCATGTTTCATAACCTGTAAGTTACTAGCTAACTTAAAGGGTTGTCCCCTGCACCTGCATTGTGCGCCCTGTGGTGAGATTCAGACCACCTTTGGCCATTTTCAAATGTTCTTTTCTGAAGGGTAAGCTATTTTCTATAGAGTCTTAAAGTTTCTGGAAGCATCAATGAGAGGCACAGAAAGGAGTGGGATATAAGCAATTTTCCAAACACATCTCTGATACCAGTCAAGCAATCTTCTGTTTTCAAATAAAAAATTCAGAGGACCTGATTTTATTTTCCAGCAACCCAAATATTGTGATTGATAGCTGGCTTTGAGTAGGTCTCAAATATTTTAAAGAAATTTCAACAATGAACTTCAATTGGATGACGGTTAGACAGTGTTGAGGGAATGATCTAAATCAATTTTTCTATTTCTTTATAAATGATATTAAAGGATTCTTTATTCTTAAGATTTATCCGGTCTGGAGTGTATCCCATCAGGTCCTCTGTCAGCACTGTACGATTTAAATACACGAATACAGGATTTTTCATGGTTCTCACTTCTCCCTAAAGTAACTACAATAGAAATGGTACACTTCATTTTGTACCAGGAAATGAATTCATTACCTTTCATTCCAAAGGTAAGCCACCCATTAAAAACTATTTATCCTTCACCATGTTGAAATCTACTCTAAGAATCGAGCAGATATTTTTCAGATTATTGGCTGAACCAAACCCCCAACTGCAGCCTTCTGGACTAAAAATTGGAGGCATAAACACTTGTATATTGGTGTAGTCATGGTTAGGGGGTTTAGTTAAGAACTGCCTTAGACCACGCAGCTAGCATAAACACTTAACAAGCACTCAACACTTTAGCGCAGTTTTGTTGCAAATTTTGAATACAACAAAAAACCAGTGGAACAATCAAATTTTAAATAAACGCTTAATTTTTTTTGATTTTCGCCTAAAAATGTCAGAATCTTGAAAAAATCAAAATTTTAATTAGTTACTTACAAATTGATTAATTAAAAATTTACGGTTTTTCTGTTTTTTATTCCGAAGTGTTTAAAACCCTGTTTGAACACTTTGTGCAAAAAGCCGCTATCATTTCCTGTAATTTGCAAAAACCATTTTGCTTTTTATGAGTTGTGCAAACACACATTCCTTTTTCATAAGTTTTGCAAATTGCAAAAAAAAATTTGGTCTCTGTGGAATTTGTGAAAAAGTTTTCAGTCTCTGTACAATTTGTGAAAAAGTTTTTGGTCTCCGTGCAATTTGCGAAAAAGTTTTTGGTGCCTATGCAATTTGCAAAAACATTTTGAAACTTCGTGTAAATTGCAAAATCTTTTTAAGTTTCCCCTAGCCATGCAAGTAAGCTTTCCACTTCCCCGTTTGTGCAATTTACAATTTTCTCTCTTCACTCCCATGCAACTGTTGTGATTATTTTCCGAAGTTGTGCAAGTGAGACTTATTCTTCCCAAGAGCTTCATGTTCAAAACAAGATTATCAACATGGATATCAAGTGTGGTGGTTTTGTAGATGTTCATGAAGTGTTTGATGAAATGACACAACAAGACAACTTCTCTTGGAATGTGATGATTACAGATTACATAAGACATGGGTGACCTCGCCAGGGTTTGACAATATTTCATCAAAATGCAATGAACGGGTGTCCAACCCGATCACTTAAGCTTTGCCAACATACTCTTAACTTGTACCAAAATAAAAGCTTTGGAACAAAACATCGACATCCATGTAAGCATAATGGAAGCGGATTTTTGTCAAACATTGTAATTATAGGTGCCTTGGTAGATATGTATGGACAATGTGGAAGCATCCACAAGGCACGTGAACTATTTGACAAAATGAAGCAATGTAGAAGATTCTCATAAAGTATTTTACATTATGGGTGAAAGAGATGTGGTCTTGTGGAATGCAGTAAATTGCAACCAAATCACACACAATGACACGAAGTGGAAGAGATGCTTGGTGGTTTTGATACATGCTTAACTCGCTTCACCAGATCAATTAAGTTATGCCAACTTTGTTGAAAAGACATCAGCTGCATTGCACTTTGCAATTCTTGCAGCAACTGGGTTCAAGCAATCTGATCTTCAAATGAAACAATTGCAATTGGTAGATGTAAATTGACTCCACAACCTTGTTGACATCTTTCAAGCTCGTGCCAATAGACAACTGAGAGATCTGGTTGGCGCCATGATCCAAAGCCACCACCATACATCGGGTTTGTGGAAATAATGGCTCTCGTTTTCTCAAAAAAATACGCTTGGAACATCATGAAGGTTTTATTGAGATTTTATCAAAAGCTATGAAAAGTAGACCCATGTTCCTGTGATTGTTCAACAGGAATGCATATTTGACTAGGTCACTTTTCATCGAAACATTTTGTCATGCAAGTCGCAAAACTCTTGCAGAACACACACAGAATTGGATTCTCAATTCTTTATGAAATAAATACAATTGTCATATGTAAAAGCCAAGCTCACAATCATTTTGAGAGCCCTCTCAGCATGTCTTGTATGAAGTAAGCCGACGGCCAAACAATGGAAGATGCATTTCAATGAAGAAAATTTATCTGAGTCATTCTATCAAACAATTCATGTGCCATTGATTGATGAAATTAAGAACCTCAGAGGTAAAATATAATGTCTATGGAAGTAGAATTGCGTGCAATCGAGCCCTTGAGGGCCGAGGTTATGCTATTATGTTCTAATGTCCAAAAACTAAGTGTTGCCCGACAAGACTCGACAATTCAAGTTCAATGGCTTCAACAGGTTTTATGTAGAGCACAAGCTGATAGTTCCCGAGTTGAGGGCAAAGTTGGATGGTATGCACCAAGAACTTGTACGATCCAGGATTGTTATTGAATATGAAAAGAAGGCAAACGTTGAACAAATGGAGACAAAAAGAATAGAGGATGACATTGGAAGCAATTTTGTGATACACATTATTCCAACATAATTGGAACTCCAAGCACAACTTGTAACAATATAGAACTTGATTGGCATTTTCAAGTTTTTCTGCAAGTACTAATAGAGAGCTCAAATGGTGTTACATTTCTTCGAGGCATTTGTCAAACAGTTTCATGTATTCTCATAAAAGTGTTATGTCCACATGAATGTGAAATCAATATTTGATAGGTGTAAAGAATAGGTCCATGACCTCGCTTGCATCTTGCCAATAAAATTTGATAGACCTCCAATTGATACATGTCTCATTGAAGCATTTGGTCACAATTCACATGCGTTCAAGCTAAGAGAAGGAATGTCTCGATGTTGTATTATCTCATGGAATTCGATCGTTATAGATTGATAAAAATAGTGAATCCAAAGGGCTTGTTGAAGATCTTGATGGATAGGTAGAAGAATATGCCAAAATTTGGATGATATAGTTGAAGAGGAAGCGGCGGCAGTGATATACAAACATTTGCAAGGAAAAAGAGTTTTTGTTGTAATGGATGATGTAACAAAATAGGAGATCCCATGGGAAGATCTTATAGTTGAACGGATTGGTTTAAGTTCTTATGGACAAGTCTATCATGCAGAATGGATGGCACTAGAAGTTGTGGAATGAACTATCAAATGAAAAGTGTGATGTTTATAACGTTGGTGTGATCTTATGGGAATTGGCTACATTGTGCATGCCCTAGAATAGAATGAATCCCATGCAGGCAGTTGGTGTTGTTTGCTTCTAAGATTGCCGTCTTGATATTCCCAAAGAAGTTGATCCCATGGTTGCAAGGATCATCAATGCGTTTTGGCAGAATGATCTAAGTTTATGGTCCATATTTGTACAACTCTTGGATTCTCTCAAACCATTGCAAAGTTATCATTTGCTTTTCAAGATCATGCCAAAGAGCCAAAAGTTCACATTTTCTATTAGAAGAGATTGAGCAGATAGTTGTAAAGAAAATTGAGATGACACCTGAGAAGATTCACACAGAAAAGTCCAAAACAAATCTTTGATTATAATCAAAACGCAAGCTTGTGTTCCTCATGGCGTGAGTCAAAGTGAATACAAAAGCAATTGTGCATATGTCGTCCCTGGATATGACTAATAGGATGGTGATCGATATTTCTCCCATGCATCAAATCATGTGTTTTGAGGATGAGAGGACACAATCAACATACAAAGTGTAAGTTGATTTCGCATTATCGGCTCATGTAAATGCTATCTTGAACTAAAACTATCACCGGAATCTCACATATCATTTGCACTTGCGTGCCAAAGCTTGGCTCACATGTCTTAATGAGAAATAATGACTACGGTATGGTAACAAAAGGCTGCATCAGATGAAATGAATTTGACTAATAAAAATGAATACAATGGTTCATGTGCGACCTAGTCGAAGAGATGCAATCAACTGGTCTCCAAATGGAATCAATTTCATTCAATGCAATTTGTCAAACGGTTCACAGGATTTCTATATGCTTCCAAATTTGTTATATGTGTCTATCTTGGCATAGGTCACCGATCCAAAGCATTTTCAGTGGCCTTTTTCAATATCCTCCATCTATTGAAGACATGAATAATTTTCAAAGATAAAGATTAGATCGATGGCTTTTGAGTCATTTTATAAGAATATGGAGAAGGTGTTGCATGGAAATCCTGTAATTATCTCATGGGCGTCTTTGACAAGAAGAGAAAAAGCCTCAAGCTGGTACCAATCTATGGAGCAAAGGTTTTCATAATGGAATGAGAGAGAAACAATTGATATGCCAAACAAATCTACAAGTGCTTGGTTTCTAAAGCGAATCGTGCAATTTTGATTTGCACATTTCAAATGGTGCAAAAGCACCAAAGTATTTTGCATTGTTCAAGTGAGACAATTTTGTAAATTCATTTCTGCACACAGTGCAATTGCATGAACACACTTTTGCACTGCTCAAGTGGTGCATTTTTTTAAACTCATTGTTGCAGCTTCTAAAGCGCAAAAAAGGTGGTTATGCACCGTAACCACCTCCCCATGCTATAAATATGCGTGTAAGGCTCATTGTAAAAGGACTTTTTTGGCAGTGAAAGTCTGCAGAAACTTTTGGGGGGTGAGAGTATTTTTAACTCAATAAAGATTAGAACAAAGAGATTTTGAAAACTTTGTGTTCAGGATTTCTTCGTGAGTTATAACTTTGCGTATGATTCATCTGTCTTTGTATCTTTACTTTCAAATTGTTTTCATAATCACTACCAAATTGTTAGAAAATGGGAATTTCACATTAAGTATTTCTTTTAGAATCTTCTTGTGTTATTTCTACGAATGTGAAATCTCGATGGGGTTTAAGCAATATTTTAATTGTCTTTTACAGGTAAATATGGGATAATTATCTTTGGTTTGCTATTGATATTAGAAAATTGTCTCAGTGTATGTTTTTCACTCCTAAGGATGTAATTATATCTTCACCACTCATTGAATGCGAGAGGTTTCCATGCTCATGGTGTTTTTCCATTCTTGGACTATTCTGGTAAGTTTTTGCATTTTGCTATCCAGAGTTGTCTTTCATTTTTCTCAGGGTTATCATAGTAGTTTTTGTGTTTAACGAACTATAATAACCTTGTTCTCCCTTGTTCTTTTTCTTTCTTTATTCTTCCATTCTTTCTATTATTCCCTTCTTTCCCCTCATTTCCTTTCTATCTTCTTTATGTACTTTCAAGTTAAAAGTACGAAACCCCCAACATAAAACATTTTTGCTGTAAATAGCTGTGAATGCTTTTCCCCTGCTTTTCCCTTTTTGGCTTTCAATAAAGGTAGCTCCACCTGTTAATAAGGGAGGGACTTTGTCTTGTTTTGTTGACTAACGCAAGGACTCAGTTCCCACACTGCTGACTCAAAGTCACCAATTTGTCCCCTTGACAATTTTTTGAGCCAACACACAAAAAATTGGAATTTATTATTGATGAATAGAGAATTACAATTTACACAATTCTGAGCTACAGCTACAGGGCTAGCTCGAGATCAACACAACTATGCAAGCTTATTACACAAATATAGATTTTACACTTTGAACACGTTACACATTCACTACATTTAGTCTTCTAGCTCTTGGACTCACATTTCATCTGTTTATTGGAAAATTTGGCAGAGTTTCTTTTGGCTCGATACTTTGTAATCAAACTCCAATTCTAGGCTTCCTTATATAGTTTTTTGGGATTATGGATTATTCCTTGTTTTAGAGATTCTCTACTCTACGTCTGCCATTGACGTTGATTCTATCCATGCCAAGTTTTAAATTTAAATTCGTGGTTTTGGCAGTTGGTATTTGGCGACCTCTAACTACCTACTTGGTGGTTACAATTTAGAACCTTCTAGTCTTCATAGGATCTATGGGCTAGTTATAGGTCTACGTGTCAGCATTTGTACTTGTCACTCTGCCATGCCCCCTTTACTTGCACAATTTATACTTTGCGCGTTGATACTTGCACATGTGATGTATGCGACCTCTGCTGGGTGAGTGTGGTGGTCCCCTTCTGTCTGCATCACGCAACCTCATGCAACTGTGCACAACCTACCTTGCGCAATTGCGCGATAACTAGCTCCTTGAATTTCTTTGATTGCCCTATCCATCCTCAGTGCATTCCTTCCTTCTTTACTTGCACGTTGCCTTCTTTGCTCGGATTCCTCAACGAATATGCTGTGCAAAACTAAACTTAATCGTTGTAGGATTACTATGTGCCTAAGATGCTCTTGCATCATAATTCCAATGGTCTGACCATTCAAATTGATAATGTTCAAACAACTTTGACAGGGCGAACCCATATTTAATAGTCGAGTGTGAAAAATTAGGTGAAATTAACCCTACTTACCTGCGTGTTGGCTGCTATTGAAAAATAAAGCGTCTTTCTACATATGACCTATGTTACTAGGTACTTGTACCCAGTGGGGCTGTTCTTGGTACAACAAATACTGTGTCTTCGTTCTAGTCACCCCTAAATTCACCCTGAGTATATTGCCCAGCGGGGTTGGGTTCGGACAGGTTCGTCCCATGATGAACTCATGCGTACCCAACCTTGCTGGGTGGCGCCTAGGGTGAATCTGACAGGTACACACAACAAAAAGCGTTTTCAGGTTGCAGGATATGGCATCCCTATTGCTATGGCACCCTTATCTATGTGTCAGATACGAATACAGGTATGGCGTGGCTTGGATACAAACCAGATAGTACCTTGCCATATACAGATATTAGACCGCAAGTGGGTCAGACTGTAATTGGGCCGTATTGGATATGATTAGATACAATATGAAGGTCATCTGTAGGCGTATCTGATTTTTTTAATTTTAAAATAACTTGAAAAAGAACCTTCAAAATTCTTAAAATATAATAAAAAATTTTGGATGACCCTATAAAATGTATTTTAGTGGCAGCCACCGAGGATGTGGAGGTGAATGAGTGTTGGTTCGCTCTTTTCCTTTGAAATTGAACATAGGCTCCACTCAACCTGGTATGATTTCATTTGATTTGTTTCCTTTGACCTAGTCTACTTGTTTTCTTCATTTCATCTATTTTCCTATGGCTTGTGCAATGTGCAATTTTTTTTTTATCCATTAAATACCCAACTTCCTACCTTTATAGTGGGTCAGGAGTGTGTAATTTGCATGCATTCTCTGAGGTTATGAATGGGAAGGAAAAGAAGCTGTATAGCATACATCTGATGTATAAATATTTAAATATAATGTATATATATGTCATATACAACCGTATCCTTATGAGGGGGTCTTAAAAATTAGCTGTATCTGTATCTGATACCTTATCTGTATCCATATTGGTATCCGTACTCATTGAACTCTTTTTGTTTAAAAGCTTAAGAAAAGTCAAAGTTGGACCCACTTATTAAAATAATAAAAAGCCAAAAGCAAGAATGGGGAAACCCTAAAAGCAATTCTCACATTTATTTTATCAAAAATCAAACAACAACACATTGACCTCTCATTGCACACTTACCTCTCATTGTACATTTGCTCTCTTACCTTCATCTTTTCAATTGCTTAGGGCAGAAACTTTATCCTTTTGGTAATCCCCTATGCACAATGTACTTGTTCTATGTTTGACCACTAAATATCATGACATTTGGCATTGAATTATCAGTATATTTATTTGTTATTTAACTATTTGTTTACTCTGAATATTATGCGGTTAATTTTGCTTATTTGGCTATATTTTGTAATATTTTAAATATTTTTACGTATGGCCATGCCCAAGCTGTACCTGGGCCAAAAAAATTGCCATACTGGGGTACCTGAATCATGTACCCATACGCATACCAGTATCGGCTACTTAGCATGTGGCTTTGCACAAATAGCAGTTTTGAACTTAAGATGTATGACTCTCTTCTACTGTTTGAAATTTCATACCAATTACGTTTTCTGCCATCTTTGAATCTTCAAAACATCTACAAATAAAATATAGTGAAAATCTAACAGGCTCAGGGAGCAAACCATTTCTAACCCACAGACTGAGCCAAGATCTGAAAAATGTTCTCTAGGTGTCTCTCCAACTGCCTTAAATTTGTCTTCTTCATTTGTTAACTTTTCACTGGGTCCAAATAAATCGCATAGGGGTTCACCTGAAAGTAGTGTCTGCCTCTTGTCGGCCTTTGTCCTGTGTGAGAGAATGTCTTCCAATAGCTGACACTACATCAATATATTTGAAAAGTTTACTGCAGTGTTGAAGATGATTGAAATAATGATTTTTTTTTCCAAAGAAAAAATCATAACTTTATTCATTGGAAAAATGCTACATCATGTAAATGCACAGAGCATAAAAACAAAAGTTTCTGAAATGAGCCAGAACATCTGAAAATACCGAAAACCAAATGACCGTAAAACAAAGCCCGAAGCCATAAAAATCAGTTAAACCATAAAGTATTCAAGGCCAACCAGGTTAACTTGACATGGAGTCCGTAGAGTCCGCACTTCCACCAGTTAAAATTAGAGAGCAAGGGAAGGTTGGATTGGCGGCTTCCACTTCACCCTGTTCACTATCTGTGCCTTAAGACGGGCTTTACCATTGAAGTTTGAAAAACGTTCTCTAGGTGTCTCTCCAACTGCCTTAAATTTATCTTCTTCATTTGTTAACTTTTCACTGGGTCCAAATAAATTGCATAGGGGTTCACCTGAAAGTAGTGTCTGCCTCTTGTCGGCCTTTGTCCGGTGTGAGAGAATGTCTTCCAATGCGCTGACACTACGTCAATAGGTTTGAAAAGTTTACTGCAGTGTTGAAGATGATTGAAATAATGATTTTTTTTCCAAAGAAAAAATCATAACTTTATTCATTGGAAAAATGTTACATCATGTAAATGCACAGAGCATAAAAACAAAAGTTTCTGAAATGAGCCAGAACATCTGAAAATACCGAAAACCAAATGACCATAAAACAAAGCCCGAAGCCATAAAAATCAGTTAAACCATAAAGTATTCAAGGCCAACCAGGTTACCTTGACATGGAGTCCGTAGAGTCCCCACCTCCACCAGTTAAAATTAGAGAGCAAGGGAAGGTTGGATTGGCGGCTTCCACTTCACCCTGTTCACTATCTGTGCCTTAAGACGGGGTTTACCATTGAAGTTTGATCTCCGACCCAATACTTTGGTTTTTCCCACAAAGGTGAGTTCCAGACCAGCCCCTTGCCCACAACTCCGATCTGCAAATGTCGATGGCAGCCAGCCCTGCATAGCTGCAAGAAAAGAATAGCATTCCTCAGCTGTGCACACCTTTCCAGAAGGTGGAAGGAAACATCCAACGGAGTATTTGATATAGAAACCCCAGAATCTCCATCTACCAACCAAACCACATGGAGCAACTTTCCCACCGGATCCTAGGCCCACAATCATAAGAGATTTATCAAAAGGCAGAACCCTATCGCCGTCGCCATAGTAGCTAGAATCCTTACAGTCATATATGGACTTGTTTAGCAGCACAGGCCCTTTGATTTTGAACACCATAGATTTCTCATGAGTGACTGAATTCTACTATGTACTGAAGGCAAAGGAGGAATAGGAAGAGAAGTGACATGAAGGGACAAAGGAAGAGAGGGCTCAAACCCTGCAGATGGCTTCTGGATAGAAGAGTGTTGTAGCAAACCTAGCTCCCTAGAAACCCAATCCCTATGCCAAGGGGAGTCGTCTGACTTAAGATTATTTTGCATTTTCAAAGCCACGTTCTTTCTAAGATTTGTGCACAGCTTAAGCTCCCGCTCAGCCCCTACTGGCCCTTCCAACTTCCTGATCTCTTTGAGCAAGTATTCAAATGCTTCCTCAAGCATCTGCTCCATCTTCTCCTCTTCGAACTGCTCACTATCAAGCAGGCTCGCTGTCTTCTCTTCCTTCATATAAACCATATCCTGTTCACCAAACCTATCCCCGTCAACTAACAAGCCGTGCAGATCTGCCATCACTCCTCCTAGGGTCTCAGACTTCATTACGTCTAGTAAGGGAAGGACATGGCCATTGTTGTGTGTCCCGTCAGGGTTCTGGACTGTCACCAATGGCCTTGCTGCTGCCGTTGCTACCATTGTTCTTTAATACCTTGAAGCAAGCATGATATGATGAAGAAAATATTGTTCAAGAATGAAATATCCCTTTTTGGATCAAATTAAACAATTCTGAATTTTGTAGAAACCCTAACCAAAAAATTACAGAATTCTGAAAATGATCCACTCAAGCATAAAAAGAAAATTCTGACCTCATATAAACCCTCCAAAAAATCTGTAAATTTAATTATTATTTTTGGTTACATATCAAATCTGATTTTTTAATAAATTGCAGGGCTGTAAATTGGTATAAATCACAGCTGAGTATATGAGTGAAAAAAATACAATATTCCACCAACCAAACAATGCCAAAGCTGAATTTTGATCCCTCTAGGGAGGTCGCCACACCCCAAAATGCCTCCTTGAGCTGTGTTTCACCTCTAATTGCAGCCTAACTGCTGTGCCAGCTTCCAAAGGCTCCCAAACTGCTGCGCCACCCTCCAAATGTGTCCTAGGTGCTAGAAATAATGAAATTCTGCCTAATTGTGACCCCCGAATGAAGTCACCAGGAAGAATTTCAGGGTTTTTGTCCCCAAATCTGAAAGCTAATGAGGGCTTCCGTCCTCAATTGCTGAACGTGCAAGCAAGCGTCCTTAACTCAACAAAATTAATTGATAGACGATCATGGATAACACAAATGATCCCCTCCTTTTATACCTTTTTCCACTCAAACTCCATACTTTATTTTAATAATAAAACATAAGTTGCTGACATTACTTTTTGGCCACTTAGTCATTTTATTGAAAATTCAAATATTCAAAAAGTGATTCCCCTTAATATTTCTAATTAAGGGCTGGCTGGCTCAAATTAGAAAGTCCGCTTTTTTAGGAGTCAAATTAGAAATAAGTTGCCGACATAAAGTCACTTTTTGGCAACTTGGAGAAAACACCATGTTCCCCGTTTTCCTTACTTCCCTTAACCTATGGGAAACCAAAAGAATAGGCTAAGGGTCTTCATTCCTCTCTAAACCCAAGAAGGGGACATGACAACAAGGAAGCACTCAGCATCAATAGTACTGAAATAATGAATTACTTGAAGGTAGATTAACTTGGAGGTTCAGATGGCCATAGATTCAAAGGAACAGCTATAGATTCGTTCATCACATTGGAATAAATAGGCAACAAAGAATGGTACATATTTGGGAAAATACTCACATACCCCTTATCTTACATTGTTGGGGTTTGCATTGTATCTGCTTGCAGCCACTCTTTGTGGTTAAATGAACATTTTATAAACTTTTTCCAAAAAAATAAAATTGATGTATCACTGAATTAAATAAATTGCTTTGACAGATAAATTAACTTTTTGATCCCCTCACATGCAAGACACATAAAGCAAATTAGTGAACAAACTAAAACAAGAGGGTGCCTGAGAATGCGGGTGACCCTTTACTTCCACCTTCTCAGAGTGTACTGATTGTCTTCAGATAACAAAATAATTCACAGCTCCTCTCCTGTCCCTCCATCATCATAATTTTATTGTAGTATTTATATATACTTTTTGGTTATGGCATATTTGATACGAAAAATATTATGCAGATAAAAATGCATCATTGCTGCCTTATTGAGTTTTAATGGTGGCAGTCCTGTTGTAGGAAGTTTTCATGGTAAAAAGGATTTTACTAGTGTCAAAAATTAGTTTTTTGGTCAACTTCAAATGCATATTTGATTGAGATTACTACCACGTGAACCACATAAAGACCACCGACATTGTCTTTATGCTAACATGTTAAGGCAACCCTCTTCCCTTGTTAGGTTATTATTATGCCTATATATTTTAACAGTTTATGATGTTTGTATGGTTGCAGGGCTATTGAGAAGGCAATTTGTTCAACATATGTGCTTTTGAGACCATCACATTCTGCAAAATTTAGCTCTTCTCGTTTTACTGATAGTACTGCAAGCGTAGAGGGGACAGTAAAATCCTCTGGTCAATCATCTTCTTTGATTGAATTACCTAGGGAACTTTTCCAGATGCTTGCTGGTGTCGGTCCATATCTTCATCGGGATGCTCTTCTTGTACAAAAGGTTGGCATTCTCCTTTGTCCTGTATGGGTGCCAAATCTTTGTCTCCAAAATTTGGTCCCATCTTAACAGTATCCTTTGTTAATGAATTGGCCAATCTACTTGTCATTTAAAGCCATGTTTATGTTTATTGCCAAAAACTTTCAGGTATGCAGGGTACTAAGGGGTTACTATTCATCCGCTCTTGCACTTGTTGCCTCCTCTGGAAGTTTAAGCATGCAGGATTTAGGGGATGGTGATCGAAAAGAGCCTCGTCTTCGGATAAAGGAGGCTCGATTAAATATTGAGGAGGCACTTGGAATGTGCTTGCTTCCATCTTTACAGCTAATGCCTGCAAACCCTGCTGTAGGGCAAGAGATATGGGAAGTAATGAGCCTTATTCCATATGAGGTGGGACTCTATATGTCCAGTAGTGTTGCTGCAGCCCTCTTTAACATTTAAAATGTGACCTTTCCTATCATAGCATGCTAGGATACCGATTTGTCTATATTTATATCAGCTTTGGAGTTCGGGGATACCCTTCTTTTGTTGCTATTTATCTAGGCAATTATATATTAACTCTTTCTTGAAAGCTGCTTTTCTATTGGTGGAAGATCTTCTTTCTGTTGACAATTATTCAAAATTTTGTTGGGAAGGCACGCTATCGTTTGTATGGTGAATGGGAGAAAGATGATGAACGTATTCCAGTTGTTTTAGCAGCACGCTTAACTGCAAAGGTGATACAGAGTCGTTCTAGAAACCAATAATGCTTCTTGTTAGAATTTTCCTTGACTGACCTATGGCCTTCTTTGTTCTTTTTCGTCTTATTTCCATATGTGGTGTTTGTATCATTCAAGTATTGCTATTACTTTTGTTTGTTATAAGAAAAACTCTGAAGATAATCTGTTTGCAGTTAGATACTAGGAGGATCCTGAAACGTCTCGCAAAAGATAATTTAAAACAACTTGGTCGTATGGTGGCAAAGATAGCTCACGCAAATCCAATGACTGTACTTCGCACGATAGTGCATCAGGTATGCGTGTATGCTATTGGTGATGGATTTATACATAATGGCAATTGTGGTTTCTTTTCTCTTTCCTTCTGCCAGCATTCGACATTAACTAAAGAGTTATTTGAAATCTTCAGATTGAAGCTTACAAGGATATGATTGCTCCTGTTGTGGATGCCTTCAAGTATTTGACACAAGTATGTATACCTGGTTCCTTTAATTTACCTTGGATCCTGCTACCTGCTTTGCTTTTATTATTTTATTGAATAATTTTCTTAAATTCATTTGATAATATTTGAAATAAAATTGTATAGTATGGAGTTTTAATGATGGTTGTGCAGTGAATTCTTCTTGGACTGTACTTTGAAAGATAGTATGCTTGCACCAATTTGTACTTTGCACGGGTTATCATTTGAACTCTCTCAATACATGATCACACAACCTATACAAAGACAAGGCCACAATAACTGAGAGCCATATGATACTGCTGATTTGATAATAATATCAAAAAGACACATTTTGGATGGAATATCTTGGAAATGGAGTTGTATCTGTACGAAAGAACGCAGCTTATGGAGCTATGATTGAGAAGTGGGAAAAAAATAATTATGCACCAATTAAGTTATTAACTGTATTCATATATTTTTGTAACCTAGATCAATCTCAATTGATTACTTCTAATAAGTTATTAATTGAAGTTAATCTTAGACAGAGTATCATTTGATATGTTGATGGGTATACTTCAACAATGGTGGTATACGGGGCTGATGATGGATTGTAATAGGATGATATGTCAATAAAAATGTCTGACTTTAAATTTGACAACCATTTGATCATCATAGGTCAATTTATACCTTAACTTTGACGTCCATTTGACCATCACACAAGTTTTTTTTTCTTTCTTGCAGAAGGCAATCAAAAAATCTTGATATTTTAGGAATATAGTGGAGTTTGGAGCACGTTTATTTTTTCTGGAAAGATTTATTCAAGACCAAGTGGTGGAGCTAGATAGAGGCTATCTATCACCAAGTAGTGGGAAATTCATTGAGAAAGAAATGGAGTCGCTAATCAATGTAGTATGTGAAAAATCCAAGATAGGCATGTAAAAATTGATATCTCTTAACGTTTTTTAGATAGATATATTTAAGATATCTATATTTGTGGTATTATGGACCATATGCTTAGTCTCACTAAGGTTAACCATCAGCTGAGAAAGGACACATAACTGAGTTAACAAATCCAACTTCATCTGCAAACCCTCCGGTGACCAGGCTGATAGAACATCATCATTAGCAAAGGGAAGCTCGAAAATCAAAACATGTTGTGAAAGAAAGACATCTGGTTGTGCCATTTGTCAACCTGCCAATATAGCTCCCAAATAAGCTTCAAGAGATTGAGTACCCGTTTTGAACCCAATAGTGCTTTTGGTGAAGAAATCCTCATCTAGTCCAAAAGCATCCTACCACAGTCCCATAAAGCTTCATACAGCAGTTATCAGATCATCCATAGCCTCAATGGCATGTAGCCTCTCAAAGATGCAATGTTTGGGAACCGAGTCAAAAGATTTATGAAAGTCCACTGACAAAAATATTTGTATGATGATTTCATCTTTAACTCTTCAATATTCATATTTTCACAATATAATCAACGTTTGGTGCTCTTTTTTTAACCTACATGGCCTAATGCTTGGAAACCATCTCCTATCTAAACCTTTAGATAGGAAAGTTTGCTCCATGATATCCTAAAGGTAGAAGCATGGGCAAAGGTTTGTGGATCAAAATAAAGAAAGTGTTTTTTCAAGAGAGGAGTGTGGACCAAAAGACCTTAGAAGATGCATGGAGGGCATTAAGAATCTCATGTCTTTTGGATGATTTCCCATTTCTTTTGGCAAAGAATATAATGATACACCTGCTGCATTTTAGTGATTGGGGAAATTTTTTGTGTTAGAGCAGAGTGGGTAATCTTTGCATTTCCATGTCATTCCATCGGATCATGGGGCAATCCTGAAAGGGTTAGTGGTTGCAGGCATGAGGATGATATATGATCTGTTTATGGTGGATATTCTACTCACAATTCATCAATATGAATCCTATTCATCCCCTAACACATACATGATTGTTTGTCTAATGTTATGCATTGCTTTGCTTAAGAAAACAAAGTTGTAAGGTGCTGTAACTGAAATGAACTAAAACAAGATGCAAGTAGAAAGAATACACAAAACTAGGCAACCTCGTAGTTTAGCCTATAGAAATGCAATACAAGAAAACTCTAGCAAAGTGAGGTGCTTAATCCTCCTCATTCCACTATATCGTTCTCAAGTACAGGGTTACTGCCATCAAGTGGACTTCTTGGACAACACTACAATTCACAATTGCCTACAACACTTATTAACAATCAACACCTGCTAGGAGAACTATGGAATTAAAATTGATGGACTTAAACTTGCAATTGCACTACTGATCCCAACATCCATTGAATGCCTTGCCTATCCTAGGGGCATGTATTTATACAAAAACACAACAACTGGGGGTACACGGATCACCTAGGAGGTGATTGAATTGACAAAAAGTCCAAAAATGAGCCATATTTGCAACCATTACTTATTTGGATTTAGGGCACGTGATTCCTTGAAAATCTGGTGCTGCGGGTTTCTCTAAAAAGGTGCGGCGCCGTTGTGGGTTTTGTTGAAAAGTCATAGCATTAGGTTTGCATCAAAACAAAGAGCTACTCTCAAAGTGTCCATTTCACGTAGACTTACCTCGACTCTGGGAACTCATGCACCTTTCTAACTGAGATTCTTACATGAATTGTTTTCAAGAAGTGTCTTACAAAAATATATTACATGGATGAAAATAGTGGAAGTAGTTAGCTCACATTGATAACGTATTAGATCTGAAATTCAGATCACTCCTCCCCAATTAGAGGCTTTTGGTCCCCAAAAGCTTCAAAAACTTTGTAAATGAGGAAATTTCTACCTACTTTCTTACGCTCTCTTGGTGTTGTATTTTATGGATAAAATTTTCCAGCCTTGCGAACTCTTGTGTTCACCTCTTCATTCCCCTTGTGTGGCTTTTTGCCTTTTGTCAACGAAGGCTGATGAAGACTGAACTCAAAAAGAGGACAATCTGGTAGTAACTTCTGCCTTTTGTTAGTAGATATGCCATGTGAAGTATTGCATAAATCCATCCCCGTATCTTTCAAAAGGAGAAAAGACAACTTGCTACTAGCATTCAACAACCTTTTACCTTGAGTATAACTTACCAAGGAGAATTGAAATTTTCCTTCATTGGATTTGATAATGTAGCTTTTGCCATCGTTGACCAACCAGTACTTATTTGCCCTTCTCATGAAGATAGCATCATAGACATACATGTAGGGACTGACAAATACTATGCTATGCCACAAACATCAAGAGGTACAACATCCACAACAAATTCACCAATGAAATGTTCACTTATTGCAAACTTGACCTTACATTGCTTGGAAACCTTTATCTCTACTCCTTATTTCACCCATCCTAGAGCATAAGGAACAAGGTGATTATATATTTGCAACCCAAGTTTACCTACCAGTTCGTTGCTTATTAAATTTGCTTGAGAGCAAGAATCAAATAGAGCATCTACCTTTGTCTTCTTAATCGAAATTTTGATATAGAAAAGGTTAGAAGGTTCACCTTTTTCTTGAGCACTGTTGTTACCCAAAGATACTTCTCTTGAAGGGAGGTAAAACACACCCTTTCATCCACATCAAAGTTACACCAATCCTTTTTTCCTTGAATAGAGGTCATAGCTTTCTTCTTCCTCTTATTCTTGTAAGGATGCTTCTTGGGATGCAACTTCCAACAAGTCTCATGTGTATAACCATAAACATCACAATGCCCACAATACCTTATACATTCCTTGTTAGCAACAAAACTAGCATTTAACCCATTTTTGTTTTAGAACCATTTGAAGGGGAAGAAGAACCCTCGCCTTCGTCCATCTCAAGATAATGAGCTTGGCAACAAGCCTCATCTATATCGTTGGGCTTGGCAAGTAGCACTAGCTTCCTCAAGTGACTATGCAAACCTCCAACATACTTAATCAAGATGTCTTGATCAAATGTATATTCATCCATTTGGGCCGCCATCTTGTGAAACTCCTTGATATACTCCTGCACACTTTGTCCTTGTTGTCTCGAACATTGTGAAACAATAGACCTTTCCCTTTCATAGCAAATATGATAGAACTGTCGTTTAATCAAAACTATAAACTCATCCCATCTACTGATTGATGGTAGCTTCTTCACAACTAAGGAATGGACATAGCTTTCAAACCAAGATAAAGCGTGGTTGGATAATTTTAATCTTGCGAAAGAAATCTGTTGACTCTCATTAATCTGATGTAAACTCTAGTATGCCTCAATTGTAGCTTACCAATGGTCTAGCTTCTCTGCATTTACCTCTTCTTCATATAGATGAATATCAATCTTTGCTTTAGCTTTGAATGGAGGTGGAGCCTGGCTGGTATGGGGCTTCTCCTCATGGTTGAGAGTTTCCAACTCTTGACCTACCTTCAGGGATTCCATAGAAACACCTAGGTTTGCCATGAAAACCCTCATAATGACCCCACTTTATCAAGCTTGTCCATGGAAAGAGAGATGTGGACAGCATCCTCTTACAACTTGCGGAACCATTATCTGGCTGTACGAGATTCTTCTTCATGGCCTTTGACTTTTTTATGCCACTTGCTTGTGGAAATCTCTTGTTGCAAAGTTACCAAGTCTTCTACCCCACAAGAACTTGCTGCTTGGGTAACGGCATAAAATTGCAAACAGGTCACACAAAACAGACCACACACAATGGAACTAAACCAATCTAACACAATTGTGGAAATGTGTTAGCAAACCTTTTACAATTGTAACCAGTCACTATTTCTTTGTGGTTTTTGTATTGTCTGAAGTACATGTCAGACTTTTCTTGCTTTGGAGTATCTCATCTTTTTGGAAAGCATTGTATTCTGGCTACAACACTAAGTGGAGCGTTTTCCTTTTTCCCGTTTTTTCCACTTACACTGTTAGTGTGCGTCATTTCATCATATGTTTTGCTGTGTTGTTTGAAATTTTGGGTGTAATGATCTCAACTGTGAGCTGATCAGTGTTCATATTTTGCAGCTTGAATATGATGTGTTAGAATACGTTGTAATAGAACGTCTAGCACAAGGAGGGCGTGAGAAGCTGAAAGAAGATGGCCTTAACTTGTCTGACTGGCTGCAATCACTGGCATCATTTTGGGGTCATTTGTATGTTCAGACTTATGCTCTTTTACTATCAGATTTTGAAGATGGTGTGTTAGAGTTTTCAGTTTGCTATCATTATTGTTACATCATTCATTGATCTGATTCAGTTTTTTCATACATGAATATATTTATTTTGAAATTTAACCATTACAGTTGTTTCTAGCCATGCTAAAATGTCTGCCATTCAGGAAGAGCAATGGAACATATTGATCTAATGATTATAAGTACCTAGGCGTCCTTGGAAATCATCATCGATGCATATTATTCTGTAATGCATATTCTTAGCTATGCCATTGTTAGGAATAGAAGCCAATATTACAGATCAGCAAGCTCCAGTGTTACAGTCCTACCTCCAAACAAAATTGCTTGGTTACCCCATGGAGAAATTGTTTTGTGATTTTCAGGTAAGTATGTGGTGAAAGTATACACATCTCCTTCCATAAACTCCTTAATGTAGGGGACTGATGACAGGGATATTAGTGCATCTTTTATCCTAATCAACTGACAACACAACCGACTATATATGAATTGAAGTCTTTGGGTTTTAGGTTTGCCAGTTTAATGGCAACCAGAAAGCCAACATTAATTATAAGAAGCATTGGCTTTGCATTGTTCTCTTCTATGCTTAACGTAGCATTTCCTTCAAATCATTCCTTAGTTATCATTAGTCATGACATGATTGGGAATAGAAGGCGACCTTACAGATCAACAAGCTTCATCATTATGGAGTTGCATCTAGACATAAAGCACTGATCTGTACATTGTGGCTGTCTAGGTTTCCTTAAAAATATCTGTGTATAGAGAAGGCTGTAATGTCTATCTGTAGCGGTTAAATCAGCAATGCATATAAAATTTAAAACAGATTTACTAGGCACCAATCAACTTCTATATGTGTTAAGTAGATACAAAGATTTGGTGTCTCGGCATTAAGGCGTTGCACCTCAGTCCTAGGTTTCCAGTGTTGGACCATGCATCTATGGAGGTTTAGGATGTAACAAATTATGCAAAAAGTGATGTTAAAGGATTTCTTGGCTATGAAATCTAGGTTCTAAATGATCAAACAAGAGCTGAAAGAGATATCTGGGTGTATTGTGAAAATACAATGATTTTTGTTTGGGCTTAAAGAGAAATGAAAGCTTCTAAGGTCCATAATAGCGTAGACTCACCTCTGGGCAATAGTTGCATATGGATGAACCGTGAGTATCAAACCACTAGTTATGGGTGCAAGTTGGACCATGCATCTATGGAGGTTTAGGATGTAACAAATTATGCAAAAAGTGATGTTAAAGGATTTCTTGGCTATGAAATCTAGGTTCTAAATGATCAAACAAGAGCTGAAAGAGATATCTGGGTGTATTGTGAAAATACAATGATTTTTGTTTGGGCTTAAAGAGAAATGAAAGCTTCTAAGGTCCATAATAGCGTAGACTCACCTCTGGGTAATAGTTGCATATGGATGAACCGTGAGTATCAAACCACTAGTTATGGGTGCAAAGATTATCAATTGATAAATTTCAATCATGGTACAGTAAGACAATTCGAGACACAATCCAAGAAAGGAACCATAAGCGATAGGTTAATTACTTATTTTGTGAGAAGAACCATAAAGGATTAATTTGGCTTCTCATGGATCAGAAGCATCATAATTACAACCATTGATCATAACTCCCAGACTGATGATCCTATGCTACAGTTGGGGCCTTCTTCTGCTCAGCCAGTCATGCTTTTGGTTGCTTAATTGTCATGTAATTCCTGTGCATTATGCCCTGTTAGAGTTGTCATGGATCAAGTGTCTCTATATACTTCAAGAGCTTGTCATTTTCTTGGTCTGCTGCAGCTTCTCAGAATATTGTTCAGCTGCAAGTCTTCTCAGAAATTCTTTATTTCTTTGTTGAATACTATTAGCTATTTTAGAATCTTAGATGTCAGAATCCTATTGATAGTTTTAATGTAAGTACAGTTTCAGAATTATAAACCTCTGGTTTATATGTCTTTCAGTGTACTTATCTGATTTCATTTTCATGTGTTGTGCTTCACTCCTGCCATGATCCGATTTGTTCTAATTCTTTCTGTATATGGGATGGGGTCCCAGTTAAGCCCCTCTTTTGTATTTACCTATCAAAAAATACAAACATGCAAAGTCCTATATTCATCTCCAGATTTTTATGTGATCAATTTTTGGCAATGTATTTTCCGTGTTTCACAATTTGTGACAAATATGGTATGTGAAACTGAGAAAAACCTAGAGCTTTTTCATCTTCTTCCTTTACTTGACAGATGTTTGACTTTGTTTCTTGGGGATGTAGCGACCTTCAAGTATCAGACACCATAGAATACTGCTAAACCTACAAGATTGATTACATCCTTTTCCCAATCTATTTTATCGGTGTGGCAGGATCCCTGCAATCAGTGTTGATATTGATGTAGACAGTCATAGAACAGTTGGATGTTGTCGTAGCACTCAGTTTCCTGAGATTGGTATGCATTGGATTTATAACTTACATTGGGTGACAGTTTCTCCTGCATGTGTTTAGTTCAAAGCTTGTGACAAGGGCCTTATCATTAATGTAGTATACTGCTTCCTTGAGATTGTTGGCATTGCGTTTTAGAGAAGCTTCCTTGTCTCCTGTTTCAGCAAGGAGTATATTGTTTATTTAAGAATAACACAACTGACTCCTCTCAGGCTAAGGCTCTCTCTAGATGAGGTTCATAGACTAATTATTGGTGACTATATGATAGTTGATTATGATAGCATACAATCCTATAGAAAATGTCTTGTAATCCTGTATGGTTAAAACTTTTTATGGTAAATGCCTTGTTACTATTTTAGATGACATAAGCTTTAGGATTCCTGTTTTTGTACTGCTATATATACTGGTGCAATTTTGAGTCCTGCTGGCCTATTTTTTGATTTCTGGTCATAAATATAATCTGTCTCTCATTTTTGTTGTGTTTTAAGATCTCCAACCAACCCATTTGGCATATGGAACTTATTTTCCCGTGTTCATGTGGTGAACTGTCTTAGTAGATTTTAAATACCATTTTCAACCATGCCGAGATTAAAAAAATGATAAACTTATGTTAACTTTAAAACAATTATGCATATTTTCACATGAATCTTGTCTATTCAAAAGAATTTTGTATGCATGGGTCATGGTTTATTTTTTAATGTGTTGTAGAGACAATTATATCTTATAAAGGACTCTCGTTTTCCAGTGAGAAGTTTATGATGCTTTTTTCACCTTATACTAGAGTGGTGACAAGAATAAAGTTCTGTTCCATAATTGTTTATGTCAAGGAAAATTTGATGTCATTTTTGTTGAGAACAAACTCGGTATTCCTGGGGATTTTATATGAGGAGGCATAATGTTATTGTAGTTTATCTTTCAAAAAGGTGCAAGAAGTATCCCTCAATGGAGCTAAGAGGCCTTTTCCAGTATCTAGTAAATCAATTAAAGAGGGGAGAGGGCACTGAGCTTGTACTTTTGCAGGTATTTTTATGTTGTTATTTGCTTTTATCTGCTTGGGAAATTATTAATTTTCATCATATGGTGTAGTGTCTTTAGTGAAAATATCTTGCTATTTTTTTCTAATGCAGGAACTTATCTATCAAATGGCAAATGTCCAATATATAGAGAATATGAATGAGGAACAACTAGATGCAATGGCTGGCGGGGAAGCACTACGGTATCAAGCTACATCTTTTGGGCTTGTGAGAAATAACAAGGTGCTGACACAGAATGTTATAATCTAGCATGCATTTAGGTGTATATAATGTTTTGAATTTGCTGCTTCCTCTACTCTCTTCTTGACCCTTTTGGGACCTATAGCTTAAAGGAAACAAGAATCCCATGACCATAGGGCCAAAATAGATTTGCACAGGGTGGAGTGTATCTGCATTTATTTTTGTTTAACTCCTGCAACATCGATGGTAGTACTGTGGGTACAATAAAAAATTATTACAAAACCAATTATAAAGACACTTGCATATGGCCTCTGCAATCCCTATAAAAATACCGTAACTGCAATCATTTTCTTGAAAATTTGCTTACGTGTACCTGTATACAGATACCCTCGTAACATGGTGTGTTAATATTTTATTCTTTCTTCATTTTGCGTTAGACTTGTAAGAGTCGCAACCCATTGTCATTGCAATAGTTCTAAGTTCACTAATTAAAGGTAAGAAAGTTTACTATTGGACTAAATTTTACACCTTCCATACTGCAGGAAATTCTTTAGTGAGCATACATTTCATGCCATAGGAAATTCTTTTGGTATATCTATCAACAAGTCTTTCTGTTTTACAGCTGAAGATTAAATTTTGTATAGACCTTTCCTGTTTATGTATGTCAATACAAATTTAGTTTTTAGACCTGTACCTGATCTAACAATTCCTCTTATTAAGTTCGACCTTCAAATTTTCTTCAACAACACAATTTTTTATGTAATTAAAATAATTTATAGAGTGCATGTGCCTTTTTTTTTGGCACGAGAAGGCATATAACTTCCACCCTTTTTCTGATTTATTTACCAGGTGTCTTCCCTTTGTAGTATGTACTTTGTTTTGAATGGCTTCTTCCAACTGCTGATTCCTCTGCTCTTGTAGTAACAACAATCAACAACTTACAAACAACTCATAAGATGTAGGCACACCATTCCAAGTAAATGTAACCGGTTTTTTGTGCACCAATTTATGATTTGGCATTCAATTGAGCTTGACTGCTTTAATATTGTTAAATGATAAGTTATACATTTATTGCCATTTAATTTGAGACTATATAATTTAATTTTCAAATATAACACCTTGGTTTCATCTGATGTCGCAATTTTAAGTTTAGTCTATATGTATAAGGCATTATCAACATTCTGCAGATCTGCAATTATCATGTTGTTAATTGATGAGATAATCAACATTACCGCCTATGATAGATTGTAAATTATTAGATTGCTAGTACAAGACAAACGTCTTCTATCAAAATTTGTTAATATTGATTATATTTTGAAGAGGTCCTAGTCAACCAAATATAGTTTAAGCTCCTCATGTTTCCACACAGTTATCCTTAATCCAAATGCTCCTTGTCTAGGATCTGTGTTGCAGGAAACGCCACCCCTCCTTCCCCCACATTTCCGGTATGGAAACGCTCTGGGTATTTCTCGGAAATGCTTGAAAACGTACCAGAAACGTACGGGACGTTTTCGAGGTGTTTCTGTGCATTTTCAGGCATTTCCCAGGCATTTCCAAGGGATTCCGGCAAGAAAAAACAGGCAAAGTCAACAAAAAATTAAAAAAAATGTAAAACTAGTTTGACCCAGACAATATATAAATAAAATAAACATTTAAGTATAAGTTTATATTTAAATGTAAACTTATACTTTATGTTATATTTTATTTATATACTTTCAGGATGTTTGACAGTGGTTTTGGACCTCTAGGAGCTATAATGCAAATTCTAGGTTTTGGAGGATCCTATCATATTTCAGACTTGGTCAGATTTCAGGGTTTCAAGTTTTCAGACTTAGCCATATTTCAGGGTTTCAAGATTTCAAGGAGATATCATAGGAGGTATGAAGGTTGCATAAGGGGATGTAGGTATGATAGAATAGTATGAGATCATCTCTAATAAAGTGCCACACGCTGATCACACCCCATTCCCTGTGCACCCCTCAAGCCATACACTCTGGGAGAAATGCACTGGCGAGCCCCTATGAGAGAAAGCGTCAATAAATGATAAAGTTGAAAAATAGTGGGAGTGGTATTCATGGTTTTGAGGCAATCCAGATGATTTATTCTAGATTTGAATGTATATTTTGTCTTTGAAGTAATGAATGAATGAATACTACATATTTTTAAGTGTTTTATCTTTTCTAGACAAATATTTTCATACTATGTATTTTCAAGTGTTTTACTAAAAAAAAGGAGTAATATGCATTGTTTATGCGCACACACACACACACACTCACACATATATATAATAAAATGTATGTATGTACCCACAGCATTTCCAAATCAAGGTTTTTGAAAAATAGCGTTTCCACATACCCGTACCCGTACAAAAACAACATAGTCTGGGAGAGATGTACCTACATACACTCTGTCTGTTCTAAGGGAGCCAAGGCCCTCCCATCGTTTCTGCTATCTTACATACAGAAAGAAAGAGAAATTATATTAATGTCTAGAGATGACCAAAAATAGGTCAATGGGACTTGAGGATACAACAATTAACAGTTGAAAGTTCTAGGAAGAGAGAATCCTAGACGCAAACTAAAGAAATAAAAGTACAAAAGACAAAATAAAGCAGCATTCCACTAACACAAGTGCCAATGAAATAAATACAAATAGCAATAAAGGGTGAACAAGAGCCCCAAAAGCAGTGCTGATGAAGACCGGAAGGAAATCTCATCAAATGTTTGTCTGTGCCTGAAATGGAGGAGTTGTTTGAGCCATCATCAGTCACTGTGAAAGATTTGATGATGCTCATTGAGGAGTACCAAGGGTCGGAGGAGCCAGGCTGGGGCATCCTAGGAGGAAGCAAAGCACTTCCTCTAGAATCTCCCCTAACATCCAAAGGCCAGAATAACTCCTGTAGTAGAAAATAAACTTGTAATACCAGTCTGCCCGTGGTCTGGGGGGATGACGGTAGAAGAATCTTTGTAGAGGACATAGCTCTCCCATTTCCTTAGGAATTGGATGAATATCTAAACCAGGACTCAAGGAAAAGTACTGTAATGAAAGTAAGAATAAAAGCTCCTCAGAACAAATGAAAACACTCATGAGACATCCTTAACGAATGTTCCCATAACAGAACTCTAAACATTTATGGACTTAAAAAAGAGAACCTTTATTTGTAGATTTATGGTTTCCCTCTGTCTAGAAGAAGACTATAAGAATGGTTGGACAAGATCTAGACAAACATGCAGGGAAAAGGGGATTCTGATAGTCCCAAAGTACTATTTTACAATCTCAATTGCATGCGAAGAGGATATACGAGCTATTGTTGGAGGAACCCCTTGGTTCATGAATAGTGCTGTTTTTTTTGTATCGAACCCTTGGTTTCAATCCCACAGACAAAATGCCATCAATAGCTCGCATCTGGGTCAGAATATTTGCTCTACCATATAAATTCTGGAATGTCACAACATTAGAGGCCAAATTAAATAATATTTAGAATTTGTAAGCATCTCAAGTCTTACCCTGAAGAGAACCATAGTAAGTTGTGCCAGAATTTATGACTTTGGTCTTGGAAAATCCTACCTCTGGAAAAATCATTCCAAGATAGATGGACCATTCTTCAGAAATGCTTGTAGTCTATGAAAACATCCCCTTTAAATATAGGCGCTGTCATGAATGTGGACACCCTTCACAAGATTGCAAACGAGCCTACTAAGGCTGCTCTGAGATAGTCATATACAAGTACAATTATAAAGTCAATATAGGCCAAAGTAAATGCTACAAAAAAGTTATGATAGCTTTCAAGCTGCAGGATAACTCTAGCAATGAATATGGACACCCGTAGTGAGATTGCAAGTGAGCCTACAAAGGCTGCTGTGATATATGCATATAGAAGAACAATTATAAAGTCATTAGAGGCCAAAGTAAATGCTGCAAAAACGTTATCATAGCTTTCAAGCTGCAGGAGAACTAACCAGAAGAAAACAGGAAAAAAATGCAAGAAAAAGCTACTGTAGTTCTTAACTCCTAGGAGACATTCGCCAAGAAGATGAGAACTGCAGCAACATAATGAAATCCAAGATGAAAAAACCTCTGCACTTATTCAAAGAAAATATAACAGAAAATGCATTCTCCAAATCAGTTTCAAGTTTCTAAAACAGATAATATAAAATCAAAACTAGATTTGGAGGTAGCTCTAAATAAATATCATGATAAGAGTATAGAACAAGAGGAATAACCAACATAAAAGGTAGTGTATAGCCACTTCATTCAACAAGTGCTGAGCAAACAAAACAAAGACTCTAAACCATTGCATTCTTTTCATGAAACAAGTGCTCTACAGTATAAAGATGATCCTGGAAACCTCACAGCTAAATGGAGAAGACTCCTGTAAAGGAGAAATAGAGGCTGTTAAAAAAAAAGAATTGAGAATGCCAAGAAAGGAGAGAGAATTTAACAGCTGCCAAATAACCAGGGAATACAATGCTTTGTAGCCAGAAAAAAGAAACAGTCTGTCAAGATAAATATGTGGCGACCAAACAGGTGATTAAACAAAGCCAGTTGGACATGACACTAAAGCTTCTATGAGACGTTAAACAGCCTGGTAGTGAATAACATGAAAACTACTACACTGGAGTTCTTTGTAATTATTCCCCTGGTAAATGAAAACTTTCTTCAATTCTTTGCAATGATTTTCAAGTAATGAAATGTGTCTTCTATTCTTTTCTCAGCAACTGTTTTCGTGTATGACATGTTTTGTTCATATTAAATAATCTTTCTGCTTTTCACTTACTGCACAGCTCCAGTGTAGTTTTTCTCATTTTTTCTTTAAATGCGATGGTAACAACAAATTGATGGAAAATGGGTTAGGGTAGGTTTTTGCATAGGAACTGAATCTGAATAAAACAAATATTCACTGGACTGCATCTGGAGATATCACGATTCCTTCCGTCTACCATACAGACATTGAATTTGCCAGCCTAAATTTAGAGATGACATTGTTTGCAATCTTTTCTTATACCTGCAAATGAGTAGTACTCCCTTTTGTTATACTTAAAAAGTATGGTCTAAGAACAGTCTTCACTGGGAAGACGGACTGTGAGATATACCTCAACTAGTTTAGTGCTTGTTTTCAGTTAATTTTCATAACTTAGGTCTTCTTACCCTAGTATTTCTCTATTGAAAGTGAATGTAATTTTCGACTCCCATTGGCCTAATTGGCTAGCTGTGGACAATAATATAGTTTCTTTCCTTCTGAATGTCAAATAATGTCGTCAGAATGACGTCTTCTTTATTCTATCTTTCCAAATGAACATTCCGATAGCTGAAATTATTCTTTGTATAATTTTTTACCAGACTGTTTCATCAAGCGCACTTTGATTTTGTTAAGGGCAGGAGAACAATTAACATGTAAATACTTCAAAGTGTCAGTCATCCTCTATGCTGGCATTCTTCTTTTCCATGGCCATGTCCTTCTTCCCACCCTTCTGCTTTTGACTCCTGTCAACTTCCCCAAATGGATCGCACACTTCTGATACTGCTTTCAACTAATCTTGAATGGATTTGACAGCGGAACCTCAGTCTGGCTTTGACACCATGCTGGATTAAGATAAAATATGCAAAACCAGGAAGTAGGAAAGAAGAACATCGTTATAAGTGCTAACAGAATTGAAGATGATTAACTTAAGAAGACAGAACATGATGTTTTGAAGTCAAAATTCTAGGACTTGGATAACTTTCTCGTTTCTCGTAAACCGCTATACCTTTACAAGGACTTAATTATGTCATTAATACATGAGACTATATTAAGGTGCACATGACATTAATAAAGCTAACATTATTGCGTCCTAGCACTAGACAGTGAACATTGAATTTGAACTGGAAAATCCTTCGCAACAGGTAAGTTGAGATAACAAATTACAATTATATAATTGTGTTTGAGTTAAGTATTTGAAGGCTTCCACTGGAAAATTTAGTTAGATTTTATATTTTTGTGGAACTTGACCCGAGTATGTTCAAGTCATCTCAAGACTAAGTTGCCGATACGGATACGGGTACGGATACGGGGATACGTTGATTTTTTTTTTTTTGGTTTGGATACGGCTGGATACGGCCGTACAAAAATATATATAAAAAATTGAAAATATAAAAATATAGCCATATAAGCAAAATTAACCACATAATATGCATAGAGGAAACAAAATAACTTCAAATAAGTTATATAACCACAAAATATATACTCATAATTCAATGCCAAATATCATAATATAAATATAATTTAATTATAAATATAAATTTTAAATTTTTAAACTAATTAATATTTAATAATTTAAAATTTAATACTATATATTGAAAAATTTAAATTAATGAATAATTTAAAATTTAATAGTATATACTTTATATTTAAAAATTAAAATTTTAAACTAATTAATAATTTAAAAAATTAAAATTAAAATTTAATACTTAATATAATTAAGTATTTAATGTAATAATATTATAATAAAAATTAAAACGTTAAAATAAATTCAAAAAAATTAAAAAAATAAACATAAACTATAACTTAATTTTCAAAAGAAAAGAAAAAAACTTAAAAATGAAATGTAAAATTTTAAAAACAAATAAAACATTGAAAAATCCCTGAGGCCCGCATGGGTTCACGCAGTCGCGCAGGTGCAAGGGCGCGGGGGCGCGCAGGGGCGAGGGCGCGGAGGCGCGGGGCCGCGGAGGCGCGCAAGCCGCGGGGAGGCGCCGAGGTCGCAAGTCGCGGGGAGGCGTGGAGAACAGTCACGGAGTATCCAGCCGTATCCAAACCACAGTGAAAAAAATTAAAAAAATAGTATTTTATTTGGTCGATACGCCGGGATACGGCCAGGGTTCGGCGTGTCCCTTGCGGATACGGCCGGATACGTCCATGCAGCCGTATCCAAACCACAGTGAAAAAAATTAAAAAAATAGTGCAGGGATACGGCGGTCCGGTACGGGAGCGCAGGGATCCGCGGGGGATACGGCCAGGGTTCGGCGTGTCCCCTGCGGATACGGCCGGATACGTCCATGGACGTATCCGGCCGTATCCGCAGGGGGCACGCCGTACCCTAGCCATATCCCCCGCGGATCCCTGCGCTCCCGTACCGGACCGCCGTATCCCTGCACTCCCGGGGCCTGCTAGGGGCGAATCCGGTAACGTAGTCTCAAGATGATCTCCACAAGTAGTCACTACACTGGTGACAGTTTTCCTCGTGTATGTAGGCAATAATCACTAGGCAAGGGGACCCACTTAGCACACTAGCACCGTAAGCATTTCTTACATTAACCGTTCCTATCCCTTGTAACAAATGCTTAAGTTGCTTATGTGAGAAGTGGGTCTCCTCAAGGAAAAACCTAATTGTATAATTTTTTGTAGCAACCATATAATTCAATGGTCTACTGAATTCATTTTGGTGTGTTATATGAATTTAAACAGGATATTTAACCATCCTCTTTAAGTTTTTTAAATATTTTTTTAACCAGTTTGAGACATTAACATTATTTTGATTTTCGTGTTTTTCTTAATTTTGTTAGACATCTGTGGAATACTCTGCAGAAAAGTCTGGTTTGTTTTCTGTTATCTTTTTTAATGCCATTGCTTACCAATCCGTTTTCTTATTTTTACCTTGACCAGTTGTTTTGTGTTAGTGTTTGGTAGGACCACATCTGATATGTACTTGTTGGATCATTCTTTTCAAGCAGGCCTTTATCAAATCTACAAGTAGATTAAGGGATTCCTTACTCCCAAAAGATGAGCCAAAGCTGGCAGTGCCTCTTCTATTGCTTATAGCCCAACATCGGTCAATGTAAGTAACGTTCTGTGGCCAATTATGCTAAAGACAAGATCATACAATGAATATCTTTAATCATTTTACATGAATTTTCCCATCAAATGGAGAGTATAATAACATTGATCCTTGTTCCAGTGTTGTCATTAAAGCAGATGCACCATATATAAAAATGGTCAGTGAGCAATTTGACAGGTGCCATGCGACATTGCTTCAGTATGTGGAGTTCTTGACTAGTGCAGTTACGCCTTCTACAGCATATGCACAGCTGATACCCACATTGGATGACCTTAAACATAAGTACCATCTTGATCCGGAGGTATGCTATTTCTCTTGCTTAATTTATCCACTAAAGATGATAAGGATGTGTTGTATTGCTTGGATGATTTTAGTGTGCAGATAGTCATAGTTATGGTTATCTGTGAAATAAAACAATACTAGTTAGTAATATTGAGACCAGTTTTCAAATCATAAAACTGTGATTGGTGCAACACCTATCTGGATGGTCCAATGGTGAATGTAGTGAGCAGAAAAGTTATTCAGAGATCTATTTTTATTGTATTGTTTGGCTTCAGAAAAGATAAAATTAGTACATGGCCAAAGCTGGATGCTACATGTATTCATTATAGTGGGTTTAGCAATATTTCCAATACTCCCAATAACCTGCTAGATGCCAAATCAGAGATTACCACGTAGGGTTATATTACTGTACAGCAGATAATACTGACTAACCACAACACATGATTTTTCGAGAGAGTTTTATTCATACCTTTTTTCAATTGCTTCTAAAACAGTAGAGGTTATGGATGGACAAATTTGCATTTTGTATCGATGCAAGTAATCTACATAGCAACGAATTGATCTTCCAATCAGGATGCTGCTAACTTGGTATTTTCTTGAAGAATGAATTTTGAAATTATTACATGGTATGTGTAAATATGCTTCATGTACTGAGATCGTTTGGTTGGAGGAAACAGTCAGAGTGAGCATTGAAGTTAAAGTCACACTGACTATTTGTGCCAAACGTCTACCAACTACTTTAGAGCCTGTTCGATGATGTACATGCAATCCTCTTACGTAAGAATCATCTGACACAAATATAGGCATGATATGGTCTTGATATGACTACTGCTCTGATAAGTCAGCCGTATCTGCTGTTGTATCCAGTCTGGAGTGGCAGAATTTATATTTTTAATGTTTCTATATTTGTCGTATCTATCTATATCTTTATCTTTGCTTTACTAAAATCTGCAGTATCCATGCTATAGATAGTCTAGGACCTAGGCTCTATCTGTATCCATGTAACTTGGCTAAGAAACCATTTATGAGCTTTGCTAACAATTTCTTGAATCAAGCAAAAATATAGTGTTTTCAAATGGAGTATAACTTAAAAGACTGGTGATATTTGAATGCAAGCATTATTTTGTATGTATGTTCTTGTATCCGATGTTGCCAAATACCAGAAACTCCTGAAAAGAGTTGACATTGATGAAAAAAGTGTAGAGACCATTAAAAATTTGGTCCTGCCTGATGTTATTCACAAGTGTAATGCAGAGGCATTGCAAGTTACAAACATTCATCGGTGAATTTCAAAATGTGAAGCCTTTCAGGCTGAGGGTATGGATTCAGCACCGGCACAAATGGAGGAGCACCCAGCCCCTAATTATAGGCCCATCCCTCACGATGGAACCACTAGCTGGGATACTCAGGGTAGTGTCAATGAAGGTCATAAATCCACACTGAATTTTATGGACATGGAGCACTGGGCTCGTTGATTTGTTTCCTTGCAAAACAAGTGTTGATGACAAAACAGAGGTTTTATTTTTTGAAGATATGGATGAACGGCAGGCCTTGATTTAATAAAATTTTAGCCAGTAGTCTATAAAGCAGTATACAAAATTTGGTACATTACAATGACAAGTAGTGGAGCAGTGTAGGATTTTTAATTATGTGATGGAATTTCTATAAGTAGTCCATTCCAGTTTGGTAATTGGTTCAATATAGGTCTTTGACGAAGATTTTCTGTTTTGTATATTCAATGCTAATGTAAAGCATAGTCATCGCATTCGAATTCATGAAGGATAAAATTCGTAAAAAAATCGTTCCTAAAAAAGTCATCTATAAAATACGTGATTAAATTCGACTGAAAGAAATATATGTATCTAATATATTTTAAATATAAATAAAAATATATATTTAAAAAAACTTATATATAAAAAATTTAAAACTATCATATATAGATAAATAGATTATAAGATTCAATTAAAAATATTATATTATATTAATATTACATATAAAGCTAAATACATAATATGTTAGTTTGTTGATATTAAATGGGTATGCCGTGAAAGTCCTAATCTCAAAATATTAATTGACACTTGCTTTCGTCATTGGTGTTTACAATTGCATGTCAAACAAGTGACACTTATTTAGGGCTGAAAGCTTGAAACAACCAAATCAGGGGGCCAATACATTGTTTATCTCAAGTCGGCTGCTAATAACTTGGGCAGTCGTAGAACCTTCAAAAAGTTTTTACCACAATCCACCTAGATGTAGAGTTGTAGAGTCCAAACACAATTCTTCCATCGAACGGCGTAGACGGCACATAAACATAGCGTCCGTGTGAGCAGTCAGCAGGGCATCGTCGCTCAATGAGCAGGGTAGACACTCAGCAGTCAGTAGTTTGCAGACTAATGACGGGGCAGGAATTAAATAGAATGAAAAATGTCCTTAGTGGCGCACAAACCCTAACCCGAAATTACGAATGGTAAAGAATTTCACACAAATTTAATCACGATTTTTTTGGTGTATTTGTTTTGGAGTTTGTGAAATATTTCATACAAATTTTATCACGAATTTAAATGAATTTGTTATGGTCCTTTAAAATTCGGCGAATTTCGGTTTTTTTCAATGAAATTCATTGAATGCAGTTACTATGATGTAAAGTGCTTTCTTGAAAATCTATAAGTATTTGGTTTAGTAACTTGGCGTTATCCCTGGGTGAATATTTTGTACATTTTAACAAACCTTTGAATTTAATTGAAAGAAAGTATCAGATGTTTCTAAGTGTCATAGCAAGTTCACAGAGTCTATATGATGATGATGCCACCAAATATTAGAATTTTCTATAAGAGGAGTTGATTGTGAATGCTGTAACTTGTTTCTTAAGGTAACGGCTTGTCTGTCTTGGTCGGGAGTTGTGATCACTACTGTATGTGGAGCAAGAAGCAACATTTGTGCTTTTGTTAAGAATCTTTTAAGATGAGATAAGTTGGCTGTCTTCTATTTTGGTACCATGGTATCAAAGCCATGGAGGTCATAAGATCATATAAATTGTCATTGATGCCTATGGAATGATATAGATAGAAAAATCTCCAGATAAAGTTATTTCTTCTGATATAGACAAGGAATGCTTGCCCTGTATAAAAAGAGATCGGCTAATGTGTGTCATGGGGCTAGACTCAGTAGTGCACCCTTGTGGCACTGGGTCCACCCCGAACCCATTTCCCGCCTAAAAACCGTTGTTGGGAGTCAACCAGACTATGCCTAATACCCCAACAATGTCCTACTCGTCTAAACATCTGAGTATTGAATTCACAACATCAATGCAAGTCCTCAACTTGAGCTAGCGTCACTCAAACAAGTCAAACTCACCTCGAGTCGCATCCCAACTTGCATCACTCATCTCAGTGTTCGTCACCTTTATGAACCCCAAATATTGCATTGGACAACCATCTACCTCGGTCAGGGAGCTCCTCGAGCTCACAATGCAATGACTCGCAAAATTGCCTATTTGAGGGTGTTTCCCCCATCACATTCTCCCCCACTCAAATTGGCAATGCCCTTGGTGTCAGTGCAGCTTCTCTTCAACTCAACACACGAGAATGTGAGAATGGCATCACATACCATGACAGAGTGGTTGCCCAACACTTTCATCAAGCCACTAACCGCATTAGCCTAGTCTCTTCAGTCGCCATCATAAAATGGCACAAGTTCACCTGTCCACAGCTCTTGAGAAGTCAACACGCTACTCAGTGCATCATCACACTATCGAGTATTCAAGCTCGCATTCACAATGCCTCCTCTATTGCATGTCACCAAACTCAACCCTTATGCCTCTAGAGCTACACCTGCTTCAATCTCCGACTGCTCGCTTCAATGCTCAAATGCAATGCACCACTCAAACATCTGTTTGGGTTATTTTTCCAACATTGGCCTTCTCCCTCCAAAGGAAACTGAGGTCTCACTTGTTTTGATTTACTTGCCTCAGGAACAATGCCCCCTTTTGCCTCTTTTTAGTCATACCCTTTAGTGGCACAAGAATATTATCTCTAGTTATAGAGGTTGGTGCATTGAGCAAGATGGAACATTTTGAGCTCACATCACAATGCCATAGAACTCCACCGAATGTTTTACATTGCACTTAGTCATTTCACAGAGCTAAACCTGCATCAGTCTTCCTGGTTACTCGCTTCCTCTACACCACAACCCTCACTGCATAGATTTCATTCCATGCCTCAACTGAGTTGTGTTTTCTCCAACGTCGGCTTCCATCTTCCAGTCGAACCTTAAGTCATCCTTGCTCTAACTTACTTTTCAGCGCAAGTGTTTCCACACTCGCTTCACAAGCATCACATACTTGCAAGGAGTCTTCATGCATCCGACCCCTCGCATTAGTTAGGATCATAACTCATCTCGCCAATCCACCATGCCCACTCTTTCGCAAAACCGCATGGTTTTTCCTCTTAGTTGCATCAATTAGTGATGTCCCATACCATCACCTTGCAAAGGCCAAGATTCCTATCGAATCGCTTCAACTTTGATACCATCCGTCAGGGGGCTAGACTCTCCAGTGCACCCATGTGGCACTAGGTCCACCCTTGAGCCCGTTTTCCTCTTGAAACCATTGTTGGGAGTCACCCAGACTATGCCTCACACCCCAACACTGACCCAACTCGCCTAAACATCTAAATGCTGAATCCACAACATCAATGCGAGTACTCAACTCGAGTCAGTGTCACTCAAACAAGTTGGACTCACCTCGAGTCGCTTCCCAACTTGCATCACTCATCTCAACCTTTGTCACCTTCGTGAATCCCAAATCTTGCATTGGATAGTCGTTTGCCTTGGCTAGGAAGCTCCTTGAGCTCCCTGGATAGTGCCTCGTGCAACTGCCCTACTTGAGGGTGTCTCACCCCTCATAGTGTGCAATATCTTGCTTAGTTGGGAGTTTCTTCCAATATTGTATGTGGAGCAAGGATCAATATTGGTGCTTTTGTTTTATTTCCTTGTATAGTGAAATACGTTTGAGTTAGCAGTGAATTCAACAGTACCAATTTGTTGGTATCAATGCCATAGAGGTGATGGTACCTTGAGTCGATTCAAACCTTGCGTTCATTCTCTAGCCTTCGCCATTTATTTGCCCTCGTCGTTGTCGTTTCTGCGAACCTTGCAAGCTGCAATCACTGATTGTGTTAGAAACTTAGAGGTGCAAGTTGTGTCCAACTGTCCAAGCTGTCGAGTTGTGTCCGAGCTTCCTCGCCAACGACGTTGACGGAGGCCAAGGCAAAACTGAGGTATGCATTTTTTTTAAATTTTAATATTAGTTTATAACTTTATTAAAGTGTAATTTTAAACTTTTTTATAATAAATTTTTTAACTGTTATATTTTTCCATTTTGGGTGAGACCTATACTTTTTTTTTTCAATTTGGTTTTAAATTTTTAAAAACAGATTTTAAAAAATTTAATTGTTATTTGTAACTAATTTAATATTCTTTTGTTATTTTTTTAAACATTCTTTTAACAAATGCCAAAAGCTATTAAAATTTGCTTTAGATTTTAATAGTAATATTATTATTTTTACCAGGGGTTATATGGATTTGCCAAAATGTCTCACGTTGCAAGCGTTAGTTTGGTGGGCTAAGAGATAACCTTCAAAGTCGATCCACGAGCACCCCTTTGGAAGTATGTGATGATGTTAGAACAATGGCCAGGTGGAGGGTGTTTCCTTTGGCTTTGCTCAAAGTGTCCCTATAATTCAAGAGCTTGTCTAGTTGGGTCAAAGCTATTTGTGTGCGATTCCCCGTGCTGAAATCAAAGCTGGTGGTGGGCTAAACATAAATGGAAAGCTAGGAAAGGGCTTGCCACAAACAAAGATCCTTGCATACATCAAACAGCAAGGATAAACAATTGCCATTGTTGGGCAACAATCGAAGCATCCTTTCAGAAAGAAATGATCTACATTTATTGAGTCACCTGTTGATCCATCTTGTGCTAATGTCGTGACCTCATCACAGCGATTTCTTTCTACACCCATCGCGGCCATAGAGGAAGAGGATTCATCTCTTAGTCGTAAGAGAACAAAATATTCAAGCCCATCGGAAAAGGCATTCCATAATCAATCTAGGGACATAGTAGAGGAGAGCATTGCATGTTGTGTTTATGCATGTGTGTTACCATTTAATGTTGTTAGATGACCATATTGACAAGATATGATGAAATCTATCATTGATGCCCCTAAAGGGTTCATTGGCCTAGGGTATGAAAAGGTGCACACCACCTTGTTGACAAAAGAAAGAACCATGTTAAAGATGCATTGAAGCCCATCAGGGATTCGTGGATCGGAAGAGGGGTACCCATTGTTTCTAATGAATGAAAAGATACAACAAATAGGCCTTTGTTTAATGTGGTTTCAGTGTGCTCTAAATCGACAATGTTTTTGAGGGACAGATGAAGGATGCGTGATTCATTGCCGACATCCTGATAGAGACCAGTGTGGCAATGGGGCCTCAAAAAGTTGACCAAGTTGTAATGGACAACGCAAAAAATTGCAAAGTTGTGGGCATGTTCGCTGAGGCAAGGTATGAGCACATATTTTGGGCACCTTGTGCCGTTCATATCCTCAACCTTATGTTGCAAAAATTGGGAATCAAAATTGATTGGATCAAACAAGTCTATGAGGAGGTGAGCAAGATCCAAATGTTCATAAGCAACCATCACATGTGCCAAGGCATCTTCAGGGCCTTCTTGAAGTTGCAATTGTTGAAGGTAACTTTCTTTTTTAATCATTCATGAATCATGTATTTTTTCAATTTAATTTTTTAAGTTTGTAATTTATAATATTTTTATTTTTGAACATTCTTTTTTAATTTATTTGTTTTAATTTCTTATTAGGTTGTTGAGACTCGGTTTGCCTCTCACACACTCGTCTTGAGACATTTTGTCAAGGTGCGTGAGGGATTGAGCAACATGGTTATCAATAACCTTTGGAGTGTATGGAAGTAGACAAATAGTGAGAGGGCCACAAAGGTGAAAGGGTGGATTCTTGATGATGTGTGGTGTGAACGTGTGAAGTATTTGCTCAGTTTTACTGAGCCCATCGTGAGGATGTTGAGATTTGTGGATATGGATCATCCATGTTTGGGTGAGATTTATGATGAAATCGATTGAATTATTGAGAAGATTAGGTCCATCATAAATGTCAAAGAGCAAAATCCTAATGAGAGGTTCTTCAAGGAAGTGCAGTCGCATCTTATTGAATGGTGGAACAAAATGACCACCCCATTGTATTTTCTTGTTTTTGTTTTGACTCCAAAATACTACAGTGCAAAGATCCTTTCTTTGCCTAGGAGGGTCGCACCATATAGGGATTTTGAAGTTAGTGAGGGATATAAGGCGACATTCTCTAGACTCTTTCTCGATCCAAAAGAAGCAGACATGGTTACGGGAGATTTTGGGCATTTCATAACCTCCACGAGTCACTCCCTTGGTGCTCTTTGTGAAATTACAAGGATGACGCTCATATGTGGTGGCACCTCCATGGGCAAACCTCCACTCACCTCCAACCACTTGTAATTAAAAATTCTATCACAAGTAAGATTTTATTTTTTCATAACTCTATTGTTCTTTCGACGTTTTATTTTTTATTTTTTATCAATTTTAATTGACTTTGCGGCTTACCTCAATAGGTTGCAAGTTCCTCCTCCGCTGAGCGAAATTGGAGTACCTACACCTTTATCCATTTGGTTAAGCGCAACAAGTTGTTAGTGAAAATGGTGGAGGATTTGGTCTATGTACATTCCAACTTGTGTCTTGTCACACACAAATTGATTACAAGGGACAACAAAGTGTTGGGATGTGGACCTAAAGGCTATTGACTTGGATGCCTTTGTTGCCTACCTTTCATTGCTCGACATAGAGGTAAACGATGCTTCACACAACTTGCATAGTGGAGTTGCTAGTGGGAGTGGCACTACTACTGCTTGTGGTTCTAATGAACCACATATGATGATGCTCTCGATGAAAGCATCACAACCAAAGATGATTATGAATATAATGAATAATAAATATGTTGATTTGTTTTTTATTTTTGTCCATACATTGTAACATTTGCACTATGTACTAGTTATAAGACGAATCTAAGTTCAATCATTGAATATTATGATATTTGGCATTGAATTATGCATATGTTTTGTGGTTATTGAACTTATTTTGTTTCCTTTGCATATTATGTGGTTAATTTTGCTTATATGGCTATATTTTTTATATTTTTAATTATATGTATATATGTATGTATGTATGTATATGTATATCTTTGTATGATCGTATCAAAAAATGTATTAGGTCCCCAAAAAATCCTCATATTCACGTATTCAATTCTCATACCCATATCCGTATTGGTTACTTAGGATTTTTTGGAAAACACGTTGAGTCACTTCTTTATTGCTTTCACTTTTCAACTTTCATAGCACCAAATTGAGTAAACATTGGAACCATGGGAGATGGCTCCGCTGTGAAACATTCTAAGAGAACCATTCACCAAGGGCAAAGTTGTTTTGTAATAGGTGCTATGCTTGAATGCTTGTTTCCTACAGGGGACATCCATGTGATGTCATATCTTTTCAAATAAAGTAAAAATAATAAAGTTAATATTTATAAGTTGTCAGGTGACTTTTTATTAAAAAGTGACAAGTTAATATTACTTTATTATTATAAATATAAAATAAATGTGACTTTCCAAATAAAGCAAGTCGATGTCAAATTAGGAAAGTTCAAGTGACTTACTTTTTATTAAAAAGTGACTACTTAATATTACTTTATTATTATAAATATAAAATAAAGGTGACTTTCCAAATAAAGCAAGTTGACGTCAAATTAGGAAAGTTACTTTTGGGGTTTTTCCTTGAGAAAAGTGTCAAGTGAACTTATAAAAAGGCGTTGGGGGGTCATTTGGAAATCATCTTTTCCCTATTATCAATTACATTTTTGCAAGTTTGAGCATTTGCTTCAAATTTCAGCCTCCGAGGACGAAAACCCTCCAGTGGATAAGGAGACTCGAGGACAAAAACCCTGCTGTCTTGTGAGGTGGCTCCATTCAGGACTACAATTGTGCTTTCAAATCAGGGTATCGTCAGAATTCAGCATTGGGAGAATCAACAGGCAGAGTTATCCCATTTCCAACTCCTTCCAAGGTTCATGCTAGGGATTTTGATCAGTTGTACCAGCTAGGGCAACAACCATACATCCCTCCATTGTTGATGTCATCATTTTCAACTCTAAATCAATTCGCTACAGTGATATCAGCCCTAAATAAGATTGCAACAATGATGTTGCAACCGTACTAAGGTTTCAGACCTATTGTGTGAGGCTTTTGGACATTGTTGGTAGTTAGGGCATCATTCTTTAACCATTCATACATCTCCAATTAGCCATACCTTCCATTCAGTCATTTTCAGCGTGTGACATAATCAACTAGCTTGGATGCTATTTCCAACCAACTAATTCATCTGTATGGTCAGCTATACAAGCATAGGTTCTACCCTTATGGTTTGTTGTTTGTAAATGACAAGTGGGGATAAAAATCTAGGGTTACAATTCTGAAATTTGCATGCATAATTTCGGCTAGGGTTTCAGCCATTATATTTTGTTATGAGCCTTGCATTGCAATCTGATCTCAATAAAAATTCTGCTCTTCGTGGGCGTTCAACCACTTCAATTATTTCAAATGCCAAGTTAAAAGGTATTTATCCTTAATTTTAGAATTCACGATTATTTAGGATCTCAGATTTATTCTTAAAAAGCGTTTGTTGGTAAATCCCATAATTCGATATTTCAACCTGAAGAGGACATTACATATGGTGAGAGTATTGGCTTGTGGGGTAACGTTAGATCCCCATAGTATGAACAAAAGGCTTATAGGTTGTAAACATATTTTTTGAGGACTGTGTTTTTCTTGTCTTAGAGAGTTTCGGATAAGGAATCTTCAATGGTTGGGAAGGTGAGGGGATGGATCGAAATTATCGATGGATATCCCCATTGACAACAAGGGAGAAGATATCTTCTGGTAAGAGGTTGGGTGAGTAAGTATTTCCATGTCATGTCCATAGAAAATATCTATTGACAAGTGCAATGCTAAGCACTAGTATCTCCGTCCTTCCCAAGAAGGGTATCATGCCATGCATCTACCAAATATGGTTTCCAAGCAGAGTGAGTGGGCTCCCATATTTTTCCTTAATGATCTACTATTATGCATTTGTAACTGACGATATAGGAAGACCTTAAGTATTGGAGCCCCAATTTCATATCAGGCTGAGATCCGCTGTGTTGGATGTATGCTAGCTTTCCTCGTGATGGAATTTTGAAGGATTGTTGAGTGGATGAGATTAATAATATCCATACCCAAAATCATTGTTTGTCTAGTAGTTATTAAGAGGAGTGGGTTGATCACGGGCCTTTAGTTTCTCTCATTAGTACATTTTTAATCTTTCGAAGAGCATGACCTTGTGTTGCCAAACTTGGTTTCCAACAGAAAAGGTTGCATGGGAATTCAGTTGTTACTGTAGTACTTTGATGAGGACGTAAGGTGGAAAATTTTGCATACAAACAAGTGGATTGATAGTAAAAGTGTGGGGGATAAAGGTCATCTCTTCTTCATCCCTAATGGTGTTTGGGAATATCTTGGTAGAAGTTGCACGGTGTATGAATTTTGGAAATTGTTGTCATACACGTTTGTGGCTGAAACATAAACCCTGCTAGTCTATGTGATACATTAAAACAATCCATTCATTATACAACAAGACCAAACCTGGTTTTAAACAGTAGTAGAGCTTTAGAGGGAGTTAAGCTTGATGGAGAAATCGCTGCTTCATGCAAGTGGCAGTCGTGTAACTGTCAGTCTGTATTGACCGGCAGCTTCACCTGCGGTGACCGTACACATATGATAATTGTTAGGAACAATGTCTCTTTAGATTCCAAGATGGTTGGAGATCCTTTTGTGCACAAAAGGACATTTTCAAGCTTTATAAGAAGAGGGCACATATCCAAAGAAATCATCATTCGGGTGAACAAAGTCAATGCTCATTTGTTTGTAGGAAGGATTGGAGAAAGGAACAATGAGAGAAATCTTGTGAACAGGGTAAAAATTGTTGTACTTGTTCTAATAATCTTATTTTAATAAGTCTTTGGCAATAAGAAGATAGGAAGCAATGACTTTGCTTTGCCACTTACAAGTAGTTTTTCCCCACCTTGGGGTATTATGGATAAAAACTCTATATCTTTGTGACTCCATGGTTATGCGTTTTGTTCATGTTTCTTGCATGAAAGTATTGTTTTACATCTTCCATCAACATATGTTAGTAATCCTAAGTCATTTAAATCAATTAAAATGTCATTTTGAAGTAAATTCAAAGTAGAACAACAAATTGTGATATTGTGAATTCTAGCAAGCATGTAATTGAGAGTTTATAGTTCATTTTGGTAACATAGCAGATTTATCTTTGGTTTATTGTGGAAAGTTTGTATGATTTGTATTATAGTTGTCAGTGACAACATCATAAGAACAATAATTGCTACCTTGTAATCACGAGATATCTACAATAAGGTGGAATCAATAGGTGAGGGAAATGGCTCAAGGATGTGAAGAAAGTCTTGCCAAGAGAGTAGCTACACTTGAATCATGCATGGAAAGCGTAATGAAGTCCCAAGACACTATTACCAAAGAACAAGGCTTAGAGCTAGAAACCAAGGATCCATGGATGCTTGTTTGTGCTTATAGTCAAGAAGCTTGGCATAAAAGAACCCCATGAAGAGAAGATGAAAGTGGAGAAGAGTCCGTGGATAAGCATGAAGAACCTCCTAAAGAGAAAGGTAAAGCTAATGTAAAATATGAACATGCTACTTTCAAAGTTGAGACCAAGGTTGAGATTAAATCCTTTGAAGGACAAGTAGATGTTGAGATATTAGACAAATGTTTGAAGCAAATGGATGTATATTTTATGTGCATAAAGTAACTGGTGCTCAAAATAGTTCTTTTACATGTCTGAAGACGGAAGGTCATGCTCTAATTTGGTGGGAAAGTTTTCTAGCATTTTTCAAAAATAAGAACCCAATTGTAGATAAGTGGGATGGATGTAACAAATTGTTGTGTAAGAATTTTTATCTTATTGGGCATAAGACTGATCAGGGAATAAAGTGGTAGTATTACAAGAGGGGAACAGGGCAAAGTGTGTAGGAATATACCACAAAGTTCTCTAGACAAGCTATGTTCATGGGCTTGGACTTAGAAGATGAAGATAATTTGACCAAATACTTGGGAGGTCTCCATACATGCCGAAGGAGACGGGTCATCTCACGTAAGCCACATGACCATGATGGGGCATGCATACAAGCATACTACATTGAAGAAGAGAAGAAGCAAGGAGAGGGAGAGCCCTCAAAGCAAAATCAATCCACAAATCAAATCAAGGAGGAACAAAACCAGCTTTACAAAGCCTTCGAGAAGGGTAAGTGGAAAGATAAGAAAATTGTCACAACTTTGCATACATGTAAGGATCCTAAGAAGTTTTGTTTTAAACCCCACGAGTATCTGGCGAATTTTTGCGTGTAACCAGATTTTTTTTGCAAATAGAAATCCACCTGACTTCCAAAAGTTTGGGTCGGTCCCTGTTAACCGTTGGTTTTTGGTGAGTAACTAACCACATTTACTTGCCAAAATCCTTGGTTAATTGGTGTTGACCTGACAAGTGAAATAACATATCGATTAGGGTGAAAAAATACGTCATTTTGCAAATCTTTTGTTGCGATTTTATGAATTTCATATTGGATAATTTATCATTTTCATTTGATAATGTGAAGAATCACACCCTGCATCCATCATTTTGATCGCGATTTGGGTTTGCAGAGTTGACGCCAAGGGTGCCCATAGTTTTAATACAAAGTTGGAGACATTTTATAATTTCTATCACCAAGTTTTATATTTGTTGTAGCTTGTGATATTCTTCAATATATTTGTTGTTATAAACACTTTGGCATGTGAAGCTTCTTATTTTCTTGTAGTTGCCAAAGGAAAGCATCCAAGAAATACCGACAAATTTTGAAAATGAGGCATTCTAGAAAAATAATATATTTATTTTTTTGATTGCTCACCTTCCATTGAAGCTCACTCCTAGCACTGCTAATTGCTAAGATTCTCTACATTGAACAATTTGAAGTGCGAATTTGAGAAGTAAGAAGGTTGGTTGCATCTAGGGTTTTGACTTTGTTTTGTCCCTTTTCTTCCTACTTCATCCAAGTTTCCAGTTGCTAAAACTTAAGCCTTCAATTTAATTTTTTTTATGTTTGTTTTATAGGGTTTCGAGTCTTCAACTTCAAAAATGTCATTTGGTTCCCGTAGGCCAAGGAAATATGATGACCTTGCATGTAAGCAGTACTATTACGACCCAAAGAACAACTTCATCATATGAAATTACAGTGGGTTTAAGATGAGAATAGGGGGCAACGAGAGTTGATTCTGATGAGTTAAGAGCCTCTGGCTCCTTTGTTACCCAAATGATAGTTTGGGGACTAGGCTCATCTATTGGAGACTTTTCGTGTTCACCTAGACTAGGTTTTTTTTGTTCCTCGAGATACTCCTCAGGCACAACCTTCACTCAAAGGTACAACTTGGAATTGGGAATTGTAGAATGAAACAAATTTTGTTGTGGAAAACTTTTAATGCTACAACATTCGATTCAATGTCACTAAAAGCTCATATTGGGAGAGTTTGATAACTACATTGACTGTTGTTGGGAAGGGGTTCTAGGTTGTTACTAATGATTTGAGAGGCCCATTGTTGGAGGGCATCATAAAAAACACAAAAATTATTGTAAATAAGCAAAAAAAAATGATACAAAAAGTTTTGTAATGTTTTGTTTGATGGGTGGACTGATGGAATAAACAACACCTTTATTAACTTTTTAGGTGCTTCAAGTGAACAGTTTGTGTTTTTGGAGTCAATTGATGCTTCCAACCAAGTGAAAAATGCAAACACTTTGTTTAATATGTTGGACAAAGTGGTTGTGGAAGTGGGTGTAGAGAATGTTGTCCAAGTTGTCACTGATAATGTAGCAACATATACAGTAGCAGGGAGACTTATTGAGGAGAGACACCCTTTACTTTTTTGGAACTTTTACTTAGACCATTGCATTGATCTCCTACTTGAGGACATAAAAAAGATGACATGGGTGAAAAATTTAGTTGAAGAGGCAACAATAATACAAAATAAATTTACAATCATCCTTGAGTGATAAGCTTGATGAGAGAGCACATCAACAGAATGGAGCTTGTGCAATTGGGAGCCACACGATTCGCCACAAGCTTGATCGCATTGCAGCTTCACTAACATTTTTTAAGCAGATGTTTGTAAGCACACGATGGTTGGAGTCTCTCTAAAGTAGGAAGGCCAAAAGGAATTGGTCGCGAAGATTGTTTTTGATGATGTATTTGCAAAGACCATAGATGAGGTCATCAAGATAACTTTAGACTGAACAATTTTTTATTTATCATTTTTGTTTGTAAAATTTTTGGCCCAATTTTTTCCTAATTTTAATTTTAAATATAGATGTTATTTTGTCTTAGGTGTTAGAGCCTTTGGTTAGAGTTCTACGGTTGGTGATTGGCGAAAAAAATCCAATGGGTTATTTGAATGAGGCCGTTGACATGGCAAAGGAGGCCATAACATATAGGGTAACGAAAAAAAAATGAGCCCATTTGGCACCTAATTGATTAGAGAAGGAACATGCAATTCCATTGACATATACATGCAACGGCTTACTACTTGAACCCCAAGTTTTTCTCTGATTTATTTAGGGCTGATGAGCTCATGGATGGCCTAAATACAATGCATAAAGAGGATGATCCTTGACAAAGCCTCTAAATACATAATTGTTGATGAGTTACAGATTTATAAGATTGCAAAGGGGAAGCTCTTTTCTTCACCTATATTCATTCAAAGGAGAATGACCCATCAACTAGGTAAACTCAAAATTCAAATTGAGTCTTTTGATTTTAGTCCCGTTACTTCTTTAATAAATTCAAGTCTAGTTAACTTACAAAGCTATTAATGTCTTATTTGCAGATTTGTGGTGGGAAGATTATGGTGCAATGAAGAAATTATGCCAAGATCTATGAATATTAATGTTGAAAGCATGAAACAATGAATGTAAATATTGAACGAAGTCACCTCAAAGTAAGCAAACCACAATATTGAGGCACTAGTTTTGAAGTGGGAAGCTGAATTAGCAGAAAAATTCACGTGTATATTAAAATAGCTTGTCAACAGTTATTCTTACAGTACAAGCTTAGAAGCAAGAAGAATAGAAAAAAAGAGAGAACATCAAGTATAGAAGAGAGGAGAGTGCTCTTTAAATAGAGTTAGAGGAAGGAAGAAGGGGTTACAAAGAATTTCATCATGACCTTACACCACCTTCTTAGTATGTGCCAAATGTTCCAATTCCCCATAAGTTGACAAGAAAGTGTGTGACATGTGTGGAGGGAGTTGCTTGTGAATGTAACTCCAAGATTCCCTACAAAAGGACAAAACAAGTGTCACATCTCATAAATACGAGATATAGTGAATTTCTTATAATAAGAATTGGACAACTAAAATAGACTTAGGATTAGCCAAAATTAACTAATGACTTGGGATGAGTGAACCCAAATAAAATTGATCTCCAACACTCCCCCTTAGGCTTTATTTGGGGTTACAAAAGATGAAAAAATATTACAACGAGAAGGGAGTTGATAGTACATAACACTCTCCTTTAATGAAAGCTTTCTTCGAGAGGAATCACAAAGTTATGAGAGAAAAAAGTAGTGGTGTCGTCAAAAAGCTTGCAAAGGTGAATGCGTGATCATTGACAATCTTAAAGAATCCTCTTCAGACAAGAAGATCAATCCACAATAGAACAAGGATCAAATAGAAGGAGAATTGATCCACTAGACCTACAAAACAAAAGCTTATATTAATATTTCATGTTAAGTAAACAAAATGCTATAAGATATGATCTACATACAATTAAAGTAATAAAAGTAGATCTAAAACAAAGCAAAATGGGCAAAAGACAACTATTACAAAGTGCGAAATCCTCACAATAACCAAACCAATGTATTGAAAAACGCAAATTCTTGCAAAGAGCCTCTAGAAATTTTTGAAACGGTAAAATGATGAGCTTATCTCTGTTCGGGTAGCAGCCCCAAACCCGTGGTTAGCGACAAGCAGTTACTTGCTGTTAACCGTGGGTTTGGGACTGTTATCTCGTTGCAACCCGCCAACCTAAAAAATATACCAAAACTAAAAAAAACAAATTTCGTCATTTTACTGTCGATTTTTGCGTGTCGTGCTTGTGTGCGTTGGTGATTGGAGAACATTTGTGTTGAATCTTGAAGGTTTAAAAAATTGCTAGTAGTCGTCAGTTTGCTTTATTTCAAGCCTGCAATTGCAAGTGCTTGTTGTGCCCTTGGCCCCTGGGAGCAAATAGCAGGTTTAAGCCTTGGCCCTCGAAGCTTCGAGCTATAATGCTATTGCTAATAAATTTTAATAATTTTATAATGTATTTAATACAGTCTGAGACTTTAATCTATACCAAATACAAAGACTATTTTTTGGGTGATTCTAATATAAGATTATCAATAGTAAATACTAAACATACAGTTGGATTAGATATCGTTTTATAATTTTATTTACTATATTAGTGACTGTATTATTATTAGATTGTGTTTATGGATGATGTTCCAGAGGAGTCTTTAACTTTCACTTCTAGGGGGTAGCAGAGGAGTTGAAGAGAAGAACTTTTATAAGCCATTGTAGTGTTCTTTTTGTTTAAAATAAAGCATTGTACTCTTATTTTTCTCAAAAACTAATATAAAACATATTTATGACTCTAAGTTATGTGTTCTTTGAATCTCTACAATTATTTCTCTATATTTATTTCATTTTTTTATGTATTTCAGTATTTTTTATGAATTTATATATATATTTTTAAATAACGATTAAATTGTCGAGTAACGAGTACAGGGCAAATATTTTCGCTGTCGAGTAATCACAGTTTACGAATTTTTCTATTATGAACCAAACCACAAAATGCAAGAGACAAGATTTGTCAAGTAAAGAAACTGTCAAACAAAGAAAAACCCCACATATATTAGAAGGCTTGCAAGGTAGAAATCTCCAAGTACAATCTTTAATGTAAGACGAGAGAAGGTGAAAGAAGAATGTCTTCAAGCTATAAACAAGCATCTCGAGATAGACTATAAGCAAGTGAAAAGAATGAAGGAGAGAACTCTTTAAATAGATGTAGAGGAAGAAAGAGGGAGTTACAAAGGATCCTATCATGACCTTACACCACCTTCTTAGTGTGTGCCAAATATTCCTATTCTCCAAAAGGTGAGGGGAAAGTGTGTGACAAGTGACGATGTAGTTATTTATGAATGTAACTCCAAGATTTTCTACAAAAGGATAGAAGAGGTGTGACACCTTACAAATCCAGGATAAAATGAATTTATTACAATAAGAATGCACAACTAAAATAGACTTAGGATTAGCCTAAATTAACCTGAATGACTTAGGGTAAGTGGACCCCAATAAGATAATTTTTCAACATGCAAAAACAAAAAAACTTCAGAAGTTAGCCATTTGTATTTTGTCTCGTCCATTTAGCGCTTCTGGATGTGAATGTAATTGGAGTATATTTGAAGCCATTCACACAAAAAAACGCAACAAGTTGACAACATAACACCTCAATGACCTTGTCTTTGTGTGGTACAATCTTCGTCTTGTGTGAGACATGTGGAAGGGCAAGATAGTCTGAAGGCAATTGACTTGGATGATACTGATCTACATGCATAATGGATTGTTGAGTCTGAGAATGCGTAGCAACAACCCATGTTTATCGATGAGGAGGTTAGAAATTTGGAGAGGAAAACAAAAGAAGTGATAGCGATAGGGGAAGCGGAGGCATTGGAAGGGGTTGGTGAGGATCTGGATGATATGTTTGTGGATGATGTTCCAAAGAAGGAATTTTAACCTTCCATTTCCATGGCGCAACAGAGGACTTGGAGATGATTTTATGGTTCATTGATGACTAATCTATGAGCATTGTAATTTTCTTGTCTAAAATTGAGCATTGTACTCTTGTCTGGTCGAAAACTAATAGAAAACATACTTATGTGTTCACTACATTCATTTCATTTGTTTTTGTGTTTTACATGTTATTTCAGTTTATTTTGTAAATCTATATGTTTTTTAAAGTAGCAATAAAGTTGCTGAGTCTTGAGTACATGTCAACTTTTTGGGCTGCCAAGTAATTGTCGAGTATGAGTTTTTAAACTCTGCTAAGAACCATTGTAGTCATTGTGCTATAGATGGTCATACTGACTCTAGTGTTGGAGGTTAAATCCGAAATTGCATCCCAAAAATCGTTCCAAGGTGGAGGACTCTATGAGGACCACGATATCTTTGAAAGAATCAGAGCTAGAGATAGAAAACAATTATGATGTTGATGAGAAGCTTAATTGTATTGCCACCGACATGACAACAAGGAGTAAGAGGGAGAAGAGACGAGCAAGTTATTTCAAATCAAGACAACCAAGGTAAATGCACTTGTCGATACTGGGTCCCAATTTAATATGATTTTGAATGAAGTTGTTAAGAAGCTTGGTTTACAAACGTATGATCATCCCAATCCTTATCCTTTGGGTTGGGTGAAGATGGTTGTTGAAATACAAGTGAATACAAGATGTAAATTCAGATTTGGGATTAACTCATGATATATCGATGAGCTAGAAGCATATGTGATTCCTCTTTATGCATTTGATGGTATGTTACTGGTTCATTTTTGGTTCTGGTAACTCGATACAACAATTTTTTTTCATTGGGTTCATTTTGGTTCATTTTCTGGTAACTCGATACAACAATAAATGAAAGGCAGATTATATTTAGGAAAAATAATTTTACTTCAATTTTTTGTGTCATGCTTGCAATCTAATGACTGCAAAAGTTTTCAAAATAGAAGTGTTCAATATATGTATAAGATCAAATAAAATATCATCAAGATAGCCTAGTTGTTCCTCCGAAGGAGTACTAGTACATCAACTAGCTTGCTTTTCCTCTGTAGATGATTGCCATCCATCTCTATAGAGTAGGGCTTATGCATCATTCCCTAACACCTCAATTGGAAGATCATCATCACCATCATCCATAGAGCCAGCATAATTCCGCATCCTTTAAGATCCGGAAAGGTAATTATGTGAAGCATGAGACAAAAGATGAAGATTAAAATGCACATAAACAAGGTCCTCCCCTTTTTTGTTTCCAAGCCTGTTGCTTTTGTGAAATGGATGGAGGTGTACTCATTCCAATTCCACTCAAATGCAGAAGCACTAGACACCTATGAAGAAAAATGATTTTAAATTAATCAAAGATTAATTTAAATTTTTAAATTAATCGAAAATAAATTTTAAATTTTCAATAGATTTTTAAAATACAAAATTTAAAGTTCAAACAATAATTCTAGTTTTGAATTCAACCATTAAGTTACATGATATATAGATTAAAAAATTTAAATACCTGAGAAAGGACATTGATGATTGTTGTTTGAAGAAAGGGTGTTGCTGTCCCATGTGTCTCCCAAAATGTTACGGTTTTTAAGTTGGCGCGATCATATGTAGCATCGTGATGGGAAAGTTCACCTTTGCATTAATATATTGTGATAACTCCTTTATTTGAGCATGCTCCTCTCATTTGGTATAGAATCTATTAAGATATGATTTGCATTCCCGAGACACCTCATCATCTAACCATGGTTTCTTATGAAACCAACTAAAATTAAGCACAAAAGCAACATAATGAAGAGGACTATGAAGCATCTTCCACCTGATCTCAGTACATGCCCAAACCAAGTCCTTCGTCATTTGATCAAATGAAGGAGCTCCATCGCTAAGTATGACCTCTAGCCTCTCCCTAATTTGCTCAAGGCTCTCAAAACCATCCCCCATGCATGGTTTGTTACAAAAAAAGCGACGAAGGACCTCAAAAATGGGCCAAAAAAGTTCAATAAGTCACTGGCTTGCTTCCAAATAATGGAGATCCAATGCCAACAATGAGATTAGAGATCTCATTGCATGCATTGGTGTTAGTACTTAGATGACTCCTCCAGCTATCCCATTCTATTGACACCACCATCTCACTAAGTGATTGCTTTACTTTTACCATGCATTCAATCATGATGAATTGTGCAGCAAACTGTGTATCAACACACCAAAGTAGGTGCAAGGATGTTGGACTAATCACCAACATCCCCCTCAGGGATTTGTGACATGGACTAACAACGTCCCGTGGGTACTTATCTGGTGTTTGTATCGGGCGTTAACAGGGCGATCTTTTGGCGCAACGGCAAGCATTCCTTTCTAACAATTGGTATCAGAGTCGTGGTCACGAGTTCGAATCCCCTCGGGTAACGCTGAGGGGGGAATTGTTGGACTAATCCCCAATGTCCCCCTTAGGGATTTGTGACATGGACTAACAGCATCCCATGGGTACTTATCTGGTGTTTGTATCGGGCGTTAACAAGTCGATCTTTTAGCGCAACGGCAAGCATTCCTTTCTAACAAAGGAAGCATTTATCCTGTATAGAGCTTGGCACATGAAATATTTGACTATAAATTGTTTAATTTTCTTTGCATTCCCCAACAAATGACTAATCCATCAAAGACCATCATGTAGATATTTGAAGAATAAGTTCATACAATGCACTGCACATGGTGTTCAAAATATTTGTGTGTACTCATCTTAGAGTATGCCTCATGCTAAGACATTATTTGCAGCACTATCTGTTATGACTTGCACTACGCTATTTCTTCTTATCTTTTCTATTGGCTGTATTGTTTATCAGTCTTAGTGCCTCTTTCCACAAGGGGGGGCTCACAATATTAAAAGGCAACCCACAACCAAAAAATAGTCTCCCAATAGCAGCATCAATATTTTTGTTGTCTATAGTATCATACATCTTTCCAATTTGAGACTTGTTAATGGAAAGGTTTTGTGTATTTGGGAATAGAGGGGGTCTCCTTGAATGTTCCTATTGTGCATCTTGTGGTTTCAAAGACTCCATATAAGAGAACTCCCTAATTAATTCATCCCTTTTAAGATCAGGGATTTGCTTGCAAACCACAATTTGTTCCCTTTTCCCCATCCTAAGCAAGTGGTACTTCGATCGTGCATCTGAGATTTCAAAGACTACATATAAGAGAACTCCCTAATTAATTCATGCCTTTTAGGGATTTGCTTGCAAAACCACAATTTGTGCCCTTTACCCCATCCTAAGCAAGTGGTACCTCAATCCTGCATCTGGACTGCTTTTCTGTGTGAGGCAATAAGGGCATTTCCATGTCTTTCATCCAGAACTACTTTAGTCTCCCCTGGGAAAACCACCAATTATCACCAGACTCTTCCATAATTTATTCTCAATTTCTATTTTTGCTATAGTAATTTTTTCTCATTCTTTTTTTTTGCTGCACTATAGCTAGGTGGATTCGATACATTTTTCCTGCTAGATTGTGGGGTAGTGGGAATTGAAGAGGATGCATCCATTTTGATGTAAAATCTAAAACAAATGCTACAAAATGAATAAAACAAATAATTTGAAGAGGAAAAAAGAGAAGAAACAACATCAAATTCCGGAATCAAAATAAAAAATTTAAAAGTATTAAGAAAGGAAACTTAATTGAATAAATAAATTGAAAAAAATACATGTAACAATCTTTTTGAATATGTAATAGCCTTTCTTTGATATGCAGTTCCCTTAAAATGTCCTACTTCCTTAGTTCTCTTAAATAAGCAACTTCTTCTACTCTTAACTTCCCAATATTTTATGTTTTATTTATTTTTAATTGTAATCCAAATTTTAAAATTTTTGAATACTTTAAAGCTTAAGATGGTGCTCTGAAAATGCAACAACCACCTAAACATAAAAAATTAAAAAATAAAATAAAGTAAAACATTTTAACATGTAAATAAAGTCCATATTTTTAACATAAAAACTTAAAGATTGTGCATGATTACCATTCCACTTCTCTCTTTTATGCATGTATATTAAAATTATTTACTATTGAATTAAAATTAAAAAAATCTAAAGCTGTGCATGTGATAAAAAGTATTTAAACTCCTAATAAATAATATAGATTACCTATTAAGCTTAATAGTATATCCTTTATTAAACCTATATTAGGTGGTATAGTAGTTAGTAGTTAATTAGGCTGTTAATATATATAATTAATTAAGCTATACAGTATTATTAATTTAAGTTAACAATTAATCGTTATATATAATTAGGCTATATTTATATTTTAAGTCTATATTAGGTGATACTTAACTTTTGAAACATAAGTTTATATATAAAATAGTAATGTGCAGAGAATGCAAACCTATGTTTATTGTTGTATATCAGTAATGGCATTGCGTGAATGGTATGTGTGATACTAAATTAAACAACACAGTAAACTTAAGTATATACGTAATGCTGAAACTTAACTTTGCGTGGCATAGTAATATATATAATTTTGAAGACTGTATATTTATTACCTATGTTTATTGTTGTATATCAGTAATGACGGTGTGTGAATTGTATATCCAATACTAAATTAAACAACATGCAATACACGTGCAAGCTACAAAATTATTTTTGCAACGACTACCTTCATGCATACTTAGATCAGCAGTGACGGCCCTACAACGTGGCTGGAACGGGGTGGTTGGATCTTTCATTGCATCATCACCATTGCAATGAAATAAAATGAAAATGACCCATCCAAAACAGCATTGCTGGGGCGTCCACGTTTCGTCCCATCAAAATGTGAAATGCCTTGTCTACATTGTGTTTGTTGCAACGCTGCACCCAAGTATTTCACCATGTGGGTCAGCCATTGTTATGATATGAAAGAAAGACGACTCTTAAAGGATCTGCATGGACTATAGAGATCACCATAAAGAATAGATATCCACTTCCATGAATTGATGACTTGCTAGACCAACTTCACCATGCTAAGTATTTTACAAAGTTGGATCTCAAATTAGGTCATCATTAAGTTTGTATAAAGGAGGATTTATGGAAGATAACCTTTAAGACAAAACAAGGTTTGTATGAATGGTTGGTACTTCCATTTGGTTTATATAATGCATCTGATACATTCATGAGACTAATAAATTTCGTATTAAGACATTTCATAGATACATGTGTCATAGAGTATTTATATGATATTCTGATTTACAATGTTATATGAAAAGAACATCTAACTCATTTGATACAAGTCTTGCAAGTGTGGAAAGAAAAACAGCTCTTGTGCAATATGAGGAAATGTGAGTTTGCAAAATAATCACTCGTCTACTTGGGACATGTTGTTGGAGGAGAACTAAGAGTGGATCCAACAAAGGTTGAAGCCATCATTAATTGACCCACACCTAGGAGTGCCATTGAGAGCAGAAGCTTTGTGGGAGTAATGTAATACACAAGTTTAGTCTAGATTTCTCCACTACAATAGCACCCTTACATACAATTTCGGCAATGCGTAAGAACTTTCATTGGAATAAAAAACATGATGGTGCTTTTGATTCATTGGAATATAAAATCTGCCATACACTGGTCCTTAATCTATCTAATCTGCAGCAGCCATTCGAAGTTGAAATGGATGCAAATAGGATATCGGGACGGTGTTGTTGCAAGGAGGTCAGCCCGTTTGTTATCATTCAGAGGTATTTTTTTCAGTGGTAAGAGGGTATCTTGTTTATAATAAAGAAATGTACACACTAGTTCAAGCAATAAAGAAATGGAAACATTATTTGTTGGGTAAAACAATTATTGTGCAAATTGACCACAAACCTCTCCAATATTTGCAAGCCCAAAACAAATTGCAGCAAGAAAGACATTACAAATGGATAGGATTTCTTCAAAAATTTCATTTGATGATCAATCAAAAGAAGGGCAACACAAAAGTAGTAGCACATATATTATCTAGGCCACCAATAAAGCATGTTTCAGATTTGGCAACTATCTCACAACTTGAGCCTTTCATTAAAGAGGCTTAGGAGGAAGCATATGCACAAGATGCCATGTTGGGGAGACATTCCAGCAATTGTAGGCCAAAAATATTGATAATGAAGGCAATGATGGATGCTACCTCAAGAATAGGTTAACTCTACAAGTGGGATAAGGTATGTGTGCCAAAGAAGGAAAGACTTCTTTTGATGTGGCAAGCACATGCTTCAAAGGTTTCGAGACACTTTGGTGTTGGTAAGACCATGGCTCATTTGCAAAGATATGTGCATTGTTCCACTGTGCAAAAAGAAGTATCTAAATTCATTCTAAGATGCCATGAGATCCTTTAGTGGACTGAAAGACATTTCCAAACATGATATGAAGAGGGCACAAATCCACATAAGTCATCGATCGGGTGAACATAATCAATGTTTAGTTGTTTGTAGGAAGGATTGGAGAAAGGAATAGTGAGAGAGCTTGTGAGCAGTTATTGTACTTGTTCCAATAATATCATAATAAACCATATTTGGGCATAAGAAGATAGGATGTAGTGTATTTTCCTCTTCCATCTAGTTTTTTTCCATCCTAGGGTTTTTCAGATCAAAAATCTTTGTCTTTGTGGCTCTATGGCTATGCGCAGTGTTCATGTTTCAGTTTTGAAAGTACCGTTTTACATTTTGCATTAAGTATTGCACTAATTCTAATTCATTTGAATGAATTGAACTGTCATTTTGAAGTAGAACAGCAAATTGTGATTTTGTGAATTCTAGCAAGGTTGTACTTGAGAATTTATAGATCACTATGATATGATAGTTTTGTGAATAGTTGCTGAGTTGAATTGTTGGGGAAAACAATGGTTGCTAGGATAGTGGTTTCCAGTAACCTAGAAGCATAAGAAGGTTTTCTTATGTGAAATAGTGGCCTTGGTACTAAGCTAGAGAATTCTGCATTCAAAAATGTGATCAATCGCAACTCTGTGTTTGAGCATGTAAGGGAGTGTAATGTATGATTGACTAGGGCGATTCATGCTATTGCAGAAGGTTTCTTTATTTTATTTTTTCAGACTTAAGTTTTTTGGGTTAGCTATCAAAATCAAGTAATATTTGTTGGAGGTTGATATTTGTGAATAGTTGCTGAGCTGAATTGTTGGAGAAAACAACGGCTGTCGGGAGAGGGGTTTCTAGTAACCTTAAAGCATAAGAAGGTTTTCTTATGTGAAATTGTGGTCTTGGTACTAAGCTAGAGAATTTGTAAAAACCCCTCATGGGATTGTACTAGAATAATGCATTAAATTAAAAAAAATTAATTACTCAACATTCACTCTTTTATTAGATTACACCCTGAGAATCTAATTAGTGATATTTAACAAACTTAACCAAGCATATTACACTATCATAAACTTAGAACAATAACAGTTCCAATCTTTGACACTGTATGCAACATAACACAACAAAATTGCAAGAAAAGTAATCACATTAAAATCTAGCCACGACTGGTTCAATAATACAGCTATTGCTGTTGAAGTATATCAAAATAATACAATTACATTTTCATTAGGCATTTAGCCATAATACAATAAATAGATACTATGCTCCCCAGAGCTCAAATCAAACTAACTCGTGTATTTCTGATAATCTCAAGGGTAGTCTCCAAGTAAGTATTGCAGTGGGGAGGGAAAGCATCATTCAAGCACTTTTCCACACTAACCACGGACCATCGATCCCATGCACAATCACCCATTAGGGAATGGCCCTCCCTTCACGGATAGGTAGATGGTAACGGTGCGAGAATTCAGAGAGACATGTTAGTACCCCATGTGCCGTAAGATCTCTACTATATGATGTGTATCATAAAGAAAATACGTTCTAACATGATATCGCACAAACACGTAAATCAAACATAGGAATTGACAATGTCTGTCTAACATTATTTTGGCCAAAGTTTTCAAATAACATATAATCTGTAAGATCAATCAATTTCATACACACCATTTGATCGGATTATCTTCATCTTACATTCATGATGCCAACTACGCTAGTGAAGTCCATCTCACTACTTGTTTGACATTATCAATGCAAGACTGTTTAAATATAACATAATATATAAACCAATGATTACAACAGATTATTCCTACTAACAAATATGCAAGCATACTACGTACGGGAAATAATCATCACTATGCATTTAGTCCGTCAAATGCATTAAATGAATTTCACATAATTAAGATATTTCAAATATTATGAATATATCTTATTTCTTTTCAAGAATCATACCATCTGGGCATGAATCATATCAAATTCATTATTACATAAACATCACAAGAAATCAATGAATTCTTAATCACAAGCATAAATAAATTTTAACTAACTTTACACAATAATACATGTATCCCTGTAACCATTTCGTAATTGGTGAAGTTCAACTTACAATAAGTTGTATATAACTATACTTAGTATAATAGTTACCAGTTTTGTAACAGGGTTTACTATTCCATTTATATGTATTTCTAGTACATTTAATGAATCCCCTTACAATTTTATATATGAAAACCTCATCAATTAATTACGATGTTAAACACTTGGTTTTTAAAAGTATCAAATAACAATAGATATATTAGTCCAGTCATTTTCTAAATTTTACTACATAAGTAGTTAACCCAACTAACTCGTTTTCAAGTAAATAACTCGAGGAATACTAGATCAATTCACAACTAAAAAATTTCATCATTGACCAAGTATTATGCAAGCTACGTCATTCTATTATGTAGAGCTCTATTACATGACACATGCTCAATTTCTAGTTTGACCATTGACTAGTTATAATAAAAAGAATATGCTAAAAATGCGTTTACATAAGTATAAAGGCGAGTTCAAGCCACAAAAAGGAAATCTGAGGTAATAATAAAGTTCCACCCCAAGATTCGATTTGCAACCAAGAGGAACCGTAGTTTCCTTCATATATTTAACGTTTCTTTCACAATGGAGTATACGGAGCGTTCTATGTCGATGGTATATTCTTTCATACATCTCACAGTCTAAATTGTTTTACTAAAGCGCTATATACATGTTATTAACACATTCTCAAATTTATAAAGATTGTACGCAATTAAAATACAGTTATAATACTATTTTGCCTTCTATTGTGCAGGCATATAGTCTTTTATGTGTGCAAATCATTTACACTAGCAAAAGTGTATGAATAAAATTGGGGGACACCTATAATAAACTACTGTTCGCTTATTCACAGAATTGTACAAAAGTGTATGTTCAGTATGTGGCGCTAAAACAATTGTATACACTTAGATTTCTCTATTCACTGGGATATATTTATTTATAATATGCGTCTTCTAATTAGACAAAACACCATCAATGATTTGCTCTTTTATAAGTTTCATTTTGATTCCCTACATTAGCTTTTTGATGAGATATTTGTACAGAAAGATATCCTATGCAACGACTTCCTTATTCTATTGTAAACAGATTGTTATACAAATCCACATCGATACAAATCGACTTATCAGACACATACATGGATTTAAAGACAAAACTAACCTTTTCCTTCCGTTGTTGTACTCTCCTCTTCCAACCTGCGTCGCTATTTTCCTCTTTACTTCATTGTATCTCTTCCTTATTTCTACGTTGTTCTTCCCTACAAAATTGCGTAGCTCACTTCTTTACTTCGTTGTATTCTCTTTATAAGATTTTCTCTCCTCTTCCAAAATCGCTGCATAACCTTTTCCCCTTTTTGCCGAATTCCTTCTATCTTTTCTTTTCTTCATCGTCATCGTCTTGCTTCGCTGTATATAATCTCTTCTTTTCCCTTTTACTATACATGCAAAAATCTGTTTTAATTTTAGCGCTTGGTAAATATCCATACCAGTATATTAACTTTGAGTTTTTTTTTTTTTTTTTTAAATATTTTATTTTAATCATGTGCCCATCGCTGCTTCTATCAATTAGATTAAAAAAATTCACTTTTTTAAATTCACTTCATACATGAGTCGATGCTTTGTTTAACTTGAGTTTCATTTATTTAATAAATCATGCATGTTTTAATCTTTATTCAAAGCCTAGTTAATTGTTAGTTTAAGTCCACTTAAGTTTAATTTTAGACCTTGAATACTCAAGAAATTTCATGCATAGGATTTAGCACTTTAAGTTAACATTATTATAATAGTTGAATTTCTTTGATTTAATGTAATTGGTAATTATCTCTATTAAATATAATCCACCAATTAATAATTATTTCAAAATATCTCCTTTAACTAAATACCAGGGTATAAGGATTATCTATATTTATATAAATCAAGTATTCTATTGTTAATTTTTAACATTAATAAAAACTCTTACACGAAAAGACATCAAATCAAGACAATGATATTCACCGAATATCATTTAGACCTGTCACTGTTTTAGGCAACCATATTTATGTCAACATCAACTACATGATCATATAACAACATTGTATGCGTAAATCTATGTACTACAATCACACATGAAATCACACAACTAGATCGCTATAAGCATCAATTGAAAACATGAGCATAGTAGAAGCATATAAGCACTCACTATCTAAATCGACCAAAAGAGTTAAACAAGTTATTCTACTGTGGTGTGTGTTGGGTTATGAGCAATTCTTCTATTATCCCCCAATCATTTTATCTACACCATTCTCTCTGATGATACACTCCCTCTGTCATGCTCTGAGGGAAGAATTAATCCTACATCCACCTCGCGACAAGTAGGTAGTTAGTCTGAGTCATCATATATATCCATAGTTCCACGGCGTTTCGAGATAGAGGGACGCAGGGACGGATTTCAGGGATGGGGGGATGGAGGGCATAAATTTGTGGATGGCGAGGGGACGGCAGTGGGGCGGAGGCAGGGGAACGGTGCTAAAATACATATAGTACTTGAAAAATTAGTTATAAAAAGATGTATAAGGATTAAGTATATTGCATTGAATATCAACAATTTAATATTGTGATTTAATCATTCAAGTTTCAAATTTGATCCATTGAACAATGAACATTAACAATTTAACGTCCCGACGGAGTGTGGCGGAGGTGGTGGAGCGGTTGGGTGGCGTCCCCTTGACGTCCCTGTGTCTTGGGGACGTCTCCTCAAAAACGGCATTTTTTTTGGAGGGATGCATCCCCGTGGAACATTGTATATATCAACTAATAATGTATAACTAACAAATATACATCCACAATGTACAGAAATAAGAAAGTGCAGCTGTCACATAATAATCCACAGATTCAAAGGTTATAATACTTAGGATGAAATCGGGATGTAATAGAATTTCGCATTCAGAAATGTGATCAATTGCAAATCTGTCTTTGAGCATATAAGGGAGTTCAATGTATGATTCAGTAGGGCAATTCTTGCTGTTGCAGAATGTTTCTTTATTATTTTGTCGGACTTTAGTTTTTTGGGTTAGCTGTCAGAAACAAGTAATATTTATTGGAGGTTGATATTTGTGAATAGTTGCTGAGGTGATTTGTTAGGGAAAACAGTTGCACATTCATGTAATTTAGGATTTGTCATAGATGATAAATAACAAAATATGTTTGTAAAACTAAATGAATGATCTAACTGCAACAAAAGTTTATATGAACATAAATAATTACTATCCGTAAACTTTTGGGCCTTTCCCTAGACTTTATCATTGTGTATGCAAATTCTAGATATACCCAGAGAGCAATATTTAGCTCTCCGAGACAAAGTGATTGTACTTCATTGTGCTTCCGTAGGAATTATATCCATTGGAGTGCAGTTTATGGACCTTTGTTTGGCATATGCTACACTTGGACTAGGTATTGACTGTTATGTTTCATGTCATTATACATCCCAAGTATACTGATCCTCTGAGTGGACTTCATGCAGAGGCCAATGTACCCCCTTTCTGCATCATGTGTATCTTTAAGCTGTCAATCTAATTTCATTGTTAGTTTAATATTTCAGCTGTTAATCTCTATTTATTACTGGACATGAGAGATTTCATGATTGTGCATTATTTTGATAAATGCATCCAGGGGCTGCTTTCCACTCTCCGGAACCCTGAAAGTAATCCAGTTAGGATATATGCTTGGAGTAAAGCACTATCGCAGGACATATAATTATAACCTTTTTTCCCCGTGCATTATTTTGATAAATGCTGAGGATCGCCTTTCTACTTTTTAAAACCCTGAAGTTAGGCCATTTAGAGAACATGTTTGGCGAGATACAAGCTGAGAACTATAGGACTCGGAAACAAAACTTGTTGTTTTCACCAGCTTGAGAAAGATTACAACCTTGTAGATAGCATCCTTTAATAACCTATAAGAAGCTTCAAAGAGCTTGACGATCTTTAATAAATTTAGTTGATAATTATGACTCATGAGTGAACTGCTTCTTAGTGGCTCTCAATGTCTCATGGCCACATTGGCTAACTTTACATTAAAATTACTGTTACTTTACATTTTCTATTTGTTCTTATCATGATCTTCTTATCAATCTCATAGAATGGTTTGCTCAAAATGCACACATATACATATACATATATTGCTCTCTTTTGCTGGTAGTTTATTTGTCTGCTTTCTGGCATCCTTTTGAATTGAATTCCAGTTTTATGATGCACTTCTAGTACCCTCGCAAATGATTTGATGAAATGGTCTGATTTTAAATCTCTTCGATAATTAGACAGGGTCCAGAACATAAATAATGTAGTGTGATCAAAAAGATGAGAATAGCAATTTGTTTAGAGTTAATTGTAGGAATGCATCTTTTTGACTCACATCCTTTGGGAACATCACAATGATTAATGATTTATGGACTGTATTTGCAGGTAGCTTTTCTAATCTATCGTCCAATCATGCGCTTATTTAGATCTTCTAAAGGGTCTGAAACCTGCTGGCCTGCAGATCTGCCCCATGGAAATAAGGAGGCAGAGCAATCAAATGTATCCCATGAACTGGTTCTGGATCTTGGATCACATTGGAAGCCTGTCATGTAAGAGTTAAAAATTAATATTACTGAGAGTGGCAAGTCTACTTTTCTCATTGTTGTCCAGTTTTATAGACTCTTATTTTCCTTCAAGAATGAATCAGTTTTCAGAAAAATCCATTTTACTTTCTATTTACGGATCATATTACAGGTGGTCAGATCTGCTTACAACAGTTCATTCAATGTTGCCTTCAAAAGCTTGGAACAGTCTCTCTCCAGAGTTGTATGTTACATTTTGGGGGCTTACATTATATGATTTGTATGTTCCTAAAAGGCGTTATGAATCTGAGATTGCAAAACAGCATGCTGCTCTTAAACAACTTGAGGAATTATCAGACAATTCCCATACTGCTATTGCTAAACGTAAGAAAGAAAAGGAAAGGATTCAGGAGGTTTTGGACAGACTAATGAGTGAACTTCAGAGGCAAGAACAGAATGTCACAGCCGTACATCGGCGACTTGTACAAGAAAAGAACTCTTGGTTGACTTCCTGCCCTGACTCTTTAAAGATCAATATGGAGTTCTTACAGCGTTGTATATTCCCACGTTGCGTTCTCAGCATGCCCGATGCAGTGTATTGCGCTAAGTTTGTCCACACTCTGCACTCTCTAGGAACACCATTTTTTAACACTGTCAACCACATAGATGTTCTTATATGCAAAGCTTTACCACCCATGATATGCTGTTGCACAGAGTTGGAAGCGGGTAGGCTTGGCAGGTTTTTGCATGAAACATTGAAGATGGCCTACTATTGGAAGGTATTTTGTTAATGCGATCTGTTACGAGATTCAATGGTAGCGTCCTTTGCCTGTTTTAGTATCTTGGCCTTTTTTTTCAAAGACATCCACGTGATTTTCAATTTTGATAAGATTGTTCACTTTAAAATTTGAAACAAGCAAACCTAGATTCTCTGTTATGTTGAGAACATTGAATTTTAGTGTTTTACTTTGAGTTTATTTATATTTTCTGGGAAGGTGCTCATTCAACTATTTCCATATTTGCAGAGTGACGAGTCTATTTATGAACGAGAGTGTGGCAACATGCCTGGATTTGCTGTTTATTACAGGGATCCAAACAGCCAGCGGGTAACATTTGCACAGTACATAAAAGTAAGCATTCTTTGTGATAGTACGACCTTATTTGGCTTGGTTAGAGAAATGAGTCCCTTCTTTCACTTTTGCGGTGATGTATATTTGTTTTTAAATCATGTAATTATTCTGAGCCATCATCCATCGGAAATAATTGGATTAAGTTACTAGAAATGCCCCTGCATGACACGTGGATACACTGTGTCTGTGTGTGGACTAGCATTCTGTACAAGCAAGTGCATGTTATATTTGTATGAAAATGAGTGTTCTTGTGCTGCAATGTACCAGACATTCATATAAATGTTTGCTAAACCCCACTCCTCTTCATCCCTGATTCATATCTATTTACATATTTAGATCTGCCTATTGTTGAATTCCATCCTCCTTTGTCCCATAAATTCTGCAAATAAGAGACACACACTTTGGGGTAGGTACATGTTTCGGAGACATGTATGGATCTTGGATATGCTTATGAGGTGGGGGATGTCCCCTAACATCTCTTGACACCTCAGTGGGCATCTTCTACTCCTGAAAACAAAAACAATGCCCCCCACCTCCCCACCCAATAAAAAAAGAAAATGGAATAATCAATAATCTAAGCACTGAAAGATCAAAAAACCTAACATAATTCATTCCTCAATTATTTAATTAAAGAAATGTGCATTGTTATGCCAGATAACCTGTCCATGCATTATATTTGTTTATATGCTGGATGCCTTCATTTTCTTTCTTTAATATCAAATGTCAGTTCATTTCAATAATTACATCTTCCCCCAATAAAGGGGTTTGTGGAAATAGGAGTCATCCTCCTGAAGGATGCAGAATCTGAAATTTGGTTGAGCAGTAAACGGCAACCCTTGTGAAGCAGGAAGAGGTGGTGTCATTAGAGACTCTCAGGGACATCCAATAATTATCCATTCAATCTACATCAGTAAGGACACAAATAATCCGGAAGCTTTAGCCTACTAAAAGGATTTAAGTTTGCCAGAGATGAAGGATGCACTGACATATAGTTTGAGGGAGGCTAGATGTTATTGATCAATGTGGCTTAAAAATGCAGATGTCCAGCATAGATTGAGATACTGGAAGAGGTTCTGCTTCTAGCTGATTCCGTAACCAATATTAGATTCACTTGCATTAAGAGAGAAGGAAATAAAATAGCAGCTAAAGCAACACATAATTTCAATAAGCAACTTGGCACCCTGCTCTCCTGAATGAGACTCAATACTTGGTAGTTTTTTACCGCAACAATAGCACAGACTAAATCAAGTATAGGTGTCACTGGTATAACTGGAGTTGTGCTGGTTGACACTTTACTGTCGGCTACCAGATGGAAGACTGATCGGATGTTGATTTTGACCAAAAATGTGCCGGTTGTCACTTTCTCGCTCTCTTGTGAGGATCATTGGTTTGGAGTAGGATATGTGCCTGTCGGCACTTGTTTCTCAACTTCTTGTGTTCTCTGTTTTGGAGAAACCTATGTGACGGCCGGTACTTGTTTTATTCGAATAGCACCAATTCGTTTATTCTTGACTTTTAATGAATGGAATGCTGACTTTGCCCACTTTACTCCATTCTCATGCTAGTCAAAACTTCCGAGGTTGAGACGCAAAGGTTGGCAACGGTTGATCAGGACACCAATTACTTTGTGTGACAGTTTTTGCAGATGGCAGTTTAGTGTGAATTCCTGCAAATTGGATGTCCAAGAGACGCTGCATGGGATGGGTGTAGTTTGATCGTTTGTGGTGTCTGGACAGGTGAAGAGTGAGAGATGGAACAAAGAAAAATTAGAGATTGCATTGCTCTTCTGTTTTTCTTGAAGCTCATGCAGCCATAGATTATGCATTTCCTAGATATGACTGTTTTCAGCTTGATGAATGAAGATGATGATTAAGACTGTTTCTTGGGTTCCAGTATGCCGTCTTTGATGATTAAATAAGATGTTCCAGTCAAGAGATCTCTGCGAGGACTTGTGGCTTCCACTGCTCTCAAGGTGCATGAGGCCATGCATTTTGACTATAATATGCTTTGTGCATCTCTTCATACTTACGAAGCTCCATTGCTTTCGTTCTCATATGCGGTTGAAAAAGAAAAAGGATTTAACTTTTTAAGTTGAGTCTTTCTCTGATCAAAGGTTAGGGATGCCTGGATGTAGCTGGGAATATTCGCTATCAGCTGACTGTTAAAAATGAGATATTTTATTGCTCTTCCTTTTCTCTTGAAGATCATGTAGCCATGGATTATGCATTTTTAACATATGACTACTTTCCGCTCGACAAATGAAGACGAGGAGGAAGACCGTTGCTTGGGTTTCGGTTTGCTGTCTTTGATGATCAAATCTACGTTACCGGATACGCCACCCCTAGGCCCTGGGAGCATGGGGAAACGCTCCCCAGATACGGGAGCACGGGGACATGCCCATGGAGCGTCCCTGGGCTGTGGATACACCCCGATACGTCTGGGTGACATATCCGGCCATATCCTGGCATATCCTGGCGTTTCCAGCAATTTTTTTTTTTTTTTTTTTTTTCAATTTTGCTTAATAAGAATTCAAACACAGACTTCAAAAAACAAAACAAAGTATGAAAACCTCTCTGCAGTTTCAATGGCTGGCTGTGTTTGACTGTTTTCAAAACGTGAGCCTCAGTTGATTCATCTGTATCTTCTTTATTAGGGCTGTATACAACAGCTGTGAAGGTTGCCAGAGCAAGTCAGCAAGTCTTCCAGTTATTGGATCGCGTTTCAGCCTTGCCAAAATAAAGGAAATAAATGTCTGTAACATGATCAAGATGAGGGACAGGTTGAAATCAATTATGTCTTTTTTTGCTTATCCTTATGTCCCAAAAATATGGTTCTCCAGGACTCTTTCTGTGCAGTACATACGGTAAGATCATTTGCACAGGTATAATACAAAAGCTCAACTCGTGAATAAGCTCAAAGAAGAGAACAGGGCATAGTCTTAAGTTGATTTAACACCAGGTAATCTCATTGTAATCTTCACCAAACTGCAGAGAGTGGATTTTCTTGTCTTTATTTTGGTCCATACTGTTAAGTTTTAACATTTGTATTATGTACTTGTAATAATAAATAAGACTAATCTAACTTTGACAATTGAATATTATGATATTGGGCATTGAATTATTAGTATGTTTTGTGGTTATTTAACTTATTATGTTTCTTCTATGCATATGATGTGGTTAATTTTGCTTATATGTCTAAATTTTTATATTTTTTTAATTTTTTATATATATTTTTGTAAAGCCGTATCCAGCCATATCCAACCCCCCCAAAAAAATCGCCGTATCCCCGTATCCAATTCTCGTACCCATATCCGTACCCATAACTGTATCGGTAATGTAGGATTAAATATGATGTTCCAGTCAGGAGCTCAGTGGATATTTTGCTTAAACTTCTCTTAAGGTGCATGAGGCCATGTATTTCGACTATTATGCTCATCTCTTCAGAAGAAAAAAAGATATTCAGTCTCTGATCAAATGATAGGAGGTAGCTGTGAATATTCGCCATCAGCTGACTGTAGTTGGCATGATTTAAGGACATGCCTGGGTAGCTAATTCAAGATTACTGATTGCTCTAATTTTCTGGGTATGTAGATGAGTGAATATCTACTTATTTCTTTTCTTTCTCTTCATCTTTTGTCTGGTTAGGGGTAGGTACAGATTGTTTACCAGCCTAATAATTGGTAAAGATCAGTGATCCAGCTTTTGGAAAAATCCTCATTTACTAAGGATGGATACCGGATATTTGGTCCTTTAGAAATAAATTTGAGCATGTGTTTTTTTAATCTCTGGCTGTATCGGTCAGTTATCATGAAGCATCATTAAGTAAATAAGGGTGACCTTCTCATGTGAGGTCAATATTGTGAAACAGTTCCGTATTCTATTAATCTATAGTTTCACAACATAATCACATGATTAAGTTCTTTCCTGACATCCTAAGTTACTCGCTAATAAACACGAGGTTTACTAAAATAGCATCATAAATGAGGACTTAAGATTGTAAACTTGGTTGACAAGGCTTTGATCACTGAAAAATCGAAAATATATTTTTTGTTTGGCCTTGCAGCCTCTACTTATCCCTTTGAGACTGAGTTGAGCATGCAAGTAGTTTCTTGTGTTCTTCTTTCTCACAGGCTTAGTGAACTTTTATGATAGGTCTAAAATTTAAGTAAGTTTTTTCAAGCAAAAGTAGTGAATTTGAAATTTTTAATTTTCTTAATTTATATCAACTTAGCAATGGTTAGCCAAATTTTGGTTTTTTTGTATCATTGATTTCGAGTGTCCTGTTTTTAATATTTTCAGATGCAATATATAAAATACAGCCCTATTTTTAAAGATACAGTCAGAACGTTAAATTTGTTATTTTATATATAAAGTAGGTTAAAACTATACTAATTGGATTTCCTCAATGATCTCACAACATACTCCAATGAATGAATTTGTGAGAAATGCTTACCCCATGAACATCAAACAATGGGACCACTGCCCAGTAGGGATGGCTTAAAATTTTTGGCATGCCACTAAACAAGTTGGTGTTGTAATTCCACACCAATCTGATTCAATAAATCACATCCTAGTTCTGCAGAAACAGAAGCAGAAAACAAACTAAAAAAAGTGCTTAAACTTGAAGATGAGAACTTTTAGGGTCTATATATTTGCAGTTTTATATTTTTATAGAATAAGATTTTTCTGGCTTTGCAAATTACTTACCTTGATTTCAATTTTCAAATTTTGTCATTAATACACATCTAACGATTTAAAACAATTATAGTCATGGTCATGTTTATAGGATATTTGTTTTTCATTATTAAATTAGTTGCAGGTCTGATTTTTTCTATCATTAATAGGTTCACTGGAAATGGAGTGGGCGGATTACACGTTTGCTTATACAATGTTTGGAGTCAAATGAATACATGGATATTCGCAATGCCTTGATAATTTTGACAAAAATTTCTAGTGTTTTCCCCGTCACAAGAAAAAGTGGTATTAACCTTGAAAGAAGGGTGAGAATACAAGCTAATGTTTTTGTTATATATCATGAAAGAGTAGTTCCTCTATTTCCAATTTTTGTCCAACATTTCATTTTCAAAATATTTCTATTGTTCTGTCTGCATTGTCATATTCAGGTTAGCAAAATTAAAGCTGATGAAAGAGAGGATCTCAAAGTTTTAGCGACAAGTGTTTCTGCAGCCCTTGCTGCTCGAAAGGTCACTCTTTCAACTTCTAATTTACACTTCTATCATCTGTACAGCATCACTGTGGGTGTTCCATGTACATTTTGAAAATGCTTTCAACCGTAGTTCTGCTTAACCTTTGAAAACATAATTTCAATCATTATCTGGGTATTTGATTTGGAGTACATATAGTGAGAGGATTTAAAAAAATTCATGGTTCTTTTCATTTTGATAAAATAAGAAGTGGATGTGCAGAGTGCATGGGTTTCAGAAGATGAGTTCAATATGGGTTACATTGACTTGAAGCCCTCAGCTTCACCTGCCAAACATTTGGGTGTTACATCTTTGGCAGTCTCAAATTCTTCCGTTACTGCATCTCAACTTGATCCTTCCGGTACACGTATAATGCCAGGAACTGCACTTCCCATGGATGCCACAGGCTCACTGCCAGAACAGATGTCTCGTTCGCTGAAAACTTCAAGCACTCTAAATGCAGATACTAGGCTCGAGCGCTCTGAAAGTATCACTCCTCCTGTGAAATCTGATATTCATCAGGCTGCAGTGAAGTCAGTAGCAGGCATGACTGATTCCCAGAATTCTCTGCCATCAGGAGGTGCTCAAGTTGGGACAACTAAGCCATCTTTAGCCGGAATGCCAAAGAGTGTAGACGAGCCTTCAAAAGGACCTGGCACTCACCAAGTGGCAGTAACTAAAACAGATGAGATTTCAATTAAGCTGGCTTCGAAAACGGCAGCAAACGAAGCTGAGGTATCTATGCTGAAAGTTTGATTTTAGTTGTTTTTTGTTATAATTTTTCCTCTTGGAGAGATGCATTTGTATGGAGTCATTTAAAGCTCATTGAATATATTATTCTCTTTAAGATTAGATGGGAAACACGTATCTTACATGGTAACATTTGAAATTGTTAAATATTTATGTATTAAAATTTAAATATATAGTTCCAAGTGTTTTGACCCGCTGTACTTGAGTGAAACACACATTCTGATATAATAAAGGACTTGTTTCTGAATTTTATATAGATGCTTTTCAAGACTTTCACAACTTCAAATGTGAATGTGTATTCAAATTTTAAAATCCCAACTTCTGCTGTTCGTTAGACTGACTTCTGTCGGATATACTTTTCTTTCAGAACTCTTTATATTGCTTTATAATATTATATACTCCCGCACAAATGTTTTTTGCCAACTATTGAAGCAAGATTTTGTTCATATTTAGACAGCATGTTTCACCTCCTATCACTTTTACAAAGTTTCATAAGATATCCTTGGCTCTTTTGGCAGCCTCGGTCTCAGCTGAAGCGTAGCAGTCAGTCGGCATCCATAATCAGGCAATCAAAGACAGATTCGGTAAAAGAAGATGCAAGATCTGGAAAAGCAGTTGGCCGACTGGGACTATCTACTGGTGACAGGGATCCTGCCTTGCGTACATCAGAGACACGGCAAGTATCATCACTCAATGTTGTGAGTACTCCAAGCAATGGTGGCACGGGACCTGCTTCCGGAACAGGGAAAGTATCAAGTACCTCAGCAAAAGTTCCCCAAGAAATGCTAAATATTTCGAAGATAGACACTCAAACAAGTAAATCAGGGGATGTAAGAACAGTCGGAGAACATGAAGTTGATAGGGCTGAACCTAAAGAAGCATCAGGACTCATGTCTAGTCGTCCTTCTAAGTCCCCTCATCGGGAAGAAGCTTTACCTGTTTCAAAAAATACAGATGATATCATTAAGGATAAGCAGCAAAAGAGGCCTAATTTAACTGATGAGACAGATCGATTGAATAAGCGCCGCAAGGCTGATAATGAGGACAAGGGTGGAGAGCCTTTGGAAATTAGAGGCTTAGATCACCGTTCTGTAGATAAAGCACGAACTACAGACCAGGAAAAATCTGGGTTTGAAGAACGCAATTTTGACAAAGGTGCTGATAAATCTTTAGATAGGCCTAAAGACAGGGCTGGTGAAAGAGTTGATCGAGATCACAGAGGAGAAAGGCCAGAACGCTCTGATAAATCCCGTAGTGAAGAGCATCCAGGTGAAAGGGCAAGGGATAGGTCAATGGAAAGATTTGGAAGAGAGAGATCAGTTGATAGAATCCAAGACAGGGGATCCGACAGAAATTTTGAAAGGTCTCTAGACAGGATTAAAGATGAAAGGAATAAAGATGACCGCAATAGGTCTCGATACAGTGAGTCAACTGCCGAGAAACCACATCCCGATGATCGCTTTCCTATGCAGAACCTACCACCCCCACCACCTCTTCCTCCAAATGTTGTTCCCCAATCACTTACTGTGGGTAGGAGAGAAGATGAAGTTGATCGAAGGGCTACAAGTAGTAGACCTATTCAGAGGCTTTCCCCTAGGCGTGAAGAAAAAGTAGATAAAAGGAGGTTGGAGGAAGCTTCTGTGGCTACATTGGATGAATCAAAACGGAGAAGAGAAGATGAGTTTCGGAAGCGTGAGGAGAGGGATGGTTTACCAATGAAGGTATATAGTAATTCAAAATTCTATCGTTTGCAGGTTTTATGCTATTGATGAAAATTTGTATCACTAGCAGGAAAGTAGGTATTTTGAATTTAGGTTGAATACTACACTTTAGGGAGTCGTATTACGTTTTATTTTTTGTCTTGATTAGTTACTCTACCTATTTTAACTGTTTCTTGTCTTTCTTTATGTGAAATCTTGTTAGTTTTTTGAAAGCTTATTTGTTTGTCACATACTTACAGGAGACTGGTACGGGTACGTCATTTTTCAGAAAAATAGGAGACGGGTACTTGGAGACGGCAAAAAGATATATATAAACACATATGTAAAATTTACAGAAAAAATATTATACAGCCTCACATAGCCTAAGAAAAACATTAATAAATATTTAAAGTAAATAAATTACATGTCAACAAAAGATGAGAGTAATTATATTTGAAATTTGTTTTTGATATCTCATCATATCTAGGGTCAAGAGTCACAAAATATATTTAAACAAACACTGAAATGCAAGTCTCCGAAACGAGTGCCAGTCTCTGAGATGTGTATCTGGTGGTAGGAGATGAGTCTCTGTGCAACACTGGTTTGTCATCAGTGTGTTGAGTGTTTCTCATAGTCTTATTGCTTAGGGGCTTCTTCATGTGGTTCATATTTATAATATTTATAACCTGGAACATGTTATGTATTAGAGCATTGGATCAAGTTCTGAGAACAGAGTGAATGAGATACTTCCCAAACACCCTGTTGAAATGGCACCAGTTTCTTTCAGCTGACTGACATGTTTTTATCAATAATCAAGGTTTAGTATTCTCTCACTAATATTCAAACTCATCACAGTAAATAAAACAGTTTTGGATAGTTGGATAGGGTAGTAGGTTGCAATTAGTTTCTGTTTGTTAACTTCCTGTCCGATGGAATTTACACATTTACGTTTCTGAGATAACTATTTATATATTAGCAATTAGTAAGTTGTAATCCTGTATCCACTTTCTAATATTGTTTATGTCATCCACTCATGATGTCATCTGGTATTCAAGATGTAATATTGTTTAATAGGACAAGATTTTGGTTTTGTGGTCCACATAAATAACCTATATTCTTGTTTCTTTGTATGTAGAGTAATATATAATTTGTTGGTCTTCTTTACGCTTCTGAAACTGATTGTGTATTTTATATGAGACGTTAAGTGAATCCTTAACAAACAAAAGATGGACTTGGAATCTATCATCTTGTGTTTTTGCATATGCTTTCCTGGGCTACTCAAATTTTAGCTTCTGGAATCAACAATTCTGAAGTTAAAAATCAACACCGCTCCAACTATGATTTTTTTGTTATTAAAGAGGAATGAGAACCAGGGAGGAAATTTGATTTAAAACTCCAACCAAGAAAAAAAAATCCTCTTATCCGTCTATACCAAGACATTATTATGGATTTAGTTCTATTTCCTTTGAGAGATACTTCCCTTTTTCACCCCTCAATAAATGAGCTTTAAGGAACAATCATAATTTTTGCCAAATTCATCCGGAGCTTCAATGCCCACATTTTGGTGTACGTACATTGAAGTGCCTGGCAAAGTAAGCCTCCTTCCAAAGTGTTAAGTGGGTCATTGTCTTTTGATTATTACCAGCATACATGAGAAAAATATCATTTACTGTAGTGACCACTCTTGGAGATCATCTTGAGATGACTTAAACACACACGGGTCAAATCCCACATAAATTAAAAATCTAACTTCTAGTCTTCCTCTCCTGTTTGTGTTTTCTTTTTAATGAATAATAGGTGTTCAGCCAAGATTTGACTTCGATATTTTTCTTTTCTCACAAGGGATAATTTCATATTATTGTAGAGCCGAGATTTCTAAAGCCAGCTTCAGGACCAGTAGAGACAAAAGTCTGCCGTGAATTCTTGGAAAAGGTCCTCCTGTAGATTGGGCAAGCAAGAGTCTCTGGCAGGTTTCATAAAAATGCTTTTTTTGGGGGGTAAATTTTGTATGGTTCTGTTGCATTTCCTTCCTTGCATCGTGACCATTTTGGGCATGGTATGGATGAGGTGAAGTGTGCATAATGGTTGCATGGAAAGAAGGTTTTAGTTATCATTTTTTCATTTCTTCAGATTCACATTTGTAGGATTTCAGGATAAAATTCTTTCTATCATGGTTTGCACACGAGCGTGAAGGAACATTTTTCTGGTTAAAACCATAGTTACCTAAATCTCACAGGTTTCAAGGGCTGCCAAATAAAAACTGGATTTTAAGGGCGGTATTTGGATTGCTAATAAAATATCTAATAATATATTAAAATAAAAAATAAAAATAAATCTTTATATTAAAAATAAATAAATAGAAAAAAAGTAATAAATAGAGAGAGAAAAAACATTGGGGACATCCCTGTTTTTTTTTGGAGTTTTGAGATGCGGGGGGATGCCTCATCCCTGGAACACCCTGTCCCCAAAACGTCCCATATGTCTAGGACATTGCCAGGATTGGGGGAGGGGGAGGGCGACGCAGGAAGGGTGTGTCCCCATGTAACATTCATTAAAACAAACAAAAACACGTTCTATTTCTAAAGAATCATTTGATTTTCTCAAAAGCAACAAAAATTTAATTACAAATTATGTTCCTAATGGCACAGTTTTGCCACTTAAATTTACTTGTGCTTTCAAGAATATACGATAAAATTGTAGCAATGACTCGCTTCTTATCTGAAGTTGTATTTTCTAGAGTTGTTAATATGAGTGCTGGGTAATTTTCCCATACATAATCCCTTTATCGTATGATTTGAAAAGCAAGGTGCTCCTTTAGTCCTATTGTGATTGTTCTCTTACTGCTTGATTTGCAATAGTGAGAATTCTCATAGCAGTAAGCAAAATAACAAAGATTATTAAAGTTGCCTTTGTATTTGAGAGTATTTCTACTTGAAAGGTTGCTTATTTGTAGATATTGAAATGTTTGGTGAGATTACATTACTGGCCATGTTAATTAGCCTTGAGATGCAATTTTGACACACCTGTGGTAATAGCCTGCTAAACCCATAAAACTGTGCATTAAGAAGACATTCCTAAGCTGGCCATTCCTTAAATAGCCTTTGTCTCTACAGGGTCAACTGCTAGTCCTCCAGCAATAGCGGGCAATATAGAAAGCATATGCATTAGAAGGGTTTATGTAGAAAATTTAGAGGGCTATGCTAATCTTTATGCTGTATGATAAGGGCATTGTATATGTTGACCCTTCATTGGTGTCTTGGAAGGCGATTAGAGTGACTGTTGCTGTGTGGACCATTTAATGCATTCGCTTCCATCATGCATAGTTCATTAAAAGAGGCATGTGGAAACTTATCAACCTGGCAGTCATCTTTATGCTGTAGGGTAGTGACATTCTATGTTGACCCTCAGTGGTGTCTAGAAAGGGGAATATGGTGGTGGTTGCAGTTTACACCATCTTACATGTATGCTTCCATCATGCATAGTTCATTAGAAGAATATGTGGTTCCATAGCCAAAGTATTAGCCTGATTACTAATTCCATTAGTTTTTTTAAATGAGTACCATACTTTTTGTAACGAGATTGCTTTGATCTCACAAATGAGTGCCATACCATTTCTAATGAGATTTCCTTGACTTCACAAATGAGTGCTGTTTAATATGCTCTTACTTCTAATAAGAGTGCATGTTTTGGATTGCTCTCTACATTTTTGAGACAAATATAGACGTCCATTGCTCGTGTATTTTTTTCTGCTTCAAGAAACTACCGTCGCAATCTTTTCAAATTGTTGCCAGAAAGTATGTGCTTCTGAAGCTATAAATTGTATACTCGTGCTGTGTAGTATCCTTCATTTTTTAGCTTTTATGGTCATGCTTACAATGCAATAAAAACACCAAGCTTTGAAAAATTAAATGTTATTAGCATGGAAATGTATTGTTGTTAATAACAGGAGTAGTTTTCCAAGCAACTTAAATGTATTTAGCTTAATGATTAATTGTTTCAGTTAGTTCTTTGATGAATGCAAAGGGCTTAGACTTCCTTTCTGTACCTGTGATTTGTAAATCTGCTGTACATTTGGCTAACAGGCTGAGAAGGAAAGGGATAGGGATAAAACAAACCTCCTAAAAGAAGAGGCAGATGCATCTGCTGCTTCCAAGAGGCGTAGGCTGAAGCGAGATCATCTTCCATCATCAGAGACCACCGCTAATTATGGACCATCGCCACCGCCACCACTGTCTGTACCAGTCACAGGGCTTCAGCCCTATGATGGTAGAGAGAGGGAAAGGAAAGAAACTGCAGTGCCAAGGAGCTTATATGTAGAGGAAAGTGGATACGACAAAGGCTCTACTGGGAGAATACACAGCAAAGAGAGTGGCAAAGTCACTCGAAGGGATCATGAGCCGTATCCTTCTATATTTTAATATCTTCTGATATTGTGATGTAGATGTCCATATTCTTTTATATTTGATTTCATTGAAGATAGATCCAGCCCCTGATTGAATGTTCATTCATAAATGTTAATTGTATACAGGATACTAAACAGAATTTGGAGTGAATCATTTCTACTGTTATTTTAGGGATAGGCAATTTGATGTAGAAGATCCATGTCCTTGACTTGTTTGGTACAGTGTTTACAATCGTGATTGGGAAGATGAAAAGCGGCAAAGAGGCGATGCAAAGCGTACTAGACATCATCGAAAATAGACGATTTACATTGCATGTCTAGTTATCAGTCTTACTGGGCTACAACCTGTATTTGATTTTTCAATCCTGTTTTACTTCCTGGTGCAGCTGTCTGGGTTATTCGAGAAGTTCCAAGTGTACAAATTTTGCAGGATATGACTTCTCAAAAGCCTTTATCATCTGAGCCTGGATATTCAGTTTTTCAGGCATTGTTGTGTATCTGTGCTGAAAGGGCAGTGGTAATCAAGCGGTATTGTTGTCAATGTTCTGTCTCCATTCATCACATGCGATTTAGAATTTTAATTTCCTTGTTGTATTCTTTAGTCTTGTTAAAACCAAACTGTTGGGCTATATAAGATTGCAGGCATTTAGTAATGATTGAAATAAAATATGCAATTTTGCTGCTAGATACTTTTTTTAAAGTTTGTCACTGTGGTACTAAAATGTAAAAACCACGCGGTCATCTAAAGTTTCAGAGGGAATTTTAAATGTGTTCTTGGGCAATATACAAGGTGGCGATTAAATCAAAAGAATGATATCCATGATAACAATCAAGTTTCTTCCCTCAACAAGTTCAGGGTAAACAAATTGTACATTGAAGGGCTTACTATTCTCTGTTTTCTGTTACTTTTGCCAGTTCTATAATATGAGCAGTGTCCAGCATCTTTATATTGTTCCTAGAAATGGCATTTTTAGCATTCTTTAATATTTTGACTCTTATTATTATTTTACTCTCACGTTTTCGGCACAAATTAAAAGAATGGTTGTTGGTATATTCCTACTAGCTCAGTCTAAATTGTATATTATGCAAATAGACAAAACACCGAGGAATGCTGTGCTTGCTCCTATACCAATCTTAATCGTTTGTTATGCTAATAGACAAAACCACGGAATGCTGTGCTTGTTGCTCGCAAAGTCTAAATTGCTTGTTAATACAAACAAACAAGAAGCCGAGGAACAGTCTACTGTTCTTTTGATTTACAGACTCTATATTGGACTGGTCATGTGACTAATGAATCATGGATTGTATTGTTTATGGGTGTCGGTTGCTCGTTTGAGCTGCTTTGTTCTTAAAGTTAAAACTAGCATAGAAGATATCATTGCTTGAAAATATAAATGAGACATGATATTTGTCAAGCATGTACAAAATTATAAGTTACAAGGTGTAAAAGCTGATTTGATGTTTTCTTCATTATTGTTGAACAAGCAAGAGCATTAGAATGAGCTTTGTATGATTCACTCCATGTGTAGTCAGGATACCTTAAATTGAAACATCGGCAAAGCACTTTTGAATAAAAAATAATATGCATCGTTCCAATGCGGAACATGATTATAAACGAGGCAAGAAATATGTAAGTCAGATTCCTTTCGTTGAGAAAATCTGTGAAGTAGAATTTTTTTTTAAAAAGTTGACAATACAATTCAAGGAGACTATGAGAAGGCTCCCTGTCAAAAATATACTTGTCTGGGGTTGGCAATGATAGATGTAGGTTGTGGCGATAATTGTCTAGACAAACTTAAAACTCATTGATTGACTTAGATCTCAAAGATTGTGTCTTGAAAGACAACTAGTAGGTAAAACGATTACTACCTGATAACAAGTCAAGGATAAAAGAATTGAATGTTTTTATAGGTGTTTTCTCTCTATTAGGTACTTGATGCCTTTCATAATTGATTAGCATATTAAATGGGGTTGTAAATTACAAGTGCCACCTTTATCTAGGAGCTAGATATGCTAAATAACAAATTCCAGTCATTACTAAAGACAAAACACCTAAGATTTGCATTGCGATTCAATTCATCGAGAACACACAAAGGGATTTTTTTAATATTGCTCCTGCCATAGATCCTTGTTTTGACATGACACCGTCTAAATGCAAAAATCACATTTCATGTCTAACTTGTATCTCTTTAAATTGTTTTATCTTTAAAATTATTGTATACATCCGACCTTCCGTTGACAATGTATCAATGTTCTTGAACTTCATTTTCGTTCTCTGTTGATTTTGATTTGGTTGGGTATAATTTGGGAAGTTGATGGTTTCTAAAACCATAGCAGAGGATGTATTATTAGAGGAGCTTGTACTAGTTTCAATTGAACCCATAGGAGCAAGTTCATAATTTTCTATTTCTTTCACAAGCATATGGAAAACAATGCGAAATTTAGGGCAATCGGGCTCACCATGTTGAGTTGTTTGGTGGACTCTACACCAATTGAGTAAGGTTGTCTTCAATGCTAATGGTGAGATTGGGATTGGTAGGTAGTTTATGATCATGCTTTTGGTAGTTATTATTCTAACACATCCTTCTATTCCTCTAAGACTTGGAGTCTTCAAGGTTTCCACTCTCCACTTTCCTTTGTAGGGACCATAGATCGTTCTAAATCTCATGTGGAAGGAAGTTTAATTGGTACCGTTCAACACAAGGAGGGTTTCTCAATTCAACTCTTGAAGACCAAGTTCTAAACTTAGCCGAAGTGAAGTTATTACTCGTATGTTTAAGAATGGCATATAAGTGCACCTCCAACATGGCTAATAGGGATTGTCATAATTATCCCAGGGACTGTTAATCATTTGCCTATAAAATGCATAGTAAAAGATAAAGAGATGTGCTTTGAATTAGTGTTGAGTGTTGGTCTAAATGCAAAATTAAATTGTTGTTAATTTAATAGTAATGCATTTATACACATTAAGCATGTAGTTGGAAGAATTGTGAAGGGCATAACGCTGATAGCCACCATTAAACAAACCAATCGTTTCCAGTGACATTATTTATAGCCATTAGAGTACTTATAAAGATTATGTGCATTTCAAAGAGAACAAAATCAAAGTTCAAGGATAATTATGCAAAGCCCAATTACCAAACATAGTCAACGAGCGAGCAAAAACTAAGAAGTCAAATAATCCTAGCATCACATCTTGTATAACTGATACGTTTAAAAATGGCCCTAAGAATAGTAAATTTCCTAAGGATGATCAACTTCCCTAAAAGGATATCGTGTCTAGAAAAAAAACTAGTTCCATGAGTTGTATGTTCCTCCCAAAGGTTGTTAGGCATGTGTTCCCGTGTCTTTAAAGTATGATTATAGTTCTACACAATTTATATACCTAGGAAACCCTAAGAAAGCCATTGCTGACAAGAATAACTTTCTTTAGTATTTCATTAATAAGTTTTAAGGAATTAGACACCCAAACATGAAACAAATTGACGTAAACTATTTGAAGGTGAATGGAAACACTCTTAGTCTGTAGACCGTATGTGTAATATATGGAAATGTGACCTTGGTAGGTTGGAAATACCCATTTGCCACATTACCACTAATTTGGTAATTGGAGTGCCCATAAGTATGATTCCTCTACACGAACAATCACCATTGAAAGTGCCCAAATTGTATTGAGACTTAGCTTTGAATATATCCCTAAGGTATTTGGGCTATATTATTAGGGTTTTGTACGCATTGACATTGTAAAAATTTGCTTGAGTTCAATAGGAAAATTAATTAAATGATGGGAACATACCTTTTGAGACTTATGCGGCCTCCTGGTACCCTTGACTCATCCTTTTTTTTCTTGGGAATGTTGCCTGGCCTTTTGACGTGTCTATATTTGCTTCCAAAATGTTATCCTATGCTTAGAATCAAGGGATGAAGAGGAAGAGAATACGAATGTCTTCCATTTTGTGATTTTGGCAAAGGTCTTAAATACATTATGATCTCCTATTTGATTAGGGTGCCTTCCTATTGGACAATATTAAAAAATGGGATTGTGTTTGAATTCAAACATTATTTTCACCTTTGCTTCATATATTTGTCTACATTTTTCAAGAAAACAAATAAGCTTAGGGTGAGTGCATATTATAACAGACCTAAAATTGGTGATGCTCTTGAAAACTCAGTGTAATATTGGGCTAGAGCATTTGACAAGCATACGATGACATGGCATATTATACTTTATTCCAGGAAGATTTTATAACGCCAATATATGGAATGTTGTTTGGAAACCAAGGGAGAGAATCATTAGGGAAACAAAAGATTATTTAGACCTCTTGCTTTTGGCATAAAAGGAAACCCATGGCACAATTATGCAAATTAGTGCCTCCAATCAAATCATACATACATCAAGATTTATGGGTCAAATTGTGCGCCCTACAAATTTCCCAAATTTGTGCTTGATGGAATATTAGTGTTGGAATTCATAAGGTAGATAACATAATCAAAAGATGACTTTGCAAGAATTTCAAAAGTTGTTGTAATTAAAGTATGTTGTTAGGTTGGTGACTTCACATTTTATAATAAGTTGACTTTAAGAGCTCCCAACTGGTAATGAGCCCCTGTGAATTTATAAACTTGGAACACAACATATGATCTTGAAAGGGTTATTGACAACAAGAATATAGTTGTTGGTAGACCATCAAGATATGCTCATTCTTACCTTGTGAGGGAAGAGATAATACGAAATTGTGATGACATTCATGGCTTTGGAATAATGAAGTTCTAGTATAGATAATTTGAACTCCAATAAAAGATTAGAAAGAATAGTGAACTTTCATATGTTGGGCCTTATACTAATTTGGGCCTTGTTGAAAGGGTCTACCCCATCCTTGAAGAGTATGATAGGAAAAGGAAACCTATATGAACTCAAAAAAGACTTAATGACAAAGTGATGATGTCTTGATTGCAACTGTCTCAACTATACAATGAACATTCAAGTCCCCCCACCCTAATGTAACACAAGCTCAACCCACAATGGCTTAACCTAACACTACACAATTACAAGAATTGCAACCAGAGGAGTATGCTCAAAGCATGACACGTGGACACCCTGTGCAAAGGGTTGTGCAAGAGCCTATTTATCAAGATCTTGCAATGGAGGAAGTTGTGAAACATGTGGAGGGGGCAGAGCAAGATGAAGGGTGTGATATCATAGAAATCTCAAATGATGATATTGATGACTAGAGGATCCAAGAGCAAAATAAATTCTTCAAGGATCCCAATTTTATGAAAATAAGGGAATTTAATTGAGCGTGGGAAATTTTCAAAACAAAGAGAGCACAAAGTGGGGTGCACCATTGGTAGATTATGCTACCACGTAGCTAGAGCATGAAGACACTTTTGAATCAAGTTTTACACCAATCTCAAAGAACCCATGTATGCCCTTGGATAATGTCACCCTTGGGAAAGCAAAGAAAATCCTCAAGGAAACTGGCATGAAGATACTACCAAGTTGAAATCTTGAAAGGGGACTAGTTAAGTATAAAATCATTAAGGAGGAGGACCCTTCTAAAATATTTGGTGTTGTTGCTTTCTCTACTCAGGGACTAAATTAAATGTGGATTTAGGGTTCGTAGTTGAATGGACAATATCCCCCATAAACAAAAAATCCATGTATAGACATGAAGATGGACGACTTCTAGGGTACCTTGAAGCTTATCAAGGTGGGAGATATGAATGTAGGCCAATTTGGTAGGAAAGCCCTTGATTTCTTTGCCTACAATGTAGCCAACATAGATCCATTTTCGGAAGAAAATAAGAGGCACTTGATGCCAAAACAAGGTCATGTGATCAATTAAAGAAGCATATATGGACCATGTAGTAGCAAGGGAAAAGAGTTGATCTAGTTGAGGTATTTCAAGAACAATCCTTTGCCCTTATTGACATTGGTGTGTTAGCTCTTCAAGCCCAACTAGTTAAAGAAAAAAACATTATCATAGATTTGGATAATGAAAGAGTGGCATTAGCTAATCACTATAAGAAGATTATGATAGGATTCCTCAAGCTTAAAATATAGCATATCTTTGATCTATCAATATGGGCAAGCAAGTGCCTAGTTTTGTGATTAAATCTGTAAATAAGATGAGCACATTCTCCATTACATCGATTATAAAGCACGAAAGGGTGAGGATATTAAATATATTATTGATGTAATGGATGATAAAGAAATTGAAAGGTTTTGCCAGAAAGGTGGCCCTGAAAATGTAGCAAATTTAGTTGAGGCCATTTCACTAGACATAAAAATGAATATTGAATTGGAGAAACCCAGGGATAAAGCCTGACAAGTTCAAAAAGCAATCACTAAGGTGATATTTCAAGGGTTTCCTTCTCCATTCAATATGAATAATGGAATGAAAAGCAGGGGGGAATGGATAAATGTATTAAGTCTCTTATGGATAAGTTTGGGAAAATGCTTAGATAGGGAAAACTCCCTACATAAAGGGACTTGATTGGAGCCTACAAGGGAGTAATGGATTTAAAGATTAGTACCAAGACATTTTCCAAGCAATATGGACTCGCTAAATATTAGAATTAGAGACAAATTTTGAAAGATTTGGATTTTGTTGCGGAGGTATCTTTGCATATAATGTAGATATGGGAAAAAATGTTGAACAACTTCATTAAGTACTCTTCATAGTGGTGTATATATACAATTTTTTGGAATGACTCCTTTTTTAATTAAAAGTGTCTTACATAGGCACTTTAAACACACATGTTGATCATCATATTTTAAAGTAATCTAATATATGATTTCATATTTTGTATACCCTAGGTTTGTTCTATGTGCATGTGTCGTATGTGCACTAGTCAAATGTATAGGGATATTTTGAAAAAACCACATGTAGAAAATTTCAAGGTTAATGGATATAAAGTTGGAAACACCCAAGGGACAACTATCAAGTGTATCCAAGATGTTTCTACGAGTTACCAAGGAGCTATTTAAGGGGTCACCTTCCTATCATCCTTTCTTTTTTGCTATTATAACATGTCCTTATCGAAAGCTTTTATGTCATCTAACTTATGCCTTTGTGAAGAGTCTTGTGTGATTGAGTGGTTTGGTTGTTAGTTGAGGTTACAAGGAGAATTTTTTAAGCATGACAAAGCTCATGTAAATAGTAGGTATCATAAGATTAATAATTAGCAATGGAACTCAAGGTCAACATATAGTAGAGCTTGTATTAAAAGTGTAAAAGAAACTCATATTAATATTGTGATATGGATCCTAGACATGTTCCAAAATCGTACATTTGTATGTTGAAATCAATCATTGTGCAAGAAATTTTATATTAACTATGAAGTGATTTTCTCAAATGAAGAGTGAAAATTTTGTGTGAGGATTGTCATTATTTGTGTGCATTATTTGGATTTTTTATAATAGTTTGTGTAGAGCTGATCTTAGATGTCTCTTTGCAAGATGCTTCATGAATTTTACGTGTGAACGTTAAATACTTGCCCAATGGATAGAAAGGTGTTAGTCTTAGAAAATATACTAAGACAAATAGTATATCAATTGAGAATTTGCATAACCATAACCATAATGAATTTTACTTAGAACAATCAATTATGGGTTATGTGAATTCTCGATTGATATACAAATAACATACTTAGATTTGCTTTGTATACCAATATTTGTTATTTAGGACAAGTAACAAGTATGTTGTTTTATTACCTTTTAGATCTGTTATTGTAGTCTACATTTGGAAATATAAGTGAATGTATGTACATAACATAAGTGGAAAATAAGTGGGTCATGTGAACATTTAGGGTTACATTCATCGTCGATATTTGTGAAATTGTTGCGTGATTATCATCTTTAATGACTATTAGGGACACCCCCTGGTGTTGCAGACCCATAAGTGAGGAGAATAATCTCAATCTCTACAATTTTTTTCCTTCATTGGACCTCATTATAGTAATAGAAAGAGAGTAGGATACAAGAAAAGCTCTTCAATATTCACAAAGTTAAAGATACAATTTTAGGAACCAATATTGTCCCAAGTGATGTTCATTAATTGCCTAGAAGTTACAAAAGATACCTCATTAGGTTTTCAAATGATGGAGATTGGACAACCAAAGAGCATATCTCAACCTTTAAGATGGCCCTTGGGTTGTTTAACATAGAACATGAAGGTGTCAGATGTAGGTTATTCCATTTTACCTTTAACGAATTGGTCTACAGCTGGTATGTGAATTTGACGTCCAAGTCTATTACTCCTTGAGATCAATTTGCAGTGCCTATATTTCTCATTTTGATGATGCCACTAACCTTAATATATTTTTTAAATAGTTCATTTTGATCAAAAGGGAAAAAAATACACTGTTCAAAATTTCAACTCTAGGTTCCAAAGGTTTCTTAATAGGATACCTCAAGCTATAATGCCTGGCTCATAAGTGATACATGCAATGTACTCAGATGCTTTGGATAATATGATTTCTATTTTGTAAATATATTTTGATCATTAACCAATATGATCAAAGCTTTTGTCGAGGGTATAGTGGTTGAGAGGTGGTTAGCGCCCTCAAATCCAATCCATGTGCTCAACTCAATTCCATTATAGGTTTTCATGCCTAATTTTGGAGCCAATATCCCAAACCTCACATCTTTGTCATCAAATAATAATCCTCTCCCTTCAATTATTTCAAACAATCAAAACATAAGAACCACTGTATTGTTTTGTGTTTTCATATAGACAAACCAAGGGTTAAATACCCTCTTTTTGAATGTATAAAAACTAAATTGTGGTACGATTTATCAAAACTTGTTTAAAACACGTAAATAAAAAATAATATAAAACACATGCTAAAACTTTCACCTAACTACTTTTGATATTCTATTAAAATAACAACTTATTTTTTTTTTTAAAGTTAATAAAATATCCACAAAATAAAAATATCAACCACAAAGACTTGCATCTCTTAGAAATTATATCTTTAGGAAGAAAAAATCTCATAACCTTCTAGAGTTTACCTTATTAAAATAGAAACAACATATGCCCAAATTCATAAATAAGGGTTTCTATTTACAAAGAGATCATTTATCAAGTTAAATAGTGTAATCTTAACATCACAATATTATAAATGAATTTTGGTAACTTAAATTTTCAGATAACATGAGCATAAATGAAAAATATGTTATTAAAATCTAGCTTTATTATTATATTCAACCGCATACATATATATTTGAAAAAGCATAATCTTAAATGAGATGAATAAGCATGCATACCATATACGATATTAAAATATAAATTATAGAGAATTATACTTTGCATTTAAAATGCCATCAAATTTGTAGAGTCTATTGTGGATAAAAATACTAACATGGTTTTTCCACAACTTGTTCTAACCCCTAACTCAAACTTCAACTTCATATAAATAAATTCATGTTGAAACATAAACCTATCCAACTTCCTAAATAACTAAAAAGATAAATAGAACACATACAAGTATTAACAAAACAAATAGGCCTCTTGTTTGATAAAACTTTAAAATTATCAAACATAGATGCAACATATGAAAAGCCCAACAATATTGGCATTCCTAGTTTCTTTTCTATAACTTCCAATTCTTTCTAATGCCTAGAAAAAATTGGTTTACTTCTTCAATTTCTTTGCCAATCAAATAACATTTTCATTGAAAATTTTAATCTTCAAATTCTTCACTTCTTTCTTAGGAAATTTTACTATAGTGAGAACAAATTCCTTGAACTCTTTAAAAGACAATCATTTATTATTAATTCTTCTAAACTTGGTTATGTGTTTGGTTTACTTCTTCAGTTTCTTTGCCAATCAAATAACATTTTCATTGAAAATTTTAATCTTCAAATTCTTCACTTCTTTCTTAGGAAATTTTACTATAGTGAGAACAAATTCCTTGAACTCTTTAAAAGACAATCATTTATTATTAACTCTTCTAAACTTGGTTATCACAAACACATAGAACATAAAATTAACCTTCTTAATGAAAGCGTCCACTAAGATTTTAGTATTTTCTAATTATTTCCTTGAGATAGATATCTCTTACAGATGATTTTTGATAAATTCATTCACGATTATTTATTCAAATCTAGAAAACACTATTGAAATCAGATGTAGTAGTGCCCAATTATTTCTAAGTGTGTTCAATAAAATTGATCGTACTACACCTTTGGTCCTTAATCCAAATTCATCATAACAATTCCAATCTTTTTTCAAATAAAGCCCTTTGCTATGTAGAAGCAAAGGAAATTATTTTTTTTGATGTGGGGTAGGAAACTTTTTAGTATTGATAAATGTATCGAATCTTCGTCTTTCATAACAAGGAGTTATTAAAACTGGATCCACTTTTTTAGGAATATTAACCTCTAAATAATTTCCACATTTAACATCAGTTTATTCTTATTTTTGCTCTCACTTGAAAGCAACTCTCATGCAAATACAAGGAAACAAAAAATAAATTATCCAACACCTCTTCCACTTCAAAAAATACTTTCCAAACATAGAATTCAATTGAGAGCATATCCACAAATTGATTTTTTAATTCTTCAAATCTTTGCATTTAATTATGAATTGATTTGAGTAGTTCTTCATTTTCATCTTGCACTCCCTCTTGATTCTTTTACCATTATTTTAATATCTCATATAACTTATATTGTGTGTGCAACTCATTGACCCATTCAATATTATCATTAAATTCGGTTTTAGTAACTTAAACATCTACCTAATAGAGACCCATAAAATCTCCCACAATTTCTCTCTAGGTACACAGAGCTGAGCATTTCTTTCTGTTATTGTAGATTTTCTATACCATTATATATTTTTTCCTACATTAATTATTTAGCTTGTTTAGGTGTCACTTAGGTGTCATATTAGGTCATTAGGGAAAATATGGCTTAACCCATTTTTTTAATTTTGAGTTGTTTTTTACTTTTCTATATAATGTACCTTTCCTAAAGCTATTTGGTTAATGAAGCTTTTTATTTTCTCATGTTTGATTTTGCTTCTGCAATAAACTATCTCTTACATATTTTTTATTTGCATGTTTTAGAGATTTGTGCATTCGTGTCTATCCAAACCAGAGCTTCGATTGTAGTCCACTCTGACATAGTATTAAAGCTGATTTTGGTAGGTGAATGCCATAGCTTCTATTGTGAAATATTGGGTTTTTAGATTTCATGTTTAGATATGGCATTCTTTGACCCTGTATATTATACATTGACCATTTCTCAAATTTTGCTCTTCTTCTTAGGTCCTTTGTTGATAAAGATGACCCTGTTTATTATACATTGACCATTTCTCAAATTTTGCTCTTCTTCTTAGGTCCTTTGTTGATAAAGATTCAAAAAAAAAAAAAAAGGAAAAAGACTTTTTTACAGGTTATTTATTTTTTTACTATTTTTTCACAAAAAAAAAGACTATACCATTAGATTCAGAAGGTGTCAAAACCCTATGAGTGGTTGTAAACATGACCCAATTTCATTACAATCGATTTTGGCTACTCTTATTCTAGGGATTAGCCCCTGGTCATTTGAGATTTTAGCCCTTGGTCACAATCAACCCAAGAGGGCTTAACTTTTGATTGGAAATTTGAGTCAAACTTTTGCACACCTGAAAATTTCTGCAAAGTGGAGATTTCCTTTTCAAGAAAGAACATCTAACTCCCATAAATTTTAGCTTGTAACTCCTAGCTATATATATTGGTGATATTATCAATCCTTGTAAAATTTAATCTTTATAGTTTTATGGGGGGTTACATATCCTTGTCTTTCTAGCACCACCAGTTCAACACATACTGCAATGGATTAGAGTCAAGTTTTACTTCTTACACCATTCAAATATCTCAAGTGGAAATTCAAATACAAATCTTCTTGAGGAGTGAAAGATTAAATCGAATCACTATGGGTACAAAAACAAAACCAAGAAAGATTAAATTGAATCACTATGGGTACAAAAACAAAACCAACACTTGATGCAAAGAAGGTGAAGTGGTTTAACATAAGTGACAAAACCTACGGTCTATTATGCCTATCAATGTATCCTGACTTGTTGTTTCATATTGAATTTACAACTTCTCATAAGGATGTTTGGACCATTTTGAAAAAAACTCTTTGGGAAACAAGACATAATGAGAGATTGTGAACTGGAAAATGAACTCATCAATTTCAGCCCAGATAATTTTGGCACTATACAGAACTTCTTCACCAAACTCAAATCACTTACGTTACAATTGAAATTGTGTGGTATAGACAAAAATGATGATCATTTGATTCTTTCCATCCTTGCCAAATTGGGTTCTGACTATTATGTATTCATTTCTACCTTCTAAGCCACCAAGAATTCCCTTGGGCATGCATGGACCATGTCATCCTTGAAATATTTTGTTGTCAAGTTGACTCAAGTGTAAGATAAGCTTATTTATTTGGGAACATTCAATTCTTATAAATTACATGACTTAATTATGAGTCATGAAAAAAAAATGCTTCCAACAATAAGGAGAAGAAATAGAATAAGAAAGACCAAGAACAAAGAAAGGGTCAGAAATATGATGTTAAGTCCAAAGCATCAATTGATTCCTCCTCTTTAGGCATGAAAACCAAGAAAGAGAGACTCACGTGTGCCTATTGTAATAAAATTGGTCATGATGAAACCAAATGTATGGAAAAATAGATTTACCAACTGACAAAGATGCTTAAGAAGCACAATATTAGTGTCCCTGATTCAATTAATCATAGTTCATCAACATAGGGTTATTCTAAGGCAAAGGTAAGGAAAAGGCACTTGTGGTAGCGGCATCTCAGCGTTACACATGGGTGATTAATTATGGTGCCTTCCACCACATGGATTCATCACAAGGCCTTTTCTCGTTCTTGGAGCCTTATTTTATGCCTTCTATTTTATTGGTTAACGATACTTTTGCAGAAGTTAGTGGTAAAGTATATGTTGAAGTGAATGGTGGTACATTTTAGGATGTTCTATGTGTTCCCTCATTGTCCACCAATCTCTTATTTGCTTATCATATTATTCACATTTGTTAAAGCAAGAGAGTTGAGTTCGCACCTGATTCTGTGGTTATTAGGGAAGTGCATAGTGAATCTATAGTTGCATTTGGAAAAGTAGATCACCAATATCATTTGTACACTTTGTAATATTTTGCCCTTGATCAAATTTTTACTACTCTACTCACTCATGTAGATGCGGTGAGTAAATTATGGCATGAGTGATTCAGCCATCTCAACTATCACTACCTAAAGCAACTCAATCACAATGACATGGTTTCAGGGTTGCCACGTGTTCAATTTTTTGACTATGTTTTCTAGGGTTGCATACTTGGTAAGCATCTTAAAGACAAGTATGACAAAATCGAATCATGGAGAGCTACACAGATATTGGAGTGAGTTCATAGTGACACTATTGGTCTATTTCTAACTCCTTAATTCAATAAGACTACATACATGCTTACCTTCATTGATGAATTTTTGAGGTATACTTTGGTGTACTTTATTAGGTAGAAGTTAGAGATATTTGATCATTTTCAGGAATTCTAGGTGCTTGTAGAAAAATAGTTAGGTAAAGTCATCAAGATTTTGTGCATAGACAATGGTGGTGAGTATGTCAATAATCATTTTGAATAATTATGAACTTCATAGGGGATTGAACTACAACATATAGCTCCATATAGTCCTCAGAAAAATGGTGTTGGAGAATGCAAGAATAGGTTCTTAAAGGAATGGCCAACTATATGCTACACTCCAAGTCTTTTTCACCTCAATATTGGGCCAAGGCCATCAACTATGTTTTTTATATCTAGAACCAGGTTCCTCATAAAGAATTGAAGAGAGTTACTCCTTTTGAAGCATAGAGTAGTTAGAAACCCATAGTTAAGCACTTTCGAGTGTTTGGATCTCCTACTATGGCCTGCATTCCTAAAAAAAATGTAAGGTAATAGAATTTCAGAGTCAGCCTTGCATCTTCATTGAATATCATGAGGTTGTTAAGGGATACATGCATCTCCATCCCACCAATCATCAATTTTTCATTAAGATAAGTGTTTGTTTTCAAGAGGGTCCTTCAAACTCCACGCTTGACACTTCTCCCTCTTTCTTGGACTCATTGGGATTTTATGACATTTCTAATGATTCAAATCCACTTGAGCAGCTTCCTGATGATCCAAATTCTTCTATTATTTTTGATGATGAGAGTAGTGATGGGGAATTACCTCCTGCTTCTCCCAGACTATCTTTAGAGGATGAGGAATATCCTTCTAACTCTCCTACTTGTTAGGATTGTGGAGCTAAAAGCTTCACTGATGCAAACAGGAGAGGAGGTTGCTGAAGGTTGCTGAGTTGCAGAGAAGTTGGGGTCGGTCTGATCAGCCGACATCGACAGGATAGCAAAGGGAAGCAACCGACGTCGGTCATATATCGGCCGACGTCGGTCACCTCCAGGCAGACAGGGACCGACATCGGTCGCCTGTGTGGTTCGACTGCGAGCTAATTACAGACAGTTAGCTAACGAACCAAGTGTTTGCATGATCAGGGCTAATTATAGACTGAGAGCTGCGGATCTAATTATTGTAATTAGATGTCTAATTATTGTTTGGATGAGATCTATATAATAGACTCATGGTTGTATTGGAAAAGCGTGTTAGGGAGTAAGAGAGAATAATTATAAGCTCTTTCTGTGTGTGAGGTAGAGCAATGGTGCGTTCCTCCTAGTGCCTCAGTACCAGGTGTGTTGGTGATGGATTGGAGAGCCAGCTGGGTTCTTCAGGAGTGTAGGATCTTGGTCACAGTTGCATGGCCTATATAGGAGATCTACATGGTAAGTAAGATCGTTGATCTGCAGGTGTATGTGTGTGCAAGGTCGAGGTTCACAGGTGAGCAGAACCGTTGTTTGATTTGCAGATGTGCAAGGTCATATAGACAGCAACACAACAGGGAGCAGTATCAGGCAGGATCTACTTGGAGTACAGGTGTGTACTCAGATAGAGCAGAGAGGAAGGCAAGGGAGTTCCTTCCATAAGTATGGTCTGTTGAATTGCAGGTTGTTGCAGATTCATGGGAGATCTACTTGAAGTACCTTGAGTACTTGTGGAGCACGTGGAGTGCTTGTGGAGTGTGTGGAGCACTTGTGGTGTGCGTGGAGCACGGGAGGTGAACACCAACTCTGTATTTGAGTTGGGTGTTGGGACCTGTGAGAGGGAGAGCTTTGGGGAGAAGAATTACTGTTCACTTGAGGTGTAGCGAGCCTCTGAAGAGGTGGTGGAGAAGAAGTGGCATCTTCTTTATTGTATTCTTTTCTGTATAAAGTATTAATACAATTGGTGTATTGTCTCTCATATGCTGTGTTATTCTAAATTCTAGTTACTTGGTGAATCTGGTTATTTCCGCATATTATAGTTGCTTGGTATTTGGTAATCAATTGTATGCTTTCGGTGTTTCGCAATTCCTGACACTACTTCTGGTCCTCTTTAGGCTAGATAGACACTATAAAGTGTTGTCTATTGGGTTGGAGATCCATCAGACACTAAGTGAACACATTCATAGTTCCAAAATGGTCCACATGCATTCATTGCATCTACTTCCAATCTATAATCATTTCATGAGGCATTAGACACTCTTGGGTGGGATACTGCTATGGAATAGGAGTATGGTTCCTTGCTTGGGAACAACACTAGGGATTTAGTCTCTCTTCCAAAGGGAAGAAAACTTGTTCAAAGTAGATGGATATATCAAATAAAATTTGTAGCATATGGTTCTGTAGAAAAGTTCAAAGCACATTTGGTAGCAAAAGGATTTTCTTAGGTACCTAGAATTGACTATACTAAGACGTTTACTGATCTAGAACTCAAAAGTTCTGGTTGACGAATATTTCAATAGCATAGAAATAACACAATAACAATGAATTCTCTAAGAAGAGATGTCATATTACTTAACAATCGCAATACAAATATAGGCTTTCTCTAAAAAGAGATGTTTTGAATAAAAATTGCAGATACAAAACATACGCTTATCTCTGAGAAGAGATGTCTACCTCCCCCTCTCGAGAAGTTCTTCATTTATACATATTATCTCACAGGAGATTGAGTGGCTCGAGGAATAACGGGTGGAGATTTAAGACAATACAACATTCGAGGAAATCATTGTCGCTGATAATTTGACTTCCAAAATTTAAAATAATACAGAGCTCGAGGATATAACGGGTGAAGATTTAAAATAATACAAAATTTGAGGAATTAACTATCACTTGACAATTTGGCATCCAAGATTTTAAAATAATACAAAGCTACACGTAGCCCTACTCGGTCTACCAGCCGCTCGCTCTGGGGCCTTACAACAACTGCTTCGGCAGCCACGGTCCATTGTACCACCACATCTTGGCGCTCGTTATACCACCTGAATTATCACCCAGATCATTCCTCCCTTCTTGAAAAGCAATGGTTCCCATTGCGTCACTATTCCCCATCAGGTGTGGTAGTTGTGTCTTGATTTGACTCCCGATGCACACTTGGAAGGGACAGTGGTTTATGGAATTGTGCGGGCCCTGATTATTCACCATTTCTATCTGACCATCAGTCTGTGGATGGAAGGCCGTGAACTTCTTCAGCCCGGTATCTATTTTCTTCTGTTGTTGTGTTGTCAGGGCTATAACATCAGACCTTTTGGATTCTTGTGGCTTGACCACCATGAAAACAAATTTCTTGGTGCTAAGTAGAGAGACAGATGTGGAAGATGGTACTTTTGGTACCTTGTAGCACCATGTTCCAAGAGTGAGAGCGATCCTTCTAGTTCTTGATTCATATATACCATGTCGATCATACATGAATGGTTGACCAAAGAGTACATCACAAACATCTAGATTGACCACATCACATAAGGCCTCATCTTGGAAAGGTTGTATTGCATATGAGAGAAGACATTGGTGGGTGACATGGAGGTTTCTCCCTGGACTCAACCATCCAATACTGTATGGTTTTGGGTGAGGCTTCATCGACAAATTTAGGCTTTTCACAACATTAGTAGAGATTAAATTCTTTTGACTTCCACTATCAAGAATGAAATGCAAAGGCTTACCTTTCACCCATAACTTAGAGTGAAACAACCTTTCCTTGTCATCTAGCATCTCATCGTGTGTCTGTGATGAAGCTACAATGGCTTTAGGATCAGCATCTATAATTTCTTCTTCAACCTCTTCGACTGCAGGGTCTGTATGAGGTAGAGCAGTAGATGTTGAGGATGGTGACTCAGAAAGTAGTGATTTGATAGCTCGACATTCTTCTTTGGAGTGAGTTCTAGATTTGTGATAACCACACCACTTCCCAGTCTTTCCTTCCTTTTGCTTCCAATTTTGGCCTCGTGTTTGACCTTCTTTATCATTTTCCCTTTTTGAAGACTGATTCTTTATATCCATTCTTCCATGCTTTTGTTCAATCTTTACTATGAACTTGTATGCCTCACCGATGGTTTCCAAATTGAAGAGTTCCATTTCTCCCCGTATGTACCATTGTAATCCGCCACAGTATTTGAGAACCTTGTGTTTCTCACTTTCTTGGATGCCCAGTCTCATAGATAGAGAATGAAAAGTGTCAGTGTAATCTTGGACAGATTGTTCCTTACCTTGGCAAAGTTGTTGCCACTGTATGTATAGATCATCATACGCTTCGATGGGATAGTATTCTTCTTTTACTGCTTCCATAAAATCATCCCAAGTAGGTTCCACCCCAAGGCCAATGATATCCGTAGTGAACCTTTTTTTGTACACTTCCCACCAATTTTTCATGGGCAATGATGATTTCAAAAAAGCAAAAGTGATATTTTCTCCATCGGTGAACTTATTTACAGAGAAGTAGGAAAACAGTTGATCCAACCAATTTTCTACTGCATCAGCATTGATTTTGCCTTCAAATGTGGGAATATCAAAATTTACCTGAACCTTGAAGGGTGTTGGGGCACTGAAAGGAAGTTCCCTCAATGAAGAGCCAAGGCGTGTAGCCGCAGAGCCATAATTTCCCATCGAAAGTGTTTGAAGAATTTGAGCAAATTATTGCAGCATCTGCACTTGTTGCCATTGGAGGGCTTCATTCACCATTTCCTTGGAAGGATCAGATGTCTCGATGTCATCCGCCATTTGAATTCATTTGGAGCGAATAGGTGGAAAGTTTGGAAGCTCTGTTGCTTCCCACCCAAGTTTCTTGTATCTTGACCTCGTCCTCGGGATCATACACTCTCAAGACAAACCACTCTGATACCAATAGAGGACTGATTGTCATGCCAAAAGATCCAAAGTTATTTGGGTCCTCTTCCAGACCACTATATGGCCCAAGGACTGAAGCACCAGAGGTGATCTCGATCGTACACATGGCAGCAGTGTATCGCTATCCCTGAGAAGGGATGTGTGGATCATGCCCACCAGCTTTCGCGGGACTCGACCTCGAGACCTAGCTCTGATACCACTGATCCAGAACTCATAAGTTTTGGTTGACGAATATTTCAATAGCACAAATGTAACACAATAACAATGAATTCTCTGAGAAGAGACATCATATTACTTAACAATCGCAATACAAATATAGGCTTTCTCTGAAAAGAGATGTTTTGAATAAAAATTGCAGATACAAAACATACACTTATCTCTAAGAAGAGATGTCTACCTCCCCCTCTCGAGAAGTTCTTCATTTATACATATTATCTCACAGGAGATTGAGTGGCTCAAGGAATAACGGGTAAAGATTTAAGACAATACAACATTCGAGGAAATCACTGTCGCTGACAATTTGACTTCCAAAATTTAAACTAATACAGAGCTCAAGGACATAACAGGTGAGGATTTTAAACAATACAAAATTCAAGGAATTAACTGTCACCCGACAATTCAGTGTCTAAGATTTGAAAACAATACAAAGCTACGTGCAGCCCTACTCGGTCTACCAGCCGCCTGCTCCAGGGCCTTACAACAATCACTTCGACAGCCGCGGTCCATTGTACCACCGTATCTTGGTGCTCGTTATACCACCCAAATTGTCACTCGGATCATTTACCCTAGTTACCAAAATAAACTCAATCTGAATCACTCTTGCCATTACTACAACACATCATTGGGATGTTCATTAGATGGATGTGAAGAGTGATTTTATTCATGGTGACCTCAAGGAGGGGATATACATGGAGTAACCACAAGGTTTTGTAGTAGATTATTCCTTAGTCTATAGACTTTGGAAATGTATCTATGGTGTTAAACAAGCTCTTCAGGCTTGGTATGCTAAGATGGGATCCTTTATTCTTTCAGTTAGGTTCACTCAATGCCATTATGATCCTAATGTCTACATTTTATGGTAGGATGACTTACTTTTAATTTTGGTTCTCTATGTTGATGACCTGTTGATCACTAGGAGTTATTAATCTTCCATCACAATAGTGAAAACTACTTTGTCTATCAGGTTCTCAATGACTGAATTGGGCTTGTTGCATTACTTCCTCGAGATTGAAATTTCTCAGTCTGACTTCAAAATCACTATTTCATAATATAAGTATGCTCTTGATTTGATTTCAAAATTTTACGTGACTGACTGTAAGCCAACTCCAATTCCCTTTCTTTCTAGTGTGAAGCTTGAGGTTGATTGTCCTTCTCTTTTGGTTAATACTACTTTGTATCGACAAATTGTTGGCAGTCTCATATATATTACCCACACTAGACTTGACATCTCATATGCATTGAGCATGGTCTCTAGATTTATCTAGGAGCCACACGAGCTACACCAAAAATAAACTAATCAAATTCTCCACTACATTCAGAGCACTCATAATTTTGGGATTCACTATTGATCAAGCATTGATGTTGATTTGATTGGGTATATAAATTCATATTAGGCCGGCGATATTCAAAATCTCAAGTTTACTTCAGGCTATAGTTTCCCCCTTAGTTCAAGACTAATTAGTTGGTCAAATAAGAAGCAAAATGCTATTTCTTTATGTTATAAAGAGGTAGAATATAAAGAAGCTATTAATGTTTTCACTAAGGCTATTTGGCTTCAAGAGATTCTCACTGAATTCGGTATCCAAAATTGACGACCAATAGTCTTTTTCTATGAAAATCAAAGCACCATCCATATTGTAGGAATATGGTCCTACATCAACGGACCAGTCATATAGAGATTCACATGCATTTCATTTGGGAGCTTATTCATGAGCAAGTCATTGATTTTCACTATTATCAAACTTCAAATTAAATTGTTGATTTATTCACCAAGCTTTTCATTGAGAGCAAGTATCTTCATTTGTGGGCTCTTTTTTAGGTTTGTGTAGCTTTGACATCATCTTCTAGGGGGATTTTTAGTTCCTTTCTTCTCTCTCTCTCTACTTATGTGGGGTGGGGCTTCTATCAATTATTTTTGGTAGATTTTATATGTACTTGGATACCTCATTAAGATTTGTGCCAGGGCCCAATTCTTCTACCCACCTAAGTTATGCTTTAGGGGGGGTGTTAGTGTAGGTTTTATATACCATTATATAGTTTTTCCTACACTTTTAGCTTGATTATATGTCACTTAGGTGTCATATTAGGTCATTAGGGAGAATATGGCTTAACCCTATTTTCTTATTTTGAGTTGATATTTACTTCTCTATATAATGTACCTTTCCTAAAGTTATTTAGATAATGAAGTTTTTTATTTGTTCATATTTGATTTCACTTCTTCAACAAAATGTCTCATCTACATTTTTTTACTTTTGACCAGAGCTACGAACCAGTCTAGGACACAACACAGGCCCAGATCCCCAAGTGATTAACCACTAGAATAACACCAATGACCCCAATCATCCTCGATAATACCACCAATGACCACAACTAACCTCAAGAATAATACCAACAACCACACTTGACCTCGATAATACCACCAACGACCACAACTAGGCTCAAGAATAGAACCAATTACCATAACTGACCGCATATGCCTAGCTAGATTTGAACTTGGGTGGGACTTGAAACAGTCAAGACACTTTAACAACTCACCCACATCTCATTGACTACCAACATTTAATATTTTACAATTATGACTCCCATATTTTTCTTGATCTCTATGACCAAGGTATTTAATCATGACTTTAGCTTTTAAAAAAATTAATTAAAAAAACTTAGTACTATGAAATGACAATATTAAATTTTATGATGAATGGCCACATGTCCTAATCAAATTTTATAGAGCATGAGAAGGGAAGGAAAAAAAATGGGAAATAAATTAAAAAGACACTTTGTGGACCAAGGTCATGAGATAGTGACATGTGTTGTAATCTTAATTCATGAGGAACAAAGTATGAACCAAACAAATTCTAAACAATCAAAAAGATAATCTAGACAATATGGTGACACCTGTCAACACCGTGTGATCATTGACTAAGTAAAAACCAAGGAAGCACAAAAAAAACATTGGGAATCATGCAATATATACACAACATTTATCTCATTATTGTAGATCTATAAAATGAATAAAATGCTATCATAAAAAATGAAGATCATCAAGAAATAACACAAGAATAATAAAAAGGATAAATTCATATCAGATGAAATGTTAGAGAATGAATAAGCTAAACAAAAATGGGAGAAGAACATTAACAAAGAGGTGATGAGTGTAACCTTCTTGTTAACATATCACTAAATCCAATAAAATCAAAGATAATGTCAACCATACCCCATGAAAAAAAGACAAGATACATGGAACTGTATTGTTAAATGGATGGACATGGCGAGAAAAAAGATAACAACAGTAACATGAAATCACCTCGAGTAAAGAAAGCACTAGAAACCAACAATCGTCCAAGCCTCATAAACCTTGTAGATATCAAAGATAAATGGAATGGATGGGAAAGAATTAAAAACTCTCAATCATGAAATATTAGAGAAACTAGTAACATTAAATATAAAAGAAAAATCACCCTAAATTTTTTTATGTCATCATGAAAAACTAAAATTTCAATTTTGATTATGATAACAGCAAAAAAAAATAACTTACAATCAATTTAGAATAATGGTCCCAAATTACTTAGGAATTTGGTTATGTTGGTAACAATAAATGGTGAATCTATGGGTTGGTACTCTTGAGTATTAACAAGAATCTTGGTTAATCCTTAAATTATAATCTTCAAACCTAGAAAAAAAAGGCTATAAACATGTCAATATAAGTGGTCCCAAATCATAACTATGTAGTATGTGCCTAAAGGATCCATGATTTAGGAGTTTATACACTCCAAACAATTGGGAGTTCATAATGAACCCCTAATGTCATTGTGTATATGCATAAGTGTGAAGCTTCATGGGGTAATTTTTTTAGATTCAAATTAAGTAAAACGTAGTGAAAAATTGAAGTGTTATGCGACCTATAATGTAATTGGATGGCCAAATTTTCCATTTCAATGAAAGTGAGACAATAGTAAGAGAAGTTGTCTCCTTAAATTGAGATTTTTTCCATGCTATTGTAAGTAATCAACCAACCTAATTTGATTTATATAATCTCTAAATTTAGGTAAGGCCTCTAGTTAGCACCTACCAGATTTCTCTTTAATAATCCATAAACTTCAATTAGAAGGTGGGTGAGGTCACATATGCCTATTGTTGGCTCCTAGGTTCTCAGCTTCAAAGGTCCTTGAGAAAATAATATAGATGGTGCCAATTTTATTATAGTGTGACTCCAATTACTTATCCTCAAAAGGTAGATACAACCTGAGGTAATAAATAATAGAGGTGGTCTACTCTCTACTCTTTTGGATTTACTAGACCAAGGGGAGAGACCCTATAACAACAATTGAATCCATGTATGACTAATTAACAAGCAGTAGACATAAAAACACCTATAAAATTATGGTCATCAAGATTTAAGAGAACATTAAGGTCCTCATCCATCCACACGGTGAAATCCTATAACTTTAAGCTCATGAAGTTCATAAGCCTACTCTATTTTGTTATTTTCATTGTGTCTAATCAACCCAAGACACGAGGACACTTATGACTGGTCACATGATCAAAGGGTTAACAAAGAATTTTAAGTTATTGAATGCTTCTAAATGATCTCATGAATGTGTGGCCTATTATATATTTCTCCATCATCATGGTCATGTGTGCTTTTCCACTTTTTATATTTGTTGTGGCCATGTGGCACAATATGACCACAAACATGCCTATGCCTACCTCCATGGTTTTCATTTTCAATGACCCATTTTTCATTTCCACTAATTGATACATGGCATTCATCTATTTTTCATGGAGTTTTCATCCCATGGATTCCCTTTTTTACTTATTAGTCACTCACTACTCCATGGACTATGAGAGTGAAACACATGGTTGTTCCCATTAGCCATTCATTATGGAATTCTCTGAGCCCTCCTTTGAATTTTCATCTATCCTTATGTTGCATAGATGCATTGAATTATAGATTCCTCATTATTCACACTTTTCCACTTTGTATTTTCCATTTTTGCATGTCTAGTCTCCACACAAAATGTTCTAGCGCTACATGTTTGCTTGGACTCCACCTCCTTATAACACTACTTTGTCAGATATTAAGTCCATCTGGCAGAATTTTAATAGACCAAGTGTGAGACATGTGGAAATTATTAATTATCCACATATCACAGAGTTCATAGAATCCATCCAAGCCTTCAATTGTTCAGATTAAGGCACATGGTGGTTGTTGATTAGTCACGAGGTCACAAGCTCATAGAGTTTATTTAACTTCAACTTGGACTATGCAGATCCACTTGATCTCTTGAATTCACTTCAAATTTTCTTGAGTTCCATGTTTATACCTTTGCAACTATAATTTTTTGAGTCACCAACTCCACTTTACTTTTACCTAGGTTCAAACTGAGAGCCTCTTATGTGGAAGACCTATTTGTTGACCAACTGAACCATGATCAACCATTGAATCTAGTTGGGGCCATAAGTGTTATATAGGAGAATACAAAGATCTCTTGAGACTTTGCATATCATAGACTATATTTTTAATGTGGATACATGATTTAGTCATTAATATAGTGAGGTTGAATTAGATGTAGTCATATTTGTTAAAATGATCAAAGGTAGATATCAAGCTTCAGGTGTAAGGTAGTGGCCACATGAATGAATTTTAATGAAGTGAAATTATAAAAGGTGATAATGGGTGATTTTATTAAAATCCAACCATAGACATATCAAAGTGTCTATGGGTAAAGGGTCACAAGCAACATTATAAAGTGAACCTAGGTCTTCGAGATATAAAATTGAATACAAGTGGACTTGAATTTTGGAAAGGTAAAGGTATGTCTAATCTAATTTTTTAACGAGTCACAATGTAGGCAAATTGAGATCACAACATGAAATTAATCCAGAATGAATAAGGAGACCACAAAATTGAACCAGAGGGGGGCAAAACTCTAACTATGGTTAAGATAAAAAGATGACAAATGAGGCAAGGGCATTGGAGACCACAAATAAATGATGAAAGTCACAGGAGACCATACAATAGAGGGAAAAAAACCTCTCAACCTTTGAAAGAAATGCATATTTTAAATCACAGGGATCCCAAAATGTCATAGGACATTTTGGGCTCTAAAAAGTACCTCAATGTGTGGGAAAGTTAAAGCGTAACAAATCAACCCTTCCAAATTATGAAGGGGTTCTAGATTCTTTAAGTTAATTTATTTTATCTAATTTAAATGTGTATAAAATGTAAGAATGGATATTCCTATCAAGTATATTTTTTGGTGTAACCCATGATGTATTTTTTACCTAGTACTTGCAAAATAATTAAAAATGATGTGAACTCTACAAGCACTAGTGATTATATTATTAACCAAATAAACATGTTAGACAAAAAATAACTATGAAATCAATGTTATAAGATTTATAAAATGGTAAAACATATATGTGAAATATTTTACATTGCTCTAGAATGATAATGCCATTAACTAAAAAATGAGTATTTCTATAAACAATAAAATTAATTCTATATAATCATGCCTAGAAGATATGGTGTAACTTAAAATTCACGTGTGTGAATGCATACAATTATTTAACTTGCTCTAAGCAAGTGAAAATGTGGTAATTAATTATATGTGAAACCTAACCTTTTAATGTTGCTTAACTTTAAAATACTATAAGATGAAAAAGTTAAGTGTTTAAGTTAGCAATGTCAATGACAAATTTAAGGTTTAAATCTATAAATGACATTTTAGTAAAATAATTTGTATAATGTGATGTTTTAAATTATTTTTAAAATAAAACCTGACACACACATTAGACACCTTAGATGATTATGGGTCCCACTTAATCAAATCACAAAATAAGTTTGAAGAATAAATTATTTAATTTTATTTCACCTACTAATTTAGGTGTAAAATATACTATGCATTCCACCTTCCAAATATTTATTTAAACTTCTAATTCTAGATTATATCTATGCAAATTGAAATGTGAAAAATACAATGAAACCTAAAACTTGGAGCAACCAAGAATATTCAAGAAAATATAGAATAAAGATCAATAATATTGTTCTACATGGAGATTGGGAAAGATGAAGATAATTATTTCTAGAATTCAATAAGATAATCCATTTTCACATAAGAAATAATTATCATCCGACCAAGTTTCAATTTGGATCAAAATTTGTGCCCTTAGAATTCAATTTCATATACCATCTCTTCACATAATACCAAAAAATAGATGAAAAATAAGGGGAACATAAGTATGAAGAGAGGAGTACATTCAAGTAACAAGGAAGGAAATTTTCGGAAAACTATTGAAGTAGCATTGAGAACCTAATGCCATATAAATGAGTAAGCAAGCCAACATCACATGTAACCTACAAATAAGGAAGAAGAAAAAGTAATCAGTGAGATAAAAATCAAATTTTGAGAGAAGTATGAAATAATTGAAACAATCACAATAATAATAAAAGACTTTCAAAAATGGATTCAAGATGTTTGATTTGATGCTTAGACTTATTTCTATAAGCACAAAGTGTGATTGGAATAGGTTAGAACTAGTTAAAACCATCATTGGTCTATTATAAATGAGATTGGAAGCAAAACGGTCAAAGTGGAAATAAATATAGTTAAAGTTTTTGTAGTATATTGGTGCTTTGGGTCAAAGAACCAATTGCAAATGGCACTTTGGACCAAAGTGTGAGTAACAAGAGGTATTTATACCAAAGCATTAGTTGTAAATGGCACTTTATACCAAATTTGTAGAATTAAATTAGTGTTTTAGGTAAAATTACTACTTCCATGTGGCACTTTGACCCCAAAGAACTAGTTCTCTTAGTTGGTTAGCAAAAATAGTGTTTTCAACATTTTAGGAGCATTCAGTCATAATGGGGTAAACAAATAGTCTATTTGTAGGTTTTAGTTATTTTGAGTGTATTGGTGATATTTTCAAGGGTTTGGATTGAGAGAAAGTGAGTTTTTAAAGATGACCCCCTTTAATGACATGAAACTCATGTAAAAGGCCTAAGATTGACAAATTGAACAATTTACCTATAAATCTAAAGGGAATAAAAAAACTAAAATTTAAAATGATTTAGATGACAATATTTCAAAATAAATTGATAAGATTAAGACCAAAACCAACATAAGGAATGAAAAATCAACAAAATTTGACACTTGAGAAAGAGGGGTCAAAATGCACTAAAAGTTGAGATTATTTATCATTATGGAAGTTTATAAGGGAAAATTAAGTGTATAAAACAAAAAATGACACATGAGAATAAAAGTATAAAAAATGATAAAGTTTGAAGAGTCAAAATTTGTAAGAGATAAGAAAAATGAAAATAGGTATTCTTTCATAATGTTATTATTGATTTTTTAAATAATAAATGAGAATCATCATAAAAAAAATTATCAGGTGGTGACATATATAATTCAAAATGAGTCATTTTTGGGTGCATACAATAACCAAGTATCTATGGACCTTTCCTAAACAAGGCTAAGTGTGTGTACTAATAGGTGAGTGTTCATTTACCTTCATCATTAAGGATTTATCAAAATCGAGAAGAATCCCCAATTTGAATTGTAGATGAAAGTATTTCATAAAGTAACATAAGTAAACAGACAATATTACTCACCCACCTGAGAATTTCTCCATTGTCACTCAAACTTTTATAGCCCCAAAAAATATACCTTTGGTTCCTTTCTAGGCCTTTCTCGATTACCATTAAGCGTACACAGTTTTGGAAGATATTAATTGAACCACCTCCTTTTGATATTTTAGAATCAATAAAGATTCAATGAGGTTTGGAACCACTTTAATATTGAATAGAAGATTGAGAAGTGTTTATATTTTCTCTTACTTAATACCTTCTCGACCTATTTATAATTCCTTGGATGTTCTCATGTTTTGATTGATTTTTTAATGATGACTCTTTTTCTTCTAAGTTTTTACTTACAAAAACATGAATGAGATTAATCAATATTAACCTGAAATAACCCATCCTTTCTAAGCATAATAACTCCAACTTAATTTCACCTTAAAATATAAAATTCTAAGAATATTGAAAGATATCATAAGTTAGGCTCATACTTTCCATAATTATTTTTTTTCCATTGATTTATTGTCCTTTCCAAGTGAAGCAAAATCATTTTAATTCCAAAATAAAGAAACAAAAAAATAAAAGCTACCCTAAAAAAAAATGTAAAACAAACCCAAGACCAAACTGAAGAAGAAATAAACACACACAAAATAAAATTAAATAACCAAAAACTTTTTACCAATATAAAAGATAAAGGATTTATAGATGAATATGCATGAAAGTAATGTTTTAGGTATCTTCCATTGACAGGCAACACCATAATGCTTTTTTATAAAGTCTTTAATCTAAATCTACTATTCCCCAATATTTTAGAGTTTTGGGTTGCGTAGGACCTCTCAAGATAAAGATACCCCGTTTATTTTCATAATCCTTATGTTTGTAGGAGGTTTGCCAAAAATCTTGTATTTTAGTCTTTTTACTTGTATAAATTTGTTTTTTATGTGATTTCATTGTATATTTGTGTGCTTCCTCACATAGATAATTAATTGGGAAAATTAATCATACTTGCCTGCTTGTTAAACCTTTGAGTCTAGGATAGCACATGATGTGGAATTCATCCCCACATGTGGGCTTAGTCAATAGGGGTCAATGACATATATTTCATCACTATGAACTAGACCAAACTCCATATTCTGATGGAGTATAAATATCAGGACAGTTGTCATTAGTTGCTAAAGAGGAATTCCCCATAAAGGGTTCCATGGAGTGAGGGGCATTTTGGATCCAATACACAAAGCGGTTAGACAAAATATTATAAATACTTGGGCCCCATCGTACCTTCATGTATATCAAGGACTCCCCTAGAAACCTTCATGTAAACTTATCTTAGGACCTTTTAGCTATAATAGGAATTTTGTTAACAAAGACAAGATAAACTCCTAAGAAGTTGTTAAGTGTAAATGGGTTGAGAGGGTTCAGTTTATTTCATAATGGGTCATCATCCTACAGTCTCACCTGCAAAGTTGTTAAACCTTATGAACATCAGGTTACACACCCTTTCAATTTACTAAATTAGGACTTGTGGCTGAGTGTGTTATTTGTGTGTCGTGCTTAAACCTGTGTTGTTTGTGAATCGATTCAACCACTCCCATTTTTGTTTTAAAACACCTAAACACCCCTAAGATCAAAACCCATTTTTAAACCCCATCATAACATTCATCTCATACCACCAATTCACACCTCTTAGATACAACCTTATTCTTGAAACCAAATCTTAGTGGTCACCTATCCTTCCAATCTTTACTATCACTTTATAATCCATTGGCTAAGAATTATTAAAATACATTGCCTTGTCAAGAATTTAATCTATCACCCATCACATCCCTATCATTACCTCCTCATACCTATCACCCATCCAATCATCATTTTGCTAGTATGAAAGGCACTTAATCACTTCATCTCCTAGTCTCCTTGCTAGATTGGAATCTTATAGGGTTTTGTCTTTTGGTAATCCTTGGTCATTTTAATCTTCACCTCTCTTTAAATCCAAAATCACCACATTTCCAAAATCACCTTCTTTGACCACTCTTATATTTGATCTCTAGATCAAATTATTACTCTAAGTCACATCACCTTCTATGACGCCTAATCACTTTTTGTCACTCACTATTCCAATTCAAACCCATGCCCAAATTCTTAAGATGGGACAAAGATATAACCAAGAGAATGACTTATTAGGGAATGTAGGTCATCAAAATTAGGGTCATGATGATACACATAGTGATATGCATACTCCTGGGGGAGAAGATGACTGATTCACAAATGACTTATTTCATAGTGATGAAGTTAGAGCATTACTTGACCAATATATATATATATATACAAAAATAGTCAACATATTCTATCTCAAGTCATTGGAATGGAGGGCACATTACCCCCAAGCTGTGATTGTAACCTTCTACAACATTTAATCCATCCATCCTCATGACCTAACACTCCCATCAATATGTCCATATTAATCAAGCACCCGAGGAAGAGGAACTTGTGGACCATAAACAAGAACTCAAAGTTTAAGTACCATAAGTCCCTCTCCAAAATAACCATGTCAAGGCTAATAGGAGATAAACCATCCTATAGGATCGATTGGACCAACTCATGAAACAAATTAACTCTTTAGCCTCCTGATTTTGTACCCAAAATCAACAACCACCCTCCACATGCCAAAATATCCACAACTCCAATAGACCACATATAAATCATGCTCAAACCTCTAATCCTCTTAGAGATCCCTCATTTGCACAAGAGTGGAGAATTATGAAAAAAACTCTCCAATAAATTGACCCTCGCTCACAAGGCATGAAAATAAGTATGAATATTTTTGCTCTTCTCCCCTAGATATGAACATTTTGAAAATTGCTTTCCCACCTCACTTTGAGGTCCCTAAATTTGAAAAGTGTAGAGGGAAAGGTGAACCCCACGATCATATATAGGAGTTTTATGTGGCTTGTCATGAGGTTTCATATGATGACACCTACTTACTAATACTTTTCCCAAAAAGTCTCACAGGACTAGCCCTAGAATGGTTCATGCATTTGCCAAAGGGGTCTATATCTAGTTTTGGAGAATTAACTGAACAATTTGTGAAACATTTATCATTTAATATAGAACATGATGTCTACATTATAGACCTCTATAACACTAAATAAAGAAGTGGGGAAGGTCTGGCATCTTTCTTGCAACACTAGAGAAGCTTAGCAAGCCACTTTCAATGCACAGTACAAGAGAAAGAGTTAGCCAAAATATTTGTTAACAAGCTCAATACAAAGCTAAATATCATTTGAAACTCTAATGTGCCAAAACTTTCAATGAAATTATTGAAAAAGGGATACAAATCGAAACAACACTTATTGAAAAGGGAATAATTAAATTATACACCCAAAATGAGCATAATCAACATCAAGAAAAATTCTTTTTTGAGGAAAATAAAAAATATTCAATAAAAATAAGAATGTTGTGGGAGACAGAGTTATAGATTCCAAATAACATGTTCAAACTATGCAAAATAGGACTCCCACAAACTAGCAAAATGTCTCCTCTATCTGAGTGCCACAAGGTAAACCAAAGCCTCAAATGGTTAAAATACCTCTTACTATCCTTGGAGTGCCTGTTGAAGTGCTCCTTCAACAATTAATCACTGCTAACATGACTAATCTTCCTAAAATATAACATTTGTATGATAGTAAACCTCGACTCGACTGGTATTACAAGGATGAATTCTATCAATACCACAGAGTCAAAGGTCATGACATAGAGAAATGCATGCAATTAAAGCATTATATTCAAGATCTTATTTAAAAAGGTAATTTTGAAGTAGAGGGGGAGAGTATTCCTAATCAATCAAAAAATCAGTAGCTTAGTATTTATTGGGACCCTTTGCCCAAGCATGGTCAAAGACAAGGGAAGCCACTTAGAGACCAGGGTTAGGCATCCACTTCCAATCATATGGACTATCATGTCATCCCATACCACTATATAGATACCATTAAAACCCATAGCCACAAAGATCCCACTCCATCATCATCTACCATACTAAAGATCAACCGGGCCATAGCTAACTATGTGGTTACTACCCAACATAATAAAATCATATTTCTTAGGGCACCACAAAAGGACTCATCGACATCTACGTCTCAAAAATTCAATACCTCCAAGAAAGTCTCAGTATCTTCCAATCATCCTTATGATATCATCAAACAAATCAAGAAGACCCTCCTTAAAATATCACTCATGGATCTTCTCAAAACATCATCTGAGCATAAAGAGATCCTTAATCAAGTCCTGAATGATCTAAAAGTACCACAAGATATTGACACCAATCAATTCCAAGCGTTGGTGGGTCATTTATCTCCATATAAAATCACATTCAGTGTCTAGGACATGCCTCCCATTGGCCCACATCATAACTACCCTTTGTTCATAGAAATATCCATCTCCAATCACTGCATTCCTTGGGTACTCATAGACGGAGGGTTTGCATTGAACTTATGTAATCTATATTTCTTAAATAAATCAAGGTATTTTGAAGCTTTTTTGGGGCCTACTTTGATCATGATTAAAACATATTATGATAATAAATGGACATTCACAAGCACCATCTATCTTCCCATTGTTGTAGGACGCGTGGTACATCAGACCTTGATTTATTTTGTGGATATTGATTTGTCATATACTTTACTATTGGGTTGCCCATGGATCTATGAGATGCAAGCAATCCCATCCACCCTTCATCATGTTTGAAATTCCCTCACTCTTGCATGGAAGTCACCATTCCTGGGGAAATTGAGTATTTTTGTAGCTGACAAATGGGTCAATCCCAATCCTCATGTTATTGTCCTAGCATGGATATTTACACTATGAACCCAACATCTAGTAAATATGTATTCCCTGATGACCTAATGCTCGCTTTTGATCCCTTACCTGAGGTTACACTTCTAAAAATCACATCCACAGGATGCAAGGAATATGAATATAAAACCTTTTGTGTAGGTGACCTACCTCTTTCCCCTTGAAGTTATGGGTCCCTAGCTATGAATACCAATCCTATCAGATATCAGTTTGGATTAATGGACTTTTTTAGTACAGGACTATTATCAAAAGAATACATTGATGAATCATGGCTTATTCCAAAAAATGAGGCCCTCAAATCTCACAGACAAAGATACCCCCACATTCAAAAAATGTTACAAAATATACATGACCAAGGAAAATGACTAGGGAGACACAAGAAAGGTAGGATTGAGCCCATAATAGTTCAAGAACGTCCACAATACCTTAGCCTAGCACACAAACTCCTTGAAAATGACTTAAGCAATATCATTATGGATACTACTTCAGTCCCTGAGAGGTTTTTTCTGATGAAGAAATCAAGACGGTATCCACTTATAGTCTTTACGAAGAGTTTGCTACCATAAACGTTTTCCATGACACCACTATTACCACCATTGACAAATCCATCTGGTACCCCTCATTCATTGACTGAGATCAATATCAGGAGCCATCCTTTGACATATTTCAAAATGATGAGGCTATCTTAGAATTTTTGGGAGTACAAGATTCCATGCCTTCCAATGATCATAAGAAGGGTTTTTCAATTAATCTTTTCCAATCAACTTATTTCAAGGAACAACAAGTTCCCCTTAATCACATTGACGAAGAAGAATCTAAAGAAAAAGAAATCAAGATCCAGAATATTCTCCATAAGTTTTAGATGAATCAAAATCTTATACTAAAATAGACACAGAGCTCCCAAAAGATTTTGCTTTAGATATCTAGGATTTACCATTGCCTCCCACCTATCTCAAAGATTAGTAACCCTCTCTCATCAAGGAGGTGATTGAAGTCAACATCAAAACTGATAAACACCCTAAAATTATCAAATTAGGGAAACTCTTATGCCTAAGGAGCGTCAAATCATTACTAAGCTACTCAAGGAATTTATAGATATCTTTACATGGTGTTATTCTAACATGTTAGGACTTGAAACATCTTTAGTTGTGCATCATCTGGTTTTTCATGCTAATGCTAAACCAATCAAGCAAAAACTATGTAAGATATACCCTAAAGTAGCCCTACTAGTTAAAGAGGAATTACAAAAATTCTTGGAAGCAAGATTTATCTGACCCATTGATTATTCTGATTGGATATCCAACATTGTTCCTATGCCCAAGCCACAAGGAGGGATTTAGATTTGTACTAAATTTTGAGATATCAATAAGGCATGTCCTAAATATGACTTCCCTCTCCTAAAAATAGACATGATCATGGATTCAACAGCTAGGTACGAAATGTTATCCCTCATGGATGGATTTTCAGGCTATAACCAAATCAAAATTATACCCAAGGATCAATATAAAATAGCCTTCATCACTCCATGGGGGAACTTATGTTACCAATTCATGCCCTTCAATCTCAAGAATGCAATAGCTACCTACCAGTGTGCCATGACTATAATATTCCATGATATGATGCATGACATTATGGAATAGTATGTCGATGATATTCTAGGGAAGTCAAGACTCAGATTTGAGCATCATATTGTCGTATGCATAATATTTGAGCAACTGCATGAATATAAAGTTAGGTTGTATCCAAAGAAATTTGTCTTTGACATTACCTCAAGAAAGTTATTAGGGTTTATTATATCTCTAAGAGGCATAGAAGTGGAACCAACTAAAGTCAAACCCATTATGTAAATGCCTCCTCCTCATAATCTAAAGTAGCTTAGGAGTTTTTAGGGTAAGTTGTAATTTATTCGGTGGTTCATCTCTCAGCTCACAAATAAATGCCACCCTTCACTCATCTCTTGAATAAAGGAACCCATTTTAATTGGAACTCTAAATGTCAGTAGGCCTTTAATAATCTCGAGTAATATTTGGCAAATCCACTTGTGTTATCACCACTAGTTATGAAAAGGCCTTTGTTCTTGTCTATTTCCACAACACCTTGTGCAATAGGTGCCCTACTTGTACAACATAATGAAGGAAAGGAGTAGATAATTTATTATCTCAGCCACACTTTGATTTCATATGAGTTGAATTATACACCTATTGAAAAATATTGTCTAGCCATTGTCTTTGCTTTATAAAATTTGCGGCATTATATGTTAAATAGTCAAGTTTAGCTCATCACTAAAGTTGATCCTCTCAAATATCTACTATCAAAATCAGCTCTTATAAGATGAATGGCCAAACAGATAATGTTATTCAATAAATTTCCTATAGAATATGTTCATCAAAAGGCCATTAAGGGATAGCAAATAGTGCATTAACTTGCAGAAGCACTTCCGGTGGAGACTAAACCTCTTATCACAACCTTCTCGGGTGAATCCATAATGAATACCTCTGAAAATAATGACTATAATCTATATTTTGATGGCTCTTTTACCATGCACAGATCAAGAGATTATATTCTTTTGGTAACCCCACAAGGAGACCTTAATCTTAAGGATTTTTTATTGGCTTTTCCATCCACCAATAACATTTTTGAGTATGAAGCTTTAATTGTTGGCCTCCAACTAACCATCTAATGGAACATCTAGCACCTACAAGTATTTAGTGATCCATAGCTAATAATCAAGCAAGTTAATGAAGAGTTTCATACCAAAGATGAGAAATTACTCCCCAGTAAGTAATTGGTAGATCAATTAAAGTAGCATTTTCAATCTATTGCATTTGAACAAGTACCAAGGGGGAGTAATAAGGAAGTTGATTCCATGGATACTATTGGGTCTCTAATTGACCTTCATGAAGATGTCCTTGAAGGGAATTTATTGATTGAGAATTTGATCTTACCAGCTCATCAATCTATGGCTCCTCTACAAATTTGTGTTATTCCTGATCCCAATCTCCCTTGGTATCATGACATCTATAAATATCTCCATGACATCCTTCCACCAAACCTCAATCACCATTAATGTAAGGCCTTCATCCATTGTACCTCCTGTTACACTATCTTTGGTAGCATGCTCTATCAAAGAGGTTGTGATGGGACCTTGTTGAGATGCTTGACCTTGGAAGAGGCTTCTCTTGTGATCAAGGAGGTTCATGATGGTATATATGACATCCATGTCAATGGAATGGCCCTAGCTAAGAAATTTCTCAAGATTGGATACTATTGGCCTACCATGGAATATGATGCCTGCCAATATGTATAAAAGTCTGTAGCCTACCAAAATCATGGTAATCTTATCCATGCACCTACATAATAAACTTATTATAAGTCCCTGACCATTCTCTATATGGGGACTAGATTTGATTGAAAAGATAAATCCTATGTCATTTGATGGCAACAAGTTTATTATTATAGCCACAAAGTATTTTACAAGTGGGTATAAGCCATGTCACTTACCTATACCACAGGTCTCCATATTTCTAAATTCATTCTAAATCAAATAATTTAGCATTCTTGCCAACATCCTATCAGATAACAAGTCCTTCAAAAATCAAGAAGTTGAGGCCCTATGTAAGCATTCCCATATCAAGAAAAAAAATTATACTCCTTATTACCCCCAGGGGAATGGATAAGCTAAAGCTACAAATAAGACTCTTATCAAGATTCTCAAGAAAATAGTCAATGATGTAGGAAGGAACTGACACCTGCAATTATATCCTACACTATGGTCCTATCGAACAAGAGTCTGAATATCCACTGGGGCTACTCTGTATTCTTTGGTTTATGGGACAGAATTTATTTTGCCTATAGAAGTGGAGCTCCCCTCCTTATGTATCTCATTATGGGGCATCATCATTGATCACAATTTTCAACAAAAAAGGCTACAAGAATTGGAGCTTCTAGATTAAAAACATCAAAAGGCCCTGACTCACCTTTGGGCATATGAAAATAGTTTAAAAGGCCAATATTTCAAGAAGATCCAATCCCAAGAATTCAAGGTTGGTGATTTAGTCCTAAAATGAAATCAAAAAAATACCAATGCAGATCAAGATAAGAAGGGAAATTTTGAAGCTAATTAGTTCAGGCCTTATATAATAGTGGCCAATTTTGGATCAAGAGCTTACAGGTTAGCCATATTGGATGGTGAAGAGATCAAGGAGCCAATGAATATAATGCATTTAAAATGTTTATATACTTAACATGTTCCAATTTTACCTCTGTCTATGGGTCCCCACACTTGGGGGAACATCCATTTCTAGTCCACACCTCTCTTTTCATTCCACTCCATTCTCCCATCCCTGACCCTAGTCTTAAAAGTGGGAATACGTTACAAGTTTATATAGCAACAAGAGATAAGTCATTGTTTGTTGTGTCATAGGAATGATTATTGTGGATTCTTCTAGAATGTCTTTATCCATTTTCATATATATATCCCCCATCCTATCACATCCCCATATATATCTTCCACCCTATCACCCCCATCACATCTTCTCTTGGTAGTGTGTTTCCTCTTAGCCTCTACCTGATGCTATCCTCATTTGTCTTTTGTTGTTTCTAAGCATGGTCCACATGTTCCCACTATTTTTATCATTATGGAAGGGTCAAAAATAGGTCTTACTTTGGGGTCTAGCATACACTATGACATTGAATCCTAATCGACTATCCTAAGCCCCATATATAAGTTGCTTCTGATATGATTGGATCCTTGTTTCAATCCAATAATTTTGGGCACATTATACCCCCTATCATTCTTCAAGATCATTGACCATAATCATTCTACTACCATCACTTGATACTATCACCTATATATGTTCATCTTATCCCTATCTTTAGTCTATTTTATCTTATTTTTATCTTGTGTTTATATGCATGTATGTGTGTTTTGAATATGTTTGGTTTTTTGAATAATTATTTATTATTGTATATGTTAATCAAATTATCCTATTTATAGTCTTGTTATCATTTTGTATATATTTTACCTTGTCAACTTTATGGGAACAAGGATGGTCTAGGTGACTCCCAAACTTTTTTTGGGCAACATCACTTCAAAACGGAGTTCCCTCACACACTAGATGTTTTAATGTACCTCTAACTTCTATCATTTCATTGACACAACTTTATTCATAATGAAATATTAAAGAGGATTGCATACATTATTAATGGATTCAAACTCACCACCCATCCCATTTACCCCCATCTTATCATTTTCTAGTCTCACCCTCAGCTAACCTAATCATCTTATCTAATCACCCTCCCATTCTATCACTATCCCACCTCCTTGGTGCAGGAGGAGTGCTACCCACACCCAATTTGTGAGACATCAAAATTGAAATGGGTTAATCCTTCTTTAGCACATTTTTAAAAATGTTATTACATTTCACCATTTTCAAATCAACACATCTCATTAACATTGCATAATTTTACATCCATCTAAATCCATGTCATGACATCCACAAAAAAACATCTATTTTATAACATTTCACAAGATCACACATAATCCATAAATCCTAAAGCATCATCACAATAAATAGTCATTTACTAACAAATCCATATCTTATATTCTACATCCATTAAATCTATATCTAACATATCCATCAACATATAAATCATCATCCATATACCATGACTCTCACATCATTTGAATAACATACGTACATCAATATCTAACAACTCACATCATATCATAATCATGTCATTTGATATAACATAAATACACACATATAAAACCTCACATTATATCAATAATCCAATGCATCTATCTAATTTGTTTAATACGTGATATCACACAATATACAAATACCCATAATCAACACATGTCGCAAAATCATAATCATGCACAAACCACATAACACATCACATCACATCAAAAATCTCATCATATATCTATAATCTCAAATGTCTACATAGAGTCCATGTCAAATATATATATATATATATATATATATATATATACACAGTATAAAGGCCCCATAGGCGTCAATGTGCTACAAAATAAATAAAATCCATAATATACATCATCTCGACAAAGCCCCTAGTGGTCTTCTGGGGCATTGGTGTACAACTGTGATGAGTTAACTTTGAATATAGGTGTATGCCATTCAATTAGCATTGATACCTCATACAAGTCCCTATAATACTATGCCTCTCGAGTTAGCCTCATAATGTTTCACATTACCCCATCCATCCCCCTACTAACATGGTTGTGTTTGCCTCCTACTTAGCCCTTTCAGCCACTTGTACCTCTCCTATCAGGTCTCTAATCTAAGTCTGCATCTGACTAATCTAAGCCTATAGTCCAAAAATCTAGGTGTATCGACTCTGAATATGGATCTATAATATAACTACCTGAGCTTGTAATCAGTAACATGGCCCTATAACCTAATAACATGTTCTTGTGCCTATGCTAACTATCCATCTATCCCTATAACCGTGCATGGAAATAGTCTCTCTCTATGGTAATCCTTTTAATCTTAGTAATTCACACCTATATCTCTAACCTAAGCCATTCTAATAATGATCTCTCATCCTCAGTCAAAGGTGAACGAGATGGTCCGACACCATCCCCACTCCTACTGACTTCGACCTATATATCAATCACTCCAACCTATGTACTACTCCCTCTAGCTTGGGTCCCACTCCCTCCAATTTGAGCCATTATGGATACTTAATCCCCATCACCCCATCCACCTATATCACATCCAAACCTCCATGTCCATCCTATGTATCTTGCACTAGGATTTGTACCCTTCTCTATCTCTATAGTCTTGCCTGTGCCTAGAACAACCTCCAAACCACACCCCTTCATACCATAGCTCTACATCAGAGTAACTTCACTATAATCCTATGAGCCCACCATGTGGTATAAATTTTTATCACTCTTAGATCTGATAAATGAGTTTATAAATCTCATGGGATCGGGGCAAGGCTATCATAATCTATGCATACAAGATCTTTATCTATTTCCCTTCCCCACTGTGGCCTCTCTCAATCACTCTGTGTAAACAAATGCTCCTCACCTGGCATGTCCTATGGAAGCTCAAACTATCTTTGCACACGATCGATCTTATATCACTCTATAATAAAGTCTCTTTGGCCTATCAAATACAACTTTTTCAACATATATTACATCACCTCATCCTCATCCTCCTAACCAAACTAAAGTCCCTTGTAGGGCATCCATATGATATGTTCCAACTATAAACTATAAAAATATTATATATAAAATTTCATATCCCCAACATGGCCTCTCTGCACACCTAGTAAAATGTACCATCCAAAAATAATAGGCTCATTAGGCTCCCTAGTTGCTCGAGTACCTAGAGGTCATTGGATCATAATGTGCTCCTAGTTCCAAATCTACAACAATAGTGATGGACCCATGCTCATCACTCCCTTGTAGGCCCATAAATGTAACTCCTGATATAAATGAGCCAATACCATTGGCCCCCATGCAAAAACCCTAAAATCCTGCACCATATCTATAACCACATCTCTAAGTCCCAGGTGAAGCCATTGGCCGCTCTTATTTAATAGGAGTATGTTAGTAACAAGAGACATCATAACTAGTGTTAATCGATCAATAGTCCCCTCTCAGAGGCATTTATTAATGTCCACTTGTCGATCCTACACACCAACTCATAATCCTTATGCTAGTCTTTGTATTATTGCACTAAGTGTGTGTGATCACCAATAAATCATATCCCCTATCATCATTAATCATAGAATCTGATAGATTTCCTTTAGCATCACTATCATCTCTTTGATCACAAAGTGGAAGGTACTCATCTCTGAGTTCCATCATTCCACCAACATAATAATCAGGGCACAATCAATTTGTACCACTATCATTTTAGCTATATAGTGTAGCCCCACTAGTTCTAACACCTCATAGTCCATAATAGTCAATTGGTACATCTCATAAAGAACCTCAAGATGTCATAATAAAGATGTCATCATGCCTAACTCCTACACTAATCACCAACAACCCATCACTAAACCTATTTCATCATGTATTCCTTTTTAACCTCTCTAACCTTATTACCTCACCTACCTATAACCCATCTCCCCCTCCCCATTGTACTTATCCTAAATTATACACCCCAAACCCTAACAACCTATAATCCATACTAACATCCCTTGACCAATCCTAACCCTAATCCATCTTAATTTAACTGTCCCCCATCCACTTTAACTTAAGTTACCTAATCCAACCCCACCTAGCCTATATCCCTTTCCCTAACTCACACTCTTAATACATTAATTACCTAGCCTAATTAACCTAACTAAACACTCTTAATTACCTTACCAACCTGCAACAATCCTATCACCTAATTTATACTTTTAATCCACTAACTAATTCTATTACCTTAACTAACTCTAATACTAACTAACTTCATCATCCCTCCCTATTTCCTAAACACCTTAGCCTATCCTTCTATCCCCCATCCCTTAGACATTTTTCCCACCCATAGCAATATCATAATTTGTGAATTTTCCCTAACCAGTGACTTTGTCATTATCATTGCTCGAGTCTTGTGATTTTGCATAACCACAACTCTAATCTCATGGTTATGCAAAACCATAAATCACTAACTCATGTTATCACAATATCACAAGTAAATAATTGTGGTGTTACAATACCATAATTCTAAATTTGTGGTATTGTAATACTACCTCTTGCGAAGCAATACCACCAGTTGTGAATGCAATAACACAACTGAGGACATTGCCTTCAATCGTGGTATTGCACCCATGACACTTACATCCTAACTATCAAGAAATCAATTAAAAAAATTAACAAATCACTAGGATAAGGGTAGGAAACATATTGATGGTCTAGCATCCTTGGGCCTCTGAAACTCCTAAATGCTCTCATCACAGTGTGAAGCTCATCGGATCCGGACCATGTTTTTAGCTCAGAGTAATTCACCAAGGATAAAAGTCAAAATGAACCTCTTTCCACTCCTTTGTCCTATTTGACCCTCCCCATCTTTTACCCCCCATCGCCTCCTTAACCCCTAATAACCCTTTTCTCTTGTCTTATGACACCCAAATCCCATCAACTTAATCAATTACCTTAATTAATCATTAACTATCATTCTTAAGTCATTTGGGGCATGTATTTTCCATTTTCCCATTGTCCAACCTAATCCTAAGCTAAAACTACATCGGCTTGAGGTCTCTTAAGACTATGTAGGTAGCACCTAACCACGATCCTATGCCTAGGGATATCTCAGCCACTATTAACCCCTAATCCTTATCTTATACTAGATCAATCACTCGATAATCATACATCATTTTAAGCTACACATCTCATGTAAAGTGGCTCCTTATTATTAATCCACTCATCCAATCTCCATTATTAGTTTTCAAGTCCTCCCTAGCATGTGTCCTTGCTATGGGAATTATCATTGGCTTGTATTCATCTCATCTCTTTACTTCCCACATAATATCTTTATCTTAGAAATTCATTATCTTATCAATCAGTTTCATTTCTAGAGATTTATCATTTATCTAGAACCCATCTCTCGATACTAAGCCACTTTATCCAATCATACCTATACTTGGGGCATCTCAGTCATAGCTATATCATTGTTTGGGGCATCCCAACCCATCTCATCATCTTGGTCTCATCCCAACCCTAGGGTTTCTGTTCAAGTGACCATCCAAGTTGGTTCACCCCACATGCTCCCTCAAGGGGGCATCATACTAACATCATCTAACATTATTTCCATACATGAATATGGTTTTTATTTTAAAGACCATTACTTCATCCATCCAACCACTCGTAATGCCCTTTCAAAGAAGGGAAAATATATGCACCTAAATCCACTCACCCTGATAATTCTACTAATTTCGCTAATTTAACCTATAACTATATTCCCTAGATAATTATTAATATCCCAATCCCTACATCAAAATTTTTAAATCTCAAAAACCTTATTTTACCCTCACAATCAATTAATCACCCTCATTAATCTACCAACTAAGCCTACTAACTACTTATTAATCCACTTGCCAATTTAAAAATACATTTTATGCACCTACCCATCCACCACACTACTAAACTAGTTGTTCCTACACCCCTACTCCCTAATGGAGATTCTAGAATTGAAGAATTCTAGAGTCTCCTTTAATTTAACCCTTCTCTTCTAGAATCCTCTATTTTATAGGATTCCACGGAATTAAAAATTTATAGGAAAATCCTTGGCCATTGATCTTAATGGCTCAAAATTAAATTTGAGCCATTGATTTTCCCTCTCATGGATTATATAAACAAGCCAATCCCTCTATGTAAACTAACTTGAAACTTAGAAATATTTAATCCATATTGCATCTATAACCATCCTTCTTGCACTCATATAGCCTTTGTCAAAGCCATCTCCAATCCAAGAATGCATTGAAGCCATTGTCAAGCATAATCAAGTAATCCAATAATCTACTTGTTTGGCACTCCAATCTATTTTGCACTCTTGGAGGGGAGCCATAAGAGGTAAAATGATGGTAAGTGATCTCATTACAAGCACTTGATTATCTCTTTATCCTCTCTATTTGATGTTGTTTATATTTTGGGTTTTATTGCTAAAAATAGTAATATAGGAAGAATCCAAAATCTAGGCTACAACTAAGATTAATAAAATTTTAGGTAAACTAATTAATATTTTATACATTAATCTTTGATTAATACAAAATTAATTAATATTTTAATAAATATCGTCACTAGTTATAAGCTTAATTAATACTAATTCATCCTTTATAACAACTTAGTTAATATTAACTAGAGACTTTATTAACATGAATTAATAATTTAATGACTAATTAATAGCGTTTAAACACTATCAAAATTAGTTAGGATATTAATAATTTAGGTGAAGTAATTAATCTTACATTACAATGCACTCAATTAATATCAAGAGGAGCGAGAGAAGATAAAAGGGCTGAAGTTTCATTTTCAATGGAAGAAAATATGAAGGAAGAAATAAATAAGTTAAAGGCAAACAAACTAAGAATAGATGGTCAAATAAAGGAAGTATTTGACTTGACTAATGATAATGATCGGGTATCAATGTTAAGAGGGAAGATGGATGGGACCTATGTAATAAGGAAGACAGAAATGATGCAAAGAAGGTGAAAGTGTGAAAATTGCAGGCTAAGAAAGAAGAAATATAGGTGGTGAAAGAAGGGTAAGTTTATACATATGTAGGAGTTAGATATGAAGAGATTAGAGACTTAATTTCTCTTGTTTGTGAGTCTTGTGTGTGAGTTTGACGTGGATAATGGAATTAAATTAAGGTCAGATTTAGTGTTAGGGTACTCTAGTAAGGATCTTTAACTTTTGAGAGAAGTGTATTTATTTATTTTGATGAATTATGGTTAAGGGGATAAATACCACATGTAAAACTCACAAAAACAATGGCATGTGCTAGATATATCATATAATAGTAAATTAAAGAAATAAAATTTAACTTGTGCTTAAAAAGAAAAATTGAAAGTATGATAAATAATTGAGCAAGTAATGAGAAACAAAGAAATGACAAGGGGAGATGAAAATTGACACATCTAGGCAGATTTGTGGAATTATTTAATGGACCTAGGTTGTGTACCTAAATATACTACTCTTTATTAAATTTGGATAGCTAACTATACTAAGAAATAATCATCAAGTCATCGAATGTGTATAATACGTAATCAATAGGTCGTTATATGTGTACCTCTATTTTTATTTTTTTGGTACCATGTTAATGATATGTATCATATTTAGTTTATGAACATGTAATTTTTTGGACAATTTTAGAGGTTGATGGTGAGCATGATTGTGCAATCATTTTATGAAATTTTTGGGCATAATGTGATAAATTTTTGTTTCTTCACTCCTTGACCTAACCATCAAATTTAACAACAAATAAGTGTGTGCAAGATAGTTTTTTTAAACTACCCCTTGAGGAGATGTAAATGCATATTATGCATGCTCAAAATTATATTGAATGTACTTATCTTGTGCATGAGAGAGTAATATAACCCAAATGGGATTAAAGGCTTCATCTCCTCTCCTATATAAATAAATGCAACTATATGCACCCACTATAAGGTTATTTTGACACAAAATTATGATATCACACGACTTGGAAAATATGTATATATTTTGTAGACTCAATGTGGGAGCTCTTTCACAAGTATAAAAATGGACAGAATTAATATAACTTAAAACTTATAGAAGACATTCTCAATAGAGTGATACTTAGTAAATGACTAGGAATGATTTGTATATATAGGGATCAATAGGACATGATGTTCAAAGGATAACTATGGAAAAATGTGATAAGAGAAATCAAAGATGCATGAAATAAAGCCAAGGTGAGTAGGAACACAAAAGTAAGAGGGTAAAATTTGGTAGGTCGTCTCTATTTTATGGAATAAATTTGGTAGACCATCAATTTTGTACAAGTAGGCAAAAAGGATCAAAATGGAGACAAGACTACTCAAAGAATGGATGACTAGGATCCTAAAGCTGATAATAAATAAATATGATATGAATATTAAGATATTTAGATGAATCAAAGCCAAAGATAATCTAATGTGGGTGGAAAGGTGTCATAAAATAGCCAAATGTACACTATTGGACCAAGTGTGCTAAAGCATGAAAAAGGTTCTATGAAAAAGGGTATTAGATGAAAAATGAGGTGTCTAAATAATGCCCATACATTGATGTTTATATTAGAAAGAATGTATGCATGTGTCAAAGTTAAAAAATAAATAATTTAAGAACATACTTTGATTTACCTAGGGAAGGAAGGATGAATTTTATGATGCTTGAGATAGGCTCTATTCACAAAAAAATTATGTATCTGGAAACTAGACATACCTAAAAACAATGGTTGATTACAACAATTATTCAATGTCTTATCAATTAGAAAATTTAAATTGAAATGGGAGCATAAGAATGACTATACCTGATGGTGTTCGAACCATGCTAATACAAAACCAAACTTTAATCTGATGAGAAATTTTAAACAAATCCTAGATATAGCTAGTAATTCTTTGAGAGTTATGTAACCTAATCCAATTAGTGATCAATTAATTAGATAAATAGACCATTTTTAGTGCCCTTAATTCACTAAAGTTTTCTCAATCATGTTTTTTCAATAAATTTTCTCAATTCTAAAAGTTAGCATAAAACATCTAGATGTATGTTTCCCTTTGAGGTGATGGATTGGGAAAACATGCACTACAATCACTCATCTCAAATGGAGTTAAATGCATATTATGTCATAAAATTTATATAACCAAAGCATTGAAAATGTCTGAAAATTAAGATAAGTCACATGTAACCATTATATAATATAATTATATAAATCTATAGAAAATATAATCGTCTTAAATTATCATCTTGTAAAACTCAATATAAAGGTTGAATCTTCATATGATAATGAAATAATGATGGGTGTAAATGGTGTTCCCTATCATAGGAGTGATAGAAAATTAATGTGCCCATATGGAACCATGTAATATAGATAACATGATGTAATACTCAAAATTAGAAATTTCACATCCTCATGTGAGGATGAAAGACATATGGCATAATAGTATGCCCAAAAGAATACTCATTATACATAAAATATGTATTAGGTTAATAATTTAAGGATTTTATGTAAGAGTATGATGAGCCCAACAAAAAATAAAGGTAGGGACAACGAGTATGCTTGAATGTAACAAATGTGCCCTAGTAGGGATAAATAAATAAATAAATGAAGCACACACGAGTAATGTGCCCCCATAGATGCATGGTAGGACCATGGAAATGTAGGCACCAAGCATAGGAATATAATAAATAGTAATTTATATATTAAATATCATAGCTTCAAACATATTAAATGCATGATAAATATCATGCAAAAAATGTAGAATATCACATAAATCACACACAAGATGTAGCTACATATAAGAGGTCATCACACAAATACATTTGATGCACATGACATGATAATAGGACAATGAAAACTAGAGGATCCTATATGGATAAGGACACAACAAGATAACACACACAAGCATAGTCACATAAGTAATCAACCAAACATAGGCATACATGAAAGAAAATAAAGTAATAATACAACCATGTAATGTAAAAGGTGTATATACTAACAAGATGTGATGTAAGTGATCTACAATGGATCAATATGATAAATGGAAAGAAAAAATATATATCACCATAAAATCCATTGTATGAAGATGCCCATGAGATAGAGCATACCACCAATTTGATCATGGCCCCCAAGGAGTGAGCAATAAATTAGTCGTGTAGTATCTAAAAGTCCATAATCATGTACATCTCGTATATCCTGAAACTCAACTCACCCACTCAAATAAATACCAAGAGAATTATGTGTGTAAAACATGCATGTAAAAAAAACTTTAGTATAGCCATATAAGCATGATATGTATCCATCGATAAAGAATTTATTTTGGTATTTTATAATGTTTTTTGCATTTTTATAATTTTTTAGAAGAAGCAAGTAGAGGACATGACAATAAAGCCAAGGGATAGACACAAGAGAAAATAAGCAAAGCTGAATTGAATTAAATAAAATCCATGGGGCACAAGCAAGAAACAATAAAAATAGGTAAGCCAAATGGATGCAAACAAGATAAGTGATATCAAATGAAAAATAGAATCACAAGGGAAAAATCAAGATAAAAATGTAAATATAAAATCAAAGGGGCACTAACATGAGGAAGAAGAAGAAGATTCCAAACAACTTATAACTTTCATTATAACTCAATGTATGTTAGGATGGAAGGTCTTGATATATATGTTATCATCATCAATAAATGTGTGCAAGTATTCAAAATAGGATAAAAAATCAAAGGGAAAGGACTAATACAACATAGAAAGAAACAAAAATAAAGTGGATAGAAGAATATTGAGGATAATTAGAATGTAATTGTTTAAGTGTCAATTCTATAATAAGGAGAAAGATGCAATCAAACTCAAGGGAGGAAAAAAAATGAAAGATACAAAAAAATATATGAAAAGTATCTATGAATAGTAATAAAACTATAGTGTAATAATGTTATATAAATGAAGTGAAAGATGTGTAATAGTATGGCTAACCGATGATTTGACCTATAAAAAAGGCAATCCAAAATATCAAAGTTAGATGTGTCACTAAAAATATTATAAAAGTAGTCATGAGATGTGTAATAATTAAAATTGTTATCCCAAGGAAATATGTGTGGAGAGTGAGCTATAAGAGTTGTTGAAACCTATATATGAGCATGCATAATAATGTATCATGATAAAATAGATGCTTGGATATGATCCATAGTAAAAGCTTGAAAATCAATCATTGGACGTGGATGAGTATAAAATATAGGACTCAAAGGCACAACTATAGGATATGGAGCTTGAGGAGATCGTATAGGTTATATTGGTGGTGTTAGAGATTAAAATTTAGTATAATCAATAACTAATGGATATGGTATCATAGACTCAAATGTAGTAGTAACCATAATCGATGGTGGTGAAATATTAGAAGGTATCACACAAGGTTAGATGATTCTCTCCTCATGCAGTGTAATAGATGATCACATGCGTGATCTGAGAGGTAGTATAGGAAGGTAAAAAGTGTGCCATAAATGGTATATACTTCAATATCATGAAAAAAATTGAGACAATGGTGTAGTGTATAAGGTATAGTTCTCATTTAATTAAGTCTTGGGCATCCAAGTAATAAATTATATAATCATGTCTATGAAGTGACATAAAACCAATCTAGAAGGCTCCTAGTACTAACTATAACTTGTAGTATAATACCGCTAAGTGGTATGTGTGATATGTTATTATATTTACAAATCATCATAATCATTCTAATTAAATCTCATTTAGTGTAGCCTTGACTAGATAAGAATTACATAGTAATAATATTTTCACTATAATTATTGTCAATCATAATTCCATACATACTCAAATGGTGACAGGAAATAAATGTGTGAATTTATATATGACCATTATTTTATTCATCACTAGCTATCTTGTGGTTATAGAATGTAATGGAAGGTGTTCGATGTTGAGAAATCAAAACCATGCCAATGGTGGTCTCAATGTCATACTCATGTGGAATAATTGAATGTTGTATAGATGTTGTCATATGCACATCATATTTAGTTACAATTTTATGATTTGGAAGTGGATTGTTAAATATTTTCAATAATTGATTAGGCATTGACATAGATCATTCTGTATAATTATAGCCTTCAATCTGAATGGTGTTGTTATCAAAGAGGTCTTGAATCTTATGTCTTAACTTGAAGAAACAATTAGTTGAATGTCTAAAAGCTTGATGATAGTCACAAAATAGGTTTGTTTTATACCATTTAGGAAATTCTAAAGTAGTATCTAATTGATATGGCTTAGGTAAAGTAATAGCATTACATTCGAGCAACATTTAAGAAATTTATGAGTTGGTTTTAGTATGTCGTAAATTTATGGGTTTTCCTAGAAGTATGCAATATAATATTGATGATGGATCTCATGTTGAGATCTGAAATGTTGAATCATAAATTCTGGCATAGTTTTATTCAAAAAATATGTTTTCTTTAAGATAATCCTATCATTGGTTTAAGGAACTATGTTGATGGTTCTCACCTCTTTCTTGTTTTTAAAATTAGGTGAATCATTAGTCTTACGTTTAAATATTGTATATTCTTGATATTTCGAGATAGTAAATGTAGAAGTGATAGATGTATACTTTAATATGTTACCATCTATGAGTTTAATCTCAATATTTCATAGTGCATGGTAATGCTCATCAAAATATTCATTTGTATTAAACATGAAATTTTCCTTAAGAGGTAAGAGACAAGTATTTGAGAATATACTTTGAACCTCACTATTAGGAATTTCATGTGACATTTTTGTAAGCATGCTTTTAAATTTAAGTACATATTCATCAAGACCTTTTTTTAGTATTTGTTTGGTTTGATAAATTTGAGAAATTGTGACCCTTTTAATGATATTTATAGAAAAATATGATAATAACATATTGGTTAAATCATTAAATCTAAGCATAGAACCCACAAGTGGGTTGTATAACTAATACAAGGCATAGATTATGAGAATTTTAGGAAATAGATTAGTCATACATAAGTGAGTTATCCTGGTGAAAACCAAAGCAAGATGAAAAATAAGCCATAGTATAATGTGAAGGATCCCCATTTCCACTATACAATGTAAATTTTGTCATTTAAAATGAAGAAGGCAAGGGGTGAACAAGAAGTTATATATCCAAAGGTATGTGTAATATATCATAAGATGAACCACATGGCTAGGGATTTTATATGATTTAGATAATTAAACAAGTTGTAAAAGCATGTCATCAAGTTGTTGTTATACTATAGGATCAATAGATGTACCATTAGGTGTATGATTATCATTAGTATGTGTGTATGTAGGAATAAATGCCTTGTTATGTTTATCATTATTATTATGGAGGCATGATAGGTATCTTAATTGTGTACAAGACAAAGGTACGTAATATAAGATTTTTTATAGTGGAGGCACATTGGTTTTTGGATTGGTAATGGGAGGAATCATGGAAGCCTTAGGTTGCATAGTAATAGTAAGATTTACCTAAGGAGTAGGTGTAGTACTAGGTTGAGGCAGAAAAGTATCAATAATAGCATGAGTGTGATAGGACCTAAGTTCCCCAAAGCTCTTACACAACTTGTCAGATTTAAGAGCACACATGATTACCATTGTATAAGCAACTTACATGCGGAAATAACTAGAAGAACAAATAACTATCAATGAGAAAACACACAGAATATGAGAGGCAACACACAATTGTATTCAACTCATTACAAAGGAAATTACAATAAAGAGATCACACTCTTCTTCCACCTCTGTGAGGCTTCCTCCTCAAGGGCTCCCAGTAATCTTCCCACCTGAGTAATCTTTTCTCATAGGTCACAACTAACAACTAACACAAGCTGTTGTTCACCTCATTGTACACCTGTACAATCGAGTACAAACTGGTACTCTAAGTAGATCTCACCATGATCCTGCTCCTGATGTATTGTTGTCACCTTGATCTTGCTCCCCCACCGATCCTCTTCTGACCCTCGCATACACACATCCCTACAGACCAACCTGATCTTACTTATCACATGTAGATCTCCACCATGATCCTGCAACACCCTGCATATCAACCCTGATCTTACATACACGGGGAATCCTACTTGATTCCACCATGGGAAGAACTCTCCAAGTTCTACACTTGGGTTCTACAAGTTCTACACTTAACAATACAGCCCATGAGTCTATTATATAGATCTCATGCATACACTAATTAGACAAGCGACTCAAAGACTCAAACTGGTCTTCATCATGCAAACTATGCGTTCACTTAATTGACTATTCGTCAATAGCAGTTCTGACCGCCACAGGCGACCAACGTCGGTCCCTGCCTTCCTGGAGGTGACCGACGTTGGCCAATATCCTGTCGATTCTAATTTCCTTTTGTGCTTCCACTGACCGACGTCGGTTGTGGCCTGTTGATGCCGGTGACTGCATATGCTTAGAAACCTCCATGTTTGCCTCAAGGTGAAGCTTTTAGCTCCACACCCTAACAATCTCCCACTTGGAGATAAATAGCTGCAGTTGTACCTATACCAGTACTCTATCTAATCTGCATCCTGGCTTGTATTCCTCTTCAAGCTCCCACTTGAAGACAACCCACCACACTCCTTGTGGTGTTAATCCTATGCTTGAATTTCTTCATTCTTAGCGTACCTTCTTCTGCCATTGCTATACTCCCACTCAATCAGAAACCCCTGTGAGTAACTTGTAATCAACAAACCACTAACAAGATATGGGCCATCTGTTAGTCAAACTCACTTTGAGAACATCCAACCTCGCTCTGATACCATTTGATAGGACCTAAGTTCCCCAAAGCTCTAACACAACTTGTCAGATTTAAGAGCACACATGATTACCATTGTATAAGCAACTTACATGCAAAAATAACTAGAAGAAAAAATAACTATCAATGAGAAAACACACAGAATATGAGAGGCAACACACAATTGTATTCAACTCGTTACAAAGGAAATTACAATAAAGAGATCACACTCTTCTTCCACCTCTGTGAGGCTTCCTCCTTAAGGGCTCCCAATAATCTTCCCACCTGAGTAATCTTCTCTCATAGGTCACAACTAACAACTAACACAAGCTGTTGTTCACCTCATTGTACACTTGTATAATCGAGTACGAACTGGTACTCTAAGTAGATCTCACCATGATCCTGCTCTTGATGTATTGCTGTCACCTTGATCTTGCTCCCCCGCCGATCCTCTTCTGACCCTCGCATACACACATCCCTGCAGACCAACCTGATCTTACTTATCACATGTAGATCTCCACCATGATCCTGCAACACCCTGCATATCAACCCTAATCTTACATACATGGGGAATCCTACTGAATTCCACCATGGGAAGAACTCTCCAAGTTCTACACTTGGGTTCTACAAGTTCTACACTTAACAATACAGCCCATGAGTCTATTATATAGATCTCATGCATACACTAATTAGACAAGCGGCTCAAAGACTCAAACTGGTCTTCATCATGCAAACTACGGGTTCACTTAACTGACTATTCATCAACAGCAGTTCTGACCACCACAGGCGATCAACGTCGGTCCCTACCTTCCTGGAGGTGACCGACGCTGGCCAATATCCTGCCGATGCCGGTTTCCTTTTGCGCTTCCATTGACCGACGTCGATTGTGGCCTGCCGACGTCGACGACTACATACGCTCAGAAACCTCCATGTTTGCCTCAAGGTGAAGCTTTTAGCTCCACACCCTAATAGAGTGTCTCTAGCCTAACCACCTAATGTAGATGCAAATCCTCTAAGAGATAAAGTAGTATAATGCAAAGGATATAAAAGGTCAAGCTCAGGCAAAGCTTCCTTATTCCTAATTTATGTATTTTGTGCCTTAGTAACTAAAATTATCATAGAATCAAGTTTATTAGGGGTAGTTTCAATATAAGCATCAAAATCACCTTCTTTCATGCCCTCAAAATTATGAATATCAGTAAAACGAGGAGGTGTATTAGTAAAAGCATTATCTCTACCATCACTACCATGTTCATCATTAGAAGTAACATTATATAAGGGAATTTATTCACTAATACATTTGGATTGATTATTCTTATTTGTATCAATGGAAGTATGAACATCACTAAAAGGCATTTTAGTAATGATAGGCATCTTAGAAATATGAGTGGTATACAAAAGTAGATGTGTCAAATTGCAAGTAGCACCACTCACTTTATCACTACATCTAGTAGAATGTGTAGGTCTAAGCTTATGATACATAATATATAACCACAAAAAATATGGGGAAAGTGAATCCAATGTAGTAATCAAGAATAGGATACATACCTAAAAATAATATTTTAAAATTGAGAGTATCATACCCTTGATAAACCTCAATAGATTCATGCATTTAAGGAATAAAGGTACATGCACCATATTTTAAAAAATGTATACAATCTGAAAGTATAAAGAGGTGAGTATCAAGCTGGGTTTTGATCAAAGTATGTAAAAGTAAGTTTCAAATCTGAAATCATATCTAAAAATTAAGAAGTAAGGCATGAAACCTAAGAAAATAATCATAAGATATATGTGTTTCAAAATCAAAGGGGTTCACCAAAAATTTTACCGATTTGTGGTTTACAATTTAAGAGATGCAAATACAATTAAAGCTATTACAAAAGATAGATATAGAATATAGAAATATAAAAATATATAGATTTCTCCTAGTCACTGAAAATTCTAAAGAAGTGTAAATGAAATTGATTTAACTAGCAATAGGTAAAATGAAAAGGAAAAGTCATGAAATAGCACACTTGGGGATAATCTTGGTATTATAAAAGTGTAACTTTGGCTTGAAAGGGATAAATTTTTTGTGTGAAATCTAGACTGCTCACTATGAAAGGAAAGACTCAACACTTTTTTAGGTATTGATTAATATGTTTAGGGTAGATTCAACTACCGAATAAGTATTTTTGTTATCATTGATGAATTTGTTACTGAGTGTCGAATCTATACTATGCACTTAGTTAGGTTATGGAGTTTTATATGAAGGTTCTGTTAGCACTCTAGGTTGCACCCTAACTAAAAGGAGGAATATTTAAATCCTGCTTTCAAACTTGGACTAACATGAGAATGGTCTAAGGTTGTGGGTTGCCTACATCTAGACCAGACCTCTAGGATTTTTTAACGAAGCTAGCTCATCCAATGCATCATTTTGGGCCTTTGCTTCTAAAACCTAAAAATGTTGGGGTGAAAAAGGAGGAGTTTCAAAAGCAAAACTTATTTTAACGTATGGTGATGTACCATGAATATTGTCCATCCACTCATACTTGAGCCTCTAAAACACTAGTGAAACAAAAACAAATTATGGGATCTATGACTCCAAATGCTTGTCATGTATCAAAATTTCATGAAGAGGTTCATCAAGTGAGTGAAACCTAAGGGAGATGATGGAGAGGCCTAGTTCAAGGCACTAATCTAGTCAACCTATCCACTTTTGGATTCAATCAAGTGACATCAAACACTAAACATGACTTGCATAACTAGATAATATGCCAGCTAGGTGAGATCAACACTTGGCAAGGGAGAAGGCTCTACCACTTATACAAATTAGAACTAACATGAACACACTAGTCTAATATCATTAAATCTAAAAATAGTCATCTTATTTATCTCAAGACATTACAAGACTCAATCTTGGCAAGGTCTAGTCATGACCAAGAGAGGGATCTATTTTAGGGCTCAAAATCCTATATATATAACACAAAGGAATGAGAAAAAAAATGGAGAACCTGCATAGGAGAGTGGAAAAGGGGTCATAGTGATTGAGATTTATGCAACATCCTCGAGCTCTTGGTTGCATTAATGACATTGGGAATCCCAAGACAGAGTCCTCATAGCCATGGACCATGATTAAGTATGTTTTGGGTGGCTATTTGTCGAGAGTATGGCTCAAGACACTCCATTAATAACATATATTTGCCTCTACTTTGAAATGTGAACCTGGGCTTACTATAGATTGAAAACCAATTTAAATTATTGGTTTTCTTATAGTTGATACATCCACTTGGGCATACCTATATCATATGAATAGATAATAGCCCACCTTGATCTATTTTAGGTCACAAAAGGACATATTATGTCTCTGTAAAGTCTTAATGGCATTGTTTGATCCTGAAATATCCACTTCTTACCCTAACTAAAACATGCTCCATCTTGGCTCTACCATGCTTGCTTGCCTTAGTTGAAAATTGACTCTTTGACCTATGTCTATGTCATTTTGGGCTCTCCTTTGCTCTGATTAGTCACCAAAAACCAACTTGGATCCTTGACCCTATGACTCATCTCGCATTGTTAGATCTGCCTAAGGCAAATGAGCATGATCCATCAATCTCCTACCTGGACCCATGCACTCATGCCATTTGTCCATTACACCTTTGTTCCTGAGATTTGTTGACTCTTTGACCTACTTATGCATTGTTGATCTAAAATATGCTATTAAATGTGTGTCATTGATATGATCTAGGCCCAGTATCCTATCTTTGCTCACTCGTTGCTAGATTTGATCTAGGCACCTGATATTTAGACACTTGTCAAGCTTGTGCTCAGTCAAGGACCATTTTGATAATTTTGAATGCCAACAACTATTTTGTGGAGCTTAAATTTGACGTTTACGAGACCGTCTCGATCACAAATTTTGAGGGTTATTTCATTTAGACCTTTTATTGGACAATTTTTATGGGATTTTTGTGGAGCACTTTCTCTAAAGGAAATTACTTATTTGGTCTTTGCCTTTGAGAAATTCTCTCGAGAACTCCATCTCAGACAAAAAGTCTAAAAAAATCCATGTCTTGGTCCTTTGCCCTTTGAAAGTGCCCTTCATAACTTTGACTTGGTCCACCTCACTGCAAAAAAATCATTTAGAGAAAATGCGTAGGACACTTCACTGAGAAAATGATTGTTTAGAATTTTGAAAAGTGCCCTTTTCTAAAAGAAAATTACCCTTCAAAAACCTTGAAGTGGACCATTTCCCCAAGAGACATATCATTCAAAATTTTCACACTGGACCATTTTCATGAGAAAAACACCCTTCAAGGAAATTGTATAGGACACTTTTCTCCAAAATTTCCCTTTAGAAAAAATGAAAAGGACCTCTTCAAATAAATGACCCTTTGAAGAAATTATTTCAAACAAAATGTCTGAAACAATTCTCGATACTTGAAAATAAGGTTGAAATAAAACTCCCAAAAGAATTCCTCCCAAAGAAATAAGCCTTGTACTTTTGCTATAGGTTTTGTGTGGAACACTTCTTCTGAAAGAATGCTTAATCTTATACTTAGCCGAAAGCTAAAATATTCTTAATTAGAACTTAAGTTTATCTAAACTTATTCCTTCAATTGTTATACACCATGAAAACCTTCTCTGATCTTCTCCATATGCAATGTTAGACCCATTTCTAAGCCTTTGATCTACTACTTCATCAAACCATGCAAGAGCTTCATATGTGGGCCAAAAAAGATGACATATTTGGTGACTCATAGAGGTTGCATCCCTGTCTATGCAAACGAACCTAGATCATGTTCGTAGTCCAATCCATTGTGCATGGAGTCTCTCTTTTGGATCCCACATATTGACTACCAATCCTATCCTAACCTCTTTGAAACAAATACAAGGACCCAAAAAGAAAAAAATAGAACAGAGTGTCCAAGGTACTTATTAAATGGAAACTAACCTAAAATAAGGACAACAAATAAAGTGCCAGAGACAACACTTAGAGGAATTTGAAAAACATTAATCTAATATATACAACCTAAAAAAAACTATGTGTACCTTTCCTCCTGGATCAAAAGGAAAGTTTGAAAATTTTCTTACCTTATGGGACGAGGAAATTAATGAGGCATGTAGCTCCTTGACTCTTGATCTTGATGTTTGCATTTTCTTTATTGCAACTATCAGCGTCCTTAGCATAATGTTCAATAAGAACCAAGTAGCTCCAAATAGATTAGCTATGTGCATCTAGGCATCCTCAATCTTTTCATAAGGCTCCTTAGATATGACCTCCAATGGTGGTTCAACAAGGCATACCTCTTTGATTTCTATGGCATCCTCAATAAGACTAGGATTCTTCTTTGATTCAAGTTCCTTAGGATCATCAAGGAGCTCTACATATTCTGCCCAGTCTTGATCATTTTCCTCCAAAAATTATTTGTCTACCTTCTCAAGTACTTGATCTTCAACTTGACCAATATCTTCAAGTTCTTGAAAAATCTTCATTTGTAGTTGCCAATCATCTTTGTCCTCCTTGTCATCTAGAACCACCACTTCTTCAACCTTATCTTTTTAATACATGAGGTCATCAATCTGGTGTTCTTCATGCTCCAAAGCATTGATGAAATATTTAAAATACCCCACTTGATGCACTATCTCATCATTAGAATCTACCATCTTGAGCTCATCAATCTCACTCATGAAATCATGGTACAATTGCTGCCAATGGTCATCTTCTTTACGAATGCTCTCTATGCAATGGTTCTATGTGAATTTTCCTCTTGGCTACCTTCCAAATAAATATTCACATGCACTTGATCCATTTCAGCTACCACAATATATTGAGAAAACTCTTGACCTTGGACAACTGATGTGTGATCAAGAGGTTATTGAGGAACAACTTCTTGATGCACATTTGAGACTTCCTCTTGTTGGATATCATCTCAATCTTGCACTTGCTCCTACAACTCATCCTCCATGACATCATGAAGACTGAGACATGCTTGTCCTTGCCAAGAGTGTCCCAATCATGATTTATACTTCTTGAATTCGCTCTTGAAGTTGTTCTTCTTAGATCATCTTCACTTCATTTGCCTGTTTATAGACCACTTAGATGGCTCTATATGAAGGAAAAACTATGGGCTTTTGTGGAGGAAGGGTTGGAAGCTGCATAGTTTCTTTTTTGACCTCCACAATCTCCACTTCCTCCTTATGCCTATTACTTTGAATGGATATCCAAGGTGGAAATGACCTAGATTATTGAGGAGGGAGGGATTAGGGTTGAATGGCCTTGGATTTGCTTGACTGCATGACTTGGTTGCAAGATGGGAAAGCCTGAGGTTTTGATCTAACCTTTTGTTTTTGGTTCTCCTCCTCTTTCTTTGTCCTCAACTCCAACTCTCTAATCTGTTTATCAATATTCTCTTTAAATATCTTCTCTCTAAAGTGGTTGGTAGCTTCATGAAGACAAGAAACATAAGAAGGTTCTTAAGGAGTTATGAGAGATGCTTGCAGAGGTTCAGATCCTCCTTTATTTTGGGCCTTCAAATGCATATTATTCCACAATTATCTCCTTCCTTTGATAGCTCTCTTGGATAGACCCCCAAGAAAGAAAGGTCTAAGGAATATATGAAGAACTTGGCATACTCAAAAGAAAACTTGGAATGGTTTCTTAAGGATAGATGGGTGGTACATAAGAAGGTTAAGGTGGTGTATATGTAGGCACAAAAGGTTGGCAAGGTTGGGCCTACTGTTCCTCAAGGCCTTTTAGCTTATCCTCAATGCTCTGAATGTAACCCCCCACATTCATCATGTCACTTGTGAGATTTCTCCAATTTTCTCTCTCAATCGGTACCCACTATTTTTTTATTTTCTGCAAGGACTCGCTCATATGATGAATTATGTGAGTAGAGACATTTTGTCCATAAAATCTCTTTGATCCAAATTCTAGAGCATGTTTTTCAAGGCTTATCAAAGTTTGCTTAAGTGCTGGTATAGATGGCTCATGATAGGGTTGATGAAGAGCAGTACTGTGATGGGCTTGTTATCCATAGGAAGGTTCAAGGAAATGTCCTTGATGATAAGGATCATAAAAAACCTGACAAGGCTCCTCATAGCTTTGATAGGGCTGATAAGATTCATATGGATCATGAGGATCATATTGGGGCCATTGCTAAGGGGGTGGATAATAAGAATAACCACCTTAACTATTCATATTAACCTCGTATATCAAATGAGATGTAAAAACCTGATTAGAAACATCATTGAAACAAACCTAGTTTACTCATAACCATAAGCTTTGATTTGGAGTCACCATTGGTGCTAACTTGCTTGCTTCCAAAATTTGATTAGAGGAAAAACACACCAAGATCTTGCCACTCTTCTAGACCTGGTTCCACCAGGTGTGCCAAAATCGTTAGCACTCTAAGTTACACCCTAGCTGAAAGGAGGAATGTTTAAATCCTACTTTCAAACCTTGACTAACATGGGAATGGTCTAAGGTTGTGGTTTGTCTATATCTAGACCAGACCTCTAGTTTTTTTAACGAGGCTAGCTCCTTTGATGCATCATTTTGGGCTTTTTATTATAAAACCTAAAACTAGTTGGGGTCAAAAGGGAGGAGTTACAAAATTAAAACCTATTATAACTTGTGGTGATGCACCATGAAGATTGTCCATCCACTCATACTTGAGCCTCTAAAACACTAGTGAGATAGAAACAAATTATGGGATCTATGACTCCAAATTCCTGACATGCATCAATAAAGAGGTTCATCAAGTGATCGAAACCTAAGGGAGATGATGGAGAGGCCTAGTTCAATGCACTAATCCAGTTAACCTATCCACTAGTGGCTTTAGTCAAATGACATTGAACACTAAACATAACTTGCATAACCAAACAATCTACCAGCTAGGTGAGATTAAGACTTAGCAAGGGAGAAAGCTCTACCACTTATACAAACTAGAACTGACATGAACACACTGGTTTAATATCATGAAATCTAAAAATTGTCATCTTATTTATCTCAAGAGGTTACAAGGCTCAATCTTGGTAGAGTCTAGTGATGCCCAAGAGAGGGATTTGTTTTAAGACTCAAAAGCTTGTATATATAACACAAAGGGATAATAAAAAAATGGAGAACCTGCATGGGAGAGTGGAGAAGGGGTCATAATGATTGAGATTTTTTTAGCCTCCTCAAGCTCTTGATTACATTAATGTCACTGGGACTACCAGGACAAAGTCCTTATATCCATGGACCACGATTAAGTCTACTTTGGATGGTTATTTGTCAAGAGTATGGCTCAGGATTCTCCTATATTAATTACATATATCTACCTCTACTTTAAAATGTGAACCTAGGCTTAATATAGATTGAAAATCAATTTAAATTATTGGTTTTCCTATAGTTGATACATCCACCTAGACATATCTATATCATATGAATAGCTAGTAGCCCACCTTGATCTATGTCAAGTCATAAAAAGACCTATTTTGTCTCTGTAGAGTCTTAAAGGTGTCATCTGATCTTGAAATATCTACTCTTGGCCCTAAATGAAATGTGCTCTATTTTATCTCTACCATGCTTGTTTACCTTAGTCAAAAATCAACCCTTCAACCTATCTTTATGTCATTTTCAGCTCTCTTTTGCTTTGATTGGTCACCAAAATCTAACTTGGATCCCTGACCTTATGAATCATCTCATTCTGTTGGATCTGCCAAAGGAGAATGAATGCGATCCATTGACCTCCTATCAAGACCCATGCACTTGTGCCATTTGTTTATAATACCTTTACACTTAAGATTTGCTAACTCTTTTACCTATTTGTGTGTCATTGATCTGAAATCCATGATTGAATACATGTCATTGATTTGATCTAGGACTAGTATCCTATGTTTGCCCACTCACAAGTAGATTTGATCTAGGTGCCTGAGATTTGGACACTTGTCAAGCTTGCACTTAGTCAGGGACCCTTTTGATGATTTTGAATGCCAACAACTATTTTGTGGAGCTTGAATTTGATGTTTGTGAGATCGTTTAGATCACAAATTCTGAGGGCCATTTCTTTTAGACCTTTTATTAGACAATTTTTATAGGATTTTTGTGGAGCACTTTATCTAAAGGAAATTACTTGCTTGGTCTTTGCCTTTGAGAAATTATATTTGGATCTCCATCTCGGATAAAAAGTCTAAAAGAATACATGTCTTGGTCCATTGCCCTCTAAAAGTGCCCTTCAAAACTTTGACTTGGTCCACCTTGCTACAAATATATCCTTCAAAGAAAATGAGTAGGACACTTCATCAAAAAATGATCATTTAGACTTTTGAAAAGTGCCCTTTTCCAACATAAAATTACCCTTCAAAAACCTTGAAGCGGACCGTTTCCCCAAGAGACATATCCTTCAAAATTTCTGCACTGGACCATTTCTGTGAGAAAAAAACCCTTCAAGGAAATTGTATAAGACATTTTTTTCCAAAAGTTCCCTTTGAAAAAAATTAAAAGGACCTCTTCTAAGAAATGACCCTTTGGGGAAATTATTTTGAACAAAATGTCTAAAATAATTCTCAATACTTGAACAAAAGGTTGAAATAAAACTCCTGAAAGAAATAAGCCTTGTATTTTTGTTGTGGGTTTTTTATGGAACACTTCTTCCAAAGGAATGCTTAATGTTATACTTAACCTAAATCTAAAATATTTCCTAAGTAAAACTTAGGCTTCTCCAAACCTATTCCTTTAATTGTTCTGCACCATGAAAACCTTCTCTTATCTTCTCCATTTGCAATGCTAGACCCATTTCTAATCCTTTGATCCACTGCTTCATCAAACCATGCAAGAGCTTTATATGTGGGCCAAAATGGCCAACATGTTCACCTCCTAATGTCACACAGTCTTGTGCTTATGCTCTTTAAAACTTTCATGCATGATATCTAAATTTATGTATTCTTCCTTTCTTTACCTAATTATCCATAACATACATACAAAATATAAGGGATAGGATTAGTTGCATTGAACCATCTCAAGGGAGTTAAAAATACATATTGCCCATGGTATAATTAGACCCCAAGTAGTTATTGTAGTGTAAATGGATTCTCAAACAAGGGTTAAAAATTCCCCTTCCCTATAAGTGATGATGCAACTACATGAACATTCACCTAAACACTTATTTAGTACAAGTAGAGGATGTCACAATAACATGAATTAAAAAATGACCAAGGGTGGTTTAAAGTGTAGGTTGCTTCTCAAGTGTAGCAAAGGTTTTTTATCAGTTGAAATCTTTAACCTATGGAAGGCTTGTTATCTAATTATTTATTGGTAAATGACTAAGAATGATTTGTATACATAATACTCCTTAGGACATGATACATGCAATAGACAACCATGTAAATTAGTTATATACAAAATTAAAGGTGTGATAAATTAAGCAGCAAAAGGATTCAAAAAAAAGGGGACAAGTTTTATGGCATAATGATTCTATACATGGCATATTCAATGGTAACTTATAATTGTCGAATTTTTTCCATGAGAGATAAATGCCTATAAAGGGTGCAAACAACTCATAAAATGGTCAGATAAGGCTCAAAATCTAAAAATTTTGAATTCTAAAGACATATAGAAGGTAGAAAGCTAGACAGAGTGTAGTGTGGGTTAGGAAGTGTTCTAAAAATAGTAAAATATAGACAAGTGGACTAAATGTGCAAAAATGGGTTAAAATGTTATGGAAAAGGGACTTGTACCAAATTTAGGTGTCTAAAATATGCATGTAATACACAATATGTAGGATATAATAAATACTTCTAATCAATGTAAGTATCTCTATATGTTAAATGGAAAGCATTAAGGACAACAGCTAATACCATATGTAGATTATGCCCCCAATATAAGGCATACCACCAATGTAACAATACCTTAGGTACATGGGCATGAAATGTAATTGCATAACATTTATAAGTCCATGATCATATTTATCTCATATATCCTACATCTCACCCACTCAAATAATATTATGATAAGCATGTGTGTAACATATATATGTAAAACCTCTCTAGTGTAGCTATATAAGCATGATATGTATCCATCAAAAATTATAATGAATTTTTTTTAATGTTTTTTAATGGTTTTACATTTTACAATTTAAAAAAAAATAAAATAGTATTGCACAAAGAGGAAGCCAAGGGCATAATCAAAAAGAAACAAGGATAGCTTAATCAAATCCAAAGGGAAAAAAAAGGCAATGTTGTGGGGGCAGGGGGGGGAGAGCGGGGGGCGGGGGCGTGGCAGGGAGGGGGAGGATTAGGATGAAATAAGAAGAGGAGAATTCTAAACAACCTATGAATTCCCTCATAAATCATTGCATGTTAGAGAAAAAGATATTCATAAAAATGTTGTCATCATATAAAAATATGTAAAATTATTTGAAATGAGATCAAAAATTAAGAGGCAAGGGCAAATACAACATAACAAGCAACATAAAGTAATGGGCTAGAAGAATGCCAACACAAGAGAAGGCAAGGGCGACAATGTCAAATCTAGAAGAAAGATGAGGCGTAAAATAAACTCAAGTGAGGAATGCACATGAAATGCATGACACTTATAATGCAATATTCAATATAAAAACTATAGTATAATAATGATATATCAATGAAGCACAAGAAATATGCTAGCATGACTAACTAATGATCTCATATAAAATATCATATTCTAGACTAGGGGAGCCAAATGCATCACTAGAATTATCAAATAAATGGCCACAAGTTGTGACAATAACCTGAATCATCATCCCAAAGAGAGATATGATGATAATGGGCTCAAAGAGCCACCTTAACCTCTTGAAAATCACACATGTTAGTTTGGATAAGTATTGGTATAGTTTAACTCTTAATAGATGCTCTAGTAAGAACCAATGAAAGATGTATATCAATCTTAAGAAATGAATGATTAGGCATTATCTGTCTCACTAGTGTAGTTGTTTGATTCTTAACTCTAGGATTTAAGAATTGGGATATCAAAGTTGTATATGAAAGGATAGTAGGAAGCATAATTGAAGGCAATGAAATAGTAGAAAATATCACATGAGGTTGAATAATTTACTTTTTAGAAATCCATTTTGGTAACATATCATGGTGTTTCTAAGATTGTATACATAACTCAAATTTTTTGCTAATAATGTTATGTACTATATCAATATGCACAAGCTTAAGGAAATAATTTATCTCATTTGATTTAGTTGTGGGCATACAAGTAATAGATTGTATGCACCAATATCTGACACTATTTAGAGCAAAACTAATATTGTATTAGAACTAATTGTAATTGGTAATGTAATACCAAGGAGTGTGCATGTTATACCATAATAACTCTTAAGTATCATAATCATACCAAATAAATCTTGCTAAGTGTATCATCTACTAGCTTGAAATAACATTGTAATTATAATTTAACTTGAACTCTTGTTGAGCATAATTCCATGCATAATTAAAGGATGTGAATCAATAAACCTGTGTATATATAGATGACTATTTTTAAAATTACTATATGAAATATCATGGTAAGATAGATGGTGTTTTATTTTGATAACCAATATCCATTCTTATAATTTTGTCTATGATATAATCATTGGAAATAACATTAATGTATAGATGTAGTCATATGAACATTTTATCATCATTTTTTGCTAGGATAACTAGGGCACATCCTTAGAGAAAAAAATTGTGTGATAAATATCCTGGGGGAATACCCACTGGCATAGACCGATTCAGACCCCTCAAGAAGGCCAATGAGATGTTATCCTCTGGAGGGGGATCAAAACACACACAACTAGCCAAAGTAACAAAAACATACTGCATATATTTATCAGGTTATTAAGTACTTACAATGCCCCTTATGCACTATATCTTCATACCAAAAAAGGTAGACACCCTATACTTATTCACTTAAGCATTTCTTACATAAGGTTTTATAGCCTGCATTCACTATTAGTCAAGAAGAATCACGTCCATGCCTTCTGGTATTAATTTCCCTTCTACTTTCCCATCTTCTCCACTTCCCAGTCCTGGAATTTCATCTGCTACCTCATAATCATCTACATCACAATAATCTAGGGGAATGAAGATATATTCCTTTGGGAGCCTAGTTCCTAATCTATTTGCCATAAATTCTAGACTACTCTATACTTTCACTAACCCATCAAAAATTGCATGCTTGTGCTCAACCACTTCCAATGCCATTGTGTGTAGTACCATCTCAATGTCTAGGTGATACTTATGTAGAGAGAAGGACCCTACGACATTTGAGAGCATATTTACCTTAATAATACCTTGAGTAATGTCAAAAATGTTCCTTCACCCAAGGGACTGCTTAGGGTCAATCATGAAGGCCTTCATAAGTTTAGCTATATCGTGACCTTCCACCTCCTCCATTCCTGAGGCTACTTCCCACATCTTCTTCATCCATAACCTCATGAATATATATTTTTATCTCCTTGTCAATGATTTCAAAGACATTGGAAACTATTGCCTCACATGTCATCTAATATGTTGAATCCATCCTCTCTCCTAAATTATTCTTACCCTCACAACCTTCCTCATGTCTCAACCTCTTTCCTCTGTCCATGCTTCCTTATCACAAATACCAACTATTTGAGGCTCTCGTTATAAATTCAACACATTTTGGAGAGAATATTGGGCTCACTTTCATGGTGTCATCCATCACCCTGATAAGATAACTACCTACACACAATGTACTCTAATCATGGCTCCTACATGAGTCCTCCTTCTTATCGCATATCCTTTTGATTGCTTCATAATTACTATCATCTCTCGCTAAAATTTAATCAGAGATACCTTGTTTGGTTTAATTATGATTAAACCACATTGACATATCATTCATATGACCTCAATGGATGGACTATGAGCTAAGCTCTAATCATGGGAATGACCCCACTATGGGCATTTAGATATTAACAAATTGCTTACATCCTACAGTTGACATCTCCTTCTCTATGTTACTTTTCCTCCATCTTTGCTTTTAGATAGCTTCTCAAATATATATTTAACAAGATATGAGCCTCATTTAGAAAAATATTTACCCACTCCTTATATCTACCTCTCTCATTCTCCATGATTTGCACTTCATTAGCTGCCCAATATGTTATTGCATTACCTTTTATCTTAACATGCTTAAAACTTATCGACCCAACCTTATTCAAAATTGTTCGTATATCTTAAATGATTATCCTAATTCTCTAAGACTTTACTCTCCCTAAAATCAGAGCATTAATCACTAATTTTAAATATCCTTAAAAAGTGAGCTCCTTCCATCCATATTTTTATGGTATTTACAATTGTAACTAAGTTGCTCTTGTTTCAGTCACATTATTTAAATTTATTCCTATTGCTTAAGCCAAATTTAGCATGAGTTGTCCTTTGCTATCTTGTAACACCCCACTTGCTCCCGCTAAACTAGGATTACCTTTCAAGGCCCCATTAAGATTGAATTTTATATTACCCTTTTGGGTGGCCTCCAACATGATGACTTATCCTTATTTTTCCCCTTTGACATCTCATGCCCATTATCAGGACTTACTTCTTAGTATCATTATTTATCACATTATTATTAAATATTTTCAAGCATTGATCAGGCATTGTGATAAATTTATTCATGTAGTATTGTGATAAATTTATTCATGTAGTATTATGGCCACCAACTTGAATAGTTTTATTATCGATGAGTTATATTATCTTATGTCTAATTTTATAACATTTACTGGTATAAAATTTAAAAGATATATGGTAATAACAATATTAATTAGCATCATACCCCTTAGGCATGGGTTGAGAAGCATCAAATTGATATGTTTTAGGTAGAGTAATCAAGTTGCATTCAGGTAAATATTTCATCACTTTATGAGGACAGTTAGGTAATCTCATAAATTTTCAAATATTCTTAGAAGGTGGAATGGCAAGCTTGACAAGAAGTTTGGTATTGAATTTATAATTTTAGCCTCATTCTTAGCTTTAAAATGTGGTGCACCATTAGTCTTAGCTTTAAAATTTAGTTTCCATAATATTTTGAGGTAATATGGGTGGAATAATTAGATGTATCACATTGGATTGACTAATTTTTTGATGAATTTTGGTTTAGGGGATAAATATTACATTTAAAACTAATTAAAATAATGCCACAATCTAGATCTATGATATAATAGTAAGCTACAATAATCATATCTAACTCGGGCTTGAAATAGCAATAGAAAGTATGAAAAATGATTGAACGAAAAATGAGAAACAATGAAATGACAAAATGAGATGACAATTCAAACACCTAAGCATAATTTTAAAATTATGTGATTGGATCTAGGTTTTGTAGCTAGTTATACTGATATCTATGAAATATAGATAGCTTAGTGTACTAGGATATAATCAATATGTCACTAAATGTGTTTGGTAAAAAATTGACATGTCATTGAATGTGTACCTCTGTTGTTTTGATTTTTATACCTTGATGCCAATTGTATACCTTACTGAATTTATGAATCTACATTTTGATAGGTACGTTTGAAAGCTAATTTTGAGTAGGGTTATATGATCAATTTTTAAAATTGATGGAAAAAATGCATTGAATTCCATCTCTTATTCTCCTTGGCATAATCCTAAAATGTAGTAACAAAAAAATGCTTATAATTTAGCTAACTCAAGCTAACACTTGAGAAGTTTTAGTTACATATCCCACACACTTGGAATTAGAGTTAATGTAGCTCTCTTGTCCATGTTAGTGTAATCAAACCCAAGTGAGAGTAAGTGATTCACCTCCTCTCCCATATAATCATATAAATCTATATGCTCTTGTTATAAGGTTATTTTAGCATAAAATGATGATTGCATAAGACTTGAAAAATATGTAGATGCATTCTAGACTCATTATGTAGGCTCCTTCACAAGTGTAACAATGGATAAAATCAATGAGTGACTCAAACTTATGGAAGGTTATCTCCATAGATTAATACTTGGGAAATGAATATGAATGATTTATATATAGGGATCTATAGGACATGATGCATCAAGATTGACCATAGAACAATGTGATAAGAAAAATAAAGGACAAGTTAATCAATAAGTATTTAGTGAATAATGGAAGATATACATAATGGAACAAGCTACCTTATGGAATATTTGCATAATTATTATAGAATTCATTCAACCAGGTAAAGGACTTTCTTTGCACAATGGTAAACATAAATTAGGTAGATGCAAACTTGATCAAAATGAGAATGAAGAACGAGATAATGGGGAAACTTTCTGCATCATATAATGAAGAGTTTGATGATGAAAAAATAATTATTGATCCCCCAAAAATGGCATTAATGATGGGAGTGAACTTCCATTTGGCATGCAGGTTGAATCAAAGAAACAAAAGAGATTAATTCTGTAAGAATTAAGACCACAAACCAAATGGGTGATAATTTTTAAGCAAGATGTGCATGCAAGGGAGTAACAAAGAGAAAAAGGGATAGAAATTGAATAATATGGGATCAAGAAAATACAAGTATGCAAAAGGGATAAGGATTTAACCCATTAATAAAGGGCCTTGGAAACACTATAAAAGGTTTAATATTGTGATTAACAACACTAAAGAAAACTTGTAAGCTTTAAGCCCATGTAAATGAGAATAAGAGGAGAAAGCAAAGTTTATATGTCTTATATGATAGGAGTATCACATTGAAGGCTAGGAGTCTATTGCATAAACCTCCTAGAGAGATTATAGGGAACTGTAAGCCCCTTACTGGGATACAAAGCAAGTTTGTATGTCTATATTGTCAAAGTAGTAATTACATACCAAAAACCATTATACAAACCTCTGAGAGACATTACAACAAATTTGTCTAACCCCTCTTTTGGAAGAGACAAATAAGAGATAGTCCAGAAGAGCCAAATCCAGAATCAGACTTCATAGAGGACATCAAACACTTGTTTTCAGATTGAGAACTACTCATTGGGATAATTTGATGTAAGAAATGGTATATTTTCATCATTTTAATTGATTGGTTCAGCCTTTGAGCGGATATGAAGATGTAACTAGATTTTGGGTGAACTTCGTTATCAACATGGTTTTTGGATTGTCTTTATTCTTCAGTACTTGCTTTTAATTTTAGTTTTTAAATATTGAATTTTAATCATTTAATCAAATTTTCAAGTAAAAAGATAGGAAATTGAGAAAGTTGTCATAAGAATCTGAAACAAATGAATTAGTGAGTTGTATTAACTAATCTTTTAGGATCAATTTAGTAGTTTTAAAATCATCGATCTACACTAATTAGTTGTTAGCAAACAATCATAGTATTTTCATAACCTCTAGTCTATAGGAATCGATGGTTTCTCCCATGGTAGTTAAACAAGGTTTATAATGGAAGTAGATTATGAATTCTTGGTTATTGAGTGTTTTTAAGATGCTTTAGAGTTTGAAGAGGCACTCCAGGAGTCAGAAGTAGTTAGAGAAATTTTGAATCCTATAGTTGAGAAGAGACTTAGTTGGGCAAGGAAAATGTGGGAGATAAAGATATAGAAAAAAAAATCTAGAAGCTTTATAGGGAGAGTATATGTGTAGAAGGATAGATAAAAGAGTATTCCAAGCTTAGTGATGGACTATTTATATGATGTAAATTTGTTCATGTTTTATTTCAATACGAAACACATATTTATGTGTAATCATATGTATCACTATCATTTGAATTCAATAAAGAGTTTATTTATCCTCAAATATGTATGTGCCACATCTGAGTATATGACCATATTTGACTGTGAGTCTAGGCTAGGGAATAATACAACCATTAACTTTGCCCCCTCATTATAATTTCCATCACAAATCTTTCTAAGTATTAATATTAATGTTGTGATGGAGGAAATCTTGAAAGGACTTAACATGAGTGGCATGGAAGAATTGAAAGAGTAAGGGTTGACCAAGGTCATGAATTTCACATCAAGAAACCATAGGCATGAAGATATAAGAGGATTTAGCATCTCTAATGAAATATCTATGAAACTAAAGAAATTCTTTTGGTATTGTATATCAAATTGTGTAGGACTTAATATGAGTGGCATGGAAGAATTGAAAGAGTAAGGGTTGACCAAGGTCATGAATTTCACATCAAGAAACCATAGGCATGAAGATATAAGAGGATTTAGCATCTCTAATGAAATATCTATCAAACTAAAGAAATTCTTTTGGTATTGTATATCAAAATTGTGCAGGACTTAACATGAGTGGCATGGAATAATTGAAAGAGCAAGGGTTGACCAAGGTCATGAATTTCACATCAAGAAACCATAGGCATGAAGATATAAGAGGATTTAGTATCTCTAATGAAATATCAATGAAACTAAAGAAATTATTTTGGTATCGTATATCAAAATTGTGTGGATAAGCTTGTGCTTAGATGCCAACATTGCGGGATATTTTATTCTTCCATTAAAGCCACCTAAGATTTGGCTTTTTGTATTTGATTGTACTTTGTTATTCAAGACAAAGACTTGTCTTAGTCTAAACTTATACTTGTTTTTTCTCACTACATCTCAAATAAAAATAAAACACATAAAAAAACATCTATTTTGGAAAAAACTTTAAAAAACACTTCTTTTCTTTACAAAGGTATTTGTTTTTGGATATTTTATGTAGATCACCCCATATTTCACGTTGATCGATAAAATACATAAAATTAATATGTGTTAACAAAATTGAACCAACATTGTTGATGATATGTGGGTGAATTGGTTTAAGTGGTTTGCTTAAGACTAACACCATCTAAGTTTAAATCTTGTTGCGCATGTTAGGTCAATTGTATTTGTGTGTTGTACAATCAAGCTCTATTGGCATAATTGTGTGGTTGATAGTGATTGTATGTAGCTTGTTGGGGATCTCTCCCCACTCCCCCCGTAATTTATATTGAAGACTAATTCATTAATTCCAATAAAAAACTATCCTATTTACCTTAATTAAATATTAAAAAAAATGAACCAACACATATTACGTATCAAATTGTAAGCCAAAAAAATAAAAAATAAAAAATAATTATATTAAAAAATGTAAAATTCATCCTCAATTCAACCTTTCCATAAAAATACCTTTTTTTAAAATTAATTATTTCCTTAAACTTTCAAAGTCAAAATGCTTTATACCCACTTTGTGAATACTCATTAAATCTCGTTAAATTCCAGTCTTCATTAATTTATTTATCAATCTCAATTCATTTTTTCATAGCCATTGTAAATGACTTTATTTTTAGATTCACAAAACTTAACAAAGTGCATCCACAATTAATAATGTTGTTTTTATGAATATCATGGAAGAATCCACTAATATTAATATTAATATTGTGATGGGGGACATACTGAAAGGACTCAAAATGAATGGCATAGAAGAATTTAAAGAGTTTGGTGAACCAATCTCATGAATTTCTCATCAATGAACTTTAGATTAAATAAGAAAGAGTATTGATGCATCTCTATCGCAATAATTATGATTATTTTGAAATATTTTTGGTATCAAATAGTGTAATTTATTTTTAATTTATTATATATTTAATAAATTTTAGTGAATTTATTTGGTTGTATATCTTAAGTTTAGATGTTGATATTAAGAGATATTTTTTTCTTTCATTAAATAATCGAGAACCTAATTTTAATTATTTGATTTTATTTTATTTTTTGAGACAATAACATATTATGGTCTAAAATGATTTTCATTTTTTTTCTTATTACATTTTAACGAAAATTTTTAAAAAAACTTAAAAATAACATTTTTTGAAAAAAAAAAAAATCACACTTTTTCTTTACAAATAAAAATATATTTTTGAATAAATTATGTAAATCACCTTATATTTTATACCACTCAATATTATTTCATGAACTAAGGAAAACTAACAAAACTGAGCCAACATATATTACATATCAAATTTTAAGAAAATCGTTTCAATAAATGAAAAATAAATGTATTAAAATATGTATAGAGTCATCTTCAATCCAACCTTAACATCCAAAGAGCTATTGTTTAAATTGATTTTTTCTTAACACTTTAAATTCAAAATCATATACACCCACTTTGTGATGCTCATTGAATCTAGATAAATTGAATTATTCAATAATTTACTTTGAATATCGTATAATATATCTCTGAATAATAATCCCTTTGCTAAAATGAGAAGATGTTTTACTAAATTTTTGTTTAGAAAATAAATTGAAATTTTTGTTAATATATTTGCTCATGGAAAATAACTTTCTTAAATGAAAATAAAATATATATACATGTACTTAATTCTCAAAAAAGAACTTATTCCATATTGATGAAGGCTTTTTAACATCTTGCATTTAGCCTTATAATTAACTTTATAATTAGCTAAACATCCTTCTCTTTTTGAAATCACCTTGTATGATAAACTTGTTGATACTCTTGAATTTTTTTGGCTCTTGGAAAAAATGAAGTATTTATGACTTTATTAGAAGATGGGCAAATAAGTTGTGTTATTTTATTTTCTTGTATTGAAGGTGAAAAGTCATGTTTTAGATAGTTTTTATTGTATCAAAAATCTCGTTATGGGTATCAATATTACTAATTATTTTTTAAGTATCGTTAGTTATTCAATTTATGGTAAAGGTGAGTTAGTCAAACATATATTTTTTAAATTTATATTGTCTCAATATGTTTGACAATATGTTTTTTAATGTTGGTCTAGCAAATGTGGGGAAAAAATTTATGTAAAATGATATTGATTTTGATGTTATTAGTAGCAAATATAAAAAACCAAATGTGTTGTATAGAAAAAGGTGGCTTGTGCTTTCAAATAATATTTCATTGTTCTTATGGAAGAGAAAAAATAAGGATTTTTTTAAACATGTGGGAAGGATACTTATAACTTCACTAGTGAAGTCATATTCTTCTATGATGCTTTGTAGGTTGAAAGCCACTTGAATATCCGTGAAAATTAAAGGAGAAAGTTCTTAAATCATGGTTTCTTCAAGATTGATCTTAAATATTTTGAAGGCATAAGAAACTTACCTATAATTGATCATTTTTGGGATTAGACGTAGGAGGCTACTACTCTCAAAGAACATCTAATGTGATGTAAAATGTTTAGAGGGGTTAAGAGAATAAATTACTGGCAATTCAATTTGTGGGGATATATAGGCAATTAATTCATTAAATATTCACCTCTATAGATTCCTCAAAATTTGGAGGGAAACAACCATATTAATAATGGAGATGATGTGTACATGTTGATTTAAGTTAATTTTGTGAGAATCAATAGATGTTTACACATTGTCCCAATATATTTTTACAAAAATAACTAGTTGTAGCTACCCCTAAGCCTAATGATAAGGGGGATTAGTCTTATGATACTATGTGATCTCACTCTTCCCTTATTTATGTCCTTATTCTTAAAGTGGTTGGTATTACTGGAGATTATTATCCCAGGGTTCTTGAGAAGGTGGTTGAAGAAATTGTTTAAAGTTGGGTATGCAATAGAATAAATACTTGCACAAATTGATGAGGTAGGAGGAGAGCATTAATTTTTAATATTGGAAAATGAGGATCTTATAATCGTACTTCATGTTACCCTAGTCCTCCTAATGATTACATATCAGCTCATGTGTAAACTACCAACCTCATCAATCTGATTTGAGATTATCCACATGCTTGGACACTTCCTTGGTCTATTGTGCACCCCTTCAGACCTTCCTTGCACTCTTTTGGCCCTACCGCTCACTATTAGATCCTTTTACTACTTCCCAGGACCCTTTTAGAGACCCTTTGACCACTCAAGACTAATGGTTGACCTAGGCCAGATATTTTGGGCTAGCCTATAGCCTAGGCCATGTGATTTAGCCTAAAACCCATGGCCTAGGGCTCAACTTCCCTATAATGCATTGGTTTTAAGCATGTTTAACTCCAAACAGCTAGAAATAGGCAAATTTTGGACTTCTCGAGCCTTGGTTACCCTATATCACTCCAATTCATTCCTCTTTACCTAGCTTCTTGATTGTTTTCTCTCTCCTTCTTGAATCTCTCCCGATTCATTGTTGGTGATAGAAGCATCCACTGTGACAGAGGTTCATCTACATTATTACATATTGAATTGGTGACTTTATTGTTACTCCCAATTGCTCCTTCTCTATAATGGCTCGATTCTAGATTTTAAATTTTGCATTGCACCTAATTTGTGCACCTAGATTGGGCTCATACACTCTTTAAATTTTGTACTTCTCCTCCTCCTTATTGTTTGGACATTAGTTTAGACTTAGCTCACATTGTAGCTTATCTTCCTCCATAGTTGCCTCGTACTTGGATTCCTGGTTGGTAGAACACTTGCACATTACTTTGAGCTTGATCTGAGGGCAATTTGTTATGCAAAGTGAAACTCCATAGCTTTAGATTAGTGTATTGGCTAGGGTTGACTATTTTTATACTAATTTAGCTCATTTTGAATATGTTTTAGACTAGATTCTAAAGTTTATGCATCCTCTCAAATCTAAAAACATCTTTCATGTTGAAAATGTCTTTCATTTCATAGGTCTGCTTGATTCTGAATCATTTTATTTCTTGGTAGATGCTCTCTTGTTCAAATAACTTAGTTCACTTGCTGCAAATGGCATTCCCTTTTCTAAGTTAGATATCACATGCTAGAGATAGTTTTATTTAAACAAAGACATTAGCTTAGATTTTTAAAAGTGTGTACTCTCTCTACTCCCATCATTCACTCTTGAATACATCATTTCCTTTCTAAAATCATCTTTCAATTATTAGAGTTATATGCTTTTGAAATCCATTTCTTGCTTGGTAGTGTTCTTTTATTCAAGCAACTTACTTTCCTGATCTTTAAGCATTGAATTATCCCCCTTAGTTACTTGTTATCTATGGTTATACCTATAAAATATATTTGTGTCATTTGTCCACTTAATCATGATAATCCTAACTTGGTTTACAAGTCTATCTATAGCTTGGTGTAAGCTGACAAACTGGATCGCCTCTATAGATCTCTAGTAGCCCATATCATACTTGACCCTCTTAGCCTTCTAGGTATTTGCTTAATACCCTTGGTACCCCCTACCAAACCCTAGTGGCTCATTTGGATTCTTGGAGCTACATTATGGCACACCTAGTGGGACCTCACGTATGGTCTCATGTTAGTTCTAACCCGTTTATATCTCTCTTAGCCAATTCACCTCTAATATCCATGAGGCTTTGCTTTCATTTATGTTTTGGCTTCCTTCCAAGTTATTTGATCTTTCTTTGGTTTTGTGCTCTTCTACCTATTGATTCTCAGACCATTTGCCTTTTATGTTATCTCCCTTATTGATCTTGTTTTGTTGCATCCATGGTCAGTCTCCTACCCTTGGGACTCCATTCTTGTCAGATTCAGGGTCTTGTCCCTAAGCTCACTCATAAGTAGGCTGAGGTTGCAATGGAATGCCACAAATGCCATAGGACCTAGGAGGTTCCCTTGACCTAGCATAGTGACCTTGACCCTCTCATGTTCTATAGGGAACAAGATTGGTAGGTCTACAACCAACAAGCTCAATCACCTTTCCAACAGCTTGAGCTTTACCCATTCAAGGATGCTTCCCCTCAACTTCACACCACTTTGCATTCACCTGTGTGGGGTGAAGATGAGCCCCTCACATGATTGAGGCATGATGAGATATGTATGATCAGTAATGATTATCATAGGTGAATTCATGTAAATGCAAATCACCATTCATCCCATAGGAGTAGGTGACATGCTCCCTCTAGAGATAGAACTAACACTCTTTCAAGTTTAGGTGCCTTGACTAATTCTCATGTGATTCCCCCACCTATTTCCTAATGGGAGACTCTATAGAAAAATGCAATCATGTTCATGTTGATCGACATGAGCACCCCAATTTATCTTGGGTCCACCTCCCATAGAGACTTCCCATCCTTCTAGTCCTTCCTTTAGGGTCTTAGATGAACACCATGCTTTTGACCACCATTTACAAATTAGAGATATGTGAGATGCCTATCCCAAACATCAATGCCCTCATGTGGACCCTCATCTTATCATAAGTGGTCAACACCATAATAATTTATTCTCATCATGATCATCCCCCTATACACATTGAATTGTCTCATCATCCCCATAGGGAACAATACCCTTCACGTGGTTGTTCACCACTGCATGATTGGGAGGATCCCCATCATCAGTATCCCCCATATCAGGAGCCACCTCAACATTGTCTCCCATATGACCATGGCCATGATGACCCCTACTAGTGGAGGCAACATCATGACCCCTATAGGCCTCTTAAGGGATGTCATTATCAACCCACTATCAATCATGCCTATGAGGATCTCTGTATGAATCCTATAACCCCTTGGGTCTATGTTATTCTCTTTCCTACTCTAATCCTTGAACTTACCAAGTTGAATGGGACTTAGGATGTTAGTCCCATAGAGCATATCATGACATTTATTATTACATGTATGGATTATGAACAAGATGAAGGCATGATGTTGAAGCTCTTTACTCATTCCCTATGAGCTGAAGTTCTTGTGTGGTTCCAAAATCTGCCACCAAATTAGTTTTTTTGTTCTCAATTTCTTCTAGGTAACTTCTTCCAATACTTTTAATATCTCCAGATCATTTAACCTCAACATCCAATCACTGACCTCTATGGTTCAAGCTAAGGGTGAGTCTAACTTTGAATTCGTGCATAGGTGGCTTTTAGTGTTAGGATAAAATGAATGTGGAATTATCCTTTATTAAGTTGTAATTAAATATGGAGACTATGGAAATAAAAATTAATACTTGAAAATCAAAAACTTAAAATAGATATGCAAACCATAAGAGGATGACACCAATATTGTGTGGTTCACCCAACTTGGGCTATGTCCATAGAGAAGTTTGCAGTTCTTTCTATTGCAGCATAATCCTAGAGAATTACAACCATGACATAAACCTATCACTCACACTATCATCACTCTCTTACACCTCTTTCTTCTTCCTTCAATACACCAAGCTTAAAACCAAGATTACAATGTAAATACATGCATAAAAATGAACCTTTTCAAAATGGATAAGTAAAATCCCATACTTAAAGCCCAATACAAATGAGAAGAAAGAAGAACTAATGAGAAAACACATGTGAGAGGGAAAATTTTGACCCACACCATGTGGAAACATTATTTATCAATAGTAGAAAGGTGGGATCATCATTTCAAATCCTTCTTTCAAAAAACATCTCATGATGTTTTGTTGACTTCTTCCCATGTGCTCATAAGTGGCACATCCCACTCTCCATGTGCAAATAAAGTTGTCAAAAAATACCCAATTAGGAATAGTGCTTGTCCCTACTACCCCACATGTCTCCAATCAAATTTTGAATTTTCCAAATGACTTTTGACTTTCTCCCTTTAGACATAATCATGGCTCTACCAAATGCAATGTCCCACATATCACTTTTGACTTTCTCCTTTAGACATAATCATGGATCCACCAAATGCAACATCCCACATGAAAAGAAAATGAATTTTTAATTCAAAAAATTCCTCATAGTGGAGAAAAAAATGTCCCATTCCACCTCATGCCTTTGTGGGTCATGCCACATCACCTTTAGATCCACCTCACTACCCAGTCACACATCCACATCAACAATGAATAGTAAAAGTGAATAGTGCCAAAATGAATAATGTTTGTGTGAATAGTAACTTCACACCTAATAATTCTCCCACTTGAAGTTAGTATTCATAAATTTTTATTGTTGTACCCACTGCACAAACTTCTCATATTGTTCTTCCTCATCCACAAGACCAATTGAAGTTAAATAACATTTCAACTTCACTCTTGTGACTATTTTAGTCAACATATCTGTAGGGTTTTCATTAGCATGTATCTTCTCCAACTTCAGTTGTTCCTCCAATCCTAACTGAACAAAGTGATACCTCCAATGAATATGTTTCATCCTGGAGTGAAATGTTGAGTTATTTGCTAAGTGAATGGCACTTTGACTATCACTAAAAAGTATCCCTTTTCCTTGTTGGTGTCCTAACTCCATCAGTCTCTATATCCATATCATCTCCTTGCTTACTTCTATAGCAGTAACATAGTAGGCCTCTGTGGTATAAAGTGCCACCACTTTCTGTAGACATGAGATCCAACTCACCATTGTACCACCCATAGTAAACACATACCTAGTAGTGTTTCTCCTACCATCCAAATCACTTATCATGTCTGAATCAACATATCCCTAAAGAATAACATATGATCCACCATAACATAGCATAGAATCCATGGTCCCTTTTAGATACTAAAGAATCCACTTAAATGTTTATCAGTGTTCCTTTTTTGGATCACTCATAAATCTACTCACCACTCCCACTACATGTGCAATGTCAGGCCTCGTACACACCATAGCATACATCAAACTACCCACTGCTGATGAATAAGGGATTTTGTATATGTGATTCCTTTCTTTTTTTATGTTGGGACTCTGCTCTTTTGTCAACTTGAAGTGGCCCATCAAAGGAGTCCCAATAGGATGCTAAACCTCTCCAACACTTTTTTGATGTACTCTACTTGTGACAGTGTCTAACTCTGATTCTTTTTGTCTCTAGATATCTGCATCCCAAGAACCTTCTTAGTAGCACCAAGATCCTTCATAGCAAAAGAATCACCCAACTATCTCTGGAGTGCATCAATATCCTATTGAGTTGTGGAGCTAAAAACTTTACCAGATGAGCAGATGCTAAAGTTGTTGGATTTACACAGTCATCGACAATGGTAAGGAGTCGACCAGTAGCTGTCGGCATCAGTTATGTATCAGCCGACGTCGGTCACAGGCAGACAGGCAGGGACCAACGTCGGTCACCTGTGCGTCTAGAATCTGTTTTCGTGGACAGAACATAATGTTTGCATAATAGGATTAAGTGTTAGTCTTAAGTCCGCATCTCTATCTTTAGTAGGACTGTTTTGAGCCCTTGATTAGGAGGTGTATCTAATGGTTGTTAATGCATTGCTCATGATCCCTAATCTTATATAATGGGATAGATCTTCATAGCTTGTGTGTATGAGAACAGTACAAGACATATTGTATATGTGTGTATCAATCCAAGTTATTGGAATTGATTGTAAACTCTTGAGGGAAAGAGATTTGTACATCTGAGAGGTGTGAGAAGAAAGTGTGAATTTTTTCATTGTATTTCCTTCTGGAAGAGTTTAATACAAGTTTTTAGGGTAGTTTCTTGTATCTCTTATTCTTTTTTATTTCTGATTCTAGTTACTTATTATTCTGGTTTAATTCTGTGTTTAGTTCCTTTCACATAGTAATCAAGATTGTTGGTTGATCCCCAACAAGTGGTATCAGAGCTCAGGTTGACTAACAGGTGTTTCAAATCTGGTTAGTGTGTGTTGATTATAGGTTACTCACAGGGGTTTCTATTTGAGTGGAAGAAAGCAATGGCAGAAGAAAGTAAACTGAGAATGGAGAAGTTTAATGGCAAGAATTACCAATTATGGAGAATGTAGATAGAGGATTATCTGTATCAGAAAGATCTGTAATTACCGTTGGGTGGGGTTGATAAAAAGCCCACAGATATGGAAGATGAAGAATGGGAAGTTCTTGATAGAAAGGCTCTTGGATCTATAAGATTGAGTCTGGGATCCTCTGTGATTTCCAACTTGTCACAGGCAAAGACAATGATAGAGTTGATGGACACTTTAGCAAATTTATATGAAAAGCCCTCAGCTTCAAATAAGGTATATCTTATGAAGCAGTTATTTAATTTGCAAATGCGGGAAGGTAGATCTGTATCTAATCATCTTAATGATTTCCATGGAATTGTAAATCAATTAAATTTAGTCAAAATAGTGTTTGATGATGAAATTAAAGCTCTATTTATCTTATGCTCTTTCCCTGAGAGCTGGCATAGCTTGGTAATGGCAGTTAGTAATACTGCATCTACTTCAAATATTTCAAAAGTAGATGATGTTGTTAGTGTAATCTTGAATGAAGAAATTTACAGGAAAAGCACAGAGGAAACATTAGGGAACGCTTTAAGTTTTGAGATTAGGGGAAGGCAAAAAGAGAAGGGAAAGCATAGGAGATCAAGGTCTAAGTCAAAGATGAGAGGTAAATCCAAATCTAGAAATGGCAGGAGGATAGCCTGCTGGAATTGTGGAAAGATAGGGCATATAAGCAAAGATTGCTAGTCAAAACCTAAAGAAGACAATCAACATGAAGGTAAAGAAGAAGCAAAAGTTACAGGTATTGTTGCACAAGATGCTCTTATATTCTCTTTGCACAATAATATAGAATCTTGGGTTTTAGATTCTGGTGCCTCTTTTCATGCAACACCAAATAAAGAATATTTTAGTGACTATGTCCATGGAGATTTTGGAATAGTTTATTTAGGGGATGATGAGCCTTGTAAAATTATTGGCAAAGGAAAAGTGCAGCTGAAAAATGTAGAATGGCAACACATGGGTGTTGAGAGATGTCATGCATGTTCCCAGCCTAAAGAGGAATCTGATTTTTGCAAGAAAGTTGGGGGATGAGGGTTGTACAGTAACTCTCACAACTGAATCTTGGAAGGTTACCAAGGGTGCACTTCTATTAGTCAAAGGTAAGAGAGTAGGTACTCTCTATTTATGTAATTGTATTACTGATAATTCTCCTTTTGTATTATCTACTGTAGATGTAGATGCAAAGTTGTGGCACCAGAGGCTTGGCCACATGAGTGAGAAGGGAATGACTATTCTTAAGTCAAAAGGTAAGCTTTCAGATTTGAAAAGCATAGATCTAGATTTTTGTGAGTATTTTATTTTTGGGAAACAGAAGAGAGTGAGTTTTCTCAAGACTGGGTCAACAAAGAAGAAGCATAAGTTGGAGCTTCTTCACACAGACGTGTGGAGACTAGCTCAGGTTGCTTCTATTGGAGGATCACAGTACTATGTTTCTTTCATAGATGATGCTACAAGAAAGGTATGGGTCTATTGTATAAAGAAGAAATCTGATGTTTTTGACACTTTTAAGATTTGGAAAGCTTTAGTTGAGAATGTAACAGGTCGGAGATTGAAGTGCCTTAGGTCTGACAATGGTGGTGAGTTATGTAGCTACAAGTTCAACTGGTATTGTTATATGCATGGAATACGTAGGCAAAGGATGGTTCCAAGGACACCTCAGCAAAATGGAGTTGCTGAAAGGATGAACAGAACAATAATGGAGCGTGCACAGTGTATGAGGTTGCATGTTGGTTTGCCCTTAGAGTTTTGGGTAAAAGCTGTGATACTGCAATTTACCTAATTAACAGAGGACCCTCTACAGCTCTGGATGGTGGAATTCCAGAAGAGGCATGGACAGGTAAAAAGGTAGATCTCTCATTTCTCAAAGTTTTTGGTTGTGAAGCTTTTGTGCATGTTGATAAAGAAAATAGAAAGAAGCTGGATGTTAAGTCTATGAGGTGCACATTTATTGGTTATGGCTCTAGAGATTTCAGATTCGGGTTTTAGAATCTAGGAACTAACAAAATAATTAGGAGCCGTGATGTTGTTTTCAATGAAAAAGTGATGTATAGTGATCAGCTCAAGAAGCTAAAGAATTCTGAGCAGGGCCATGAAGAATTGGATGAGATGACGGTCCAAAATGAGCTTGTGAGAAAGAATAATCACAGACAGGAAAACATAGAGACCGACGTTGGTCAGGTAGGAACCGACGTTGGCAATACAGGAACTGATGTCGGTCATACAGTGATCAACGTTAGCCAAGAAGGAACCGATGTCAGTCATGTGGAACCGACATCAGCCAGTTACAGGCCTGGAGGTGACCGAGGTCGGTCACTGTCAGAGAATTTGGGTAGACAACATGTTGAGAATGAGTCTTAAACGCCCTTGAGGAGGTCAAAAAGGGTAAGTAAACCTCTAAGTCGATATTCCCCTTCATTATACTATTTATTGCTTACTGATGGTGGAAAACCAGAGAGTTTTGATGAAGCAATACTGGTGGAATCCAAAAATCAATGGGAGCTAGGCATGAATGAGGAAATTGATTCCTTGAAAGAGAACCAAACATGGGATTTGGTTGAGTTGCCAGCGAAAAAGAAGACACTGAAGAACATATGGATCTACAAATTGAAGGAAGGTGAGAATGGACAGATGAGATATAAGGCCAGGTTGGTAGTGAAAGGATTTGCACAAAAACTAGGTATTAATTTTGGTGAGATTTTTTCTCCTGTAGTTAAAATGACTTCTATACAAAATGTATTATCTTTAGTTGCTATTGAGGATTTGCATCTTGAGCAGCTTGATGTTAAGATAGTGTTTTTTCATGGAGATTTAGATGAAGAAATATATATGGATCAGCTGGAAGGATTTGAGGTCAAAGGTAAGGAGAAACTTGTGTGCAGATTGAAGAAAAGCTTGTATGGTCTCAAGCAAGCTCCTAGACAATGGTATTTAAAATTTGACAGGTTTATGACTGAGTATGGCTACAGTAGATGTCAATCTGACCATTATGTGTATTTTAAGAGATTGGATAATGGTAGATATATTATTTTGTTGTTGTATGTAGATGATATGCTGGTTGTAGGATCACACATGCAGGATATCTCTGAGCTTAAGGTGAAATTAGCTCACATTTTTGCCATAAAAGATTTGGGAGCAGCAAAGAAAATCCTTGGCATGAGTATTAAGAGAGACAGGAAAAATCACAGGTTGATTTTGTCTCAAGAGGACTATGTGAACAAGGTGTTGAAACGGTTTAATATGCAAGATGCAAAATCGATAAGCACACCTATGGCAGGACACTTCAAGTTGAGTAAAGAACAGTGTCCTAATTCACATGATGATGTAGAGTACATGAGTAGAGTTCCATATGCTTTCGCAATTGGGAGTTTAATGTATGCAATGGTATGTACTAGACTGGATATTGCCCAAGCAGTGGGAGTTGTTAGTAAGTATATGGCCAATCTAGGGAAGGAGCACTGGAAAGCAGTTCAGTGGATCCTTAGATATCTGAGAGGGACTAGCAGTAGGCATTTGTGCTATGGAGGGTCAAACACCTCTCTACATGGTTATGTAGATTCAAATATGGCAGGTGATTTGGATGGCAGGGGAAGCACCACAAGATATGTTTTCACTGTTGGTGGAACGGTAGTTAGCTAGATTTCAAAGTTGTAGAAGGTTGTTGCCTTGTCAACTACAGAAGCAGAATATATTGCAGTCACAGAGGCTAGCAAAGAGATGATATGGATGACACGGTTCATGGAAGAGCTAGGAAAGGAGCAAGAGAGTTGCAGATTATACAATGATAGTCAGAGTGCAATTCATTTGGCTAAGAATTCAGCCTTTCATTCAAGAACTAAACATATACAGCTTAGGTACCACTTCATTAGACAGATATTGGAGGATGGTGAGTTGAAGCTAGAGAAGATCCATATAGATGAGAACCTTGCTGATATGTTAACCAAGCCGGTAACAAAGGAGAAGTTGAATCTTCATTCAACTTTTGTTGGTCTTCATGATTGAGTTTGAAGATGGAGAAGCTAGAAGATGTTGTTGTACAGGGGACAGGTACTGGTGCAGCTGTTTATCTCTGAGTGGGAGATTTTTGAGTTGTGGAGCTAAAAACTTCACCAGATGAGTGGATGCTGAAGTTGTTGGATTTACACAGTCGCCGATGATGGCAAAGAGTCGACCAGTAGCTGCCAGCGTTGGTTGTGTATCAGCCGACATCGGTCACCTGTGCGTCCAAAATCTATTTTTGTGGACAGAACAAAATATTTGCATGATAGGATTAAGTGTTAGTCTTAAGTCCACATCTCTATCTTTAGTAGGACTATTTTGAGCCCTTGATTAGGAGGTGTATCTAATGGTTGTTAATGCATTGCTCATGATCCCTAATCTTATATAATGGGATAGATCTTCATAGCTTGTGTGTATAAGAGCAGTACAAGACATATTGTATATGTGTGTATCAATCTAGGTTGTTGGAATTGATTGTAAACTCTTGAGGGAAAGAGATCTGTACATTTGAGAGGTGTGAGAAGAAAGTGTGATTTTTCTTCATTGTATTTCCTTCTGGAAGAGTTTAATATAAGTTTTCAAGGTGGTTTCTTGTATCTCTTATTCTTTGTTATTTCTGATTCTAGTTACTTATTATTCTGGTTTAATTTCGTGTTTAATTGCTTTCACATAGTAATCAAGATTGTTGGTTGATCCCCAACATATCCTATATGTTAGACCCATTGACTTCAAAACCTTGTGGCTACTACATGTATATCTCCTCCTCCAAGTCCCCATGAAGGAATATAGTCTTCACATCCAAATATTCTAGATGCAAATCTATCACTACAACTATACTCAAAATAGTTATAATAGAAGTCATTTTAACAATAGGAGAAAAGACTTCATCAAAGTCTATACCTTTCTTTTGTGCAAACCCTTTTATCACCAATCTGACCTTGTACTTCTTTTTCTCTCCAACCTCTTTCAACTTGTAAACCCACTTGTTTTGTAATGTCCTCTTGCCCTTCGAAATCTCAACCAGAACCCATGTTTGGTTTTCCATAAGAGAGTCATACTCCTTATTCATAGCATGCTCCCACTTCTTCTTGGCATCAACCTACACTACTTCTTCAAAGCTTTCTAATTCACCACTGTCAATAAATAACAAATAATTGAATGAAGGAGAAAATCGTTCAGGTGGTCTACCCACTCTTATAGATCTTCTCATAATAGGAGTATGGGGTTCCTATTGTTACCACATATTCCACACTAGTGCCTTTGGGACATTTTCATTCGTGATGTCCTCAAACACTATTTATTTTTTCTTGGCTTCCTCTTGATTATTTTCCTACAATTGATCCTTGTCCATGACGTTCTGATTGAAGATCACATCTCTAGTCCAGATGATTTTTCTATCTTCTTCATTCCACAACCAGAATCCAAAGTCATCAATACCATAGCCAATGAAAGTACATTTTTGAGATTTAACCTCTAACTTAGATCTATTCTTTTTATCAATAAGTGCAAAAGCTTCACAACTAAAAACTTTTAAAAAATAATAGTCAACCTTCTTACCACTCCATGCCTCCTCTGGTATACCACCATATAAGGCATTTGAAGGTCCTCTATTTATCAGGTACATGAATGTATCAACTACATCCACCCAAAACTATAATGGTAGCCGTGCATGCAACCTCATGTTCCTAGCACATTCCATGATGTTTTGTTCATCCTATATAACACACAATTCTGATGTAGTGTTCTTGAAACCATTCTCTACCTTCAAATTCCATTTTATGAATAGTAGTCATTAAACACCTTACTACAGTACTCCCTACCATTATCCAACATGAGGCACTTGAGCTTTAGACCTATCTCATTTTAAACTAAAGCTCTCGATCTCTTGAATGTGTCAAATACATTAGATTTGTTTTAAATAAAATAAACCCAAACTTTCATAGTAGTATCATCAATGAATGTGACATAATACCTTGAACCACCAAGTGAAGATACTTGAGCGGGTCCCCATACATAGGTATGCACAAGCTTTAGCTTCCTTATCTTCGTGGCTAGTCCAACCTTTAAAAATTACACCCATTTCTATTTTTCGTAAATACAGTGTTCCCATTCTAAAGTTTCACACTTACGCTGCCCTTTCCAATAATACTACAAGGCTCATCATCACCAAGATATACATGTCCAAAATCACCTTGAACACAATCTCTAAAATAGTGTTTGTTAGGAGTAGCATGAAATGAAGCCCATGAGTTTAAAACCAAAAATTTATTAATGTTATCCAAAGAAAGTATGAGAGCATCTTGTAGTGTCTTACCTACTACATTTGCTTCTTTATTACCTTCATGTTGGTCCTTGCCAGATTTACCATGAAGATCCCAACATTATTTCTTTGTGTGACCTGGCTTCCCACAATACCAACAATCCAACTTTCCTCTTGATTTTGATCTAGAGCCTTTCTTTGATTTCCCACGATTTCCTCTTCCTCTAGCCTTTGATCTCCCTATAGTCTCCATGGACAATGCATTTCCTAATGTGGAAGTTTTGTCAGTGCTTTTCCTTCATATTTCCTCACTAAGGATCACACCCACCACATCCTCAAACTCGAGCTTTGTGTTGTTCAAGATAGAGTTGCTCATTGTCATGATGAAACTATTCCAACTTTCAAGTAAGGAACACAAAATAAGGAAATCCCTGACTTCATCATCAAAGTTAATACTCATAGAGTCTAGCTGACTAGTAATGGTATTGAAATCATTTAAATGGTTAGCAATAGAACCATTTTCATATTAAATAATGTTTTCATTAGAAAAATCTTGTTCGAGGCAGAAATTTTTTTGTATAACTTTCCCAAGGCTTTCATAAGATTCTCTGTACTCTTTTCCTGGTGAAGCAGAACATAATCGAATGGTCCTAAGTGATTTTCTGTCCATCAATTCCCATTGCTCATCCATCATAGTTGTAGGTTATCTTTATTTTCCTCCCAACGGTAAGAAGTGATCCTTTAGCTATAGGTAGTCTTCCATCTTTATTTTTCATAACCCAAAATTTTGGCCATTAAATTTCTCCACCTTTAACTTGCCATCTTCTGCCATATCTCCCACTCAAGCTAAAAATACATTTAGCTTCCTGCAACTTAAATCCATCAGCAACAACCTTGCTCTTATACCACTTTTTAGGATGATATGAATGCAGAATTATCCTCTATTAAGTTACAATTAAATGTGGAGACTATGGAAACAAAAAATAATACTTTTAAATCAAAAACTTAAAACTGAGATGCAAACCATAAAAGGATGACACCGAGATTATGTGGTTCATCCAACTTGGGCTACGTCCACGGAGAATTTTGCATCTCTCTCTATTATAGCATAATCTTGGAGAATTATAACCGTGACATAAACCTATCACTCACACTATCCTCACTCTCTTACACCTCTTTGTTCTTCCTTCAATACACCAAGCTTACAATATAAATAAATGCATAAAAATGAACTTTTTTCAAAATGGCTAAGTAAAATCCCATACTTAAAGCCCAATACAAATGAGAAGAAATAAGAACTAATGAGAAAACACATGTGAGAGGGAAATTTTCAACCCACTCCTTGAGGAAACACTATTGATCAATAGTAAAAAGGTGGGATCATCATTTCAAGTCCTTATTTCAAAGAGCATCTCATAAGGCTTTATTGACTTCTTCCCATGTGCTCACAAGTGGCACATCCCACTCTCCATGTGCAAATAAAGGGGTCAAAAGATACCCAATCAGGAATAGTGCTTATCCCCACTACCCCACATGTCTCCAATCAACTTTTGAAGATTCCAAATGAATTTTGACTTTCTCCCTTTGGACATAATCATGGCTCTACCAAATGTAATGTCCCACATATCACTTTTAACTTTCTCCTTTGGACATAATCATGGATTCACCAAATGCAATGTCCCACATTAAAAGCAAATGAATTTTTAATTACAAAAATTCCTCATGGTGGAGAAAAAAATGTCCCACTCCACCTCATGCCTTTGTGGGTCATGCCACATCACCTTTGGAGCCACCTCACTACCTAGTCACACATCCATATCACCCATGAATAGTAAAAATGAATAGTACCAAATGAATAGTGTTTGTGTGAATAATAACTTCACGCCTAATATTTATTCATCCATGCATTTAGGACAAGTTTCTAAGAAGATCAGATCTATGACATGTTCACACGAGGATTGACTTAGGAGGTCCACCTTGAGGTCCTCAAGCATGAACCCACATCTTATGATGAAGTTGTTAATAAGTGTCTCAATATTGAGGTCTTCAAGGTGCATGTAGGCATTGAACCCATGTTGACTCAAAAGTAATCCTCCTCACATAATCACAACCATAATGTGACTAGTGATGATGTTATTAATTCTCTTGTAGATAAGAAGGATAATAAGGATGATCATGAAGTCAACACTCTAAGAAAGAGAACAACTAAAAAGAAAGCCCATAAAAAAAATGTAAAAGGTCAATGAGTGTCGTATCCCTACAACCATACCAAATTCTATAATTTCCACAAAATTAAGGGGCATTCTAACAAGTAGTAAGTCACCCAAAAATTTAGTGTAAAGACCTCACCTACCTCTCAGATCTCTCCACTTGTGAAACCCAACCATAATTTGAAGGTGTTCAAAGATCCTCTTCCTAACCATGATAAGGAAAAGAAGAAGAAGAAAAAATCCAATGGTAAGTCCCATCATTCTACTTCTCACTCTTCTACCTCTTATGGATCCTCCTCTTTGATTGATCTAAAAGGGAAGGCCAAGCATGAGAATAGAAAGGTTGTTATTGCTATCAACATAGCCTCTACTAGGTATGATTACTTTATCAACACACGTTCAAGTCAATAATTGACCCTATTGAATAAACTAGTGAAATAGGGCCTAAGCCCTGACTACGAGAATGGGAAACCCCAAAGTTAGATTTGACTTTTGGTGTAATATACCTCCCCAAGCTAGATAATGTCCTTATTTTTTTATAGATTACAGTCCCTTTCTACTGATATCTCCATCTGGGACCTTCTTCGCCTCTACCCTGAGCAAAGGGGACTCATATGTAATGACCTTTTTCTCTCTCACAAAGGTTTGTTATGAGATGACATGGAGGTTTTATTTAACTTTGATGTCCCTAATCACTCTCATCCTCCTACATTATCCTTTGACCTCGCCTCATTGCCAAACACTTTGATTCTTATAAAGAGGGTTAGGTTCTCTCTCTACATCGAGACCTCATTCAACGATTACTGTATCAAGAGATGTATCATTGGCAAGGGAGTCACATTGAACATCATGGCATTATGGGTATTCAATGCGCTTAAGATTAGTTTTAAGAATCCCTCAAATTCTTACCACAATTATGTTGGTTTCAACAATGATATAGTTACACCTTTGGGAAATGTAAAGCTTAAGGTTAGATTTAGACCCAAGATACTCAAGATTGAGTTTTGTGTGATAGTCCTAAATCTCTCATATAACATGATTCTTGGTTGTCCCTTAACTACTTCCATGTAAGCTATCATGTTGATAATGTTTCGTATAATCCAATTTGTGTATGAAGGTGAGGTTCACACCTTGGAGGCAAACCCATATCCCTAGGCATTACTTTATGCTAAGACAAAACCCTTTGACAAGGCTTTGGATGTCTCCTCGTGTGGCTTAATGGGTTCACCTAAGGTTCTCACCATAATTTTTACTTTCTTAAGGATGAAAAATTTGACCATGATGAGTATCAATCAACATTCACTCCTCTTGCACCTATCATGCACTCCTTAATGGCTCCTTATTCTAGGCATAAAATTGGCTCTTCACTCTTTAGATATCTCTTTTAATACATTTCCTTGAATGTAAAGTGTCTCTATTCATCATGATTATTTAATCATGACATTGGCACTCTTAACAACTCTCTTAGTGAGGTATATCGAGCTGTTGATTTAGATATTGAGTGTTATTCCATCCATATTATAGCACATGATCTAATCAATGAGAGGATATATTACAAGAATCTCATGCTAGTGCATCATTTGTGACATCATCCTATTACTTATCTATATTTAAAGGTCTCTTTCACCAATAATGACCTCACATCTAGAACTCTCATGTTTCAGGTCATAACTGGTAAACCTTGAGATATGGATGCTCCATCTCCTTCTTCCCACATTTCCCTTACCATTTGGCCTCTGTGGAGGCTAAAAAGTGGCCTACCTCAAGGACAAGCTCATAGTTAGTGTGAAGTGGTGGCTTGCCCTTATGGGTAGGCCTGGGCCTGGGCTTGTGATGTCTTATTAAGCCCCAAAACTTACCAGAATACCCTCCCTAGGCCCCCATTCAGTAGATTGCCTCTCTTATGGCATTTGTAGTCATACCTTATGGGTATCCTTGGACATTTATCTTGTGCACTCCTCTTCAGATGTTACTTGCCATAAAAGCATAGTAATTTACTACTTTCAGTCAGTGGTACTATTGCTTGCTTGTAGTTAGTCCTCTACTGACTCCCTCTCTCCTTCCTTGTGGTTTCTATAGGTTGTGAGGGTTAGTGGTCATGTTTGTTTAGGACTTTCTATAGCCTTCTATGTTCATTATTCATCTGTCATGGGCCTTCTACCACCCATCCTCACCTCTCTCTGTAGCCAGCATTAGGACACTCTCTCTTGGTTGGTCACTTTATAACAGTGATGGCTCTACCAGCTGAGATGCCTCTCCTACCTCTAGCACTCTTACTCCTCATCACTTCTTCAACCATGCACACCAAATTAGGATGTTAGTGCATGTAAATAAATTAAAATAGAAGTGCAAAATAACTTTTTTTTCCCCTCCTCTGTGAGCCTATGGCCTTATTTTTGGCCCCTACAAGCCCTTTGTTGGGCTCTTTGGGCCTAGAACATGGATTTTTCTATAGACCCACAACTTGGCCTTGGGCTAGCACATATATTTTGGAAAAACCATGGCTTGGTCATGGTTTAAGCCACACATAGCCTATAAATCCATGGCCTGGCCATGGTGGGCACCTTGGCAAGCCCTAGGACTTGCCAGAACACCCACTTCCAGCCTCTGTTTGACCTCCCGTCTGTCTCCCATAGTGAAGCTCCCCCTCCTAGACATTTTTTCACACATTTTGCCTCCATTGATTTGTAGATTTAGGAAAAATCCATGAAAACACCCCTAAGGCTTTCCAACACCCATAAATCTTTTTTTTTTAATAAATTAACAGTTAGAAGACTTACCTAGACCATGTCACTTGCCTCTTGTGTGCTTTTTGCATCCTCGTCTTCTCCATGTGGGTCCTTAGGATCTCTTATCTCTCCTTGGGTGGTGTAAGTGTGAAAATAAATTGAAAAAGAGTATTTTTTTCCTTTTTACCCTCTCAATGAATTGAAAAGGGGGCAATGAGAGGGTAAAAAGGAAGAAAAAGACTCTTTTTCAAATCATTTTCACACTTACACCACCCAAGGAGAGCTAAGAGATCTTAAGGACCCACATGGAGGAGATGAGGATGAAAAAAAGCAAACAAGAGGTGAGTGGCATGGTCTAGGTAAGTCTTCTAACTACTAATTTATAAAAAAAAATATGGGTATTGGAAAGCCTTAGGGGTGTTTTCATGCATTTTTCCTAAATCTACAAATGGATGGAAGCAAAATGTGCATAAAAATGTCTAGGAGGGGGAGCTTCACTATGGGGGATAAACGATAGGTCAAATGGAGGCTGGAGGTGGGTGTTTTGGCAAGTCCTAGGTGCCCACCATGGCCAGGCCATGGATTTACAGGCTATTTGTGGCTTGGACCATGACCAAGCCATGGTTTTTCCAAAATATATGTCCTAGGCCAAGGCTAGGTCATGGGTCTATAGCAAAACCTAGGTCCTAGGCCCAAAGAGATCAACAAAGGGCTTGTAGGGGCCAGAAATAAGGCCACAGGCCCATAGAGGAGGGGAAGTAAAATAGTAAGTTTGCACTTCTATTTTACTTGATTTACATCCACTAACATCCTAATTTGGTATGCATGGTTGAAGATGTGATGATGATTTACCCTTTTTATGCATGAATGGATTATTAAGACCCATGGGGCTACAAGCTTATTGTAGTTATTTTCTTTCTTACCAATAAGATGAATAACATGGTCAAGTATCACGTGATATTTGATACCTTGACCAATTCTCATGTGCTAGGTGTGTGTTATGTGTAATTTTTCTTTAATTCACTCTTAGCGATGTCTCAGCTCATCAGAGTCTAGAACATTCTTAGCTCTGAGCTACTCCCACTCTTCAAGATGACAAAAGATTTGTTATCCTCTTTTGAGGACTTCCAGATCTCCCACATACCTCACATGGAGAACTCTAGAGCTAACACTGTAGTGAAATTCATTCCAATTTTTTTTGATTTTATATCACTTGTGTCCCTTTTATATAGGAGCTGGAGTTGGAACTGGATCGTGTAGAGTTTGCACTTGAACCCATGGATTATAGTGTTGATTGTTGCTTGCACCACTATCCCTATTAGGTAAGTGTAGGTAATGTTTTATATTTTACTTTTACTCTCTCTTTATTACTTTTGTATGGATTCTAGGTACTACATAACACTCTTTGTTCCTTATAAACACTGACTTCTTATACCTTAGGGGCATATGTAATCGTACTTATCATGACCTTGCTCCTATTGATGATTAAATATCAAATCATGTGTAGACTACCCACCTCGTCAATCTATTTTGAGACTATCCGCATGCTTGGATACTTCCCTAGTCTATTGTGCACCCCTTCGGACCTTCCTTGCACTCTCTTGGCTCTACCACTCACTATCAGACCCTTCTAGTGCTTCCTGTGACCCAAACCTTTTGACCACCTTAGGACTCATGGTTAACCTAGGCCATATATTTTTGGCTAACCTATAACCTAGGCCACACATTTTGGCCCAAAACTTATAGCTTAGGCCATAACTCGCCCAAAATACATTGATTTTAAGCTTGTTTGACTCCAAATGCCTAGAAATGGACAAATTTTAGACTTCTCGAGCTTTCGGTGCCCTTTATTACTCCAAATCATTCCTCTTTACTTAGCTTCTTGATCATTTACTCTCTCTCTCTCTCTCTCCTTGAATTTCTCTTGATTTATTCTTGGTGATTGAAGCATCCATTACGATAGAGGTTCATTTACATTATTAAGTACTGACTTAGTGACTCCATTGCTACTTGCAGTTGTTCTTATTCTATTATGGCTTCCTCCCAGCTTTTAAAAGTTTCATTGCACTTGATTTGTGCACCTACCTTGGGGTCATACACTCTTTCAAGTTCTTGTTTTTCCTCCTCATTATTGTTTGGACTTTGGTTTGGACTTGGCTCTAGATTGCAGCCTTGTCTTCCTTCGTAGCTACCTCATACTTGGATACCTAGTTGGTAGAACACCTACACATTACTTTGAGCTCACTTTGAGGGCACTTTGTTATGCAAAGTGAAACTTCATAGTTTTAAATTAGTGTGTTTTCTAGGGTTTACTATTTTTATGCTAGTTTAGCTCATTTTGAATATGTTTTAGAGTAGATTCTAAAGTTTATGCATCCTCTCAAATCTAAAAACATATTTCCTCTTGAAAATGTCTTTCATTTCATAGGTTTGCTTGATTTTGAATCATTTTACTACTTGGTAGATGTTGTATTGTACAAATAGCTTATTTTACCTTCTTAAAATGCCATTCCCTTTGCTAAGTTAGATATCACATGTTGGAGATAGTTTTGTTTTATCCAAGACATTAGCTTAGGTTTCTAAAAGTGTGTACTCTCTCTATTCCCCTCTCTCACTCTTGAAAATGTAAATTATTTTCTAAAATCATCTTTTAATTATTAGAGTTGCATGTTTCTGAAATGCGTTTCTTGCTTGGTAGTGTTCTTTTATTTAAACGACTTAATTTCTTGTTCTTTAAGCATTGAATTATCTTCCTTAGTTACTTTTTATTATGTGGCTACACCCCTTAGAGATATTTATGTCCTTTCTATACTCAATCGTGTTAATCCTAACTTGGTTTACAAGTTTATCTATAGCTTGGTGCAATCTAGCAAACCAGATAGTTCATATAGATCTCTAGTAGCCCATAGTGTACTTGAGCCTCTTAGCCTTCTAAGTGTTTGCTTAGTACCCTTAGTACCAACTTTCCAAACCCTAATGGCTCATTTAGATTCTTGGAGCTACATATCTGATCTTGCTTATGAGGGACCTATGGTGATTGAATCCTCCTCCACTGTTAGCATGGATGTAAATGAAAAATGAAATTGAATTAATCTTATGTTGATGTTATTCAAATTGATTTTTTTTTATAATTGTGTTGATGTCTTACTTGAACTAAAACTTTGAACTTTTAGTTTGATGGTTATTAGCTCTTGTATGGGATTGGACGACTATACCTCTTCTACATTTTTTGGGATGCTCAAATAGATTTATTTTAGGTGGAATATCAACTAGTTTTATTTGTTATATTATATATCATGGATTTCTAACTGATATCCTCTTTATTTGAGGTACACTTTCTTTTTGGAATATATATTCTTTGTAAGTTATGTTAATGAGTACAAAAAATAAATAAAAATCATCACTTTTCTTTACAAAGAGATTTGTTTTCTTGGATACATTATCTAAATCACCTCGTATTTTATAAGTCACCCAAAAATGTTCCATGAAACTAAGGTGAATTAATAAAATTGAGCTATCACATCAATTATGTATCAAATTCTACCCAAAATAATCATTACATATAAATAACCATGTTGTAATATATATTGAATTGTCTTCAATTCAACCTCTCCACACAAAAACTCATTATTTAATTTTTTTTTCTATTTAAATCTTCAAATTCAAAATCCTTTATGTTAAATTATATAATATTCATCAAATTTACATAAATTACATTTTTAAATAATTTATTTATTATTTAAACTTTTTTTCCTTATAATTGTAAATGACTAGATTCCTCAATTCACAATATTTAGTAGAGCACTGGAAAGAGAAATCAAAACATGTTTAGCTTAAAAATATACACAATAAAAAATAACTTATTTCTACAAGTATCATGGTCAAACCCATTAAGAATAATGTTTATGTTGCAATAGAAGACATCTTGAAAAGACTCAAGGTAAATGGCATGGGGGTATGAGACAGTCGAGGCCAATTAAGGCCATGAATTTCTCATGAGGAAAATATGAGTTAGAGATATAATAGAATTTATACGTCTATTTCAATATATGTGATCCTATTTAAATTTTTCTGGTATTACATAACACACTCATTTTCCAATTTTTTCTCTTTAATAAAGTTTCATGAATTTTCTTTATAGTATAATCTTATGATTAAATGTCAATATTGAGGATGGTTTCTTCTTCCATTAAAGTCATTTGGGACTTGGTTTCATTTGATTTTATTGTAATTTTAGATAAGGATATATTATGGTTTAAAATAATATTTATTTTTTTCCAATATATTTTAAAGAAAAATTTAAAAAAATATTTTTTTTGAAAAAATTAATTAAAAAATTACTTAATTTTTTTTTTTTAATAATTATTTTGTTAAGATGTGTTATATAAATCACTACATATTATATACTATTCAAACTTTTTCTATAAAACTAAATTAAGTTTTAAAAAATGAGTTAACATAGATTTTATACCAAATGCTAAGCCCAACATTTCAATAAAAAATATAAGTGCGTTGTAATATGTATTAAATCCTCTTCAATTCAACCTCGCCATATAAAGTTACATTGTTTACATTAATTGTCTTCTTAAAGCTTCAAATTTGGAATTCTTTGTACCCAACTTGTAATACTCATCAAATTTAACTACATTACATTCTTTAATAATTTATTTATTACTCTCAATTCATTTTTTTGTAGTTTTTTTAATCGATAAATAGAAGGGTGGGGGTGTCCATCACCCATGTATTAATATTAAAAAAATCTAACATTAGTATTCTTTTTATAGTCATTGATCTATGGATCCATAAAAGACAACACAAAACTATTTCAAAGACACCACAATAATCCAATTGACATATATAACACTAATAAAAGAGCTCAAAAAAACTAAACAAACTAACTTTTGCAACCATTACCCAAATCTTTCGCAACATCTACACTTGAAGAACAAGAATCCACAACTATTTTTTGCTACTGAAGGTGGGAAAACTTAACCAACTCGATTCTAGAGCACCAAGAGAAAGTTTCCAAAACTTCCATTGAAAACCCTTAATCAAAGCTTAAAGGGCTTAATCTAATAGTGTTGGTGCTCTCCTATCCCGATAGGAAAACATTATTTCTATATTCATTTGAGTGCCTTCTCTAATGACCTCAAAAGCCTCCATTTGAAGCTTTTCTAACATTATTTTCCTTTATCACATTTTTTTAATTTAAGAGGGGTAGAAGCCATAGGAGTATGAGATATCCTTAAAGGATTAGAAACAGCTAAAGAACCCTGAAGCACTAGTTCATCCTTATTTGAAGCAACCTCAAAATCAATGTTCTTCATCAAAGGAGACAATGGTAAACCTTTAGCTGTAGATTCAAAAGTCAAAGTTGCCACACTAGAGTCCTAATTTTTTAATCTAAATATTTTCCTTCAAACCCTTAGCCCTAATATGCAAATCCTAAATTCATGGTATCTAAATATTTATCCATTGTATCAAAATGAGTGACCCCCACTGAATCCTTATGCCTTCCATTATTCACTTGTGGAACATCCAAAGACTCTTTATGTGAGGCAATAGTTTATGTGTCAAGAATCCACCAAGAGTACACAATTTAGGCATACCTTTATGCTCATATGTCTGATCAAAAAAGAATCCATGATTCCACCAAATGAAATCAAAGCTAGGTTTTCCAACTTTTACCTTTCATAGCTAAGATTTCATCATGCATCTTCTATCACATTGAAGGGGGCATCTAAAAAACTTATGCCCGATTTTTTGAAACCAGAAGCATCTTAAAGGAAGATCTTCATAATTAAAATCCATGATATCTAAGAACTAGTAGAGAATATGATATAAACCATAAAACACACATGGTTTGTTAGATCAATTTTCACACATATCCTAACAAATTCCCAATCCTTCGCATTTATCTATCTGCCTTGATTTTTTCCACTACACTAACCATCTTTATTAGCATTTCCCCATTATCAAACTCAACTGTAATTGATATAGATGATCCCAGAGATGGATTTCAATGATGTTCTCTAATGGAAGCATAAATAAAGGGGACCAAGGGAGCACACATAACCCCTTAAAACCCCACAACTAGGTCCTCAATGAAATAAAAAAAAATCCATCCTCCTCTAACTGGAAAAAAATCTATAAAATTCAATGGGGATAAAATGAATAGTAGGTAGACAACATAGGCATTTTGTATACACAAACAAAATATTTAGGCACCATGAAATAAGGAAGTTTTCATGGGAAAGAGCTCTACTAGGGTTTGATGAAAATTTCTCTTAGGTTATGAAGTTTCATCATTCGTCTATTCAAATATTTTAAAAAATAAAGATCAAGTGATATGATCCATCAATGAATAACCAGGGGGGGTTCATTTCCCCAAGAAACCCTCATTCAATAAAATGTTGGTTGATAAGAGTAAAATGACATCAAAGAAGGAAATAAATGTAATAATGGCCACAACATGAAAGAAAAAAGATTTAGACAAATAATCCATGTCTAAACGATCATGCATGTAAGCCTCTAAGGAGAATTTGGTAGCCATGCTTGATCTAGGAGAAATAAAAAATAATATAGTAGGCTTTCATGGAAGGAGATTGATATGAAAATTCTTAGGAGTGCAACTCTCTCTAGAAGAATTACATGCATGGAAAATAAATGGAGAGTTTGAACTGAGAACATGTGCAAGAGGGTATTTCATACAAGTATTTACATGATTCAGATCATGATAGAGTCTTTGGTAGAGGTTTGGATTTTTACAAAAATGAGGGGATTTTCATGAAAGATTGCCACACTACATTCAAACCAATAGAGGAGATTCTAACAAAAACACCGATCTGGATCCGCATGTATACCTTACCAAAAAAAATTCGGTCAAGGTGTGTATTCAAAATTATCATTGATATTTTAGGTAAACCTATGGAAACATCAAATTTGTATCATGGAAAAGGCCTCTCTAGTTATGTTAGAATCTATGTTGAATTATATTTATTTAAGCCTCTACCGAAAAGCATGATGTTAGGATCGAGATAAATGGAATGGACCCAAGATTTGGATTATGAAATCATCTCATTTAGATGTGAATACTTCCATGAATATGGGCACCTTATCAGGGATTGTCCCATGGTGCATAAAGTAGGCAATCAACAAAACACATCAGAAAAGACTAAAAAATATGCTAATGGTTTAAATAAACCAAAAAATAAATATATAGATAGAAACAAGACCATCAATAAAACCAAAGGAAGCTCTAGAAAAATAAAGGAAGGACTTGAACTAGTGAAAACTATTTTGGGGGAATCAGAAAGTGTTTGAGAACACAATATCAAATAGAAAAGAATGTCATGGAAAAAGAAGATATAATGGAAGATTATGGGTTCAAGGAATTCCTAGAAAATCTCATTTAGGACCTTATTAGTGAAATCCTAAAACATTAGAGTAAAGATGAAGGTAAAGAATGCTAGAATGAAAAGAATAACAACATGGAGCATAATAGAAAAGGAGAACAATAGGTCAATCAAGAGGAAGAAAAAAACCCATATTTTGACATAGAAGAGAATAGGATAGAAATCTATAAAACTCCCAATCAGAATCTAAAAGGAGATTTTGGGTCTAAACCAATAGGCAAACCAAAAAACAAGAAGAAAAAACATAAGTTTATTATGGAAGAGGTAGTAGCAAGTAGCCATAAATAGGTAGATACTCTCTTGGTGAGCACTAAGTGAAGAAAACATACTCAGTGAATATTATCTCCTAGAATATAATGGGATTTAATGCCCCAAATGAAAAAATAACAGTGAAGCATCTTATTACTTATAGTAACCTAAATATCCTCATGCTTCAGGAAACCAAAATCGAGATTATCTTAGCTCAGATTGAGGGTCTTTCTAGTAGTTTAAATTTGAGGTTGTTTGGAAGCAATGCAACAGGAACAATACGAGGATTAAATATTCTTTAGAATTTTCTCATAGTCAAACTAGAAAAATCTCATAATAGAGAGCTAATATCTCTCATGCAAATTAGTTAGCCTTAATTCCCTTCTCAACTTTAATATGGTTAATATTTATGGCTCACAAAACTAGGGAGAGAATGAATAAGTTTGGAAGTAGATAGGATTGAGATAAGAAATGATCCAAACTTTACATGGATAGTTGGAGGGGACTTTAATGTTAGGTTAGATGCTTTAGAAAAGCAAGGAAGAAGATCAGATAATCTTAATAATTTTATTTTCCCTGGATTCATAGATGAGACATATCTCTTGGACGTCAAACCCTCTAAAGGGTAATTTACCTGAAGTAATATGAGAAAAGATAAGGATATTATTATGGAAAGGTTAGACAAATTCCTTACTTCCAATAATTGGTTGACCAAAAATTACCTTCTATACTCAAAAGTCTTAAAGTTTTAAATTTGAAAATATGTGGATAGAATACCTAGAGTTTGAGGACCTAGTTATCAAGCATTGGACTAATCCTGGCATAAGGTATGGTACAAAAATGTTTCATTTCTCTCAAAAATTGAATAATCTTAAAGTAATTTTAGAATCCTGGAATATGGAATCTTTTAAGAACATCTTTCATGAGAAAATAAATCTAGAAGCTAGAAGTGAAAGTATCCAACAACTAAAGATGGAATGAATAAATAATGAAAATATCCTAGAGGAAGGAGAGAAAGTTACCTCTAAGTTGGAAGATATCCTCAAGGATTAAATATATTAGAGGCAAAAATAAAGCATCAGATGTCTCAAAGGGAGATAAGAATATTAAATTATTCCAACAGACCTATACAATGAGGAGGCAATGCAATTTTATAAGGAAGTTGGTCACAAGAGAAGGTTTGATAGTGGAGGATCCAATGGAAATAAAAGAGGTTTTGGTAGACTTATAGAAAGACATCCTCAATGAATATCATAGTCTAAACGAAGAAGAACAAGAAACCTTCCTTAATCACATCCCTCATTTGGTCACCAAAGAAGATAATATTTATTGATTGTAGACATTTCCTTAGAATAAGTCAAAGTAACCCTTTTAATATAACATGGGATAAATATCTAGGACTAGACAACTTCTCAACTCTATTTTCTTAGCATTTCTAGGATGTCTTTAATGAAGATCTTAGAGAGGTTGTTTAAGAATCTAAAAACTCCAAGGCTATGTTAAAATCTCTTAATTTTACCTTTTTGGAGGTTATCCCTAAGAAATCATATTTGAAATACCTAGAGTATTTTAGGCCTATCTCTCTCTGTAATACCATCTAAAAAATTATCTCTAAAGTTATTGTTAATAGGCTCTAGATAATCCTCCCATCACTAATCTCAAAGGAATAAGGTGGATTTGTCAAAAGAAGAATTTTTTTAGATGGTATCATCATGGCCCAAGAGATCATACATTCCCTAACTACTTCAAAAAGGAAAGTAATGTTTATCAATTTGGATATATCTAAGGTGTATGATAGAGTCAACTTGGACTTTCTATATGGTATACTACAAAGGTTTAGTTTTAGAGAAGAATGCAAAACTTGGATCAAAAGTTGTTATGTTACCCCTACATTTTTTATGCTTGTAAATGGTTCTTCAAAAGCATTATTTTCTTCCTCCAAAGGTTTACAACAAGGGATCCATCTCACCCTACCTTTTTATTCTTATAGCAGAGTTTCTCGATAGAAAATTCAAAGCTTTGAAAGATTACTCCAAAATTAAAGGTATTAAAGCTACCTCATTAGGAACAACCCACACTCATCAAAAAATTATGGAAGAACCATCATCTTTTCCTCCTATTATTTTTAGAAAATCTGGGAGATTATATATATTTTAGCAAGCAATGAGAAAGCCTTAGGACAAATAATCAACAAGAGCAAACCAAATATGATCTTCCTTAATGTTAACTCTAAGCACTATAATTCTCTATGTAGAATCTTGGGTATGGAGAAAGCCAACCTCGTAAAAACTTATGTTATATTTCCTCTTTTTAAAAGAATATGGAAACAACATGTAGAACAACTTAGTTGATAAAATTATAAGTAAGCTTAATACTTAGAAATATAAGTTATTGTCCTTAGTAGGCAAACTAATTCTTATTAAAGTTGTCCTTCAAGCTACACCTATATATTGGATTTCTCTATGTTAAGCATGGAATATACTGAGAGGGGGGGTGAATCAGTATATTATATATCTTATAATACTTTCCCTTTATCAAATTCCACTTAATCAAACATTCAAGATATGCAATAAAACTCAAACAATAAACATCACACAAGAGAGAGACACCAGATATAATGTGGAAACCCAATGTGGGAAAAACCATGGAGAATCAATCTCAAATATATTCGTGAGAACAAACCCACATGAGCACCATACCCCTTTGCCAAGTACAAACCTTAGCTACAATTCGTGAGCACCAACCCATAGGAGCTTCAAACCCCTTTACCGAGCACTAACCCAGCATCTATTCGTGAGCATCAACCCCTTTGCCAAGCACCAACCCACAGGAGCACCAACCCCTTTGTGTATACCACACACCTATCTCTCAATGTTGTTATCTCAACAAATGATAGATCAATACAACATCTCCTTCCTCTCTCTCACCTTTGCTCTTCTAAGCTAGATATAACAAATACAAATCATATTCATCTCTCACAATTGCTCTTCTAAGTTAGATATCACAATATCAAATCAACATCTCACTTCATATTACAAATGGCTACTCAAACCTTTATTTATAGCTTTCCAAATGACATTTGGCCTTCCCCTTTTATGACCCTTCAATCCTCATGGAAAATGGCACCAATCTTGAATGACCCTTCATATCCAAGCATTTGAAAAGTCATGTGGTGACCCTTCATGACCAAATACGTCTTTCCCACTTTTGTCCTTATCTTTGGTGACTTTTCGTATTCCTCAAAGTGTCCCTTCATGAGAAATTGCGCCTTTACTCTTTTGTCTTCACTCGGTGACTCTTGGTATTCCCCGAGATGACTCTTCATGGGATAATGCATCCCATCTTTCTTTTGTCTTTATCCCATGGCTCTTCGACTTCTCCATGGGCCCTTCTTTTGTCTCATATGCAACCAAAAATATATTCGTTAATATTAAATAAATATTAACTCATATTAGCCAAGATATATTTATTACAAACAACATTAAATGCAATGGGGCCTTTATCACCAATAATACTAGACCTTTGACATTAATGACAATATTTCCAACAATCTCCCCCTTTGTCATTGATGGCAACCTCAATCTTGAAACTGCCACATCTTGTCACCTTCACATCCTATCATCTAAAAATATACAGTAACTCCCCCTTACTGTAACAATCTATATCTATTCCCTGTACCTGTACTTGTACATGTTATTCTCCCCCTTTGACATCAATGGCAAAGGGCCTACCTGGAGCTAACACTTAGCTCCCCCTCACTTGATGCTGAACATCAATGGCAGGAAGTAATAAAAATTACTCCCAACTCCTCTCGCCGATCTTTGAATGTATCCTTTGATCATGCCTTTGAGAAGATATCTGACAAAACATATACATTGTTCCCTATCCTTTGAGCATCTGCAATCAACTCATTTGAATCTTTTCTTCTAATCTCACAACCTTCAGCATGAAACCTTAATGTGTATCCTTGATCACAAATTTGACTAACACTCAATAGATTATGCTTAAGACCTTTTACATACAAAACATTATTAGTCTTAGTTCTACCATAATCCAAACTCAAAGTACCTTTTTTGGCTATCCTGGCAGTGGTTTTATCTCTGAATCTCACTGTACCACCATTTATCTTCTTTAGGAAATGAACTTACTTTTATCACCTGTCATATGCCTCAAACATCCGCTATCAATTAACCATGGCTGATCTTTACCTCTCACATGCAGAGTTGTCTGCACCATCATAGAATCTTCAGGTTGTTTCTTCTGCCATGAACATGTCTGAACCTTCTCCCTAATGAATGGAGCTTTGAAACTCTGATCCTTCTTCTTGATGAATTGAAATTTGAACCTCTGATTCTTCTTGACTGACTCGAACACGCTTCTACAATACCGGGCTATGTGTCCAAAGTTGTTGCACTTGTAGCATACTATGGTCTCTTCATCAAAGCTTGATAGAGGAGCAAAAGAGTTGTGGCTTCTGCTTGACTCTACTTGACTTTCTTTCTCTTTATTTCTAAAATTGTTAGCTCTTTTTCTACATTCTAATTTCTTGTGACCATATCCATTACAATAAAAACAATAGCCATAGAAATAAGACATGTCTGTATATCTCTGACTTGATTGCCTTTTGTAGCTTTGTTCCTTCTAGCCTTCTCTGTTTGGAATGTCCTCTATATTCTTTACTTCTCCCCTTTTTGTTTTCTCTTGTGTAAGAGCTTCAACATAGCTCTTTTTCTTTTCAAAACCGATCCCTGTCTTATCTAAATATGCTTTTTGACTTTCCAATATCTTATTCAGCATGTTAGTGCTATCTTCATATTTTGAATCACTACCTACTTTATCACTGACTGCTTTCTTAATATCTTCTTTTAAAGAGGCAATTTCAATAACATACCTTTCAAAATATTTTCTTGTTATTTCCAACTGTGTTGTGAGATCTTCTTCATTCTTCTTGGCTTCTTCAAAGTGTGCTTGTAGATCTTCAATCATTTCTTTCGACTCTTGTTCATTTTTCTTGATCTGGTGCTTTAATCTTTGATTCTTCTTCTGAACAGCTTCTAACTCTTCTAGGGCACAATTGAGTTCTCCTTCCATATCTACTTCAACTTCCTCCTCTTCTTCTTCTTGATTATCATGTATGGCCATGAAAAGAATCTCTTCTTCTGAATCACTGACTCCACTATCTTCGTCTGAACTAGGATCCTTAGAATATAGGCTCTTCTTCTCGAAACCCTTCTTAGATTTGCCTTTGAAATTCTTCTTGTATGTAGGCTTTTGTTCTTCATCATCTTTAACTTTATCTGGGCATCTAGCTGAAAAATGTCCAATCTTTCAACAATTAAAACATTTAAAAGGTAATTTTACTTGATATTTACCTATTCCTCTTTTCGGCCTGCGAATGAAAAGTGCTTTGTTGTTATCTTCATCATCACGAGAACTATCACTTGATTCTTGAATCTTAGCTTTCTCCTTCTTTGATGTCTTGAAAGCCACTTCTCTCTTTGAGGGTTTATCTTGTTCTGTCCGCATCTCATATGCCATGAGAATACCATGAAGCTCATCCATCTTTAGCTTGGCTAAATTCTTCATCTCTTTAATTGCCGAAACCTTTGCATCATATCTCATTGGTAGAGATATCAAAACCTTTTGCACCACCGTTGACTCATCCAATGTTTTTCCAAGACCTTGAATCTAATTTACGACTTCATCAACTCGCAAAAGATAACTTGTTATATCTTCTTCTTCTTCCATCTTCAAACTTTCAAATTGCCTTCTAAAAGTTTGCAATTTAGCTTGCTGAACCTTTCCATCACCTTTGTAAATATTCTCAAGTTTTACCCAAGTTTCATGAGCAGATTTACATTGCATAATTTTAACAAATTTAGATTCACATAAACCACATAAAATAGCATTTAAAGCTTTAGCATTACATTCACTTGCCTTCTTTTCTACTGGAGTAATTGTAGATGTTTGTGGCTCTTCATATTCCTCCACCACTGATTTCCATATGTTGAATCCAAGGGCCATCAAATAGACCTTCATTCTCATGCTCCAAAAAGCATAATTCATCCCATCAAACAAAGGTGCCTTATTTGTAGAAAATCCTTCATATGACCTAGCCATCGTGCTTTCCCGATCTATCTTCAAGCTGTAAAACTTTTCAAAAAGGAACCTGCTCTAATACCAATTGTTAAGCACATAATATACTAAGAGAGGGGGTGAATCAGTATATTATATATCTTATAATACTTTTCTTTTATCAAATTCCACTTAATCAAACATTCAAGATATGCAATAAAACTCAAATAATAAACATCACACAAGAGAGAGACACCAGATATAACGTGGAAACCCAATGTGGGAAAAACCATAGAGAATCAATCTCAAATATATTTGTGAGAAAAAACCCACAAGAGCACCATACCCCTTTGCCAAGTACAAACCTTAGCTACAATTCGTGAGCACCAACCCACAAGAGCTTCAAACCCCTTTGTCGAGCACCAACCCAGCACCTATTCGTGAGCACCAACCCACAGGAGCACCAACCCCTTTACCGAGCACCAACCCAACAACAACTCGTGAGCACCAACCCACAGGAGCACTAACCCCTTTGTGTATACCACACACCTATCTCTCAATGTTGCTATCTCAACAAATGATAGATCAATACAACATCTCCTTTCTCTCTCTCACCTTTGCTCTTCTAAGCTAGATATAACAAATACAAATCATATTCATCTCTCACAATCACTCTTCTAAGCTAGATATCATAATATCAAATCAACCTCTCACTTCATATTACAAATGGCTACTAAAGCCTTTATTTATAGTTTTCCAAATGACCTTTGGTCTTCCCCCTTTGTGACCCTTCAATCCTCATGGAAAATGGCGCCAATCTTGGATGACCCTTCATATCCAAGCATTTGAAAAGTCATGTGGTGACCCTTCATGACCAACAACATCCTTCCCACTTTTGTCTTTATCTTTGGTGACTTTTCGTATTCCTCAAAGTGTCCCTTCATGAGAAATTGTGCCTTTACTCTTTTGTCTTCACTCAGTGACTCTTGGTATTCCCAAGATGACTCTTCATGGGAAAATGCGTCCCATCCTTCTTTTGTCTTTATCTCGTGGCTCTTCGACTTCTCCATGGGCCCTTCTTTTGTCTCATATGCAACCAAAAATATATTCGTTAATATTAAATAAATATTAACTCATATTAGCCAAGATATATTTATTACAAACAACATTAAATGCAATGGGGCCTTTATCACCAATAATACTAGACCTTTGACATCAATGACAATATTTCCAACACTCTAATGAATACACCTAAAATAATCATCAAAGAAATTGATAAAAGTCTGAGAATTTTTTTCTAGCAAGGAACAAGTGAGAATTTCAAAATTTTCCTAGCGGCTTGGAAGAAGGTTTGCAAGCCAACTTGTCTAGGAGGTGCATGATAAGAAATATTTAAATGTTCAATATAGCACTTATTGCTAAAATAATTTGGAGACTTGGCTCAAGTACCTCTGAACATTAGAGAAATATTCTAAGGGAGAAGTATCTTGATAGTGGAATTCCTGAAATAATCTTCACTACAAAAGACTTGCCTCAAGGGTCGACAATTTGGAATAACATCAGGGAGGCAAGGGATTTCTTACTTAAAAAGATGTTCAAAAAAGTGAAAAATGGGGAAAAAATAGACTTCTAAGAAGATTCATAAATTTATGAACACCCTTTTCAAATGAAAAAGGAATTTAAATTAATTAGTAGGGAAAGCAAAGATATGTGGGGACACAAGGTCAAGGATTACTAGGTGGAAAGTATCTCACAAGGATATATTACTATAAGTTAGAAGATATTCGAGAATCCAGATAGCTCCCAAAATGAGGCTCAAATGAAACTAAATAATCTCCTTCAAGGATTTTGTATTCCTTGAAATCCTAATAGAGATATTATTCTCTGGAGCTTTCAAGGTTTAGGGCTTTACATGGTTAAATATGGATATAATGAATAAATTGCCAGCTCTAACGTTGACATTGAGGAGTATCATTCGGAGAAGATATGGTTGTCTAAGTCATGGTTGTTGGAATAATTGTCATTGATGTCAAAGGAATTGTAATAGATATGAACAAAAATGTCAAATGGAATTGTTGTTAGAAGTGAATGGAATTATTGCCAAAAGTGAACGGAATTGTTGCTGAAAGTGAATGAAAATGTCGACGAAAGTGAACAAAAATGTCGATGAAAATGTTAATGAAAATGTCGACAGAAATGTCAACAATCACATCTTTTGGTGAAGAGGTACCTCTTAAATGGGACACATCCTTTAAAGGATATATAAGGGAGAAGAGATATGGAAGTATTACAAGTATTCGATTTGAATGAAGATCATATAAGTGTGAGAGAGAAGGAAGAGAGGAAGAGCAAAAAATGAAATAGAATATCTCTTAAGAAAAGTGTGAAGGGTATATTTATTTTAATGAAGAATATAATTTGATAATTATGAAAGAGAGGAGAGCAAAAAGTATATGATCAAAGCAAAAAGTATATAAGAAATCAATGAGAGAGAAAGTGTAAGAGAACCAAAGCCATCATTTGATTGAAGAAGCAATCACAGATGGTGAAATCGAATTGGCTTGGGGTTGGTGCCTCATAGTATAGGGGTTAGTGCTCATGTGGGTTGGTGCTCACGAATTGGCTAGGTTGGTGCTTGGCGAAGGAGATTGGTGTCTCCAATGGGTGGGTGCTCACAAATTGACCGAGTTGGTGCTTGGTTTAGGGATTGGTGTCTCTAGTAGGTTGGTGCCTGCAAACATTGTAAAAGAGTTATATATATATATATATATATATATATATATATATATATATATATATATATATATATATATATATTGTCATGGTTTTCTCTCGAAAGGGTTTCCACATAAATCTTGTGTTCTCTTGTGTTATTAATTGCTAGTCTTGAATGTTTATGGTTGTTGTGGTTGATTAAATTTGAAAGATTAAAATATTATGTTATATTGATTCATCCGCTCCCACTCCCCACTCACCCGGCCCTCTCAGTATAATCATGTGCTTAAAAATGGTTGAAAGCTAAAGTCTTTCTATGGTTGGTTATTCATGAGAAGATTTTAATAGGGGTGCATCTAAATAAGAAATGATACTTAGGTCCAAAAAGATGTGTTATGTGTTTTAATAGCATATAAAGGTGAATCACTTGCTCTTAAACTATAATTATGTATCTAAGATTTGGTATAGATACCTAAATTCATTCAACACTAGTTGGGTGTTAAATAAGTCCCTCTTAACTCATCTTCAAGCATGTGAGAGTGATATTTATTTGAACCTCCTTAAAGATTTGTGGAATATGGCTCCTAATATTATCATCTAGAAAATGTGGTTGGAGAAAAATGCGAGAATCTTCGATTAGCACCATGTTCACATAATTTATGGGCAACTCTGGAGATAACTCAAAATGACTATCACTGACTTTCTTTCTATTTTAGAAGGACAGAGGAATAAATGGGTTGATCCAAGTGAGTTGAATATTCTTTGTAATTGTCCCCCTGCCCCTCTCCCCGAGAAGACATTATGATAAGATGAAACCATCAAATAAAAAGATTAAGAAAGCAAATAGAAGTAGTTCTAGTTGGGAGCTTCCACCAAAGATTTGGTATAAGTCAGATTTTGATGGAGCATCGAAATCAAACCCAAGAGAATTGGGAGTAAGAACAATCATAATAAATGATAAAGGGGAAGTAGAGGATTTCAAGTATCTTTACACGGGTATCAACACTAGTAATATATCAAAGGTGGAAGGGCTAATTCTGGGATTAAAAATGGCTATTGAAAATCAAATTAATAAGCTAATTATTGAGGGAGACTCCCTTATCCCGATTAAAATGATTCAAGAGAAGAAAACGTGGAATTGGGGGGATTCAGAGTCTCATTCAAGAAGATAAGAACCCCCTGAATCAAATAAAGGAAATAACAATTAAACATGTATACAAATAAGGTAACAAGGTTGCAGATTAGGTGGCAAATTTATGTGTAACCTCAAATGCAAGAACCACAACCGAAAGAATTGAAAATATCATGTAATACCTAAATTTTTTCATCTTAAAAAATATATTTATCAAAAAGTGTGAGAAGAAATAATCAATTTAACAAATGTGTTAATTGGCAAGAAAAGTGTCTTTTTAGCAACTACTAAAATAATGTGTGTTCTTTGTAGAAAACTTGCAAAGACTAATTTATCAAAATGTGAAATTAGAAAGTTAACTTTTTAAAAAAGACTAACTTCTTGATGTATTTATAATATGTTGTTTTGATAATTCTTAATATCAATATAATTTTTAAATTACCAAATCAATAAGGAAAGACCCTACCTTCCATAAACTCTAACATCCAGTGCCACAGTTTTTCCAATGCTCAGTCTCCTTCGAATAAATATATAAATTAGTGCCCTGGAAGCAAAATCCTCGAAGAAAAATAGGGTAGAATTTGAAAAGTTAATATCTAGAATCTTTGAATCGAAATTTATAGGGATGTCATCAGTTTCAATGTAAATAAGGTTGCAGGCTACATCTGTAGTCGTGTGGATTCGATCCAAGCCTGCCCCTAATGGGTCAAGAAAACCTCTACGTTAATTTCTCTACTTGGGTTCTTAGAAATTAGAGGTCTGATCAGATGGTCCTTTACCCAAAAATTAGGGGAAGAACTTTTAGAAAAATATCATAGATCTCAATAGAATGAAAGCCGTCAAAGTGAGTGCATCGTTAGAAGGGACAATACAGGGTCTTAATTTTTGATCCAACAGTCTCTGCTTGGAAGCTAATGCGGGACACGGAGCATCTGAGCATTGTATGCACTGTTAGCATCTCAAGCTTTGTATTGCTAACTCTGGGCTTTCCAAGCATTTGTTTCTCTCTAATCCATAGCCGTGGCTAATATTCTCTGCATGCACATTTATGTTTATCTTAGAGTAGGCAATATAATATGATAAGAGTTTGCAGATTCTTTCAAGCATTATTTGCTTAAACTTAAGCCTGTCAATTATCATTTTTTGTTTTCTTCTGGCCTGGCCGTACCCGTTCATCTGGTCACCTGAAGCTCTATAACATTCGAGTCGACGCTTGCTTTGAGATTGGGATTGCATTTGGTGCTGCAATTGATGAGACCTTGCTCTCATCTGGAAATAACTTTCTGCAAACATATTGAACCAAGAAATAGTAAAACAAAAATAACCGAATACCCAAAATTTATTTCTGGAGAGGAAGTCTACAGGACCAAGAGATTCAACAAAGTTGTTTCATGTTGACATAGCTTCTTGATACAAGGGTTATATGTGACGTACCCAAAACATATATATATATATATATAACATAAATAAGGCATAACATAACAACTTAATATCGGTTGTTAGGTTGAAGGAGAGATTTATAATCTCATATAAAAAACATTTCAATTTTTGGTTATAAATTTCATCTTTTGATTAAGTTAAAGTTACAAGAAATCAAAATAAAATAAAATAAATAAATAATATTTAACAAATTTTAAAAAGTGAAAGGTATCCAAATATTCTTGTTGGTCATTTCTGGCCCACATATAAAGCTTTTGCGTGGTTTGATGAAGCAGTGGATCAAGGGCTTAGAGATGGATCCAACATTTGCAAATAAAGAGGATCCAAGCAAGGCTTTCACAGAATCAAGCTTTCACAGGGTTAAGCACAAACCTAGAAGATCCTGTAGACTAAAAGTGTTGAGTGCAAAATCTCTTATTTGGCTAAGTCTTTACTTGTTCACTCCTTAGAACTTTGTATGAAGACTAAGTGAAAGAAATTGTTTCGGACTTTTGTCCAAAACAATTTTCGAAAGGCACTTTTCAATTTTCGAGAAGGTAAATTTCTTTCGAAACTTTTATCCCGAAGTCAAAAAGTTGAAGGAAAAATTTCAAAGGAATTCTTTTGGTAAAAATTGGCAAAACAAGAAAACCCAATGGACCTTTTCAAACTCTGAAGGGCATTCTCGAAGTCCTAAAGGACTTTTTTTCAAAATTCTGAAAGATATCTTTTCTCGGGGAAAAGGGCATTTTCAATTCTTCCGAAGGGCACTTTCAAAGCAAAGGGCCAAAACTCTTTTTCCGAAGAGTCATTTTCATGCCAAAGTGTCTTATATAGTAATTCTGAAGGGTATGTTTTGAGGAAGTGGACCTTTGCAAAAGACCTAAAGACTTTTTCTTTTGAGAAGGTGGCCGAAGCAAATTTGTCCGAATGATCATTCTCGAAAAATCTAAAGTTTAATTCTTTCAGAAAAGAGTCCGCAGAAGCTATTCAAGCAAATTGTTCGAAATAAAAAGGCCTACAAGAAAGTATCTAAAGGAAACATGACGTTCGTGGCGGTGTCAAAGTTCAAGCTCATAAAATAGTCATTGGGATTCAAATATCCCATGACAGGCCCGCAAACGTCAAAATTTGAACCCTTGCAAGTAGTCATATGGATTTGTATGGACTTACATCGACATAAATGGATACAATAAAACCAATATCCTTAGATTGGTTTTTCATCTATAGGAAATATCTGGTCCAAATTTCAAGGTAGGTGTAATTAATGGAGAGGTCCTCGTCCTTTGACATGGCCATCATCTCCAACAAATAGTCGTTCAATGCAGAAGCAGCATGGCTTGGTCCAAATTTAGAGTTATGGGGATTTTGTCATTATACATGCAAGACAAGTGAAAGATGGTGTGGGAATAGAAAAGGTAGCTTGAGTATTAAAGACATTCTTAGAAAAGTTCTTATCTTCTAGCATGTTTGCTAATCAACGAGGGGCTCGAGAAGGTTTGCGGTGATCTTGGATGGTTTATCTCATGGTCAAAGCAGTTGCATGCTTTTAATATAAAAGAGCTCAAGTACAACAATAGTGGTTCCAGTCATTGACGACTTCTTCTCTCAGTTCTTTGTTCTCCCACGCAAGCCCTTTGATTCTCTCTTCCCTTTCTCTATATATATCTCATGTTTTTTCCAGTTTGTGGGGTTCCCAGTTTTTTTTTTAAGACTTTTCCATCTCTCTAGGAGATGAGACACTCTTTGAAATATTACAAAATATGCTCAGCTTGATTAGGCTCGACCCTACCAAGCATTTGTAAGAACTACCTCTTGATGCAATAAAAGATTTTTTTGCCTATCTCTTGCCTTGGATTTGTATATATTGAGTTGTGCACTATGGCATTGTGTGGAGAAGAATCTTCCTCATCCATGGTTCTCTTTTCTGATCTTGTTTAAGGAGTTTTTCAATGTTGTTTACAGGTCTGGTTGAGTGCTCTTTCCACCATTGATGTGAACTTTCAGTGAGTCTTAGAACTCCTCTTTGTTTGCATTCATTGCTTCTTGAACCTCCTATATGAAATATTAATGCAACCAACTTGATATTGAGGTTGTGTAAGTCAATGTTGTCCTCTACAGGACTAGTGTGGGTTCAAGCTTATGGGAGTTTCTCATTTTATTTTGGTGCATCACCTAGTTAGCTTTCTTAGGAGCCCTTATCCGCTTTCTAACCCTTTTCCCTTTGGAGCATTAGTTTAGCTTTAGTTTTAGGTGATATATCAAGAGCAAGCCATCTTTTTTTGGAGGTTCAACCTCACTACAGGGTACCCACACCCTGAGGTTGCTCCAATATTGTAGCTGGGAGCGAGAGACCCTGAAAAACTATCCCACAAGGGTGCAATTCTAGCCTACAACAATCACTTAATTTAATTTCATATAAGAAAGTTTAGATTTATTTAATTTCACTCCCTATTTTATTTTTAAGTAAATAAAAATTACCACAATAAATTATAATTTACCCACCAAATATTTCAGTGTGGTAAATAAATAATTAACTTATTTTATTATTTTGAGGTAAATAAAATTATAATTAATCGACATGCTAATAAATAATTAAAACGCTTTTATTTGAGATAAGTTCACTCGGTAATTTATATGTGGGTTCCAAACAAGAGTAAACTCACATTTTATTTCCACTCTAAGATTAATTTCTCATCTCATTTTTTTTACAACTTCAATTCAACGACACCTAGACACTTCTTTTAATATATTAAGTATTTGGTAAACACAAAGCCACAAAAAGTTACTCATGTTAATAACCCTTCTCATATCAATCAATCATAGTTAATTTAATATTATTTTATCCATGGGTAAATTAAAATATTATACAAGGTAATCTCTACAAGGGTATATATATATATATATATATATATATATATATATATATATATATATATATATATATAATAATTCTTGTTTATGTGCAAACAAGGTGGGTAATGTGTTACACAAGTTATTACTCATAAAGGTAATATTTATTTATTTATTCATTATTATTTTATTTTATTAAATGCAATTTTTTCTTTTTAATTATTATTGTTATTATTTTGATTATACCACTATAATACTAATTTAAAATATTATATATTTATGTGCTTCAGATTTAACAGAGAGTTTCTTCATGTTAATAGGGAATCCCTCACTTTGAAAAGATCACATCAACACTCAGAAGGGAAAACAACATAGCTAAAATTGATTAAAAAAAAAAACATACAACTACTTTTACACTAACTCAGGGTTTTTGAGTTGATATATTTATTTATTTATTTATTTGTAATATCTTTTGTAACTAATTATAGTGCAAACAAATATTGTCACAAAAATGTTTTCACATAGAGATGTAATATTCTTAACATAATGTAATAAACACAAATATTAAATTTCCCTTTGTACATTTTCTTTTCAGGGAGAACAATACATATTGATTTGTGTATATGTCTTATTCAAATATATGTTATTTCAATCACAATTCTCATTTTCTATCAACAATAGATAAACTTCTATGGAAATACATTTCACAATTATATAATTTATTTTTAATAGCAAACCAAATGCTACAGTAATAATTTCATAAACTACAATTACTTTCAGTAGTAAACAAACTACTACAACACGATTCCAAAAATTATAATTTAATTCAATTCTTTGGAAAACAAAACATTTCCATAGCAATGATAGTTCTTGCATTTGCATCCATAAATAGCATTCCCAGTACATCTAGAGTAGCAATATGGTAAGGGAAGGTGCTCACCTCTCAACCTATTGACATCATAAAGTGTCTCCAACCTAGTCAACCCCCAAGCCCAAGAGGTGACCTCCACACACACATAAATACATGGCCAACCCAAGGAAACAAAATGCCCTATAGCTTCATAGTTATAGATGTATGCACCTCCCTTAGGACTGTACTTGGGGAGATTATAAAAACAACCATCAACCTCAATAATTTCTCTATAATTTCTGTAATTTCTTATAAAATGTCCAATAAAAGGAGGAACCATCAAGCAACCCATATAGGCCCCAAATTCCTCCCTTAACTAGCTCTTAGAAAGGAAGGAAATATGCAGCCCACAGGCCCCAAACTTCTCTTTCAACCAAACAAATTTTCCTCCCCAAGAACATCCTAGGCTTTGCATGCTATCAAAACCATAATTTTCCCTAACCCATAAGTACAATCTACTTTCCATTTCATATGAATTCATAATACTCACATAATATATACACATATAACAATTACTTAAAAATAAGAAAATGAACTAACCTTATGATTTTTTTTCGCACTTGAATGTTAAGCACCGAATATACTAAGAGGGGGGGGGTGAATCAGTACATCATATATCTTATAAAAATTTCCTTTAACCAAATTCCAATTAATCAAACATTCAAGATATGCAATAAAACTCAAACAATAAACATCACACAAGATAGAGATAGACACCAGATATAATGTGGAAACCTAATGTGGGAAAAACCACGGAGAACAATCTCAAGTATATTCGTGAGAACAAACCCACAAGAGCACCATACCCCTTTGCTAAGTACCAACCCAGTTACAATTCGTGAGCACCAACCCACAGGAGCTTTAAACCCCTTTGCCGAGCACCATACCAGCAACCCACAGGAGCACCAACCCCTTTGCCGAGCACCAACCCAGCAACAATTCGTGAGCACCAACCCACAAGAGCACCAATCCCTTTGTGTATACCACACACCTATCTCTCAATGTTGCTATCTCAACAAATGATAGTTCAATACAACATTTGTTTCCTCTCTCTCTCACCTTTGCTCTTCTAAGCTAGATATGACAAATACAAATCATATTCATCTCTCACAATTGCTCTTCTAAGCTAGATATTACAATATCAAATCAACCTCTCACTTCCATATTACAAATGGTTTCTCAAGCCTTTATTTATAGCATTCCAAATGACCTTTGGCCTTCCCCCTTTGTGACCCTTCAATCCTCATAGAAAATGGCGCCAATCTTGGATGACCCTTCATATTCAAGCCTTTGAAAAGTCATGTGGTGACCCTTTATGACCAAAAACGTCCTTCCCACTTTTGTCCTCATCTTTGGTGGCTTTTCATATTCCTCAAAGTGTCCCTTCATGAGAAATTGCGCCCTTACTCTTTTGTCTTCACTTGGTGACTCTTGGTATTCTCCAAGATGACTCTTCATGGGAATATGCATCTCATCCTTCTTTTGTCTTTATCCTGTGGCTCTTTGACTTCTCCATGGGCCCTTCTTTTGTCTCATATGCAAACAAAAATATATTCGTTAATATTAAATAAATATTAACTCACATTAGCCAAGATAAACAACATTAAATGCAATGGGGCCTTTATCACTAATAATGTTAAACCTTTGACATCAATGACAATATTTCCAACATTGAATTGTCCTTTGACTCCTATTCCAAGCTTCCCATCTTACTTCCCTTCTCTAAATTCCACTGCGGTTTAGAATCTTTTGAGTAAATAAGTAGATATTTTCTTATATGGGGAATGAGGTTGTCTATTTCTCCTCGTTTAAATGAGGACAAGTGTCCCTTTTTCAAGTGCATCTCCTCCCCTTCCCAAGGTTCCAAGAAGGATGAATTCACATAATTTTTACTACCCAAAAAGTTCTCTTGGCTCACTAACCTATGAGACCCCTTTTTATTGGAATTTTCAAATTTTAGCTTCTCCAAAAAATTGAAAATTAAAATGTTTACTCAGTGTTTGACCAAGGGATTAGTTAACACCATAATAATGTATGGACACATTACTATATAATTAAAAGGGTCTTATGTGTCATCCAAACCTAAAGCTATAAAATAATCAACTCTAACACCATGGTAGATAACACACATACATAGCCACTAGGGGATACAAACATATGTCCAAATATCACATAACACAGATTGGTATGGTGTGTGATTTAAGAATCAGCCACCTCTTATCCTCTTGCTTGCCGTTTCCATTAATTTCATGCACACTCGTTGCACACATCAAAGCATCCTGGTAAAGACAATAACCATGATAACATATAACCAATAACAACATATTAAAGAATCAACATAAAAATATTTTATGATCTCGTCACAGGTGCTAGAGCTCACTCCACATAAAACTTGTGCTCCATGCACAACTGTAATTTATTTTTCTGATTTTTATGTTATTTCCCCATGCAATAAGAAATGGGATGAAATTACATCAAATATTAGTGCACATTCTAATAATAACAAAATCATATGATTGTTAGTACCCTTAAGCCAATCAATCAATGATAATCAACAACCATGCACATTCACATTTGTAATTCATTTTCTATCATATATCATATAAGTGGCATGAAATGAATCATGACATAACAACATAACATGGTCATATCCAAATTGACATGTCCATCATAAAATATATTAGATAATCAATCCATCATAATCTCAAATCAACATAATATAACAATAAATACATATAAAATGGATGCAAAATAGGTGAGGCCAAAACTGGCATGACATCTCCCTCCCTTAATAAAGACTTCCTCCTAGAAGTCAATTAAAAAGATGTAGGTATTAGGTCTGAAGTGGTACTATGTCCTTCCAAGTAGTTGCCCACTCATCATACCAATCCCACTAGACCTTAACCTAGTCTAGGTCTCACCTTCGAAGGGCTCACCTCCGTTGATCTAAAATTTTGACAGTCTTCAAGGATATTTGCTCATCCTCCACCACCTGCAAGGCATACAAATCCAATACATGTGATATATCAAGAATGTACTTCCACAAAACTTAAATATTATAAACATCATGGACTTATGATAGACTGGGTGGCAAGGCCAGTTTAATTTATGAGTCTAATATCTCAATAGGTCCCATAAAATGCATCACGGGCTTAGAGCCTTTTCCATAATAAATTGGGCTCTTGAGGGGTCACACACACAAAAGACCTTATCCCCAACATCAAAATGCCGATCCAACCTCTTGGCATCGATGTACATTTTTTTTCACTCTTGTGCCCCTTGAATACATTAATGGATACACACCACTTATCGTTCCATATCCTATAGTAGGGCAGGTCCTATGGACACATGGTCCTCCAAGTGATCACAACTCAATGGAATTTTACACTTCCTGCCATACAATGATTCAAAAGGTGCCATGTTAATGGAGCTATGGTGACTATTGTTATATACAAACTCCACCAGGTAAATATAATCCTCTCAACAGGACTATTGGTTGATCACATACATACGCAACATATCCTTGAGGACTTGATTAATTTGCTCAGTTTATCCGTCTATCTCAGGATGGTACGTTGAGCTAAGATTAAACCTTATGCTCAAAGCTTATTGTAATGTAGTCCAAAAAAGAGAGGTGAATATGGGGTATATATCAAAAATTATCTTCTAGGGTATGCGATGCAACCTAACTATGTCATCAATGAAAATGTGAGCTACTACAGTGGCATTATAAGTAGTCTTGATGGGCGAAAAGTATGCCACCTTGGTCAGCTTATCCACTATCACCATGATCACATCTTTATTATAGGAAGACATATGAAGACTAACAATAAAATCCATAGAAATGGTGCCCCATTTCCACTCCAAAATCTCATGAGGATAGAGGAGCCTTACTGGACATTGATGTTTAGGCTTGACATGTTGGCATTCAAGGCATCTTGACATAAAATATGGGATATTTATGTGCATCCCTAACCAAAAATACAATTCTCGCATCTCGGCATGAAACTTCTTTTCCCTTGGATCCCATGCATAAGGTGTGTTATGTGCCTTAGATAGAATCAACTACCTCAAATCACTAGAATCTAAGACATAAACGTTCCCTTTTTGGTGCCATAAACTATCTGCCTCTAGGGTGCACCCTACAAAATTTTCCAGAAGGGCAAAAATGACATCTTACCTACTAGAAAAATGAGTCAAAAGGAAGTTGATTCATAATACGATCCTTCAATTTTATCCTAGCTCTCATGAAAGTAAGTTGATGTCATCCTTGCTAAGGGCATCAACTACAACATTCTCCTTACCCTTCAGATGCTTTATCTAAGAATGGTACTCCCTAACAATGAAATGTTGCCCTAACAAAAGGTGTCACCACCACACTAGAGCATAAATGATGACAACAAACTCTAAATCATGCATAGGATAGTGAAGCTCATAATCCTTGAGCATCTTAGACTCATATGCCACCACCCTGCCACTCTACATAAGTATGACCCCGATGCCCTCTTTTAAGGCATTTGTACAAACCACAAATTCCTATGTGGGATCTAGAACTACCAAAATAGGTGTGCTAGTGAGACACTCTTTCAAATTCTGAAAGGCTCTCTCGCACTCCTTTGTCGAAATGAACTTCTTCCCTTTTCGTTGAAGGGAAGTAATGGGATGAGCAATTCGTGAAAAGTTCTTCATGAATCTCTTGTAATATTTTTCTAATCCCATAAAGTTGAGCAAGTCAGTGATTAAATTAGGTGTTTACCATAATATAATTGCTTGAATATTCAAGGGATCTACTGAGATTCCCTCACCTAAATTGACATGTCCCAAATATTGGATCTATGTCTAGAAAAATGAACATTTGGCCAAACTGCCATATAGCTAGTGCTCCCAAGGGCACTGAAGAACCTTTCACAAGTGTTCTTCATGCTCATTTATGATGTGGGAGTAAATCAATATGTCATCCAAGAAGATCAAAACTAATCAATATCCATGTTTGTGTATGGCAAGTCATAACTTTATATTGGACTATAATATCCTTTATGCTTGTTCTATTGCTTTAAAATGTAAATATCCCTTTATCTGAGAGTTGTGTAATGTTTTATCACAATGAATAATGTAATTATTTGGATGCCCATAAATAACATGATAATTAAAAAATTAATTGCATTTTGTGTACTCAAATGATGAGTATTGATGATAGTAAATAGGAGGAAGAGTGATTATGTTCTTATTTAACAATGTTCATAGAAGATTATGTGGTAGATCTTTGAATCTATCAAATTAAAGGGATTGCCTCTTATTAAAAGTGGATTTATTCAAATTAGTCATTGTTTTGTAAACTATTTCTTTCCCTTTATTGAGTACCTTAACTTGTTCTTCCTTGATTGTAATTATTTTTGTTGACTCATCCCTCTTATGAGAGACTTTAATTAGACTCTTTCTTTTTTATGTGAAATTTGATTCCATCCTTTTGTTGGTAAATTATTTCATGTTTAGAAATGGCACTAATTCATTTATATTAGTATCCTTATGTATTGCAAAATTTAGATCACATGCATATTTAAACGCGTCCATGTATAACTTCTCAAAATAAGGATAAAGTTTATGCATGGTTCTTTCTTTGAGTGGAGATAAAAGGCCCCTATTGAAAATGGATTGTTTCTCTAAATCTAAGGGTTAACAAGTTATAAAATGCAAATTAGTCTCGAATCATAAAATTTAATCTTTGATGAGCTCATCATGGCTTTTATGCAAATCTTTTAAAAGTTGCAATGTGAATTTAGGCACCGTGTGTTTATGATAGTCTAATGAGAACACATCTTCCAATATTTTGAAATTGGGTAATAAGCTATTAGGTAAACTATAAAAATAATATAAATCATCTCTTGTGAAGTTTGTAGGAAAATATTTTAAGAGAATATGTCCATCATCACCCCATTCTCTAAAATAAAGTGTAACATGAGTACAAGGATCTCCACAACCATCGAACAAGGGTACATATGCATAGGCTATGGATTTTATATATAGCTAATGTAAAGGGATATCCTAAGATAACATTATCTTTGATATTCACACCACAAGATCTAGTTTGTAAAGTGAGATCGAGTACTTGATTTTGGAGATCACCAATAGTATGCATCATGGATATAATATGACTAGCAAGAATGGAAGTAGTTTGGAAAGGCTCATTCATGGATTGTAACTGATCATGTATTTTAAACAATAGGATGAGAGTATCATGAAAAATATTATTGCATGGTTGGGGATTGCACTGGAAAAAAATTATAAATTCTGAGAATCATTGCCTAGCTTATCACTTTGAATTTATGTGGGATTAGAAACACCACATTGTTCTTTATTGGATTTTTTTGATTTAGAGAGAGGGAAGAGTAAACTCAATTATTGTTATCATGAGACTCACATTATATGGATATATGATGATTATCTTGATAGTCTTTATATAATATGACATGATAATTATTTTGTAAATCTAAAGCAATATCACTTTTTGTCTGTATATCATATTCATTTGCATCCTTAGACATTTTAAGAGAAAAAGGAAGAAGTATCATTATATGTCATAACATTATTTATAACTTCCAAACGAGGAGAAAGAGTTTCACAATCTTATATATCTTTATCCATGCATACAAGGGAATGTGGCATATTGTATGCTTTTACATCATCTATTTTTTCTATAGAGAGAGAGAGGCTAACATATTCATTTGCATCATTTACCATTTTTATACAAGGGCTATGCTTTTGTAACTTATATTGATTAATATAATGTAATGAAATAACAAAATTAAGAGGTAACCAAGGTGCACTAATTATTTATTCTTCACGTTTGGATCTTTGTGAGATATCAAGGGAAATGAGATATGTTTTTTTTGTTCAGTTTTATGAAAAGAGGAATACAAGAGAGAAAAAGAACAAATTGGGTTTTCAAGTTTTATATTAGTATGCTCACTTACCTCTTCACTATATTCTTCACTATTATACCAATCATCTTGATTTTCATAATTATAGTCATATTTGTCACAATCATAATCTTCATTAATGTAAGAAACATCATAAATTGTACAAGTGTGATTATTAGTCTATTCATTATCATAAGAATATGGTGTAGCATTGTTAAAGGAGGTTAAATATAAGGTATGAACACCAATGAGAATTTTATATTTATAATTCATTTTATATTTATTAACCCATAATATAGAAAACATGACAATCACCAAGCTTACAACTAACAAATAATTGGTCTTACCATAAAAGAAAGAATGTCAAAAAGGTGTAACTAAACAAGGTGTATTTACTTTATAGGCTCTCAGATATATTGATTCAAATCGTAAATAATGAACACAACCCAAAAATAAGTAACTACAAAGGATTATGTCGTTCTGTAGCTGCACTATCCCATCTCTTGGGTATGTTGAGAGTAACTTCCTGGGGTGCACTGCAAAAACAAATGGTTAAAGTCTTTTATGGATGAAAACAAATGCTAAAACATTATGATATACCATGAGGTATGTGAAAACTAAAATCCTTATATAGTTTTGTTTAATGGCTTGAGTATTGGAGCAATACCCCTCACATCACGACTTAGGTAAAACTGAAGGCCGTTTTGCCCGGAACGATAACTCCTACAAGTTTTCAGATTGCTAGAACATAGTTTATGGGAAAATAAGAGTTTTTTTTTTTTTTTTTGAAAACCAAATAAGAAATCAAGATTTGTGTGTATAAAAATAATAAATTAATCTTAAACGCTATAACAAGAATCATAAAAGCAAAGATAAAAAATGTACGGGTTCACCAACATATTTTACCTTATTTTTGATAAAATAAATAAATGTTATAATATTAATAGGTTTAAGACTAAATATATATTAGAATGCTAAAGATGTAAAATAATCAATAATTCTAATTTTGACACTTGTTCAATATGAAAAACTGTTATTTTTAGAAAATGCTAAGAATAAATTTAATTAACTCAAACATATATTCTCATTGACTATTTTAGATGTATAACAATGGAAATTAGTAAAATATGTGTGTGCATGCTCAAGATTAGGAACATAATCTAAAATTACTTATGGATAAGATTATTGTAGGTGAATAGGAGCATAGGTCATTTGTGTCTGTTGATCATATACTTGTCTCGCTGACTGTGCTTAGTAACTAAAAGAAAAAGACATAAAGAAACAAAATCTTGATGATGACAAATTAGAGGCAGGATCCGAGTTTATTTCTAGACAAGAAAACTGTAAGTGGATAGTATTATAGGTTACTCAAGTCCATTGACCACAAACTTGTCCCAGTTGACTATGATAAAATTTGGTTATTGTGTTTTCTATAACTATATGCGACAGGTAATCTAAAATATTGTAATTTGGATTATGCCACACAATATTCATTATTTTATTTGTTTTTTATTTGAAACCCTAATGGCATTTTATAAACTTTAAAACTTGAAAAAAATAAGGGAGTGTAATGAGTTGAGCTGACCTCAATCAATCCCTTGATGATTGATCATTGCCTACGTATCCAATACTCCAATGAGGGAAATCAAGCCAACTTAGTTCTCCCAATTAAAGTGATTATGCAATTGTGTTCCTTGGCTATGTGTATGTAGCTATAAATGTGGCTTTGATACTTAATAATATATCTTGAATTTCTTTGAGATGTTTTAGATTTGGATTATTGTTTCGTTTTATGAATGATCTTGAATTTAGGAAGAACATGGTATATTTACTTAATGTGCAATAGTGTGAAAGCTTGAACTAAGTGAATAGTAATTGGTCACAATAAATGACCTTTGATATGTATTTATAGATAAAACTTTTGATGGTTTCTTTTATCCAACCTCACAAAACATGTGGGAAGACCAAAAAAGTAATTTGAAATTTGAAAATAGTTATTATTTGGTGCGGGATGCAATCGATTTAGGTGGATAGGTGTGTTATAATGCTCCTATCCATCTGACACAAACATGTCCTAATTAATTAGGGATAATTAAACTGATAAATTGATATTATGAAGGTGATATTAAACCATTTGAGCATTTGAATTTGAAAGTTATATGTAGTAATGATGAAAAAATGGTCAAGCACTTATATAGATAAAAAGCTTAGAGGAATGGTGAACTAGAGTCATATATTTGGGTGAAATTCATGTGGTTTATGATGTGCTGAGAATTATAACTATCAATTACATGTGAATATATTTATTTATCTACATTAACCCTACATAATTGCTTTTAATTTGAATTTTTAATGTTATGAAGGTTGTGCATCGTTGTAGCCATTTTGGGATGGGGGTGAATTTGAAGTAGAAGTAATAGGTGGAAAAGAAACATAGGTAATGTGTGGGACGTATAACCACTGAGAGGGGAAGGTGAATCAATGTGCAAACTCTTATTTCAATTCCTTATAACACTAATCAATCAAACAGATCGAGAGATATAGTAATGCAAAAATAATCATTCATATGAGCAATAAATAGAAACATAACGCATGAAAACAAGATATATGTGGGAAACCCTATTGGGGGATAAAACACACTAATTAAAATCTTGGAATATAGTCCTATAAATAATGAATCAAACTTATAGTGAGGCGTCAACCCCACAAGGAGCACCAATCCCTCACTAGTCAAGCATCAACTTAACTAGTCCTTTAGCAAACTCCAACTTCCAAGGAGGCTCTAACCCCCAAGGTAACCAAGAACCAACTCAGTTACCTTGAATATATTATCACCCTTGTACACTTTTTTCTCACTAAACTAAATATGACCTCTTTCTTTTGTTCTTTTCACACTTCTTTCTCTCTCAAACAACCTATTAGGTCTTCTCGCTCAACTAACCCTTTCTTTGGCAAAATTAGGTCAAATGACCTTGATCAAAACCAATATAAACATATTTATGTCTTCATGTAATATTCATCACACATATTTTATGATATTCAATCCCTTTATCTATTCTCCAAATCTCTATATCCTTTGCTCACATTCTCAATTCTCTAACTAGTCAAAATAAGCCTATTAGGCCTTCTCTTTATACTTGACTTTTGTTCATACCCATCTTAGTTGGAAAAGGAAATTAATACACTAGGATAATAATTTAGATAGATCAATACAAATTTTTCACAAGTGAAACAATCACTACATAGGTCAGTCATTACCCTTAAGGGCCAAAACCACCATTAGGCCTAATAAATACCTAATACAATTAGGCCTTCTCTAAGCACATGTTTCAATTAGACCTCCTTGGAACACTTTGAGCCTAAAAAAATGGATGAAAAAAATTCAAATTTCACTTTAATATACCCATGAAAATCTCACCTTATGTCCTCAACACCATTTGGCTCTTTTTAATCCTTGAACCACCCAATTAAGTCTACTCGCAAATTGGCCTTCTTACTGCCAAAAAGTCTATCTAGAAAATATGATGCACAAAACCAAATTTACCATATAACACAACCAAAAAACACATTGATATAATATCCATGAATTTAGGTTCAATATCATGTTCATTAGAATTCATCAAATAGGGCAAAAAACCCCAAATTGATTAACTTCATAAGCTTACTTAGAATTGCACACAGGCCTTAAGAACCCAGTCAAAAGCCTTTAACTTTTCATACCTTCATAGGATTTTATCATGAATATGGATGTGTTAAAATTAACCTATGATAACTATATAAAACTCTAATGGCCATTGGATGTTTTAACTTAATGTAAAATGACTCAAAAACATCATTTACACTCACATACAGAAAATTGCATGTAGCACCAAAAACACAATCATGGAAACTAAGCCTTAGAACACCTATGTAAACACTTTTGTGATCCTAAAATGGGTTTAAATTAACCTTAATCATCCTTATATCATATTTTAAAATATATATTTCATTTTTATATATCAATATTAGTCTTACAGACCAATCTCAAACTTCACTCTACATAGACTTCATTGTGTTAGACAAACCATTTTGATGATAACTTTTTGCTTGTGTGTGAGCATCATAAACACTTCTAAAATAAGGTAGTATGAATAATATATCTTTAAAAATTAACCCATGCATTTGGATCCATCCCTAGTCCTCTGCAACCAATCCCTAATCTCATTCTCATTCTTGCCTAGTTTTCTCATTGTCTTGCCTATTAAGCCTATGTAGTGATAGGTCATCTTCCATTAATGGTTTAGCATATTTTAAGTCTAAAACCTAATTAAAAACTTGCATGGGCACAAAATACAAGTCTTACACATCATCTTCCATCCATTTTCAAGCTTTGACCTGGTCAACCCTACTTTTTACATCAAAATTCCTATAAACAAGGGGTTTCCTATAGATTCTACTCATTATCATGATAATCTAAAACCACATAGAGCAACATGGAATATTAATTTACATGTTCCAAACATCAAAATAGGTCAATTAAACCATTCTGAGCCATAACCAACAATATTTTTCCTATCAAGTCATTATGAGGGTTTTAGGAGTATTTTTATTGGTTTCCCTTCTTAGCAATCGTTCATAAAATATTGCCCCTTAACTTCAAAAACAATGTTAATAAAATAAATATAGGTACCTTACCAAACTTACACGAAGTGATCAATATCTCATGCAAAGGTTGCACATTCCAACAAGTACAATAAATTCCTTCTCGAGTCTATAACAACCCATTATGTGCACACAGAGGACCTTATCATCAGTTTTCATGTTTTCTTCTATAAGCAATGATTTTAAACTTTGTCAACACACTTAACATAAACTATCACACCTATGTTGATGCTCTTAAGAGCTCTGGTACTTTTTAAAATGATTTTGACCCCTCATTAGGCCATATTAGGTCTCTTTGTACACTAGACCTTGAACTTCCAGTCATACTTAGACCATAATCATGCCTTGAAACTTCTTGCACTACTCATAATATCTCATCCACACATCAAATTCACTCATACCATGCTCACATATTTCCATCCATCAACTCCCAAGTCTTATGCTTCTCATATCACCATGTTACTAACTCTATGCCTTCTTATTAGGTCTCTCAAGTAAGACTTATGAACTCAACATCAAGAACAACATTGAAAACATAGAATGACATCAATGACAACTTCATTCATACCTTATAACACATTATCAAAAATATCCCCTTTTGTCATTGATGGTAACCACTGATTAATGGCACCTACTCAGAGAGGCTTCTCTTACTAGGATACATCTCAATGCAAATCAATCTCCCCCTTTGACATTAATGACAAAGCAATACTTGCAACAAAACTTTAATATACAAAAATGAAATATTATGTTAGAAAACTCCCCTATCATATTGCATATCTTAGATAACTTATTCTTGATATATTGATATGACTCCCCCTTTGATCGCACATCTTATGCACTTCTTTCTTAATCTTTGAGATAAAACACCTTATCGTCAGTTCACCCTAAGCACTTTATCTTGCTTAGTGACTACTAAGAACATGAATCACACCTAATTCCTATCTCATAATGTTCACAAGTAGATTTTGGAAGAGGCTTAGTCAAAATATCTGCAATCTGATCCTTGGTTGACATAAATTCAAGCTTAATGTTTTATTCACTCACCTGTTCTCTTAACAAATGATACTTGATAGGAATGTGTTTGGTACTTGAATGCATGATAGGATTATTTGAAACACTTATGACACTAGTATTATCACAAAGAATAAGAATAGGATCATCAAACTTTATCGTGTAGTCTCTCAAGGTTTGTCTTATCCACAACACTTGAGTACAATATGAAGTTGTTGCAATGTAATCAGCTTCACAAGTAGATAAAGCCACTGATGGCTGTTTCTTTCATAACCATGAGACTAGGCACTTACCTGAGAAGAAATCTCCTCCACTAGTGCTTTTTCTGTCATCTAGATTCCTAGCCCAAACTGCATCTGTATAGACTAGTAGATCAAACTTCTTAGTCCTTGTGTAACATAAACCATACTCCATTGTTCCTTTGAGATATCTAACTATCCTCTTGACTGATTATTGATGAATTTACTTAGGATTTGTTTGGAATATTCCCACAAGACCTATTGCTTACATGATGTTAGGTCTAGAAGCAGTAGTATACAACAAACTCCCAATCATGGATCTAGATTTTGTCTCATTGACCCTTGAGGATTCATCCTCCTTGTTTAGCTTGAATATTATAACCATAGGTGTACTTACAACCTTAAAATCTTCCATTTCAAACTTATTTAACATCTATTTTATATACTTGACCTATGAAATGAACACACCTTTTTTAAATTGACTGATTTGAAGTCCAAGAAAGAAGGACAGTTCTCCAAGCATAAACATTTCAAATTATGACTTCATTACCTCTACAAAAGCCTTGGTCATGTTTTAATTAGTTCCAACAAAGATGATATCATCCATATAGACTACAACTATCAATTGATGATCATTTTCAGTCTTAACATACAAATTACTATCTGTAACTCCTCTCTTGAAACCTTGGTTCAAAATGTACTTGTCTAGTCTAACATACCAAGCTCTAGGTGCTTGTTTCAAACCATAAAGAGACTTCTCCAATTTGAAAACATGGTATTTATTATTTAATAGGAAACCCTCAGGTTGTTCAACGTATACTTATTCTTCTAAGTTCCCATTTAGGAAAGTTGACTTGACATCTATTTGGTATATCTTGAAGCGTTTAAAACCTGCATAAGCAATAAACATCCTAATGGCTTCTAACCTTGCTACAAGAGCAAAGGTTTGCTCAAAGTCAACTCCTCCTAATTGAGCATATCCTTTTAACACAATTTTTGCTTTATTTCTAGTGACCTTTCCATTCTCATTCAACTTGTTCCTGAAAACCCATGTTGTACCAATGATGTTTTTGTCTTTAGGCTTAGGAACTAGCCCCCAAGTTTCATTTTTCTCAATTTGATTTAACTCATCATTTAATGTGTCTAACCAAAACTTATCATTCAAATTTTGAAATTAAAGCAGTATTTACTAGATTAACATCACTCACCATCCTTCTCCTTGTTTGTATACTTGCACTTTTATTTCCAATGATTTGAGATTTAGGATGTTTTTTTTGAATTTGCTTCGAAGGACCTTTTGAGTCCTTTCTTTCCTCGAGTTCTTCTACATCCTCATATATATATATAACTTCTTCATCATTCCTTGATTGAGAATATGGTTTCTTTGTCTCATCAACCTTCACATTTGTGCTCTCCACTATCTTTTGTAACCTTTTGTTATAACATCTATAGGCAACACTTATTGATGAATATCCCAAGAAAATGCTTTTATCAAATCTTAAGTCAAACTTGCCTAAGTCCTCATCATCTCTGTTGGTATAGCATTTGATCCTAAAGACCTTAAAATGTTCAACACTTGTAGGTATGCCATTCCATAACTCACATGGAGTCTTATCACCATTGATTCTAATTTGATCTATGTTTAAATTGTTAACTGCAGTACTCATATATTCTCTCCAATAGCCATCAGATAAATTAAACTCATTCAACATGGACATTGCCATGTCTTTAACTTTTTTGTTCTTTCTTTCAACCACCCCATTTTATTGAGATGTTCTGGCAACTGAGAACCATCTTATTATTCCATTGACCTCACAAAACTAATAAAACTCATTTGACCAAAACTCTCCTCCTTTGTCATACTTAAGACACTTGATCTTCACATTCATCTCATTTTCAACCAATGCTTTGAAGGTTTTGAACTTGCCTAGAGCTTTTGACTTCTCTTTTAAGAATACCACCCAAGTCATTCTTGTGAAATCATCTATAAGCAACATGAAGTAGCTGTCACCTTGAATAATTTGAAATTTTGTAGGACCACATAAATCGATATGAATTAGTTCTAAAGGTCTAGTAGTGGAATATTCTTTAGATTTGAATCTCCTCCTAGTCTGCTTACCATGTTGACATGCCTTGCAAAGAGCATCTACAAGTTTAGAGATTTTGGGCATGTTCTTCACATATCCCTTAGAGATGATCTTAACTAGATTATCAAAGTTCATATGACCTAACCTCCTATGCCATATCCAAATTCAATCTACCTTTCTCATGAAGCACTTCTCTTTTGTGATCTCATTTAGTACATAGAGATTGTTCTTAGTTCTCTTGGCTTTGGCAATCAATCTTCCTAATTTTGCTCTCTTTATCTCACATCCTTTGTTATGAAAAATTAGGGTATGTCCTTGGGTGCAAATTTGACTTACACTCAATAGTTTGTGTTTCAATCCATCTACATATAACACATTTTCAATCTTGGTCTTCCTATTGTCCAAGCTCAATGCTCCTTTTCCAACTATGTTAATAGATGTGTTATCCCCAAACCTTACTAAACCTATGGCATTATTTTTAAAAGTGATGAATTTTATTTCTATCTCCTATCTTGTGACTTGAATAACCACTGTCTATGTACCATTTCAAATCTTCATTATGAGTATGAAAGGCAATTTAGGATATCATAGATTCTTCTCCTCTAGCTTCCTATTTTTCTTCTATAGGGTTTGCTTTATTAATTCATTCTCTAGTGTAATGACTCCATAACTTCTCAACGTGTCTATTTTTATTTATATATTTTGTCTTACACTCTCTTTCAATGTGTCCTCTTTGGTTGCAGTTATAACATAGAATTCTACTTCTCCATGAGCTATTGTCCAAATTTACCACAAGAGAAATAATAACCAATGAAGGAATCCACATACTATGATTATTTAACCTTATTTATATTTTTATGAACACAAGATGACACACCACTACCTTTGATATCTCTTTATGGAGCAAAGATCTTCTTGACTTATTGATGATTGACTTCAAACTTGATAGCATCTACATAGGTCTTAATTCTACCAGTTCCATCACTCCCTAACTGATCAAAGTCTTTTGGAACCTGACACTTATTGAACTCCTTTTTTTATTCTCTGAATTCAAGACCTCTCATATCATAAAAGGATATTTGACTATCCAAGATATTTTTAGGATTTCAAGTACTTTCTTCAATTTTTTGGGTAAGTCCTTATCTTGATTGCATATTGATCAACTTGTGCCTCTAAAGTATTTACTTTCATTCTAAGATGGGTAACTTATTCAATACAATCCTTTTATTTTGAAAAACATTCACAAGTTGTTTCATTGACTATGATTAGATTCTCATTGCAATCATATAAGACACTTTCATTACAAAAATCCATTCATGTGCTCCAAATATCCCCCTTAGACTGTTAGGTTTGTTCAAGGGACTAGGCTCTGATACCAATTATGGAAGGTATAACGACTGAGAGGGGGGAGGTGAATCAGTGTGTAAAATCTTATTTCAATTCCATATAACATTCACTAATCAATCAAACAGATCTAGAGATATAGTAATGCATAAATAATCATTTTTATGAACAATAAGTGGAAACGTAACACATGAACACAAGATATATGTGGGAAACCCTCTCAGGGGATAAAACCCACTGATGCATAGCTTGGACTATAGTCCTATAAATAATGAATAAAAATTTAGGTGATTTAATAAGAACACTAACCTCTCGCCAAACAACCACCAACTCAACTAGTCCTTTAACAAGCTCTAACCTACAAGGAGGCTCCAAACCCCTAGGTAACCAATCACCAACTCGGATACCTTGAATAGATGATCCCCTTTGGACACATGTTTCTTAATAAACTAAATATGACCTCTTTTTTTTGTTCTTTTCACACTTATTTCTCTCTCAAACAACCTATTAGGCCTTCTTGCTTAATTAGCCCTTTTTTTGGCAAAATTAGGTCAAATGACCTTAATCAACACCTATATAAATATAGTTAGATATTCATGGCATATTCATCACACCTCTATAATGATATTCAATCCCTTTACCTATTCTCCAAAACTCTATATCCTTCACTCACATTCTCAAGTCTCTAATTAGTCAAAATAGGTTTATTAGGCCTTGTCTTTACACTTGACTCTTGTTCATACCCATCTTGGTCAGATAAGAACCTTACTATACTTGCATCACACTTGAAATAGATAAATACACACATTTAATATCTAAAACAATCACTACATAGGTCAATCATTACCCTTGAGGGCCAAAACCGCCAAAGGCCTCATAGAGACCTAATGTAATTAGGCCTTCTCTAAGCGAACGTTTCACTTAAACCTCCTTGGAACACTTTGAGCCTCCAAAAATGGTTGAAACAATTCACATTTAAATTTAATATACCCTTTACAATCTCACCTTATGTCCTCAACACCATTTGGCTCTTTTTACTCCTTGAACCACCCTATTAGGTCTACTCGTAAATAGGCCTTCTTACTGCTAAAAAGTTTATCTAACAAATATGATGCATACAACCAACTTTGACACATAAACCAATAAAAAAGCATGGATATAATATCCATGACCTCAGGTTCAACATAATTTTCATTATAATTCATAAAATAGGGCAAAAGACCCCAAATTGATCAACTTCATAAGCTTACTTAGAACTGCACACAGGCCTTAAGAACCCAGTCAAAAACCTTTGAATTTTAATACCTTTATAGGAGTTTCTAATGCATATAGATCTATTAAAATTAACCTAAGAGACATATATAACACTTTCATGGTCATTGGATCCTTTAAATCAGTGTAAAATGACTCAAAAACATCATTTTCACTCACATACAAAAAAATGTCTATAACACCAAAAACACAGTCATGAAAACTAAGCCTTTGAACACCTAGGTAAACAATTTTATGATATTCTAAAGGGTTAACATGAACATTAATCATACTTATATAATCTTTTAAAATATATATTACATGGTTGTATATACATATTGATTTTACAGACCAATCTCACAACTTCACTCTACACAGACTTCACTGTGTTAGACAGACCATTTTGATGACAATTTTTTACTTGTGTATGAGCATTATTTGTTAGTGTAGTGATTTTTCCCATTGAGTTTTGCCTACATGGCCTTATGACCATTCTATGACATTTAAGCTTCCTTAGGATAGTTATAAAAGGGTCACATAGGCTAAATATATTTTAATGTAATTATCTAATTAGGAAAATTAGAGGCTTCATCATGTTGCCCTAATTTTCTCTATATGTACCCCACTTTTCCTTTTTAGAAGGTAAGACAGGTTAATGTGATTTTATGCAAGCAGTCATATTTTGCAATATTGACATGTGAAGATAAGCTTCTTCCTCTTTTGTAATTTATACGTGATTTCATTTCTACATACATAGATTTGTTCAATCTTTTGTGTAAGGATCCAAGATTGTAGCCAATTTGACATGGTATAAGAGCCATTTTTGTCAGTATTGTTACAATCTTTGTGGTGAAATCTTGATACGTTCGTTATTCTAATAAAAAGAAAGCTTTTATGGGATTCCTTAAATAATCCATCCATAACTTTCTACTGGAGCTTCTAATCTCAAAACTGACTATGCCATTAGTTTTAGAAAGTGCCAAAACCTTAGGATCAACTGTAAACTTGACCTAATTCTGAAACAGTCAAAATTTCCTCTTTTTTGGCATTCAAAGGCCCCATTTTTAATTTTTAACAAAAATCCATACTTCATGTGTTGTGCAAAAATGCCTTCTATGTTTTCTTCCTTGGGTCAAAATCTCAAAAGGGTCTCTTTCAAAATGTTCATTGTTGAAGTATTTTAGATGTTTTTGAATTACCTTAGTTTGTGTGATGTCAAACCTTTGTGCTACTTGGATCTACAGGTGGTCATTACTTAGGCTCATTGATTGATCAACTTCAAACTACATGCTTTGGAGAGTCCACTGACCAATCCAGACTTTTGAAGAGTTGTTACTTAGGTAGCAGACCAAATCAGAGTTATAAAGTTGTTTTACTTACAAATATATGAAGTTAAGTAAAGCAGGAACGAAAACCCGAATTACTCTTTCTAGACTAACTTGGAATTGTGAAGTTGCTTTACTTGTAAATCTATGAAGTTAAGTAAAGCAGTCCAAGAAATTTGAATTACTCCTTCGAGACCAACTCAAGTTTTTGAAGTGACTTTACTGCTCTACTCAGGTTCTCAAAGGCTGACTACTTCTAGAAGTAAAGTAGTCCAAGAAACTTGAATTATTCTTCTGAGACTAATTCAGGTTTTCAAAGTGACTTTACTACTCTACTTAGGTTCTCAAAGGCTGACTACTTTTGGAAGTAAATAAATCCAAGAAACCCAAATTACTCCTCTGAGACCAACTCAGGTTTTTGAAGGCGGATTATTTGCAGAATTAAAGTAGTCTAAAGAATCTAGATTAATCCTCGTAGACCTACTCAGACTTTCAGAGGGTCTTTACTGCTTGGGTTTGTGGGGTAGCATTACTTGATTTTTTTGTCAATTCTATCTTTTCCATTTTTTTAAATGGTATAGAAATATGTGGGAGTGAGAACTTGTAAGTGTCATAAATTTCAATCCGTAGCTCCATTTTGGGTGTTTTTTTAATATTTAAAGTGCATATTTTTTCAAGATCAATGCATAAGTGATATTGTTTTATGACCTTTGTAACATTTTTTTTTTATGGTGTAATGGCTCAAAACTTAGTTCAAACCTTTTATACCTTTATTCTTGGATGCATTATTAGTTGTGCCTGACATCCCTCTCATACTCTCTCACACTAATTGCTCGTAGACGCATTCTTGATGGTGATCAAAATCTAATATTGAGCATGTATTGCATTATAACTTAAGGGGGAATCTTATTGATAGTTCAAGGGGGTACTTGTACTATGTGCAATATGTTCTTTGCTTTCTTCTCAATTCTATAAATTGTCTAAATCTAATATACACTAATGGATCTAAACATTGAACCACTCACACCATTTAACTATCTCAAATGGAAGTCTAAAATGCAGCTCACTTTGAGAGGTAAAGGAACTATTGTATCACTATGGGTGAGGAAATTGAGCCATCTACAGATGTAGAAAAGGTCAAGTGGTATAATAGATGTGACAAGGCCTATAGGTTCTTATGTCTGTAAATGTTTCTTGACCTCTTATTTCATATTGAATCTACAAAAACTCCCAATGAAGTCTGGACCATCCTGGACAAGATTTTTGGAGTGCAGGACATCATGAGGGGTCATGAGCTAGAGAATGAGCTCATCATATTAAGCCTAGGTAACTATGACACCCTATAAGACTTATTTAAAAAAATCAAATCACTGAAACTGTAGTTGAAATAATGTGGCATTGAGAAAATAGATGACTAGTTGATTTTATCCTTGCTTGCAAAACTGGGTCACGATTATTTAGTTTTTGTCTCTATATTTCATGCTACCAAACGTGCACTTAGATCCACTTGGAAACTGTCATCATTTGATGAGTTTATTATTGATCTGACTTAAGAGCAAGAAAGTTAGTTCAAATGGGTGCACTGAAGTCTTCAAAATCACATGCCTTGATTATCAATCAGGATAAGAAGAAGCCTTTTAACAGTGGCAAACAGGAGAAGAAATAGTCTAAACCAGATCATGAGCAAAAGAAAAATTAGAAATCAAATGCCAAGCCTAAGGAATCATCAAATGAGTCCTCCTCAAGTGGTAAACCTAAGAAAGAGAAAATCAAATGCAACTTTTGTAATAAACTTGGGCATGATGAATCTCAGTGCATGAAAAAGAAGATTGACACCTTAACTAAGATGCTTGAGAAGAATAACATAAGTGTTCCTGAGTCCTCAACTCATAACATGTTCACACAAGATTTTACAAAGGCTAAAGATAGTAAAAAGGGTAAAAACAAGGGTAAGGCACTTGTTGTAGTAGCTTTTTAGCCTTTGACTTAGGTTATTGACTCAGGTGCTTCCTATCACATGGCCTCTTCAGAGGATTTGTTTTCAAAAATAGAGCCATGTTTTGTGCCTTCAATTCTCATGGGTGATGACACTTCAACAGAAGTTAGTGGTAAAGGATCAATTGAAGTAAGTAATAGGACCTTCAATGATGTTCTGTGTGTTCCTTCACTATCTACCAATCTTCTATTAGTATACCAAATCACTCACATAGGTGCAAGGAAGCGAGTTGAGTTTACACTTGATTCAGTGGTTATCAAAGAGTTACATACTGACACTGCAGTGGCTTATGGGAAGGCCAATCATCAATTTAGGCTGTATACCTTCTCACAATTTTCCCCATATCAACCCTCAGTTGCACTGCTTACTCATGCAAATAGAGTGAGCAAACTATGGCATGAACGGTTTAGCCATTTAAACTACTGTTACCTGGAGTAACTAAGTCATCAAGACATGGTTTTAAGGTTGCCTAAAGTCAAATTCTTAGATGGTCTATGTAATGGCTACATTCTTGGGAGGCATCTAGAAGATAAATATGACAAGGGCAAAGCAAAGAGAGTCGAATAGAAGCTAAAAATTATCTACAGTGACATAGCAGGTCCATTTCTAAAACCTTCATTCAACAGGACTAGATACATGCTCACATTTATCGATGACTTTTCAAGGTACACCTGGGTGTTTTTTTATTAAAAATAAGTTTGAGGTCTTTGATTACTTCAAGGACTTCAAGGCACTTGTGGAGAAGCGATCAAATAGTTCCATCAAAATCTTAAGGACTGCTAATGGTGGAGAGTATGTCAACAACAGGTTTGAGTAGTTATGCACATCAGAGGGGATTTAGATGCAACACATAGTTCCATACAGTCTTTAGTAGAATGGTGTGGCTAAACATAAAAACCATACCTTGAAGGAAATGGCCAACTGCATGCTTCAATCAATGTCTCTTGCTCCTCAGTTTTGGGCTGAAGCAATCAACTGTGCATGCTATATTTAGATCCGTATTCCACATAAAGCCTTGAAAAGAATCACTTTTTTTTAAGCTTGGGATGGTCACAAGCCCATAGTGGATCACTTTCAAATGTTTGGATCACTAGCAATGGCCTATATTCCCAAGAAGAAATGCAAGGCAATGGACCCTCAGAGTCAGTCTTATATCTTTGTGGGGTATGCAAAGGGTGCTAAGGGATACAAGATTCTCCACCCTAAAACTCATGAGTTTTTATTTGAAAGGAGTGTCAAGTTTCATGAGGGCCCACTTGAACTCACTATTGGCACTCCAAACTCTTCAAAAGTCTCACTGGACATTGATTTCACCTCAGACAATGACTTGGATCCACCTCAAAATTCTCCTGATGATTAGGATGACTCTTTTTCTTCTTCAAGTTCAAGTGATGAGAGCAATGATGAATATTCTCCTCTTCCATCTCACACTCACACTTCATATGATGATGACTCACCATCTAATTCTCTAATCTCATATAATTTTGATCCCACTTGGGCCAGATAAACACTTCAAAGTGCTGGGAAATGGGTTGGAAATCCATTAGATACAAGGCAAACACATTCACAATTTCAAGGGACTTCACATGCCTACTTGGCCATTGCCTTAGATCCACAAACATTTCATGAGGCATCTGACATTCCAAAATGAGATTCTCCTATGCAGGAGTATAGTTCCCTAATCAAGAACCAAGCATGGGACTTGGTCCCTCTTCCTAAAGGAAGAAAATTGATCTATTATAAATGGGTTTATTATACTAAGTATGGTGCAAATGGGTTTGTTGATAAGTACAAATCTGGTCTATTTACAAAGGGGTTTTCTCAAGTGCTTGGCATAGACTACATCGAGACATTTGCTCTTGTAGCCAAGATGATGCTTATTAGACTCACTCTAGCCATTGCAATCATACATCAATGGGGTGTTCATCAAATGGAGATCAAGAGTGCTTTTCTACATGGTGACCTTAAAGAAGAGATCTACATGGAACAACCACAAGGCTTTATGAAAGATTCATCCTTAGTCTGCAGACTCAGGGAATCTATCTACATACTCAAATAGGCCCCTCAGACATGGTATGCCAAGATGGATTCCTTTCTCCTCATAGTCAGGTTCACCAGATGCCATTCAGATCTGAATGTCTACATCTTGTGGTAGGATGATTCTCTATTGATCCTAGTTCTCTATGTGGATGACTTGTTGATTATAGGGAGCTCACAATCATCCATATTAGCAGTGAAAATTGCACTTTTAGATAGATTTTCAATGACAAACATGGGATTGTTGCATTACTTTCTTAGCATTGAAATCATTCAGTCAAATTCTAGCATAACTTTATCATAATTCAAGTATTCTCTTGATTTGCTTGTGAGGTTTAACATGGTTGATTGTAAGCCCACTCCTACTCCCTTATTGTCTGGTGTGAAGCTTGAGTTTGATTGTCTTAAACCATTGGTTGATGTAACTCCATATCGGCAACTTGTGGGTAGTCTTATCTATCTCTCACACACTAGACTTGACATATCCTACATAGTTGACATGGTCTCCCGATTTATGCAAGAGCCACATGAATTGCATTTGAAAGTAGCTAAGTGGATTCTACACTACATTCAAGGTTCGTACAACTATGTGATACATTATGGAGTAGGAACAGAGGTTGATTTGATCAGATATACAGATTCAAATTGGGCTGGAGATATTTAGAGTCAAAAGTCCACTTCAAGCTACAGTTTCTCACTTGGTTTAGGTCTAATAAGTTGGTCAAGTAAGAAGCAACATGCAATTGCTTTATCATCTAAAAAATTAGAATACAAAGGGGATGTCAATGCCACCATTGAGGCAATTTGGATTTAGGGGATTCTCACTGAGTTTGACATCTAGTTTCATAAGCCAACAATCATCTACTATGACAACTAAAGCATTATTCAGATTTGCAAGGATCTGGTTCTCCATCAAAGGACCAAACACATAGAGATTCACATGCATTTCATCAGGGATCTTATCAACAAACAAGTCATTAATCTTTGATATTGTCTAACATTAGAGCAGTTTGTAGATATTCTGACCAAGTCCTTCATAGAGATTAAACTTGTTCATCTGTGAGCTCTCATTGGGTTAGGGCTGCTCCACCTTCTTCTTCCTCCTATGGAGGTTCTTCACTATGTACTTGGGTACCTCATCAGGCTTATAATGTTAGGTCCCAATTCTCATCTCACCTAAGCTATGCTTAAGGGGGGGGTGTTAGTGTAGTGCTTTTTCCCATTGGGTTTTGCCTACACGACCTTATAGCCATTCTATCATTTAAGCTTCCTTAGGTTAGTTATAAAAGGGTCACATAGGTTAATTATATTTTAATGTAATTATCTAATTAGGAAAATTAGAGACTTCCTTATGTTGTCCTAATTTTCCATCTATGTACACCACTTTTCCTTTTTGGAACGTAAGATAGGTTAATGCAATTTTATGCAAGCAACCATATTTTGCAATATTACCATGTGAAGACAAGCTTCTTCCTCCTTTGATATTTATCTATGATTTAATTGCTACATACATAGATTTGCTCAATCTTCTGTGTAAGAATCTAATATCATGGAAATCTAACATCATCAACACTTATAAACTAAGGGGATATGAGGAATAGGTATTTAATAATTACCCCATACATTTGGATCCACCCTTAGTCCTCTGCAACCAATCCCTAATCTCATTCTCATTCTTGCCTAGTTTTTTCATTGTCTTGCCTATTACGCCTATTTAGCGATAGGTCATCTTCCATAACAAGTTTAACACATTTTAGGTCTTAAAACTACTTATAAAATTACATGGGCACAAAATAAATTTCTTACAAATTATCCTCAATCCAATTTTATGCTTTGACCTAGTCAACCTTGCCTGTTACATCAAAATTCCTAGAAATAAGGGGTTTTATATAGCTTCTACTCACTGTCATGACAAACCAAAACCACCAGGAGAAACCTGAAAGAGTCCTTTACATGTTTCAAACATAAAACTAGGTCAACAAAACCATTATTATCCATAACCAACAATATCTTTCCTATTGTGTCATTATGAGGGTTTTAGGAAGGTTTTAACTAGTTTCCCTTCTTAGCAATCATTCATAAAGGATTGCCCCTTAGCTCTAAAAGCAATGCTAGGAAAATCAAGATAAGGACCTTCCCAAATTCCATGAAGTTCTTAGGATCTCATGCAAAGGTTACACGTGCCAACGAGTACAATAAATTCCTTCTTGGGTTTGTAACACCCCATTTTGTGCACATAAAGGACCTTATCATCAGTTTTAATGCTTCCTTCGATAAGCAATGATCTCAAACTTTGTCAACACACTTAACATAACCTATCACACCTTTTTTAATGATCTCAAGAGCTCTAACACTTTTTTAAATGATCTTTGCCCCTCATTAGGCCATATTAGGTCTCTTTAATGCTCTCAAGAGCTCTAACACTAAACCTTGAACTGCCAGTCATACTTAGACCATAATCATGCCTTGAAAATTCTTGCACTACTCATAATACCTCATCCATATATCAAATGTACTCATACCATGATCACATACTACCATCCATCAACTCCTAAGTCTCATGCTTCTCATCTCATCATGTTACCGGCCCTATGCCTTCTTATTAAGCCTCTCAAGTAAGACTTATGAACCCAACATCAAGAAAAACAATGGCAACACATAATGACATCAATGACAACTTCATGCATAACTTAAAACACATTCTCAACATAATGGTGGATAGTGAAGGAGAGGAGGCGTGCAATTGGATTTGGAAATGAAAATTGTGGTATTAGCCAAGTGGAGTGAAAGTATGTTGGGAGATGGAAACGTTTTGAGATGTTGAAGGAAAATTGTGAGAAATTATATGTTTTTGAGAAATTTGAGAAGAAATTAGATAATTTTGAGAGTTTTGAGAAGGATTTGGAGGAATTTGAGAATAAATTGGATGATCTTGAGAATTTGGAGAGGAAATAGGTGGATTTTGAGATGTTTGGGAAATGGCTAAACTAGCACAATCAACTTATTTCAAAACACTCATCAATTCTAGAATCGCTCGAGGGTTGTTATTACAAACTTCTTAAATTGGGCACTGAAAGGTTCTTCTGATACATCTTGGGATGTGGACGATTAACTTCCATTATCTCTAGTACTTAAATATCTAATATCCACATCATAGATATGCCAATAATAGAAGTAACATCATAATTTATAGACATTATATTACATATGACAATCGTCACACTCACATAATTTGCCATTTTTTCTTATTTTGGAAACAATATGCACACCTTTGGATTTCATTTATTTTCAAGCCTAACTTAAATCTAACAAGGGATATTTTAACTACAAAGAGGTTTTTTGCCTAAATCTAACACTTATTCAATTTGGGGTTTTATATCTATTTAGTTTTGGTGACCAGACCATGTGAATTCTAAGACACTATCATTTTAAGAATTTTTAGAGATCTAGGAAATCAAGCATAAAATAAAGCCAAGGGTTTAGATTTAGGAGTGTGTAATTGAATTTAAACATGTATAAAACAACATATGGATGGATAGGTGAGACATCAACTTGCATCAGAACCCAATCACCCATTAATAAATATAGAAAAATATGAAAGAGAAAAAAAAAATACCCATGTTTATAAAGAAGCTTGGGAGGAAAAATAAATACTATATGAATAACCTTAACCCCATTTATGAGTATGACCAAAAACCTCATATAAGGACAAAAATAAAGTGGAAAATGAAGATGCTTATAGTCTAATTAAAGACCAACACAAATCAACTCAAATGCAAAACAACCAGGTGGAAGATCTAAAAGGAAAGGTGGGAAGATAGAATATGTCTTTTTTGTGCCTTGTGTATGGTAGATACAAATGAAATTATATCATGGAATACTACTTGTATGACAACATTCAAGATTAATACTTGGAGACTCCATGGATGCCTATATCTACCATCTTTGAAGAGACAAACATTAAGAAACTTGGGGTACTTCTAATCAAAATTAACAACAAGGTGAACCTTCAAATATACAATAATAATAATAAGGCTCCAACTAAAACCCAACATTCCAAATATTATATTTTAATAGTTTCACACTCCTTTAATAATACCTTTTATTATTGAGTTCCATAAAATATTTAATCTCATGGATGTTAGTAAAATTCATATGTTCTATCTATCTTAACCAAGGGTGTAAACAATAACATCTCTCTTTGATTACGATTTGAGTAGAATATGCTACAATATTACAACTAAATATGCACATGTTATGGCATACCAAGGATTTTAGCCTTCCAACATAAGTAGGCATTTAACATGGACGAAACATAACTGTAAATGGATGAGTAGTTCAAATATTAGCTTAAATGAATACCTAAACCCTGACAAAGATATTAAAATTATGTGAATGAAAAATTTAGAGTGGTCACGTGGAAAAATAAATCAAGCAAGAAATGACCATGTTATCTTATAAAATTCAACTCAACCTAAGACTATTATGAAAAATCATACATAGAAGCTAAAGTCAAATGGAGCGAGAAGATAATCATAAATTAGGTAAGGACTAGCTCCGATAGGGTCAAATGTAAGACATGTAAGTGGGTGACAGCTACAGAAGAATGGAAGGATATAAGTTTTATGCACCTCAAAAGCAATAAAAATAAACAAGATTTTAATATTTGAATGTCCAACCTACAAAGGCATTCAAGTGAGGTATATGAAAACATTTGGAATATACTATATGTTAAAGTTATTTAAAGAGAAATGGTAGAGCTATTTAAAAATAAAAGGATAAAAGTGTCAAGGGAGCTGTTAATCCAAATTAATAGAAGAAACATTGTTCTTAAATAAACATCTCAATCCTCAATTTTTGCATCTTTATATGGGTCATAAACTTGTAACAATTTATAGTCCCATTATACACAAACTAAATTTAATGGTTGACCATACCTATCGTGAAATGTTTCCATGATAGTTATCCAATATTGGCCTTCACGTGGTAGAATAGTTCACAGTAGAAAAATGAAACATTATTTCATGATAGGTATGGTCAACCATCAAATTTAATCTGTGTATATGTAATAATTTATAGTCCCATTATACACAGACTAAATTTAATGGTTGATCATACCTATCGTGAAATGTTTTTATGACGATTATTCATTCAAAATTGGCTTTCAAATGGTAGTATAGTTCATAGTAGAATAATGAAACATTGGAGTGTGTGTGTGTGTGTGTATTTATGATTTGCCCAAAATTTCACCTTGCATCTAATACAATCTACCAAAAAATTTATTGTATTGGTGTTTTAACTTTTTAGGGTTTATGGAGTTTAACTCCTAGGTTATTAAAGGGGATGAATATAGTAAATTAGGATAGAAATATGTAATAAATACAACCACTAATTTGTAACATAATTTATCTAGTTTAACCTTTCTAAAAATAACAATAAATGACGTAAACAAGTACTTAACTAGAAATTGACTAAGACGATAGATCTAGAGGCTACAAACTAGGACATGAGCTGATCTAAGTGTCATAGATAGGATCCAGATGTCAAAACCCTTCTTAGATAGTAGTTTCCTAACTAGATAGCAGTGTCAATGGTGTTAGTGTCCTCCTTTTGGTACTAGTGTCCTCTGTGTAAAACTATTCTTAGCTTTTAAGTGCACATGTGTCTGAGTCTGCCAAGCCTGTTTCTATGTGCACAAGTTTTGATTCCCTATCGGTGACCTATTTTGATTGATTTCACATGCAAACCCTAGACCTCCATGTTAGGGCATCTAATTATCACAAGTAACAAAGTGTGATTTTAATAAGGTAGGTTGGATATCATCAACACCTCGTTATGATGAGAGTTGCCTACATACCAATACTTCGAGGAAGGATCAAGCCCAATGCAATTCTCTCCATCTAAGTGCTTGTGCTTGTGCAAGTGAAGCTAGTATGAAAGTTGGCTTGAGTGCTTTGAGTGTGCTTGAGACTAGAAATCTAAGTAATATAAGCTTGGGAATGTTGTAGATGGTTTATATGCAGAAATAGGTTAGAATAGGGATTAATAACCTTGATTAGGCATAACTTGTTCTTAGTTAATTTGTGTTATTACATCTCATTTCCATCTAGTGAATAATGTGCTAAAAGTCATATATAGATTAATAACCTTGATTGTGCACAACACTGTATAATATGACTTTTAGCCCATTATTCATTAGATGGAAATGAGATGCAATAACAAAAATTAACTGAGAATAAGCTGTGCACAATCAAGGTCTCAGTTAATTTGTGTTATTGCATCTCATTTCCATCTAGTGAATAATGGGCTAAATAATATGAATTTTAGCCCATTATTCACTAGATGGAAATGAGATGCAATAACACAAATTAACTGAGACCTTGATTGTGCACAGCTTATTCTCAATTAATTTTTGTTATGGCATCTCATTTCCATCTAGTGAATAATGGGCTAAAAGTCATATATACATTTCCATCTAGTGAATAATGGGCTAAAAGTCATATATATATATATATATATATATATATATATATATATATATATATGACTTTTAGCCCATTATTCACTAGATGGAAATGAGATGCCATAACAAAAATTAATTGAGAATAAGTTGTGCACAATCAAGGTTATCAATCCTTATTCTGACCTACTTCTTATGACTTTTAGCCCATTATTCACTAGATGGAAATGAGATGCAATAACATAAATTAACTGAGAATAAGTCGTGCATAATCAAGGTTATCAATCCCTATTCTGAATTACTTTTGCATATAAGCCATCTATATGGCTTTTAGCCCATTATTCACTAGATGGAAATGAGATGCAATAACACAAATTAATTGAGAATAAGTTGTGCACAATCAAGGTTATCAATCCCTATTCTAACCTACTTTTGCATATAAGCCATCTACAACATTCCCAAGCTCATATTATTTAGATTTATAATCTCAAGCACACTCAAAACACTCAAGCCCTATACACCTTCGCGCCCGGGCCGCCCCCCCTCGCCCCCCCCACACACACACATTATTTTAGTGCTTGTGCGGGTCTTAAAAGAGGTATAAGTTGACCTTAGGTGGTTTTTGATTTTAAAATATATCCATAGGTGGCTAAAGGTGGTAAAAGAATAATAATACCCAAACTGGGACACTAGCGGTATTGGTGCTACTTTCCAAATTATGGCGCTAGTGTCTAAGTGGTAAAACTTGAAGCACTAGGGGCTAGGATACGAAAGCAAGGGTCCATAACTACTTTAGGGATGTTTAGTGATGCGTGTGGCCCATACGGAGGTTGGATAAGTGTCTAAATAGGCTTTAAGATATGTCAGGGCTAAACTAGGGATGGGTGGTCTCAAGTAACACTCTTATCACTCAAGTGTCATTTTTAAATGATTACAATTGGTCATTAAACCATCAAATCTAACCCCTAAGACTCTCATAAATTATTAAATCTTATGGAATTAATTATAGCCATTACATTTCATAAAAAGTGATTTGTTTTTTTAACTATTTTGTCTTGCAATAGTAGTTGCTTCGATCCTCCATTTCATTTTATAAAAATTGATATAGATTTTTTTTAACTCTTTTATCCTGTAACAATAACTACCTTCAGTCCTCCATTTCATTTCATAAAAAATGATATAGATTTTCTACTCATTTGACCTAGGAAATGTGACCCTAAGCATTTTTGGAAAGAGCTACAAACAAGTGAAAAGCAAATAGAGAACAACATCACATTGGTGTAATATCTAGAATACACTAGACAACTATACGAGCGCAGATAAGATAAGGACACCCCAAAAAAAATTAGCACATAGGTAAATTTGTTTACATCAAGGTGGAAAAGTGTGAGTTGTGAGATATAGATGAGTTGTAGGTTGAATGTTTAAAATGGGAGATTGACATCTTGACACCCCACATATCAACTTATTCAACAACATTGCTTGAGAAGGTTTCCTCACAAAGTGAACCATTAGCCTTGTCGTATCCCTTTAAAAAAATAGACACGTCAACAACCCTTCAAACCGCAAAACTATAATAAATCCTCTCATGCCAAAATTGTTTATAAGTATGGTTGAACATAAAATCAATGATTAGGCTCAAAAACAAGGAAAAGGAGAAAAAAGGCAAGTGAGTTTGAGACCAAAACATTCAACAATAGATTATTGCATCATTTTCAGGCATTTTAATTAAAAAAATATGGGATAATAACGAAGAAGAAGTCTTTTGTTGCTTCATTGATTTCAGGAAAGCATTTGGCACAGTTCATAGAGACAAATCATGGGGAAAGATGGAGGAACCTCGAGTTCTAGAAGAACACAAGGCAGTAGTCCATTGGGTATATGAATAGGTTAGAGCCAAAACTAGAACACACACATGATTCTTGGGACGTCCATTATCACCCATTTTATTTGGTCTTTATATTGAAAATTCAGAAGAATGTATAGGCAACCTAGGGGTTGGTGGAGTCCATGTAGGTAGATATGTGATATAACCTATTCTATACACAAATGATCCTATTTTAACCACAATTACAAGTCAAAAGCTCAAAGAGCATTTGAAAGCCTTAAAACTATTTTGCAAAGAGGTCGAGATGCAAGTCAACACTAACAAAATTAATATCTTGATCTTCTCATAGTAAAAATATATAATAAGCATATAAGCTTCATATTTAAGGGAAGCCCACTCAAGATAGTCTCAAAATACAAGTACCTAGGGGTTGGTTTCACTGACAAGTTTAGTTCGGTAACATGCATAACAAAGAAAATCCAAGGAGGGTGAAGAGAGTTGTACTCTCTTCAAAACAGGGATGAAGACTTTGATTTGTGGGATTGGAAGACCACCAGGGTCTTGTTTGGGCTTTTAGTAGTTCTAGTTTGTGTCGACGGTATGTTAGGGCTAAATTGGAGACAAATTGAGAGAATTCAAAATTATTTAATCAGAAGTAAATTCAAGATTAAATTGTCCTTCCATATAAGATAATACTAGCATAAACATGGACTTTTCTAATAGAAGTAACAACTATGATATGTCTCCTAGACTATATATAAAAAATAGAGACTATGAAGGAGGATAGGTGGCCAAAGGCAACAACAAGGGAAAAACTAAACAAAAGAAAGGGGACATAGATGAAACAAAACAAATTCTGGATGGATAAATGGGTATCAACCTACAAGAATGCCCAACCACCAATCAATAGATACAAAATTATTCGAGAGAAAAGATTAGACTAAGCATGTGAACAAAACAAATCCAGTGAAAAAATGAATACTACATGACCGAATCTAACTCTATTATAAACATGACCAAAAAACCTACATAGGGGTAAAAATGAAATGGAGAATGAAGACGCTCATAGCTCAATTGAGAACTACATCACACCAACTTAGATGCGATATAGGTAGGTGGAAGATCCCAAAAGAAAATTGGAAAGGCAAAATCTATCACAGAAGGTCAAGACGAAATAACACTTTAAACATTCGAGCTAAATACTTGAACAACATATAAAAGTGTCTATGTCCACCATATTTGAAAGAGAAAACATTGACAAAACTCTTTCCAAAATCTACAATCAAATGCTGAAACTTCAAAACAAAATAATAATATATATTTAAACTACAATCTAACTGCTAAAATCCACTTCTTTTCTAATAACTTCTTCATTACCTTAATTATACTTTTTACTCTTAAAATTCAATATACGTTTTTTTTTTGGGGGGACCAGTGAACATTATTAAAATCTCTGCTTATCTTTATAACATTCACTACTTGTAATTGTCACTATTGTATCCATTCGTTTGAGTAACCTGAATTCTCGCCGAGGGCCCACCAACACTAGTTGAATCAATTCAAAAGGAAAACAAACCCTACCTCCCGATATGTCGGCTGGGTCGCAAAACCGACTTTAGGAAAAACACCATAATAAATACGGAGGGAAGATAACGGCCATAGCAAACATTATTTGATAGTTTTTAGACGATTCCAATCCAAGGACTTGACAGAGTGCATACAATCGTAATTCTAGGGCACCAGGAATATGTTCAGCTTAAAAATATTCACAGCAGAAGAAGAGCTTATTTCTACAGGCGGCATGGCCGAATCCACCAGTAGCAAGGTCGATATTGCGATGGAAGACATCCTGAAAGGACTCAATGTGAGTGGCGCGGAAGAATTGAAATCTTCGGGACCAATCAAGGCCGTGAATTTCTCATCGGGAAACCCTAGGGTTGAAGAAATCAGAGGAGTTTTGCATCTTTATCGCAACGTGTGCGATCCTATCGAAAGCCATCCGGTAACAAATAACATAGATTGCTTTTTTCTTTCTTTCTCTTTAATAAAGTTTGGTGAATTTTCTTCGTTTTTTTTTTATAAAAAAATATCAGCTGTATATACGACGAATTAACTTTTGCAGAGAGACAAAACCTAAATAACTGCCATGTTTCGATTCATTCAAATATCGTGCAGTTTACTTGACAAAAAGAGAAAAAGAAAGAAAGATAAAAAGAAAAAATGCGTCGTATGTATATTTATATTTATGGCTAGGATGAGAGGCCACAATTAGGAGTAGGACCGCAACTTCAACCCGTCTCAGTTCGGTAAGCTCAGTAGGACTTACAGCTGGGCCAGGCCCTCGGTAGGGAAAATTCTAAGAAATGAAAATTATATACAAGTATTTAATTGTAGTTGAATCTTTTAACATGGAAAAATAGTAAATATAAGTACTCTAGGTGATTTCGAAGGAAAATCATGAAACTACTACTAATACATGTATATTTTGGCAACATGAATATTTTTTAAAAATTTGTTTATAGGTGAATCAAAATTTTGGAAAATGTTTTTTATCGAGGTTAAAGGTGGGGATTTTTTTAGCTAGGGACCACAAACCCTAGAAGGAGTAGAAGCAAAAAGAAAACAAAAGGACTAAGTAAGTCCTCAAGAGAAACAAAACAAAATAGTCATGGTAACAGCTAAAAAAATGTCAAAAAATAACTCCAAAACAGCTTAAGAAACATAAGAAACAAAAAGCAGTCAGAAAGAAACTAAATGCCTTCTACGTATCCAAGTTTCTTGCAACATTCTCCCAACAATTTTTCATGCGTTTTAGGTTTGAGTCAATCTGAAGAAGCAATTTTTCCATATCTGTGTCTTTAGAGCATTCACTACATTGAATGTGCTTTCTCTTGTCTTTAGAAGAGATCCTTGTATCAAACAATTTTTCCATGTGAACTCTTAAATTCTCCACATTCTGAATTCCTTCATGCATGGTTGCCTTATTGCAATTAACAAAATAGCTAATGTTGTTTTTATGTTTGTCATTTTCACATTCTAGGGCACCAACCCTATTTCTAAGCCTTTGAATTTGAATGTTGTGATCATTATCAGCATCTTTTTGTGTCTATTTATCATTGCCCTGTTGAAGCATTTTCACTTTTTCTTTGAGCTTAGACAATTCCTTCATAAACCACCTAATTATTGGCTTTTGCAAGTCTAATTCTTCTTCAATTTTATCTGTATTTTGCTTACCTTTGAGAGAGTCAACTATGCCATTGAAATTTTCATTTGGATAATGGGATTGGGTTCTTGGTTCTTCTGCCTCTTTCTCCTTAGAGCAATCCCTCGCTTTTCTCTTTCCCTTGTTAGCTTTATTAGTTGGAGTATTGTTTTTCTTCCTTTCAGACACCTTATGTGTATTAGTCTCTTCCTTGTCTCTAGCCGCATTCTCAACCATGATGGATTGTTCAGTTGAAAACCCAATTTTGCCTTCAACCTTTTGGCTAGTAGCAGGAGGGTCTTTAACAATACTTCTTAATCGGGTTTTAATGTTTAAACCTTGAGATTTTGGTGAGTTCTTGGTAGTACTCTGTTCTTTATCCTTAGAAGGATTATTTCCTAGATACCCAAATCTTTTGCACTTTTCTAACTTTCTCTTTACCTTTGTGGGGTTTTGGAAGTTCAGGGGTAATTTGATTCATACATTTGAAATATTTATGAATGAGAAAAATTACTCCATGTCTCGGAGCCGTGTATTTGTACTTTTTATCCTTTTCAATGGAGGTTTCCATAGAAAGCAGAATGTAGAAAGGTAAACTCAACGGTATAGCTTGTCTAAAGTAATTGAGAAAGACGAACAGAGACCAACGCACAACATTAAACCTACCTTCAAGAGTTATATAAGGCATGAAATGGAAAGACACATCTCCATATGGTCTTGATAGGGATTCACGATCAAAACCATTATCCAACACCTCCAAAGTTTCTCCTTCCTAGAGAAAGCTGTTGGGATTCACGATCAAAACCACATGGAGTTATTTTTGTATCCGTTTTATACACTTTTGTTACCTCCATCTCCATTCAGTGATGCGAGCAATCAATTCTTCAGAGTTGTCAAGCAAGACCCCGTTGTTGTGCAATGTTCTGTTGTCCCATGAGTCAACAAATAAGGCCGAGACATGTTTGTCACGACCTATTCTCTGCATAAAATTTGCCATCCCCTTGTTTGGAGGATATCCCAAACTTCTTCATTGTTTTTCACCTCCTCTGGCATCTTGGGTTCAGTTCTGTTAGGGAGCCTCATGAAGAACGAGATGATTTGATTGTAGATTTTTGACTTGAAACAGGGATTTTTCGAACTCCATAAATTTGAAATGATAGTTCGCCTTGAGTGTCTCGTGTTAGCCCACTCAAAGCTGTTATTGATGTGCTTCCAATCTTGAAAAGTTTTTGAACAACATTGTCTTCTTCCTAACAGATCTAGAGAAATTTCGGAAAATGTAAAAATTAGCCAATTGGCAAAATAAACCCTAACAAATACACTGGCCCTTAGCTTATTGTAGTATATGTTTTGAATATAGGTATTCTAGAAATTATTCTTTTGGAGAAAATTGTGTTAAATATTTTTTTAGTCGATGTTTTGGATCGCATCATGTGATTTATTTTGGAGAAAATTGTGTGAAATATTTTTGCAATTCACATTTCAAAAGAGAATATTTGAGGGAGATCCTGTGTGCAGAAGATCTCAAACAAATTTGAGATGTCAAGGGTGCAAAGTGTCTCCAGTTTGGACAAGTGAATGAGCCAAACGTGAATACTATAGTATATATGTATTTTGAAAATGGTTTTGTTTTTAGAAAATTGTGATTTTTTTTTTTGTAATCAATGTTTTGGATTACATCATATGATTTATTTTGGAGAAAAGTCAAAATTGTGAAATATTTTTGTAATCGATGTGTTGGTGATTTATTTTGGAGAAAACTGTGGGAAATGTGTTTGCGATCCCATGTTTCAAACCACATCATGTGATTTGTTTCTGCAATCTACATTTTGAATACATGTATTTTCATGAGATTGGGCAAAACAGTGGAAAAAAGAAAGAAAAAGGAAAGAGAACATCTGAGGAGTTTTTGCTTGCAAAAGCTTTCAAACAAATCTTTAGATGTCAAGGGGTACAAAATTTTCCAAACAAATCTAAGATGGCAAGGGTGTAAAGTGTCTCCAATCTGGGCAAGTGAATGGGTCAAACTTGAATACAAAGTGAATTATTGAATTTTTTTATTGAAACCTTTACCTAGGTTTATAGTTTTAATTTTTGGATCGAGTCCCTTTTAATGTATTCCAATCATGAACTCGATGCTTGTCAAATTTGAACAATTGGACCTACAACATCTTTTCCTAGTCGCAATCTTGGTTTAGTTTGAATTTATTAAAGAACGATAGATAAGACCTACTTGGGATGAGGGGCAAATACTGGGAAGTAGGGCCACGACTCAAACCATGGTTAGTTCGGTAAGCTCTCTAGGACTTATTGCTACGCGTAACCATGTGGCCTACCATAGTATATATTTTGAATTTTTTTGATTGAAACATGTATTATATTCTATAAATAGAAAAAAATGATACATACTTGATCAAAAAGCGGGTGGTATGAGAGCACACCTTGAGCAAAAGGAAACCAAAAAACAAACTGGGAAACCGCTTGGGAGAAACCAAGAGTCAGGCGTCATGGCGAAACAAAAACTAGTTCAAAATTACATCATAGTGACGTCATCAACAAATAATATAAAAAAGCAAGACCCTAGGCCACAGGGGTCAATAACCCTGCAAAAGGAGGAGGTGGCAAATTGTCAGGCTTATCTCCTCATCCATCCCTATGGGGTGCAGCTCGTCAGGTATGGGTTCCCCAACCGTCTTGCTCTTTCTTTTCTTCCTCATCTTCAATTTGGTGGTGCGGGGGCAAAATGGCAAGTGCCAATCTAGGTAACTTTCCTTGCGCATCTCCTCCTGGAAGCACAAATCTGGAGTATCATAGCCGGCTTGTGGAGAGGGTCACCCTCCGTGGCCTCGAGAAGATGAGAATTGTTGACGAGGAGGAATGGAGAAGGCAAAATGACTTAGTGATTTGCAACGGCCTCTACCACAATCACACCGCTCCTGGTCCCTTCACGAGGAGTCTTGAGTACATGCATCCAGGGGAACCCTGCTAGTGCAAGAGGCATTGCTGTCATGCCCCTTTCTCGGGGTTAGAGAGGAATGAAGACCCTTAGCCAATTTTTTTGGTTTCCCATAGGTTAAGGGAAGGAAAGAAAAAGGGAACATGGTGTTTTCTTCAAGTTGCCAAAAAGTGACTTTATGTCAGCAACTTATTTCTAATTTGACTTAAAAAAATGGGGACTTTCTAATTTGAGTAAGTCAGCGCTTAATTATAAATATTAAGGAGAATCACTTTTTGAATATTTGAATTTTAGGTATAAAGGAAGTTGGTGAGGTTCTTTGGTATCCATGATCATCTATCAGTTAATTCTTTTGAGTTAAGCATGTTTGCTTGCATGTTCAGCCATTAAAGATGGAAACCCTCATTATCTTTCAGATTGGGATGAAAACCCTCAAATTCTTCTTGGTGACGTGGTAGTTAGGGTTCCCATTTGAGGTGAAACACAGCTCAAGGAAGTCTTTTGGAGTGTGACGGCCTACCCAGAGGGGTCAAAATTCAGCTAATGAATTGTTCGGTTGGTGAATTATTATGTTTCAACATTCATACACCCAGCTGTAATTTATTATAATTTTCAGGCCTGCAAATTATTTAAAAAAATCAAATTTGATGTGTTAAACAAATGGATTGAATTTCCATAATTTTGTGAGGGTCTGTATGAGGTCTGAATTTTATTTTCATGCCTTTTTTAGAATTCTGCAATTTCTTGTCAGGGTTTTAATAATATTTTAGAATTGTGTAAGGGGCTTTTACAAATTATAGAATTGTTTAATTTGGCCCTAAAAGGGATATTACAATTGCCTCGATGACCAATGAGAGTTCTGAGGTGCTCGACCTTTTCAAGTTGCACTTGTATTTGTAGCTTTACTTTGGACAAGATAATGATTTTGTTAGCAGTAGAAAAAACTTTATCCAAATGCTCATTGTTAAAAAATGCATAATTTCTATCTTTCCAAAGCAAAAAGAAAATCTCAATCCGAAAGATGTGCCAAATTTGCTTGAATCTTGTAATAAGTAGAGTCTCCCAACAAAACCATGTTCTAGGAAAAGGGTCCAGGTCTGAAAGGATGGACTAAAGAATGGATCCATCTCTAGGCCTCTTAGGTGTTAGCACAAAACCAAAAAATGTGTTTTAAAGACTCGGTTTGGCCACATGCGACACATCTGGGTGTGGGAATTCCCATATGCAATATTCTATACCCACCAGAAGGCCTTGATAAAGGATGTACCAAGCAAAAGTAGCCTTTTTGGGCTCCACTGCTGTAGACCAGATGGTTTGGAATCGCTTGTTCCAAATATTGGAAGAGCTATTGAGATTCCATCGTTTGTTGAGCATCTCCCAGGGCATAGTACCAAGAGAGAGCCATTGATAACCAAGCCGAGGTTTGTATTAAAGCATGGGAGTGGACATGTTCCAATTCCAATCTTTTCACCTTTTGGGAGATCCTGAAACTCTAATTATATGGAGGGCATAGTCAGGTACCGCTATTTGAACTTCTGCAATAGATTCAAAAGTTTTGGTTATTGAGCTTGAGTTTTGCTTTTAAATCTAGCTAACTTGCCCAAGAGCAAGATCTCTTGTCAAATATATCCCAAATGACCTTAACGCTTTTGCGGAAGTGCCTCAGGTCTTTGATTCTGGGAACCTCTGCCAAGGGTTTGCTAGTAATAGTAATAATCGAGGACCACCATAGAGAGTGAGAGTTGATGGAGAGGCTAGATCTGAATCCTTCCCCTTTCCAAATCAACAAATACTTGTATTTTAGAAAATAGCTCTGGGAGAAAATTGTGTGATTTAATTTTGTAGTTGACATTTCTGATCACATGTGATTTATTTCTATAGTTGATGTTTTGAATATATGTATTTTCATGAGATTTTGCAAAACAATGAAAAAAGAAATTAAAGGGAAAGAGAATGTATGAGGAAATCTTGCTTCCAGAAGATTTCAAAAAAATCTAAGATGTGAAGGGTGCAAAGTGTTTCCACTGTGGACAAGTGAATGGGCTAAACTGGAATACAAAGTAAATTATTTAAAAACTTTCTTGAAATCCTTGCCAGGGTTTATAGTTTTAATTGATGGATTGGACCCCTTTTACTCCAGGACAATCATGAACTAGGTGCTGGATTGGGTTCCTTTGTACTCCAGTCCAATAATGAAAGGGTTGTAGTCCAATTGGTGTGGATGATGGTAAGTCATAGTTGTTGAGCCATCCATCAAGGTACAAATCCTCGGAGATACCAAATAAAAAAGAGATGAGACTGGGTTCGAGTCTCAGGGGAATTTGACAGGATGGATACCACTTAGTCTTTGGCACTAAGCCAAAAAAGGTCGATTATTTGTGCACCCGATACATATGGGCTTCAAATTCAGGATGTTTATCCTTCAACCAAAAACAAAAACGAACAATTAGACATGCAACTTCTTTTCCTGGTTGCAATCTTGGTTTAGTTTGAATTTAGTATAAAAATTCAATTAATTAGAGTTTTGAGGTTCTTTTCGCACTGTGGCAACAATGTAGAATAGTTTCTGGATATGACTGCTTGATAGTTTTTATTTACAAAATTTTGAGTCCACTATCATATCTATCAGATCTAGTAGTGGACTCAAAACGTAGGAACTAAAAACTATTATGCAATCACATCCAGAAACTATTCTACAATTCAATTAATTATTTGATTGAGGCAATTTTTAAGAATTTTAATAAACCCCACAAAAAATATGTATGAAGTTTGCATTTTAACTCTTTAACAATGTTTGTAAACAGGCTGGTCGGAGCAATCTTGTTTGTGTGCTTGCTGTTCCCAATTACATGACCTATGCAGACTTTTGTCAATTCACTGGTTCATTTATTCAGAATATATTAGAAATGCGTGTCGTCAGGTAAGTAATTTTTTAATTATGTATGTAATGTTCTGGCTTTGAGTTATTTGAACCATATTGAAATGGCTTTCCAACTGAGACTGGAGTTTGTGAATTTCAGGAATGATGGACTCACAGATCGCTATAGCATCCTTATGAGATTTGACAATCAGAAGTCAGCAGACGACTTCTATCGGCATTATAATCGAAGACCTTTTTCATCTTTGGAGGTCAGTTAAAGAATACAGTCCATTTTTTATTTTTTATTTTTTTCTTCAAGTAGATTTAAAGTAGAAAGTGAGAAAACTTAAAATTCTTAATAGACATTTGAATAATTCTTTTCATGTACATGTTGAATAAGAGTGTTGTCTCTGTTATTTCTATTGCCTTGTTGGATACAGTTTCACAAGTTTGGATCTAATTTCAGATCATAGGTGAAAATATTCAAAGCTTTATTTGCTTCAATTCTGTTGCTTTCCTGATACATGCTTATTTCTCTGGTGTTTAGGCAGAAATATGTCATGTTCTGTTTACTGCCGATGTGCAATATACTGGATCGATTGCACATGCATCAACCCCCCCAAGTGGGTTAACCGAACTCCCTACATGCCCAGTTTGCCTTGGTGAGATTCATTACTGAACTATAGTGTTATACTTATTTTAAATATGCAATATGCCATGCTTGGCATTTGTTGAGGCAAAATAAGTTTTTTTCAGGCATTGAAAATCTTGTTTATATATATAATAATTTTTTTTGTTATTAGAAAAGTAAGGTTCACACTAACATCCAAATAAGTGCATATTTCAGTTGAGAAATTACTACTTTAAGAGAAAATACCCAGAGATCAATCTCTTTATAGAAATTGGGCCAGCATAGGCAGTATAAAATAGCCCTGGACAGACGTGGAATGTCAGGATTAAGCCCTAAGACTCTGCAGTCGGACTGCCAACTATTTACAAAGGAGGGGTCCTATATGGTGCACTGATAGCTTGCCTGTCATAGTTACAAATATGTCATTTGTATACACTGATCATCTAGGTTACTGGATGCTTTGGGGTACACCTATTGTAGCTGTATCTGTGCATCTGATACATATGTGGATAGATAATTCATGGATACACATTTGATGCACCAAAAATTTCTTGTTTTATGTGTATAGGTACAGCCGAGTCTAGCATTTTAAGGAAAATGACAGTTGTCTCATTGTATCTCATTGTCTGCTTAAAGTGATGAAAAACTAGCTAAATTTTTGGTTCTTGTCAAGACATTGATATCTTCAGAAGAATTTCTCATTTCTAACATGAGTAAAGCTTGAAGTTCAATAGAGTCTAATATAGTAGAAACATTATTTATTCCATTTAAAGTACTAAGAACATTAACACTAAAAATATAAATGCAATGTATCAATAACAATTTAGAAAAATTAGATGGATAGTGAAGAACATTACCAATAAACTATATATTCCTTTTATTTGCATCCTTAATTTTGGATCAAGTTCTGTCCAAATTTACAGATTGGGTATAGAAGATCCTTTCAAATCATTGAAGGTCCCATCTTCAAAGTAGCATTTAGATGACTATAATAGAGGCTTCTCTAGGATTCCAAACAATTTAGAATAGATCCAGGGAAACGCCCTTTTAGTTCAGAGGAATCCTCAAACTTGGATCGTACCTGCCAAGTGCCAACAAATGTTGCAAGAGAGAAGATGACTCGAGACTCGTTAAGTTGTATGGCATAACAGGTATCTTGAGGGCTCCAAGAAACAACTTTTTTCATGGTAGTCGTATGTCAATTTTCTACTCTTTTCTGCTATCGAAAGAAATGTTTTGCATTTGGGCCATTTGTTTTCAGTTAGGTTTTGTTCCAGGTTTTGAATGTATCCTTTCTTGGCTGGATAGTTTTACAAACCTAGATGCTGATCAATACAGACTATCTTAGCCCATTTTGGGTCAAATTCTCTAATTTTTTTAAAAGCTTCTAAATTTTTAATGTTGAGACAGAATTCCTCCTATTACCTATATACATGAGGGTCTCCCAAGATTTCGAGTCTAATCTTATTTTTTTTCTAAAAACTTAAGTTTTGGACGTTAAAGCAGGATTGCTCCTATTACCTATATCTAAGAGGGTCTCCCAAGATTCAATGGCAATTTGATCTTCCTCAGCCTCTTCCCAATAATTCTAGGCCTTCTTGCCCGAGGAAAATTAAAAGTTTTTTTTTTGATGGTATGAGACATAACCATTAGCGATTGGAAGTGGGCAAGTTCTGTAAAAGTGATTTTACCAGCTGAAAGCCTTACCTGAGTACTAAGCATAATTTGTAGGAGATGATTTTTTCCATAAAGTTATTTTTTAAATAATTCAAACATTTTGCTCTAATTGATGTGTAGTAAGCTGAATACCCTTGTAGATTGTAATATAGGGGTAAACAAAAGATTCCATGCTCTGTAATATCCATGTCTTTGTAATATTCCATTTAGATTGTAATTAAGCAGTTTATTATAATGATCAACTTCGCAATAGAGCACCTAATTGAAAAAATGTCTTTATAGATATGTCTAGAATGGTAGAAAACACTAGAACAACCTTCGTTTGGTCTCTATAACCCTCAGGACTCTTAGATTGCAAGCTACCAGCTTTGTCTCCGAAGAGAAACTAAGAAACTTTTAGGCAAAAAGGGTAAACTTTGACAATGCGTAGCATGGAAACCGAAGGTGATGGAGACAAACCATAAACTCCTACAGTTGCAAGAGTGAGTCCTCTAACTAATCCCCGAATATTGTATCTTATTTTGAACAATGAGAACATGACTTCACGTTTTCTCTCATGGTTAAAAGATGTCAGAATCGTAAAAAATGGATTAGTATAATGAGCAACATTGAAATGAAGCACCAAATCGATGAACTAACCTTGTAGAAACATTAGGAATAGAAGAAAAATTCTTGAACAACCTTCTTTCGATCTTTGTAACCCTGCACAACGCCTAGACCACAAGCTACCTACCCATCTCTTAAGAGAGTCTGAGCAAATTTCAAGCAAAGAAACAATGCACTCGTGTAGCATGGAAACTGAGTATGATAGAGACGAACCTAAACTCCTATGGTTGCATGGGTGAGTCCTCTAACTAGCCCTCAAATTTTGTTTTGACTTTGAATGATTAGAAAACATTGCCACTTTTTCTCTTGCAACTAAAAGTTGCCAATTTTTTAAAAAGTGGCTTAGTATAATGAGCAAATTCGCAATGAAGCACCCAATCAATGAATTGAAGTTGCAAACAATTGGGAATGGCCAAAAAAACGCTAGTCAAACCTTCATTTAGTCTTTGTAACCCCTCGAGACTCTCATATTGCAAGCCATTGACCTCATCTCTTAAGAGAGATTAAGAAACTTCAAGCAAAAAAACAATGAACTTTGACAATGAGTAGCATGGGAACTGAGGGTGATGGAGACAAATCATGAAATTTTACAAGTTTACGAGCGAGTCCTCTAACCAACCCTTGGATTTTGTTCCCTCACTATGAATGACAAGAACATGACAACACTCTTCTCATGTGGCTAAAAGTTGCCAAAATTGTGAAAATTGGGTCTATAAAATGAGGAACTTCGCAACAAAGCACCCAATCGACGAACAAACTTTGTAGACATTTTGGGAATGTTGAAAAATGCTAGAGCAACCTTCATTTGATCTCTAGAAGCCCACTAGGATGCCCACACCACAGGTTATTGGTGTTGTCTCTTAAGATAAACTTAGAAAATTTCAAGTGAGAAAATAACAAACTTTGATAATGTGTAGGATGGAAAATGAGGGTGATGGAGATGAATTGTAAATTCCTATGGCTACGAGCGAGTTCTCTAACTAGTTCTTAATTTTTTTCCTCACTATGAACGACGAAGGATTCAATATAATGAGAAACTTTGCGATGAAGCACCCAATGAACAAACTGAATTCGCAAACATGCTAAGAATGGCAAAAAAATGCTAGAAGAATGTTCGATCTATGTAATGCCCAAGACTCCCACATGATAAGCTATCGATTTCTTCTCTTAAGAGAAACTCGATAACTTTAAAGCGAACACAACAAAGTTTAATAACATGTAACACGGAAACATAGGGCAATGGAGACGAGCTGTAAAATCCTACAGTTGCATGAGGGATTTTCCTCTAACTAGTCCTTCAAAAGTGGCTCAATAACATGAGTAACTTCACAGTTAAGGACCCAATTGATGAACGGACTTTGCAGACACATCAGGGATAGTAGTAAAACACTAGAACAACATTCAGTTTCTGTAACTCCCAGGATGCCCAAACCACAGGCTACCAACCTTGTCTTTTAGGAGAAATTGAGCAAAATGGTGAAAATTTAAAAATGATTGTAACGAAGGTGTGCAAAGTTTAATAAATTGTTTTAAAAGGAGTAAAGAGAAGATAAAATGATTGAGCATGTGTATAAAAAGAGAATTTTGGAATCACATCACTCCACCATCACAAAACCAATATCATGCTGCTATTGAAACAAAATAACATCTAAGTTTTACTCAAATGAGATCTTTTCTCATTTGGAACATTATGAGACACAATTATAAACTATATGTTACCATTCACTCTTTGAATAAACCTTAGAGATTTTTATTCAAATGCAATTTGTGACAACAATTATAAGCAATCATACAAATAATTGTAGAACGATGAGTCCCTCTCTCTCTCTCTCTCTCTCTCTCTCTCTTTCTCACACACACACACACATGTTGAGCAGGGTATATAGACATACAAAGTGTGTTAAAAATAAATGTTTCAACATTGAGAATCTCATGCCATATAGGCGTTCAAACATGCCATAAAGGTGTACAAAATGTACATATAGGCGTATAAAACTAATCATCCTAGAAGAACTAGTGTCTTTTCTAGATGTATCTTAATCATGGAATATCCTGCCCCTCTTCCGTTGACTCGAAGAAGGAGCTTGCCAATCAAAATCCTCCATGTGCTTCTGACATAGTTAACATGTTCGAAAAGTTCAGGTCGTTTGGGAGGGGGAAAAATTTTGAAGCTTGGGATTTTGCAAAAAGGTTTTACTTGGTTGGTTCGAAAAATTACAATTTAAAAAAATAAAAAATAATATTATTATACATATTTGTAAATAAAAAACCACTTACCCTTAAAAATAAAAAAATCTACACGACATAACTATACCAAAAAAGCTAAATGCATATAAAAATCTAGGAGTGTTAAACTTGATACATGTAAGATATAGTGATGAGAATTATCTTTTGATTAACTTTAAACTTTAGAGCACTAACTAGAAATGGGAATGAAATTTTAAACATTTGCAACATCAAAACCTACTTTTATATCAAAAGTATTACTAGCGTATTCATCTAATCCTACACTAGTAGGCATGTCATTGACATCAACATTTTATTCATCTCCAAAGCATGGTTCTCCAAGGTGAGAGTTGTTATCTTTATTTACAAGAGTTTATAAACAATTGTAAATTGCCATGGACAAACACAAGATTAGTGAGTTTTTGTGCCCTAGCGATTCTTCTTGTTAGTGTGGATTAAATCGTGTGTATTCCATGTTCTTTCACATGCAAAAGCACTAGAACATTGGCCAAAGATTTGCATGACAAGCTTATGCAACTCTAGAGTAGAAATCCCATAAGCCTGCCACCATTTAGATGGTTTTCACTTCATCTTGTTTGCCTTCGCTTCCTTGATGCCAAACATTTTTTCTTGTTTCCTGAAAACAATAAGTTGCTTTCTCATTATTTCCTTCTCTTCCTCATCAAGAACCGCCCTGTTTATTATTGCAAATATACCTCTCATTATATCTGCATTCGCATTATGATTTACCTCTACTAATTTAGGATCTAAATAGCAAGGCGCTGTGTGTAGAGGGCGATGTAGCATGAACCATTGTTTGACCACGACTTCCCAAATACGCTTGAATTCTTCAATATCATTTGCTAGTAACTTTTAGATTTCTTTCTTTACTCTGTCCATTCCCTCATACAAAACTCCTACAAGGTTGATTGCCATCAACCATTCTCAAAATTCGAACAAGTGGTTCAAACACTATTATGATCTTCTTGTCCTCTCAAAATGTGTCCCTTAACATAATTCTTTCAATATTTTTTGAGTGTATTTATTTTGAAGGCTTTGACTATGCCCATTCATCAGTAACCACCACGTTTTTCAATGTTGTCCTCTCCTCTACCTCCTTTTGCAAGGTAACAAAGTTAGTGGCAAATCACACTTTTCAAAGGAATGGTACATGTTCAATGTCAAGCAATGATTGATGATAAAATTAGAAAATTGTTTTCCTTCAGTCATAACATTACGTACCCACTTCAACTTGGATAGATATTCGAGCAAAAGATTCAACGTGTGCTGCACATGGTGTCCAAAAGAGATGAGAAAATCTATCCATAAGTATATCACATGCTCCTCTACAATTTGCTTCATTATTTGTAATAACTTGAACAACATTTAGTGCATTTGGAAATAAAACGAGAAGATTTTTGTTCATTACATGTTTCAATTGATTTTATAAACATAACACCTTCAAGGGATATTCCCAAAACATTGAGGGACCTCTGCCTTGAATTGGACCATCCATCACTTACTATTGTGCAACCTATTCTTTTCCAAATTTTGTTCATTTCATCTAGCTTATTGGATATGGCTACCTCGTGCTCTTCAAGAAGACTAGTACTCACTCTTTCATGACAAGGCAATTATTAACCCTTCCCAAATTCAATAGCCACATCTAGGAAGTATTTGAAATGTGGAATGTGGATAACATTGAAAGGATGGCCTTTGCATAAAACAATCTAGTTGCCAACTTGTTAACCTAATTTTTTTGTTGTGGCCTTCACATGGACTTCAATGAACCTTGTGATTTTTCAACTCCACTTCCACTTTCTTGGGAAAATGGTGATGGAGAGCGATTTGAACTATTGAAGGAGCCTATTTGTGAGATAGAGTGTTGGATTTTAGTCTTCTTTGCTCCTGAAGCTAATGATATAAAACAACTTACATCAAATCTAAGTTTGCACCCGATTTATAAAATCTATAGATTTTGATTCCTTCACTACCCCACAACATTTCACATCTAGGGATCCTCCAAGGTAATGGTACCAAACTCTAGTTACACTTCTTGTGATATGACTTGTGTTGCAGTGGTACGCCACCCTCCCTCGACGCCTCCTGTTCGGAGACGCCTCCAACACGGGGACGTCTCGGGCATGCTCGGAGGCGACCCGGAGGTGCCCATGGCTGTGTCGGAAACTTCCGGCACGGCCATGGGCGCCTCTGGGATGTCTCCGAGCATACCTAAGGAATTTTGAGGGAAAAAAAAAACCAAGAATAAGGGATATTTAAATTTAATGTTTTAAAATTTTATATATAATATAATATTAATATTTATAATTTATTTTGTTATAATAATATTTATATATTAGATGAATATATAATAAAATATTTATATTATAATTAATATAATATTATTATTTATATAAGTATTATACTTATAATATATTGATATTATTTAAATATTATATTTAATATAATATATAAAAAATTTAAAACATATTATATTATCATAATATCATATAATAATAATATATTTTTATATATAAAGGCATTATATATAAATTATATTAATGTATATAATTATAATGATTATATTAATTATAATATTTATATAATTATTATAATCAAATATATATTTTTATATAAATATTACGAAAAATATAATTATATATAATATATTAATATTTAATATATTTGATCTAAAAGGAAATCTGATAAATTTAATGGATGAAAATATGATAAATTTAAAGAAATAAGTTGGCATCCAAGAACGCTGAGGATTTGGTATTTGTGCATTCCAATCTGGGGTGGATGATGTCGATGACGATGAAGAGAATTCAACCCCAGGGGTGGAGAGTGGAGCTAGTGGGAGTTGTCCAAGTGGAGCTAGTGGGAGTGGCATTCATAATTATGAATATGAGGACAATCTAGATGAATTATGAATCTATGATTTATTCTACATTTGCATTTTGAAAATTTGAATGTATTTGCAATGTATACTTTGAACATTTGGAAATTTGAAGCAATGAATGAACAAAAACTATGTATTTTCAAGTGTTTTACTAAAAAATTGAGTAATATGCACACACACACATATATATATATATATTTTAAATATATATATAGACGTACCCACGGTGTATCCAAATCAAGGTTCTAAAAAAATGGCGTACCCATGTACCCGAGTCGTACCCGTACCCGTACCCATATCCAAACAACATAGGATATGACCATTCTACAAGGTGCATCTCTAATTTTTTAAAGTTTTATCATCTTTCTGGACAATGCACATCATCTCTAATAGACAATTAGATATGCTAGTGTTGAGTAGGTGACTGCAGGCGTGTTGACATTGTGAAACTTCTTATTTGTTGTTTGGATGAACAAAATCTTGCCCTTTGCTTTCCATCTGTTTGCTCAATGTCTAATGCTCAACCTTGTATATTCTCAAATTGTTCAGATATCAGATCTGAAAGTTAATGGCTTCGTCTGGACCTGCAAATGTTACCATTTTTAATATTTTTACATGTTAAAACTTAAAAGCTAAATTATCATTTACTTTATAAGTTTATAAAGTAGATCTCAAATGGAACAAAATGTGTATTTAAGTTCGAACTCGTAAGAAGTAAAATAATATTAAAAATTAGTAAAAATAATCTAAATACAAACTATTAACTGTATTCAAATTCAAACTAAAAAATCTTAAACTAGATAAGTTACTAAATACATTATTAAATTTTTACACTAAATACAAGTTAAAAAAATATAATTGATATAAAATTTAATCATAGGCTTGGTGCGTTGTTGAATTGCTGCTGCTCTGTCGCAGTGCTAGCTCAAATGACTGCCACTAACAGTAACAATGAATGATGTAGCTTATGGTTACCAAGGGACGGGTATGGGTATGAGTACGAGGAGATGGGGGATTGGTATGCATTGTTTGAGAAAAATAGGAGAGGATGCTTGGAGATGGCAAAAAGATATTTATATAATTATGTACGTAATATTTAGAGAAAAAAATATTAAACAGCCTAATGTAGCCTGAGAAAAACATCAGTAACTCTTTAATGTAAAGAATTTAAATGTCAACAAAAGAAACGAGTAATTTTATTGTTTTTTTTAAAAATCTCTCATCATATATAGGGTCAAGATTACAAAATATATTAAAAAAATAAACATTGAAATGCAAGTCTCCGAGACATATACCAGTCTCTGAGACACGTTTCAAGTGGTAGGAGACAATTCTCCATGCAACATTGATGCAACTTGAAAGAAGGTTATGAGGTTTGAAGTTTTAGCAGTGTGATGTAGTTCAAAACTTCAAACTGCTCGACATAACCTAGAAAGCAGTCCGTAAAACAGAAAAATGCAGCTCAAACACAGTCACAACTCACTGCTCAATTGCTTTCCAAGGTCGCACAACTCAAATGACTCAGGTAATGCAGATCGTTGGTATTCTCCCTTCTGCACAGCTCATGATTTGTTTGTTTCGCCGCTTTGTACAACTTGAACATGATTTACCGTTTTCTTGTTGGCGCCTTTGCTGTTTTTGTTTTGCTGTTTTTGTTTTTATGCTCGACTCATTGAGAATAGGGTCAAGATTACAAAATGTTTTTTAAAAAGTAAACATTGAAATGCAAGTCTCTGAGACGCGTTTCAAGTGGTAGGAGACAAGTCTCCATGCAACATTGATGCAACTTGAAAGAAGGTTATGAGGTTTGAAGTTTTAGCAGTGATGTAGTTCAAAACTTCAAACTGCTCGACATAACCGAGAAAGCAGTCCGTAAAACAGAAAAATGCAGATCAAACACAGTCACAACTCACTGCTCAATTGCTTTCCAAGTTCGCACAACTCAAATGACTCAGGTAATGCAGATCATTGGTATTCTCCCTTCTGCACAGCTCATGATTTGTTTGTTTCGCTGCTTTGTACAACTTGAACATGATTTACCGTTTTCTTGTTGGCGCCTTTGCTGTTTTTTGTTTTTATGCTCGACTCATTGAGAATAGGGTCAAGATTACAAAATATTTTTTAAAAAGTAAACATTGAAATGCAAGTCTCTGAGATGACTACTGGTCTCCGAGATGCATCTTTTGGTGCTAGGAGACGAGTCTTCATGCAACACCGATGCAGCTTGAATGGAGGTTTGAGATTTGAAGTTTTTAGTGGTGTGATGAAGCTCGACACAACCCAAAAAACAGCCTGTATAATGGAAAAATTGCAGTTCAAACACAGTCACAATGCTCAATGGCTTTGCAAGTTCACACAGCTTGAATGGCTCAGGATATGTAGGTCATTGGTATTCGCGGTTCTGCACAGTTTAGGATTTGCTTGCATTCGCTGTTTTTCACAACTCGAATATGGTTTACTGTTTCCCTGTTGACGCCTTGGCTGATTATGTTTTTCTGTTTGACTCATTGAGAATAGGGTGGATATTATAAATTATATTAAAAAATAAACATTGAAATGCAAGTCTTCAAGACGAGTAATAGTCTCCGAGACATGTCTCTAGGGGTAGGAGACGAGTCTCCATGCAACATTGATGCAGCTTCAATGGGGGTTTGAGATTTGAATTTTTAGCAGTGTGATACAACTTGAACAGCTCGACACAGTCAAAATGACTCATAAAATGGAAAAAATCAGTTCAAAGACAGTCCAACTCACCGCTTAATGGCTTTACAAGTTTGCACAGCTTGAACAACTCCAGATTTGTAGGTCATTGGCATTCGCTGTTTTGCACAGCTCAGGATTTGCTTGCATTCACTGTTCTGCACAACTTGAATATGGTTTACCGTTTCCCTGTCAGCGCCTTGGCCGTTTTCATTTTTACGTTGACTCATTGAGAATAGGGTTTCTTAGTTTTTATGAGTGGCGAGCCACTTTGTTTTTTGTTGTTTTTGGTTTTCATGTAAAATTTTTAATATTTTAATCGTTTTTAAAGCCACTTTGTTTTTTGTTGTTTTTGGTTTTCATGTAAATTTTTTAATATTATAAACATTTTTAATTTTTTAATTAAAAAAATAAAAAAACAAATATTTGACTTTATCGAATAAGTTTGACCACCCTTCAAAATTCAGTTCAAATCGAATATCTAGCTGTTTGTACGAACATGGTAACTATGGCTTTCGATGCTCATACATCCTAGCCTCAAGGCTTGCTTATAATTGAACCCATTGATTCAAACAAACAACTTGGGCCGGCTATTTGAGAAATTCTAACTAAAACACTATTTAAAATGACACAAAACAATAAACATACCGTAAACTTGTGGCCCCACTGTCTCAGTTGTAAAACCTCATCAATACAAGTTTGTCCCAGATTGGGAGTCGTACTTATGGTTTGTGGGTCAGCTGAAGGAGTAGGCATGGGGGATTTGATGCTCTTGTAGGGATTATGGATGGGGTTGGGCCTTGTCATTATACACAATTAAAATTCGTAAGTTTAACATTCAACACTCAAGTACATATCTATAATATAAATGAATTGGATAGATAGTGAACACTAAAGAATAAAATGTAATAAATGCCTTACCACTTCACCCCTACTAATCATAGTGACTCACTGGATTGTCCCAATTCCGTGGAAAATCTTGCATACATGACTATTGAATGTCAATTTTTTCGACTTAACGAGGGCAATTTAGAAAATAAGTTCATATTTCTAAAAACATTAGGAACTTGTACCTAAGTCAATTTTCGAGCACCTGCTGATGCAAAAGACTACTTTCATGTCTACTATTTCCCATACATGGGGAGGAGTGTCAGTAATAGTCATCAACTAAACATGCAAGGTGAGGGTCACACAAGCTTACACTTGTACTTATAATTCATTAAATTATCAAGAGTTCGTAGCTTCAAACATAAAAAATTACTGTAGTGCAAGACATCATGAGATGGTTGGTGGATGGCCCAGGATCACCCTTGCACTGGTGGATGGACCAAGACCACTTTGTTTTAATTAAAAGTAGCTATAAAAGTGGATTTGGCATTCTAAAAACTGACAACTAATTTAGAACGTTTATTACAAAATATACGTATCTGTGGATGAAACAGTTCCATTGAACAAGTCTGTGCAGTGCTATTGGGCATAGTAATCTTGGATGTCCTCCTGCATTGGAATATTTTCAAAAATGCACATTTTAAATTATTTGACATAAATAATGAACTTATATATAAAAATCAAATTTAAAAGACACAAAATGCTATGTTGCTAGGAAATGGAAATGGAAACTGGTACAAAATGCAGAAACATGGATTTTCAAAAACCCTTGGTTTGGAAACATCATGGAAATGTCTGTACAATATACTATATATTATATAAATATATAATATTTTAAAAATATGCATTGAGTGTGTTTATATAGGTTTTAGATAGTATATTCTAGAAGATTAGGGTTTTTTAAAAATGTTTTAGATTTTTTTTTCGACTTGTTCAATTGTTTTTCTGCTGGAAACGCCCCAAAAAGGTCTCCAAAACGCCTGGGTAAGTGATGGAAATGCCCGGAAAGTTTATGGCACGTGCATGGGTGTTTCCATACTGGAAATGTTTCCAAAGCTGAAACCAGCGGCCTGGGACCTTCGAGAATTGCTTGTGGAGCCTGTACCAAATGTTTGGCAAAAGACATCATCAGCAATTGCCTTCCCCTCTAAGCCATTGGATACAAGTGGGAAATCAGATGTGATTGCATCATATTCTAATGGGATCTAGTTCTCAACTACACGCAAGAACTACAATAGTGGAGGGGAAAGCAAGGTGTGTAAGGGTAATTGGCGTGCCCACCTTGGCTACTATTAGTACAGGCAATCTGTGTGCCAAACTTAATCAGTTTATCTTTGAGTGCACCAACTGCAACACTGGTGTCAACCTCCACTGTTTCCTTCACGGTTGTGAGGAGTGTAACATGTTGAACAGGTTTTTGTCAAGCAGCTCTCATAGGCCAGGCTTGCACACGACGGACACCCTCTTAATTTGGTGCAGAGCCTTTACCTATGCCTTTGAACTACATACAGTCAAAATAGTTGGGAGTCTCCTTGAAGATAAACTTGTAGTAGAGATTCCTCAAAATATATAAGGGGACCTTGTGGTTGTTGCAAGGAGGTTGGTCAAAAACCATATGATTGCACCAATGGATAATGAAATGTTTACAACCCAAAGGAACACGTGTTTCTGTTTTGGGATCTTTAAAAGGGCACTAATTTATTTTTTGTTATTTGTATTATTTTTCGCCATGCCATAAGGCAACTTCGTAGCATAAAATTGCTACAAGACTCCCTTTAATCTTTACACCTATCCATCTGCCCAGTAACAAAATCAATTTTGGCCAACAATAGACTTCAATGTATTGGTCAATGAATTATGTTGGGGTTTGTGAAACAAGGATCTCTTGGGGTACCAATCAATACTTGAATTTGATTTTTTTAGTGTGTTCTAACAAATTGGTTTAGTGTTAGGAGGGTTTTGTGGAAATGTAGGAGACTTTGGAGTATTGTTTTCTTGTTTTCCGTTGACATTTTCTTTGGTTGTCAGTTGTGTAGCTGGTGTAATTTAGATTTAATTAAACAAATCAGAAAAAAACAAAAAATGCTGTACATATTGAAAATATTAATAAATATTAAAAACCAATTAAAAAAGAAGGAAATGAGATATTTCCTACCTTTCTTTCAGCACAGCATTGTTCAATGGCAAGCAAATATTCGGCAAAATACAAAATGGGCTGTTGGCAAGGCAAAGCGCAAATAGCAAAAAAGCACAATAAGGAAAAAAATGTGAAGAGAACTGGACAGATGAGCAAGGATGTGTGGTTTTATGTTTTTTGTTGTTTCAACACAGACAAGCACACACATGTTAAGGCTTGGTAATCACCAAGCCTGCATACAAGGTTTCACACACGACCTTTTTAGTTTCACCCACGTGGTTCCTTCAAATGCACTTTTAAAAAAATGCTATTTTGGCCACATCTTTGCCCCCAATCTTCTTGCATTGACCCAAATCCTACTTGCCAAAAGCAAATTAGTTGAATACAAAGCTTTGGAATTCTTGGTTTACCTGTATATTACTATCTACCTAGGTATTCGGCTTACTAGTAGTCAATTAGATGCCAATGTTGGAATTCTTGAAAAGACAACTTTATGGCAAAAACCAACTCATACAAAAATGGCTAGCACTTATTTCAGCTGGTAGAATGAAATTTACTGATCTTGTCACTTCCGAAAATATGCCTAGCACTTATTTCAGCTGGTAGAAAGAAATTAACTGATCTTGCCACTTCCGAAAATATGCCGAGCACTTATTTCAGCTGGTAAAATCAATGTTACTGATCTCATTAATGCTTTTGCCTCATACTATAACAGAATATCCTAGATCTGCTTCAATGTGAACTTCTGTGGTAGTGTTCCTCTTCCAAACAAAGTATTATTTGTGCACTTATATCTCTCTTCCTACTTGGGTAGGTATCTCTACTAGTAGTGAAATTAGATGCCAATGTTGGAATTCTTGAAAAGACAATTTTTCATAGCTCCTAGAGGTCCAAAACCACTCACAAACATCCTGAAAGTATATAGAATTTGCATCATAGCTTCTATATGTGAACTTTTGTGGTGGTTTTCCTCTTCCAAGCAAAGTATTACTTGCGTGCTTATAACTTTTTTCTTTCTTTGGCAGGTATCTCTACTAGTAGTCAATTTAGATGCCAATGTTGGTATTCTTGAAAAGACAATTTTTGGCAAAAACCAACTCATACTAAAGATGCCTAGCACTTATTTCAGCTGGTAAAATAAATTTCACTGATCTTGCCCACTTCCGATCACTAACACTTACGCCTTTTACTATAACAGAATATCTAGATCTGCTTCAATGTGAACTTTTGTGGTAGGTTTCCTCTTCCAAGAAAGTTTTATTTGCAAACTTATACATCTCATCTTTCTCAGGCAGGTATCTCTTCTTGGTGGGCCAACGATGTTTTTTGGAAGATACAGGATAGACATACAGTTGATTTTATGGAGACCTAAAACAAAGCGAGATTCCTACGATGAATGGCACCCTATTGAAATCCAGTTATTCAAGAGTCTGCTGTAGAATATGTGATTTGGACCAAAAGGTCTCTACTTATCTAGAACAAGAAATTGCAAGAATGCAAATGATAAAAGGATATTGTTTGATGTTCAGGTGTTGATTGAAATAGAAGGATTTTGCTAATCTAACAAAATCGAATACCCTTAAAAAAAGTTTTCATCTATGAACATAAAACACGAAGGGTCACATATTCTAGAAGATTTATCATTCTTCTGTATGGCATCTTACGTTGAAGCCAATATGCAGTATTCTTTGGTTACCCAAAATCTTCTCCAACAACATTACCCAGTACTCAATGATAGAATGTGCACAAAGGAATGGAAAATTAAGGCTTGTCAAAAAGCTTGGCATTCTTTTGGATCGCAGTATGGGACAATGACTATTAGCAGAACAGTGCAAGCACATGGGTTGATAGGAGATGTCAAACATTTTCTTATTCGGCTTGTTCTCTCATAGTATACGGTACAATTTGACGAACACAACCACTTTTTCAGGAGCAGATGCTTGCATAATATTAACACCATATTGTTCAAAAATTCTGAATCGTATGTGTCTTTTGGCCCCAGCATTCATCTATTGGAATCTGTGGCTGGAATGTAAGTCTCAATTTTTTGTCAATAACATGGTCTTTGTGATAACACAAAATTTGATAAAATATGCAGTTGACCAATTATACCATTTTCAGAATGTCATAGATGCCAAAGAAGTTAAACTCCAATACATTTTTCCAAATTGTCATCATCATTAGTCTAACCTCGGGGATTTGCAACTGACTATTTATTAAGTTAATCTTTGATGGTGGCTCGTGGGGCAACAAAACTGTCTCTGGATGGATATTTCGTGATTATAAAGGAAAATCATTGAGGCCATATAAAGTTAATTATAGCTCAACAACAAATACCATTGTCGACAAAAATGATGGTACTTTGATAGTCTGATAAAAGTTTATGCATATCATAGGATCAGGGAATGCAGTGGCAAAAGTATTGTCTGAGACTGTCACACTAGTCACATGGCCAAATTTATGGTTGAAGAGTGGAATATATTGTTGACCTCATGAATCAGGTTCAATATGAACGAGTGGCAGACTAACTTTAAATGACTCCAACTACCTTGCTGATTACCACGAATCTCAATTCTACTCACATTTATGAAAAACAAGATACTTGTAACCTTGTGTGTTTAAGGCGTAGAAGGTGACTAATAAGCAAATGATTGCTGCATATTGTCTAATTGTGTTCACTTATATCAGCAAGCCTCCCATTAATAATTGGTTATGTAGATGAAGCACAAGCTGATACCAAATAAGAAAAAATAGTTTGTATCCTGAGCTGGTGCTCGTTGGTGTGTTAAGGAAGATGGAGAATCTAACAAGGTGTCCCAAGCTATCATTTCTAGAAATTGAAATTAATTATTGAATAAGTGCTCGAAAAGCTAGAAATTGGGTTTAATTTATCCCTCAAGGTGGTTAAGCTTGATAAATTTGACTTTAAAAAATTTGAAATATTACCAGAACAGCATTTTGGCATTTTTTTGGAACAATGTTTCTTTTCCATAAAGATAATATGACTTTTTTCTGTATTTCTTATAATAAACTTATGATATTTGATTTTACATCTTTATGTAAGAAGTTATATATGTTGAGTCAAAATGTTTGTCTCCCATTTTGGCAATGTAATTTTCCTTTTGTCCGGTTTTTATTGTGGTTCTCTAATACCTTAACCTTGATTATGGTTACAGAGAGGCTAGATCAAAACATCAGCGGGATTCTCACGACAGTCTGCAATCATTCTTTCCACTCTACCTGTATCTTGAAATGGACAGATTCTTCCTGCCCGGTGAGCAGATGTGTGTGTGTGCACGCTTTGTTGTTTATTGTTATGTCCCAGTTTTTTTTGGCAAAACAATTTGCATTTTAGAAGCAGTTGGCCTCGCCCAACAAACAAATAATGATACAAGTCAGAAGCAGAGAAAAAGAACATTTGAAGAAATGTAATTTTATTTGTTAAACCAAATAATTGTCAATTTACTTTGATGTTTCAGGTCTGTAGATACTGCCAACAGCAACCTGAGAAATCCACATGTTCTGTTTGTTCAACATCAGAAAACCTGTGGATCTGTGTCATATGTGGATTTGTGGGATGTGGAAGGTAAGCTCTATTGTTTTGAAACTAGATTTTCATTTCCATTTACTTAGCTGAGATACTAACTAAATAGTGCTTTACAGGTACAAATCGGCTCATGCAATTAATCACTGGAAAGAAACGCAACATTGCTATTCGCTTGAGTTGGAGACTCAACGTGTCTGGGATTATGTTGGAGATAATTATGTTCATCGGCTCATTCAGTCAAAGACCGATGGAAAGCTGGTTGAACTAAATGCCCATTGTAGAGATGGTGGTGATGAATGTGGAAGGTGTGAATGCAGTCATGATTCTTTATTTGAGAGTGCTCTCTATGAGAGCAAAATGGAAGCGGTGAGCTTTCTTTTGTAGAAAGGCAATAATATGATTGAAATATTCATTTTGATAGATAGTGAACTAGTTTACTAGTGGGAAATTGTGAGGTTACCTAGATGAGTGGTAACTGTTTAGAACTAGATTGCATTGAATATCGCATCTGTTAATCTGGTATTCAATGCCAAGTGATTATTGGGGTAAGTCTTGCTTGTTGGGAAACAATTTGTAATGAACATAGTCTTGTGTTTATGGAAACAGACAGCTGACGAATACAATAAGCTTTTGACAAGCCAGTTAGAGAATCAACGTCAGGTATGATTCACACAGACCTAAAATAATATTTCTTTTGAATTGCCAAGCTGTCATTCAAAAATCTCGACGCCTGATAAATAGGGCACATGCAATAGCTTTATGACACTAAGATGGAGGCTACGAAATCTATTAACACTCAGCTATTGTTTTTATTACTCTTACTCTTAATTCAAGTTCCCCAGGAATTCAGGTGTTAGTGTGCAATGGACAAAATCAGTATTCACAATTTGGAATTCACAGTTGACAACTTTTGCTATTTATTTGTCAGTACTATGATTCATTACTCGCCGAGGCCAAGCAGCAGAGGGATGCCGCCATTTCTGAAGCGATAGAGAAGGCTACAAATACGAAAGTACAAAAATTGCAAGCCAAGCTTGAAAAGTGTACCAAGGAGAACAACTTTCTTAGTGAGGTATAGGATTATTTTGTTACATGCTATCTTCTGTTAGTCTAGCAATACAGGACACTAAATGGCAGGATAAAATTTTGTTTTCTCGAGTATTTTGTTTCCATTTTATTGGTTAGACAAAGATACTCATTTTCTTGGCTTTTGCATCCAGGTGAACAAGAACTTGATTGCAAACCAGGAACTATGGAAGAAAAAGGTTGCAGAGCTTGAAAAGAGGTACGCACTGTGATCCTGCAGAACATCTGTAGAATATTATCCTGTAGAATCGAGAGATGAATTTGGGCATTGGTAAAATGTTTTGGTGCCTTGCTTATGCATGTGCTAAGCAAATGAGGGGTGGACAAATAGACACTGCAAAAACATTGTTCTTTTATCTTATCCACGTCTTCAAAATTATCTTTAATGAAATGCACGTTCTTCTTTGGTAGGGATGAAATTGCCATGAAAGCACGAGATGAAAAAATTGCAGATCTGGAGGAACAGGTAAATTCGCAGTGCGGTCATCCATTTGAAAATTTTCAGTCCACGAGATTCTGCTCTTAACCATTTGGTTTTTTTGATGACAGGTCAGGGATCTTATGGTGTATATTGAAGGAAAGAAAACTCTAGAGAACTGTTCAAATTCAGATGAAATCAGGGATGGCACCATTTTGCCCATGAACCCAGAGACAACTTCAAAGACAAGCCGTCACTTAGGAAAGTCAAGCAGGAAGAAACGTTAGGAATTCACAGGTGACGTAGGACTCGAGAATGAACCTCACGAGGATGTGAGCATCTATTAGATTATCAAAGCAAATTAATGTGGATATAGATTAAAAAATTCATGCTTGTAATATCTGTGTAATTAATATGCTCAAGAAAGAGGAACGTGCTTGCCACAATTCACTAAATTTTTTGAGAGCGCGCTAGAAATGGACACATTGTATTTTTACTGTATGGTATAATTGAAGATCTGTTCTTTTTCCATTGAAATGCCCCAATCATGCAACCCCCTGGCATATGACAACATGCTTTTATGAGGTGGCTTGTTTTGCATTTGTTTTTTTAGTACTCGTGGGAGAAACATTATGTTAATGGTTTTAGACTATGTTGATTGGGTACGGGTACGGGGACGTCTCGGGTACGCGGATACGCCATTTTTCAAAAACCTTGATTTGGATATGTCATGGGTACGCTTGTATATGTGTGGGTGTGTGTGTAATGCATATTACTCATTTTTTTAGTAAAACACTTGAAACTAAATATTATGAAAATATTTGTCTTTAAAATATAAAACACATGAAAATATATAATATTCATTCATTCATTACTTCAAAGACAAAATATACATTCAAAATCATGAAGGCCACTCCCATTTTTTTTCAACTTTATCATTTATTGACGCTTTCTCATAGAGGCTCACCGGTTAATTGAATCTCCTAGTGTATGCCTTAAGGGGTTCACAGGGAATGGGGTGGTATCGGCTTGGGGCACTTTGCGAGAGATGTTCTCATTCTATTCTATCATACCTACATCCCTTCATGCAGCGTTCATACCTTTTATGATTTCTCTTTGAAATCTTGAAAACCTGTAATATGGCCAAGTTTGAAACCCTGAAACCTTGGAATTTGACTAAGTCTGAAATATGATAGGGTCCTCCAAAACCTAGAATTTTCATTATAGCTCCTAGAGGTCCAAAACCACTCTCAAACATCCTTAAAGTATATAAATAAAATATTATAAGAAACTAGATGTCCATATCTAAATGTAAACATATTTATATATTGTTTGGTTTAGATTGGGGTGACGTTTTCGGTACTTTTCTGGACACCTTTGGGACGTCTCCGATAGGTACTCGAGGAGTATCAAGATGCGAAACGTGGAGGGGAGGGGTGATTCTTGCAACATAGGTTTTAGAATTATTTTTGAGACTATGAAGTCAAGACTTCCTTTTTTTCATATAAGTCTGTTTTGCAGTATTGCTTCACTCAGGGGGGAAGGCGGGAGGGGAAGAGCGAACCACTTAATTGAGAGAGGGAGGGGAGAGGGAGGAAGAGAGGCGTTGGGTTGGGCTTTGGGCTCTCAATTGATAGATCAAGGATGGCGAGGAGAGGGAGGCACTCCCTATATATAGGAGAGATTTTGAGGACGGTTTTATGTTATTTATGCTCTTGATTGATAGACCGAATGACTACCCCAAGTTGAGGCAGTTTGTTATTGCTCTCTCATTGGTTGAGTGCTTGACATCCCCACTAAGATTGAGCGCTTATCCCCCTGATGTTGGATGAGAGCACTATAACGTTAACTATATAGAGTTGATTTGCCCTTGTGTGGTTAGCTATCGGTTTGTTTTTACTATCAGTTTTGAGTTGGCTAAATGAGCTCACGTAGCGTTGTGTGAATATGTATGACTTAGATATGACTTAGATTTAGAGTTGGCCTAATGGTGAAGAACTTGTGTGAATTTGTTATCATTGCTTGCATTGTTGTTAAATAACATCCAACCTATTGTATTATTATTTATAGATTTAGAGATGGCCTAATGGTGAAGAACTTGTGCTCTTGAAAGGGAGGTCACAAGTTCAAATTCTACAGAGGCTAAGGTATGTATGCCAAATATTTAAAGCATAGTTAAGTGCCTCCTACATGATGGGAGTACAAGGTAGACTCATCTGATGTAAGTTGCCTTTTCGAGTATAAGAAAGGTGCTTGGCATTGTGGATTTTTCAAAAAGATTTTCTTTTCCTTTCCTTTTCTATAAAATTGTGATGAAGCCCCGACAAAGTGACTCCATGGATTTTTTTTTCTTTATTTAGAAAATTTCCCAGCGATTTGGAAATTATTTGTGGTTTCAATTTTAGGAGAAAAAACATTTTGGCTTTATATATCCAACTTTGACATAATAAACATGTAATTTGCGCTTCAACATCCCTTTAAAATGCTATTGAGGAATGAAAATTGGTTGATGATGGGCATAAATCTGAAAGAAAATGGTCCCTCATTGAATGTTTGAGCACTCGTAAGGTTAATATATTCATGTTATTGCAAAGTGGAGAAAAATGGTAGCACGTGTTTTTATCTTATGCATGTTACGTTAATTTGTTACAACTCGTATTTAGAGTTTGGAAAAATTATTCATCGAATTATTTGTTATTATTGTTAAATAATGTCCAACCTAGTATTGTTTCCCTGGTATAATTATCGTCGGATACTTTGCATTTCTCCAAGAAAATTATGATTTAAAAAAATTTCTAATGATTTGGACAACATTTGTGGTTTCAATTTTAGAAATTTTTTTCTTTTTATATCCAATTTTGACACAATAAACATTTAATTTGCATTTCAAAATCCTTTTAAAATGTTTCTAAAATCTTTCTTAGATGCAAATTCAAAGAGTAAGCTCAACTCAAAATATAAAAAATAGTAAAAAATAAGTCACCCTGAGATTGTAGTCTTCCAAAAATCTATAAATATAGAGTTGTAAGAGACCCATAATAAATTCAAAAGACTTGCACAACTATGAGTTGGTGGCCTTTTTAACCAAAAAAACACAATCACTTGGTAATTCCCCTTCTTTCAGTAAGGACTCAAAACACTTAGTAGAATTCATCATAGACAAAGAGACTAGAGGAAGAGAACATCTTTGTAAGTTTCGATGTAGTCTACTTTACAAGAATTGCTCTAGAAGGGGCCCTTGATGTCATAAGGAGTAAAATAAATGAGCAAACATCATCATTGGAAGAGGCAACCCCCTGGAGAATTTGTGGCACAAAAAAGATTATAGATACCAACCTTGAATGAGTTTCGAATAAGCTTGCAAGAATCCTAAGAAAGCATAACAAGGTTTGGTGTTTCTTCCACAATGAACTTTCAAGAGCTTTCTTGGTTCATCTAAAGATAAAGTGGATCCTTTGTTGCACGGTGGAATGTATTGCATTGGTTATTGTGATTGTGACACAATCTACATTGGAGAAATTAGAAAGACTATCAAAACTAGAGTTGAGGAGCATAGTATTGACATTGGGACAAATTAGAGTTCCAAATCAACTTTAGTTCACCACTTCGATAATTTGAAGCACAACATTTGCTTGGAGAAAGTTGAGATTATCTCCAATGAGAAGAAACACATAAAATGAAATCATTATAAGTCAAACATGCCCCTCCCCATCAACAAAATATCTAAGAAAGTTTGAGTTTAATTTATTGTTTAGCATTAGGATTTAATTAATTAGTTAATAGCCTCTAGGCCCGTCCATTTTGTTGAGTAATTATTTTTTATTTTTCTCAAAAACCTCCTTTATGATTTTCCTTTGGTTGTATATTTTTTATTTGCGGTGTTGTTTCTAGGGTTTATGCTTTAATGGCTACTCTATAAGGTTATCTACATTAAAGAGATGTGATTTGGACTCTTTAGTTTGTACTCCATACAATTTACGCACAACATTAAATTTGTAAAGTATTTTGTAAGAGTTTAAAGAAGTGGTGGTTGCCTATCCAAGCAATAAATTAAATGGACATTTGAATAGGGGATAATTTGAGATTATTATTTTGAATGGAATATTGAGTCACAACAACGGTCCTTTGAACAAGGCAAAAGGAAAATAAGTTTGATTCAAATTAAATTTGTAGTCACATATATCTATTGTATTTTACAAGTTAAATTTGTATTCCTTTTCTATTTTGAAATGTGATAAATATGTTCTATTTACTTATTTCTCATTCTATCTTCCTTTAACTAATAGTTGTTTTTACTTTAATTCTAAAATTTCCTTAGACAATAAGGACAAGCAACAGAAGTGAAATAAAGAACTTAGTTATAAACAAAAAGTAATTGTTCCCCCTCCACGCCGAAAATAAAAATAAAAATATATATAATTCAAATATAAACTTTTATATATATGTATATGATTAAGAAACAAAATCTTATATTATATTTTTTCACAAAGATTGTTTATTGATTGTGTAGGTTTAATAGCTTGATTACAAACAATTTTTGTATTTTGCATAAAAATTAAAAAATTAACATAAAAATAACATGTAGTTTCTTTTTTTTTATATTAGTAAATAAGGGTTGATGGATCCCTCGCCCTTGATTAAAAATAAATGAGATTATATAAAGTCATGTCCAAATCCGATAGCCATCACAATCGAATAAAAGAAGGACCGAGTCCTCGAAACACCAAGTACAAAAGATAAATACATTGATTTTTTTAGAAAACTTGTTTATTAATTGTGTAGGTTCGATAGCTTGATTACAAGCAATTTTTATATTTTTGCATAAAAATTTAAAACATAACTAAAAAATAACAAGTTTTTTTTGTTTTATATCGGTAAATAAGCGCTGATGGATCCCTCGCCTTTGATTAAAAACAAATGAGATTACATAAAGTCATGTTCAAATTTGATAGCTATTGCAATAAAACAAAAGGAGGATTAAGTCCTTGAAACACCAAGTACAAAACCAAAGAACACCCAACTTGGAATGCTGAGCTTACTAAATAAAGGCAAAAAACCCACACCTTGGGAGACCCATCCCCAACAACCCAATTACCACCACCCTAAGAACACGATCACAGCCAAAACCAATGCACCACCCTCAAGAAAAGGAGACCGCTTCAAAGAGCCACGTCCACATTGTCAAAGCCACCACCATTGCCACCAGGTACCATCATGCCACTTGCCCGTGCGCCTTTCTGCGACTGCCCACCCAAGGTCATTCTCCTTCTCCCGGCATAAAGTACCTCAATGACATGAACTTGTATCTTTTATACCTTGCGTTCTATACATATAAATTACATTAAGTTGATAAAATTTTAGAAACTATTTGCAATTAAAGAATAGATGTCTAAATTTTTTCAATGTTATCTAAAAAATATTTTATAAAAAATTAAGAAAAAAATAACTACATAAAAATGATTTGCATGTAACTTACTAGCTACCAATGGAATTTTTGAAACGTGACGCAAACTTTAAGCCTTAATTTATAAACCTTTTGAAATGTAATATTTTCTAATATTAACAAGGGGCACAAAGTGCCAAGTCCCTGTGGGGCAATAGCTTCAGTGAATGATATTAATCCAATGAATGCAAGATGTAAGGGTAACTCGTCTTCCATTAGGTATTTGGTTTTCTGTGACAAGTAAAATATATTTTATATACTGGATCAAAATAACAGTTAAAGCTAAACTGATTAACAAAGAGTTGCTTTGTCAAACTCTATGATGGAAAAATATTGTAGAGGGCAAAAATAAGATATAGGAAAAAATTGACCAAATATATAAGGACGAACAATGTGAACTGAGAAAGCATAAGCAATGATTCTAGGTAAACTTAAAGGATCTATGGAACAGGGTGAGAAATGCATAAAAGAGAGTGAACTCGCTGCTATGAGACGACACCATGAGTCAAGATTGAATAGGGATCTTCAAGAAGCCTCTATAATTTTAGATTAACAATATAATACATATGCCTTTTATAAGAAAAAGAAACAATATCTCATTATAGAATGGATCTGGAACACGATAATTATGGCTACGTATTTGTTTTCCTGGCCATGGATGCATATGGTTATGTTCTAACCCCTGTTGCATATAGTGATTTCGCATGTCTCTTAGTGTTGCCTTTTTTCAGCACTATGTACATTGTTTGGCAACATTTACTCAATTTGAGAAGAAAGATTGGATGTGTGTTGAAAGATGATGAAATTTCTTTTTTTTTCAAGAGACATCCAATCTCGTTTCTCAAACTGCATATGTTGCAGGCCCAAGAATGCATTTGAATTTCTTTCGTCGCTGCAAATGTAGAAAACAATTATACCATAAATATTGGATTTTAAACAAATTTGAATTTATAATTTATACAATATATACAAAAATAAATCTGAGTTTATATAACACAAAAAAAGGGGTTGGAAAATGGATCTAATTTTATAGAACATTAAAATTAAGATGTAATTTATATAATATTTTTATACAAAATTTAAATAAATCTAAGTTTATACAACACAGTTTGAACATATCTAAATAGTTGTAAATATAATACACAATTTAAACAAATATGAATTTATGTAATACAAAAATACATAAAAATAAATCCAAGTTTATAAAAACACAGAAATTGGCAGCAAAAGATGGATCTAATTAAAATGAACATTAAAAATGGATCTGACGAAGATTAAGCTAAATAACTTATTATACAACACTTAAAAATAGAAAAATTGTAAAAATCTTACTGGGTGCTAACTAGAAATACACAATTTAAAAAAAAAACAAACAAACATAATAAATAGATTATACCACGAGAATCTAACCAGTGATCATATAAAATATTCTAAGTGAGATAACTGTAATAAGCACGTGATATCTAACAATCACCGATTACTATCAATATATGAAACTCATCATAACACAACATAAAAAGTAATTACAAATAGCTAGACACTACTAATATAATACACAACCACTGCTATCCTTCCAAAGTAAATAAGTAATTACAACTCTTCATAACAATGTTTTCAATAATAAATACAATACAATACAATCTACGTAAATAAGATACATGGCTCTTTCAGAGCATAGTTCTAGAACTCAAGTATCTATGGCAATCTCAAGTGTTGTCTCGATAAGTAATAATATCATGGGAAGGGAGAGCATCATCCGAGCGCTTTTCCATACCAACCACGGACCAATGATCCTCTGCACTAATCCCATCAAGGAATGACCCTCCCTTCACGGATGAGTATATAGTGACGATGCAGGAATCCAGAGAGACAAACAAATACCTCTGTGTTGTATGATTTTTAAAACTAAACATGCAGTGTATCATAATAAAATTATTCTATTGCAAGGTATCACACAAACATGTAAATCATATTCATGAAATGATAGTGTCTCACTAAACATACTTTATCTAAAGTTTTAATAATAATAAATAATAATGATCTGTAGATCAATCAAATTTATACACCTCACTTGATTGGATTGCCTTCATTTGGCATTGTGATGCTAGTAAGTTAGTGAAGTCTGTTTCACTCCTTAGTATCAACAATGCAAGATTGGTCAAACATAATTTAACTACGAGATTTATATAATTTACATCATACTAGCAATCATATCACATAACTTGCTAAACATAAGAGTTATCAAAGCATACATTTATCCTGTCGAATGTATGAATGAATCTTACATTATTTTCTATCGTTTATTAAAAATAATGATTATAATTTATACCACCCAGATAAAATACATATTTAATTACAGGTTTTAACTACCACAATTAGTTTCCATCATACTACACCCTATGACAACCTATATTATCATAATCTAGTAATCTAAGATATTACTACTAATTTTGCATAATCAATCATATAAATTAGTCTTAAATACATGGAAATATAAACTTCTTATTCAAGCAACTACATATAACAAAGCAAGTCACAATTTTCATGAAATACAAGATATTCTTTCTTAACCAATATTACACTCTCAAAGACTGTATGCATGCATATCTAAATCCTTACTAACTATCACAAAACATGTTATACATAGTAATAACTAACATGTATACATTTAATTAGTCAAATGTAGGTGTAAGTCTAATCATATTAATTACAATATGCACCATCTAGATATAACATATATTTATACTATAGTACTCTATGATATCCCATATTATCATAGTTCATTCTTACGAACACAACTACACAATTATGAGTAACCAATCCTACAATTCTAAGAACGAACGACCCAACATCATACATACTAATCCATCAAGTATGGGTTTATACCACTTGAATGTACTCTACGTTGGAACTTTATATTAGTATTCAAAAGAACTCAACTCATAAGCACACATCACGATGTTTCATATTAGTACAAACTATGAGTATATTTTGTACTACACACAAGTATTCATTACTATATGCGAATATGTTTTAACAATTATGTCATGTTATTCTCAAAGAGTCAGATATTTCATAGCTAAATTATTCATAATCTTACATTTAAACAACTTAACTCTTTTTCTTGGTGATTGTTTTTGCATGATTATAGTTATGGTCCCACAAATACCTTAAAACTTATTACAACCATATATTTAATTATAGGTATAAGCCTTATAAACGAGCACTTGTACATGCACCATATGTAAGTACATAAATGATATATAAATACTATACCACTGTTTATTTATACTTCTAATCAAGAGTTACTTAAAGATAATTATAACTCTAATTGAGGATTTCAAATCACATAACTTATCTCAAAATAATGAAAAGCCATGCTAAGTTATAAATATGCATCTATCATTAAATGTTAGGTTAGGAGCCTAGGACTTTATTTGACACAATTTCATAACTCTCGATTCCCATGACCAATTCTTATACATTATATTCTTCCAATACTCATAGATTCTTCAGGTGACAATGTTGCTTGTAAATATAAATACATATAACTATGGTTCAAACTTATGTTAATTATCTCATAATCTATGTTATATGTTGAATGATTATGATTCTTATTAACCCTCTGAGTCAAAACATATGATCAATATCCTCTACAATAGCGTTGGTATGCACATAAAACATAAATTTCTATTAAACATAGTTTTATAGTTTACAATCATCAGTGAAACTATAATTAGAGAATCACACCCCTTCATTCAAGTATAAGCTAGTAAACATAAGTATACCTATGTTCTTTTTACGTATTCAACAATATGTAGCTTTTATAGTTTTACATCTATACAATAGATTTTGTACCCCAAACTACATAATAAGCATATCATGGTTATCAAAAAATACTGAAAGACCTCATTTTATACTTCACATGCTTTAGTGAATACTATTTTTAGGATTCCGATAAGTTATAACTACAGTGTTTTTAATCCAACTATCAAATTTATACATTTTAAAATAGGATCAATTACGTTGATCATTAATCATAAATCATGTTCATGTTTCAATATGTACACATATCCAAGCTCATACACAACTCAAAATGTATTTGTGATCTTAACTCAATCTCATAGGTTTAATATTACTCGAAGCATTACTTATCTCAAGTTAATTATAAAAAATGTCTAAATACACGGGATTATTATATAAATATAACATGGTTGAATTTGCTAAAGCAAGTGTTTTATTTTCAAGGTCATAAATTAACTCAGCTCAAAAATTCATTCCCACATTTAATAAAGTAAAACTAATTTTTCATTTTAAATCCCATCTTATGGCCCAATTAAGTATTTAAGTCCAACATATTATTTTAGGTATAAGGTTGTCATATTTGGCATTCGGTTGGTTTTCAGCATACCAAAACGCTTCATTAATGAGGCCCTCATTACATTTTTATTTACCCAACTGCTAGACACTAAACCTACTTCACCCGCTTTGAATAAACTACTACAATTTAATTTTCATTGCACAGGTGGAATATAACATCAACGATGTCATTAACACAACATATTGGATGAGGGTTATTATTGGGCGACGCCCTTAGGTATTATAATGAACAATGTTCAGTAAATTAATGACACCATCCTAGCTACTATTTCACACAGACTGAATTGCATGGGTATGGTGATGTCATTATACATAGTCTAGCTAAAAATAAGATAATATAGACTTCGTAAACATTGCATATGCTAGAAAAATATACAACGATTGACCTTGTTCACAAAATCCAACGATTCCATAAATCATACAGACTAGAATATTTATTATTTACATTGACGCCCCCTACAGATATATTTAAACACTTCTAATTTCATACTGAAAACTTGAGACACGGGAGTTCTATCCATGTAAGGCTTCAGAGTAAATCGACGCCTAAACATTTAACTGCATAAAGTGTTATGGATAGTAGTATTTACCATTGTATAAAGTGTTTCGACTTATTTACACAATACTATATATATATATATATATATATATATATATATATATATATATATATATAGCAACACACATTTATCCAATTGTGTATAAGAATAAAAAGATTTACAGAATGTCCAGTTAGATTTATAAATTAAAAAAAAAAACATTTTTTTTAAAATTGTACACAGTTTATGTTTTTCATTTAATTATATATTCATATGTATGGCACTAGCAGAAAGATTATAAGCCGTATTAATGGGATCGACTCATTGTGTGGTTAAGAATGAGTATATAACAACACATATTATATTGTTTTCTCATATTATAAGGCCTTTCAATAATGTGATAATATAGAGAATATTATATGGCCGCTTCAACACATATTACCCAATTTTCATTTCCCAATGATTCAATTTCATATAAGTAAATATAAATATCCTATGCCAAATTTAAATCACTAACTACAGTGTACTAAAACAAAACACACAGAAGATAAGATTTTTTTCGTCATGGCTAAATTGTCTACCTAACAGCCTGACTATCTTCGATTCATTTGGTCATGCTTGCTAACTCCCCTCTCCTCCAAATGCCCTTTCTTTTTTTGTGCTACACCCTCCCTAGTTGTCTCTCCTTGCAATTTTCCTTTTGGAATTAATTATGATGTCCCCTCTTTTCATAATTTCCATTGTATTAAATAGGCGTAGCCCTTTTTAACAGATTTTTTTTCTTTTTTTTCTCTTTATTTAAATTTTTTTTCCTCTTTTTAGTTTTTATTCGCTTTATTCCCTTTATGAAGCTTCCTTATTTTTTTAATATATTTTTCTAAATTCAATAGTTAATTACAACATATTTAATAATTTATAATACAAATTTAATAATGTTAATTTATCTATATTAAGTCATTATCCAATAATAATAAATCGTTAAGTCTAATAATGATATTTTTAAATATCATTATGATAATGAGCTTGTGTTCTCAACATTATTAAGATATATTAGTTGGTTCACATACGATAGTTTTAATCGCTAGTCACATAAGATCCATTTATCTAAGCATCAATCTAAGCTATCATAACAACTAATCATGCATAAACTATTAAATTATGCTAACAACCCATGTATAAATAAATTTTTAATGTAAACAAGATCACAATATATTATGCTAACCACTTATTATGCATATAATATGTGCCAGTTATTTGTGGTGTGTGCAGGGTTCTAGCAAGTTTCTCTATCGTCTTCTGACATCTTCATCTACGCCACCCTCTCCAATGATGCTCTCCCTCCATCACACTTTGAAGGATGAGTTCCCATGCATCAAACTTACAACAAACAAATAGTTAGATCATAACAACATGATAAACTTACATCATAAAATGTAACTGAAATAACAAATCAACATGCTCTTAATGTAAATATAAACACTACAACTAATTCATAGCAATATAAACATATAAGTTAAGCAATATCCTATTGCCCCATAACAACATATATCTTATAATTTAGATAAAAATAGCCAAATCTAAATCTGTCAACTATAGATATCCACAAATAATTTAGCAAATTTATCCGACGAAAAATCAAGATGTAACAAAATTATAATACTTAAACTAAACTAAAATCATGACTCAGATTAAATTAAAATTAAAATGAAAATTCAAATTGAAATAATGACAAAAAAAATTAACAGTTGAATTAAAATGAACTTAAATTAAATTTATAATTTTATACAAAAATTGAAATAATGACAAAATAATTAACACTTGAATCAAAATAAAGTTAAATTAAAATACTGACAAACAATTTTTAACAAATATATCTTGCATAATGACGTAACATATCTTTCTAATATTTTATGTCAAATAGTTCATGTGTTTTGAAAATGCTTTGACACTTTGCATTTACATTTACATTTATCAAAGTATTTACAATTATAATATTAAAAAATAAAAGCTCACTGAATTATGATTTGGTGGATTTTTTGTGCTTTATTTGAAATTTATTTCTCCAAGTAGTTTTGAACTGTACCAAAAAATATGTAGTCATCATGGTATATATGTATTTCAAATATTTATGGCAAAATGATATTGAATTGAATATAGTTATTAATTTTTAAATTTAAAACTATTATATTTTCGTAAAGAGTTGTATTATTTAATAAATTTTTTAAATATTGTTAGTGTTCCTCACTATGTAGTTTTACATACATGGTTTACGAAATTTTAGTGCTTTTCATTAACAAGCAGATGCTTATGGAAATTCAAGTTCATCTTCAATACAGAAAACCATAGATTTGTGATAGTGAAATACAGGGTTTCCATTTGTTTTTCCTTGCTCACACTTAAAAAAAATTTAAGTCAGGGTTTTTTCCATTCTTGACTTTTTAAGGCAAGTTTTCATTAAAAAGTTTTTCAATCCTTGATTTATTTATTATAATTATTTTGGTTGTTATTAAGAAGCTCAATTTTCAATTTGACAGTGTTTTAAGCTAGAATTTATTAATTTAGGACAGAAATTAAAATTAAAAATAAAATTATGACAGATTAAATTAAAATTAAAACCTAATTTTATACAAAAATTAAAATAATGACATGCTAGCATGGACATGGGCTAAGAGAGGTCATATGGTCCATGGCGGGGGCTTAGGCTATAGACCAAGGTTTTTCACTGTTGTAGGAAGGATCCCTCCATTGTGGACTTGCTTGCAAGGGTTCCATACAACCAGCAGGTTGTGAATTACTACAAGGGAGGGGAAGCGCTTAACACTACCGTGACACAATAAGACATAATAAGACACAATAAGACAATAAAACACAATGTGGACAACACAATTTTTAAATACGAAAAGTACCCATCCATTGGACAACGAGTCCATATTATGAATTATCTTCCTTGCATAAGAAGGAATAAAATCAAAGTATTAAAGACAAACATTTCTCAAAGCAGTAGGGAAATTCAAACACAACAATGCACCTAGATTTGAATCTAACCGTGTTTCGAAATAACTAAAGTTTTTTTCTTTCTTTTTTTCAATTTTTTTTTACTTTTTTCCCTAATTCAAAGTAAAACACAATTGCATTTTTTACCAATATGTTTCTTAACGCTATATATTTTCATTTTGGGAGCTTCAATCAATCCTTATGTGTAATGGTAAGAAGAAAAAGTATTTTATTTTACCTGAAGTCTGAGAAAACATTTCCCTGCTATTGGTTTCAATGTGGATTACGTAATTTTTTTTTAGTTCTTACCGATTAGAAAAAAAAATCTATATAATAAGATCAATGTTTTTGGCATTGCAAAGTAGAGCATAAAATTTTCATAAAATAAGGTCAAAATATTTTTCAATTATTCGAAAATGAGGTTCAAATTTTTGCCATTGTTGATAAGAGATTAAATTTACAAAAAATTAGCTTAGAAAACCTTCAGTTTTTTAGGAGCTTAGTATAGATAAACTAAATGTTTAAATTTTTTTATTTAAACACATATTAGCTTACAATTGTGGTAGGAAAAATAGAACTTAATATTCTATTTGCACTACTTTCCTCAAATATAATGTTTCGAAAGGAAGAATTTTGGGAGAAAAAAGAAAGAAAACACCCCAGATTGATTTACTGTCGCTTTCATTTAAATGAGAAGCATATAGCTAAGACAACCTTTGAAGTCATTTCCCATCTGAAAGTCATAACCTGGATCAAGTATCCAACCCTTCAGGGGACGCTCTCTATCCCAGTTGTTTAGACTACCCTACTCCTTAATTACCTAGATTTTTACAATAAAACACAGTTGCATTTCTTACCAATATGTTTTTTAAATGTTGTGCATTTTCATATTGGGAACTTCAATCAATCCTTATGTGTAGTGGTAAGAAGAAAAAGGCCTTAAACCATTTTGTAAGCCCTGGATTTTTGTTAGAATAACTACAATTAAAGATGTTGAAGAAATGTCTGTTGTTAAATCCATGCATTGCATGTCTCCTCTTTTGCCTTGAGATCAATGTCAACATAATGACAACAACAGTTACAGATGGCACCATCGCCATCACTGGCTGACAGTTCTAAATATTCACAACGTACATATGTACAGAGCAAATTTGTTTTGATACGGTGGATAATTAAGACCATCTTAATTTTTGTGAAGGTAAAAATAACATGAATTTTTGTCATCCAATCAAGGCATAACATATATATGACCAGTTAAAGACCTTACAATTAATCTAGGTTTAAGGTTCACATAATTCTCAGCTGACTAAATGATATAGTTTGATTGGTTGACATAGAAGAAAATAATCGATGGTTAATTGTGTTGGATTTTCTCTTTGGTCGACACTGAAGCCTCTTCCCAATAGGCTACTACGCTAGCCCTATCACATGAGGGTTGAGTTTCGTGCGCTCACTCGAAGCATGCAATGAAAGACCGATTCCCAAAGACTTTGAAACATGACATGTGTTTACTCATTTCTTATCAAATAAATATCCTACTATAGTTTCTCAACAGATTATACTACCATCACTAGCTAAATATAAAAGAAAGGAACTCATGACTTCATTTACTTAACACATTTCAATATTCAACATAGTCCATTGCTCAAAATACCATATGATAAACATTGAATTCTTATTAAGCACTTATAGATTACAAGACAAAATGCTCTATATCCCTTCAAAGGTTCACACCCGAATCCCCCTGTGAATGCTTACAATAGGGGTTTTTATACTTGCTTTGCCCTATCCAAGTGTCAAGTTCCCAACCCAGAATAGACACATGGCACACAGACTCACAATAGACTGAGAGTCATGGCTCTTACAATTAATTATTCATATATAATTGAGCCTCTACACCCCTAGATGCTTGCTCTATGTTATACATTCATTTTTCAAGTGTTTAATTCTTCATGGGCTGTACAAGCCCTCTGATCGGTGGGGTTGAAGTGTCCTATTTGATTTACTCTTCAAATTAATTCCACGTTCCTTGCGCTCCACTTCCCTTGCACTCCCCTAGTCTTCCACTTCTTGTTCCAGATCTTTTGTTCTCAAGTTCTTCATGCCACATTCTCTTGACTAGGTCCTCTCACGTTGGGTCTTCTGTGCCATTGTCGTTCCGCATCTTTCAACTCTCACGTTACTAGTCTCGTGCCATGGTCCTCCCACACCATGGTTCTTCCACACTGTGTTCGTACTTGCATAAAAACAAACAATGGTCCCTCCACGCTGCTCACCAAAATTTAAACAAATACTTGGTCAAAATTGAAGGGCCAACATCACCCCACACTAAGTTGTTAGTCCATCTCAGACTAAGTTATACTGGCATCCTCAAGGAACTCAAGCCCTTTTTGCTTGAGTTCTTTCCTCAGCTCATCCCAATGGGATAAGGTATCGAGAAATTTATTAGTTATTTTCTCAATGGCCTCCTTAACTGCTTTCAACTCTTCAAGTTGAAATTGGGGTCTCAGTCTTCATCTATTCCTCCAGGGCTATGTTAGCTTCATTCTGCATGTTCTCCAATTCAGAGCCCTCCTTGTCAACCTGTCCTCGAAGTATGGCAAAATTGGCATTTATATGTTGACGATGGTTATTAATAGCATCTTCCATCATTTTCACATTCTTGAATTCCTTCACACACTCGGTGCAGTCTTTTATTAATAGAGCTGCATCAACTACTTGTTGCCTCAAGACCTCCTCATCATTGAGTTGAGCTTCTATTATTTTATTTGGGTGCACCATGCATGCAAAAATTCCATCCAAAATTGAGATAACCTTCCTAAATATTTCTAAAATATTATGGCAAATATATATTGTAGTGGTGAACTATTCCAAAAGTTCTTGGGACTCATCTCCAGGCACAGGGCACTCATTTTTTTTGACCAAAAGTTCAACCAATGTCTCTAATTTTCCTAGGGCATCCCCATCCAATGGTATGCCATATGCCAGTGCTAGCTCTTCCTTCAAAATTGTTTTGTAAAGGCTTAATACCCTTACCTTAGCCTCGATGGTCTCTTGAAGTTGCTGCTTTAAGGAGGCCACTTCCTGTGCTAGCACCTGTTTTTCAACATACACTTTATTATACATTTCCACCACCTTGTCATGTTTCTTTTCGGCCATGCGTAAGTTTGACTCCGATAAAATATTTTGGCATATCACTTCCATGGAAAGTTAAAAAAATGCAGTGCTTGTCATTATCAGGGAGAGCTTTTGTGGATCAAATTTCATGAGGTTTGGTAGTCCTGAAGCATCTGGGCTCGAAAAAATGTAATCCAATGGAACATCGAACTAAGGTTCTTCATTATACATCTCCAAAAGGAAAGATAATTGCTTCCTTGTTTCTTGAGTCACGTCATTGAGGTGGAAATGCTTCTTAAGATAGATTTTTTGTTCATCTATGCTAAACTCATATCACTCGCATAGATTAGATGACACTCTCTATTTTAGTTCCCCCTCAGCTGCCCCTTCCACTTTTTTGGGTCTCACTCAAGTTCTTGATGGCTTTCAATAATGATCCCATCCATTCCAATCCCTCCAGTATTAAATTAATCAATAGATAGGACCGCTTGTACAAGGGATGGAGTCTTCTCTAGATCACATTACAAATTATGTATTTACTCTTGGGAGGGGTCATTTTGTGTCATGTCCCCTCTCTAGTACGACATGACACTTCACGTGGATTTGCCTATTCCAAACTCTCGTAGGCAGATGGTGGTGATGAGAGAGTCATTTTTGCGATGGGATGGCTCATTATGCTCTCGAAGAAAATATATTTATTTATTTGGGGTCAAATGTTATGTTTTTAAATTTAGATGCACTTTTTATTTTATTAAATAACTTTTTATTTAAAAAGTATAATGATGTTTTACCAAGATGTATTACGAAAACTTATAGAATTTCTGAAAAGTGCTTAAATAGACCTCATGGGTCTCTCATTTGATATCCAGTTTATTTTTGATCATTGAATCTTCTTGAGCGTTTGTAAGACTTCAAAGTCTGCAAATTGTCAGATTAATCCTTGAGAACGATACCTCTCAAGCGATTTGCATAACTGAGGAAGTGGAAGATCTTCTGAAGGGTTGCACATTGGAAGTGGTCTTCAGCCATTTCATGTTGAGCTTCAGCATTCAAATTCAATTCGAAGATTAAACAATTTTTGCGTCCCCTGATAAGCCAATCGAATCATTGACCAAATTGAAGGATTTCCAGGGATATATATATATTCCGTACTAATACGGCCAGCACCTGCATATAAGGCATGGACTTTGCTAAGGGCGCCACACATATTAATTCTGATATCTGCCGCACTAAATTACCAGCCAGCGGCCAAAGGCAACAATGGACGCCGTACGGTTAGTAATCAAGGCGCAATACAGGTTTTTGGTTATCAGCGAATGAGGTTGGGTAGCCGTTGATCTAGATGCTAGTTGGAGTCTTCTAGTTTTTTTGTGAGCTGGGCGCTTATTTTTGGGGAGCTGGGCGCACTTGCCAGAGAAGACAAAGATCACACCAGTCCAGATTTGACAGGGGCAACTTTCATGTAGGTTGTATAGCGTCCCCCATTTCCAGCAGTTAATTTGTTTTGGTACAATAAGGCATCTATTACCAGGTTCAATCATATGCAATTTTTTGTTTTTGATAACATTCTAAATAGGTACAACTGTAGATGGCTGTCACTTATATATGCCAAGAGTAGTGGCTATTGTCATTTATTTTATTGAAATAATCATATTAAAGGAGATATAAGTAGCTGATTGTTTAAAAGAGTCTTTTGCAAATAGATTTATTTGATGCATGGTAAATGATTTACAAAATGTCCATGTGATATGGCTAGTCTTTGCATAGTTAGTTTCCATATACTCATGTGACGAAAAGTCCAGAAAGAATTACATCTCTGCATGTAGATTTGTTGTAAGCATTGTAAGGGTTTAAAAATCAGTCTTAGCATTCGTGTCATCAACCGACTTCAACTAAAATACTGCTCCAGTAAGCTACAAAGTTGCATGTAAACCATTTGATGAAATTACAACCAGCATTTAAGTGAAATTGTGGACAGATTTGAGTTCGGTTCATTACATTTTGGGGGGCTTGTCTTGTAGGGAAATGAGGTGCTGACCCGATGGTAGTCTTTGGAGAAGGTGGAGGCAAAGTTGGTCATGGTGGAGGAGAAGGTGGGGGAGTTGGATGAGGAGATGGTCGAAGTGGAGAAGATGGGGTAGGTGAGTGGGAAGGAGTATTATGAGGTGAAGTTGACACAGGTGGTAAACTGTGAGATGGAGATGGAGATGATGATGGTGAAGACAAAAGATGAGTTGAAGGTAAAGTACGAGGTGGTGGTTGTGGAGATGAATGATGTTGAACTAGATAGGAGGGTTGCACCTCCACTATCTTTTATTGCTTTTGGAGGCCCTACTGCCCACTTATGCTAGTGCTTGCCTCAAAAAGTATCTTTCTTAACGGTACCCGGGGGATCCTCTCCTTGGGTTCCCCATCTTGAGGGTGTTGTTTGGGGCATAACATAGAAAATAGTTTATGTACCTATTCCCCAAACAGGGTATTCTTGATCTTAATACTGGTCATGCTTGTTTCTCCCCTCTCTGTATAGACCTTTTTACCAAGATATACAAACATCTTTCAGAGGGTGTGGCACTCTACTTTGATATATTCTTCTTATATATTGATTGGTTATGCATCATTGATTCTATTTACAAAATCAATGAAGTAGCACACAAAGAAGACATATGATAGCTTAAGCCACACTGAGAGCTCCCTCGAAAGATTTATTTGAATACGTGCCAGGGAGAAGTGTTGTTTCACAATGAATTCTACTTGATCTTCTATTTGGGAGGCTATATCCTTGGGAATGCACCATTCATTCCCAAAATTCACCTTCATTCCATAAAACCAATATCTCATCTTTAATTTATATGTTGGAGTGATGTGCTGAGGGCAAGTGAAAGATTTGTAGTGCTCAGTGGGGGACTTGTGAGTCGGGGGATACACCCACTTCAAAGGTCCTGAACTGTAGTTAGGCACACTGATTTCAACAAAAACAAATAATAATAAGATTACCCCTTAAGGAAACCTGAACTTAGGTATTGTATGCACCTTCTCTCCATCTTCAACTATCTTTTGGGCAAAGTACTTGGTTTGTTATGTGAAGGTGGGCCATATCCACCTCCTTCCATCAATCGATCCCTCTGAACTTGGTGAAATTGATTCACACTGTGACTCTTAGGGTGGGATCCTATAGGTTTCTCATGTGCATTACATATCCCTACTTTTGATACATAAGCACAGTGGTGGTCTACCTAGATTTCCTCTGTATCTACCAAGTCATCCAATTCATTGACCCCTGAGCACTGGAGTCCTATGACCTTACTTACCTCTTTGCACTGATCTTCATGTTGTGCCTTGTGAAGTGGATGTAATCCTCATGAACGTGTGAGAGGAGGAACTGAACTGCCTCAATAGGCTTTCCAAAATATGATATTTTGAAGAGTTGAAAAAGGCCAGCTTTGTCTAGCTGGTTCTTGATGGTCAGGTCATAAATTACTTGGTTTTGTGTGTTGGTGGTTTGGACCTGATAATCATTTTGCAACTGCACCTTATTTCTTGATTGACTGTAGTCAAACACGGTCACAGTTACCACCTTAGAGACCCAATTTTCCATGTGCAAGACCGACTCAAGGTATTACATCTCTTTTATGTAAATGGTTTGAGAGGGAGATAGTGGGGCGATCTATGATGAGGATGCATGTGCTTGCTTTCCCTTTTTTACCATTTTAGCTTCTTCCACACTCTCACTCTGAAATTCTATGCATTGATCTTATATTACTGTCTCTTTTAGGTCTTCAAAAGGCTCATCTTTTATATGGAACCAAACTCCTCCGCTTACCTCTCTCTCTTTTGGTATGGTTGACATTTTTTCAAGTCTTTTTGCCTTTTTTTATCATATTACCCTTCGTGGCACTTGAAGGTTAACCCTCGGCCATCCCACATTCCTAAATGAATACGTGGTGGTATTCAATGTTGCCTTAGCTCTCGATCTTCACACTTCAACAATGGTGAAACCTGCAACCTACAATTTTTACAAAAAATGACCTCAACCCACTTCTACACGCATTTGCTCTTAACAATCTTCCTCCACTTAGAAATCCTCTTCACGTCTTTATATATTTCTCAATCACTTTGTTCTGTAATGAAATTGACTTCATCTCTGGTTCTCTAGTTTGTTAAGCACTTGAAGATTATAGCAAGGTAAAGTGTAGAATGGATTTGACTTTGTTATTTATAGGTCCTTCGACCAGTTTACCTCACTAATTTCTTTCCTACTTTGTCATTTCCAATCATAAATGTGTATCTTCTAATGGTCTTTGTACTTCAGATCTTGCATCGAGACTTTAGTGTTCCAATAAACCTATCCCATCATTCCACTCACACATTTTCTCACATGCTTGTTGTTATGGCTACCCTTATCACATTTATGGTCCATTCCTTCTAGTACCTTTCTTGGAAGTGGGTAATGACTGTCCCATTTTTTTTAGTAGTGGAAACCAGTTGTCATGCAAATGATAGGAATTTATTGTATTAAATGACTTTCATGCCCTTAATCACTTGCATGCCATGTATGACTCTTACACCCTTGAACCTTATGCACCCACATGTTATGTATTATATTTCTTATACATAATATCTTACCCCCCAAAAAAAAGTTCATGGTCCTCCACGAAAATAACTAGACAAATTTTTTGAAAAGAGAGTCGCACACCTGAAGGGCAGTGCTTTTTATTGAAAGCCATAAATCCTAATCTAATGGCCTTAAGCCTTATTAAAATAAATTACACAAACTTAAATAGAATCATAATACAACTAAATTTGACTCCCTTTATAGTGTCTTGGGAGGAATTGACCATCTATTCACTTTTGCCGATAGGCACCAATATGTTTAATACTATGAATTATGAATGGCCCACCCCAATGAATGTGGAGATTATCAGGGTGGCACACGAACTTAGAATCATAGAGTAGAACTTTCATACATGGGGTGAAGATTTTGTACTTTAGATGGTGATCATGCCATGCTTTCTATTTCCGTTTCTCAACATCATGATTCCAGTGGGCAAGGAACTGAGCCTCATCAAGTTTTGTGAGTTCATCAAGCCAAGATTTCAAAGATGTATCATCGTCAAGGCTTCCTATACATGCTTTTTGGAGAGATGGAAGTAGGAACTCAACTATAATAATTGCTTCTTTTCCATATACTAATTTAAATGGTGTATTTTTATTTAGGCATTTATATGTGGTCTGGTATGCCCAAAGTACTATAGGTACCCTATCATCCCAATCAGTTTTACCAATATTATAGTTTTTTATCAAAGTGGTACCAAGGATCTTGTTGAAGGATTTAGTTATTCCATTGGCTTGTGGGTGGTATGGTGTTATCTTGTGATGCGTGATCATGAATTTGGCCAATATGATTCGAATTGTCTCATTCAAGAAGTGGGTTCCATGGTCATTGGTGAAACTTAGAAGACATCCAAAGCGTGTTATTATGTTTTTCTAGATGAACCATGTGGTAGTCACTATCGTATAATATTTGGTTGGTGCTGTCTCAACCTAGCATGTTAAGTAGTCAGTTGTTGTAATTATGTACCATGAGCCTGTTCTTTGTCCTGCTAGAGTGATGGACCCCACGAAGTCGATAGCCCACTTTTTGAATGGTTATTGAGAATAAATTGGTCACAATGACATGGCATATCTTCTATTAGGGTCTTCCCACATGTTGGAAAATATCACATTACTTTGCATATGCCTTTGCATCTTTAAATAAAGTCAGCCACCAAAGTCCAACGAGCAACACCTTACACGTGGTAGCCTCTCCAGCATAATGTCCTTTGATAATACCTTCATGGACTTCTCATAATACCTCAAGGTGTTCATGTTTCATTACATAATGGTGCAGTACCTCGTCATGGTCCATATTATAGATCTCTTTCTATTATTTGATAAGGTACAACACGAACTGCAAGTTGTTTCTTTTTTTGTAAAGTGAGGGAATTAGGGTCACATCCATTATTGAGGAATTCTGCAATATCTTCTAGTTGTTTAGGCACCCTAGTGACTTAGAAGAGTTGTATGTTAGGAAGGTCATCTTCTATAGCATGTGGAGGTTCATTTTCAATTTGGGATAAGTGATCGGGTCCACAATTGGTTTTCCTAGGTTTTACTACAACAAAAAATTAGAATTATTGGAAGAGAACTATCCAGTGGTAAATTATTTCATGGATAACTGACTTGTTGATGAGATACTTTAGAGCCTCATGGTTAGTGTATAATATAAATGGTGTGGTTGGAAGGTATTGTCTGAATTTTTGTAGCATGTAAACCATAGAAAAGGCTTCGCATTCAGTGGTGGTATAGTTCCTTTTGGTTGATGTGATTTTTCTACTGGTGAAATAGATGGGATGGTCCAAATTTCCCTCTCTTGGTTGTGCAAGTGTGCCAACTATTGTGCCAGATGCATCAACATGGACATGAAAGGATTTTTTCCAATCTAGAAATTTTAAGATAAGAGTGGTAACTAGTCTTTCCTTTAGAGTTTCAAACGTTGCTTTGCTAGAATTAAGCAATATAAATTATTCATTATGATTTAATAGTTCTTCCAAGGGTGCTGCAATCTTGGCATAACCTTGAATGAACTTCCTGTAGTAACCCGTGTGTCTTAAGAATGCACGAACCTCACACTGATTTTTTGATGTTAGTAGATAGAAAATGATAGAGACCTTGGTTGGATCTACCAGGAGTCCCTCTTTACAAATGATATGCCCAGGGAGTACCTCAAAAGGTGTCACAAATAGACATTTCTTTAAATTTAAAGAAATTTATAACAGTCGATAGCGCTCAAGCATGAGCATTAGATTGGCACAATGGTCTTTGATCAACGCGTATAACATCCAATCATGTAAGTATACTTGGAGAAACTTATGGATAAAATCTTTGAAAGCCTCCATTGCTACCCATGAGAATACCATCAGGGCATTTTTCAAACCGAAAGGCATGATGGTATAGATAAAAGAGCCCCATTCCATAGAAAATGTGGTCTTAGAATGATATTCCTCAGCTATTTAGACTTGCTAATACCCTAAGAACCCATTGATAAAGGAGTATATCTCACAATCGGTAACACCTTCTAGTATTTCCTCCATGAAAGGTGTTGGGAAAGGATTAGAGACACAGGATGTATTCAAAACACTATAATCCATGCAGATACGAATATGTCCATCCTTTTTGATACTGATTACCATAGGAATTACCCATTAAAATTCATCAATAGGAGTAATTATTTTGGCATGAAACATGTTATCGATCTCTTCTTTCACACACGCTCAAAGGTTAGGGTTAATCCGGTATGGGCATTTCCTCACAGGGTGAGCATCATCAATCAAATTTATATGCATCTTTCAGAGAGAAGGGTGAACCCCTTTCATTTCACTATAGTTCCTTGGAAACACATCCTAATACTCTTTCAACAGCTCAAATATTTGTAAAATTTTTATCTCGATCCAGTACTTTTCAATGGCTGCTACCTTAGTTCCTGCTCTGTATGAATGTTAAGTTGATTAGTTTGAATGGGCCCATGATAAGGGTTGTCTATGGGGGAGTTGGTGTCTGAAATAGTTCATGAGTCAGTACTTATAAGAGCATGTAGGTTGTTACTCAATGGATCAAATGGAGTAGACCCTTCTCCTTTTTCTACTTGAAAGATGAGCTTCTGCTTTTCTAGGTGGATTTCTTCATGGTGTTATTCATTAGGGACTATCGGTAGTGTAATATTTGATTGTATGGGGGGATCAATGAATAAACCCAACAATTCCTCTAGTTCATGATGATTATGATGTAGGTGGTCTTCTACCAAACTTTGATATCCAATGATTGCTTTATGTATGGTATGAAGAGTAAGGCACAGGTCCATCCTTGGTGAAGAATAAGAAAGTGATGATGTCATGTTTTCCTTTAGTAGCTGCTAAAACATTGTTCCATGTGCCTTTCTTCATGTATGTACCAAGATCGTACCCAAGCGCGTAAGGTTCCATAAAATATATGGACCCATAGGTATTCTAATAAAAATGTTTCCTCAGCTTGTCATATTATTCCACATGCCTCAGGTGAAGTTTAGGTGCTTGTATGCCACTATAACTAAGTGTACCTCTAATATTATTATCATGGTGGAATCTATGATATAGAGTAGCTCAGACTTGATCCCAATATAAAGGGTTCTCTTTATGCATATGCCACCACCTAATGATGGTACCATCAAAAATGTGGTCTAATGACCTTATTCGTTCATCTTTTGTACCATAAAACTCTTTGGGGTGCTAGACAAAATAATCACCTCCATTTGTCCTTGGAACTGTGGGGATTCATTAAGTCTCTCCAACGATGGCCCCTCTAATGGTCCTCATAATACTAAACCTATGAGGTGCATAAATTTGTGACACTTAAGAAGCTAGCATGGAAGTTTTTGTCTCTGTTGATCATGTTGCATAATCTTCCAGTAAGGTCAAAATCACCATGGCCCCAATAGTTGAAAGCATTACTTATTATAGCCAAGATAGACTGGTTATCCATATAGTAAAGAATATTGTCTGGCATTAGATCATGCTATTCATCATGTTGAGTAATCACATTATACAGATTGTTGTGTCTTCATCAGTGCGTACAGGCTCGATATAGGGTGGTATTGATGTTTGGTCTAAGGGTATTATCACGTGTTGAGCTATATTCTCAAAGTTAATGTATCATTTTTTAAATCTCAAATATGCATGATTTTCATAGCACCAGGGCCTTCCCAGTAAGGCTAGGTAGTCATTAGCCTCTACCACCTCCAAAACCTCAAAATCTACTTTGAAGGGAACCCCAAGTATTTCAACGATGACATTTTTAAGGAGTTTGATAAGATGCACATGTGTCTTGTTTACCATGAACAAGACATGAGGTGAAGGTTACAAGGTTGGACTTGACATTTTCCCCCAGGCATATTTAGTGAGAACATTTACTTTAGTGCCAATATCCACTAGAATATCCCAAATTACCCATCCGTTGATATCAACATTAATTAATATTTCTCCGTCTTTTATGGAAGTGGAACTAGGACTTTCCTAATGTCGATCATGGTTTAAATATTAATATTCACTTTACCGAATTAGTTGAGTGTGGGTTTCATTTGGTAGGTGAGCTTGACCTTTAAACTAGATGCTAAGCTAGGAAATGATGTCTTCATCAAACATGTATTTGCATAATTCCTAAAAACTATCCTACATTACTGGAGGTTCAGTTTCCATTTGCACTATGACACACTGTGTGACATCCCTATCCTTAAGGTATTTAATCTCACCTTGGAACTCATGCACAAATGCCATTGTATCCTAAAAAACATCCTTTTGTTGAAGTGCATCAGGGTACTTCCTAGCCTGTGGTTCTCCCTGATGTACCTTTTCAATTGGGTTAGGTGTAGATTATGTCTGGCCCTTACTATAAGTAGTCATATTTAATTGATGTATAATAGGGATGGTTGGTCGAGCGTTCCATTATGGTTTGTCTATATGGATCATACCAGTGCCTTTTTCACTACGGTCCATTATGATGGCTGCATATAAATCTGGGCACTCTTCTAGTCGATGGTCATTTTTGTTGTAAGCACAGGTTGGGTATTTTGGGCAATCCCTCTAATAGTGGTCTGGAGAGCCACACTTGTATAAATTCTTTGGTGAAAATATACTATCACCTCATCCTCATCCTCTTCCATGCCCACTATAGCCACCATTGTTCTAGGAACCAACGACTAAGGCTTGGTGCATGTCATGCGCTCTAGCCTCATGAATATCAGTAATTGGATGAAAATCATTGGTATCATGAGTATAAGCATCATGAATATTAAAATATGTAGATACTTTAGTGCTCATTTTAAGAGTGGATAAGAGTGGAATGTGCAAATGTTCTTTCATGGGCAGTTGTTTTGTGTGTGTCCTTCAGTCTCACAATCGGTACACCAAACACCACTACGTGTCTCATGTGCATCATTTGCTGATAATTTTTTAAGATGAGAATCCATGGATGCTATTTGACCCTCCATAAAGGGACTAATCCCAGTATCCATACTTCTAACTACTTTAACACATAGGGTAGCCTCTAGAGCCTATCATGCATTGGTGAAAGTTTTTTGTGACAAGGTCCATAAAAAAGGTAATAATAATCCACCTATGAACCATTGTGCATGTTGAGAAAGATGGATTTCAAAGGGAAACTTAGAAATAAAGGTCTTGAATTGTGCATCATAGTCCTTTACGCTCTAGGTAAGTCCCTACTTTATGTCTTTTAGCACTGCTATACTTTACTGCTTAAACTCAGGAATATCAAATTCTTGTAAGAACATTGCTTTGAGTTGGTCATAGTCAACCACTGCTTGTTAAGGGTCAAATTTGAAATACCATTTGTGCATGTGTTCTAAGATGGAAGTTGCAAATTGTGTTTCCTTTTGCTCAGAGGACATGATGTCACGTGCCCTTTAAATCAGTTCACACTTATGAATATGCTCGACTGCATTTTCCACCCCTCAGTACTCAGGTAGGTGCAATGTCATTTCATAATAAACCATAGGTGGTTGAACAAATGATTATTGAGAAGATCCATCTCATGTTCTTGGAGGGGGTTTGCTTCCTTCAGTACCTCCTCCTAATCCTCCTCTAACACATCCAGTAACAGTACCTATGGGAAAAGGCATGGTGGAGGGTTGACTTCCTAGATTGGGGCCTGTATTCTAGCCTTGAGGGCCAAATCCTCTAGGTATTCCCAGTTGTGTGATGGAGTTCTCTTGAAAACAGAAAAATGTATATTCTAATTTATTGCCTAATAGTCTAGCCTTTATTTACCTTATCTATTTAGCTTCTAAATTTGTACTATCTGTATCCCAATACCTTATATGTACTCTATCTAACTCAAAGGCATGGTCATGCACTATGATGGGGGAGCCTAGTTGATTCATACTTAGTTCTTCTCTAGAAATATAGCTCATTTCTCCTTCACAAGATAAAAGTGGCAAAGGTTGTGGCCCATAAGTGATGGATTCCTCACGTGTGTCTAGCTCCCTGTGGATGTTCATAGTGATCCTCGAGTGCTCCCAATCTCTTCTCATGCCATTAACTCCCATGATCCTCTGTCGAGATTCATCATACTTCTATTCTTTTAGTGCTCATTGGCTTGTTACCATGTTGAACACATAATCTTGAACCAACCATTAGTCTCCCCTCCAAATATAAGGCTCATACACAAGAGATTCTAGCCTTCCATGGGTAGTGTTTCCAACCCAATATCAATAATTAGCTGTTTAATCTCAAAAGGAAATAATGAAAGTCATTTTCCCCTTAGTTCTTGTAAAAAATTAAACTTTACTTCTTAAGGACATGAATATGTGGTTATGACGTATTCCAGGATGTAACTATTCAAACACCTTTCCACCAATAATCAATTGCTTATATCCAGGAAACCTTCAATCATGATAAACTCCTTTGTCATTCTAGTGTCCATGACTATCTTCATCCAAGGTTTTGAGATCATCTTTGAGCATATGCTAAGACCTAGGAATGAAAAAGAATAAGGACCTCAGAAAAAAAGTCTCATACAATGAGTTGTAGAGGTTTGTTTTACCCACTATCACGCAGAAACTCCTGGTTCAAGATATGGAACCAAAAAAATTTCTTCGACACTGGTAATCCATTCTTTAATATTCTCTAATGTAATGCGCTTAAACATTTCCCATAATCATGTTTCAATTGCTTCAAGTCTTAACAACCGAACCAAAATGTTGGGTTTTCTCTTTAGGTCAACACTGAAGCTTCTTCCCAATAGGCTAGCATGCTGGGCTTTATCATGTGAAGGTTAAGTTTCATGTGCTCACCCGAAGCACACAATGAAAGACCAGTTCCCAAAGACTTTGAAACATGATATGCATTTACTCATTTCTTATCAAACAAATATCCTTCTATAGTTTCTCAATATATTATACTATCATCACTAGCTAAATATAAAAGAAAGGAACTCATAACTTCATTTACTTAACACATTTCAATATTCAACATAGTCCATTGCTCAAAATACCATATGATAAACATTGAATTCTTATTAAGTACTTATGAATTACAAGACAAAAAGCTCTATATCCCTTTAAAGATTCACACCCCAATCCCCCCATGAATGCTTACAATAGGGGTTTTTATACTTGCTTTTCCATATCCAAGTTTCAAGTTCCCAACCTAGAATCGACACATGGTGCACGGACTCACAACAGGATGAGAGTTATGGCTCTTACAATTAATTGTTCCTATATAATCAGGGCTCTGCACCCCTAGATGTATGCTCTATGTTATATGTTTATTTTCCAAGTGTTTCATTCCTCGTGGGTTGTAAAAGGCCTCCGATCGATGGGGTCAAACTGTCCTATTTGATTTATTCTTCAAACTGCTCCCACATTCATCATGCTCCACTTCTTTCACACTCCCCTAGACTTCCACTTCTTGTTCTAGATCCTTTTTTCTCAGGTTCTTCATGTCATGTTCTCTTAACTGGGTCCTCTCACGTTGGGTCTTCCATGCCATTATCCTTTTTCATCCTTCAACTCTCATGATGCTAGTCTAGTGCCATGGTCCTCATGTGCCATGGTTCTTCTGTGTTGTGCTAGTACTTACATAAAAATGGACAATGGTCCCTTTGCATTGCTCACCAAAATCAGAATAAATACTTGGTCAAAATTGAGGGGCCAACAAATTATAAATGGAAGCTAATAGATCCCCTTCAAGACTAATAATAATTTTATTTATTTTTTAACTTTAACATATTTCATGGGACCACCTACAAAATAAAAACTAAGTGATATGTACTTACTCCATATTATATAGCACAGTATCTTAATTATATGAAAAAAAAAACTAAGATAACTGTAATATTTAGTATATGCATTACAAATTAATAATAAAGTCAAATATTTAGTATATTATGCATTGAAAATTATTGATAAAGTCAAATATTTTAAATATTTAGTATATGCATTGCAAATTAATAATAAAGTCAAATGTACAATAAGTAATTATAATTATCCAATATGTACATTTCTATATTTGTACATACATTTTAGGTTCTAAATAAATTTTAAGTTTTCTTTTGCTCAACGATTAATATTTTTAGGATGCATGAGATGATCAAGATGGCACATGGTCCATGTATATGTCTAAAAAGCACCTACACAATAAAGTTTCAACATAATTAGAGCGATCATCAATGTACAACATTTAAATTGACTTCTATTTGACTTAATATATGAATTTTGTAAATAGAACCTTAAGTAAGAGTTTGGAGTCACTTTAAATATGATAATAAAATTAATTTTTGTGATACCCTAATGTTACCTGTTAGTTATAACAATAACATCACATTTAGTGGCAACCCAAATCACCATTAAGGACACCTTGATTTCACTACTCAAAGGTACCCTTTGAGCCCCAAATCATATTTTATAGTCATAAGTAGGTTCACAAGGCTTGAACCGACCCACTCTACATCCTTCATTGGTCCAATTGAGTAATTGGTTTGATTAATGATTAAATTGGGATTAATTGAGCCCCAAATCACATCGTTTAGTCGTAATTAGGTTCATGAGGCTTGACTTGGCCCAATCTACATCCATCATTAATTCAACCAAGTATTTTTTTAATTAGTGATGAAATTGGAGTAAATTGAACCCTAAATCACATCTTTTAGTCACAATTATATTCACGGGCTTGACTTGGCCCACTCTACATCTGTCATTGATCCAATCATGTAATTGGTTCAATTAGTGATAAAATTGGGGCCAGTTGAGCCCCAATTCACATCGTTTAGTCACATTTAGGTTCATAGGCTTTAAATTGGTCCATTTTACACTTGTCATTGCTCCAATAGAGTAATTAGTTCAATTATTGATAAAATTAGGGCCAATTGAGCCCAAATTACATCACTTAGTTGTAGTTAGGTTAAAGGGCCTCAAATTTTCCCACTTTACATCGATCATTGATACAAATGTGTAATTAGTTCAATCAATGAAAAAATTTGGGCTAATTTAGCCCCATCTCACATTGTTTAGTTACAATAAGTTCAAAGGGCTCAAATTGGCCCAACATATGTCATTGATCCATTTGAGTATTTTATTCAATAAATGAATAAATTGGGGACAATTGAACCCTAAATCACATTATGTAGTTTTAAATAGGTTCAAAAGCCTCAAATTGGCCCACTCTAAGTCTATCACTGTTCTAATCAAGTAACTGATTTAATTAGTGATGAAATTAGGGCCAATCAAACACAAAATTGCATTATTTACTCACAACTAGGTTCACGAGGATAAAATTGTCCCACTCTAGGATTGTATTAGTCCGATCGATCAATTTGTTTAATGAATGATGTAATTAGGGTCAATTGAGCCCCAAATTACATCATTTAGTCATAATTAATTACATGGTCCTTAAATGGCTCACTCTGCATAGTCCTTGATCTAATCGAGTAATTGGTTCAATCATTAGAATAATTGGGCCCAATTGAGCCTAAAATCATACCATTTTGTGATAATAAGGTTTGTCAAGAACATTATTATAGTTGTTAATATTTTATTCAGTTACTTTACATTTCACTACTCATAGTTGTATAAGTTATTTTTAATATACATCCTTTAGTATTAGAGAAAGAGAGGTCAAACATTTGAATGTGGGGAATCAAGAATGTGTATCCACCTTTAGCCTTGGCCCAAAGAGAGAATTATGATTATTATAGCCAATAACTTACATTGTGTAGAATATCTTGAGAACCAGTGGTGTAGGGAAAAGTCATTCACCAAACTTAACTTTCCGTTACCATGAAGCTAATGTAATTTTGGTTGGTGTAAATTATATTTAAGAGTGATCTTAGTTGGAAGAGGACATTCTTGTTGGTTTCATTTCAACCACTTCATTATAATTCAACATCTATTATCTAATTATAGGTACAACTAGTCAGTTGTCACAACAACTAAGCTATTGTCATAGTTCTAATCATTTTAGCACTTTTTTTATGTTGAATATAAGTCTTATGTTCAAAGTTTTACATTTAAATATATAATTATATTTTTATGCATTTATTGTGGTGGTGGTTGTTTTTGTTGTTATAACATATAAACATTTGTTTTTAGTTTTATAGGGTCTCTCTCTCTTTATATATATATATATAATTTTCAAAAAGAAAAGTGTCAACATCTTTTATTCCTATAAGTTAAAAAGATACATCCAGGAAACACCATCCCAGTTGGAATGTGTGAACAATAGTAGATCCAAGAAGGATCTGAAGAGAGAAAGTGCCATTACAGATGAAACACCTAAATACAAGAGAAATTAGGTAAATGGGAAGCTTACGCCTCAACTCAAAATAAAGTAGATAAAAATACAAATGATACTTAGCACTATGGATATAGTGTAGACTAGTTATCTAAGGGATATCTCCCTCACAATCGAATAACCATCAAACTATAGAGCCATGATGATTAGCTTACCTCCTTCCATGTTGCATACATCTTTTTCTAATCGATCTGCCTCCATGTTGTGCTCCCTTCAAATGTGGGTGAAAGTGATGCATATGAAATATGATGTGAGAGCTGAAATCTAGTCTAGAAGGTGATGAAGGGTGATGTTGTGGCACCGAGCCTTCCCATTAAGCCAATTACAAAATTTCAATGAGTTTGAATAGAAATTTAGCTCTGAGATCCCATAGTCCAGTGATAGGTTGATGGCCATGTGAATAGCTTACAGTTTGGCCAAGTTATTTATATTCCACCCTATCCCATGTCTGAATGAGATGTGTATCCCATGATAATGTAACAAGCCTACAATGCCACTTTGTCCTAAATTACCTTTTGAGGCACCATTACAGAAAACATGTGGACTATTTGTGTCAATTTGAAAAGCAGTAATGCATCTTAGTGTCTTTCCCTATTTAGAATGGAGGGCATCTGGGAGTGTTGAATTTGTATAGTGTAGATAATGTCAAGGGACTTTTGACTATGAAGATAGCTTCATTCCGTGTGATCCAGATGGCCAAAGAGATTTGTAGTGGGAAATGTAAGTGGGAAAAAGTTATTTTTTTTATCATAGTCCAAGTATCTCAAGCTTCTATCAAAGTAAAACCTTCTCATAAGGAGCCAATCCACTGTGCATTAGTGGTATCCTACACAGCCCGATTGAAGGTGCAATGTACAAAAAAATTATTTAAGGATTCATTACTTTCCCTACAAAGGAAAAACATTCCAGGCCCTTGCCACCCCCTACACTAAAGATTATCACAAGTTAAGACATTGTTTTGGAGAGCGATCCAAAAATGAAGGATACTTTTAATGGGTTCCCAAATCTGCCATAGCCTCTTCCACAATCATGGATTTAATTCATCACTCTAAGGTCGTAATGAGTTGTACCCAAAATTCACCTGATAGTCACCTCCATCTCTATTGAATGCCCAGCATAATTCATCCTATCATTGGGTGAGGTGGATGCCCAAATCAATGAGGTAGTTCTGGTAGTTTTGCCAATGGACTACAGGCTAACCCGTAAGCCCCATCCTTTCTAATATCAACCATCTTGAGCTCCACCTATTTGCCTAAGTGTAGTCATAAGTATATGCTAAGGAAAGTATATTTTGTTGTTGTAGAGCCACCTTCATATCCTCCATGAAATGGAGGTCATTTGGAACCCCATAGATAACATCCAAACCTACTTGAATCCTCGTACCATTCCCTAGGTTCCAAGCCAAGAAGCTCCCAATGGTGTAAAAATTTTGGCCAATTTTCCATAAAATAGTCCCTCCCATGTGTTTTTTTGGTTGTTATCTGATCTATTCCAAAATAGAGAGTGGCTTAATGTATTTGTGGAGCAAAATATTCTACCATAAGCCGTCTTTATTAATTAGTTTCCATATTCCTTTTCCCACAAGGGATTTTTAGAAGAGATTTAGGTTCTTTATACCCCAACCACCATCTGACTTAGGTTGGGATATAGTGTTCCATTTGATCAGTGGGATGTTGTTTTGTTATTTACGACCAGTTCAAATAAATTAACTGCAAAAAGTTTTGATATTGTTCAATATCTTCTTAGGAAGATAGGCTAATGAGAGCCAATATATAGGGATAGCTTCCAGAACATGTTTTATCAACACTAATCTCCCAACCATCGAGATCTATCTATTACACCAAGAGGTGATCTACTACTTTAATTTTTCAATGAGCCAAGACCAATCTACAAATCTATAGTCATTGGCTTTTAGATAATAACCAAAGTATTTTATGCTTGTTTCAGAGGATGGAGTAGTGAAAGGCAAAAACTTTTAGATGAGGTCTATGGTGTTGATGGAGATATTGTAGAAAAGAATAGAAGATTTTTGCATATTAATAATTATACCTATAGCAGAGGAGAAGAGCTTAATAATCATGTCATATACTTTTGCTTCCTATATAATACCATTTCTAAAGATGAAGATATCATCTACGAAAAGAATGTGTGAGAGAAAAGTGTTGGTAGCCATTTTTATACCCAAGATATTAGCAACATTGTGCTCATGTAGGATGTGTCAGCTAGGAGCTTCAACAATGAGTATGAAAAGAAGGGGAGATAATGGGCAGCCCTGGCGCAAACCTATGGTAGGGGAAAAGAATGAGGATGCCAATCCATTTAAAAGAACAACATAGGAGATAGATGTTGCAATCCTCAATCTAATTAATGAAAAGTGGGTCAAAGCCAACCTAGTTCAAAATGAGCTAGAGGTAGAGTCAGTTGACATGATCAAAAGCTTTGGATAGGTCAATTTTTAGGAGAAAAACATTCCTAGCTTTTGTTTTGAAAGTATGAAGGGTTTCTTGGGCTAACCTGATAACATCATGGATATGTCAGTTGTCTAGGAAGCCAAATTACTCAAGGGAGATGTACTCTAAAATAATTGGCTTTAGGTGTGAATCAAATATCTTGGAGATGCAATTGTAGAGGGAAATCAGTTGATAACATTTAAAGCTGGAGAGGTTAGCGCCTTTTGGAATGTTGGCAATGAAAGTGGTAGAGAAAGGGTTATGAACTCTACTAGAGATCTGAGATTCCTCCATCGCCATTAGTAAATATTTTATAATGAGATCCCATAAACCTATGAAAAATTTCACTGTCCATCCATCTGGTCTTGGGGGTTTTCCCAACTAAAAAGAAAATATCATGTAATTTTTGCATGTTTATCGACCTCAAAAAGGATTGATTCTAAAATTCATCCACCCATCCATCAAAAAAGGTAGTCATTGCCATAATGTCCTTGTTATTTTCTTAAGGGGGTTCCATGTAGATGTGTTTGTAATGTGAGACAAAAACCTCTAAAATGGTGGATAAATCATGACAATTATCACCAAGGCTATTTTTGATGTTCTAGATAGTGTTTTTAACCCTCCTGGCCACCGTGTAGCGGTGAAAGAATTTGTGTTGTCATCCCCTTCTAATAATCAAGTAATCCTACCTTTAATTTTATATTTTGATTCTTGCCAAGCCAATAATCTAGCTTTTTCCCTTTTTAAGCTATCTAATTCACTGAGGAGATCTAGCCTATGATCATTCCTTTGATAAGAAACGACACAATCCTAAATTTTGTCTTCTAGTTATAGTAGTGTTTGTTCATTGTCTTGAAAGCTCTTGGCCTAATTTTTTGCATTAAACTTTGTTTTGATCAAATTATTTTGAAGAGATACCATAGCATGTTCACCTTTACCAAAAGAGTATTTTAGTCATGTATTCTTGATAAAATCCCTAAAGTCCTCATATTCCATCTAATGAAGATTGAATTTGAAGGGTGCAGGAGGCTATTTTAGTCTCATGACCATTTCCAATTGGATGGGGTGATGATACAAAGAATGGTGATTCATTATAGTTTCCCTATGAGAGTTGAACTATAAAAATAGGACTTCTTTGATCAAGTAATGATCCAACCTTTAGGAAATACCTTGTAAACCAGGTCGATGATTTGACCAAGTAGGCTCCATAGTGGAAGGTGTAGCATCCACCTATTAGTACCTAACAGTGTAATCCAGAAATTAGTTTGCCATGGGATCCACTTTATCATGTGACCCTCAAACTTCAAAGAGGTGTGTAATAAATTTTATATCACCTCCCAATATGATATGCGACATGTTAAGAATTCCCAAGTTCCCAAGCTCATCCCAAAATTTATGCCTACCATGTGAGGGCACATATACATTCAGGATGTCCAAGTCTAAATTATGTTCTCTTGAGTGGAAAGTGCCCAAAATGTAGTTTGAAGTTTTTAAGAAAGTTCACAACACCATGCTATTTTTACACCCAATAGCTAGACCTCCTGAGATGCCCATAGAATTATGAATTAAAAAAGTCCAGTTCGGGAGACATTTCTTCAGGTATTTTTGTGTAATAGCCTCAACGCACATGGTTTCCTATAGTACGATTAAATCAAGTTTTTCTTTGTAAATAAACCTTTTAGGGACCTTTTTTGGTGACCATCCCTAAGCCCGTAATATTGTGAGATGTGATAATCATCTGGAACCCATTTTTGGAGTTGCTCTACTAAGGGCCCTGTTGATAATTTGTTATTTCCTAGTGATAATGTTGCATTCTACCTCTTCTTGAGAATGGGAGAAAAGTGTACGACATCCCCTCTTGGGATAGGTAGTGTGGATCCCAAACTCATTTAATCCCCCTATGCCATTAAGGAAACTTTGTTCTTGAGAAAGGGCTATTGATTGTGATCTAGTTAAATACCTTTTTTTGGTTGAAGGCCTTGAATCACTATAGGAGGTGGAGCTGAGACTGCCACATGGGATATGTTTAATCCCTATTTTTTTTTTGGACAACTAAGGAATCATGACAAACATTTTTTGACTTTAAGAATTGTGCCTAGTCACCTGTTGATACACAGTCATAGTGAAATGGTTGTCCCTCTGACATGGAAATCCTCAATCCAAATTCTAAGGATGTAGAGTCTCATGTGTGCCTTGAGAGGGAGTCCACATGCTTAGAAGTAAGAATTTATACCTTGTTTTGAGCTTTCACCATACCCATTCCATGGTTGATATGTAAATCCACCATTGTGTTGACAGTCCTTTCTAGAGAGAAGTTATGGTTTAACCATTTTGTGGTGGCAAGGGAGTTGTCATGGTGGCTAGCCTCGTTGTGTTATAAAGGTGAAATGGGAGTGTTTGGAAACTCCAATATCTTATTTTTTATTGGTGAAACCTTTAGGTAAGTATCCTATAGATGTTCCCTCTGGGATGTATTTCCACTGTAGTGTAGATATTCTCCCTATGCAAGCTTCAAAATCTGCTCTGAGTTGTTGGATTAAGAGGTCCTTGAAGTACCAATTTGAATATCTATGTCCATCGAGGGCTAGGTTTGTGTTGATCTTGCCTCTATATTGGAATCACACTAATTTATGTCCTTTCCTGATCCAAACTTTTTTTTTGTCGAGGACATAATACTAAATGAAGTCAACTATCCCTATTTGCAGTGACATGCCTTCACAATGAGGTGTGGGTAGTTGTTCTTTAGATGGCCATGACTGCAGCATTGGGTGCACTAGAAGGGCATGTTAATATAATCAAGGGTCTACTCAAATAATTGTTTACTAACATTGATTTGCAGGGATCCCAATAAACCTTTGAAAAGGTCCATATCAACACAAATAAGAGTCACCATGATATTTGATTGTGCAACTATCTTATGATGTTTTTTGATGAATTTACCAAGTGAGTTACTGATACACTGGAATATCTCTTCCACCTAAAGTTCCAAGGGTAGACCTAACAATTTTACCTAGATACCAATCAATGAGATGTGTTGCTTTTTAGGTGAAAGTTGGCATGCCATCTAGTGATAGCTAGAGCAGAGTTGCCCTAGAACCATGGTGCACCCTCTTTTATGGACTTGTGGGATCGATTTGAAAATCATCATGAAAAAACCTCTTGTACCCCTCCAAATGGTGGGAGTGTAACCCAAGAATGTGTCTAGAGAGTGCTTCATCCATAGGTAGTAAGTTGCTATCTATGAAGTAGCGTGCATGAAAATGCCCAATAAGGGATTGCTCAGTGTAGAAAATTACCTTTTATTTTCAAATTCCAAGGTTGATGTTGACCTGATAGGGTGTGGTGGAGAGTTTTATACACATATTTTTTCTCTGTTTATGGTGCTTAGTGGGGTGGGTAGCTGACACCAAAAATATGGGGGTTTGTTTTCCAATACCGATATGATTCTCCTTAAGAATAGTGTGATGACCCTTTTGGAGATTGTGTTGAAGAACAATGTTATCATTTATGACTTAAGGAGATCGACCTGGCTCATTTATGAGTACATCGATGGACCTGCCAAGCCAATGAGATTGAAAAAAGTCTTTGTCCACTTTTGTGATGTCCTTCTATGGTAACCCCTATTCCCTGACTATTGTCTGGATAGGAAACTATTGTGATGAAACCCTAGAAGAACAAATTGTGCTCGTCCTAAGTCACTCCAGATCCATCACTCTCAAATATATCATATATATATATATGTATATATATATATGTATATATATATATATATGTATATATATATGTATATATATATATGTATATATATATATGTATATATATATATGTATATATATATGTGTGTGTGTGTGTGTGTATATATATATATATATATATATGTATATATATATGTATATGTATGTATATATGTATATATATATGTATATATATATATGTATATATATATATATGTATATATATATATATGTATATATATATATATATATATATATATATATATCACTTTTAAATGAAAACATAATGGGATATGATGACAATGATTATGAAGAAGAAGAATATGACAAGAAAGATACCGTACATATTTATCAATTATTTCTATTAAGACATTAAGTCATGGCCCCAAACAAAAATGAGGTCTTATCTTCCAATATTATGTTCAAGTTCGACTAACCTTGAGGTTTTTTCAAATGCAATTACTTTACCCTTAGTTGCATAATTTTTATGTATAAATATCAGAGCAACAGTCAGAATTTACATCTAGTTTCCATTTTCATCATTTTCCATTCCATTTCCATTTCCCTTTCCCATTACATAAGTGATTGTTGTGAAAATAACTAACAAACATTGAAATTCATTGTTTACACATAAATTATGAAGTCTTTTAAATGAAAATAAATATATTTTAAATGGAGAGGCCATTTTTTAGTTGATTTTAATTAATTTTAATTATAATAGTTAACATTATGGTTTATTTTTTTCAAAAATGTTGGCAAGCTTAACTTTGGATTTAATTCAAATGTGAGGTGTTTCAAACCGTGTATGCTCGAAAGTTTGGTTAAATTATGTGGGATTTCAAAGGCAAATTATGAGGAAAAGAATGCACACTTATAGTTAAAATATTTGGATGAGACATGGTGTGATGTATATTCAAAGATGAATGGTTAAGGTCCATAATCGAAGATACATTACATTATGTACCTATTTCAATAACTATCGATACACATAAGATCACTCGCATGATCTACCTTAATGTTTATAAATTGAAATATCATCATGTTTGTATTGAAATAAATACATTTAATTCAATAAACCAAAATGTAACAATTAAAAATCCATTTGTGAGAAGTAAAAAAAATTAAATATTTAATTGTACACGATTTTGATGCAACATGCGCCACTTAATGCAAATGTTAATGCATCATGAGTCATCCGAGGGAATTTTTTTGAATTTAGATATTTTTTATCCATTAGGTTTAGTGGTAGTCATGGGTTGACATAGAGTTCTGACATAAACTTGTGTTAGAGATCTAAAAAATTAACATAAAAAGTGTCACAAATTCATGAAAATATACTAGTGCATGTTGCCTTTTTATGCATTTATCACATTTATAATCTTTTTCCCTCATTTAAACCATATTTTTGTAGTTCAATTGAAACAGTTTCTTAGATATAAACATCATTTGTGAGGTTGCATTTCATGAATACCACCCAAAATTGTAGGTAAACACTAAAAAGTGGAAAATACTAAGGTAAGGTTATTTCTCACTAGCAAGATGAATTGTGCATTTTTGTATATGTACTAATTTGTCGCATTAAGCATATTTTTCTTCTATTTATGTTGAAGCTAATTATTTATAAAATTTTACAATTAAATACAAATATGAAAATTAGGGTACAAAATGATGTTGACCATAAAAATATGAGATTATAGTGGAACATGGACCCACATTTCCCTGATAACAAATGTCAAAAACATATTAAAAAATATTAAAATACTAGGTTATTTCGTATAGGGAAATTGATGAGCATAATTGCAAATGGATTAATAATTATTATTATTTGTTCTTTGGATGAAGTTATTTTTTTCCCTTGATTTTCTATTGAATATTCTAATTGTTATTTATTTAATTGTAGGCATAAAGTGCTTCCATTAATTAGGACAATGTCGAGCCCCAAGACCATGTAAGCACCAGCATTTGACATGGTGTAAAATATTGGTTTGGTGATGATCATACATACCCAAAGCATAAAAACATGTGCATCTCTTTTTGACCATATATTTGATTCACTAATCCCATCCATTTGATTTCTTTTGCCTCTAGCTTCCTACATTATACAAATTTTATCTATGAAACTTAAATTTGATTCTTTTCCTAGGCTATGGGAAAAATCACCAAGACATTTTTTGAAATTGTTAATCTGCATTAACTTATGGTTTCATTATAGAAGGCAATACAAGAAAAACAAGAGTTGGCACTAGAATAAGAAACATTATATGTGACCTAGCTATTCACTTGTATCTCTAGAACCCTTCAGTTACTCCTAGGTCTCTTTTTTGCCTTCCTAAGCCTATTTATCCTTGTCCTTTGCCTTTATTATGGTCTAAAATCGTATACTTGTAGCCAATTCATTGTGATATATCAATACAAAACCAAAATACTAATGTTCTTTTTTCCTTTTCTTTGTTTAGTATATTCATGGAGCCTATGCCCTTGAGTTGTTGATTTCCCATGAGACTATGTGATTCAATCACTTAGAGATTACATTTTGAGGATGTTCCAGCTCTTCCATCTATCCCTAATTTTTCATATAATCAGTGATAGGTCAGAGGTTTCAATTTTATGTTGGTATTGTATATCAGAGTATATTTAATATTTCAGTTACTATTGTAGATACCCAAATATGGTATGATCCTTGTTTACATAATACTTTTTTTGTAAATTTACATAAAATATCATTACAATTTAGGAACTTATTTACACTTTTGGTCTTGGTATTTTACTCTCTTCTTCTCAATTTCATCACATTTTCTTCTTTTTCTTCTCTCCTCCAGCTTCTTATTCCCTCACATGGATGTTTGGCTTGTCTTGTTCATTTTTTCTCTTGTCTTCATGCTCAGGACAATGTCAGCAAATTCAAACTGTGAAAATTATCGATAGGGTCCAAGGTTGCCGATAGTGTCCTATTGTGATTTCTCTCATTTATCGGGTTTGGTACCCTTAGTGTTGTCCTATTTTATATATTTGGTTATTTTAGGTTGATGTTTAGGAAAGAGTGGGTTCCTAATTCAAACTTGAGATCACTATATATACAAATCCCCTAAATGCATTTTAAATATGGGGTATTCTCACCTTGCAAGAGAGACACCAAGATGATTTATAATGTTTACATTTATTTGAACATAGTTATAAAGTTTCTAAAGGAATAAATTTGATTGCACACATCATTTACATGCTTGTAACAAAGGAAGACCTAAGCAAAATTATTTTTAGAGTTGCATTCACAATACTTGGCACACATACACTTAAGTGGAAGAACTATGTGTGGTTTAATCCCTCTTCAGAGTATTGGAACATAGGAAACATGTAATTACTCAATGTGGAGTGGTTAGAGTCAATACAACCCAAAAAACTAATGTTTATTCAAAGTTTTATTCATCCAAGTGTCTAGATATGGATAAAGAGGAAGTGACGGTATTTAAGTGGTTTCTATGCATCATCATGAAAAATTAGAATGATATTATGCAGAAGTAGCTGAAGCCAAACAAGTGCCATACATTTTTAGAATTTTTAAAACTTGCAAACACTATCAAAAAGGTTAGACAATGTTAGTTACCATAGGATTTCGAGTGTGCCAATGTGTTTAAGAGGTTCTAATCACTAAACCACTATAAGGATATGTTCATCATCTGATTCTATAGTTGATTCATGTATCTATAGATAGTCTATGCAAGCTAAGTATCTTATTTATATTGTCTTACTTATCATAAAAATTCAATGTATATCTATTATCTTATTTCAATTTAGATTTTGGTACTTATTGCCATATTCCTTTAATAATTATAAGTTCAATTAGTTTTTCCATTTTATACCATAGTATTATATTAAAATATACTTGATACCCATGATCAAATCCATAACACATTACCACAGTGCAAAGCATAAGCCACTGGACATTACAAGAAGAGGAAAAATATAGTCTTTGAATATAAAATACATAATCAATTTTACAAAGGGAGAAGAGGGGTATAAGTATATTGTGCAAGAGCAAGCTACCCTTTCCTTATTGGTTCCACTAAAGGTGGATTCCACCAAAGGTGGCTTCCACAAGGGTGGTGACATATGTGAGATGAGTAAGCATTAAATGCATACTTCTCTACACATGTGCACACACTAATTATACTTAGTGGAAAAGCTCACTTTTTAAGTTAAGTTAATATTAATGCATCTAGAATAATGCATTAACACCCATCTTTAATTGAAACTTAGGGAGGTATATATAAAGCAATAAAGCTAATAATCTTTTAATAATGTGTCTTGACAATTATGCCTAAGGAGGTACTCTTGTATAATAATTACACATTACAAAAAATGAGATACGTTGCAAGGGTCTCTCAAAAAACCAATAACAATAAAAAAAGAATTTTGAAGAAGGTGTTTGGTGGAATAAAATTCACTTAGGGAACTTAGTTATGGATGAGTAGTTTGGATCCACTGCTCGATAAAAAAAACATCTAACATTGTATTCACCAGAATAGCTACTTATGCAAAGGAGAATGTTAGAGGTGTTGAAAGTGATAAAATGTTCATCAAAATGAATTTGATCAATTGATTGAAATATAAGATGTGATGTGCCAAGGGTTATCAAGGGACACAAAACTTGAACAAGTAGGATCTGCACCAAACATCACACCCACTATTGAATGGGTTGAATGACATAAAAAATATGTATGAGTGGTATGCAACCAACTACTCGAACACAAAAATGCTGACAACATCAAATACAAAATAGATGTCTTTCACTGAGTATGGTCATGTTGTCAATGGAGATGTCAAAGATATATAATAAATATCTCTCAATGATATGGCCATGGTGGTGATGGGAGAGTCAAACTGCTGAAGTAAAGAAGAAAACACTCAAAATAGACCACACACAAATAAATGTAGAGTAGGTTGAAACAACAAACCCTCCATGGATTTGTAGACTCAATGTGACTACAAAATGATCCCATAAAACAAAAAACACACCAAAAAATGTAAGTAACTCCAAAATGTTGTTAATTTGTAGAAGATGCCATCAAGTATAAGAGAGTTACTCCTAAAATATGGAAGCAATGTGTAATGAATAAATTGAATAGTGGAGGAACCCCACTAGTATAATCCTAAAAAATAATGATGTTGCCACCACCACAAGTGATATTAAATCCATCCCAAATAAATATGGATGGTGGATGATAATACCTGCTTATGATTTTGTACAAAAAACACAAAATTTACATGTGGGGAAACATCTAAAAGTGTGTCAAGTTGATAATTCATGACTGAAACATTCTCAGAAATTTCATGCCTAAGTGAAGGTGCAAAATAACTCATGTATTGCTCACATCCTCATGAATAGTGGAGTGAACAAAAAATGGATCTCTATCATCAAATGACCACAATGAAGATGAGGGGCCTAGGTCAAAACCAAGAGCTTGGTGAGTAATACAATGAACAAGCTGGACAAGAGAAATGATGCCTTGTGAATGTTTGTCAATACCTCTACCAAGATGACCCATGGAATGGAGTATGTTGGAACCAAAGCCAATAGTATGTTTCTCAAAATAACTAAGCTTGTATGTTGGTGAATTTGAAGTGGGATGTAAAGTGGGTACAACATTAAGAGCATAATATATAGTAGGTGACTCAGGGTCTGGTAGGTCACAATCTAAAAGCACATCAAGTAGATGCATACCAGATTCAAAAACATGAAGTGAATCACCCGATGGACTAGGCTTAGGAGAATGTAAGACCAATGTATCAATTTAATGTTGCCCACTAGAAATAGTGTTCTACAATGTGTGTATAAGGACATCTTTTCCATAAATGAGGGATAAGAGAATTGAGTTTTAATTATTGATTTTTCTATTCTATTATACATAATTATATCTTCCTAAAGTGAACAAATTTCATAGAAGAGCATATCATTTCCTTACTATGGGTTATTAATAGCTTATGTGATAGTGTAGAGTTTGTATCATGAATCCATTACAATAAGACAATTCTCAAACACAATAAACACTCAACAAGATGGAACCTCCCAAACTGCTTATAATATCATAATTTTTACAATGATTTGGCACAATAAAGTGATTGGCATAAAATCAAGACAAATAGGCCCTCCCAAAATCAATAATATGCACTAAAATATGTAAAAAGTGATCTCCTATAAGAAATAAGGTGGCACTTTATACATAGTGCATTTACAACAAAATTTTCATTGCCAAATATGTAAAATTTTATTGCAAGTATAATTTAGAGAAAAATTAGAGATAATATGTTGGCATGGATACAAAGAACATGAAAAATTGTGCACTTTAAAAAAATGGCGCCTCAATCCAAGCTACCTATGAAAATATATGACCATCAAAAGATCCAGAAATCCATGACAGTGAAGCATATTCTATAAACAACTAAAATTTATAGGGATTTTATTTATAAAAATGGAAATCCAATTCCACTAGTACATATGGCATGGAAAAAGAGCCATCATGAATAAAATGAAACAACCCTAGGATTCTGGATGAGATAAAATGTCCTTCACAAAGTTTTATTCTTGAAGGTAAATGTATATTTGTGATGGGGTCTAGCCACTTATCAGACTAGACCTCACCCTTCGGTCTTCAACAACATGAGATTTAAAAGTGAAAAAAATAGTGTTGTGTGTAGCAAGTATAGTATAATTAAGATGCACTACAAATATAAAAGTGTCCTCCAAAAATAAAAACCGTTTTGATTTAAAAAACACTCCCCTCTTTACAAAAAAGTTCCCCTATTTTTAAAAATGATCCCTCTTATGAATAAAAATGTGTTAATAACAAAGAAGGCAGTTTGGGGGTTCGAACCCTCAACATTTTCTAAGGTAGAAAGTCTTCGCAAAAAGACTTAGTTCCAATGCACAATCATAGTTCTAAATTTTCGTACGAATGAAGTTTTATATGAATTGTAAATTTAATAAATAAGTCAAAAAAATAAAATAAAACCTTTTTTAAGATCGGTGGAGGGTTGGCTAGTTTGTCGAGGAGGATGACAATTGGTAGGTAGGAAAAAACTCAACACTGGGTAGTTTGGTCATTGACGATTGGTGTTTGGCCAAACCATGTGGCTGAGTGGTAGGTAGTAGTGTTTGATCAACATTCAAGGTCAATCACGGAAGTCTAACCATTAGTGTAGGATTTTCCCACTACGTGGTTTTATCTAAATGGTATAATTATCTTGTTTAGGTTAATAATATGTCATTAGGGGAAATGCACTTTAAGTCATTTTATAATTATGAATTGCGTTAATTACCTTTTTGGGTGACCTAATTCCTCACTATATAATGTACCTTCTATGTAATTTTTGGCTAATGAATAATGCTAATACATTTTTTGGGTTTGTGAAGACAAGCTTATTTCATTTTGAGTTGTTCTTCAGATTTCACTAATCTATACAGATTCACCTTCGTGCATTCGATATTATCTAATAGATCATCAATTGTGACCACTTTGACATGGTATCAGATCTCAGATGGTAGATAAATGCCATCAATTTTGTGGTGAGATCATGCATTCTAGCTTGTTTGGGATTTTTCATTGATTTTGACTTTCTAGGGTTTGGTGGGTTTTATGGTAAATCTATGCAAATGTAGATATCCAAAGTCTCTAAGTTTTATAATGGAAAATGTCATTAGATTTAGAAGGTGTCAAAATGATAGGAACAATTATAAACATGATCTAACTTCATGACAATCATTTTTTGACCATTTTTAGGGGGTTTCAAGGTCATTTTTTAATTCTCTAAAAATATGTACATCTGATAGCTTTGAGGAAAAACCATTTTTAAGTTTTTTATGGGTTTTTGAAGAAACCAAGTGGGTCTTTACCATATTTTGGAGGAGCCAAACATAATCCATAATTTTAGATGTTTCTTCAACACGATAAAATTTCATACCCTTGCAGGAAGTTTTGACAATTAGCAAACTTTTCGTGGTGGGAAAACAATTCTAGATGGACATTTTCCACCTTTGACATATTTTTACCCCTCAATGGACATTTTCCCCTGCTCAATCAAGTATTGAGTTTTACCTCCTACCACCTATTGAGTTCCACCCATGTTTATGCACCTTTCAGGGTTTAACCCCTACTCATGAATATATTGGGTTCCATATCCTAGAAATGCACCATCTAGGCTCCACCCCTTGTTTGGTCATGATCTAAAAATTTTCCAGTGCCCAGACATGCCCTGATTTTTTTTGAGTGCACAAACACACCACAGGACCCATCACTACCTAAAGAGGACCCAATTTTGCCCACCTTCTCCTTCTTGGTTGTGTCACTCTGTAATGAATAGGTGGAATTCAAATTTGATTGAGTGAAAAGTTACACTATTCATTTGAAAAGTGGAGGAAGTTTTTGGGTGACATCACTCCTACATCAATCAAATCAATCAAAAAGGGGATGGGGAGCACCCATTTTAGGTCTTAGTCATTGGTCACATGCAACTTAAGCCCATGATCACTTCTAACCCAAAAGTGCTTAACTTTTAATCCAAGAGGGCTTAAATTTTTCTTGGGGAAGTTGATTCCAAAAATTTCAACTCTATTTTTTTTATAATTTTTAAAATAGAGACTGCCTTTGCCATCTAGAACTTCAAGCATGCATAGCTTTCAGCCTGCTTCTCCTTTTGAGGTGCCAATTTTTTTTAAATGCAAGTTTTTTCGATCTCTACTCATTAGTGATAGTCTCATTCCTTGTAAAATTTAATCTCTATAGATTCATGGGGGTTTTACATTCTTAGTCTTTTAGCAAATGCAGTTCTTCACAAACTTCCTATTTGTACCATGGATCAGAGTTCATTTCTACTTATTACACCATTCAACTATCACGAGTGGAAAGTCAAAGTTAGAATTCTATTGAGGATCAAAGGATTACACCAAATTATGATGGGTATAAAAAAATAACCAACACTTGATGCATATAAGGTGAAGTGGTTTAACATAAGTGATGAATCTTATGGTCTACTATGTCTGTCTATGTCCTGACCTGCTCTTTCATATTGGATCTGCTACTACTCCCAATGAATTCTAAACCACATTATAAAACTCTTTAGGAAATAGGACATAATGAGGGGTCATGAGTTAGAGAATGACCTCATCAATTTGAGCCCAAGTGACTTTGACACTATACAAGACTTCTTTACAAAGTTCAAATCACTCGGGTTATAGTTGAAACTATGTTCTACTGACAAAAAAGATGATCAATTTATTCTTTCCATCCTTACCAAATTGGGATCCATTATGTCTTCATTTCTACCTTTCACACCATAAGGTGTTCCCTTGGAGCTAATTAGACCATGCTATCCTTAGATGACTTTATTGTTGATTTGACTCGAGGGTAAGATAAACTCCTTCAAATGGGTACACTTAAGTCATATAAATTGAATGCCTTAGTTTTTAGTCATGACAAATAGAAGGCTTATAGTAATAAGGAGAAAAAACATAACAAGAAGGACCCATGATGAAGAAAAGGTCATAAATCTGATGCAAAGTCAAAATCATCAAAAAAGTCCTCTTCAAATGGGAAACCCAAGAAAGAGTGACTCACATGTACCTATTACGAGAAATCTGGTCATAATGAATCCAAATACATGAAGATGTATATTGACCAATTCACTAAGATGATCGAAAAGCATGACATCAATGTCCTTGATTATTCTAATCAGATTTTATCAACACAAGAGTCTTTCAAGGCCAAAGATAGTAAAAAGAACAAAGTACTTGTTGTAGTTGCACCCAACCTTTCACATGGGTAATTGATTTTAGTGCAACACACCACATGCCTTCATCAAAGGATGTGTTCTTGTCCTTAGAGCCTTGTTTTATGTCTTCCATCTTGTTGGGTGATGATACTTCCACATAAGTTAGTAGGAGAAGATGTATTGAAGTGGACGATAGGACATTTCATGATATTTATGTGTTTCCTCTTTATCCACCAATTTCTTATTTTTTTATCAGGTCATTCACATCAATTTAGGTAAGAAAGTTTAGTTCACACCCAATTGAGTGGTTATTAGGGAATCATATAATGACTCTATAACTGTATTTGGGAAAACAGATCACTAGTCATGATTGTATACTTTCTCATCTTTTGCTCCTGATCAACCCTCTATTGCACAACTCACTCGTTTAGATGGTGTGAGTAAATTATGGCATGAGCAATTCAACCATCTCAAGTTTTACTACCTAGACAAACTCAATCATCATGACATGGTTTTAAGGTGGCCACAAGTCAATTTTTTTGATAGAGTTTTCCAAGGTTGCATACTTAGTAAGCATGTTAAGGAGAAGTATGACAAAGGAAAATCATAGAGAACTGAATAGATATTGGAGCTTGTCCATAGTGACATTACTAGTCTATTTCTAAAACCTTCATTGAACAAGAAAAAATACATGCTTACTTTCATCGATGACTTTTTAAGGTATACTTGAGTGTAATTTATTAAGCAAAAATTAGAGGTCTTTGATCATTTTAAGGACTTTAAGGTGCTTGTATAAAAATAGTTAGATAAAGCCATCAAGATTTTACTCACCAATAATGGTGGTTAGTATATCAATAAATGTTTTGAATAATTCTGCACATTAGAGGGGATTTAACTATAATGTACAGTTCCATATATTCCTCAACAAAATGGTGTTATAGAGAATTAAAACAGGTCATTGAAAGAAATGGACAATTGTATGCTACACTTCGAGTCTCTTTCACCTCAGTATTGGGCTAAGGCCATCAACTATGCTTGTTATATCCAAAACCAAGTTCCTCATAAAGCATTAAAGGGAGCCATTACTTTTAAAGCTTAGAGTGGTTGAAAACCCACAATGGATCACTTTCAAGTATTTGGATCTCCTCTTATGTACTGAATTTTAAATAAATAACATAAGGCAACTGAACCTCAGAGTCTGCCTTAGATCTTCATTGGTTATCTTGAGGGTGTTAAGGGATACAACGTTCTCCATGCCACTAATCATGAGTTGTTCATTGAGAGAAGTGTTCATTTTCAAAAGGGTCCTTCAAATTCCACACTCAACACTCCTCACTCTTCCTTAGATGCACTAGTATTTGATGATAGTTCTAATGATTAAGATTTGTTTGAGTAGCTTCTTGATGATTTCGATTCTTCTTCTAGTTATGATGATGAGAATAGTGATGAGGACTTACCTCATCTTTATCCTAGAATATCTAAAGAGGATGTGGAATTTCCTACTAAATCTTTGAGCATTGGTCCTCTTTGGGATAGATAGACACTATAAAATATTATCCATGGGATTAGAGATCTATCAAATAATGGGAAAACCCGTTCATAATTCTAGAATGCCCTACATGCTTTCATTACATTTTCTCTCGATCCATAGTCATTTCTTGAGGCATCATACACTTTTGAGAGGAATGTTTTTATGAAAGAGGAGTATGGTTCCTTACTAAGGTAAAACACTTGGGATTTAGTTCCTCTTTCTAAGGGAAAAAAATTATTTAATGTAGGTGTATCTATCGAACAAAATTTGCCATAGATGGGTCCGTAGATAAGTTCAAAACATATTTGGTATCAAATTGTTTTTTTAGGCACTTGACATTGACTATACTTATACATTTTCCTCAATCATCGTAATGAACTCAATCTTACTCACTCTAACCATTATCATAACATATCATTGGGATGTTCATCAGATAGATGTGAATAGTGCCTTTCTTCACAGTGACCTTAAAGAAGATATATACATGAACCAACCACAAGGATTTGTAGAAGATTATTCCTTAGCTTAAAATATTCAAAAATCTATGTATGACTTCAAACAATATCATTGAGATTTGTATGCCAAGATGGACTCATTTATTCTTTCAGTTGGGTTTACTAGATGCCATTCTGATCCAAATATATATATTTTATAGTAGGATAATTCATTACTAATTTTAGTTAGCTATGTGGATGACCAATTGATTACATGAGTTATTCATCCATCATCATAGTAGTTAAAACTGGTTTGTTAGATAGGTTCTCAATAACTGACTTGGGTTTATCGCACTACTTCTTGAGGATCAAAATTTATCAATATGACTTTGAGATCACTATTGCATAATCCAAGTATGTTATTGATTTGATTGCAAGGTTTAACATGGATGACTGTAAGATAGCTCTGACTCCTTTTCTATCTGGTGTGAAGCCTAAGGTTGATTACCCATCTCCTTTGGTTGTGCTACCTCGTATCGATAGTGTTGGGTGAATATTTTGTCACCAGCGTACTGATGATCAAAATAGGTTTGATCATCCACAACAAGGGAGATTGGTCATCCAAAGTTGCAGGTTTACCACATCCAAAGGGGACAAATCTCTCCTCTCATCAAGGGGAGGTTCCTTATAAGTATGAGGCACTATATACTATATATATATATATATATGTATATGCAGAAAATGACACTCAGGGGTAGGATACACCATCCATCTCTCTTCTTTCAGAGATGATGTTCACAAACAAAGGATAAAATCTTGGTGAAAACACTAAAGGCACTTCTCTTCTTTCAAAAGTGTTCTTACAGGGAGCAACAAGAGTTCTTTCAGGTAGTGACAAGTAACTAGTAACCAAGGGCATAGTAACCAGCAGACTGAGATGTAGCACAAAGTCTCCACCTCGACTGCCCAAGAGTGAAATACAAAGGATAATGAGGGCACAAAGTCATCCCAAGATCCTTTACATAAGAACAGAAAGAAAACACACTAAAGGCAATTGTGGGGGCACAAAGTCTCTCCACAGTTGGCTTCATGACACCTTCCTGATTACTTCTAATAATTCTGCTTGTTAGATCAAATAAACAAGAATGCTCCTAGGAAACAGACATAAGAACTATTTCCTAAAATAGCACAAGCTATAACAACACAAATTCTGCAAGTAACTTGCTTTCTCATTCAGATAAAATAATATGAACAACAATCTGAGCTCAAAGTCTCAATAATGCCTTTCAATTTGGGCAGAGTTTTGCTTCTAGTAATGGGAAGATCTCCCCTAAAATGACATAAGAGAATACAATATATAGCAACCAAGAAAGGCCTGGCACTTTGTCCCATGGAACAGTCCATGCTGCACTCAATGCATTGAATGCATTTTTAGTTTTGTCAAAGAGGACCATGTTAGAAGAAGGCAGTCACCTTAACTGTGGCGTGTTGATTCATCTTGAATGTCTTCTCTTGGGCCTGAGTCATCTAGTCTGTCAGCTGATATCTACATAGCTGTCTACTTTGCCTTTACTCAAAGGAGACAAATAGGCTGCACCTTCAATGTTTGTAGGCTTCAATATCTACTTGGTGGACTACTCCACCTATTGGAAATAACTACTGTGTAGATATTTCCAGTCTTCCCCCTTTCCTGCTACAATTTGAGCCCTAGAGCTGTCTTTTCCCCTTTTTGGTTCTTTTGGTTCTTACTTTTGCTGGTTCTTCCTTTCGGCCTTAGCCTTAAGGCCTTTGAATGCATTCGGGTCCACGTTTAAGCCTGCAAAGATCAACAGACACTTTATTGCTTCAAATTTGACATCTTCGAGTCTATCATTGTTTAAAAGCTAACGGCTAGTTGATTGTCCCTAATTTGATGGCTGTGGGTCTATCATCCTCCTTAGTAATTCCTTCATGTCTTTTCCACTTGCTTTGGCTACTCTCTATTGATATTAACAAATGACACATGGCACCTGCCACTGTGAAATAGGCGAGGACACTTGGTAGCATCCGCCTAACTTATAGAAGCTCTATATCTGTTTTGAGAGTCTTGTGGAAGATGACACGTGGCAGCTTCCGTTGAGCTCTTAGAAACACTGTAGAAACATTCATGACTCTTTTGGATCCACACAGATGCAAACACTTATCATGCTCTACTTGACCTTAGCACCTCACTCAGGGCCCACCACAATCCTTACGAAACAAAAGGAAGGAACTGCGGATGTTGACATTTGGCTGCTTTTGCTAAGTTTTTTAAGGGACACATGGCATCTTTTATTGCTTTATAGAAAAACATATTACAACCTTCCACTATCACCATTTGGTTCCCTCTATGGGACTCTGAGAGAAGCCTATTGAAATAAGCTTTGAAATTTATTAGAAACCTGAGACGTGGCTGTAGACACTTGTGACACTCCGCTGAGCTAGAATGGGACATGTGGCACGTTCCACTACTTTGAAACTTATTAGAAACTGAGTCCCAACAAATGACACTTGGCAGATTTCGCTGCACTTTAGCAACTTACCCCGGGCCCACCACAGTACTTACTCAAATAATGAAACAAAATGAAGGAACTGCGGAGTTTGACACTCGGCAGCTTTCGCTGAGCTTTTTAAGGGACACGTGGTGACTTCCATAATTTTGAGAAAAGCACATAGAAACCTTCTACTTTTACCACTTGGCACCTTCTGCGGGACTCTGAGAGAAGCTTATTGAAAGAAGATATGAAGCTTATGGAAACTTGAAGCGTGGATGCAGACACTTGTCGCGATCTGCTGAGTCATAACGGGACACAAGGAAGAAACTACAGATATTGACACTTGGCGGCCTCCACCGAGATTTACAGATGACACATGGCACGTTTTGATATTTTTTTGAAACATATTATAATGTATCCTAGAATATGACACGTGGCAGCTTTCGCTCTTTGGTCTTTTTCTTTCAGGCACTCTTTTGAACTGCTTGATTGATATGACTGATTGAACCAACTTTGGTTCAATGGTTCATTCCTTTGTCCCATTTGTTTAATTGACCACCTGAGCCAATCGTGCATTGAACCTTTGAACCTCTTAACCGATTTGAACTTGTTGAACCCGTTGAACTTGTTGAACCAATTTGGTTCAAGGTTTAACGATTCAGTGGTTCAATGGTTCATTCCTTTGTTTAGAAGCTTGCCGATGAACTCTTTTGGTTGAACCAAGGAATTGAACCAATCTTGAAAATGTCTAAGTGTTGGAAATTGGATATTTTGAAGAAATTTACCTGTTAAAGCCATTAAACCTTTTGAACCTATTGATTTTAAGCATGTTGAGTCCGTAGATTTCTTCTTGCGAAGTCTATAGAAACTAGTCCTGCAGAGTCCATAGATTTTTGAAAAATTAAGGATTTGAAGGCTCATGACAATTTTTGAAAAGGGAAGAGACAATTTCAGTCTTACAGGACCAAAATATTTCTTATGTTGTCCCAAAAATGAGTGACATTTTTTGGGGACAACAGCTGGCTCCAGTTGGGGAACTTCATTTGAAAACTTGAAACAACTTAAGGGAGTAGAAACAAGAATCTCCAGTGCCTTTGAAGTATGCCATTGGGATATGGAGTCATGCTACCAAAAATAAAGGCTCCAAAAAATGAAAATGAATGACACAAAGTAGAAATAAAGACTATACAAATATACATATGTACAGGTAAACTTATCTAATACTTCAAGAGTTGAAGTGCTTCAGATGCTGCCAATTATGAGGAAGAGAAAAGAGTGTGCCATTTTGATACTTCAATAGGAAGTTATTCTCACCATTGAGCTGATGGATAATAAATGGGCCTCTCAAAAGGGAATCAAACTTCCCATGCATCCCCTTTGGTTCTCTCCTTTTGTCCTACAGCAGGACTTGATCTCTAATTTGGAAATCATGGTTCTCTACTTTCTGGTCGAAGAGCTTCTTCACTAGACTTTGATGGGTAGCAATTCGGTCCAACACCATCGTTATTTACTCATCCAACCCATTCAGGCACATGATCCTCTTATCAATAGAGCTTCATATGTCTGATTTGTAATTGCCTTAGCCAATTTCAATGCTAATAATTCCAGTGTGATTGTTATCTCAACATTGAGTCCATAAAGAAGTTGGAAAAGAGACATACCAATTACCCTTTTTGGTGTAATTATATCTAATCATAGAGCATAAACCAATGCTTTATGCCATGTCCTTTGGTTGTCATCTACCAGGTTCTTGATGATTGTCACAAAGTTCTTGTTGCTTGATTCAACTTGTCCATCTCCTTGTGGAAAGTAATCAGAAAAGTGGGAGAGGGTGATCCCATAGTAGAAACAAAATTGAGTGATCTCCTAAGAAGTGAAACAAGCTGCATTATCAGTGACAATCTTGGTTGGGACCCCAAACTTGGAAATGATATTCTCTTTGAGAAAACTGCACACTACTTCTGAAGTAGCATGCTTGGTTGGAATTGCTTCAACCCACTTGGTCAAGTAGTCTATTGTTGTATGGACATAATCACGTCTAGCACATGAAGCTAGGTTTACAGCACCAATAAAATCAATTCTGCATTACTGGAATGGCTCCTCTATGACCACTGGGTTGAGAGGCAGGGCGACTAGCTTGGGTTTCCCAATAAACTACTGGCATAGTTCACATTTCCTTACCCACTTGTACACATCTTGAAAGAGAGTTGGCCAATAATACCTGGCTCATATAATCTTATGGGAAGTTATAGGAGCAAAGAAATGTCCTCCACAGGCTAGATTGTGGAAGAACCTCAGAAGTTGGTTCTACTGCTCTTTGTCTACGCAACAAAGGAATACTCCATCAAGGCTCCTCTTATACAGGCCATTGTCCCAGAGGACAAAATTGGCAGCTTTCAATTTGATAGTCCTCCTTTACTTATAAGATAGGTGAGCAGGACACTCACTATAAGTAAGGAAATGAGCAATACCTAAATACCACTCATTCGTAGTGGAGACAAAGAGGAATATTCGTGTGTCTCCTTCTAGTTTATTATCAGTAATCAATTGGCATAAGCATTTTCCCCATACCAACTTCGTTGGCTTGATAGCTAGATCAAACTCCTAGATATTTGCAATCCAATTGCCTCTTTTCATCCTAAACTCCTGCTAAGTTAGTATAGATTTGACTATGGTGTCTGAAATAAAGGCAACAGTGTGTGAGTTTAAGATGTAGAAGCAAAAATGCTTTACTGTCTTCACCACTACATAAGCATGTTTCTCCATGTTTGAGTACTTCAGCTCATGAGCTTTGAGAAGATAGCTCATGAAGGAAATGGGAGAATCCACACCTTCTTGGTTATGTTGAACCAAATTTTTTGAAAGTGTGTGTTCAAAAGCATAATTGTACATGGTGAAATCTTTATCATAATCCGAACAAACCAGAATTGGGGCGTGGGTAATGGTAGTCTTGATATCCACAAATGCTGACTTGCCTTCTTCAGTCCAGCTGAAGGTGGCCTTTCCCTTCATCATGTTTACTATATCCCTAGTCTTCTCAACAAACTCTGGGATGAACCTTCATAAGAAATTCACCTTTCCAAAGAAAGAGTGAACAACAGTCTTACTTGTGGGAAAGGAAAACTCTTGGATAGACCTGACTCTGTTTGAGTCAATCTTTATGCCTCCTTTGAACACAATGTGTCCAAGAAGTTTCCCCTCTGTTACTCTAATTCTGACTTCTTGGGGTTTAAGAAAATGCCATTTTGGCAGTTGCATTCCAGCACTTGTTGCAAATGGCACACATGATCTGGGTGATGCTTAGAAAAGACGGTCAAGTCATCAAGATAAAATACAATGAACTTACCCATCTCATCCTTGAAAGCAAGGTCCATTGCTCTCTGAAAGGTGGCACCAACATTTATCAAGCCAAAAGGCATCCTTCTATATGCGAACGTGCCCCAAGGCATGGTGAACATAATATTGTGCTAGTCTACCTCACCAACTTCAACTTGATTATATCCTGAGAAGCCATCTAGCTTGATAACATCTCTGAACCTGTCATTGTCTAAAGTACTTGATCCATGATTGGCAAGGGATAGTTATCCTTCAAGGATGACTGATTTAAATTTCTAAAATCCACACAGAGGCAAATTTTGCCATTCTTCTTCCTTACAAGCATTATATTTGCAATCCATGTGGAATGATGGATTGAGAAGATTATCCTAGTGTTTAGCATTTTTTATATCTCAGACAAAATGGTACCTAATATCTTTAGATTGTACTATCTAGATTTTTCCCTGTAAGGTGCCGAATCAGCCTTGAGAGGAATGTCATGTCAAATTTCATTAAGCTTGAGTGACTTCAAGTCATCATAGGAGTAAGCTAAGATGTCAATGTATTGGTTGAGTAAAGTAATGAACTTGAACCTCTCCTCAGGAGTACATCATTTACCAATGTTAACCATCTTGGGATCTCCCTTGGTTCCCAGATTTACTTGATCAAACTCCTGAGAGGAGCTTGAATCTATTTGTTGTTGTTTGATGAATCTTTCATGCTTATCAAATAGCTTCTCAAGGGAAACCAGGCCTTTGGGAATCTTATTCCTTTTAAGTTAGAGGAACTTTTCACCTACTTCTATATTTGATTTAAGATTTGGTTCAAGCTTATGAGGTCCACTACCTTCAAAATGCAGCCGTTCAACGCTGTCTTTTTGCTCCAAGAAGGCAATAATTTGGTTGTCATTGTTAAACACTTGCCAATGACTGGCATTATCAGACACACTTGGTAAAAAAACTAGCTCAATAGTGTACCTATCTCCTTTGAAGTCTGAGTGGGGGACTAAGAGAGTAGATGAAACAACCAGTGCATCATCTTGGTCATTGAATTTTTTAGGAATGACAGAGATGTTGAAAGCATCAAAGCTCTCAATTTGGTCCCAGACTAGATTATGGTAGTGGTGCAATCTCTCATTTTTAGTTTGATATAGGTTTCTCACCTAACAAACCACCAGTTCAACATCTCCTTTTGCATGAAGGAGCTTGATGCCTTTGTCTTGAGCAGCCCTTAATCCAAGAAATAGAGATTCATACTTAGTTGTGTTATTAGTGTTGCTCAACTACAACTTTTAAGATGAGGGAAAAATATCTCTTTGAGGAGATATCAGCACAACCCTAGCTCCTAAACTGATAGAGGAGTAGTTGCCATCAAATTCAAGAACCCATACCTCATTAGACACCACTTTTCTCTTGGATTTTTCTTCATTCAGAGGGGGATATTCTTCCACACTTGCATTGTGCTCCACCAATTCTTCTGTTGTTCTAGCTGAATGTATTTCCAGGTTGACACCTTCAAGAGATTCAACAAGCACTTCATGAAATTCATCTATAGATAGAAAGTAGTTACCCATGCCCAAAGACTCAAATAGAATTTGAGTTTCAGGTGCTAAGGTCTGGGTGACCACATATTTTGCTTCCTTTTCAGAGAGCAATCTTTTCATAACGCCTTGGACTGGAGTTCTTGCCTCCAAAAAGTCCATGCTTAGTTCACCACCAACATCCTTGTAGAAATTCCTCCCAAGAAGTATGCCATATGAAGCTGGGACATCAGCCACCAAGACAATCATCTTGATTTTTTTGTCTAGAAAGGCTGCAAATGCAAATTGGGCATCCTTAATTTGCCTCAGTAGTGGTACTTGCTTGTTTTCCATGGAGAAACATCTCCCAAATATTTTGGTTAGTATAAGGCTAAGGGATTCAACCACTTTGGCAGGCATAATATTGTCTGAGGCTCCGAATTCAATGATGCAGTTGTTCAGCTAACGTCCATTTATCAGTAATGAGACATAGAAATCTTCAGTCCTATTAGGAGAAGCAGGGGGAGTAATGATAAGGTTTTTCCTAGTGGGTGCATTTTTGGGGAAAACACAAGTAACCTTGGGAATTGCTTGTCCTATAGGGGCATTTTGGTTCTTCACACATTGAATCAATTTATTTAATTGCTTAAGATGGGACTGTAGAAATTCAAATTTAGACATTTGAATTTTGGTTTTCTTTAAATGGTCAATTATGTCAAATGTCTGGAATGAGCTAGGAGCAGAGGATGGGATTTGAGGTACTTACCTTTTATGCAATCACCAGGTCCTTTGGCTGGAAAAGAAGAGTGGACCCTCGCTTAGCAATTGAAATTGTTGGTTGAGGTTGCTCATCTATTTTCTCCTTATCAGTTGGTTGAGCTGATTGATTCTTGGACTGGGTGAATACAACATATGATCCCTCAGCTGCATTACCTTCACTTCTGGGTTCATCTTGATAAATTAGGAAACCAATGTTTGAGTCACCAGCTACTTATTCTTCTTCCTCAGTGAAGAGATTAGCATCATCTTCAAGATTTGATTCAGGCTGAAATGAAAAATTTGATTCAGCTTCAAGGTATCCAACCAATGAGTTGGTTGGAGGTGCTTCAATGGCAAGATTATTTCTCTGAGGTGGAGGGAGATGATTTGTTTGCCCCTGATTTCTAGTAGGATTACCTTAGTAAGACTGATTAGGGAATGTCCTCTTTGGTACATATCTATATGAAAGAGCAGATGACATCCCTTGTGCCATTTGTTTTTTCAAGGACATCAATTTATATGCTAGCTTCTGCACCATTGGATCAGTGGTGGTTATAGGGGAGTATTCAAAAGATGAAGAGGATTTACCTCTGTTTGGATCTCTCCTTATCTTCCCTGCCAAGATAAGGTCATATTCTAACTCAGTAGCCAAGTCTTGAGCAGCCTCAAGGTCTATGTGGCTAGCACGTCTCAGCAAAATACTCACTTCAAGTAGCTGTGAGTTGATGAAGAAGCATTTGAGGTTTCCAGGCGTTGGCTGAGCAATAACAAGAATTCGGTTTCTCAGCTTGTCAAACTTTGCAATGAAATCCCTCATAGGCTCATGAGGTTCCTTCTTCATTTACATGAGTTGGGCCAGAAAGGCATGTGCAACTTCTATAGGCTTGAACCCTGCTTCGAATTTGGCTTTGAATGTGTTCCAGTCAGTCACTGATCAAGCCTGCAGATGGTAGAACCAGTCTGCAGTAGCACCTTGTAGTGTTTCCATGAAAAGATTGACTACCACATCTTCAAATTCCACTCCTATTACACCACAGGCTATGCTGAAGGCTGCAATGTGTTCATCAAAGTGAACTTTCCCATCACCAAAGAATTTGGGGAAATTCTTTCTTGAGTTGCATGGAAGTTCATGTAGAGGTGGACTAAGGTTTAGTGGACCAAATGAGTTATCATAGGGGCCTTGAACTGCCATGATGAGATTATGAAAAAGAGGGATAACAAATTTGGGTGGCATATGTATGGGCAACGCTCTACTGACAGTAGAAAATGAAGCTCTGCCTTGTGTTGGTGTCTGGATTGGGTAGGAGGAACACTCTTGGATCTTTGAACTTGAATTTGGGGAGGGAACAAATTGAAATTACCCTGCTGCACCAACTCAAAAATAGGATCAACAACACCTTGGGCTTTTTGGATTCTAGTATAGCATGGAGTTGCCATATTGTAGAACAAAAATGGGAAAGAATTGGCCCTACTTCTGCTCGAAGCTTGAGGCTTCAAACTGCGCGTTCTATCCTAGTTGCTCTAGTTTTGTAGACTAGATAATATAATGGAGATGGAGGAAGATGGTAAGGCTATAATGATAATGGGTAAGACATGAAACAAAGTCACCAGAGTCTATAATGGATAAGGGTAGGGACAATTTCAATCTAAAACTTGAGGCTTCAGATTGCACATAACATCCCTAACAGAGTCACCAAAAACTATTGGGTGAATATTTTGTCACCAACATACTGATGATCAAAATAGGTCTGATCATCCACAACAAGGGAGATTGGTCATCCAAAGTTGTAGGTTTACCACATCCAAAGGGGACAAATTTCTCCTCTCATCAAGGGGAGGTTCCCTATAAGTATGAGGTGTTATATACTATATGTATATATATATATATGCAAAAAATAACACTCAGGGGTAGGATACACCATCCATCTCTCTTCTTTTAGAGATGATGTTCACAAACAAAGGAGAAAATCTTGGTGAAAAAACTGAAGGCACTTCTCTTCTTTGAAAAGTTTTCTTACAAGGAACAATAGGAGTTCTTTCAAGTAGTGACAAGTAACTGGTAACTAAAGGCATAGTAACCAGGAGACCGAGATGTAGCACAAAGTCTCCACCTCAACTACCCAAGAGTGAAATACGAAGGATAATGAGGGCACAAAGTCATCCAAGATTCTTTACATAAGAACAGAAAGAAAACACAATAAAGGCAATTATGGGGGCACAAAGTCTCTCCATAGTTGGCTTCAGGACACCTTCCTGATTACTGCTACTAATCTTGCTTGTTAGATCAAATAAACAAGAATGCTCCTAGAAAATAGACATAAGAACTATTTCCTAAAATAGAATAAGCTATAACAACACAAAGTCTACAAGTAACTTGCTTCTTCATTCAGATAAAATAATATGAACAACAATCTGAGCTCAAAATCTCAGTAATGCCTTTCAATTTGGGCAGAGTTTTGCTTCTGGTAACGAGAAGATCTCCCCTAAAATGACATAAGAGAATAAAATATATAGCAACCAAGAAAGGTCTGGCACTTTGTCCCATGGAACAACTCATGCTGCACTCAATGCATTGAATGCATTTTTAGTTTTTTCAAAGAGGACCATGCTGGAACAGGGCGGCCACCTTAACTATGGCATGTTGATTCATCTCGAATGTCTTCTTCTAGGCCTGAGTCATCTAGTTTGTCACCTAATGTCTACACAACTGTCTACTTTGCCTTTACTCAAAGAAAATAAATAGTTCACGCCTTCAATGTTTTTAGGCTTTAATATCTACCTGGTGGATTGTTCCACCTACTGAAAATAACTACTGCATAGATATTTCAGGTTTCCCCCTTTCCTATTACAATTTGAACCCTCGAGCTATCTTTTCCCCTTTTTGGTTCTTTTGGTTCTTCCTCTCGGTGGTTTTTCTTTTTGGCCTTGGCCTTAAGGCCTTTGAATGCATTCAGGTCTGCGTTTAAGCCTGCAAAGATCAATAGACACTTTATTGCCGCAAATTTGACGTCTTTGTGTCTGTCATTGTTTAAAAGCTAACGGCTAGTTGATTGTCCCTAATTTGATGGCTATGGGTCCATCATCCTGCTTAGCAATTCCTTTATGTCTTTCCCACTTGCTTTGTCCACCATCTGTTGATCTTAACAATTAACACATGGCACCTTCCACTGTGAAATAGGCGATGACACTTGGCAGCATCTGCCTAACTTATAGAAGCTCTAGACCCCTTGTGGGAGTCCTGTGGAAGATGACATGTGGCAGCCTCTGTCGAGCTCTTAGAAATACTGTAGAAATATTTAGGACTCTTTTGGATCCACACAGATGCAAACACTTGTCATGCTCTGCTTGACCTTATCACCTCACCCGGGGCCCACCATAGTCCTTACGAAACAAAAGGAAGGAACTGTGGATGTTGACACTTGGCAGCTTCTACTGAGCTTTTTAAGGGACACATGGCATCTTCTGTTGCTTTGCAAAAAAACATATTACAACCTTCCGCTATCACCACTTGGTGCCCTCCACAGGACTCTAAGAGAAGCCTATTGAAATAAGCTTTGAAACTTATTAGAAACTTGAGATGCAGATGTACACACTTGTCACGCTCTGCTGAGCTAGAATGGGAAACGTGACACGTTATACTACTTTGAAACTTATTAGAAATTGAGTCCCAAAAAATGACACCTAGTAGCTTCCACTACACTTTAGCAACTTACCCGATGCCCACCACAGTCCTTACTCAAATAACGAAACAAAAAGAAGGAACTGTAGAGTTTGACACTTGGCAGCTTTCGCTGAGCTTTCTAAGGGACACATGGCAACTTCTGCAATTTTGAGAAAAACACATAGAAACCTTCCACTTTTGCCACTTGGCACCTTTCGTGGGACTCTAAGACAAGCTTATTGAAAGAAGCTATGAAGCTTATGGAAACTTGAAGCATGGATGCAAACACTTGTCGTGATCTACTGAGTCATAACATGACATAAGGAAGAAACTACATATATTGACACTTGGCAGCCTCTGCCGAGATTTGCAAATGACACGAGGCACGTTTCACTATTTTTTTGAAACAAATTATTATGTGTCCCAGCATATGACACGTGGCAGCTTCTGCTCTTTGGTCTTTTTCTTTACTCCTTTAAACTGCTTGATTGATCCAACTGATTGAACCAACTTTGGTTCAACGGTTCATTCCTTTGTCCCGTTCATTTAATTGACCGCCTGAGCCAATCATGCATTGAACCTTTGAAACTTTGAACCGATTTGGACCTATTAAACACGTTAAAACTATTGAACCAATTTGGTTCAAGGTTCAATGGTTCATTCATTTGTTTAGAAGCTTGCCGATGAACTCTTTTGGTTGAACCAAGGCATTGAACCAATCCTAGAAATGTTTAAGTGTTGGAAACTTGCTCTTTTGAATGAATTTACCTATTAAAGCCATTGAACCCTTTGAACATATTGATTTTAAGCATGTTGAGTCCGTAGATTTCTTCCTGCGAAGTTCGTAGAAACTGGTCCTGCAGAGTCCGTAGATTTTTGAAAAATGAAGGATTTGAAGGCTCATAACAATTTTTGAAAAGGGAAGAGACAATTTTGGTCTTGCAAGACCAAAATAGTTCTTATGTTGTACCAAAAATGAGTGACATTTTTTGGGGACAACACCATCCATCTCTCTTCTTTCAGAGATGATGTTCACAAATAAAGGAGAAAATCCTGGTGAAAACACTGAAGGCACTTCTCTTCTTTCAGAAGTGTTCTTATAGGGAACAACATGAGTTCTTTCAGGTAGTGATAAATAACTGGTAACCAAAGGCGTAGTAACCAGTAGACTAAGATGTAGCATAAAGTCTCCACCTCAACTGCCCAAGAGTGAAATACGAAAGATAATGAGGGCATAGAGTCATCCCAAGATCCTTTACATAGGAATAGAAAGAAAGCACACTAAAGGCATTTATGGGGGCACAAAGTCTCTCCACAGTTGGCTTTAGAACACCTTCCTGATTACTTCTACTAGTTATACTTGTTAGATCAAACAAACAAGAATGCTCCTATGAAATAGACATAAGAACTATTTCCTAAAATAGCACAAGCTATAACAGCACAAAGTCTATAAGTAACTTGCTTTCTCATTCAGATAAAATAATATGAACAACAATATGAGCTCAAAGTCTCAGTAATGCCTTTTAATTTGGGTAGAGTTTTACTTTTGGTAATGGAAAGATCTCTCCTAAAATGACATAAGAAAATACAATATATAACAGCCAAGAAAGCCCTGGCGCTTTGTCCCATATAACAGCCCATGCTGCACTCAATGCATTGAATGCATTTTTAGTTTTGTCAAAGAGGCCCATGCTGGAATAGGATGGCCACCTTAACTGTGGTGTGTTGATTCATCTTGAATGTCTTCTCTTGGGCCTGAGTCATCTGGTCTGTCACCTGATGTCTGCGTATCTGTCTACTTCGCCTTTACTCAAAGGAGACAAATAGGCTGCACCTTCAATGTTTGTAGGCTTTAATATCTACATGGTGGACTTTTCCACCTACTAGAAATAACTACTGCATAGATATTTTTGGTCTTCCCCCTTTCCTGCTACAATTTGAGCCCTCGAGCTGTCTTTTCCCCTTTCTAGTTCTTTTGGTTCTTCTTCTCAGTGGTTCTTCCTTTTGGCCTTGGCCTTAAGGCCTTTGAATGCATTCAGGTTTGCGTTTAAGCCTACAAAGATCAATAGACACTTTATTGCCACAAATTTGATGTCTTCAAGTCCGTCATTGTTTAAAAGCTAATGGCTAGTGGATTGTCCCTATTTTGATGGCTGCGGGTCCGTCATCCTCCTTAGCAATTCCTTCGTGTCTTTTCCACTTGCTTTGGCCACTCTCTGTTGATCTTAACAAATGACACGTGACACCTTTTGTTGTGAAAAAGGCGAGGACACTTGGCAGCATTTTCCTAACTTATAGAAGCTCTAGACCCCTTTTGAGAGTCCTGTGGAAGATGACACGTGGCAGCTTCTACTGAGCTCTTAGAAACACTGTATAAACATTTGAGACTCTTTTGGATCCCTGCGGATGCAAACACTTGTCGCACTCTGCTTGACCTTAGCACCTCACCCAGGGCCCACCACAATCCTTACGAAATAAAAGGAAGGAACTGCGGATGTTGACACTTGGTGGCTTTTGTCAAGCTTTTTAAGGGACACGTGGCATCTTTCATTGCTTTGTAGAAAAACATATTACAACCTTCCATTGTCACCACTTGGTGCCCTCCACGAGTCTCTAAGAGAATCCTATTGAAATCAGCTTTGAAACTTATTAGAAACCTAAGACGCAGATGTAGACACTTGTCGCACTCCGTTGAGCTAGAACAAGACACATGGCACATTCTGTTGCTTTGAAACTTATTAGAAACTGAGTCATGGCAGACAACACTTAGCAGCTTCTGCTGCACTTTAGTAACTTACCCAGGATCCACCACAGTCCTTACTCAAATAATGAAACAAAAGGAAGGAACTATGGAGTTTGACTCTTGGCAGCTTCTGCTGAGATTTCTAAGGGATACGTGGTGACTTCCATAGTTTTGAAAAAAACACATAGAATCATTTAAATTTTGCCACTTGGCACCTTCTACAGGACTCTGAGAGAAGCTTATTGAAATAAGCTATGAAGCTTATGGAAACTTGAAGCGCAGAGGCAGACACTTGTCGTGATCTACTGAGTCATAACAGGACACAAGGAAGAAACTGCAAATATTGAGACTTGGAGGCCTCCGCCGAGCTTTACAAATGACACGTGGCACATTTTGTTGTTTTTTTGAAATAAATTATAATGTGTCCTGACAGATGACACGTGGTAGCTTCCGCTCTTTGGTCTTTTTCTTTTGGGCACTCCTTTGAACCACTTGATTGATCCGACTAATTGAACCAACTTTGGTTCAACGTTTCAATGTTTCATTCCTTTGTCAAGTTCATTGAATTGACCACCTGAGCCAATTGTGGAAACTTGCTCTTTTGAAGGAATTTACCTATTAAATCCATTGAACCCTTTGAACCTATTGATTATAAGCATGTTGAGTCCGTAGATTGCTTCCTGCAAAGTCCGTAGAAACTAGTCCTGCAGAGTCTGTATATTTTTGAAAAATGAAGGATTTGAAGGCTCATAACAATTTTTGAAAAGGGAAGAGACAATTTCAATCTTACAAGACCAAAATAGTTCTTATGTTGTCCCAAAAATGAGTGACATTTTTTGGGGACAACAATTGGCTCTAGTTGGGGAACTTCCTTCAGTTGAAAACTTGAAACAACTAAGGGGAGTAGAAACCAAAATCTCTGGTGCCTTTAAAGTATGCCATTGGCCTATGGAGTCATGCTACCAAAAAGAAAGGCTTCAAAAATGAAAATGAATGACACAAAGTATAAACAAAGACTATATAAATATACATATGTACAAGTAAACTTATCTGATACTTCAAGAGTTGAAGTGCTTGAGATGCTGCCCATTATGAGGTAGAGAAAAGAGTGTGATTTCTTGATACTTCAATAGGAAGCTATTCTCACCATTGAGATGATGGATAATAAACGAGCCTCTCCAAAGGGAATCAAACTTCCCATGCATCCCCTTTGGTTCTCTCCTTTTGTCCCACAGCAGGACTTGATCTCCAATCTGAAAATCACTGTTCTTTGCTTTCTAGTCGAAGAACTTCTTCACCAAACTTTGATGGGTAGCAATTCGCTCCACTACCATGGTTCTCTACTCATCCAACTCAATCAGGCACATGATCCTCTTATCGATAGAGCTTTCATATGTCTAATCTTCAATTGCCTTAGCCAATTTCAATGCTGACAATTCCAGGGTGATTGATATCTCAGCATTGAGTCCATAAAGAAGTTGGAAAGGAGACATATCAATTGCCCTTTTTGGTGTAATTATGTTTGCCCATAAAGCATCAACCAATGCTTTATGCCATGCCCTTTAGTTGTCATCTACCAGCTTCTTGATAATTGTCACCAAGTTCTTGTTGCTTGATTCAACTTGTCCATCCCCTTGTGGAAAGTAATTAGAAGAGTGGGAAAGGGTGATCCCATAGTAGAAACAAAATTGAGTGATCTCTTGGGAAGTGAAACAAGCTGCATTGTCAGTGACAATTTTGGTTGGGACCCCAAACTTGGAAATGATATTTTCTTTGAGGAAATTACACACTACTTTCGAAGTAGCATGCTTGGTTGGAATTGCTTGTACCCACTTGGTGAAGTAGTATGTTGTTATAAAGACATAATCATGTCGAGCACTTGAAAATGGGTTTATAGCACCAATAAAATCAATTCCCCATTGTTGGAATGACTTCTCTATGACCACTGGCTTGAGAGGTAGGGTGGCTAGCTTGGGTCTCCCAATAAACTGTTGGCATAATTCACATTTCCTTACCCACTTGTATGCATCTTGAAAAAGAGTTGGCCAGTAATACCTGGCTCGCAGAATCTTATGGGCAGTCATAGGAGCAGAGAAATGTCCTCCATAGGCTAGATTATGAAAAGACTTTAGAAGTTGGTTTCGCTACTCTTTGTCCATGCAGCGAGGGAATACTCCATCAAGGCTCCTCTTGTACAAGCCATTGTCCCAGAGGACAAAATTGGTAGCTTTCAACTTGATAGTCCTCCTTTCTTTATAAGATAGGTGAGCAGGACACTCACCATAAGTAATCAAATGAGAAATACCTGAATACCAGTCATTCTTAGTGGAGACAAAGAGGACTGTTGGCGTGTCTCCTTCTGGTTTATTATCAGTAATCAATTGTCATAAGCTTTTTCCACGTACTAGCTTCGTTGGCTTGATCGCTAGATCAAACTCTTAGATCTTAACATTCCAATTACCTCTTTTCATCGCAAACTCCTGCTGAGTTAGTATAGATTTGACCGTGGTGTCCGAAACCAAGGCAGTAGTGTTTGAGTTTAAGATGTAGAAGCGAAAATGTTTAACTGCCTTCACCATTGCATAAGCATGTTTCTCCATGTTTGATTACTTCAGCTCATGATCTTTGAGAGGACATATCATGAAAGAAATGGGAGTTTCCACACCTTCTTGGTTCTGTTGAACCAAAATTGTTGAAAGTGTGTGTTTAGAAGCATAACTGTACATGGTGAAATCTTTGTCATAATCTAGAAAAACCAGTATTGGGGCATGAAAAATGGTAGTATTGATATCCTCAAATGCTGACTTGCCTTCTTCAGTCCAACTGAAGGTGGCCTTTCCCTTCATGTTTACTATATTTCTAGTCTTCTAAGTAAACTCTTGGATGAACCTTCATAAGAAATTCACCTTTCCAAAGAAAGAGCGAATAGTAGTCTTGCTTATGGGCAAGGTAAGCTCTTGGATGGACCTGACTCTGTTTGAGTCAATATTTATGCCTCCTTTAGACACAATGTGTCCAAGAAGTTTCCCCTCTATTACTCTAAAAACTGACTTCTTGGGGTTTAAAGAAATGCCATTCTAGCAATAATGTTCCATCACTTGTTGCAAATGGTGCACATGATCTGGATGATGCTTAGAAAAGATGGTCAAGTCATTAAGATAAACTACAATGAACTTGCACATCTCATCCTTGAAAGCAAGGTCCATTGCTCTTTGAAAGGTGGTGCCATCATTTATCAAGCCAAAAGGCATCCTTTTATATGCAAACGTGCCCCAAAGCATGGTGAACGCAGTCTTGTGCTAGTCTACATCACCAACTTTAACTTGATTATATCCTGAGAAGCCATCAAGCATTGATAACATCTCCGAACTCGTCACTATTTGAAGTACTTAATCCATGATTGGCAAAGGATAGTTATCCTTCAAGGATGACTGATTTAAATTTCTAAAATCTACACAGAGGCAAATTTTGCCATTCTTCTTCCTTACAGGCACTATATTTGCAATCCATATAGAATGATGGATTGGGAAGATTATCATAACATTTAGCATTTTTTGTATCTTAAACAAAATGGTACCTAATATCTTCAGATTGTACTGTCTAGATTTTTGCCTGTAAGGTGTCGAATCAGCCTTGAGAGGAATGTCATGTCGAATTTCATCAGGCCTGAGTGACTTCAAGTCATCATAAGAGTAAGCTAAGATGTCAATGTACTGGTTGAGCAAAGTAATGAACTTGAACCTCTCCTCAGGAGTACAACATTTACCAATGTTAACCATCTTGGGATCTCCCTTGGTTCCCAAATATACTTGATCAAACCCCTGAGAGGAGCTTGAATTTGTTTGCTGCTATTTGATGAATTTGTCATGCTTATCAAACAACTTCTCAAAGAAAACCAGGGCTTTGGGAATCTTATTATTTTTAAGTTGTATGAACTCTTCACCTACATCTGTATTTGATTCAAGAGATGGTTCAAGCTTATGAGGTCCACTACCTTCAAAATGCAGCCGTTCAAAGCTATCCTTTTGCTATAGGAAGGCAATGATTTGGTTGTCATTGTTAAACACTTACCAATGACTGGCATTATCAGACACACTTGGTCTAAAGACTAGCTCAATAGTGTACCTATCTCCTTTGAAGTCTGAGTGGGGGACCAAGAGAGTAGCTAAAATAGCCAGTACATCAGCCTAGTCATTGAATTCTCTAAGAATGGCAGAGATTCTGAAAGCATCAAAGCTCTCAATTTGGTCTCAGACTAGATTGCAGTAGTGGCACAATCTCTCATTTTTGGTCTGATACAGGTTTCTCACCTGACAAACCACCAATTCAACATCTCCTTTGGCATGAAGGAGCTTGATGCCCTTGTCTTGAGCAACCCTTAATCCAAGCAATAGAGATTCATACTCAGCTGTGTTATTAGTGTTGCTGAACTACAACTTGTAAGATGAAGGAAAAATATCTCTTTGAGGAGATATCAGCACAACTCTAGCTCCTAAACTGGTAGAGGAGCATCTATTATCAAATTCAAGAACCCATACCTCATTAGACACCACTTTTCCTTTGGATTCTTCTTCATTTAGATGTGGAGATTCTTCCACACTTGCATTGCACTCTGCCAATTCTTCTACTGTTCCAACTGAACATATTTCCAGGTTGACACCTTTAAGATCTTCAACAGTTACTTCATGAACTTCATCTGTAGATAGAAAGTAGTTACCCATGCCCGAAGACTCAAACATAATTTGAGCTTCAAGTGCTGAGGTGTAGGTGACCACATATTTTGCTTCATTTTTAGGGAGCAATATTTTCATAACGTCTTGGAATGGAATCCTTGTCTCCAACAAGTCCATGCTTAGTTCACCACGAACATCCTTAAAAGAATTCCACCCAAGAAGTATGCCATATGAAGCCGGGACGTCAGCCACCAAGACAGTCATCTTGATTCTTTTTTTTGGAAAGGCTGAAAATGCAAATTGGGCATCCTTAATTTGCCCCAGCAGTGGTACTTACTCATTTTCCATGGAGAAACATCTCCCAAATGTTTTGGTCAATGTAGTTCGAGGTTCCAGAATCAATGATGTAGTTGTTCAGCTAATGTCCATTTATCAGCAATGAAACATAAAATGAGGAGCAGTAGGGGGAGTAATGACAAGGTTGTTCCTAGTGGGTGCATTCTTGGGGGAATCATGAGTCACCTTAGGAATTGCTTGTCCTATAGGGGCATTTTGGTTCTTCACACACTGAACCAATTTATCTTATTGCTCAAGATGGGACTGCAAAAATTCAAATTCAGACATTTGAATTTTGGTTTTCTTTATATGGTCAATTATATCAAATGTTTGGAATGAGCTAGGAGTAGAGGATGGGAGTTCATCCTTTTGATTTTTGGAAGGGGGAGGACTAGACTGTGAATTTGAAGTAGAAGGCATAGGGGAATTTGAAGTACTTACATTTCTTGCAATCACCAGGTCCTTTGGCTGAAAAGGAAGAGTGGACCCCCGCTTAGCAATTGAAATTATTGCTTGAGGTCGCTCCTCTACTTTCTCTTTATCAGTTGGCTGAGCTGATTGATTCTTGGACCAGGTGAATACATCATATGATCCCTCAGATGCATTACCTTCACTTCTGGGTTCATCCTGATAATTCAAGAAACTAATGTTGGAGTCACCAGTTAATTCTTCTTCTTCCTCAGTGAGGAGATTAGCATCATCTTCAAGATTTGATTCAGGCTGAAATGATAAATTTGATTCAGCTTCAAGGTATCCAACCACTGAGTTGGTTAGAGGTTCTTCAATGGCAAGATTATTCCTCTGAGGGGGAGGGAGACAATTTGCTTGCCCCTATTTTGTAGCAGCATTACCTCGGTGAGACTGATTAAGGAATGTCCTCCTTGGTACATATATGTTAGAAGGATCATATGACATCCCTTGTGCCATTTATTTTCTGAGGGCCAACAATTCATTTGCTAGCTTCTGCACCATTGGATCAGTGGTGGTTGTAGGGGAGTATTCAGAAGATGAAGATGATTTACCTATATTTGAATCTTTATTTATCTTCCCTTCCATAATAAGGTCATCTTCTACCTTAGTATCCAAGTCTTAAATAGCCTCAAGGTCTAGGTGGCCAACACATCTCAGTATAAAACTCACTTCAGGCAATTGTGAGTTGATGAAGAAGCATTTAAGGTTTTCAGGTGTTCGCTGAGCAATATCAGGAATTTGGTTCCTCAACTTATCAAACTTTGCAATGAAATCCCTCATAGGCTCATGAGGTTCCTTCTTCATCTGTGTGAGCTGGGCCAGTAAGGCATGTGCATCTTTTGCAGGCTTGAACCTTGCTTCAAATTTGGCTTTGAGTGTGTCCCAATCAGTCACTGACCGAGCCTGCAAATGGTAGAACCAGTCTGTGGTAGCACCTTGTAGTGTTTTCACAAAAAGCCTAACTGCCACATCTTAAAATTCCACTCTTATTATGCCATAGGCTATGCTGAAGGCTACAATGTGTTCATTAGGGTGAACTCTTCCATCACCAAGGAATTTAAGAAAGTTCTGTCTTGAGCTGTGTGGAAGTGCATGTAGAGGTGGAGTAAGGTTTAGTGGACCAAATGAGTTACCCCAAGGGCCTTGAACTGCCATGATGGGATTATGAAAAAGAGGGATAACAAATCTAGATGGTGTATGTATGGGCAACGCTCTATTGATAGCAAAAAAAGAAGCTCTACCTTGTGTTGGTGTCCTAAATTGGGTAAGAGGAACACTCTTAGATCTTTGAACTTGAAGTTCGGGAGGGAACAAATCAAAATTAAACTGTTGCACTAACTCAAAAACATGATCAACAACACCTTGGGATTTTTGGCTTCTAGTATAGTGTGGTGTTTCCAGATTGTAGAACAAAAATGGGAAAGAATTGGCCCTACTTCAACTAAATGCTTGAGGCTTCAAACTGTGCATTTTATCCCAGTTGCTCTAGTTTTGCAGACCAAATAATATAATGGAGATGGAGGAAGATGGTAAGGCTATAATGATAATGGGTAAGACATAGAATGGAGTCGCCAGAGTCTATAATGGATAAGGGTAGGGACTGCTTTAATCTAAAACTTGAGGCTTCAAATTGCATGTAACATCCTTAGTGGAGTCGCCTAAAACTGTTGGGTGAATATTTTTTCACCAACATACTGATGATCAAAATAGGTCTGATCAGCCACAGCAAGGGAGATTGGTCATCCAAAGTTGCAGGTTTACCACATCTAAAGGGGACAAATCTCTCCTCTCATTAAGGGGAGGTTCCCTATAAGTATGAGCTGCTATATATATATATATATATATATGCAAAAAATAACACTCAGGGGTAGGATACACCATCTATCTCTCTTCTTTCAAAGATGATGTTCACAAATAAAGGAGAAAATCTTGGTGAAAACACTGAAGGCACTTCTCTTCTTTCAGAAGTGTTCTTACAAGGAACAATAAGAGTTCTTTCAGGTAGTGACAAGTAACTGGTAACTAAAGGCGTACTAACCAATAGATTGAGATGTAGCACAAAGTCTCCACTTCGATTGCCCAAGAGTGAAATACAAAGGATAATGAGGGCACAAAGTCATCCCAAGATCCTTTACATAGGAACATAAAGAAAACACACTAAAGGTAATTGTGGGGGCACAAAGTCTCTCCATATTTGGCTTCAGGACACCTTCATGATTACTTCTACTAGTTCTGCTTGTTAGATCAAATAAATAAGAATGCTCCTAGGAAGCATACATACGAATTATTTCTTAAAATAGCACAAGCTATAACAACACAAAGTCTACAAGTAACTTGCTTTCTCATTTAGATAAAATAATATGAACAACAATCTGAGCTCAAAGTCTCAATAATGCCTTTCAATTTGGGTAGAGTTTTGCTTCTGGTAACGGGAAGATGTCTCCTAAAATGACATAAGAGAATACAATATATAGCAACCAAGAAAGGCCTGACGCTTTGTCCCATGGAACAGCCCATGCTGCACTCAATGCATTAAATGCATTTTTAGTTTTGTCAAAGAGGACCATGCTAGAACAGGGCGACTACCTTAACTATGGCATGTTGATTCATCTCGAATGTCTTCTCTTGGGCTTGAGTCATCTGATCTGTCACCTGATGTCTGCATAGCTGTCTACTTCACCTTTACTCAAAGGAGACAAATAGACCATGCCTTCAATGTTTACAGGCTTCAATATCTACCTGGTGGACTGTTCCACCTACTAGAAATAACTATTGCATAGATATTTTTGGTCTTCCCCCTTTCTTGCTACAATTTGAGCCCTCGAGCTGTCTTTTCCCCTTTTTGGTTCTTTTGGTTGTTCCTCTTGGTGGTTCTTCCTTTTGGCCTTGGCCTTAAGGCTTTTGAATGCATTTGGGTCTACATTTAAGCTTACAAAGATCAACAGACACTTTATTGTTGTAAATTTGACGTCTTTGGGTCCATCATTGTTTAAAAGCTAACGGCTAGTTGATTGTCCCTAATTTGATGGTTGTAGGTCCGTCATCCTCCTTAGCAATTCCTTCGTGTCTTTCTTGCTTGCTTTGGTTGCTCTCTACTAGTCTTAACACATGAAATGTGGCACCTTCCACTGTGAAATAGGTGAGGACACTTGGCAGCATCTGCTTAACTTATAGAAGCTCTAGACCCCTTTTGAGAGTCCTATGAAAGATGATACGTGGCAGCTTCCGCTGAGCTCTTAAAAACACTATAGAAACATTCAAGACTCTTTTGGATTCATGCAGATGCAAACACTTGTCATGCTCTACTTGACCGTAGCACCTCACCCAAGGCCCACCACAGTCCTTATGAAACAAAGGGAAGGAACTGTGGATGTTGACACTTGGCAGCTTCTGTCGAGCTTTTTAAGGGACATGTGGCGTCTTTCGTTGCTTTGTATAAAAACATATTACAACCTTCTATTGTCTCCATTTGACACCCTCTGTGAGACTCTAAGAGAAGCCTATTGAAATAAGCTTTAAAACTTATTAGAAACTTGAGACGCGGATGTAGACACTTGTCACACTTCGCTGAGTTATAATGGGACACGTGGCGCGTTTCACTGCTTTGAAACTTATTAAAAATTGAGTCCCAACAGATGATACTCGGCAGCTTCTGCTACACTTTAGCAACATACCCAGGGCCCACCATAGTCCTTATTCAAATAACGAAACAAAGGGAAGGAACCATAGAGTTTGACACTTGGCAGCTTCTATCGAGCTTTCCAAGGGACACATGGCGACTTCCATAATTTTTAGAAAAGCACATAGAAACTTATTGGGTGAATATTTTGTAACCAGCGTACTGATGATCAAAATAGGTCTGATCATCCATAGCAAGGGAGATTGGTCATCCAAAGTTGCAGGTTTAACACATCCAAAGGGGACAAATCTCTCCTCTCATCAAGGGGAGGTTCCCTATAAGTATGAGGCGCTATATATATATATTTATATTTATATTTATATATATATTTATATTTATATAAAAATAACACTCAGGGGTAGGATACACCATCCATCTCTCTTCTTTTAGAGATGATGTTCACAAATAAAGGAGAAAATTCTAGTGAAAACACTGAAGGCACTTCTCTTCTTTCAAAAGTGTTCTTACAGGAAACAACGTGAGTTCTTTCAAGTAGTGACAAATAACTGGTAACCAAAGGCGTAGTAACCAGCAGACTAAGATGTAGCACAAAGTCTCCACCTCGACTACCCAAGAGTGAAATACGAAGGATAATGAGGGCACAAAGCCATCCCAAGATACTTTACATAGGAACAAAAAGAAAACACACTAAAAGCAATTGTGGTGGCACAAAGTATCTCCACAGCTGGCTTCAGGACACCTGCCTGATAACTTCTACTAGTTCTACTTGTTAGATCAAATAAACAAAAATGCTCCTAGGAAATAGACATAAGAACTATTTTCTAAAATAGCACAAGCTATAACAGCATAAAGTTTGCAAGTAACTTGCTTTCTCATTCAGATAAAATAATATGAACAACAATTTGAGCTCAAAGTCTCAGTAATGCCTTTCAATTTGGGCAGAGTTTTGCTTCCAATAATGGGAAGATCTCCTCTAAAATGACATAAGAGAATACAATATATAGTAGCCAAGAAAGGCCTAGCACTTTGTCTCATAGAACAACCCATGCTGCACTCATTGCATTGAATGCATTTTTAGTTTTGTCAAAGAGGACCATGCTAGAACAGGTAGCCGCCTTAACTGTGGCGTGTTGATTCATCTCGAATGTCTTCTCCTAGGCTTGAGTCATCTAGTTTGTCACCTGATGTCTATGTAGTTGTCTAATTTGCCTTTACTCAAAGGAGACAAATAGGCCATGCCTTTAATGTTTGTAGGCTTCAATATCTACCTAGTGGACTGTTCCACCTACTAGAAATAACTATTGTGTAGATATTTCTGGTCTTCCCCCTTTCTTGCTACAATTTAAGCCCTCAAGCTATCTTTTCCCCTTTATGGTTCTTTTGGTTCTTCCTTTCAGCCTTAGCCTTAAGGCCTTTGAATGCATTTGGGTCCACGTTTAAGCCTACAATGATCAATAGACACTTTATTGCTACAAATTCAATGTCTTCAGGTCTGTCATTATTTAAAAGCTAATGGCTAGTTGATTGTCCCTAATTTGATGGTTGCGGGTCCGTCATCTTCCTTAGCAATTCCTTCGTGTCTTTCCCGCTTGCTTTGGCCGCTCTCTGCTGATCTTAACAAATGACATGCGGTGCCTTTCATTGTGAAATAGGTGAGGACACTTGGCAGCATCCGCCTAACTTATAGAAGCTCTAGACCCCTTTTGAGAGTCCTGTGAAAGATGACACGTGGCAGCTTCCACCAAGCTCTTAAAAACACTGTAGAAACATTCAGGACTCTTTTGGATCCATGCAGACGCAAACACTTGTCGCACTCTGATTGACATTAGCACCTCACTTGGGGCCCACCATAGTCCTTATAAAACAAAAGGAAGGAACTGCAAATGTTGACACTTGGCAACTTCCACCAAGCTTTTTAAGGGACACATGACATCTTCTACTGCTTTGTAGAAAAACATATTACAACCTTCCACTGTCACCACTTGGCACCATCTATGGGACTTTGAGAGAAGCCTATTTAAATAATATTTGAAACTTATTAGAAACCTGAGATGCAGATGTAGACACTTGTCACGCTCCACTGAGCTAGAATGGGACACGTGGCACGTTTCGCTACTTTGAAACTTATTAGAAACTGGGTCCTGACAGATGACACTTGGTAGCTTCTGCTGCACTTTAGCAACTTACTTGGGGCCCACCATAGTCCTTACTCAAATAACGAAACAAAAGGAAGGAACTGCAGAGTTTGACACTTGGCAGCTTTCATTGAGCTTTCTAAGGGACATGTGGTGACTTCTGTAGTTTTGAGAAAAGCACATTGAAACCTTTTGATTTTGCCACTTGGCACCTTCTATGGGACTCTGAGAGAAGCTATGAATCTTATGGAAACTTGAAGTGTGGATGGAGACACTTGTCATAATCCGCTGAGTCATAACGAGACACAAGGAAGAAACTGTGGATATTGATACTTGGTGGCCTCCGCTAAGATTTACAAATGACACGTGGCACGTTTTGCTATTTTTTTGAAACAAATTATAATGTGTCCCAGCATATGACATGTGGCAGCTTCCGCTCTTTGGTCTTTTTCTTTCGAACACTCCTTTGAACCGCTTGATTGATCCAACCGATTGAACCAACTTTGGTTCAACGGTTCATTCCTTTGTCATGTTCATTTAATTGACTACCTGAGCCAATCATGCATTGAAACTTTTAACCTTTGAACTGATTTGAACCTATTGAACCCATTGAACCAATTTGGTTTAAGGTTCAATAGTTCAGTGGTTCAATGGTTTATTCCTTTGTTTAGAAGCTTGCCGATGAACTCTTTTGGTTGAACCAAGGCATTGAACCAATCTTGGAAATGTCTAAGTGTTGGAAACTTGCTCTTTTAAAGGAATTTACCTGTTAAAGCCATTGAACCCTTTGAACCTATTAATTTTAAGCATGTTGAGTCCGTAGATTTCTTCTTGCGAAGTCTGTAGAAACTAATCCTGTAGAATCCGTAGATTTCTTCTTGCGAAGTCCGTAGAAACTGGGCCTGCAGAGTCCGTAGATTTCTAAAAAATGAAGGATTTGAAGGGTCATAACAATTTTTGAAAAGGGAAGAGATAATTTTGGTCTTGTAGGACCAAAATAGTTCTTATGTTGTCCCAAAAATGAGTGACATTTTTTGGGGACAACAGATAGCTTGTTTGTAGTCTTATCTACTTTATGCACACTAGACTTGATATTTCATATGCAGTGGGCATGGTCTCTAGACTTATGCATGAACCACATGAGTTGCATTAGAAAGTAGCTAAGCAGATTCTTTACTACATTCAAGGTAATCATAGTTTCAAGATTCACTATAGACCAAGCATTGGCATCGACTTGATTATTTATACATATTCAGATTAGGTCGATGATATTCAAAATCATAAATCTACTTCAAGCTAGAATTTATCCCTTGGTTTAAGTCTGATTAGTCGATTAAGTAAGAAGTAAAATTTTATTGTCTTATTTTATACTAAGGTAGAATACATAAGAGTTGTTAATTTTGCCACTAAGGCTATGTAGCTTTAGTGGATTATCATTGAGTTTATCATCTAGTTTTGACAACCAACAATTCTCTTCTATGATAATTAAAGCAAAATCTAGATCTGTAGGAATCTAGTCCTCCATCATTAGACCAAGCATATCGAGATTCATATGCATTTCATTTGAGATCTCATCCATTAGCAAGTCATTATTCTCCACTATATGTATAAAATGACACAAATTGCTAATAAATTCACCAAACCCTTCATTATGATCAAGTATCTCCATTTACAAGCTCTTCTTAGGGTTTACACAGCTCTGACTTCCTCATCCTCTTTGAGATCATCTCTATGTACTTACATACCTAATCAGGCCTTTGTGCTAAGACCCAATTCTTCTACCCACCTAAGTTATGCTTAAGGGGGAGGGTGTCAGTGTAGAATGTCTCCCACAATATGGTTTTACTTACATGGTCTAATTAGCTTGCTTAGATTAATAATAGGTCATTAGGGGAAATGAACTTTAGGTCATTTTCTAATTTTGAGTTCAGTTAATTATCTTTTTGGGTGACCATATCATCACAATATAATGTACCCTCCTATGTATGTTTTGGCTAATGAATGATGTTAATAAAAAAATTTGGTTATGAAGACAAACTTCTTCTATTTTGAGTTTTGCTTTAGATTTCATTGTTCCATATAGATTCACCTTCATGCATTCGATCCTATCTAGTAGATTTTCGATTGTGTCCCACTCTGACACTAACATGGGAGGAATAGTTGTTGGTACATGCAGTGGGTGATGTGGCATGAAAGAACCAAAGTATCATGTGGAGAGTCTCACCACGTAGTTGTTAAGAGTACTAAATTAACAATTAGGAGTTAGAGGAGTGAAACTGGGGAGGCATCTAGCTTGCGGTGATGTTGAGAGATGATTGAGCAAGGTGGGCCTTTATGTTCGAGTGGTAGTGAGGAACAGGCTGATGATGAAGGTAATTTGGATAATAATGTTAGGTAGAGATAGCAAGTGGATTGAATAGCAATGTAATTTTCCAATGCTCTAATTATTCAAAGCCAACCCAATGTAAAATTCTAATGTCGATGTAGTCTAAGAGGGCAGACTCAAGTGACGTGAATTGATCATATTAATTAGAATACAGTGATTATAAGTGCAAATAGTGGGATACTGGAGGTAGTTATATGTATTTTTTTGGACAAAGGCCCACAAAAATGTCAATTAGACTTGCCAGTGAGTAAAAATAGATAAGAGGTTACCATATGCCAATGTTAAAGCAAAGCCAAAAATGCAATGTGAATGTCGAAAGAGATGGTATGGCTAGTGGAGATAATCCTAAAGCTTCAAATAATCATATAATTTCCAATCCAGAGTCTTGAATAATGTCAATCAATACAATGTCAATCTAAAACTCAATGCAAAAACTAAATCCAAAGCCTTGTCAATGTAAACACTAATATTTCAAATCTGGCAAATAGACACATAAGACATGAAAATTTGTACAAATGTAGAGAACCCAAAAAATATTTTCTAAAACCTAGAAAGATCTCATAATAACATAAAACAATGGTGTTGATGTCTATAGGGATTTGCACCTAAAAAGCTGAAAAACCCTAAAAATCTAAATTTGAAACTCTCAAAGACAAGGTATTTATAGTCAATACCAAGGTTTTGAGGTATTCTAGATACAATGGTAGGTGCATTTCCCTCCAAACTATTTTATAAAAGTGTTGACCTCAAAAAATGATTTAGAAATGTATTGATAATTGGTTAGAAAAAGTAGCTCCAATATCATATCAAAGTAAAGGATACTCAACATCTAGGATCAAATCTGAAAACCATTACCATGGTGAAAAACATTAGCCATTGGACACATCAAGAAGAGGAAAATAATGTTAGGGTGTGGAGCTAAAAGCTTCACCTTAAGGCAAACATGGAGGTTTCTGAGCGTATGCAGTCGTTAGAGTCGACAGGCCACAACCGACGTCGGTCAGGGGAAGCGCAGAAGGAAACCGGCATCGGCAGGAGATCGGCTGGCGTCGATCACCTCCAGTCAGGCAGGGACCGATGTCGGTCACTTGTGTTGGTCAAAACTGCTGTTGACAAACAGTCAGTTAAGTGAACACAGAGTTTGCATGATAAAGACCAGTTCGAGTCTTTGAGCCGCTTGTCTAATTATTATATGCATGAGATCTATATAATAGACTCATGGGTTGTATTGTTAAGTGAAGAACTATGTTGAACTTGTAGAACCCAAGTGTAGAACTTGGAGAGTTCTTCCCATGGTGGAATCAAGTAGGATTCTCCATGTACGTAAGATCAGGTTTGATATGTAGGGTGTTGCAGGATCATGGTGGAGATTTACATGTGATAAGTAAGATCAGGTTGGTCTCCAGGGATGTGTGTTTGCGAGGGTCAGAACAGGATCAGCGGGGGAGCAAGATCAAGGTGATAGCAATACATTAGGAGCAGGATCATGGTGAGATCTACTTGGAGTACCGGTTCTTACTCGGTTGTATAGGTGTACAATGAGGTGAACAACAGCTTGTGTTAGTTGTTAGTTGTGACCTATGAGAGAAGATTACTCAGGTGGGAAGATTACTTGGAGCCCTTGAGGAGGAAGCCTCACAGAGGTGGAAGAAGAGTGTGATCTCTTTATTGTAATTTCCTTTGTAATGAGTTGAATACAATTGTGTGTTGCCTCTCATATTATGTGTGTTTTCTCATTGATAGTTATTTGTTCTTCTGGTTTCTACATGTTTAAGTTGCTTATACAAAGGTAATCATGTGTGCTCTTAATTCTGACAAGTTGTATTAGAGCTTTGAGGAACTTAGGTCCTATCAAATGGTATCAGAGCAAGGATAGATGTTCTCAGAGTGAGTTTGACTAACAGATGGCCAGATCTGGTTAGTGGTTTGTTGATTACAGGTTACTCATAAGGGTTTCTGATTGAGTGGGAGTATAGCAATGGCAGAAGAAGGTAAGCTGAGAATGAAGAAATTCAGGCACAGGATTAACACCACAAGGAGTGTGGTGGGTCATCTTCAAGTGGGAGCTTGAAGAGGAATACAAGCCAGGATGAAGATTAGACAGAGTACTAGTATGGGTATAGGTGCAACTGTTTATCTCCAAGTGGGAGATTGTTAGGGTGTGGAGCTAAAAGCTTCACCTTAAGGCAAACATGGAGGTTTTTGAGCGTATGCAGTTATCGGCATCGATAGGCCACAACTGACGTTGGTCAGGGGAAGCGCAGAAGGAAACTGGCATCAGTAGGAGATCGGCTGGCATCGGTCACCTCCAGTCAGGCAGGGACCAATGTCGGTTGCCTATGGCGATCAGAACTATTGTTGACGAACAGTCAATTAAGTGAACGCGGAGTTTGCATGATAAAGACCAATTCGAGTCTTTGAGCCGCTTGTCTAATTATTGTATGCATGAGATCTATATAATAGACTCATGGGTTGTATTGTTAAGTGAAGAACTATGTTGAACTTGTAGAACCCAAGTGTAGAACTTGGAGAGTTCTTCCCATGGTGGAATCAAGTAGGATTCTCCATGTACGTAAGATCAAGTTTGATATGCAGGGTGTTGCAGGATCATGGTGGAGATCTACATGTGATAAGTAAGATCAGGTTGGTCTGCAGGGATGTGTGTATGCGAGGGTCATAATAGGATCGGTGGGGGAGCAAGATCAAGGTGACAGCAATACATCAGGAGCAGGATCATGGTGAGATCTACTTGGAGTACCGGTTCGTACTCGATTGTACAGGTGTACAATGAGGTGAACAATAGCTTGTGTTAGTTGTTAGTTGTGACCTATGAGAGAAGATTACTCAGGTGGGAAGATTACTTGGAGCCCTTGAGGAGGAAGCCTCACAGAGGTGGAGGAAGAGTGTGATCTCTTTATTGTAATTTCCTTTGTAATGAGTTGAATACAATTGTGTGTTGCCTCTCATATTCTGTGTGTTTTCTCATTCATAGTTATTTGTTCTTCTGGTTTCTGCATGTTTAAGTTGCTTATACAAAGGTAATCATGTGTGCTCTTAATTCTGACAAGTTGTGTCAGAGCTTTGAGGAACTTAGGTCCTATCAAATAATAGTCTTTGAATGTATAATATATAATCAATTGTATAAAGGGCTATGATGTGTATAAATAGATTGTGCAAGAGCAAACTCCTATTTCCCCATTGGTTCCACTAAAGGTGGATTACACAAAGGGTGGTAGCATTTGTGAGCTGAGTAAACATTAAATGCATGCTTCTGTAGACATGTGCACATACTAATTTTAATTAGTGAAAAACCTAACTTCCTATGTTAAATTAATAATGCATCTAGAATAATGCACCAATACATAGTGCAAAAATAACTAAAAATATTTTGTTGAACCCCACTCTTCATCCAACACACAACCTAAGGTTTCTCATTTAGAGTTTCAATTTTTTTTAGTTTGTATGTTTTCCCTGATCTTAGGGTTAGGAATTTTTATTTTATTCATTATCCACTTAGATTTTGGGTTCATTCCCATGTGTACACATCTTTCAAACCCTAAAATGTCCCATTTAGTAGAGTTTATATTTTATACACATGTAGTGCCCTAATGAATGTATAAATGACCACATGAATGATGGCATAATTGATAATGACCATGTGAATGATGAAACTAATGATAATTGGTATGCTAGTGATGTGTCCTTATAAAATGGTAGTAAATGTTGTAAATAACATGTAAGAGACTACCTCTTATTTTACTTCTATATATGGATCTAACAGTCATGAGCTAGAACAAGTACATAGAAAAAATGGCATCAACCCATATATTTTCTGATATTCTTAAAATTTTGAATGCAAACAATCAATGTTGTTTAAATAAACTAAAATAATGGGTAGTTAAAACACATGTTATTTCCCATAGAACTAATAATGTTGTTATACCTCATGTCTTATGCTTTACAATGATGTTTCTAATGATATTATTTGCTATGATGCTTCCATTAATATGTAATGTGATGATATTTGTAAGTAATGTAGTGATAATCATACTTCTACTAATTATGAATATTTGGTACCCATGTTTGAGATAGATGGTGAAGTTAGACTTATAATGAAAATTTCAAATGTATAAACATTATGGTTGATCATAAAATGTCTTTAATGTATAAAATGGGTAACATATGAAAAGAAGTTGATGCCTTAGAATCTATGACATCCAATGTTTGGGTTGATCAAAATGTTATATAAGGACAACCTATTGTGTGTAAAATACTCAATTATCATTATCCACAAGGATTTGTAATGCCTATATTTCACTTATTTGATGTACATGGAGATCCTCATTCCCACGTTCAACACTTTGTATCTTGCCTTGGAAAAAATTCTTGTTATAGCATGGTGTTATTAAAAAAATTTCACCAAAGTTTAAAAGGTCATGTCCTAGATAAGTTTTACACTCTACTTTATGGATCTATATCTTTTTATTAAGGTAAGAAGATGATTTCTTATCTCATTTCAACTCTAAAGGGTTGTAAGTTAACATTAGAACACCTCAAAAACCTTAAACAAGGTCATGACAAACCCATGAAGGATTAAATTTTAAATATCAACCAATTGACTTAGATAAGCAAATCACCTTTTGCTAAATGATTATACCCCCACTTAGGGGAGAAAACCGTATCATGCTTATGGATATTTTGATCAACTTTATTATGAAATCCTTCATTATGAGAGGGACCTATTTTATTCAAACAAACTTTCTTGTGATACCAAACATTTCCAAGGATCAACAATCGCAAGCATCCTAAGTGATCCTCCATCTAATAATGAACCTACATATAAGGAAAGTGATAAGAACACACCCTTTACAAGCCAAACCCCTTCTACTAATAAACAACCTACAAGGTCTCAAAGGCTCAAGGACAAACCAAATGTTATCTTTGAAGTGCTACTTGATCGAAATCTAATCACATTATTGTTAGAATAAAATATTAATGCAAATTCATCATAGTCTTTATGTCATATGAGGTTGTTGCATAACACAACTCACTATGTTTTAGGGTGTTATATTTTTAGTTGTTAACTTAATATTTTTGGGATGTTACATCCTAGTTTGTAGGGTTTGCCTTCAGCTATAAATATAGCTATATAACCTTTGGTTTAATTAATGAAAGATCATTGAATTGCTTTCAACATTTGGTACTAGAGCTATCTCTAAATCTAGGAATTTTTTTTAAAAGAAGTGAGGAGCCCGTGCATTATTTTTCAGATTTGCATAGTGGGAGAGTGAAATAAGAGAGAATTCTTAGGAGGATCCCATGCACCCTCACTCTCATATTTTCATTACATAAAGCTTTCTTGGAGAAGTATATAGATATGAAAAGTGCATTAAATGCATACAAAAGAGGAAGAAGATTCATTCTAATGGAAAGGAGTATAAGATTTGATGTGGAAATATTCAGATCTATATTGATTAGGAAAAATATCAAAGGAAGAGTGATAATAAAAGAAAGAGGAGCACCATTGCTCTTGAAATTTTCTTCACATGTGCAACCTTCAAGTAGCATAAGAATTTTTAATGGCTTCCTTTCTTTTTTTCTTTCCTGAGGCAAGATCTGAAAAATAGATAAAGGAGTTCTTTTTTTTTCCTCATAAAATTTGTAATGTTTTTGGAGATATTACGATTTTTTTCAAAAAATTGAGACTATCTTATAGATCAGGTTTCTCCTCACATAGGTTTCTAATTCATAAAATTCTTTCACTACTGGAAAGAGAATTCAAGAGGTTTTTATAAAGTGATCATAAAAAATATTTTGAGTAGTATCCAAGGAGATATGAGGCTCTGAACTTGACCCTACGAATCTATTTTTATACAAAATTTTTATGCGAGATCAAGAAAAAATTAGATCTTGTATTCGAATTGAAAAATCAGCATGAAAGATTGATCTATGTGCTACATCATCCTTCAAAATCACTTGTTCTTTTCCTTTACTACAAATTTCCTTCAAATCCACTTTTTCTAGATCTATGGTATTGGAAAGAGGTATGGTTATGCTATCTTTTAGACATTCAAGTAGCAATTTTATTTTTTCAAGAACTTAATGTGATGTATATGTGAGTTGGAAACTTACCTTTTTGTTAAAACCTAGCCAAGCAGAGGTCTAGATTTCAAATCACAAAAGTTTTCTTAAAATTCAAATTTGTATTTATGCAAAAAGACAAAATAGGGGAAAAGACAGAAGGGGGAGCTTTATTTTTCTTCTGTATATTAAAATTTTATTTTTTGCACTTTATAAATTGTAATATTTTTTTTGGCAAATTTAAACATCAAAAACACAAAACAATGCATTTTGCATAATCATAGCATTCAGTGCAAGTAATGCCTCTGACTCAAGTTGTAAAACCATCATGATTGAGCTACAACATACATAGCCTAATATAATTTCAAAAAATGATGTCTGGGCATCATCCCTATAAACCATCGGGGAGAAATAAGGTTAAACAATTTCATTGTTCCATCCCTCTATTACTCATTTGATCTAATCAAAAGGCATAAATCCTAACAGGTGGAAATTCTAAGTATATAGGTAAGTTACGCTCATTTATGTATAATTCCATCTAAAAAAGTGTTAATGCTTGGGTGAACCTATTTCATTATTATCTAGGTACCATATACTAATCTCTTTCACATATGTTTATGTTTTTTTAGTATATAGGAAGGGTGTGTATATATAAAGGTTTAGTATATCAATATAATAGTATATAGAAAGGGATACCTTGATACTTGGAGTGATAAGGAACCAATCCATCACCTTTTACCATATTAACAACAATGGCTAGAAATGGCCCAAAATTCTTTCTGTTAGACTCACAAATTTTACATGGCGACAACTACGCTGTGGGGAAAACAAAAAATCAGGACACATAAAATTTGAGGACATTTGTCCTGGTGTTAGTGGTGCATTCACTCGACATGTATCTAACATTGATCAATAACATAAGTTAGATAAGGCAAACCAAAAGACAAAATCGATTATAATCTCTAAGGTATCAGATGAGGTACAACCACATATCCATAAGGCTGTGATAGCTATGGAAGCTTGGGATAAGCTCCAAATAATATATAAGGTCAAAAATGAAAACACAATTCTTCATTTATAGAGTCAACTTTATTCACTTAAATTAAAGTCTAGTGAAAGACTGAAAGCTTTTCTAAGATGTGTTACAACCCTAAAGGCCTCACTCCAAACATTAGGTGAGCAAATGACAAATACCTCTCTTATACTTATTATCCTAAGAGCATTACCACCCTACTATAGTATATCCATGACTACCTTGACTGTCACATAACAATAACCACAATTTGACAAATTGGTAAACATGTTACAATAAGAAGAGTCCATGCATGCATAAGAAGAATCATGAGAACATGCTCTTACCTCTCATCAATAGAAAGGGATGAGTTAAGTCAAGTCTTCTAAATAAAATCAAGGTCATTCACACACTCCACAATGGAATAAATAAGTTTTTTTGCCTCATTTATGGAAAGAAAGGCTATGAACCGAAGGATTGTTAGTATAACTCATTCACACAGGGCTCATTAAGAAACAAAAAGCCTAATAACCAATAATAATGACATCCACACAAAAGACAAGGTCAGATAGTCATCATAATATGGTATGAGGACTTCCTCAATTAAAAAAGCATACCGATATATGCCCAAGTTGTCTAGCAGGGAAACAACATTGAACATCCTTTGGTCAAAGTTCCTCTAGAGCATATACAAAATTATATCTGTAGCAAACAAATATATGCAAACCAATGAGACTTGGTCTTCATGGGTTTCAATATTTTATGCTCTTTGTTGATGACTACTCATGCGAAATATGGGTACACTATTTAAAGATAAAAGACCAAGCATTCAACATATTCAAAGAGTTCGAATCCATCATGGAAACTTAAATCGGTCATAAAATCAAAGCTCTATGTTTATATTAAGGGGGAGAATACACCAGTAAAGTATTTTTCACTTATTTGAAAGAACATGGAATTCATTGATAATGACTCCACCATAAAACCCATAGAAAAATGGTGTTTTAGAATGATGAAATCACACTATCATGGAAATTATGTGTTACATGATTAAGTATTTAGGTTTGGCATGTTCATATTGGGCAGAATCAGTACAGACATCAGTCTATTTGTTGAACATGTCACCTATTATATCTCTTGCCAATATGACTCCACATGAAACGTGGGCAGGGCATAAACCTTCCATTACTCATATTTAATTAGGATGTAAGGCTTATATGCCTGTTCCTAAAAATAAGAGAAGGAAATTGGATAATAAATTCATGACTTACATCTTCTTAGGATATAATGAAGAATCATTAGCCTATAGACTTACGAATCCTAAAATAAGGAAAATATCCATAAGTAGGGATGTAGAGTTTGATAAGAAAGGTAAATAAGAGATGATAAATAGGAGAGAATTCTAAATATAAAAATCACTGAACCAAGGACTCAAAACATAACTTGAGAAGAAGTCAATTTGGCCCTAATGAGCATTATTTTTGAATCAATTGAGCCCTCTACAATTTAGAAATCCCTAGAGTCAACACCTTAGAAGGATGCCACAAATGTAGAATTTCAATCATTAACAAAACATAACAAATGGAAGCTTATAGGTCTTCCACCAGGGAAGAATCAATTTGGTTGTAAATGGGTTTTCAAAATTAAATACAAAGTAGATGGCAGCATTGAAAAACACAAGGCATGAATCGTAGCAAAGGGATATGCACAAAACAGGGAATATATTTTGAAGAGACATTTGCTCCTACGACCAAGATCAAGACTATCATATTGATATTTGATCTTGTTTCTTCGTTTAGATGGAAAATATATCAAATGGATGTGAAAAGTGCCTTTATAAATTGAGATCTATGAGAAGAGGTCTACATGACAGAACTAGATGTTTTTTCACACCTGGTAATGAAAGAAAAGTGTGTATGCTCATCAAATCTCTAGTCTTAAATAGGGTCCTAGATCTTGGTATATAAAAATTGATGAACATCTCATTCAACATGGATTCAAGAGGAATCCATATGATCCAAATCTCTACCTCAAATAAAAAGGGGGTTAGGTTGTGATTGTTGTTGTATATGTCGATGATCTAGTCATAACTGGGAATTCAATGAAGTTGATTGATATAATGAAGAAATACATTAATTGATCATTTGACATGACAAATCTTTTGCTACTACACTATTGCCTTGGACTAGAAGTATGTCAGAAGGAACACCATGTATTTGTTTCACATATGAAATATGCCAAGACAACACTCGATAAATTTTGAATGATGGATAGTAAACTAATTGCTACACCTATGGAGACAAGGCTTTAGTTGTGTCATAGAGATCCATCACTACAAGTGAATACAACTCTCTATCATCAGTTGATTGGAAGTCTTATTTACTTGACATATATTAGGCCAGACATAAGCTATATTTTCATCTATCTCTCACAATTCATGGAGCCAAAGATGTCCCACTAGAAAGCAACAAATAAGATATTGGAATATATAAAGGGTGCAATGGACTATGGCCTAGATTAAAAAAAAATTATCAATTCTTCTTGATAGGATATTCAGACTCAAATCATGTAGGTAATATTGATGACATAAAATCCACTTCAGGATATGTGTTATTTTCGAGATCTGGTCATATATACTAGAGGAGTAAGAAATAAAATTTTATTTCTCAGTCTTCTACTGAAGTAGAATATCACACCATATGAGGTGTTATCTGTGAAGTGATATGGTTATGTCGAATACTTGAAGGATTGGGAGTACCACAGAAACAACCTACCATCTTATATTATGATAATGAAGATGTTCTTAAAAGTTTTCACAATCTGGTGTTTCATGAACGAACAAAGCACATCAAGATACATGTATATTTCATATGTGAACATGTTCAACAACACACCATCTAGCTCTAGTTTTCCCTGACAAAAGAACAACATGCAAATGTCTTCACCAAGTCACTTGCATGATATAAATTTGAGGCATTCAGAGGATATCTCTCTTTTTCACTTCAAAACATGTTGAACAAAAAGGGGGAAATGTTAGAATAAAATATTGATGTTAATTCATCATAGTCTTTATGTCATGCAAGGTTTTTGCATAACACAACTCACTATTTTTTAAGTTGTTATGTTATTAGTTGTTACCTTGTTATTTTTAGTATGTTAGATCCTAATTTGTAAATCTAATCATGAGTAAGTGTATTTGGTCTCTTAGCATCTCTTAGAATGGGATTGAGTCTTTATAAGAGTTTATAGGTGTCTTTAGGTATCCCTTTGGCATTTTCCTTCCAATATGGGCATTTTGAATATTTGAAACGTGTTAGTGTGTTTAGGAGTCTTTTGAGTGAATGACAAGAAGTGTCATGCCATCAAATGTTTGAATAAGGTAATAAATGAGTATATGTGGGTGTATCAATGTTTTATACATACATGTCATAAGAATAATGACATAAACTAAGAATTTTGAATGTAACTATCATGTCAAGGTAGTTGTTAAGAGAGGTAGTTTTCAAGAAAGTAATTTCTCATGTAAAAAGGATAATGTAACGAGTTTTTGGGATGGAATGGATGGTAGAATCATAGAGAGAGTAATTTTAGGTTGTTAGGGTGATAGAGTTATGAAGGAGAGGTGGATAACTTCAAGTTAAATCATTTCCAAGATCAAGATTCAGAAGAAAACGTCTTTATTTTGTAAATTTATGTGTGTACATGAATACCAATGTTTAAGAAAGTGTTGGAGAGTTATTATGCAATTATTGTTGTGATATCATTTCCATACTTTAGAACTAACCTACATGTTTGAGAAGCATTTCATTAACTTTGAAAACCCTGTTCACCTTGTGTTTGTTGTGTATTGTTAATGGAGGAAACTGTGTTAAGAATGGTGAAGTGATAGTCAAGAATGTAAAGATTTATCAAATATTACACTTGTTTATGAGATAAAACATGGTAATAATATAATTTTGAGGTGTATCGAACATATTTAGGTGTTGTTTTATCATATATTACCCTGTGGGTCATTTGGTAACCTACAGTCTTAGTGTTTTATGTAGTTTATCACAATCAAGGTATTAAGAGTGAAGTTTACATGCTTTAAGGTTTAGTTACCAAGTTAAAAGCTTTTAAAGGAGTTTTGTTATTATGGGAATACCTTGGGAAGGTGGGATAAAGTCTTTAAATGTCTTAAAATTCAATTGAGACCTTCTTTATAGCTTTCGATCTATGTACAGGGTTGAAACCCTAGAGGAAAGTCAAATGGTATATCTGTATGTTGAGTTAGTAAAAGGGCTTGGATTTGATAGTGTAATAATAATATATTTTGTATGAATGATTGAAGATGGTATTAATTTGTTTGGTTGTGCAATTATAGAGGTAACTTTGTTATAATGACTACAAATCCTATAGAACCCTGCCAAACACAGTCAAAGAAACACAAAGTATAGTCAAGACGGATATTAGATGTAGTGAAAGATTGAGTGAGTGTAAACAATAGTTAAATTAAATATGTAAAAGTGGTGTAGATTTTATTTAGGTCTTAAAAATGTTTTAAAGTAATAAATATTCATCACAGACAAATTTGAAGTCTCTCAGGTCTAAGGAGGCAATGAAAACCCTAAGTTAGGGTAGAAAACTTTAAAATTACTTTCTAGGAGATTTACCTAGTGAAACTTGATGAAATTCGGCCATATGAAAGATTACAATGTGTAACAAAGTGTTTATGTGTTTTTAGGATAGTACAGACCTATACAGAGTGGTACTTATAGATCAAGACAATAAAGAGTCATAGAGACCTAATTAGGTTTGAGCAAGGTCTAGAAAGAGCATCTAGGAGTGGAGTTGAGTTAAGAAATTACATGGAGAGGAGATTAATGATAGAGGGTGTAAAAAAATAACCTTATTTTCTTAATACTTAATACTAATTTCCCATACAAGATGAAAAGGCCTAAAAAAGGTTACAAGGAAGGTGTTAAAGGGAACAAAGTTATATAAGAGAACTTAAGGAAGGAATGAGGTTTTGAATTTAACTCAGGAAGATAGATGTGACCAAAGAAGCCTATGTAACTCATATGGATGTAATCAAGAAGCAAGGAACAAGAATTGAGAGTGTTGAAGCACCAAATAATAAGGGAGAGAGAGTACACTAGAACAAGGAGATAGATAAAGAGTGAATGCAAGTAAGAGTGAGTTGCAGGTATCAAAGTAACAGAGTAGAGAATGAAGGATCTATATGTCATTTGGTATTAGAGAAACAAGTTCATTAAGATGAGGATAAATAACTATTTCATGTACAACAAGGTACGTGTTTAATTAAGTTTTCATTTTATGTTTTGATATGTTCTTGAAAAGTGTTAAGGTGTGAGTGAAGATTGAGATTGTGGTAAGTAGCCTTGTGGCCAGTGAGGCTTGTTAAAGAGAGAGAGAGATGTTGGAAGCTCAAGAGTGAGCTCAAGGAGAGATTAGAAAGAGAAAAGGAGTCCTAGGTAAAGGACAAGAAAGAGTGAGATAGAACTAGGTGATGTCATAGAGAGAGAGAGACCCAAGTGAGGTCATGAGAAGGCAAGTAGAGGAAGCTTGTAAAGAAAAATAGGTCAAAGTGAGACCAAGAGGTTAAGAGATAGGTAAGATGCAGAAAGATAAAGAAAAGAGAAAATAGGGCATGTTTGAGATGAGCTACCAAAAAGATAGGAAGGTAGAAGAAGACACCAAGAGAAAAGAGATGGAAAAAGAAATGACAGAGGTAACACAACAGTTGGATGAGTTGATGCTCATCATAGAGAAAATGAAAGGAAGTGAAAACCCATACTATGGATGGGTCATGAATAAGAATAAAATCAAGTAGCCAATAAAGCTATAGATGAAGCAAAGAAAGATGAAAGCTGTGAGAGAGGAAAGAGAGCAGAAGAGATTGCTTTGAAAGCAACTTAAGAGGGAAATGAAAAGACTTTGGATGAACAACATAGTGTGCAAGAGTGAGCAACATAGTGTGCAAGAAGATGAAGGTTAAGATAAACAGTAGCTTGAATTGTATGAGGTGAACTTGAGAGAGAAGAAAGGCATTAGTTGCAGCCAACTAGATGATGGAAAAGATGAAGAGAAAGAGGCATATAATTTTATAGACCTCGACGAAGGTTTGGAAAAAGAAGTACAATTGATAGAAAAAGGCATCAAATATGATTATTAGTTTGTTTATGAGAGTCAAGAGTAGTTAGAGGTAGGAATATAAGTGTTAGAATAGGATTTTAATGGTGAAAATATGGATAATGAAGATAAGGTACATGTTTCAATAGTTTGGAACCTCATGAAGGAAGATAAAGAATATGAAGAGGAAGCATTGATGGTAACAATCAAGAAAATTAAAGACATAGAACCATATGGAAGCTTGAATATCAATGAGGAAGCAACTAGGCATGAAATTATCTTTGTTTTTGTTATAAAATTGAGTATCATAGCATGCAAAGATGATAATCCATGTGTATCAACAATGTTTAAGGCATACCTAGCCCATATGACAGAGGAAAAGCATAAGGTGTAAGTAGACACCATATGTTAATAGGTGAAAACAAGCAGTGGAAGCAAGGAAGCATAATTGATTTTTTTAGAGGCAAGCATGAGATCCAATATTAATAATAGTTGAGGCATGAATGAGTAGCAACAGAGGAGGAAGATATAAGGAGTATGAACTGGAAGACCAGGAAGAAAAGTACAATAGTCCATTTGAGCTCAAATTCTTTCTTGCTTGGGAGTATGATGCAAGAGCATCAAGAAAATAGTGTAAAGCTAGTCATGAGTAAGTGTGTTTGGTCTCCTTGCATCCCTTATAAGGTGATTGATTATTTATAAGAGTCTATAGGTAGCCCTATGGCACTGTCCTGCCAAAATGAGCATTTTGAATATTTGAAATGTGTTAGTGTGTTTAGGAGTCTTTTGAGTAAACGACAAGAAGTGTCATGTTAGTAAATATTTGCATAAGGTCATAAATGAGTCTAAGTGGGTGTATGAAGGTGGTATACATACATTTCATAAGGAAAATATCATATACTAATAATTTTGAATGTAACTATCATGTCAAGGTAGTTGTTAAGAGAGGTAGTTGCCAAGAAAGTAGTTTCTCATGTAAAAAGGAGAATGTAAAGAGTTTTTGGGATGGAATATTTGGTATACTCATAGAGAGAGTCATTATAGGTTGTTATGGTGATAGAGTTATGAACGAGAATTGGAGAACTTGAATAGATAAATATTTAGAAGAAAAACCTCTCCATTTTGTTAATTTCTATGTGTGTACATGAATACCAATGTTTAAGAATGTGTTGGAGAGTTATTTTGAAATTATTACTATGTCATAAATTATATATTACTATGATTCATTAAAAGGATAAAATTTGGAACTAACTTATAGGTTTGAGAAGCATTTCATAAACTTTACAGACCCTGTTCACCTTATGTTTTATGTGTATTGATAATGGAGGAAACTATGTTAAGAATGGTGAAGTGACGGTAAAGAATGTAAAGATTTGTCAAATATGATACTTGTTGATCAGAGAAAACATGGTAAGGATATAATTTTGAGGTGTATCAAACATATTTAGGTGCTATTTTATCATATAGTGCCTTGTGGGCCATTTGGTAACCTACAGTCTCAGTGTTCTGTGTAGTTTGTCACAGTCAAGGTAATAAGACTAAAGTTTACATGCTTTGAGGTTTAGTTACCAAGTCAAAATATTTGAAAAGAGTTGTGTTATGATGGGATAACCTTAATAAGGTAGGATAAAGTCTTTAAATGTCTTAAAACTCAATTGAGACCTTATTTATAGCTTTTGGTCTGTGTGTAGGGTTGATAAGCTAGAGGGAAGTCAAATGGTATATCTCTGTGTTGAGTCAATCAGAGGGCTTAGATTTGATAGTGGAATAATAATATATTGTGTATTAAATATTTAAGGTGGTATTAATTTATTTAGTGGTGCAATTAGAGAGGTAAATTTGTTACAATGATTGTAGACCTTATGGAACCCTACCAAACATAGTCAAAGAAGCACATAGTACAATCAAGATGGATATTATATGTAGTGAAAGCTTGAGTGAGTGAAAAAAATAGTTGAATTAAATATTTAGAAGTGGTGCAAACCTTATTTATGTCTCAATAAGGTTTGAAAGTAAGAAAGATTCATCATAGACAAATTTGAAGCCTCGCAGGTCTGAGCAGGTAGTGGAAACCCTAGGTCAGGGTAGAAAACTTTAAAATTAATTTTTGGGAGATTTACCTAGTGAAACTTGATGAAATTTGGTCATATGAAAGATTACAATGTGGATCAAAGGATTTATGTGGCTTTAGGATAGTAAGGACCTATATGGAGAAGTACTTATAGATTGAGACATGAAAGAGTCATATAGACCTAATTAGGTCTGAGCAAGGTCTAGTAAGAGCATCTAGGAGTGGAGTCAAGTTAAGAAATTTCATGGAGAGGAGGTTAATGATAGAGGGTGTTATAAAATGACATTATTTTCTCAAGACTAAATAGTAATTATTTGTATAAGAGGAAAAGGCCTAAAAAAGGCTATAAAGAAGGTGTTAAAGGGAACAAAGTTATATAAGAGAAATTAAGGAAGGAATGAGGTTTTGAATTGAACACAAGAAGATATATGTGACCAAACAAGACTATGTAAGGCATATGGATGTAATAAATAATAAAGAAACAATAATTGAGAGTGTTGAAGCACCAAACAAGAAGGGAGAGAGAGTAGACTAGAACAAGGAGATAAATGAAGATTGAATGCAAGTAAGAGTGAGTTGCACGTATCAGAGTCACATAACAGAGAATGAAGACTCTTTTCATCATAGGGTTTGCCTTCAAATATAAATATAACTATGTAACCTTTGGTTTAATTAATGAAAGATCATTGAATTGCTTTCAATAATTACCTTGTATTGGGCATCACCTCACACATTATTTAACATGAGTCTGGGTAAGATCATTTTATCACTATCATTGAAAAAATGGGCTTAAAGATGACAATTGGGTTACCTTATCATAAAAAATAAAGGAACTCATAGATAATAGTGTACTTAAATTTGAGCAATATATTAAAACATTGTTGCATTCAATTCTTATGCCTTCATCTACTTCAAAATCCAAGCAACATTGATGTGTCTGATCCAGTTTCTAATGGTTGTACACCATAGTGCCAACCTAAAATGGAACTAATGGTCATTAGAGATTTCATAGAATGTGAACATAGACAAGGAATTATTTTGAATGATAATGTAAGACAAAATACATACACGATTGATTTTATTAAAGAATTAGGACATGATGAAAACCCATTACAACATACAAGTACCCATAAGGGATCATTAGGGAATATCACATTTCCAATTTTTATTGAGATTAATATAGTAAACATTATTTCTCATAGTACCTACCATTCTAAAATAATGTTATATTAGGAAAATCATGGATAAAGAAAATGGAAGCAACATTAGCTAGTGTCAAAAATATTAATGTATTTATTTTTTAAGAGATCTAATCATACGTCACGAGCTAAGACATGGGTAAAAGTATTAGAATAAATAGATTGTATAACCTTAGTTAATCTTATTTGTATCTTATATATGATGTTAAGATGGTTTTGATATCTAACCACCTTTTTTATTGTGGTTACACATGTAAGTCTGTTTCTTACTTCCCATCAACCTGTTTATTGTACCCACCTCCTTATTCTTAATATCTTGTTATGCACCTATTTTGCAGGCTATCATATTGTTAATCAATATCACATATTCTTGGTATTCATGTGTTATTGCAATTCTGCATGGTAATTAGAGCTCATGGTCTTTGAGCTTGGGAGGAAGAAATATCTGTAATGACATCATGTCAGGGAGGTAGAAACACAGTGAAGATTGTCTATGAAGCAACCTCAAATTGCCAATGATGTGGAGGGAAGAAAGAGGATGAAGAGAAACAACCGCGGTTTTTCAGCTAGAGAAAGGAGTTTTCAGCCCTAAAAAGGCAATTTAAGACACCTAGAGTGGCAGTGGATAGGTAGGTGTGGCATTCTGGAGGTAGGTCATCCCAAGAAAAGAAGTGGCACTCCAAAAAAAGAGGTATTTTATTCTTTGTGATGTTTTCAATCCAATAAACCAGATAACCCCTGCATTTCTCTTTAAAATTGTTGAGATTATCACTTGGAAAGGGGTGCTAAGCTAATAAAGGAGAACTAGAGGAAGTTTTTGGTGTTATTGAGGAAAGAATGTGTTCTGTGTGACACCATTTTTGCATTTTTTAATACTTTTAATCTCCATTCATTCCAATAGATGAAATCATTACCAATGCTAGGAAAGGAAGAATATGAGAGTTTTATATCATTCGGAGCTACATTGAAACAAGGAGGATGCCAAAAATCAACCCAGTTGCCATTTTCCTGAGAATACATAGGTTCTCTTTGACATGTTCAAACTTTATGCAAGTTTTTGTAAAAAGTTTTTAAAAATGGTTGAATTTAGGTTTTTTATGATTAATTAATTTCTATAAAATAGTTTAAAATTTTAGAAAACAATTTTGTTACCTACACCCTACCTGAAAAATAGTATGGTTAATTTTGTAGAAGGAGAACCATAAGTCCAAATATCTTGAAATTTTGCCACATTTCTCATTTCGTAGTTCTTATCCACACAAAAAATAAATTTTAAAAAATAGAGTTATAAAACTTTAGATTTAATTATTTTTGTAATTTTTAGGCAAATTTACAACAAACATTTTTTTAATTACTCTCAAACGGTAAATAATTTTTTACTAAAAACTAGTAGTATTGTCCAATATTAGGATAGAATCAATATGCAAAAAGTTTTTTTTTAAAAACTCATTATATTTTTCTAATTTAATTGTTTTCATGAAAAACTAGGTAAACATGGCTAGTTTGAAAGATTTCTTATTGTTAGATTCTCATAAATTGAATGGAAAAAACTTTAGTTTGTAGATTCCTAGGATACGTACAGTTAGTGAATATCAAAATATTAAATAGATCATACTTAGTAAAGTATTTATACTAAATGATCAACCAGATGACTATGATAAATGTCATCGTGAGGCCTTAATGCTTTTAAAGCTATCTGTAGCTAACAATCTAATTCCAAAAGTTAGAAATGTTGATAATGCACCAGAATTGTGGAAATACCTTAGGACCAAATATTAGGCTTATGAAGCCAGTAGAATATTATATTTAAAATTCATTTATTTTCAACTAGGATGTAAGAAGGCAATTGTATTTCTAAATATTTGTTGCAGTTGAAGGACAATTGTGATCAATGGAAGGTAGTGGGAAAACTTGTAGATGAGAAAGACCTCATTGATCTAGTTATTTAGAATTTACCATCTTCTTATGATTCCTTTGTGGAGTCATTACACATTATTTTAGAGACACAGATATTGGACTTTGAGCAGTTTTCCACACATCTCATACAAAAGGAAAGACGACAGGAACAATCCATCACTTTAATATTAAATTCTATAAAAAATGCACTCATGACATGGTCACAAGATAAAATTACTTCTGAATCTCAATGGAAGTGATTTTATTGTAATAAAATGATCATTTGAATAAATATTATCACAAATGACAATATGATTTGGTAAACAAGAAAAAGAAATCACAATCTACAAATGTGGTTGAAGAAGATGAACAAATTTTAATAAGTGAGTTTGCATTTGTGGCAGCATATAATCAGTCAATGTAGTCAAGAATATGGTATTTTAACTCAAGGGCATCAAGACACTACACATGTCACAAAGACCGGTATGTACACTTTGTATAAGATGATAGTTGTAATGAATCGATTTCCTTAGGTAAAGGTTGGGTTCATTATATGAAAGGATATGGAGATGTTTGTATTTTATTAAATTATGTTAGTTGCACTTTTTAAAATGTTTGGTTTGTTCTTGACATTAAAACTAATAATCTTTCTACATGTGAAATATCTATGAGTCCTAACCTTTGTGTGGAGTTTAAAGGAAATAGATGCATGGTTAATAATCTTCACACAAAGACAGTCATTGATGTCCATATTGGTAACAAGGGATTATATTAGTTAGTTGATCACAAAACAATAAAATAACGTGCATTAGCAGTGGTTGAAAGCACTAGTGAACTATGGCATAAGAGGTATGGTCACCTTAGTTATGATCATTTGTTTAAATTAAGTAACACTAACATAGTGAATGCAATGTTTTATATTTAAAAGAGTCAGAATGTGTGTTCAGGATGTCAAATAGATAAGCAATTTTCAAATTCATTTGACATTGGTAAGGTACAAAGAGCTCAGAATGCATTAGATTTGGTACATGTGGGTTTACATGGTCCAATGCAGACATCTTCAATATTTGAATCTTTGTATTAATTATTCCTTATGGATGACTTTTATATGAAAATGTGGAGTTATTTCCTACATAAAAAGTTAGAAAGTTTCTCTAAATTTATTGCTTGGAAATCTATGCTAAAGAAATAGGGAGGAAAACATGTAAAAGATCTTAGATTAGTTAATGGGGATGAATTTATCTCTGAGAAATTCATGGAATTCTATAAGAAATAGGGTATACACAAGAAATATTATACACAACAAAATGACATCATGGCAATGTAGAATAAGATAGTAATGTAGATGACATAGTGTATGGTCGATAGCCAAAATCCACATCAATACTGGGTAAAAGCTATGAATAAAATTATGTACACTCTTAACAAAAGTCCTACACAAGCCTTGTAGAATATAACACCAAAAGAAGCATGGTCAGGGAAAACCCCAAATGTAAGTAATTTTCATGTTTTTGGATCCAATGTTTTTATATTAGGTAAAGTATTCATGTTTGATGGTTATTGTGAACAAAAAGATGTGTATAGATTAATAGATGTATCTATATATATAATTGTGATTATTAAAGATGTTGATGTAGATGAGAAGATACCATTATTTTCTAATAATGGTCAATCTTCTAATAGTAATGTATTGTTAGCTGACAATATTTCTAGAACAAGTTTTGGTATTAAATTTGAGTAGGGTTCAAAAATGAAAATACTTTAAGTGTTAAGTTATAGTGGTGACAAGAGTGTTTATTATTCTTCGTAATCAGATCGAGAAGACCAACATAAAAGACCTAAATGATACCATACCATAATGAAACATAGAAGGAAAAATTAATTACCTTACTTGTTTAAAGAGCAATCTACAAGGTTAGGAAAATAACATGTGCAAGGTGAAGATCACATAAATTTTACTCTTAATATTGTTTCATAGGTATTGAAACAAAGCACAAGTTCAAAGACCAAATTCATACCAAAATGGAAGCTTTCCAAGAAGGTTAGTGAAGAGAAAGGGACATACATAAAAAACACAATAGTATTATGAACAATAAATGTCCCAAAATTATTCAACATTGGAAAGTAGTAGGTCTTAGTTCTCAACAACTCAACACATAAATATCTCTTAGGAGATATGTTATGTTGTTTAGTCTTGATGTATATTCTAATCTTTTTTTTCAGACTTGATCACTATAACAAATAACTAAAGATTGACACACATAAGACATGACAACAATTAAAGGACCATTTCCTACTTTACTTCAATAAGATAGATTGGTAACAATAGGGACATTTGGATACATTGTTCTAGTGGAAATAGATCTACCTTTGGTTAATTTCATGTATGGACTTAATCATATTATTATAATAATGATTAAATCAATTCATTTAATCATTAAGTGAGGGTATTAGAATAAATAACTTGTATGAGCTTAGTTAACCTTATTTATATTTTATGTATGTGGTTAAGTTGGATTTGATATCTAACCACCTTTGTTATTTTGGTTATATGGGTAAGTCTATTTATTACTTCCCATCAGCCTTCTTGTTGTACCCACATCCTTATTCTTATTAGCTTGTTATATACCTATTTATTAGGCTATCTTATAATTAATCAATATCACATATTCTTGGTATTACTGTGTTATTGTAATTCTACCATGGGTACAATTACATATCAAAGTTCATGATCCATAAATTGTATTTGCCCCTTAGGTTTTTTTAAACCAATTTAAAAATGGATATTGAAAAATGGCATTTAAATTTATGATCAAATTGAGTCAATAAGTGTTAAAATTGAATATGAACATTTCCAATGTTCATTCATTTCAATTAAACCTTCAAATGATCATTAGCCACTTATATGATTTTCATATAATTGTCATAAACTGATAAAATATGTTTTTTTTAGAAATTAAAATTTACTGATTGAATGTGAAAAATAAATAAAAAATCAGAATGCAAAATTATAATAAAGATGACACCATAATTGTTTACGGAGTTCAGCAATTGCCTACATCTCTGGGTTCATTCAAACCGATCCATTAAAAATTGATTTCAAGTACAAATGAAAAACTTACAGTACCATAATGGAATCTAAAAACATAAAAATTCATGCCATCAAACCATCAAAAGACTCTGATGATGCTCAATAATCATCCTCCACATTCCTGAAGCACTTGCAGAATCTCTTCCCAATGTTCTACGTCAAAACATCAATTCAATAACTCAAAAATACATGAAATGAATACCAAATCAGGATCACAAATATACCAAATGTAGCATCTTAGAATTATGAACAACTTTCTAGTTTACCCCAAGATTTGAAAATGCCTCTAGATTAGCTAAAAATGCTAATTTCTAAAAACTGCTCCTTATAAATTTTTACAAAATCATTTTCAATACCCTGTACAAATATAAGTTTGTGACTTTTAAAACACTTGCAAACATTTGGCAGATTGGTAACTCTATTTAACTATTTTTCCACAGGTTACAAGTTCAAATCCCATGTTCTTAGCTTTATCCAACTACCAAGGTTGTGGCATTTACCATACATGGTTTAATATCCCACATGCATTGGTTTTCAACTTAGCATAAGCCTTAAAAAAGGTTGTTGTTCGTGCATGTTGTGTGGCATAGGCCACATCTATGTCTCTATTTTACTTTGGTTTATAATATCCTGACCAAAATAGACAAGTTCGATGTGGGTTTATCATAACCGCCTATGAGTTGGGATGGTTTAGTGTTAAGCACGAAATATACTGAGAGGGGGGGGTGAATTAGTATATATATCTTATAAAACTTTCCCTTAATCAAACATTCAAGATATGCAATAAAACTCAAATAATAAACATCACACAAGAAAGAGAGAGACACCAGATATAACTTGGAAACCCAATGTGGGAAAAACCATGGAGAACAATCTCAAGTATATTCATGAGAACAAATTCACATGAGCACCATACCCCTTTGCCGAGTACCAACTTCAGCTACAATTCGTGAGCACCAACTCACAGGAGCTTCAGACCCCTTTGCCGAGCACCAACCCAGCTATCATTCGTGAGCACCAACCCACATGAGCATCAACCAGTTTGTGTATACCACACACCTATCTCTCAATGTTGCTATATCAACAAATGATAGTTCAATACAACATCTCTTTCCTCTCTCTCACCTTTGCTCTTCTAAGCTAGATATAACAAATACAAATCATATTCAACTCTCACAATTGCTCTTCTAAGCTAGATAATACAATATCAAATTAACCTCACACTTTCACATTACAAATGGCTACTCAAGCCTTTACTTATAGCTTTCCAAATGACCTTTGGCCTTCCCCCTTTGTGACCCTTCAATCCTCATGGAAAATGGCGCCAATCTTGGATGACCCTTCATATTCAAGCCTTTGAAAAGTCATGTGGTGACCCTTCATGATCAAAAACGTCCTCCCCACTTTTGTCCTTATCTTTGGTGACTTTTCGTATTCCTTAAAGTGTCCCTTCATGAGAAATTCGCCCTTACTCTTTTGTCTTCACTTGGTGACTCTTGGTATTCCCCAAGATGACTCTTCATGGGAAAATGCATCCCATCCTTCTTTTGTCTTTATCCCGTGGCTCTTCGACTTCTCCATGGGCCCTTCTTTTGTCTCATATGCAACCAAAAATATATTCATTAATATTAAATAAATATTAACTCACATTAGCCAAGATAACAATATTAAATGCAATGGGGCCTTTATCACCAATAATACTAGACCTTTGACATCAATGACAATATTTCCAACATTTAGAAGATTCAAGCTCAGTTTAAAGGATTGGAGCTTAGATTAGAAAATCCTGCATGGATATGAACTCAATTTGGATTGTTGTAAAACCAAGTATGAGTTGATTGATGAGCTGGTATAACTAATCTTGAGCTGACACTCGAGCTAGGTCTTGATCTCACCATATCTCAAACTCGATATACACAAGTGTCTCGAACTTGGCAACATGACTTGGAATTAGTTAGATGATTTACAATATTGGGATTATTAGTCCCACATTCAATGTGTAAACAACACATAGGTTATAAAAAAAACATGTTATAATAGTAATATGAAATGACAGAGGCAAAAGCACCCCTACATAAAAAGAGTGTGTCAACCTTGGGACCAAAGACTAGAGGTGAAGTCCAAACATGTTTTTACCATTATATTACCACATGTCACATGTTGATTGGTCTACTTGGAAACCTTTTGACTATTGACCATTATTTTTCCAAACTTTGACTAGCAATATCTAGAGCATACAATGTCTGTTTTACGCATTCTAATAGGTATTGGAAAGCCCATAGAATGATCTTTAGTACTATCCTAGTTTCAAGAGATCTTGGGAACTTTTAAGGATGAAAAATCCTTTGGATCAGTTCATAAATGTGGATACCAAAGCAACATAATCCACAATAAAATGAGTGACATAAGCAAGTACTAGGTATTCCTACTATACATAAAGAGTAAGAAAAATAAGAATTTCCAACTTCTATTAATGATTAAACATCAATAAAAGAATTATCTTGAGAGGATCCAAGACAATTATCTAATACAAATGCAATCATTAGTGTTCTTATGAGCTCAACACAAAACATATATCTAAATGATTCATGCACTCATTAGCTAAATATATTAATTCCACACAATAAAGTGAGCAAAGAAGATATATTTGGTACACATGGTTTGCCAAAGTGATTCATATTATTTGATGTTATTGAATGTGATGAATTTAATGGATAGTCAAAATGAGGATATACATGACACTTCAATGATATATCATTTGAATATAATTCATATACAAATTACATCATTACTAAAAAATATTTAAAAGCATTCACATTGATATTATTTTATGATGCTAAACACATAAATCGAAGTTGCAAGCTAAGAACATGTAATCAAATTAAAATCAATATTAAAAAAAGTCCAATGCATATTCAACTATATCTAGTAAAATATCATAACATCAATACAAAAATATTTCAATATAAAAGGACACGAATCACTCAATAATGGAACATGTTTAACTACACACTTAAAATCCACATTAATATTAACATCTCTATCTCTAATTCTAAGGGTTGTAGAAGAAGATGTCCCTTTATCATCATGATGGGAACTCAAAATAGACTTAATTCATCTCTCTCGATCCTTAAAAATAACTAGTATCGTTGCTAATGCAACATGCTTGGTCAATAATTTGGTATGTTCATCCTATAGATGAACATACTTAGAGAAAATACTATGCCCTAGATTTTCACCCCGAGCGAGTGGTGGAATTTTATGACCTATAAAATGACGTGTTAACTAATCAACCTCCCTTTTAAGATCATATCAATCACCAAACGTGGTCACATACTCAATGATGGCATGAGCTAAAAGGAATAAAAATAGGGGCATGCACACCATAAATGTCTTTGGACCTCTTTACAAATTTTCCCTGAATGACATGATCAAGGATATGCCAAGTTTAAACTCACAAATATCTATGAATGATAAGAGTCAATTAATCATCCTCTATGTGCACATAATATTTATTAAAATATTATAGAAAATATACAACTGTCTAAAATTATTGGGACTAATACATAATGTGCATACATACCATAACCTATGAGGAGCACATCATGTTGTCTGTCCTCCTACTCCTTGCATAGATCCATGTCTACCTCATCAACTAGAATAGGAAATAATAGGGGCCAACATGATTGTGTTCTTTAATGACTATATTTTTTAGTGAATCCTCCATCATCACCAATAATAATAACTATCAAGGGGTTTAGATTTCCCACTGGTATAGGAGCTAACAATTTAATTATAGGGAGACCTTGCTCTTTTGGATGTTTTCAAGTCTTGTGAGTATGCATCCAAATAAAAATAGGTGGTGAAAACCCATGAACAATATCAAACCATCTCATCACACGCTTGTATTGAAAGCATGTACATGTACCAATAAAATCATCTTGAAACCATGAACTAACATAGATCCACTGTAATTGCATAACATCACTAGGTCATTTGGAAAAATCTTGATAGCGCCTCCAATAAGTAGCATTCACTCTCAATCTATCCCAAAAAGTAACAATCCATAGTAGTGTGTTTTTAATCACATGGACTACTCAACCATATCTCTGTATAGATCTAGGGATGAGCTCAATTAGCTAATAGAAGACCAATTAGGCGAGCCACAACTATATGCTCATATGTCTATACATGTAATAAAGTTGCAAAACCTAGACTACCATTTTAGTACTCTCACATGAATTGGTATCAATATTTTTATAGATGTGCAAACATAGTTCACCCCAAGATTAAATGGTGTGATAGGTCTCTATATTATTGATAATACCATGCATAGGATAAGAAATAACAAAACCACCATAATAAAAAACAACAAAAGAATCTAGTGTGACACATAGGCATTTCCACACACATAAAATGTTAGATAATATAATATTTGAAAGTAATATTGCATAATTGTCTACAAAATTTTGAATACCATGTCCATGACTAGTCATGAACCAATGAGCATGCCCTTTAAGGTCTCATCCTTGAGTATCTTATAACATGGCATGTTTACCTACAATAGGTAGTTGTAGTATATGCCATACATCCTCTAAGGTCATGGTCATCTCCCCAGTTAGAAGTGAGAAATTAAAAGTATCAAAATTCCACTCGAGGTGGTCATTAAATGCATATTGTAAGGCATGGAGTCTAAGCACCAAATATGACCAAGGTCTACACTGTCAATGAGTTTCTGATCAACATTGATAAGGTCAATGCCTTGAATAGTATCCATGTATTGACCCATACTAAATTATTTAAATTACATGAATATCTACATATAAAAACAAGTTAAAAGAATTTATACATGATAATATCCGACATAAAAATGTAAATAAAAGGTTTGAAATGGAAAATTACGCAATGCAATATTTGTCTAGCATGTGTTTGAATCTATTGACAATACACATATACTTGCAGTAGACATTATGAACAATTTTGGTGAAATGTTTGGACAATAATGAAATCCATTGGATGGTACCAACAACATCCTCAATCTATCTAAAAAATCATAAAATTTGAGAAAATAACAAAAAACAATAAGTTTAAAGTAATGAAAAATAAAGGTGAAAGAAGAAGTTTTTTAAAAATACCAAGTCTTGATGATCATGTGTCTATAGGGTTGTCTGTAGGTTTTAAAATTAGATAGGGAAACATATCATTGAACCCACATCATATCAAATCATATCTAATATTTGATAATGGGATAAGTGCAAATGATTTCTAGAAATAGAATTTTTAACTCTCATTATATCAAATGACATTTAACACTCAATAATTAAAAATTATGGTTTTGACTATTAATATAAGAGTACACAAAAATTATGATATATTCAAATTTGATTATCTATTTACCTCCCATTAGTTGTGTTGGAACACATGTAAAACCATCTTCTGGATGGTGACAACTATAGAAGTGTTTATTGATATAACACAACACATGGTTATATACACCTATTTCTTATATAGTTATGAGCCCGATTAGAATCACTAGAGCCTTTGTGATATCATTATAATTGGGGGAAACTACAATGCATGATATATATATATATATATATATATTCAAAATTACTTTTAGAAATCTTATGTCATCACCGATATATTATAATATAATTTATGCTTTGTAAGGACAATTTACAATTGATGCCCTCAACTAAACTCAAAAATAATTATCAAAATTATTATGGAACATAATTTATTATGACATTCAGATACCCATTTGAGGTATACAACTTCACTAAAATAAACATACACACATCCACCTAAGGGATACAAACCTTTTAAATATTTTAATGAATATTCCAATGATAATGGGTGTAATGAATGTTACTTCTTAATCCTTTGCTAAGCTACATACATTGCCTACATGATCACATCTTTCCATGTTTGTATTACAAATATGATACATATTATGGATTTTCAATTATAATAATATTCACATATATTTTTATGTATTTTTATAATGATAATTTCCAATTAAAATTATATATATGTTACCTACGATACACATACTCTTTTCTTTTGAGATGATTGACTTGCAGGCTTCGTTCCTCATATCAAAAAGGGGGCACATAATGGGTAGATTATCAAAATATGTCGAGGTTAATATGGATTTTGATAGACATATTACTTGATTCAGATGGGTTATATTGAGCTTACATAGATATAGCACATGATTCTGAGTCATATTTGAGCACATTGGAGGCATTATACATTATTTTAATACACAAATTTGACATTTTTTCCAATTGTGAGAGTCACATGAGCATATGAGATAAGTATTCTTCCCATGTTAGGAAATTAATAACTTTGAGGGAATATGATTATAGATTATGACAAGTATAAGTATGACATTCAATATCATTTTTTGGAATGATTGAGACATTATATGTTTACATTGAGGGACAATTGGATTAGTTTGGGGAATGGGTTTCATCCATGTAAAGATATATTATTATATTTGAGGAATAATTGGGAATTATGGATAAAAATGGTACTTTTTGAGCACACATTTGGATCTATATCCATTTCTAGTGGCTGATCCTTTTTACATATGAACCTAATTTTGTGATTCTACTTTTACATATAGATGTAGTAAATTATCCACAAGTAGAGTAGGTTATCTAAACACCCTTGTTCAATTATTTGGGTAAGAAGAGAGAAATTTTACATCACTTTCACGATTTGAGTTGGGTCTTTTAGGACACATGGCATTTTCACTCAAATTAACATGAGGACATTTTTGGAGTAATAGGAGCTCACATACCACAAGGTGTATTTGTTCTTTTGTTTATTTTAATTATTTTAATTTTTCATTTTAATTATATTATTATCCATTTGGGATTGTAATATATGATTGAATTCATGATTGTTTACAAATACTCAAGCACATTTTAATCTATTATTACATTATTATCCCTTTAAACCAATATTCAATAGTGCATGTAAATACTAAATTAAATAGGGGATTTTGTAAAAACCTAAAGTTGGTATGACCTTATTTCCACAATTATTTTTGTGTGAATTTACATATATAAATTGCATTATGAATTAGGAACTTATTAGCACTTTTGGTCTTGGTATTTTACTCTATTTTTCTTGATTTGGTCACATTTTATTCTGCTTCTTCTTTTTCCAGCTTCTCTTTCTGTCATTGGGCTACTTGGGTTGTCTTTTTCACTTTTTATCTTGTCTTCATGTTGAGGACAATGCTAATAGATTAAAACTGTGTAATTTACCTATAGGATTCAAGGTTTTTGACAATGTCCTAACATGATTTGTGTTGTTTTATCATTTCTAAAAACCTTGGTGTCATCCTATTTTATCTTTTTAGGTCTTGCAAGTCAATGTTTGCATGCCAATAGATCACAAATTTAAAATTGAGAACACTATATATACAAATCCACTAAAGGCATTTTAAAAGGAGTGCATTCTCACCTAACAAGGGAGACACTTAGTTAATTTGTAATGTTTACATACATTTAAGAATATTTTAAAAGTTTCTAAAGAAATAAATCTAAATGCACACATAGTTTACATGCTTGTACGAAATAAGGACCTAAATAAATTTTGTTTAGACTTGCATTCACATGATTTTGCACACATACACTTAATTGAGAGAACTACATGTAGTTTGAACACTTTTTAGAGTATTAAAATTTAGGAAATGCTTAATCATTCAATGGGGAGTAGTTGGGGTCAACCCAACCAAAAATACTAACTACAATTTTAAAGTTTTCATTAACCAAGTGTATTGTTAGGGATATAGAGGAAGAAAAGGCATTAAAATGTTTTTTGTACATTATTGTAAACATATTAGACACGATTACTAAAAAGCAGGTAAATATGAACAAGTGTCATTGGTTTGGAGAGGTTCTAAGCTTGTAAATGTTGTTAGAAAAGTTACATAGTGCTAGTTACTATATAAGTTTGATTCTATATATACATAACATTTTTAACTTTATCATTTACTAACACTTTCTCTTGCAGTGACTTGTCAAGAACCAATGTCCCTAAGTGCATGCCTTTAAGGATGCATCACGAAAGGGAAGGGAAAGCTTGTGGTGCTTTACATTAGATGTTGTTATCTATATCATGGTCGTACCATTCCTATTACCAGTTAAGCTTCTTCATATTTTTATTACTACTTACCTCCTTCCATCCTATCTTACTCATGCATGTCAGTTTCCCTATATGACATGACATTGGCCAAGCCAATACATTCTATTTTTCACCTTTTCCCTCCATGTATTGTATTGGCCAGCTCGATGCAGTTCTTAGCCTATTTTTTGACATATGTATTATATTAGACTAGTTGATGTCGTTCAGTGACAATTGACATTTTTATATTATATCGACTTGGCCAATGTCATCAGCTTAGTATTTAAATTTGTTTTTGGATATTAGAAAACTATATACAGGGTCATATTTCATTCCAAACACATCATATACACTCTATTCACTCTGATTTTGCTTGTACTTCTATCCTAAGTCACATTTAGAAGATTTAGGTCTACAACCTTGTCTTGAAGAATCTTGTTTTGTGGAATTCTTAGAGATTCAATAGGAGGAGTCATTGGGAGTATTATTAGGTATTATACCAACCATTTTAAGTTTTCATAGCTACAAAAATATCTTGTAAAGCACAATTGGATAAGGGAAGATTGATGCTTGACAAGTCCACTCAAAGATAAGTGATTCTAAACTTACATTCTTTCCTTTGTTTATTTCGTAGATTAGATGTTGTTTGTTTCTTAGTGAATGAATGTGTGTGTGTGTCCTTGTCTAGGTTCTCTCTACACCAAATAAGTTAGTGTAGCTATATGATTTAATAGACTTTCCATATTTCATTTTAGGTTATGTAGACCCCCATTTGTCGACCTTGGTACCTTACCCTTTATGATCATTCTAACCCTTCCCCCTTAGTTTACTTTACTTGCAAAACTATTTACATTACATATTTGTAATCATTTACTTTCACATAGGTCTAGTTAGAGCCATTTCTTTGTGTCATTGGCTTATGGTTTGGAACCCTTTCCTATTGGTATTTACAACATAAGTAGCCCTCTTATATATCTATGGATCCATTGGTCACTACACAAACATTACGTATCACAAGCTCTATTTGATTAACCTTCTCTAAGTTCAGATTTATTGAGATAGAATAGTTGTAAGATAATTCTAGCCCATGCATACATTGTAGTAAATATGATGTGAAACTTACTCTTACCATCATACCTTAGCATACTAAATCTACCAAAATGATACAATTCTATCTCAATTTTCATTTCTAACAAACTTCATCAGCCAGTTCAATACATTTTATTTCATGTCTACGAATGGTATCGACCAATTAGAAACCATTTTTTGTTTGTAAAGACTACATCGACATCCTTGTTATAGTTTTTTAATTTGTTTGTAACTACATCAAAAAACCTAATATAGTTTTGTTTGTTTCATCTAAGTATTTTTTTTTACGACTACATTGGATAAACCTATACAAATTTATCTTCTTGTTTATTTTTATTCATTATCTACTACAAATTGTTTTTCAACATTGATTTTTGATCTTTATTTTCTATTTGTTTTATTTTCCTTAGAAATTGTGTTCCAACAATTTTAAAATTACTTACTAAATATCATGTAGGGTTACTTGGTGTTATGTTTATAGACATCATGGTGTGAGGGGTTTACCCCAATATTCATAGCCATAATATAGAATTAAACACAGTTAGTTTCCATATATCTCATGGTAAATTAGAAATGCTTAGGACTACATTTTATTGAACTTAGGAAAGCAACCATTCATTTGATTGCGTGGTGCACCTGAAAGGAACATATCTCTCACAAAAATTACTCTCAATGTACCCTTAAAATTGAGATTAGTGGACTATAGGAAAAGTTTAGACTCTAAGGTTAGTTTTTAAAAATATTAGGCTGACACCAATCAATGAACGAGTGAGTATAATTGAGAGTTCACACTATCAATCAAATCCTTTGAGTACATCTACTTGATCTTGTTTTTAAAAATTTAGTTAGATTCAATTTACTACTTGAATTATTTGTTGTATTCTAGAATGTATCATCCATTCTAATACAAATTTGCATTGTTGTCATAATTTCATTAGCTAGTTGGATACAATTATATATATGTTTGAACTGCATCGACCAGTTTAATATAGTTCCTTGTTTTTATCTCCATGACTACATCAACAAGATCGATACAGTCTAATTAATAACCATCCCACAATCAACTATATCAACCAACATGCTAAAATTTTCTCCCTTCATGTCTGATTGCATTAGACATTCTAATACAGTATAATTATTTACCATCCTATAGTCAATTATATCAACCAACATGTTATATTTTTCTCCCTTTTTACTAGACTAGATCAGCCAACATGATACAGTCTGTTTTACCAAAATTTATTCTATCTAACTGCATCGGCCAACTCGATACAATATGCTATTCCCAACTTATGCTTAACTACATTGGTTAACTTGTTATAATTTAATTTTATCCATTTTCTAAACTAAAACATCAATTCGCTTAATACAATCAATTTTCATCAGCCACCATTAATGATACCTTTTCTCCCTCTGCTGCATCGGCCATCCCAATATAATATTTTATGTTAGACCCAAAAACAAATTACATTGGCCAACCTAATACCATATAATTTTTTATAATATGTCACTTTTCATTATTAGCCTTGTATACCCTTAGCATCATGGAGTCACCTCTTAATATATTTCATGCTAGCCTCAACCAATTCATATTCTACATGGGTAACACTTTCTTCCAACCTTATCCACCATTGAAGACAACTCTTCATGGTGCAAGTCTTACAAAAATCACTGTAGATATATCAAATGTAATATGGTTGAAATAAACCAAACTAAAGATCTATATGATTCCCAATTTTTTTTGAAATTTGATGGTAATACCATTTACACTCCTAACAAGAATGGTGGTTTTAATAAGCTTCCTTCTTCATCTACAACAGTTGGGGAATGTAACACTAATGTTGGGAACCTTCCTCCCAATACTAAGGTTGGTATTCCCCCTGCTAATACCCCTAATCAAAATCCACTTATAGATACAAATCAAATCATTTCACAAATGATCCAACATATGAACCTTCTGCGAGTCTCTAATAGATCTCAAATGCTCCAAATGCAAACAAATTTTCTAAAAAAAGACTAGCCAACCTCGAGTCATCTCAAATTAACCAAATCAAAATTATTGCTTCTCCTCCTCTTAGAGGATCCAATTGGAATATCATCTCTCAACCTCCTATGCATAACAAAATGCTTTCACATTTTCAAAATGAACCTTTATCTCCTTTCATTGTTTCCATAGACATTGGAAATACCTCACCAACTATCACATATGATAGGATTAAACATACTACATTTTTACTTAAATATGTTAGCAATCTCTATAAGGAATGGATTCAAACTAACACTTTGCAACCAATAAAATCCTAGCCAAAACATTAGTTGGTGACGTGTTTTAATGGTACAATAAACTTCCTAGATATTTCATGACAAAACTAGAGGATTTAGTCAAAGCTACGGTTTAAGAATTCCAATATAATGATCTTCTTGAAAATAGCCTTAGACATTTCATTGATGTTAAACAACTTCCTATTGATTTTTTTCACACTTTCATCAAACTATGGAAGTATCTAGCTCATAAAGCAAACCATAACATCAGTGATGACAATATTTTTGAACTCTTTATTATCACTCTTAAAGCCCCTCTTCAATACAAGGTTAGGATCTTCTCTACCCAAAGCTTGGAAGAGGCTTTCGATCAAGAAAAAAGGCAATAATTACTTTTGGATCAATTTAAACCTTCCAAAACCCCTAAAAGGAATATTCCAAATCAACTAACTCAATAGTCATTAATAATAACTAAACCATGCCTCCTAAAACCAAAGAAAGAGCACTTAACTCAAATAATCAACTTCCATCCCTCCCTCCCTTTAGTGTGCCAGAAATGAATAAGGTTTTATCTCCATCTAAACCATTTGTTTATACTAATACTACCCCTCCATCATGGTATGATCCTAATAAGTTTTGTTAGTTCATGCTGACATTAGTGACTCTAGTTTTAGATATTGTAACCTTTAAAAATTTATGGCCACTCTCATATTTGGAGAAAACTTTGAACATGATTCTATGATCATAGATCACCATAAAAAATATATTAAATCTTTCCAAAAATTAAACTATACTTCCAAATCTATAAAATAGAAGTTTCAAAAATCTTCTCAACTATTGGATCCTAATAGACAACATTCCAACAAAAATGTTTGTGCTTTGATGTCAATTATGATCAATACTATAATAATTCCCATTATGTAAATGTGGCAAAGGTTAAATACCATCATAAGCTTGATCATAAAGATCTTATCACTAAACCTAAGAAGTCTTTTATCGAAGAAAAACTTCTTTAAGACACTAAAACCAAACCTATTTCATCTTTGGATCAACAAACTAATTATGGGCCCACTCCACCATCAGAGCCTCGACCTAGTTCTTCCAAATCTCCTATCATCATTCCTCATCAAAATACTACTAATAATAAGCCTAAGCCTTGTTATGACTCTCCTTGTAAATTAAAATGGAATTTTCTAGATGAACTTCATTCCATACCTTGCAAAATGATTCTAATGGAGCTTATGAGAACTTCTCCTTATCATCACAAATTTTTCATGCTACGATTGAAAAACATTGAAGAATACCCATACAACAAATCTAAAATACCCATTCATAGTTCTGAAGGTCTTGCACTTATAAAATTTCATGTTATCAAAATAATTTCTCAATCATCTCCCTCTACAAAACTCTCCATATAGTTTCCCAAAGAAGATATTATTAATGATGAAATTATTTTTTGAGTTGATGATACAACCCTCTTTATAAATATTAGAATCGATAATACCTTAATACGAAAATTCTTGGTGGATGAAGGATTTTACGTTAATGTTTCTTCTATTTGGATACTCCAACAACTTCGATACTCCAAAGATAATCTTAAGCAAATTAGACTTGTTTATCCAGGATTTGATAAAACCAATTAAAATCCTCTTGGTTGTATTTGGCTCCCTCTTACTATCAAACGCAAAATAATATGATCTAAGCTTATGGTTTTTGATCTCACTTTATTATAATCTACTTTTAGTTCGTCCATGGACTTATTACATGAGAGATATCACATCTTTTGGTAGCCAATGCATAAAGTTCATCCGCAATGGAAAACATTACAAGCATGAAAGATATCCCAACCCTTGGCGCATTCAACTTTTTAATACTAAATCTCAGTATCACATCCCCAATGTTCCTCATATTAATAGTCATTCTCTACTTGAGTTCATCAACATGAATCCTAACCTACAAGCCACTCTTGTAGATTTTTATGATGATGAACCCATTGAAAAAGTATTTATAATCTCAATAAATGACCTCCTTATATATCGTAATGGCTTCCTACTTCTCTCCTTCCATGATATAGGACCATTCATTTGATTGATGATGATACTGAAATTCCTCCCCCGTGCAATGTTAATGAAGACACTCACATAGAAGATGACTTTGTTTACGATGATCATGGGGTGTCAAAATTATTTTAATATTCTTTGTCAATGTCCCCTCACACTTTTGGTAACATGGGTATCTCCATTAAATTACTTCTACTAAAATTGTTCAACCAACTTCCCATGCATGTAATATTTCTTCAACATATAATGATGATTACATTATGGCCCAATCTCTTTTTCAATACTTGAATGCCATTCATTATAAAAATACTAGCTAAAATGCATGCCTTTAACTAGGATGTTCATGCGGTTCATTCATCTTCCAATTTTCCCAAAGATAAACCAAACCAGAAGGTTATGTCCCTCCTATCAACCCACCATTGGTAAACACTCCATGGGTTATTTAGAAAATTCATGATATCAAAAAATATGATGGTATCAATCATCCCAATGTCATCCAAATATGTCAACACAACCTTAATGCTATCTTCTAGATTGATGCCATTCTATATATCACCTAGTTATCAGACTATATTTTACAACTTGATATAGTCCATTCTCTAGTCCCTAACTACACCAACCATACATCATCAAGCGTTGATATATTATCTTTATCATCATCACTTCTAGTAAACTATATCGACCAAATCAATATAGCCAAAATTGTTTCAATCCCCACTAACTACATTAAACATACTACTATAGTTTAGCCCAACCCTTATATACCAAACTGTATCAGTTTAGCCAATACCATACAATCAAATTCTTTACCTTCTACCTCACCTTTTGATATTACCTTAGTTTCAAAAACTACTACGATAAGAAAAATACATTATGGGTTTGACATCAAAGTTAATCAAATTGTGGATCTCAAAGTAGATGTTGAATACCATGGACCTTTACCTACCCTTCCTATTGACAAAGTTATCTTAGAGTTACTTTATGCTAGAGAGACTCAAATTTCTCACCAACATCTTAAGCTTGGAAATTTTAACAAAAAGGATCCTTGCTTCAGTAATTTTGTAGCTAGCATTGATCTAAAAACACATCCTATTTCTAAGCTACCTTTAACTCCATATCATTTACAAGACAAAAATGCCATGTTTTTTGAAGAAACTTTTACAATTTCCTATGACACAATTTCCTCTCCTAAACCAATTCTTATCTATAAGGAACTTTATCCCATAAAAAAATTTCATGGACTTAAATATGTTGGTCTTCCTTCCACCCCACCTTCATGAAATACATGTGGCTACTAAAGGGACTCACACACCCAATTACTAAATTGTCAAGAAGTAACATCATTTGATACATACCCAAACCCCTATCCATGCACAATGTAAAAATAAGTATATCTCGTTGCTCAAGTTTGACTAATGTTAACCATTGCAATGTTGTTTTCTCTTCAAGTAACCAACCCCTTTACCTTTGTTATGATTTTATTCTATTTAATCTTATGTTATTTTTAGTTTTCAATGATTCATCTTTCCATGTCTCTTGGGTCTAATATTGTGAACCACAACTGAGCTGAATATTTTAGCATCTCCATCAGTTTTAGCTTGTTTTAGGGTTTATTTATGGTGGTATTGGGGAAAATCCTATACATGGTTTATTGATTTATGCCTCTTTATTTTCATTCAAATTAAAATATTATATCAAACTTTAGGTTTTTAGGAAGAGAGAATATTCGCAAAGTCATCTATGGTAGATTTTTTTTTTAAAAAGAAATGTAAATGAGAAAATTGTAATCTCAATTTAAAAGATTATATAAGTCATCTTAGGTAGATCAATTTTTTTTACCATAAATCATCTTGTACAAAGCACTTATTTTTTAATGATAAATATTATGCAATTCACTTTTTTAATGATAAACCATCTTAGGAAAATGACCTTCTTAATGATAAACCATTTTGGGCAAATCAAAAGTTTAATGATAAACAATCTTATGGTAATATCTTTTTGGATAAAATATTAAGTGAAAATAAACTAACATTTCCTATTAATATTAATAATAAATAATATTACACAACATCTTATTAAAAGACATCTTATAGATATTAGCAGGTAAAATGATAATAATGGCATTATGTTACAATAGAAATGGCTCTCCTACTAATATAATGATTATGTTTGCTTTCTTGACCTCTATCCCTCTCCTCCTATGTGGATTTAAAATCCCAAAAAAGCCTTGTTCAAATGCCACTAAATACATGCCTTACTACCCTAAGTTAGATATGCCTCTTCAGTGTCTTCAACTTATGTCTCGAAATACATGCCTTATAACCTTAAATTTAGTATGCCTCTTTAGTGTGTTTTGGAATTGATTATACAACTCTAAAATCATAATTCATTCAAAACATTAGTCCCACATTTGTTAATAGGTTTAGTCGATGATAACATGTTAACCCAATATACCATGCTCCTTATACCATTGTGGGTGATGCCACAATGGAAGTGACCATCCTATTAACAATGGTTGATTGGTTGCATAATGAGTACATTTACTTTTTTAGCCTTATCCTCACTTCATCTATGGGTTCATAATCCCTAGAACAATACATGCCTTGCTAATCAGTTAATACACCTCTTCATGCATATTGAAATTGCTTCTACAACTCGAAAATCCCTATTCGTTTATTCATGAGTAGTTTAAATAATGGGTTTCGGAAAAAAAAAAAATCTCAATTAAATTTATCATGTAAGCTTTTAATTAACACAAATACATGTTTGGGTTAATTCCACTCTGGTAAGATTTGTGAGACAAGGGTGACTTAAAGGCATTCCATGCTCCAAAAGCTTTGGCAATGGGAAAAAGGCTAGAGGGTGAGAATCCAAAAGCGGTGAATTATATTCACCATTTTTAACTACTAACAAATGCTTATGGTGTTTGTGTGCTAAGTGGGTCCATAAGTCTCATGATTACCACCAAAAATGTATGATAAAAAATGTCATTAGAGTAATGACTATGACTACTCATGGAGGTACACTAGGATTAGATGGCATGTTGTGTGTTATAGTAGAAAAAAGACCTAAATTACTCAACATCAGATGATCATTTAAAGGATGATTAATTATATATAAGAAACCCAAATGTTGCATTCTCCTAAGCTGTTGATCCTCTATAGCCAACCAACATTTTGTGTTCTTAGTGTAAAGGGCCATGTTTTGTGTTTATTTATATGTTGTTAGTTTCAGTAAGAGTATGTGATGTTTATGTTCTACATATATATGTTTATGTTCTATATATATATGTCTTCATGGATTTTCATGCGGCTATGATCAACATAGAATGATAATTTTTAAATTGGATGAGGAGGCTAGTCACTTTATCTTATCATGATGAGCAGAGGATGATAATATATAAACTGGATGAGGCAGTTAGTCACTATAGCTTATTTTGATGGAATTTTCGGGGATTGCATTGGATGCTATGATGGGTTATTTTTCCTTCTATTTTATATTTTAATCTGCCATCTATTGCTCATTTATTTCTCTCTGTGGTCGTAAAGTGTATAGATTAAACACTTGAGTATTTTGAGTTTCATGTTTATGTAGAAGTTTTGATTTTATGCTTGGATTTATTACCATGGGGTCCCCTGAGGGCCAAAAAACTTACTTAGAAGAGCAGATAGTGGATTTTCCAATGTTTTTGGAACATATAGGGTTGGTGGATTATAATTCTACTATTTTTAGTTACTGCCCATTTAGTAAAAGTCCCCCCTGTAGGAGGAAATCTCCCATTGAAGCATTTAGACCAATGCCTATTGTAGCTACCTCCCCTTTTACGTATTGCATAGTATGATAACCAATGATTCCCAATGTCATTCCTATAAAGGAAATAATTTTTTTACATCTATTGAATACCCAATTAAATGTGAAAATTCTTCTAAGTTTTTTATGAATTAAGTTGGATTATTGTTATGAAAACATTCTTAATAGCTTACTTCTATGTGGATATTTCAAAGAGTGAACAAGAGTCATAGACTAAAAGCTAGTTATAGGCTACAAAAAAATTATAAGCATATTCTCAAAAGTATTAATGAAAATTAGAAATATTAGTATTTTGAATGCAAATATTTAGGTGTGGTTGTGACAACTTGTATGTGTCATAGAATTTGTGTATTTGAGTTATATTTAAAATATTTAGGTATTATTATCTTGGGGAGCATTATATCTTAACAATGTTTCATGTTTTGGTTTATCTTTGCTTGGATGTGTCATTGGATTGGGTACTAAAATTCATGTTCTTTATTTGAAAAGCTTTTGGATCCACTCAGGTGTTGGGGTGATTCCAATAATATTTTAAATGTATCTTGATTTAGGTGTGTTTTAAAGGGTGGTGTTATCTAATCAGGTGTGTTTGGAATTGAGTAATCTAATTTGTACAATGCAAGGAACTAACAAAATTTGATGTTTTGGTTTGTCACAACTTGGACATGTCACTACCTTAATACATTGGGAACTAATGTCTTTTGGATTTGTGTAAATTTATTAGGGAAATACTATATGTTTTAAGGTTAAATCATAGTGACTTGTATTTTACAAATACTGTGTAATTTGATTGAATGATAGGACCCACTAAGCACCTTAAATTATATATTAAAGTTCACATATACTCTCCTTGGGGAGGAGAACGTTTATCAAAATAGATAGATTCATTATTATATATTAGCACATTTATGACTCGGTAAACATGAAATTAGTTCCCTTCTAGATGCTAGAAGGAACTAGAATTGAAAGCTTGGATTTTAATAGTGTGTGTAATAAAAGGGCACTCTCCTAAAATGGATGCCTTCTGTACACATATAGAACTATGTAGCGGGAAATACTACACCATATTAGTGGTGAAAATATGTTCACATGCATATTAAATGGACATTATCTACATGGGTGGATTTTGCATAGAGTGGGAATTAGCCATATTTAAAATTGGGTATTTTATTTTGGGCATTGTCGCAACTTAATATTTTGATTAACCTTATTTTGTGCTTTGGGTTATCACAACATGGATGAGCCATAAAATTTTGAATTTTAGGTATTATGAGGAGTCCTTTTAGGTAGATACTATTTTTTTTAAGGTGGAATTCCAAGATTACCATTTAATCTATTTTGGTTTTGCAACCCTCTGAGCACTTTAAATTTTATGTTTAGGCATAAAAATCAATTTTAATGTTTAATTCCTTTAGACAGGAGATGGTTTATATAAACACATAGATTTTTCTTGAGATTGGCCCATTCTTGACCTAAGAATCATTAAATTAGTACACTTAGATGTTGTAAATAAATGGAAACCTAGACTTTGAGTTTCATAATAAAAGAGCACCATTTCTATATGGGTAAATTTTGCATGCTGATAGAAGTATGTAGTGGGAAACACTGCATTACAATAATGTTTTGAATCCATTTACATGATTATGAAATTTGTCTATAATGTTATGTAGTGCAAATCACCCCTCGATAGTTTCCTATTTTGTAGTTAAGTTGGGCCCCTCAACAACTCATATTTTTCACCCTAAAATGGAAGTTAAGGTCTTCTTTATGCAAAATCGTAAGCCAACATTTGAGAAATGGAAGGTATTTATGATGGCATGCACTTGTGCATTTGCAAATTGGGTACTAGTCAACCAAGGTATTCATCAAATGCCTTGGATGCCTAAAAGGAATAAGAGTTGTTACAAAGTATGAATTGATATGTATTCTCATAAATGTGAAATAAATTTTATCAAAAAGAGCTCATCTCATCATTCTACAATCAGTTAATATTGATGAATAAACTAGGTGGGATGCATTTCACTATAAGATTTTAAGTAGGATTTCCAAAAATTAATTAATAAAACCTAATTTAAAAACTATTACGTGGTTATAAATGCATTTGTGAAGGCCTAGTGTTCAACACTTTTCTAACCACATGAGATTAAAATCTGTGAAATTTATGACGTGAAAATAGTATTTGTATACACTATATTAAGGTTTAATTTATGCATTCAAATATCCAAAACCATGGGGGATTCAACTTCAGGGCACACAAGGTAATCCATACTTAGCTTTATGTTCTTTAGAGAGGATTGCATCTTTGGCCCTAATAGATACCAACATTTATAGTATTCAAAGACTTGTTTGCTGCTCCAGTCTATTGACATCTCTATTGATAGGTTACCTTCTTTTAGGTAATCTTTAGATGCCATTCCTCGACTTCTTCCCTTAAAGAAGGTCATCATTAGAGTTTTCAAAGAGGATATCTACAAGCAGTACATATATATACGTCACTTGGACCTATCCTCCTTACCTAATTATCCCCATGCTTACCTTATAATGCCAAACATTTCTTAAATATGGTGGATGGTGTCATTCATAACCCTAACTATCTATAGTGGCATTGGTCTCATGGCTTGAGGTTTCTATTAAGCAAGTTGATGTTATATTTGCACTAGCTATGGGTTACGATTGATCATCATATTCCACATGGGGACTAGATTTATTGTCTTTACCCACTCCAAAAGGTGGATACTAAGGAGCAGTTCATTTTTAGATGCACTATTTATTATGAGATATGGGGAAGATACCATTGTATTCACATAAACTCAGGCAAATCTCTATATAATATATTTTGGTAACTATATCTATGGTGTGCTTGGCCCTTTTTTTAAATAGGTTATCATGCTTAGACATAGGTCATTCTAGGGAACCGCTAGAGCCCCCAGGGTGATCACTTCATTCTTTTAGCCCCTTAAAAAGGTCAACAACATTAAGTGTCATTTAGAAACTATTTATTCACACACTAAGGGGGAAGTTAATTTGGCATCGCTCAAATTTGCACAACACTACTCGTAGGTACCCCAACACACTAGCTCTCGATGATGGGGATCTACATCTAATATTTTCAATTTTTAACTTTCATTACCTAATTCTATTTAGAGGCACTTACTCCTGCCATATGGTTATTTGTATTATTACCTTACCCACATGGGTTGGGGGATTTTCTTGCGTTGGGTTTGCCCCACACATAATTTGGTGCTTTTACTCTTCTTTTATTTAGTTAGTCATTGTTAGTAGGGTCCTTTTACCCAAGTTATTTATATTATAATTTATTGTATTCTCGAGTCCCATGGACCTAATTTTGGTCATTCATGGACATTAATATATTTTATTACTTTTT